>CM020226.1:14450747-15734865 GCA_009819775.1 Phoenicopterus ruber ruber
TATGAGCTGGACCTGTGAGGTGCCTTCCAGCCCTGTTTTCTGTGATTCTGCAGATCTGTCATTTAGGCTCACACGGCGTTGCCCGGTGTGCTCTGATGGCCCGACGGCTCGCAGCCCTCATGGGCCCCTGCACCATGTTCAACGCCGGAGCACCTGAGAGCTGAGCACTACGTGGCATGCTCAGCCCGAGGGGGCTGCTCGGGTCAGAGATGCCTTGTAGGAGTAAATCCAGGAGGAATTTTCCATGCAAATAAGATGTCCAAGACTGAGCAGCGTGGTGGCACCGTGTCCCTCAGCACAAGGGTAAATACCTGGCCTTGCAGTGCTTGTGCAGCGGTGCAAGGGGAGGGGATTATCATTGCACTGAGCTGCACAGGGGCTGGTGGCGTCCAGCTCACCTAAAAGGGCAGCCTTTGAGCATGGCGGGAGGGACAGCATCCTTCTCAGAGAGCACCCGTGCAGGGCAAGAAGAGCACAATGTGCACTTCTGGCTGACGAGATGCAGCAGCTTGTTTGCAGAAAAACTGCGGGAGCCACAAACTGGCTGCTGCTTGGTTACCAGGATGAACAACTCTACTCAGGAGTCAGCTTTTATCCTCAGAGAGGTTTGCCACCTTGTGAATGGAATAGCTGACTTACTCCCACCTAAGCATATGACTTTATATGCCACAGTGTCAATAAGCCCTCATTAGCCCTGTTCATGTGCAGGGGCTTTAGTCTGACTCAAAGGCCCATTTCCTTTGTGCCTTAGAAATCCTGTTCACGTCACTGGGACTCCTAGTCAAGGCACGCAGGCTGCTGCAGCAGCCGCATCGAAACGGAGATCTACTCCAAGCTCCACTGTTGTTGCCTGCAAAGTGGAGTTAGTAATTCTCCTTGTATCACCCCAGGTTAGAAAGCCTTTTTTGCTTGTCGTCATAACTTCTGTTGCAATAGAAATATGAATGTTCATTCTCCTTGCCATAGTGGAAAGAGAAGGTGTATTGGGTTATTGAGAAATACTGCATGTGTGGCTGGGCTTTAATAAAAGAAAAATGCTCTTTCCAGTCTGCTTGGATCCAGGACTTTGATCCATCATTGTCATTCTGCAGAAAGGACCTGTGTGGAGACTGAAATCTGGCTCCAGGTGGTTTCCAAACAGTCAGATCTGTGGCTTGGGTCAGGGCTGAATGCTGTTTAGTTCTTTGCTCTTTTTCTGGTGTCTGTTTTTGTGGACTTAAAGGTGCAGATGTAATTTTTTTTTCTTGGTCGTCAGCATTGCCAGAAATAAAATACCTTTTGATGAAATCACTGATTTGCGACAAGCGTGCTAAGACCAATGATAGGCTGTTGCTGGCACCTAGATTCAATTTTACCTCCTATGAAATACAGATTTCATAAAATACTCCATGACTTCTCTGAGCTGTTTCAATTTTCTTAAGTCAGTTTTGAAAAAATATTTTACCTTCTTCAGCCAGTCAATTTTCTTGACTTTTTGACCTTTAAATTCAATCTGTTGTATCCAAATTAGTTGGCACAGAATAAAAATACAATACTGGAAACTTAGCTGCCTTACAGAAGCAATGGGCAAAATCCTGCCTGCAGTGCAAATCTGGAGCAAATTTAGTGGCTTTATGCCAGACCTGAACTGAAAGTAAAAGGGAGTTGTTTATTTTGATGCCAAATTATATATAAATGCCGTACAAATTGTGTCCCTGCAGAACATCGTTCTTTCTACACACAAATATTTGCGTGATGAATAGACTGTATAGCAGAGATACTGTGGCACTAAACTTTCAGGCATTTGCACTGGAACTACTATGTAGCGTGCTGTTAATTTAAGAGATGCTGCACTTGTAAGTCTTTGCATCTCATTGTTTTTGTATGGCAAATTTGCCGTTTTTCTACATAGTTATAAATGTGCGCATAATGTACCTACAAGGCCATAGTAATTAAATATGTAATTAATAAAGCATTATGCAATTTAAAGATGTGCTCAAAATGTAAGTGATGAGATATTACACTTCGATGCTACTTTCATTAAAGATCTTACAAGGAAAAAACCAGGTATCTGCCAGTGAAAAGCCCTTGGCTACCTATTGGGAGAGGGGGGCTGAATTTTATTGTCCATCTAATTACTTGACTGAAAATTCTGCGATTTAAAATCCCATTTCCCACCCCAGTAGGGATGGTAGATATTGTTTTCTGGCCCAAATCCAAGCTGAAGAGTGAGTTTCTGCATACCAACATGCCCCTGCTGCTACAGCTGAATGTACTTCTTGATGTTTTGCCCGGAAAATACTACATAGTATTGCTTTTGCTCTCTGCTCCACAGGCCGGTGATGTGACAGAACACCTAAGCAATACAGCGAGTGACATTGTGCCAGTCCTTCAGAGCCTCTGCCGGGGACCCTGCCAGGTGCAGACTGGTGGCCTGAGGGTCTCCTAACTGCACCCGGCCATTACCCCACTTTTATGGTCAGCGGGAGCCAAAGTGAACCTGGTGTGCAAAGGTGGGATGCAGCTAGGGGCCGGCTGTGAGCCTCCGTATTGTCCTACAAAACATCGAGATCCTTTGGAAAAGCTCTGCGAGAACTGGCAGATAACGCACATTGCAGGGGAAACCCCTTAAGTGTTATTGAGAGAAAACCTTTGTCTGGTTTTAAATTACATTTATTAATTGTCTCTGCAATTTTGAGCTTGAAGACAAAAGGGTGATGTGGGAAATGGCAGTGTCATGCGTGCGAGTGTTGGATCAGCAGCTCAGCGCCAGCCCCATGGGCGGTCCCTTGGGCATTGTTCCAACCTCCAGCCCTCGCCAAGCCCCTCTCTCCCAGAGCAGGGACAGCCTGCATCCTTCACCCAAAACATCCATCAGTGTTCACAGAAGAGAGAAGGATCCAAATTGCTGCTAGCAGGGTACAGGAGCTGAATCGTACTCACTGGGCCACCACGAGGGGCTTCAGAGCTCCTCCAGGTCCACCCATAGACCAAGTACTTACACCCACATGGGGAAACCTGCTGGGAAAGATGCTTTACCAGCCTTCATGCTCCTTGAGTTCAGGGCAGGACTCGCATCTCGTCTCTCATTGTCAAGGCAAATCTGCAGGATTTGCTATGTAGAGCAGCACAAAATTCCCAGAAACACAAAGCTAATTTGTTTTGCCTTTTTGCCTGTGCGTTGTGTGGGCACTGCGGTGAGGATCTGGTCTTTTAAATTGTGGGGACCTGGAAGCCCCACCATGAGGTCTGCAGCCACCCTGCTGATTTATAAAGCAGAAAAAAAAAAATGAACTAGGCAAAACAAGGGATGAGACAATAAATATTTCAGATTTTCCCTCCAAAGAGTTGTAATTTATTGAACATTTAAAGCTCCTAATTAAGTATATAAAACAATCACTCCTTCTCCCTCTCTCTCTTTTTTAATAAGGTTTCTAGAGCAAAGCAAAGGTGTGAAGTCGGTCAGACTCTCCTCAGAGGATTAAGGCAAATTGTGTAAGTTATATTTAATTCAATTAATCATTCCAGATAGGTCCTAAATCATGTCATCAATCTATTTGATTCCACAGGCATAATCCTTAACATGCAGCTGCCTCAATAAGCCAGGGAGATGCTCAGTTGCATTCAAGGGAAATAAATTTAATTATAAACACATCATAGAGTCGAACATTTCCTGAATTTGGAATTCGATGTCTTGTCAGCCTTCCAGCTGAGAACACCATCAAACTTTTATAGGGAAGCAGACTCTGTCCTGAATTTATATGTACTGGCAAGCACCTTAGCCAAGGGAAAGCATAAAAACTATGTTTTCTTTTTTTAACGTTTTTAAACTTAAAGCTACTTTCATCTTCAGTAGAACTATCCATAGTGTCAAATAAAGCCAGGAGTGCAGTTGTTAGAACTTGTCAGAAAAGGGAGAAATACAAAAATCTACCAGGTCCAGATGGCCACGGCATCGCACTCAAAGTACTGAGGGCTGCAGAGGGACTGGAGGGGTGGGGGGGTGCCACAAGCCGTTCCCAGCCCACGTGTGCTGCCAGAAATTCAGTCTCTTACTGTATTTAGAACCTGAAGGCTCCTTTTGGTGCCGGTTGTTACTCATCGATTCTACCAAGGACCTTAGATGTGGGGCTGGTCTCGTGATCGCTGTGGCTTGGTAAGTCGAGGTATACAGGGACCGGGAGTCACCCCGTGAGCCGTGACCTGGTGTGCGAAGATGGACAAGCACCCAGCTAAGAGGGGCGTCGGGCACTCCCGGGGGTGAAGAAGCCAAGCCCTGGGTGTCCACAGGAGGATCGGAGCTCCCCAGCTCCCACACAGCCCTTGCTGACTAACAGAGTCCTGTTAACACTAATTGAGCACATCATAGGGCATCTGGATTTACTAGAACATGAATAATTCTGTTTTCCTCTTTTATTTACTTGTTACTATAATGCAGTATTGTCTCCTCAGCCGCACAGATGCCCAGTTCTTTCTGGATTCCTTTAAGAGGAATGATTGACAGGTTTTTCACTGCATGATTTTTTTTTTAGCATAACCACAGGTTATGCTAAATATTCTATAATTTATAATGGGATACGCGGCTGCGTGGTATTCTGTTAAACTACGACAAATATAACAGATGTTTTCAAGGAATTTTATGCTTTGGAAATTCTATGAAAAAGGGCAGAAAAAAAAAATTGAAACATCCCCTTCCAACATTTTTCTCACAATATTCCAGTTAGGGAATCAACATTAGTTTTCATTTTGAAATGTGAGGTGGTTATACTTAAAAGAATTAACAAAATGAAGTGTTTTCATTGCTCCTCCAGTGTTAAAGTGAGAGTCTCGGCAACGAGCAGCAAAGGTGTGAGAGGCAGCGCGGCTCCGAGTTGCTCACGGAGGCTGAGCACTGGGTTTTAGTGTTCTCACAAGAAGACGTCTGTATTAGTGTATTATAGATCATAAAAGTATAATGGGAGAAAGCTGTTCTGCTAGTAGCTCCATGTACTTCAGAATAATTTTTTAATCTTCAATTTTTGCAGGCTTAATTATTAAAGCCAGTTTCACACTAGCTGGGGTGTTTCACGCTAGCTTTGGCCCCTCTTGGGGAGATAACACGTATTTATTCACATGGCAGTTTTCTAGTGACCTGCCGGCTCCCACCTACCAATTTAGCTTCTCCCATCTTCCATGGTTTGCATTTAGCTTGTTGTTTCTAATGTTGCAACAATAAATAGGTTTCACTTATAACCAAAGCAAAGTTGTACTGGTCTCGAGGGCTTGCGGTTGCTTCCACATTGCCCTTTTTTCGGTGCCTGTGCGGGATATGCCGGTGCGGGTTTGTATTTTCTTTTCCTCAGCTGTTCTGCAGACTGTTTTGTGGTATTTTATCATCCACCGAGACTGAGAAATTCTGAGCTGAGGAATAAGAGATGAGACATTTTCCTCCTGCCAGGGAGATGCTCTGAAGCGGCTGCGTGGGGGAAGGCGGAGGTTGCTCGGGGGGGCTGGGGGGCTCAGCCCCGAGTCCCGGGGCAGTGGGAGGCGCCGGGTCACCGGCGGTGGGCTGCCTCCTCCTGCACACGGGTGGGAAGGTGGCAGCTCCCCCGCGTCGCGGGCAATAACCCCACCGTGCCCACGGCACTGCTCCTGCCACAGCAACAGGGAAAAGCTCTGAAACTATAAAAAGAAGCAAGTACAAAAGCCGAGGGGCAAATCTCGAGGGAGGAAAAGGCCATGTTTTCTCCAGTGTGTAATAACTGCTACATCACTTTCCCATGCAGCCTACCAAACATTTTCTTTTCATATTACATTTTAATTTAGGTTGTGACTGCTTTTTCTAAGTGCCCTTTAAATATGCTTATAATGCAGAGGAAGAGTAGGAAATAGAGAGAGGTAATTATCTGTTCAACCCTCCACTGCAACCTCATGCATGAACTAGAGAAATCTCAGTTTAAATCAGAGGAAAGGAGAGCCCAAGCACTCATTGGCTTTCCTTAATATGTAGCATTAGGCAGGCATAGTTATTTCACCTGATATTTTATGAATGTTTTCCCCACGCTCGCCTGGGGTGGTGGCAGGGCAGGAAACCTGCCCGCGTGCGCTGCCCATGCCACGGAGGAGAGGCACCCGTGGTCGCTGAGCTGCATCAGGAGCCGTTATTTTTAGATGATGTCTTTTTCTGTGCAGGATTTGCATCTATCTCGGGTAACGCTGAGACACCTCACCGGCAAAATGAGCTGCTTCCAATTTCTACCTTTGTTTTTACACACTTGGTAGCCTCTCAGGAAGAGTTAAGCTTTCACTGATGAAACACTCGATAATGTTCATGATACTTTTTACTAAAGGTTCTAGAAAAATTTTTGTTACTCAAATTCTAGAATATTTTTTTAGTTACCAGAAACTAGATGCTATTAATGAAAACTAGATGACAAGTATTTCGGTGACGGTTTGAAAGTGTTTTCATAAGCATCTGACTATATCTGTAGAAATACTTTCCTAATTCTTCTATCGCAATTAATACAGAATATTTTTCCAAACTTTAGGTGATGCCTTCACTGTTACAAGTGCATAAAGCTAAAGATAGTATATATCAAGGTAAAGATGTCACTGTGGCCTGTGATTAACCTCTTAGACTAGAATCTGTTTATCTTGAAAACAGCAAGGATGAGCAGGCAGGTCTTGCCAGGAATGGCAAGATATCGCCTGACAGTGCAGAAGCAAATGACCGTGGCGCTTGGGGACGTGCGCTGGGAGATGGCCCAGAAACTGGACCCTGACCGCTGCTGCAGGCCACCGTGTCCCACGGAAGAGCAGGGTGATGGGCTCCTCGTGCACTGTCCTGTGATCTGTGGGGAGGAAAGCTGAGCCAGCGCAAGGGACTTCAATCCGACTGACACACAGAGGTCTCAGGCTGTCAGTGCTAAAACATCCTTGAAATATTTTGTAATGATAGATGACAATCTCCTAACTCAAGAAGTGTTGCATTTGTCAAGGAGAAATCTGTATTTGACCTTCTCCTGATGGGGAAAGAGGAAATATATGTTTCTAAGAACTGAAAATGAGTGATTTGCCTGGATATAATTAATTCTGGCTGGACTACGCTGCCAAGACCATTTTTACTTGCCTTCGTGATGGAGGGCAGTTTGGTCATGGTGGGTGCTGCAGTGTAGTAGACCAAGTACAATATGATTCAGCGGAAGCCGAAGCTACTTCAAACAGGAAAAAAAAGCAGTGCTTTTCTGGAGTGAGGAAAACTAACTCTGGGAACAATTTGCAGAAGAGTTGTGTCCAACTCATTATTACAGGAAATTTTCCCAAACACGACCAGATTTTTCCCTCTGAAATCTACGCTCTGGTTCCCACAGCGACTGGACTCGTGGCAGGAATTAATCCGGGGCGGCGCTGCGGCCAGCCGAGGCACTGCGTCGGGAGGGATAATCGCAGCAGTCCCCTCCGGCTCGGCCATTTCTGAATCTCTGAAAATATCCACCCAAGTGGGTATTTCACTCTCTTCTGCTTTTCCCTGTTTGCATTTAAAACAACATATTTAAGCGTAGTGACATGGCATGGCAAAAGCTTCTTTAGACAGAAACAATGTTAAAGAGAATCAAGAGCTGCAACAGAAGGGAGAATGTTGTCCTGATGCTCCTTTGCACCCGGGCGGTCCCTGAGAGCGTCTGTTCCCCTCTCAGTGCTGGGCTGGTTTGGGGTGACAGATTTTGATTACAGCACCATCTTTGTGGGTGGTGGGTGCCTCGCAGCCCCGTGTTGTGCTGGGTAGGTGTAATGTGGCAATGCCTGGAGGGCAAGTTTTCATCCCCTCCTATTTTTGGGCCACCCAGAGCTAAGAGAAATCCCTTCAGGCCCCAAGTTCAGCAGCCAGGGTTATGGCATGTGCCTGGAGCGGATCCAGTGACTGGGACGGACAAGCCTGGCTCTAAGGCTTCATTTTCAAAATAATTTCTCCAAGTTATTTTACAGAGCTCAGGGCAGAAGTGCAGCTTTCCAGCCCCGGGAACTTGCTTGGGGACAAACTTTGGGATGAGATTTCATCTTTAGGTTTTTGGGGGAGTTGGGGGTCAGAGCAGCTAAATCAAGGTTAGATTAGATCCAGGTGACATGTAAATAGGTGCAGTTCTGGTTTCCGTGGCATTGCATTTACTTGCAGCAGCAGAATTTTGACCCCTGATTTGGAGGAAAAAGGGAGAGTTTTTGCCTTCAAGATTCACATTGCTTTACCTGGCCAGTACACCGAAGTCAGACTGTTAGATATATTGGTATGTATTTGCTTGTGCTTTAATTATTGTTAACAACCCTGTCTTCTATGTCATGTAACATTACTGCTCTCCTTGAGTTTATCTCTGCTCTCTTGGAGATAGCAGCATGCCAATTAGCGTCTCTACTGGCAATTGCTGCCTCAAAAAGGGTGAGAAGTCTGTCTTTCGGAGACTTCAAACTATGCAGGCAGACCTGATCTCTTCAGTGTGTGTTTAGCAGGAAACTGCACCACAGAGAAAACCCAAGGAGAGAAAGTCACCAAACTGGGGAACGGGCTTTGGTGGAGGTGGAAAAAAAGACGGAAAAAAGGAGTTTCAAATGGTAGCAGGCATGGACACGCATCTGGGTGGAAGAAGTTGTGACTCAGCTAATTCAAGAGGGGTAATACTTGGTAAAATATTGGTGTAGCTCTGTGCAGAGGGCAGTTTCTAATGGCTTCAGTGCCAGCTATTGCCTGCTCCGTATCCTTAGAGGAGTTAGCAGGGGTGACGGCACGCACATTACGCTGCTTCTGGTAGGAAGATACGGAGATCCCATTATTTTACTCTGCAACCTGGTAGGCAGGTTAGCCGGTGCAGCTGGGCTCCCGATACGGCAAGAGGGAACAGTAGCTCCTCTGCCAAGGAGTAAGAGCAAGACTCTGACTTGCTCAAGTCAGATTAGATAAGCCACCCTGTGAAGGGGGTCAGGCTGTGCCTCACAGGGGTCCGAGAAAAGCACAAATAGCTCTTCTGCAGTCAGAGGCAACAAAACCCGTGGTGTCATCACATACCTGTTACAGCCACAGTCCTGGAGACAGTCGTGCGACTGCACACTGAGTCATCTGCAAGAAAACTGCCCGGCCGGTCTGCATGGGGAGGAGGAAGGGTATAAATGTGCCTAAAAGGCTTCCCTCCATGCAAACAGTCACCAGTAAACACTTGGGTTTTTAGCAAGGGTGAAGTGCAATCTATTCACATTCTGCCGCATTAAATCAATGTGACAGATTAGCTCACAGCAATGGATCGTTGCGGGGGAAGATGTCTGGAACAGCTCGCTGGGAGCAAAGTTCTCTGAAAGTCCTGCAAAAGGCCGTCCTTTGACCAGTAAAAGGCTGTTCTTTGACCAGTTTTGAGTGGGGTTCTCTTTGTCCGTGACATTTTAGCCTAAAGACATCACACATAGTTAAACCCTCCTCCTCCATGCTCCATCCTGGTAGTCTCAAAACAAGAGGAGAGATGTAAATCAACTCCTACCCCCTCCTGATGTATAATATGATTATCCCTCTGCTTGATAAGCCCCTGAGTAGTCTGGAAAGGGGTGCGTGCAAAGGAAATGATGCTTCTGAGACGTAACCGAGCAGAACCGGTTTCGGGGCAGGGCTTTGTGCTGAGATGATTACCAGTGGCGCAGCAGGGATGGAGAATTAGCTGCGAGGCAGTAGATTTGCCAGCTGATGGAGGCTATAATTAAGTACAGCACCTGCATGTAGAGGCTGCTGGAAGAGGCTTCCAAAAATACCTTCCAAAAATGGCTTCCCCACGCATGAGGCAGGAGCTCTCTCTTGCGCTCCCCTTTGGAGTGAGCCCGGCTCTGAGCAGACCAGGGAGCACAGAGGGACTGGGGGAGCCCAGGCCCCATCACTGGTAACTCGGCACCACCCTGGCATGGGGTGGTGTTGGCGTCCATCCTCCCAGTCTCCTTTTCTGCTCCACCTTAGCAGTCCTAGCAAGCAAGCAGCTCTACTTTCATCCCATCGGAAAACAAAAGAGTGGAGAGTGCTGCTGTGATTATGGCCCTTTCCACTCCTCCGCACCTCTGGAAATGGATCATTATTATTAGCACTATTGTCAGTCGTAATGAATTCATTTCCATTCCCATCACTAAAACTATTGTGGTGCCTGATAAGTCACATTATTTTCACTTATATTCAGCGCTAATTGATTCCCTATGTTTATTTTCTCAGAAGCAGAAAAAACATCGCTCACTGCTGAGCAGAAGCTTTCTCCACCCTCAGCCCTGCTCTTCCTCCGCTGCTGCGTGGTCTCTTCTCTCTTTTCCCAGTCAGTTAGGGGAAGATGAAGACATTGTGCCTCCATCTCAAGTGCGAGCTCCCTCTACACAGCCCTGAGGCGCTGGTTGGAGGAGACACGGGGAGGTGACATCTTTTCTGGGTCCTCCAAGTGCTGCCAGTCTCAGCTCGAAGCATACGTGAGGAGCAAAAATCCCCCCTGGTTTGTAGGTGAGCATTAATTAGCCCACAGCAGAAGCACAGACACTTGCTATTCTTTGCCTAGAAAGTCGTCATGTGCAAGTCTGGGAGGAGGAAACCAAAGACAGGTCAGAGACGTTGCCCCCAGGCAGGCAGCCTTGCAAATAGTGATTTCTTTTGGCAGCACCAAGGAGAAAGAATGGATTTTGCTGTTTAAGAAAATGGTCTGGTTTCCTTATAACTCTTTCTTATGTTTCTAAGTCCTTAAACCCCTTATAAATGTATAGGTATCAATACATAGAACAAAAAAGTGCGGTTTTGCTTCCTTTCTATATAACAATGATCAGGCCTCAGTTTCCTCTTTCAACTGAAAGGGTCAGAAAAGCCAGTGCCATGCTACAGCCTCTTAAGGGAAAAGGCTGGAATCACATCCGAGGCTTTAATATTTGTCAGATGATGGTTTCTTATTTTTGTCTCAAAGAATAGGACAGAAGTAAAAGGAGGGGCACATTTCTTTTAAAATCTAAGGGACAATATGTTGAATTCTACATTTCTATAGCAACATATGCATCGGTAATATGTGCACAAGGAGCTGAAAAACAATTATAGCAATCTAATATTAGAGATCAAAAGGAAGGCAAAGCAGGGGAATCAAGCATGTAATTTGTTCATTGTTCATTTATCAGACTCAACATGAATATTTTTGTATCTGAGACTTGGGCTCAGGGGAGTTACATCATGCAATCATGGAGCCTTTCTTTGAAAAGAGCTTTTTACATTAAAAAACAAACAATAACAGCAACAGCATTCTTCTAAGAGATCACAGCTGAAGCAAAGCAGTTTTATTTCCAGCAATAGAAACTGGTTAAGAGAATTAGTGGCTGTCTGAGGCATCAAGCTGTGTGTGATAATGAGATGGGTTATAAATAATGTCATTAATTCACATGTCCTTCTAACACATGCCACTCCAGTTAATGTACAAATCCCAAATCCCTCAATGCAAAATACACTGACCTCCTCATTAAAGTCTCCAAAGGCAGGAAGCCTGGTTTGCACGTATCTGCTGTCTAGTGCTCCACATCAGGAATAATTACAGGGCAGCATTTCGGCTCCTGAGCTAAGAGGCAGAAGTATTTCTGTCACCAGAAAATAAGACTTTCCTCATCTCTCATGTTGCTTTTTCCAAGTGTTGGGATGTGTTCCAGGGCAGTATGTCTCCCTGTGCCCTGCGAGGAGAGGCTGCCCCAGTGCCAGTGCTGGGGGGCTCCAGCAGCCTCTGAAACCTCTGTCCATCTCTCAGCATCCCTTGACATCTTGCTGCCAGGCCCCTAAAGCTAAATATACCTTCTTCATCCCTCTAATTACTCCACTAGCAGCAACTTTTCTGCCAGGGAAGGGTCACTGCTGATGGCAGCTGGCATTTGTCTCTGTCACCGGCTCAGCCGGGTCCCCGGGGCCACTGAACACAGGGATTTCCTGCAGGCTGGCCCCGTCCCTCGCAGGCAGCCCCTGGGGTTTGTCACTTGTTGGAAAAGAAACACTCTTTATGGGGAGCAGAGATGGGGTGCTTGCTGTTCCTGGGGCTATATAGAAAGGACCCAGCACCTCAATGTGCATCATTGCTAGTAAACAGCCTTATACTGGAAGGAAAGGCAGAAGAAAATGTTTTGGGTTTTTTTTTTCACTATTTTTCTAATAGACCTCTGGGGAAGTGAATGTACTTCTGGAAAGTGCCCGGAGAGAGCAGTTATCTTCAACATGGCCTGGAGTTTCCAGCGAATGCATCCTGCCTCGCCTCTCAGGGCGCTCCGGGATGTCAGTGCCGCAGACGTGTGCACAGCTGGTGCAGCAACCGAAGGAAACCGCCGTTGCAACCTGCAAACTGGTCTTTTGTTCTCTGTCAGCATCACATGCAGACTGAGTAATATTTGTCCAGTTTCCATATTAAGAGAGAGAATGTACTGGGTGTTTTCAACAGGCGGGCAAACTACCTCTCTGCGGTATTATGGCTTTTGTCGGTGACAGTTTCCACAGTGCTCATGTCCCCTTTCTCGTTCTCAGAGTTAGCACAATTTCATTATCTCCAAAGATAGTGTTTAAATTGCCCATTTAGTTAAGAAATTGAACCCTGGTAATTATGGGCTTTTCTAAATAATCTAATAAGGATGCTTCTGCTTTGATGGGGACAGTTTAACTGTACAAGCAATGTTTATAATGTACTTATAGAAACTGTGATCAACAGGAATGCTGTGCCTGGAGAGTAAAGGTCCTCTCTGCCCTGCCCAGCCAGAGTCCAACTTCTTGATGGGAAAAGGAGCTACTGGTTTAAACGCAGGAACGATTGAGCCAGTTGTCGTTTCCTCAAGGGATTCAGGGGATCTTTGGTTAAAGCTCTCCTTTCCCACTCCGAACCCCTTCCCCAGCCGATCTGATCCCACTGCAGCTGCACTGGGCACAGCGCTGCCCACGGGACAGGTGGTCCTGTGGAGTGGGGATGGTGCATCCCCACTGGCCACCCATGTCATGGAGATACAGTCTGGCTTTGTTTGGCTGGGTTTTTATCAGTGACATCATTGCTGATTTTGATGTTGCTAGGGTGGATCTGCACTGAAGCAGAGCACAGAGCTGTGTCAGAGGTTGTGCTGCTCAGCCCTCTCTAATGTGAAATATTCACAAGAGCTAGAGCTAAGGTGGAGCAGGAGACTTGTGCTGTGTGTCCCTCTTGTGTGCTGGCTGCACTGCCATGATTCAGCTGTGGCTTGGAAAATCCCATTCAGAATGAACTCTGATTAGCCTGGCTATTGTTTGAAAGAGCTATTTAAAATGCATGTGTATGGATTGGAGCAATAGGATGATAAACAGTAAGTGGGATGAGCACTGCCTCCAGCTCATCTACATTTGGGGGGATTTCATTCCTGAAGGCATCTTCATGGAAGTTTCTTTCCAATGACTTTCCTGGCACTGAACCCTGTGTCCCTCCTGACAGACCACAGGCTGTTCCTGCAGCACCGGCACAGCCAGTCTTAAACCCTGCAGCACTAAGGGATCATTGCTTTAGAGGGCAGTTACTGCAAAATATAATCCCGCAGTCACCAGGTCACTGAAACATACCAGCATTTGCTTGTGCAGACACAGAAGGGTCAAGCCTGTGTTGGAAAATCTCCCCGTCTGGGGTCTGGGGGGGGGGGGGGTGATTCTGCTCTGAGACTACTTGCCAAGCCCAAATGCCCTGAAATCATGATATTGACTTACAGATTTAGAAAGTAATATAGCTGGTGTTATTTTTTTTTCCTTCTGGGATTTAAGTCTTCAGAATGCGCATATTCAGGCTTTATTCTGAGCCTTTCAGGGAAGCAAAGAAGATGCTGAGATCCCCCTGTAATCACCTGCCTCTGGGAGCTGCAGCTCCACAGACGGTACCGGGTATCAGAAGAGCTGGTGAAATCACAGGAGTTCAGAGCTGGCTTACCTGGCTGCCGTGGGTAATGTGCTCACTGTAGTAACAGGGAAGGGTTACTGGTGTTGTGCGAGAATATTCTATATAATTCCTGGTGCACACATTCAAAAAAAGAAGCCAGAAATCCGTGGCAGAAATATGGAGAAGAGGGGTCCAGGTGGCCTGTTTGGGCACCTCCAGGACTAGGGGGTACTCAGGGCAAATGGAATGGAGAGGGAGCTGGACTGTGATTTTGGGTTGACGAGCCAAAAATCAATCCAAGGGGCTCCTCGGAAACCAGCCCAAAGTTGCAAAAGCCACTGTCTGTGAAACATCTATGGATGCCTCATTGTGTAAAATTATTCCCTTTTGAATCTATGCTAAAACAATCTGGTTTTGTATATGATGCTCCGGGCTAGCCAGCACTGGCTTGCAATGTCTATGACCGTGTTTCTTGTTCAGTTTCTGCAACACCGGGACGAAGATGCTTCTGTGCGTCAGGCTGGGGACTAATGCTAGAACAACTGATTTAATTCCTGGTCTGGCCTCAGCAGTTCCTCCATGGATTAGGTAAGACATTTCAGTGTTTATAACCTGGTCCTGAGGAGAGTGGACTTTGCCTTCATAACAGCCGTGGGCCTGCCTTCGTCCTCCACTGTTGCCACGAGAGCTGCCAGTCCTGGAAGTGACATAAAACACATATAGCTTTTTCTGGAAGAAATTAAAAGTGGCTCTTTTATATTGGTAGATGTCACAGACCAACTGTCTTATAAATATAACTTTAATGCCTGAAAAAGGTGATAATCACCTTTATACTTGCTTAATAGCATCGTTTTAAAGTGAATTACTGACATATATATTACCTTCTTCCCCTACAGTAAATGGTCTCTCTCTGCTGTATTTTATTACTTATTGTAAATTCATTCAAGCAGTATATTTTGCTTTCAGCAAGGTACCCTCAGTTACTTTTTCTGTCCAGGATAAATTGAGATAAATTTTGCCTGTGCCTGGGTTTTGCTCATGGCATCCATCTTTGCCCATGAAAAGTTACAGCTGGAGTTGAACAGAACTTGAGATATGATAATATCATACTGCAGAAAGTTACAGATCACCAGTCCACAGTGAAGCTGTGTGCGGAGGGCTCACTGAAGCGGCCGGGAGTTTAATAGGAAGTGAAAAACATAAAGAAATGTGATGTATTCTCTAATGTTTAGCCTGATAAAGTAATAAGTACATTACAAGAGAATGACACTAGTTATTTAACATGCCATCATAAGTAGCATATCACCCCAGGCACCACTGTTTGTCACTAGCTACCATTTTTGCCATTGGAGGTCGACAGCTTTATTGCTAGAGCTATAGGAAAGTGAATATTGGGGGGTGGGGGGGGGGGTGAGACTTCAAATAAAAGAGATCTCCATCCCTTTGCTGACAATTCCGTGCTCTCAAGGCTTAGCAAATCTCATAGCTATGGCCGCTGTGTTGTCAAATCGAATAAAAGCCATGAGGCTGGCACCGACCGCCTTCCTGCAGGAGTTGCAGAGCCCCTGTGCAAATCACTTGATTGAAGGCTCTGGTTTCACAGCCGTGGGAGTAAGAGGTGACCCCAGGGTAGGTCAAGCTTTGCAGTGGCTCTGGGGAGACCTACCTGTGGCAATGAAATCTCCATCTTTGCATGCTTTTTAGAAAATCCTACTAGGTGCCCCTAGATACAACGCTTTTATGGGTCCACCTAGCCCTTCGTTTGTGCTTCCAGCTCTAGAAACCCCGCGTGGGCATCGGTCCATGGCGGGGTCTGGTGGCTGTGTCAGGATGGATGTCAGCAGATATCCCATCACACCCGCCCTCACCGCAAAGCAATGCCTGCGGCGGCTACTTAGAGCAGTAGCTCAAACACAGAGTTCATACGGATGGAAAAAAGATAATTATTCATGTCCCCCACGTTATGGGGCTGCCCGCGGCCCAGGGACAGGCTGTTGGCACTCGGCATCTCGGCTGCTTTTCCTCCAGCAGTGGAGGGCGCAAGCAGCAAAACTGTTCTCTCCTGCTCCCCTCCTGAACTCTCATCTTTCACTCCTCACCAACATCAAGTGTTTTATTTAAAAGTGTTTAAATATGCAAAGCTCATTTTGGATTTGTATTATTAGAATTTTTAAGTGGACAAGGGCGCGATTTTCTCATTACAAGGGAGAAATGTCACATTTTAGCTCAAAGTGAGTTTTCAGTGCCAGGTTACAAAACACAGGTAATGAAATATGCAGACTTTTAACAACGGCAGTAAAAGCCTGGCAGGGCTGCATGTTCTCAGGGAGGCAAATGTCTCTCATCGGCTCATATCCACGTGGCAAGGGAAAGGAAACCTTCTGGGAGCTTCTGCTGATCTTGTGGCAGAATGATTCAAAACATATCTTTGGGGATATTTCTGGACATTGCTGGAAATCCCATTCAAACCTGACTCTTCTTGAAGCCAAGCAGGGTGTTAAAGCCTACTGTGTTTCCAGTTCCCTCTGTGAGGCCTCACAACACATTTCACGCTGCAAAGTTCCCTTATTTTATGATGGTGCTGATGAAAGGGCAGGGCAGCATGCTAGAGGGGACCAGAGCGCGTGTGGAAGGAGATGCCTGGGCTCTGCTGGGCTGTCTCTGTTGGCTAACCACTGTGAAACCTCTGAAGTTTATTCTGTCCACACATGCTGCTGAGAAGAGAGGAGGGTTTCCTCTGGAGGTTTTAGCATTCTGCAAGTAAAATCAATTGATTTTTAGATCATGGGGCTGAGAGTTGAAAGCCAGTTGGGATGGATTTTGTTTAACTTCCCTATTTAAATAGCTCATGCTGTTTGAATACGAATGCTTGCCTTTTTATCAGCTCACCCATGTTAGCGATTTGTATGTCTATATCTCGTGTCTTTGAAAAAAAATAAGCAGCTGGCATGTAGGGCTACAAATAGGTATTACCCGACGTCTGCTACAGAGGCGATGTTACAGCCTCCTAATCCAAGCAGGGCACAAAAACCTCAGCTCATTAGGTGCCACAGGGACATTTGCCATTCTTGCCAGCCCTTCTCACTGCTGATTTCTCCTGTGGTCAGTGTCTTTTGGGCTATCAAGAGCACCAGAATGACCACTGCGGTGGTGTTATCTTGCAATAACCCTGCACACCACTATAATAGCTGAGCTGCGAAGGGCAAGGTCACCTCCGATACTTGCAAAGCCAATTAGGACTTACAGAGCACTAAACTCAGATTTCTTCAAGCCATTTCATTTTATTGATCAGACACATTTTTATTTCCAGATTGCTCACTCTTGGGAACCATCCAGGTTTCATAGTGCGAAGGACTGTGTAAAATGTAATGATTCAGCACTCCCAGTGTGGCCGTCTGTGGATTTTGTTAACCTTGCAAGCTACATTTAAGATGCAAGAGAGGCTTGAAGAGCATCATCATATATCCGACGCTCTTCTGAAAGATTTCTCCAATTTGCATTTCCCTCTTGTCCTCTTTAAAATCAAAACACATCCTTCCCCTCTTTCTTGGTTAAATCCTAGGATTTTCCTGGAGGGGAGATTCCCAGCCCGTAAGAGTTCAGCAATTCAGACAGTGCGTGGACTGATACTTAACCAACTCTTCTTCCAAAAATTTCCCTACTGGTTAGTAGGTTTTTCCCTGCTGCTAATGGGTCTCATATAAGACAGGCGGCACTTCAGGCAAGAAGCTGGAGCTCACCTTCACCCACGGAAAGTGCAGCACAGCTACACGCTGTCACTGCTTCTTTACCAGCCTTGTGAGTGCTGGCTCCAGGCACACACAGACGCTTCTTGGAGGCTCTAGCGTGAGCAAAACAACTTTACTGGCAATTTAATGCCTTTTCGCACAAGAAAGATATATTCTTTTTGCCTCAACTGAATGAGAGGCTTAAAATCCCAAGAAAGGAAATACAGTGATTCTAGATCAATAGAGAGAAATATACAGTAAACACTTTAGTATGTTGTGCAATAGAAAGAGCCCTCATGCCTTATAAATACAGGCGCTTAGCTTATCATGTGCATGCAGTCAGTCCTTCAGTATCCACAAGCTGCTCGAAGGGCACACAACTGAGCAGGTCTGAAGCCACTGAAGCTGCCTTTGTATGTGTTTCTCCCACTTGGTGGGACATCTTGGACTGAGAATGGCTCTGAGAAGACCCATTGTCATCGCCCTGGACCTGGGTGTACTGGGGGATGCAGGGCAGAGAAACCTGTGCCGGCTCTGCACGGATCTGGCTTATGTTTAAAACCAGTAGCAGCCGTTCTTGTGACTCTAGGTAACACAGAAATCCCTCTTACACTGCTGATGACACACAGGTTGCCTGGATATAGGAAGCAGCAACAAAGATAGGTGGCTGTAGAGAGACAGTTGGAGCATCTTTGTGTGAGGGATCTGCAGAAATACCTGCAGACCTGAGAGGGTTGAGCTCTCTGCAGAGTTATTCTCCTAACCAAGCTAGCTGTGCCTTCAGGGCTTGCAGGTTTTTCTTGCTGTATAGCCAAGTAATCCTATAGTCCAGTGAAATTCGGCTGACAGAAATCCATGCTGTCACACTTTATTAGAGGATGGCCAGGGATAGGCATGGGGAGAAAAAGCTAGGCTGATTGCAAACGCCTCATTTCCTTCAGAAATCAGACTAGAAATCTTCCCAGCACACACAGGCTGGCTGCAAGCAGCTCTGAGTATATGTGAGATGAGAATGGTGATCTGCAAAGTCAAACAAGAGCAGGATGCTGAGAGCTGCTAAGATATAGAGCCTTTCCTCATCAGCAGCCCAGCCTGAATTTTGTGGATTTCCATGGTTTTTCTTTTCAGTCTTCAGTCATCATCTCCTCCTTCGAGGTTATCATGGCTGTGGCTGCTCAGCTCCCTTCCCCAGCCCATGCACGTTCATCCCAGCGAAGCGCCAAGCCAAGAACTTGCAGAAACCCAACTGGGCGCTTGGGGGGCTGCTGCACTGGGCTGTCAGAGGCCCTCTGCGAGACCATGGGCCACTTCTCCTCTAAAACAAGTACCATTAGAGCCTTGAATTTGATATGAGATACTGTATTTCTGTACATCACAGAAACATAGGAATTGGACATTTAGTTGAGTGGCAAGCGCAAGTTGCGAATTATCACCCTTTCCAAGTATTATTCCCCTGGCCTTGTCTGCGAGGCAAGGAGGAACTGATCCAAACAGATTTGTCCCTTTGCTCGCCTGAGGCTCCCATTCCTCCTTCAAAACACTTTTTCAAATTTCTTTTGAGAAACAATACCTCCAAATAAGGTAGTAGAGAATATATAATGAAAGATGAGAAGATTTCTGTGGAATCCATCATATTGTCATGTTCCCAGTTCACCTCCTTGCCTCAGACTCCCTTTGGTCCCCCTCCATCCTCCCACCAGCCTCCCTGTTTGTTCTTTTGCCTTTTGACTGCCCACTTTCACATTCATTTTGGCTTTCCTTCAGCCTTTTAATACTGTATCTATTCCTTGAATTTACTATAGTTTGACATTCTGTTTCATGAGTCACCGCTGGGGATAGAGTTTGAAGTAGATCAAATCACACAAACTGCTTCTTACAGCTCCCTAAAACTAATTTGAATTCATGCTCTTTTTTCCCCTGACAAACCTTTGTGGATTCTTTCCTCCACACACTCCCCCCAAAAGATGATGAAGTAAATACATGTATTTCTTGCACGTGGTGATGACTGTATGCCAGGGATGGAGGTGACCCACAACTTCTTTCCTTTTCCCTCTGCAGGGGTGCTAAGCTAACACAGCACAAAAAGTCTGAATCATGTCTCCTTAGAAGGTTTCTCTAATCCTTTTTTCCCCAATTAATTTAACTTTATGACCCACAGTAAGGAAATTCAGTGGTAGCAAACTGAGTATGCACCCCCATTTTCATCTTTCTTAGTGAAATGTTGCATGGCAACAACACTGAATCCCCCGCACTTCTCTGGCCAAAAATTGTTTTCCCCACCTTTTCTTCTATCATGTTTTGTTGAACTTGTTTTCTCTACTACAGTAGGAATAATGCTGGTGCTTAGAAGAATGCATGCTCACCAAACAACAGCTAAATTCTCCATACAACTCCGCTTCGCTTTGGTGTTTAATCACCTTCAGAAATTGTTCCTAAGCTTGTATATGCTACTAAGAACATTAGTCTTTAAATAACTTTGTGCTACAGTGGTGTGAGATGATTAGGTTGGCAAGGATTTCTGTTATGGTGTCATCATAATTTTCATTAGTACAGTGAATTATGACAGCTTGTTCTCTGCTCAAATTGATGTGATTACTACTCTGAAACCCTGGCACATTTCACTAACACCTGACATCTGGAAGAGAAAGGTGGGAGGCAAAGCAAGCTCTCAAAGTTGTTGCGTGATGCACGCTGATGGTCGTCTCATTTGTTCCAGCAGCTGCTGCAGCCAAGGGTAATGGCCTTTGTTGGTCAGCAGAGCTAATGCAATTCTTCCAATGCTAAAACAAATCTCTTTGTGATTAGTAATGGAAAATACCATCAAACCGTTGTGCTGAATAGGCAGCGACTGCAATTAGCAGCATGTCCCTATTTAAACTAAGGTAACGTGTCAGAAGCAGGTGGATGGGTTGGAGAATTATTTTAAAAAGAACAAAAAGCACGTGTCATGTGTACATCAAAGTGTACATCAAATTGAAGGCCCATATCAGAACAGAAGTGATCATTATAGCTTGTTAAATGGAAGATTGTTCTACCAGCAAAACTGTAAAGGGATGAATTTCTAGCCCATGTAACAAAGGATAAACTCTAGCCCTTGAATGACTGCGGTCCCTGGCAGGCTGGTCCTGCACAGGTGATGTTGCTTCTGCAGGAGCAGCGCAGACACACAGCCTGGTGCAGCACACCTCTGCTTTGTGCCCAGCTGCAAACGGGGAGGCAGGTGTACCTGCTCTTCTCTGGTATGGGTACAGCTCAGCTGGATGAAGTGGCCTCAAGAGGAGCAGCCACCACCTCATCCTTGTGCTCCCTTTATGGGAGGCCAGTGACACTGTTAGATCAGTTTTCACACTGTAGCTGCCTGCAGGAGCCCTTCAGCATGGGATGGCAGCAAGGGCTGCCCAGCGAGGCCAAGGATGCCCACGCTGTCCCAGCCACAGCCCTGCCCGTGACCCTCGACAGCCTGCGGTTCCCCAGTGTGCATCCGATGCTGCTGATAAAAAATGATGCTGCCAGCCTGCCTTGCTTTGTACCTGGCATTTAACAATGGCAGCAAAAGGAGCCACTGAGAACAAGGCAAGTTCATAGTGGAAGTGCATTTTCCTTGCATTACAAGAGAAATTCCTTTTCTGCAGCATTAAGCCTCTCACCAGCAGCTCAAAATGCAGACCATTGGCAATGTTTTTCTGTGCAGACATATATATTCCAGCACTCATCACTGGTGATGAATCTTTTCACAGTGATCTTGTTCGCTGCGGAGTCAGCAAGCCCCACACTCTGCCAGTGCTAAGAGTGTCCAACAGAAAAATCTGTTTTGTACTTCCACCATTAAGCTTCTATTTCCAGCCCTGAAAATTATGCTGGGTGACGTTAGGCAGCCAGAGTCTGTAAAACAGGGTAGACAAGGCTGTCAGATCGCTGTCTTGGCAGAATAATGTGCTCTGACACTGAGGAAACCGCTGTACGGGTAAAACCGAGCCCTGGCCCAGGTGGAGACGCATGAGTGTGAAATACCAGCGCTGCCACCGCAAGACCTGGGGACCCCTGGGTGTGCCACACGAGACACCACAGCCCGGGGACTTGCCCAGCACTGTGCACCTCCAAGCAATGCCAAAGCGCCTTCGTGCAACCTTTGTGCATGAGCTGCAACTATATGAAGCAAACCCCAAAAACCTGGTGGTGTGGTCTCCTGTGTAGAGGGTATCTTCAGCTGCTGGTAGCAACCATGCCTGTGTCCGGCTGCAGTGTAGACACCGGGGAGGCTGCAAAGGGCCTGGGCAGTGCATCCAGCTCTTAGCAAAGTTTACGTGCCCTTAGGAAAAAACCAATGCAACTTTCACAGCTCTACATCCAACTTTTCTTTCAACAGAGTGAGGTCTTGTGGCTGCCACTATCAGAGATACTTTCTGTACAGCTACGTATTAAACTTTTAAGAAAGTAACCAAAACCCATTAATCACTAGCGTATTTCTTACTACTGTACCGGCCAAGGATTACTTCAATACTTATTTTAATGGATTGCTCAGCTATGAACGATTTTAAGGTTAAAGGTCTTGCAAGACTCTTTTTATAAGCTTTCTGAAATCTAATTCATCACTAATTTCCATATGTCTTGCACAGCACTAGGCTAATGTAATGCATCACCACATAAATCCCTCTCTGATAAAATTATCCCGGGTATTACAAAAATTCAAAGCATTGTTCTTAACTACGGGTGCCTTTTTCAGATGTCTCACTAGTTGAGACATAAGCCTAGTGTGTTCAAGATTTTTTTTCCTTAATGATAGCTGGAATAGGAAGTTTAAGATGACACCTGGCAGCTTAGATTTTCCATGTCAGCAAACGTCACCGGCAGAATTGTCTCTTTTAATGACAGCTCTTAATAGAGAACAACTTCCTACTCTTGTGTCCCCAGCCTCAATTTTTGCCCCAGCTCCAGTGTTTTTCATCCCACAAGCCAACCCGCTTCCTCTAACTTCATGTAGAACACTGATGTGACTCCTTTGCTCTTTCATTATTGCTTTCCCCAAATAATTTGGTATTCTCTGCTACCCAGGATGTACAACCGCCAGTCCAAGCACCAACAGTACTCTGCTTCTGATAGTTGCCTTGTTGGTTATCCAGCAAAGATCTCCCACAGAGGAGACAGGGAATGGCGTTATCCAGCTAATTCTGGTACACGCAACTGGACACTCAGCTAAGACCAGACAGCTTTTTGCCTTCTCTCTCCTTGAGTTACTAAGAAATTTGCTATAAATGGTGGGACAAGGGTAACACGTCTACCATGGTATATGTTACGGAGAAAGTTTGTGTCCAGACACAGACCCTAAGAGAAGCAGGCAAAAATTTGATTTTTCCAAGAAGTGTAAGGAAAGCTCGAAAACAAAATACAAACCTGTTAGCACCTCACAAAGTCAATACAACACCTAAAAGAGTATAGAAGAGGAGATAAACAAACTGGAAAGGAAGCCTTGTTAGCACATATTGGCAAAAAATATGGTAATGGAAAAAGTCTCATATGTGAAGTCATATGCAATGATTGTGGCAAGGCAAATCGTTATATCAAAGCCTGCAGACAAGAAAAGACAAGACAAATATGTACCACATGAAGTGAGCAGTGATTCAGACAAGGAGACTGTGCAAGTATCTGACATTACCCCAGCCAAACAGCAAAAATAAATTGTGTACATTAAACTATCTTCAGCTGCAAGAACCAGCCCCGTGCAGCCCCCCGGGAAGCAGCGTGCTGAGGAGGAGCCACAGGACGTTACGTGCAGGGAGTTTCAGTAACTTACCTGGGAATAAGTAAGTTCAATGATAGTCTGTAATGCAGCTGTATCACATCTGTTCTATGCCAAAGCCAATTGTAAAGCAAAGCCGAGCCAGCAGTTCAGAATTAAAGGCGGCTGCAGAAAGCAAAGGCAGACATGAATTTGCAGAGAAACCAAAGGCCTCAGAAACCATCTTTTAAGAGATTTGTTGTTTTAACCTAATACACCTGTCACCTTAAAGTCTTTGAATACCATCACTGGTACAGCTGCACTGTGCATGAAAGGAATACAAAATTCACCTTTGGCTGGGTAAGTATCGCCTATTCAAGGCTGCTTGGTGCTGCTGGCTGCTAAGGTATTTCAGGTATTTCTGAAATGATGAGATGTCCAGGCAGCTGGGCTCGTGCCCTCACCAGCAGTGAAAGTGGTTACTTTCTGAAAACAAGCTTTGTCGGGGCTTGCAATGGGGATGACTCTCCCCACAGGGTTATTTAATGCAAGTCTCACGACAATTCTTAAAATTGCAAGCTGCCAGCCAGGTTCCCCAAGCCAATATGTTTCCAATAAGAAGTGCTTGTTTTATTTACAGGTTACCATTAAAGAGAAGATTTTCATCACATTGTTAAACTAATATTGCTGAGAATGATGTGACCAGAAAAGCTATTCATGCCTCGTGGCCATAAATGATTTATGCTGAGCCCACCTCCATCCCTCCTCCTGTACTGCCTCATCTGTGCTGACATTTCTTCGTGAATATTTAAGGTGATGTCTGCTCTCATCTCTTGTTCAAAATCAAACACAAGCACACTACAGCTCACAATGGACAGTTGCTATTCAATACATGGCACACTGACATGCAATGAATGCTGGCAATGAATGGATACAGCACTGGTTTATTTGTAAAAAGGTAATACTTGCAAGGCTGCTTTGGGGTCTGGGTTGTATAGCTCTCACCAATAAGCCTTTAAAATTTTACCTGGAAAGTGAATGCAAATATTGCAGCCCTGTTACAGCCTTTCCTTATTTAAGTACAGGAATGTTTGATGGGGCAGGAGTTGTGGTGGTGTCATCAAATGTGAAGGGCACTTGGTTGGCTCAGCCCGCAATGGGAGGTTCATTATCCCAGAGCATGAGTGCAATGAAATGGCTGAGCCTTTCAGAGAGCTTCCCCCGGTCCCTGGGTCTGCTCGGGAGTTTGTCTTTCCTGGGAGGGCAGCTCTGTTGCTGGTGTGCCGGCACAGCTATCTGCGTGTTAGCCTAACAAATGACAGCAGAGCTCGTTCCTCCACGAATGCGCTGACCTTGCGTGACAGAGTTGGTAGTGAAAGACATTTCAAGACATTCCTGAATGGGGACACCAAGTTATTTGTTTGTTTATTGAAATGACACCTCACTGCCTGCAGGCCCATGTATTATGCCACCGTTAAACCTTCTCAAGCAATATATATATAAAGCAAATTCTGCGCAGCTATGTTTGTGTGTTCTTCTCATTGTGACCTCTTGGACATATTCTTGGCCTATGATCGGACTGTCAAAATCGCAGTAATCTGTCCCCAGTGCCTGCGGGGTTTGTGCTGCAGAGCTACTGGGAGATGCACATGATGTAGGAGGGATGGGGGCACTGGGGTTATTAATAGCACCTGCCTTTGCCATGCAGCTTTTTAGCAGAGCACCGCCCATGCAAAAGCAATCTCTATCCTGCTTCTGCACACCCTGGGTGAGGTACTGGAAATAATTCAGCCTGCAAAATAAGGACAGGCTCGAGGCAATGGAGCTGTCACACTCACAGGACACTGTGTCCTGCCACATCCCCCCTCCTTCCGCCTGCTCTACCTGAACCCTCCCACCGGACTGCGATGTCCCCTGGGCTGAGCCGTGGCTCTGCTCCCTCCGTGGCCGTGGGGACTCTGCCAGAGCTGTGTGGAAATGGGATTGCCCCAGGGCGTTGCTAAGAGCAGCAAGACGGATGCTGAACGCCCTCCAGCTCCCCTCTGCATGTCATATCTGCTTTGTCCTCGTCCTCCAGCATCACCCTGGCACTATGCTGAGTTTACGGCTCACCTTCACCACTATGCATGCCAGTGAAAGGGAGCGGGTTCTGCCAGCTTTCCAAAGTCCTTACGTGTTTTAGGCACTACAAGGAAATACCAACATTTAGCCAAAATGCTATAAGCATATGTCGTGTCGTGTCCCCCCCCCCCCGCCCCCCCCATTTCCTTACCATAGCTCAAAGTCAGGTGGGAGTCCCACTCCTTCCTCCTGGCTTGCTTTTCACTCCCTATGAGTGGAAACTGGGGTGTCACAGGGCCATTTGTGATGGAGGGAACTGCTCCTCTCCATCTTCTCGTGCTTCCTTGGTTCATTTGTTGCAGTGACTCTTGCTTGGAGAGTGCTCCCTGCATTTGAAAAGCTCTCCCTGCTTATAAACCCCTGGAAACACCACTGTGAGTAGCTTTGCCCGTTATACAAATTACACCAGCCCATTGCAAGACAGAGAGTTTTCATTACCTCTGGCAGTGTCAGAGCAACACCACGGCAGCCTCAGCTCCAGGCAAAGCCACCCAGCTACTGCCCTTGGGCCATATTGGGATGCAGACAGGAGCCGTGCAGGTGACAGCCACGCTGAGACCGGCGACATCCTTGTGTGCCGCTGTTACCATGGGCTCCAGTTGTAACATTCCTGTCTGTTCAGAACATCCTCTAAATAAAATCCTGTGTATTGTTCACCCTTATTACATCTGGGACTCTCCCGGGAAACTTTTCATTACACCTTTGGAAGAAACGACGTACTGTAAATGCTCCTAAGATTATTAATGATATAATATACAACATTTCAGTTGTGCAAACCCATGAATTTTCACTCACATGAAGTTGGGCTTTTGTTACATTCAGCTCCTGATTAAGGTGTTGGACAAAGCAGACGTTCTCCAGGATACTTTGTATGCGTATTCGGGGGCTAAATAATAACCTGCATCATAGCTGCTGTAGTTGCAAATATCCATTTCAATGTATATGGAAATTATGTTCTTCAAAACATAAAAACAAAAGTTATGAGGATTTTGTGGTTATATAGTCGAAATACGCTTGTGGAAATAGCTCAGAAATGTTCTGGTGGTTGCTCTCAGCTTGTCTCCCTTTTAAGGGGAAATAGTGAAGGAAGTGCAGGCCAGTTTGAACCCGCAGAGGATCTGACAAGATGTTGGTGCTCAACAGTAGAGTTTACAAAACAGTATGTTCTGCTTAACTCATTGCAAGCAGTGATATTGTGAACCTGCCAAACAAGGAGACTCCTTTACCCAAAGGGTGATCAGACACTAGAACACACAACCTCCTTGGCTTCAGCGTGATTTATTCACAGCACAACCTGCAAATCCTCTGTGCTGCTTTGCTGGCACAAAGAGCCACCAAGTGATGAAGAGCTTCGGGAGAGACTGAGCGAGGCGTGCTGAGCCTTGCGAGGTGTCTCCCCATTGCTCACCAGTCCCCGGGCAGCAGCAGAGCTGGGCACCGCAGACCCCTGGCTCTGCTCCAGCTCAGCCTTTGCTGGCACCCTGCGCCATACAGCAAGAGAGAGCTGGTGCCAAAGCAAATGCATTATAGCGCAGTCTGCTGGCAGCTTGTTCTCTCTATTCCAACTGAGATGTTTGAAAAATATCCCTGTTTTTGTTCACCGGAATGTTGGCAACAAAGCAGGGAATCTAGGGGAGCATCACATGGGGAATAATGACAGGCTAAATGTTATTTTCATTACAGCCGCATTAGCGCGATTAGAGAAGGTGGTCACAGTGCAAGAGAATTTTCTATCCTCTCTTAGTTCTCCATTACTGGAGACATTAATCCAAAAACAAACCCATCCCTCCCTCCCAAAACCTTACTCACATCTTTCATTCTCCTCCTCTGCTGCAGTCTGTGAGCCTTCAGCTTGCTGGCATGCTTCAGATGATTACTAAAACATCGTCAGATGGTAGCCGTGGATAGTTAACACCCATGGATGTATTTTCTGTGCATAGGTTTCCCAGCACAGGGACCGCCTTCCTCACTACACACCACCTAAATACAGAAATCTTCACCTGTAAGACAGTCCCATGGTATCGTCAAGGCAGAGTAGCTTTTGAGCGCTGCTCTGTGCAGTCATGCACCATGCTTCACAGCCCTAAAGCATCTGGAAAATGGGCAGAGGGTCTCTCCCTTTCAGAAAAGGGACAAAGAAATCCTCTAAGTCTGAAGGACAGAAAGACAAGGAGTGGGCAAGGGTAAATGGTGCCCAGGGAAATAATCACCCAAACTTAGGAAGCAGGAACCTTGAAGGAAACAGAAAATTGAGCTTGGATAATTTTCCAATTCATTAACTGTTGAAATGGAGCAAATTCCACATCTGGACCTGGCTTCATTAAATTGCAGGTTTGAGTCACATTGACATCTCACTGCCTAAGCCCATCCTTCTCTAACCAGACTGGGAAGCCCGTCCCTTCGAGAGGCAGTTGCTCAGCAGTGCTGTCCCATTGCAGACATTCCCATCAAGCAGCTCCAAGTTGCCGATCCAAGATTTACTACCAGCCTTTTGAACGCAACTCTGCTTTTCAAAGCCACGACAGCCCACGTTACCTCATGCCCTGAAATCCTGGAGGTAAAACAAGCATCATGTGCCTGCACAGAGCTAACATAGCTTGGAAAGGCTGCTGCTCCTGCTCTTCGATCACACTGACATGGTCTGGAAATGCTGCACTGTGGCAGTGCTGGGCGATGAGGGATAGACCCAGAGCACCAGGCTGCAACAGCACTGTTGGCTGTTAAATCGTGCAGCACATAATCGTCTCCATGATTTCTGACAGCTCAAAACGTTTGTGGCCAGGAGGGCCAAACAAAGAAAAAAAAATAGATACACACATTTAGTCACCCTCAGTCCATATTTAGGCACCTACATACATTGCCCACTTTCCAGCTGGGACAGACAGGATTTTAGTTGCAAGGAACTGAGATCAAGCTTAGCAGGATGCCCACACATTTCAGCATCCCACACGCTTAATACCCATGATTGTTACAACATAGCAACTAGTCTGTAATTAGTACAGACATTGCCAGAGCTGCCTTTGTATTACTTATGAGTCATGCTACTAAAATATTCTTTATTCATTATCCAAGTCCTTTTCATTTCAGTGCCAGCCATTACCATGTTGCCGGCTACACAGGACTCTGTCAGACTTGTCAAAGCCAAGTGCTTTCTGATAGGGATCTTCATATTTAATCTGACGAAGAGTTACTTTACAAAAGAGTGAGATCAAAAAGGTTCATTTCTGCACAAAAGAAGAAAGAAAAACTTAAATGCGTCTCAAAGTAAGGATTTTCTCCTTGTTGCTTCTCCAGGCACCCATCTACGGTTAGAAGAACCACTTTCAAACTTGGCTTAAATTGTTCTGTCAGTTAATTAAATATTTGTATTTTAATGCCTTTCTAGTTAACTAGTGAGGAAAAAGGCTTATGGAAAACTCAAACTGAATATGAAACTTTTTTTCATCTTTAATATAATATATGAAACAGAAAGGGGAAAATGTAGCTGAAATGTATTATGACAAGCAAATAAAAGTAATATCAGAAAATTCCTTTGGGCAGATTCTGTTCTAGGCCACTAGTATTTACTAAGATTTATTTTTTTATTCACTGTGTTATTAAATCACTGGGTTGGAAAGTCCTTGGGTCATTTCAAGCCACTGTCTCATTGATTTCTTATTCCTAAAGCATCCTTAATATAGGATTTTCATTAGACCCGATGACAATGATCCCTCGATTTCCCTGGGCAGTGGGCTAATTCTCTAAATGTTCCTGCTGTTGAAGATGAACACTGACAGACAAATTCAGGCCCTGAGATCAGGTTTGTAAATAAACGGGTAGGTTAAAAAAAAAATAATCTGACATCATCAGCAAAGTTGCTGTAAGAATAACACAGTAGGAAAGGAGTGCCTCGGCTCGCTGTTTCCCAGCTTGGGCGCAGCCAGCCGGATGCAGGGAGCAGGCAGGGACTGCAGCACGGCCGAGAGCGTCCCGCTGCACAGCAGCGCCCTTGGGTGCAAAAGTCGTGGGTGCTTAACCACTGCTGTTTCGAAGCCTGCACATTTTGGTGCTTTAGATTACATCTATTATTTCTTACTGCTGGAAAGCAAGTTGCAAACAAAGGTTTCTCCCCTGAGCCTAATATTTTATGGGAATGGTGTTTTCTTATTCAGTTCATTTCATAATCTCATCATTTTCTGCATTTCTAAAATATTTTAAAGTTTTTCTTGAATGTCGCTATTCTTGTCAGATTTAGCTGTATACTTTAAAGACTTAGTTTTACTACAAAGTGGAATTCATTGCTTTATATTTTGGAAAATACACTCTCAAATGCGTCTGCTTCTGAAGTCAAAAGAGTAGCTTCGTTTTATTTCTGCAGTTTCTTGCATCCCTTTTCGATGAGCATACAACCTTTGTCCTGCAAACAGAAATTTCTACCCTTTTCTGCTGAGTATATCGAACCGGTTACTGTCTTCTAACTTTATTCTTCTGCTTCTGTTTTCTACCCCTTTTTACTCCTTGCTAATTTACTTAGCGTTTCTTTTCAGCGTTTGGAAACCTGCTGTATCTGTGCTTCAAAGAGCAACCACTCTCCCTCCCAGATCTGCACCAGAGCCGGAGCATTTTTTCTGAGTCATGCAAGCACTGGAGAAGGGAAAAGGCCAACCCTGGTACCTGTTGGTGCAACACTGGACCAGTGTAACAAGATTACTGATGCTAGTGACGCCTGAGGCGGGCCTGTAACTATTATCTGTGTCAGAGGAAATCAAAGTGCAGTCAAGAATAATCTTTGAACTATTCAGTTTAGCAATCTAATTACTTCCCAATTAGAAAGGACATGGCAGAAATGCAGTACAGAATGCTATCAAGAAGACAGAAAGAAAACTCCCAAAGCATTAATCTAGAAAGAAAATTAAATTTCTATTTTTAAGCTGAATCAAATTTTTTTTTTCCTCATGTCGTCCGTTTTCTTCCTTTCAATAAAATCCCTGAGTGCATCCATTTCTGAAAGCACAAAAGCTTGGCACTGGAATGTACCTACTGCTTCCAGGAGGAACCAAACTCAGAGGTATCATTTCCCGCAAGCATTACAGACCTGGGAAAACACATCCATGTCTGTGTGGGGGACGGCACCAGCTACTTCTCCCAGATCAGAACCCGCGGCTGTGGCTTGCCACGGAGCTGAAAAGGCCGGGCGCTATGCTGCGCAGAAACAGGTGGACGTGGATGATTTGCCCCACACTGGAAGGCCCCACACTCATGTCACACAGGCTACCAAACCCTGGCATGTTGCAGCGTGGGCTGAGCAGGTGGCGGGTTGTGTTTCCCACCTCGCTCCCATGCTGGGACCAGCCCGTGCCCGGAGAGGGTCTCTGCAGCGCTGGGGACGTCCCGCTGCACCAGTACAACAGGAGGGATAGGACCAAAGCAACCGGGATGAACCACCGGACAGGCAGCCGAAAAAGTGTTGCTTTTACTCAACTTTTTTCTTCTCCCTTTTGCAAGTGCTTTTGGCCAGTACTAAAAGCACATGCACCTGGTTAAAGACCCAGCAGTCAGTTTAGGGCATCGTTAGGCTTGAGCAAAGAGAGGTAGGTAACTAAAAGGTTCAGCTGCAGGAATGATCACAGCTGCTGTTGCCAAATCATGGCCGAAGGAGTTTAAAATAATGGAAAATAATACAAAACTACTTTTGAGAGCCAGAATAAGCTCCTCTATAGCACTAACAGACACTAAATTGTAATTTTCTTCATTAACTCATCTTGCTACAGAAGAAATGGAGTTTCAGAGGGAATTCAGAAATAATTTCTTCCATGTGAAAAATTTGTGCACTTAATTTGTTGCAGTAAACCACCATTCTGAATGCTGAGGAGCTCTCTGTTAGCCAGATGATGAAACAGCATCTGCCTTAACTGCTTTTTTCTCCATTTAACTAGTAAAATATTTCCACTTCAGTGATGAGATGAAAAGCACAGTGGAGAAAATCACAGAAGAAAAGAAATGCCCAGTTTTCTAACCAAAGCTTTAGAGTGAAATAACTGATATTGCCAGATTAAGCACAAAAGAAAATGATGGGGAGTTCTTTTACAAAAAATTGTTACAATGAACAAATACAGTAAGAGCATTTCAGGGGAGCATATAGCACACAGGCAGGATTTCAAAACAACATAAGGGACCTAGAGAAACAGAGATACATCTCTTTCATTACCCAAAACGTTAGGCTTGTCTTGGATCTAAAAACAAACATTGGCAATGGAAGGATTTACAGACTCGGGAGTCTGAAATGCGAGCCTGGTTTCCGTAGATTGCCAGGTATTCAGAATAAGAATGTAGTTGGAAACTACAGCCTCGCCATTGTGCCTAACGTTGGCTCTGCGCGTTGATAGCATCTACCCCACTGAAACTCCCTGCGATAACACGTGTGCAAGATGCAACCCGCATGGAAGGGGGGGCAGCGAGGTCCGGTTGAGCTCACTCACTACACTTCTGGTGCAGCACAACAGATATTAAGGACCCTGGTCTTTTTTCTTTAAACAGTGTCCCAGATACTGAGCTTTGACCCTGCTCATTTCATGTAGAACATGCCTTTTTTTAACAAATTCTGACTAAAATATTATTAAAGACTTTTTCCAGCTGCTCCTTCCTTTTCCTCTCCCTCCAAATACTCAGTTCTAATATGTTACGCCCAACATCTTACTGCATACAAAAATACGTTATTGAATTCAAAGTGAAATCAGAAGAGTTTTAATTGCTCGGAGTCTTGGGAGGCCCCAGCCCCATCTGCAGCAGGAATTCATTCAAGGATCCAGCCTCTGGATTAATCCCATGGCTCAATGGATGGATCCAAGATTCAAATTGAAGAGGCTTGGAATAATCAGGCCACTGAGCCCAGAAATCCTTCTGGTCAGTGATGTCTGCAGTGGGTTCTGCCCACAGGTAGGCAGGGTTTTTACTGCAGACCTCTTCCCCGCATTAAGTGCGGTGTTCAGTGCGTAATTGCCCCACTGCCGTTGCACTGCGTGTAAGGGAGCTGTGGACCAAAACGATCAGGAATAACTTAATTATTGTGCCAAGGCTTTGAGAACTGAGAAAATGGATGACTGCAGAGCATCTTTCTTTTTTTCTTACAACATTTTGGCAGAGTTCTGAGCACAGAAAAGGCACCATTCCCAACAACGATCGGAAGGGGCAACTGCTACCCACTATTTATTCTTCATGGTTAACACAGTATGTTGGGCTTAGTCACAGAGTGGCAAGCTCTCTTGGCATTGCAGATGTTGTTTAGCTCTTCTCCCTAGTGCATGTAACACATGGAATTGGAGAACCAGCACTTACAAATGTTCACATATTGAAGATGTTATATAGAGAAGCAGTGAACATTAATGTGAGGGAGACCTGACCGAATCCTCTGCTTCTTGGGGGGAGTTTCCAAAGCCTTTCTCTGCCTTTCAATCTATTATCTTTCTGGGAGACGGTGTCTCAGCAAAGTGCTTTGTACCCTTCTCCGCAGGAGTGAACTTTGTCCCCATAGGAAACTAGCCGTAGATATCAGACAAAGTTGGTGTGCAGATTTGTAGCTTCATTATCTGCTTTAGCAGTTACAAGTATTGCAAGGAGAAATCACGGAGGGAGATGTCTGTATGTCTATAAATGGCCAAAAGAGCAGCAAGCCACATTTGTCAGAACTTTTTGCTGTAATTAGCAAAATGTTGTTAAAAATTGATTACTGAGCATACCCATCTGATCACTTTTTATAATTTCAAAACTCTGTCCTGATTATACCCTGCACACTCTGCTTAGCAGCCATCTCAAATCAGTCAGGATTCTCTCAGTAAGGAGAAATCAGAACATGCCAATTCATTTACCGGTGTGCTACAAGCTTTGCTGCCATTAAATTGCATCTACCCATCAGAGCTGCTTGAGCTACAGAAAGCACGAGATAGTGTCAGGGAAGAAAATATGTCCCTAGGAAAAAGTTACAGAAGTGATCTTGTTGGAAACAGCCGAGCAGCATGGATAATGAGAGTCCTCCTGAAATGTCAGCGGGTTGAGCGGGGACTCTCAGACCAATGCTGGTACAGTTCAGCCACCTCTTGCCATTTAAATGTTACCACAACAATTCCTGTAAGTTTCTAAATTGAAAAAGCAATGAGCAATACATAGAAATTAATCATTGGCTTGTACTGGGAGAGCAGCTAGCCAAAATATAAAGGACCTTTACAGTGTCACAAAGATATTTTTGACATAGTAATGACTAGTGGGAAGGGTTTATGTGTGTCTCTGTTCTGCTGCCAGCCTAATCAGATCAGCACCGCTAATAAAGCATATTTCCCTCTAGCTGACTGTGAGCTTGCAAACGTGTGTGCAGCTCAAGTCAGGGCAGAAAGAAGAAAACAGTTGCCCCCACTCTGCTCTTCACAGGTTTCGGGAAAGGGATGGCACTGACTTTTAGGAAATCTAGGTTCAAATCCTGTCCAAGATCCACAGGGGCACGGGTGAATGGGATGAGCCCACTGCTGAGCCCTGTTTCACCCACCTTTGCTAAGCTTTGCCTGTGCAGGGAGCAGCTGCTGTAGGGCCCTGCCCAGCTGTGCTTGTGCAAAGGTGCTCTAACCTCGGCACGGCCTTGGAGGAGTGGGATGTGTGTGACTGATCCCACCTTCCTCGCTGTCCCTGGGCTGGACCAGTCCCGCTTGGGCACCCTCCAGGCATGCACACTGGCTTAAATTACCCGTGCATGAAATTCCCAGCAGAGCTGATGTTTTTATTTTATTTTATTTCCCTGAACAACTGCTAAGACTGGTTTTATCAAGTAACTTTTGCTAGTCTAATAAAATACCATAATCATTTATGAAGGAAAGCCAGATGCTCAGCAGATGAAGCTGTCCAGGAGAGTGCTGGTGACAGCACGGCAGATGCACTTAGATGCAATCAATTTATGATAACAATGCTGAGCAAAGGAGCAGATGTGCCAACCTCCCAGCTTGGGTTTGGATACTGCATCTCCTGACACCTTTAATCCTCCTTCTCTCCACCACATTTAGCTATGAATTTAGCCTGTCACCAGGCTGAGGGTTACCCAATGTAGACAGCAGCCACACCTTCCTCACCATGCACCGACGGTGAAGAGCAGGCGATGCTTCAGTGCATGTGCAGGCAGGCTCCTGCTGTGCTTCACTCTGAACAGATTCATTTCTTCTTGTTGGCAGCCCCGAGATAGTTTAATCTTGCCTCCGTGTTGGGCTGGGTGTCAGTTTGTATGACTACAAGGACTGGCTTACTGCAGAAAAACAGGTATCATCTTGATTTTCTTTAAGTGTTCCTAAGTGGCCTTTCATACAAAATATCAATTACCTAGCCCACCGCTTCCCTGACAAATACCTTTTCTAGCTTTTTTATTGCACATCTGTAAATACATCCCTTGGTATTGTACATGTAGAGCCTGCTTAGAGAGCTTTCCACTAGCGGTATTTCATCTTGCAAAAAGTGGAATATTGACAAAATATGTGGTCTTCGAGGTAAGGTGTGGTGGCCAGCTGGTCTGAACCCACCGCTTAAAGGAGGAACAGTCCCACGGAAATTCAGGTGTTTCAAAACAATCATGCTACCTTGGCTCAGTTTTTGGGAATGTCTGGCTGCTCGTAGTTTTTAATATGCCTGAAGTTGGTAGTATGATGGACACCAAAGCTATTTGATATATTGGTTTATGGTAGTGGTAAAATTAAATATGACACAATAAATACTGTGCTTGTGAGTTATGGCATTTAGACTCTTTGTGAGTCAACTTTCAAAAAGCAACTCAACAGGCCACATCATGCCTTTGGGATTTTACGTAGTGAGGGTTTCTAACCCCGAGAGCTGCCCCGTGCGCCCTCCCTGACAGAGCTACACTCAGCATTGCTCCTCAGCACCCGGGCAGTAGCTGATTGTGCTTCATAGTTTGTTCCCCCAAACACCTGCAAATGGATTTGCTCACAGAGAAACTTAAACACAGCACCTCCAAATTGCACTGTGCTCGAAGGAGCCCCAGGGTGAGTGACACTTGCTGGGACTAAATCGCCAGCGGGACACTCTGGCTCCATCTCGCTGCAGATTTTGCTACAGCTCTGTCACCCAGGATTTCCCAAATACAGGGCTGCGATGTGGTCCCTTTGCATGCTTTCCACACTTGTTAGCCTGAAAGAGCCCTCTAATGTGTATTCATTGAACTAAATCACCAACGCCTTGGTAAAAACTGCAGTTGACCCCTGGAAACAGGGAATCACCAATGCCATTAAGGGGATTTCATGTGTTTCATTGTCATTTCTGAAGATGAACCTGAGTCGTCTATTTAGATGGGTAACATTGCGGGGTCACACGTAGTGTATAACCCTACGGTAGCTGCCCCCTGACAATGTCACATTCATGAAGTCAAAGATTATTTTGCCTTTTGTGATATCTTACACTAGTCCTAAGCATAGGAAGAAGAAGAAAAAAATGCCTGTTTTGCACATCACTCGCTATTAGGCTACGTCTGGTTACATCACATCAGTTGACATAGTGTAAACCAGTGTAAGCAGATAAAATGTGACACAAACGTCATGTTGTATCAGATTTTAAAGAAGTTGGCAGCTTTTACACCATGGATGAAAAATACCAAGTTCAGCCATCATACCTGTAGGCCTTCAGGATAAAGAAATGCTATTCACCAACTGCAATCCACATTTTCATATTCTAATGGCGCATTTCTAGTTTATGAAATGACTATTTTTACTCTCTGTTATGCTCGTATTCCTTCCCAAAAGCCATACAAACATGATGAGGGCTAACCTTGACAAAGCACACATCAGCAGGGAATTCATCTACTGAAAAATGGATAAAACATACAGCCTGTCTCAAAAAAACACCGAAATCAATAGCAACCTTTCTATTGATTCCAACAGGAAATGGATCAAGGTCTCCAGGCCTCAGTAAATATTTTTACTGTACAACTAATTTCCCATTAGAAGGAAAAGCATAGGCTTTTTGTAGGCCGGGGTGGGGGGAGCAGAGCAAATTTTATGTAACAGAGCAGACAGATTACAAAGGAGAAGCAGCGCTCAGGTGATGTATCAAGTGCTAATACCATGTTTGGTTTTTCAATGTTTTCTTCATTTTCCACTCACACAGAAACATTACACTGAGGAAAGAGCAAGCCTGATGTTTGAACCAGCAGCAGGACCATGACTCATGTACATGCCCCTCCTAGCTACAGCTGGCAGAGAAAATATGGTACCTGGGCCATAGAGAAAATATGGTACCTGGGCCATACCACAGAGCCCACCAGGCACTGGCCACCTCCTCACCCAGCTTCTGGAGCAGAAAACAGCTCTGGGACCTTCAGAGCTCCCTTACCCATGGCTTCTAAACTTGTCGTTTCAGAGCCACGTCATGTAGGAGCTACAGAGGAGCCTGACAGTTGTCTGCAGGAATTCCCCTTAGCCACGGCTGCAGCTTATATCAATTACTTGCAGCAGCCTGAGGGTATTTATCATGCAGTGGCTCGGTAGGATTCTGCCTTTACAGCAGAGTATTGTCATGAGGCTGGAAACTCTTGTGCCACACTAATAAGATAATGCTCTGGTAACACAGTTCGTTAATAACTTTTGTTACAAACAGAAGCCAAGTCAAAACTACAGACTTGCAGCCTGACAAAGGAAAGAAAAGAGAAAATGGCCAGCATCAGCATTGCCTGCGTTCCTCACATCTCACCTGCTCGCCAGCACACCGCCCGCACGCTGCAGCAGGGAGCTGCAGCGGCACGGGGAGGGCACGAGCTGGCTGAGGGATCCTGCTCCCTGAAATACATCACCTGGAAGGATTTCTTACACGCTAATTTTCCTCCTCTCACAATATCATGTATACATCAGAAAAATTTCCCTTCCCTGGTTTGCATGTCTTAGGGTGAAAGAAAAAGGACGGGTACCCCTGCAGGGGCAGGGATGCTGAGCAGTGAGCTGAAAGTGCCTGTCAGAGGTGGCAGGAATGAAAAGGACACTGTCCAGGTCGTGGTTCTCTGTAAACTTCCAGTAACCTCCTCCTTGGCTTTGTGTGCGTCACATAGTAATGCTTCAGGAGAGGAGTGGTGTTTAACACCCCTCTGCATATCAGATCTTGCTCTGCTATGCCACTATTTTGCTATGAATCTTCCCTTTCTACGTGGCGAGAGCAAAGGCTCCTATCTTGCTTGCCTTTTTTTCCTAAAGGCTCGAATAGCTCCACTCGCTGCCCAGTTCTGGGGGAAGAGAGCACACGCAGGGAGATGCTGGGGGCAGAGGTGCAATTTGATAATTGTTGAAGTAGTGTTCAACTAAGATTTTCAGTATATTAAAAAAGGTACCTGTGCTCTTCTCCAGGCTCCCTGCAGTAGCTGCTGTCAAGGGCAGGCTGCACAGAGGAGAGCCCGCATCACTGAGGCCAGTACTGCCCAGCGAGAGTTTGCCTTTTGTACAGCAACTCCCACAAAGGGCAGTCGAACAAATCAGACATCTTCTCTGAAGTGAAAACATTTCCAGCTTATCCTCTTGATCCTTCAGATTGTTATTCATCGCGTGCGTGAGAGCAGTGCCTGCGGATGGACCCAAGCAAAGGTATTAATTCAATAATGAATCCAGCAGTTTACCAGTAGACTAAGACTCAAATTGCAAAACGATTCATCTTAGAACCTGTTTGTAAGTGAAAAACAGATACCTCGAGGCTGGTAACCTTTTAGAAACATCACGATGACAGATTCCGCCTGACAGGTTTGATATGAATTTTGCCGGCTGTATAAATATTGATGGGTTTAATGCTTAGCATTGCAGACTTAATCTTCTTAGCAGGTACATTTCCAGATCTAGAGCTGCGCTGAGTGCAAGGTCCCCCTGCCCCGGTGTGGCAACGATGCAGTGAGCGCTCAAGGTGTTATCTAGAGTCATTAGTCCTTGACAGGAAAAAGTTAATTGACAAGTGTTCACAAATGTTGTGTACTTGAGCATCTCAGGGGAATTGCCCAATTAATATACTCTCAACCAAGAGGATTCGGGATCATTAAGAGCCTCTGACATGTTAAAGAAGGCACTGGGAAGGCACACAAGTGAACAGGGACTCATGGGATCGCATTGCCCTTGTTGTGATGGGGGAAACAAGCCACCCTGGCACTGATGCTACACTTCCATATTCCCTACAGATCCCCTGGAGATCTCCACCACCAGGGTGAGAAGGAAGCAAAGAAGAGCGGGATTTCAATGGGAGTGTTTGTTTTTAGATCGCGATCTTCTGACCCGCTCTTCCGAGAAGGTCTGTGTCCATGGAGGCTTAGAGCCCACCCCCACCTGTGTCCACAGAGGCTCAGAGTCCATCTCCACCTGTGTCCATGGAGGCTCAGAGCCCACCTCCATCTGTGACCATGGAGGCTCAGAGCCCACCCCCATCTGTGTCCACGGAGGCTCACAGCCCATCTCCACCAGCCAGACGTGTAATTTATAACTCCTTTTCTTCAATGTCAAAGCTAACTGCACAAAGGACATACAATATTGAGAAAAACCCAATTTTACTGACACTATGAAGGATTAAGGAAGCAAGACAGGAAAAGAATATTAAAAAATCTGTACATCAGTTTGCTTGGTTCTCTGGCTTCTGGACGGCCCCTGTTTGTTTATTCCATCCGTACATCTCAGTTCACCTTTAGATAACTTAGCTGACGAAAGTTTATTCTCACTTTTAAAATAAAGAATGTTTTAACCTAATTGTTCAAGTTAATGAGCTGCCCTGCAAATTTTCTATTTTGAACCAGAGCCACTCTCAGTCGGTCCTGCCAAACCAAATTCTTTGACCCAATTTCTAAGAATAAATTCTCTCCTGAAAGCTGAATGCAGCCGCACCAATCCATATTGTCCAGCCTGCTGAAACTGGGTTTTTATAATGGAAATATGCAGAGCCCTCAGCAATGGTGATGCAAATTAAGCTACTGTTTTGGGGTTTTTTTTTTTGCCAAGGCTATTCTGAAATTCTGAGGTCACTACTTATATGGCTTGGTGACAAGGGAATTAACTGCACAAAGATCAGGTGACATTAGAATAAAAAAAAAAGCTCACTGGGAAAAAATAGAAGCACTCAATAATGTATGAAGCGTAGATGTGCCATTGTTTAAAGTAAAAGAGCTGGAATGCTATTTTTTTACTTTTACGCTGACAAATGGATGCAAGGAAAAAAGAAGGACTTTGTGCTGTCTATTAACAAACATTCTTTGAAAAAATTATGATCAGATCTCTATGATCAAACTTTTAAAGATATATTATATAGAATGAGATAACTGGATATCATATATTGACTGCCAGTTACCTGCAACCACGCAGATCATTTCCCTTTGCCTCTCCTTTCTGTTTAGGCTGCAAAGCCACGTGTCATGGAGTGTATCTCACTGTGACCTCTTGCCCGCACTATAAATCAATGGTAGTTTTGCTGCTGAGCTGCTGTGCTTAAATCAAGCCCTATATGTATTAATAAATATAAATATAAATATAAATATAAATATAAATATAAATATAAATATAAATATAAATATAAATATAAATATAAATATAAATATAACATAGCAGCTCAGTACTGTAATCCTGACGGGACTGTCATCAGAAGCATTATAGCCTGGTAGCAATTGCACCCCAGCACCCAGGACTTGTATTTCTGCTCAGCACTGGATAGAGCAAGTCTCCAGTTTGCTTCAACTAATGTAGATTAGGTCTCTTTAATCTCTCCTCGTGATATTTTTACACGCTATTTTTCAGGGGAGGTCATGATACAGGCAGAATACATGATCAGCCTTTCTACAAGGGCTTGATCTTGCAAACTCCTCACTCAGCGAGACCCTGGAGTACCCAGCGCAGAGCAAGGTCTGGCTGCGCTAAACCAGGGATAAAAGGAGCATCTCAGGGAAGAGCTGTTTGCTGCCATGTCCCTAAATCTCTCTGAGCAGAGGGGGAGGCTGCAGCAGCACAAGTCCAGGCTGTCAAAGAGCCGAAATCACCACTCTCCCAGCACAGCGCTTGCTTAGGCGCAATAACAAATGTGATGCCCAAGTCTGGAAGGACGCTGGAGTGGTGAGGATTTACAGGCAGAATTGGACCCCTGGGAGAGGACTGGCAGCAGCACCTTATGTGCTTGCTGCAGAAACCAGGTTTCCTGGCTGAGCCATTTACCTCTTTCTGAAGATGCAAAGACAAAATAAATTTTGTTAATATAAACATCTCGTGAAACATGGAGAAAACACCCTCTGCAGCAGTCTTCCCATGCGTGCACGCTGGCACGCGGCAGGACGAGGCGCAGGCTGTGCTCCAGCCGCACCAAGCTCACCCACTGCCACGGAGCCCAGCACAGTCGCCCAAAAATACCATCCAGAATAATGTGTGATTTACTTGCGCTCTGCCTTGTCTCTCAGAAGTGCTTTTTGCTGCTGAAAGTATAAAAATATATTTAGTAAAACTGATATATCTTAAGACTAGAAACTTTGCAACTCTATCATTGCTATTTGCTTCAGAGAGAGGATGTATCTCTGAATCAGTGCAAAGGGACTTTTCTTCTATTTGATTCAGAAAATGGTATTTGTACACTTCAAAGAGAAATATTTAACCATAATCAAATGGGCTAAAAATGTCACTGGAAGTTCTTGTCTAGATTTATCATTTTAAACAAAAATAGCTAAAAAGTCTTCCTCAATAAAACCAACAAAATAAGACTGCTTCGAGGGAAAACCAGGCAGAACTGTGGTTCTATACAGCAGCAAAGATACATTCACAATTTGAAAGAAAGAAAATACCCAACTTATTTGCAGTCTTTCTTTTAAGGGAGAAAGAGGTTTTTGTCTCCAGCTGTAAAGCAGAGAGCTATTTCCAGGCCATCAAAGAGAGAAACTCAGCACAGACCTGGTCAGCCATGCAATCAATTTCCATTATTACTTCTTTCTGAAAGCAACAAGCTTCTGTGAAGCTGCATTTGTTCCATTTTTTCTTGGGTGAATGATTTTGCATTAATAACGAGATTATCAGTAAAAGTTATGCACATACTGATTTCTCAGAGTGTCCTATGTGTAACTGCGGGGTTTCTTTCTCTTCAAAAACAAGAGGTCGATAGTGAAAACAGTGATGCGTATGTGATGGTCACCTGCTCTGGTCAGCAGAAGACAGAGCTGAGATGAGAGAGAAAAGATACATTAGAGGATCCTGCACGGCTGTGTGAGCCAGTGGACAATCTTAAAGATCTTGCTCAACTTGGATCAAGATAGCTGCCATTATTGCTTTAAGTGGTGAGATTTGGTTAGGACGCTGGGGAGTTTTGCTTCCATATGCTGTCCATGATCCTGTCTGAATTTAGCCGATAGCAGCATCAGCGCTTGAGGGAAGAGCTCAGCAGCCTTCCTGAGGACTTATGTTTCCTCCAACCAGAGCTACCCATCACGTACCAGCTGGAGAAGAGCTCTCCTGGCATATGGGGCTGGCGTGATGCTCCAGCTGAAGTACCGCAGGCGCAGCGGAGGGTCCTGTCAGACCGATATTTTATTTCCACCCAGAGTCTAAGGACATATTCTGACCGCTGCCATCTCCGTGGCCTCTCCCTATTCTTTTGGAAACAGCGGCACTGGTTTACCACCCTGCGTCGTCTCGTCTTGGGAAACAGTGAGGTGTTTCTGCAGAATGGGGCCCATTAGCTAAACCTCTGCTGCAGGGCACAGCTCAGCCAATCCATTGAATTTTCTGTGCACTCCATCAAAAGCCTCTGGGAAGCCTCAGGAAACTTAAATAATGTGAGGGCACCAAACACCAAACCTACTCCCTTTATTTTTCAAGTTCAACCACTTTGCTTCTGGCCTCATCACCCAGTGGGTTGAAGAAGAGGGAAGCGGTGTCAGCAGGGTTTGCCTTGCAGCAGGGTGACAGCACGCGAAAGGCACAGGGGAGTGCTCCGATGCGTGGGCACGCTCCTCGGCAACATCCATTTTCTTCTTCTCGCTGCTTAGGGGCCCGGAGTCCTCCTGGGTCCGGGTGTGCAGCGAGACTGCATAAGAATAATCTGTTTGTACAGGGATTAGCAAGGAGCAAGAGCACCAGCAGGGTAAACCCCAAGAGAGAGCCAGGAGAGGAGAGGATTTTGTGCACCGAGGTGATCTGGGCTGTGGTTTTGCTTCTCTCCCCTTGCTGGAGTGAAGATACAGTAACTGGTTATATCAGCGGAGAAGAAAACCATGGCAACAGAAACTTAGTTTGTACTTTAATTTATTGCCATCGAGATATTTGTCAAGTGCCAGCTCCCTGGGAAAAATGCATTTTTCATCAGTACTACACAGAAATTAGCATCAGAAGAATTAATGCACTTAATAACTGTCAAGGAACACCGAGAAATGTGCCTGAGACATGAAGACAACTGTATTTATGAGTCCCTTCAACCTATAGCAAACATCAGCTAACTGGATAAATGCCACTGCAAGTTTGAATCATGATTTGGTGCCATTTTAAATTTAAGTGAAGCAAGGATTTTTCTTTATTTAGCTAACGCTGGAAGTGACATAATGAATAAAGGGCACAAGCTCCTGTTTGTGTTGCAGATTTCTCAGCCTTACACCTAGAAGAAGGTGAAGGCATTTCCCAAATGGGTCAAGTCATAAGTAAATGTGGCTATTTTGTACCCAGAGGAGAAGGGGTGTGTAACAGAGTTGGAACCGGTCGGACTCTGTAGCCAAACAGCCTTGGGACTCACACCATCTCCTCCTCCTCAATTTTCCTCCTTCATCTAAGCAAGGCGCCGCTGAAGCCCACTGGCATTGCCATGCAAGTGCCTCCCAGCCAGGAGAGCTCTCATGAAGCACGTGCAGCCAGCCAGCCGCTATTTCACAGGTGGCAAAGCAGCAGCACAGAAAATTTATGGGTGGCTATAGGTGGCTGTCTCCCCTCCCTCCATATCACAGCCTGCTAAACTGAAGTGACAGAAAACAAGCAACCAGCTGCCTAGAGCAGCTCCGAGCTTTACATCCTTATCTCGAGGGAGTCCACATCTTGGTTCTGGCCCAGGGACAAAAAGAAGTAAATTTTCCCCCAACACTAATGTTGAATCACAGCTAATGCATTAAATATACAACACATGGACTTCAAACACAATTAAAATGACTACAGGTAGCATCATATCTCTATGAATGCTTTTGAAGGAATGTCAATCTCTGCCTTTTTTTTTTTTTTTTAATATACTGCCTTGCCAACAGATAGCAACACCTGCTGTCAGACACATACTGCAGAACTGAGTCCTGGGTTTGTTTTCAGGACCTACAGAGACTTTAGGAAATTTGGGTTGTGATGGGCCTGTTTCCCCATCTGAAGCAACAGCTTGTTCATACATTTCTAGAGGATGGTGTTTTCAGACGTCTCCTGATCTGGAGCCAGACTTTCTCCTCCAAATTATTAAACACCATTTGCTTACACTGAAGGCTGTATTGCTGAAATTCATTCTGTGTATTAGTCTGCAAGCTGGTAACAAACTGACCGCTTTATTCAGCCTCATGATTTTAGCAGGGAACATTATTTAGTACCACCTACAAAATGGCTTCTTTACTATAAGAAAAATAGCAACTGATTCATTGCTCAGCTGATGGGAGGAATTACCTCCATCACTGTGTGATTCATCTTGATTCATCCCATGCCTGGAATCATGAAGGAATAATTTAAAGTCAACTCAACATATTGGTAAGCTCTAAACTAACTGCAATCACTGAGCATCGCCACGGGCAGCTGGGGAAAGCCTGTGCTTTGTACACATTGCTGATGGACAGAGCAAAACGTGAAGATCTCTCAGTTGCAGAGTAGCAGTACTGTAAAGATGAAAGCATAGTTACGGAAATGGATGATGTGCCCTCACGTAGGGTCCACTGTGGAAAGCCAGTTCTCAAGGGAGAAGGTAGTAAAAGAAGCAAGCTAGAGAAAAGGAATCAAAATTTTATTGTAGGCAAAGCAAGATCTGTGCGGAGAAAGCGTGACAAAAATTGAACTGTTACATGTGCTGACAAGACAAATAGGACAGGACGTGGTAGATCATCCTAAAATAGTGCAAAGCCTGGCGCGTGCCTGCTTGCACATAAGAGAAGCAGAGGACAGGTAACAAAAGGAAAAGCACGCAAGCCAGAAGCAAATATGGGGAAAAGGGAGTTAGAAAAGCAGTAACACAAAGCAGATACTCCAGGACCCAGTAACACTGACAAATACAAGATAGGGATAATAAGAACAACAGCCAGGAAAATAGCTCAAAGACCAGAAGGATTCAGGTCCCCTGATGGGGTGGGGGGTAACAGGGGTGACCTTATAGACATTTCTCTGCCACAGAGCACCATTCCTTTCAGGATCTTGCTACAGTCTGGACAAAGTGCTGCATGAGGCAATAAGACAACGTATATTGTTCCCGTGGCACAGCTTTAGCGTGTCCACAGACATGGGGGTTTCTAACACTGTTCTAGCACAGGCTAGAGAGCGTGCTGTGGTGCCAAGGGAAGCACACGCAGGGCAGCCCTATGGAATGGCCCAGATTATAGATTCACTAAGTGAATACTCTGAAACACTGTAATTGCTGTCTGGGATGCATTATTGCAATATGAGGGTTTTAATGGAGACTTAAGAGCAGTGCTGACCTTTAAATACCCTACGCATTCTAAGGCTGCACTAGATGATTTACACCAATTATTTATTAGCATTATAAGTAAATGAGTTATTATCATTCATGAATTCTGTAACAGTCAATTTGTTTCTCTGCCCAGAGCCTTGAAGTGCCTATTTCACAATTTCTTAGCGATGTAACCATAGGAACTAAGTGGATGCCAACATAAACCTTCATAATTAATGATGATAAGCTTTCACCCTATTGAGTGATACTGAAATGTATACAGAGTCGATGAAATGCACCTCAAGGGCCGTGGGACCCTGAAGGCAGCAGTACATCGACTTACTGTATGTAACACTTACATACTGCCTGAGTGAGTACATTGGCTCAGCTGTGCTTTTTTGAAACTCTCCCACAAAGCAGCGTGTTGTGGAAGACCAAGAAGGCAGATTTTCTGCCCTGGAAAGCAGAGATCCCTCTGAGCTGTAACAGGGAGCAAAGACAGTGTCCCTGACCCACTCCCGAGCATCACAGAGGAACGGGAAATGGCAGAGGAGAGGGGTCACAACCCCCCCAGGGCCGTGGGAGCAGCAGGGCAGGGCCGGGTCCCATGCCTGGCTCGCTAGGGTGGCTGCAGCACTGAGGGGTCGTGCTCGGCCGTGCAGTTTGGAGCAGCGCCCAGAGCAGGCCCCAACTCCCCTCCCACAGCAGAGTACCCACCTCAGAGGAGGTATTTAGCTGTAGATACCTCCCACGGAGCCAAGCACAAAAAGGCAGTCAAATAGCTTCTGTGGGGATCCTTCCCGTCCCTGTCACACTAGGATGAATATTTCCACTCTGTCCCCTTCAAAGATTTTTTTTCCTAAGCATCTAGTGCTGGAGGATAGACAGCTCCACTGCAGGCGATCATCCTCAAGTGGGTGTGTGGTTTCCAAGCAATAACTTGGCTTTTCCTAAGAACCTATACAGGGACACAAACACTCCATCCCTGGAGGTGATAATTTTATATACTTATACACCAGGCCGTGAAAGAAAGCCTTTGCTCTTGCTTGCCTGTGACCAGCAAGGCACAAGAGCTTCTTACAGGGAAAAATTTTCAGTAACCCCACAAATTAGGCTGGCAAACTGCTTTCTTGCAGACGACAGCATAGCCACCAGAACTGAGGTGGGGGGAAGTCAGAGGGCTCTTGCAGGTTGAGCCCGGCACTGTGGGTCCAGGAAGCTCAGCTGTGGATCACCATATGGCCTGACCAGCCATGAGGACTGCCTGATTTAATGTGCATTTAAAAAAATGCAGCCCAGCCAAGGTACACTGCCTGCCTGCAGACTGGCTCTGCAGTTACTAGCAACAGATCATAATACTTTTTGGGAAAAAGGGGGAGAAACCTACAGGGTTGGGACGCTTGCAAGATTCCAAGTACACTTTGTTTATGAACAACTGCAGCAGCTCCCACCAAGCACAGCCCAGGATAGTTAAACGCAAACTGCACGGACCAGCCAAGATGACAAGCGACAGAATGAGCTGAGAAGCAGCGTGTGTGCTCAGAGCCCGGGTCCAGCCCTGCTCCCCAGCCGCTGGGCTGGGAGCACTGACATCTCCCTCGATCTGCAGGCAAGAGGTACAGGAGCTTTTGACAGTTGTGATAAAAGGCTCAGAGCACATCTTGCAAGACATCTTCATTTACTGCTTCAAGAGAAACATCTACAAGGATCAAATGTCCCTTAAAAACCAGAAACAAGATCCAGATAACTTTTCCCACAGCATTTTAGTGTGGAAATTGGAGGCATCCTTGCAAATGGTTTGGGGTTTCATGAGGTGGCTCTATCGTAAGAAGATATAAAAGACTTTCCCATTTTTAAGAGTCTTCCTAGAGGGACGCTGTGGAAGATCAAGAGTATGCTCCAATTTCAGAGATGGAAACTGTTTTTTGCTCCTAAGGAAGTGGAGAACACAAGAACGGTCGCTTGGGGCCTGACCAAAAGTGATCAGAGCCCCCGTGGTGCTGGGGAAGCTGCTTAGGGAGGGAGTGCAGGGCAGCGCAAGCAGCAGGGGAGGGGCTGCAGGTACAGCTCCCACCTTGCAGCACACAGGGAGCAAGGGGCTGCCTGAGCCCATGGGATCAGCCCTGCAAAGGAACAGAACTGAGAGTTTGCCATTTAAATGGTTTCTGAAGGAAAACATCTGAAAATGGGCACAGCAATAGCTTCCTTTCATGTTTGGGGAGTGCTACTGCAGGAAAGTGAAGTGCTTCAGGAGAGAGATAGTATAGGCTGGGTACACTTCTGCACATAGATATATACACACACACCCATTTCTATCATCTAAGCTGTCTATATACAGCCCCTTGAGTTAAGAAGCCCCCATTTTGCTTCTATAGTGCAATAATGCTAACAATAAAGAAGCATCTTTGAACATTTGACTTCATTAAGTAAACTACACTGATCCTTTAAGCAGGTTATTGGTTATCTTGATTATTAGAAACACTCAGAATCTTCTATGTTTAAATGTGTCTGTCTTCAATTTGGTATAGATACGCAGCCGCTGGCAGATAACATTGCCACACAAGGTAATAGGCTCCCGCTGCTAGATAAACACTTAGAGGAAGATGCACATTTGAATTTTTATTCTGTTGGCTTTAATGAGATGCCATCAGCTCAAGTGTGGCCCCATATTTAGATATCATTAAGAGAAGCTCTATACAATCATAACAACAATAAAAATGTTCCCAATAATTTTTAGAATAATTTCTACTGGAAATAGGCTTTTCTTGCAAACATATATTTCCTTGCAGACTTCATGCAGCATTGCATTGGCAGATAAGGAACCACACGCAGCAAGGATGGAACTGAGGGATCTCATGGAATGACCCAGGACTTGGCCACTTCGGGGGGGGGGGGCCTGTCGCGGTTTAACCCCAGATGGTAACCGAATAGCAGGCAGCTGCTCACTCACTCCCCACCTCCCCGGTGGGGTGGGGAGGAGAATCGGAGAGAAAGGAAAACGCGGGTCGAGCTAAAAGCAGTTCACCAGGACAGCAAAGGAAAAATATAAAAATATATTCTAATATATAAGGATATATAATAATATATAATAATATATATAACATATAATAATATATTATAATATATAAGGATAATAATATATAAAACAAATGATGAACAATTTCTCACCACCCGACAACTGATACAGCCCATCCTGAGCAGCAGGCAGGGAACAGGGTTATCCCCCCCTCCAGCTATCCCAGAACAGCAAGTTCCAGAGAGAGCAGGCGAGGGAACAAACAGCCGAACGAATGAACGAAAAGGCAGAAACAAACAAAAAAAGGGAAAAAGAAGGGAAGATGAAAAGGGAAGTGGCCTGCCAGCTGACCCTCACTTATACTGGCCATGCCATCTATGGTATGGAATACTCTCTTTGGCCAGTTTGGATCAACTGTTCTGGCTCTGCCCCTCCCAAGTTTTTGCACCGGCACATTAGCAAAACCTGGGAAACTGCAAAATGTCCTCGATCGTTCAGCAGCAACCAACAACATCAGTGCACTATCACCATTCTTCACACACTAAATCCAAAACACAGGAGCTGCTGAAGACAAAACTAGCTCCGTCCCAGCCTAAACCAGGACAGGGCCAGATGCCCCCCCACAAGCAGGGATGCAGCCTGTGCACACGTGGTAGCGATGTCCTCTCTCCAAAACACTGGTGTCAGTGCATGACATGATGCTGGTGCAGTTATATTAGGCCTGGACATAGTGTACAAATCTGGCCACCCAGCCACACAGGCAGGAGGGGTTTGGACCTGCTGAGAGCCCCCATTTTCAGCCGCTTGAGCTCCTTCATGCTCTGGCACACAGGACACCGTCCATTGCTCCCCAACAGCGGCTATCCCTGCAGCGACACAAGGCTAAAACCAGACGGGTTTACTGCTTCTCCTCTCTTTGTCTGCCTCATATGCTGCTGAATTCCAGTGTGTCCAGCTCCACATCCCTTTCTTGGTGACCTCTGAGGATTTTAAGATCTCTAAAACTCATTTTCTCCTTCATATTCCAGCAGGGATAACTTGGAGGAATAATAATTTGGCCATATATATATATTTATATCCTATCATATTATACTCTAAACATCTGCCTCTGGGTACAAGAAACCACATTAAAATGTATGCAAACTAAGTTAACAAATGTCAGCTAGAGGTCCCAAATACGAACTGTGCTTCTCAGCCCCCAGGCTAGAAATCTGAATAAACAGATGCTCTTTGCACTGTGCCCTGAAGGTTAAACTTAACCTTTGTTAGACAAACAAGGGACACTGATATTCTTTTCTAAATAAGAAGGGTTGATGGCATATATAATCGAGGCTTAGACCATTTGACATATCTTAGATTAAGGATTTTAGCAGAGGAAGAGAAGTTATAATATTTCCAGGAGAGGAGAAGCAGACAGATGGTACACAATAAATCAATAAATCTAGAGGTCAGAGGCATCCACTGAGAGACACCATCTCTCTGTTTCCAAACCTACTTTGCAGCTCAGGGCCCACACCAGTTGGAGGGATGACCTCAAAGTCCCCTTGGAGGAATGGCTCCCCTCCGACATGCGGCTCTTGGCAGGTTTCCAGGTTAACTCAGAGCAAGACCCAAGTTTTACTCCTTCACAGACCAGTGAGTTAAGGCTTGAGATCTGGATGTGAGTAATTCCACCAGAGAGAAACCTTGTCAGAAGTACTCTTATCCATAAGAAGCATTTCACAAGCCAGACCCATGCCCATGTTGCAAACACCCCAGCTCAAGTTCTGGGCTTAGCCCACTGATTAAAATCCATCTCTGAAGTCTGGTAGTTTTAGACAATCTCTACCTAAGTACCCAATCATCTATTCTATGCATACCTCTCCAAAGTCAACGCATGTTAGCAGGGTCCCACCTAACACAGATAACAACTTAGACACAAGGTAAGAATGACATAACATTTCCAAAGGCTATTTTCCTTATTAGCTCGATATGATGTATACCTGGAAAGGCATGTCCAGCCAGGGCTTTGTTACAAGCACAGGTTGGCTTACACCACTAGAATGGAATTCAGAGAAGGTCACATCACTTCTGTGAGCTGCACAGTCAGTGAGATGGTGCCTCTGCAGGCTCTGAAACCTCCATACCTTTGAGAAAGGCAAAACCATCACAACCACAAACTCAGTTTCACTTAGCAATCACAAATTTATATAAAAATATGGTCATGTGCAGCTGCTACTCACATTTATATAGCTTGCATAGATGTCATCATCTCTGTGCTTCTCTACACACAAGGGAACTGTTAAAGTAACAGATACGGAAAAAAGAAGAGAAACTTTAAGGGTCTGGTGGTGCGTCTAGCGGATGGACGAAAGTTTTACAGTCTAATACTCACAAAGAGCCTTAAAGAAAAATTCTGGAATGACCTACAGAGAAAACTGTGCAACGCTTTCCCATGAACACAAAAATTGAAGAGAAAGTTGGGGAGAATCCTAGCCACTGTGTTGTTTTTTCCCCTGGAAACAGGAAAACTAAATATACTGAAAGACCATTTGCTTCCTCACAGGTTGGTCAGCAGGGTTTCCACTTTTTCTTGAGCTCTTTTTGGGCTTTGCAATGCGAAATCAAGGCACACATTCCTTTTGCTTTTTTTGCTGAGTATCTACATTGCTTCATATTTCTCTGGGCTGTGCTGCCTTTTCCTGCCTGTGCGTCTGTTGTGCTCTCACCTATCCTGTATGTCTTTATCTGCGGATTTTTTATCATCTGAAAAATTCTAACCCATGTACACACCCATCTTTCTAGCCCAGCAATAAATAACATGAATATAAGCAGTCCATGTTCCAGCTGTAAAGTGCTGTGTGTGGTGGGGACTGCCTCCCACTCTTGGTTGTTTTAATTTACCCATTTTATTTTTTTTCACATAACTAAGTGAATTCTTTGTCTACCTGGGCCATGCTTGCTGACCTTGGAGATTATTTTTACGTGGTTCTTTGCAGAATGCTTCAAGTTCTGCTAAATTAGTTCCAAATTTTCTCAAGGTCTACCAAAAGACATTCTTTTACTCTGTATTTTGCAAAGTGAGATAGGCTGCTTTAGTCAGCATGCCTGAATGCTCTGAAGGTGAGATACGAGAACCCCCTGGAAAACAGAAACAAGTGATCCAGCTTGGCACAGCCATGATAGAAAGACAGTCCCATCCTGATCTAAAGGAAGACGTTTGGGACATTCTCCTAGAAGCAGTGGAACAGTGTAGATTTGAAGACTATATGGGCATAGTTTTCATAGAGAATCAGAACAAAATATATGTACCCCACTGCTCCTCATCATGAGGGACCCTGTGGTCAGAGGTTGGCCAACGCTACGAGAGCAAGGGCTGCAGAGCCGGGAGAGCCGTTAGGACAGTTACATTCCTTACCACTTTACTAAGATGAGTTACACATCACTAACTAATCCAGAATGACTCTCATGGGCTGCTGTTACTCAATAGAAGCCAATCAACAAGATTTTTTTAATGTTTTGCCATGTTGTTTCAAGAATAATGGATTCAGGTGCAGAGACAATGCCTTGTAAACTGTCTGCAATACGATACTTTGTATTAGGAAAGTACAGAACTATGATTGTTGATCATCTAATTAAATTTCAGGCTAAGTTTGCTGTAATTTGATTTACTGATGTGTTCTGAGTGAACCACAAACATTTTGAAATAAGAGGCTAGTACGACAACTGTGCACAATGATACAGAAAATAAAGGCCTTTTCCATGCCAATTGGAAATAAATCCACAGTTATTTAAATAAAGACATGAATTATTTATGGAACTTCTGTAGCACAAAGATGTTGATGCAGACACTATCATAACAGAGAAGATAAAAGCAGAAACTAAATATGTGACTTAACTGCCAATAGTTCTGTAACATGTCTAAAGAAATAGTAACTTGTTTACTACAGCAGGCTATTCCCTCCACACACAGTGGACAAGAGCTTTTCTATATTACATTCATGGAGTCAACTAGACTACATTAATACCCTCATACTAAATATTTTCATCCTAAAGCTGAATCTTTGTTAATGTTACTATACAGAGAAAGTATCTGTTGAATACATCCAGCCATATATGCCCATTTCCATCATAAGCTTTACAACAGTTTTAATGCCTCCCACTGAATAGTCAGCATTTTGCAAGATATTTTAAAAAAAAAAAAAAAAGTTGAAAACATTTCAAAAATACATCTTTCATAGCCATTTTCCATGGGAATAAAGTCTTCTATAATGAGGGCAATTATTCCTTTTAAAGCATAGCTTCCACTGTTCTGTTACAAGTTGCACTTAAATAGGGACTGAACTCATCATCCTATCATTTAACCATCTGTAAACAGTCTAAATACAGGACATTAGATCTGGATCAGAAATCTCTGCAAAAATGTTCATTGATATTTTGTGCAAATTAGAGCTAACTCCATTTTGTACATGACAGCGTCAGAACTCTCTGCTCCTCACAAATTATCTGGAACAGCAGATATTTCTGCTAAATGATGGCATTTTGGCTGCCTTGAGTGAAAGCTGAGGGAGCATGGCTGATGCAAGGGGTAGTTAAATATTGGTTGATATCAGTAACTAGGCCTTGGTAGATTCAAAATAGAATCCATGGAAAAGGGTGTGAACTGCATTATCCTGCTTCAGAGACCCACTGCTAGGGTTGTAGTATTTCAATTATAAGCTGCCCTGGAGCTATTAATAAAAGAAAGAAAATGCTAAGCTAGAGCTGTTGCACTTGCTGCATCTGTAGCCTTAATGATGGTCTCATCCCATCTCATCCCATCTGTTACAGGGCATAACTTAACTAATATCCTTTTAAAACACAACTGGACTCTCTACTTTTAGGAGAGGGAATCAGTCCCCTGGTGCTCACACGAAGGCAGAGCCGCTGCACAGGAGCACAGCAGCTAAACATAATTGCCAGAGGAGCTCTTAATTGACTGCACTTGTGGAAGATGCATCAAAATGTCCCAAAATGAGCACGTTTTTGCTTTTTCAATTTGCTGATAGCTTGCCCCCAGGTAAACCTCTGTCACACTAATAGTTTTTCTTGGCCAACATAACCAATATAGATTTAGTATCTTTCTTTGCTAAATAAGAGGAACATTTACGATAGCTGCTGGCTAGAAAATTAACCAAGTGAACTCTTCAATTTGTCTGTCCCTGTCTGTCTCCCTCATTAATTTTTTATGGAAATCAAAGACTAATTCTGTCTCTCTGCTTGTAATCACATTCAAAACATGCTCATGACTCAGTAATCTGCTTATGAACATTGCCGTTCTCTGCAGTAACTCTGCAGACACCCACATTTGGGGCGGTCTGAATGCTCACACAGCTTGCAGTTGCCAACACAATTTTTTTTCCTTGCTGTTTTTGTCGTCTTAGACTCCATTATGAAAGCTAACGGGATGAACAGGAAACCCATCGAGCCAAAGTTAGAAGTCATAAGAAGCTATTCACCACACTGCAAAACCCTGGTAAGCAATTTCTGATGGCTTTATTCAAAAAGTGAAATTGCTGCTGGTGCCTTATCAAAAACAGCCCAGCCTGGAAGGCCAGATGTGAAATCCCACTCTTACTATCTCGATGCAAGGGAAGTCTGATCCAAATTTGATATTTTGGCTTGAGCAAATGCAAATAGCACAGTTCCTCTGCATACAGAACATACTGTGGATGAGGTTTTATTTTAAAATTAAACTAGTTGCCAAGACGTTAACTTTCTGAGCTGTGTTCAGCATTGTAATTACCTGCTTCAACCAGTAACCGGTTGCCGTCGTACAGTGAGGCCATCCAGTTGTGCAGTAGCTCTGCTTCTAGTTATTGTTCCTCGTTCTGCCCCAGTCAAGAAGCCTCTGGAGAGGGACTGTGAGCAGGTATCCATGTCACCTTTCCACCAGCTACTGGAATTAAAGGCGGCCAAGGTGAATTCACATTTGATGGTAATACCGTAATTCGTGTGGTCCTCGATGAGAAGAGACAAAAGGCAGCGAAGACCAAAGGACAAGGAACGGCTCCATGGGAGCCCGAGGTACACAGCTGGGCTCACCATGGTTATCCTTTTACCTGCATTTTGATGGCTTAGCAACCCGGTTAATTTTACCTAAGAGAGAAATGGTGAAGCAAAGTGATAATACTTCTCTATTAAGCAAATGCACATCTATTTATAGCCAGATTTTGGATCACGAAAATAAAAGAGAGAGGCACAGAGCTTCTTTTCTATTTTTGTGTCTAATCAGTATAAATGCTTTTCCACATTCAAAACATGCACCAAAATCAACTGTCTTGCAGCATGCAAATTTTTCTGTGACTCTGTGGACATCACGAAGACACTGTTAGAAGAGTTTGTAGCAAATTGATTTGAACGTTTCTACTTAAAACCTTACTCTGTACACAACAAAACGTACATGTATGTATTGCATAGAGCTCTGGTAATGTATTCTAATGTTCCCTCATGCTTCCTGCGATCATAGTCCCCAGAGCATAATATTTTGGAAGAAGCTAATTTGTCATATCATCTAAAGAAAACAAGCACAGTCTTCGCAGCTCCGCTCACACAACAACGCATAAAAACAGAAGGGAATTCTTTATTCCTAAAGAATGAGCCATGAGTTGCCTAAAATTAAGCTTTGAGAAGCACGTAAAAATAAACACCACAAATATGAATGAGAGAGAATTCTAAATGAGACAGTTATTAGATCCAGGAAGGCAAAGTAATAATGCAGCAACGTGTGCCTTCTCTTCAAAACTAATTCTGTTTGATTTGACATGTTCATTTTTGTGTGTTTATGGCTAGGCAGGGATTTGCTGAAGAGATGTGGTCATGGGGATGTGCAAGCGGGTCAGAATGACAGGTTTCTGCAAGCTGAATCACATCATTTTTTAACAATTACCGCCTGGAGAAAGTCTAAGGACAAAACCACACCACTGCCAGCTAAGCAAAACCTCTCCTGAAAGTTCTTGTGCAGAACGTACTGTACTTCTGCTTATTTACCCCATTTCTTTGTTTTATTTCGTCAGCTACAGTATTTCCATATTAATCTAGAGCATGCTCATTTTAGGCTTTAAAACTGGGTCAACACACCCAGAAAATTCACACCAAGCTGCAGTTCCTGAGCACAGATAGGCAGAGTTGTCAAAATATTCTCATCACTGAGTAATTTTGTGCTTAGAGCAAAACCAACAGCCTGGAAAACACAAGTGCCCTGCAAGCTATCAATTAGCCCTTACATCAGGATAAACTTGTGTCAAGAGGAAATTACTTCCATGTTATGTGAAGAAATTCAGCTCTGCTCTGACTTACAGAAAAGGACAGCTTAGGAAAGACTCCACTTGCCTAAAGAAAGGCTATGTTCTTGCTGTGCTGTTTGATAAGATCCTACAGGGGAAGCCCTGTACCCTCAGTGGGGTATGATTTTACTCTGAGCATCTTCTCATGTTTCAAAGATTTCTCATTCCTCAGCAAGATGAAACAAAAGTGCTTTCAGGAGAAGTCCACACAAAGTCTCCCCAGAGCAACCCAAAGCTTCATGACCAGGGCAGCAATTTGGATGCTGGACTTCCCACCCAAACCCCTGGTCTAAGTCAGATGTAGCGGGGCAATAAAGCAGTTCTCCCAGACCTTGTGCAACTGCCTGCCTAAGGCTATTTGCTATTTAGGGGAAAATACTGTTTTTCAGGGAATGGGCATTTTCCAAAGAAAATATGCCTGCAGACATCATATTGCATAAGGTGCTTGCAGTATCTTTAGATAAACCAGAGGTTGCACCTCATCCCAGCATGCCTGCCAGGCTGCGTGGTAGCTGGGTACAACGTCAGGGCTGCAGGTTCACGGGGATTTCTGAAAGTACAAGGGGTTTCTGCTCATACTGCCTGTGCTGTGCTGGACCTTGCAGTTTCAGCAGGACAATTTAATTTGCCATCTGTTGTTAAACGCAGTGACCCTGTTTATGGATCTGGCAGCATGAACAGGGACCCAGTATTTTTGGAAATGTGAATGACATGTAGGAGACCAAAGAGCAGCCATAAGGGAAACCTCGGCATTGGGTGTGGTATGAACTCTGGTCTTTCTGGGGTCATCCAGATGAGAACACCCAACACAAACTGCTCCAGTCCACCCCAAAGTCCACTGATTTCAGCAAGGGTCGCTGCTCCAGAGACACTGAGCTCTTCACCAGGGACACATGCCAAGCTAACAAAAGTTCTGCAATGCCGGTGCAACCTATATTTAAACTTTTTTTCAGTTAAACCACTTTTCCACAACAACCTGGATGTCAGAGAAATCCACCTTCCTACAAGTACTCTGGAGAGCCTCCATTTTCCCAAGCTGGTCTTTTCTTGCTTACAGCCTTCCAGGCCCATGAGCCCTTTGCTTCAGAATAACAAGATGAATCAAAAATACTAAGATATAACATAACTAAAGCTGCATGAAGAACAAAAAATTTTTGAAATTTTTGAAGTTTCTTTCATTTGCAATGGATCAAATTGGACTTTCTGTCTTTTTTTTAAACTTCTCTTACTGCCTCTAATAAAAGAATTCATTTTATTTGACTAATATATGCAGAGATGTATTCCATAAAACTGTACCTGAACCACATTTTTTCATTAACTTTAACAAAATTGACATCTGTTGGTTTTTTCTGATCTTTGGAATAGATCTTAGATAAGAAAACAGTAAGAGCACTGTTACCCCAGGTTATGCTTACCAACCGTGCTCCCTATCAAACACAGAGCCAGATGGTAATAAGCAGGCGAGCTTTACCCCTCCTGTAGACAGTCATGCAAGCCTATGTAGGTAGTAATGAAGTCTACTTAGAGCACATGAATTAATACTCAGCGCGTTGTTCAGATGCAAAGATCAAACCTTTGAACTGAAGGGTGGGTAGAAACATATTAAAGACCATTTCATTATCTCCAGTTATGGGAGGTGTATTACTAACTACTCCAGGTTATGCTTAGCTAGGAAGAAGCATCTTGCTCATGATTCAAAGCATGGCACCACAAGCTAAACGGCAGAAATGTCAGCTCCACAGAATTTAACAGAAAAATTCCCATAGACTTGGGTGAAGCCAGGGCTTCCTCCCAAAACATTGGCCATAACTCTGCCTTCCTGTACTGACATTTTCCTGCTCTAGTATCACTTTTTCCTCTTCTTTTACATGACGTCCTCCTAACTTAATCCTTCCCCCGTTTATGGTGTCTTTTTATGACATCTCTTTTCAAGGCACCAGCTTGCCCCGGTATATCTTTATCTGCTTCTCTTTCTTTTCTCTTTTCTTTTTGCATCTTTTTTGGAGTCACTGAAAAAAAATTAACCTTTACTGTGCAGTGTCTTCCCCACCAAATGAGGCAAGAGAAATCAAAACCCACCTCCCTTTTCCCATCCAAGGACCTTTTGAGAGTTTCAGTCCTATGAGGAGACTGAACTCACAGACCTGAAATTTGCTCAGATGTATTTTCCCACACTAGTCCTAATTTAGTGTTATTGGCTGTACGTGGCTCCGAGTCCCAGTCCTGCCTGTCTAGTCTCCAAATAGCATGGCACAACATTTTATAGAATCATAGAATAGATTGAGTTGGAAGCGACCTTAAAGATCATCTACTTTCAAGCCCCCTGCCACAGCCAGGGACACCTCCTGCTAGACCACGTTGCTCAAAGCCCCGTCCAACCTGGCCTTGAACACTTCCAGGGATGGGGCAGCCACAGCTTCTCTGGGCAACCTGTTCCAGTGCCTCACCACCCTCAGAGTGAAGAATTTCTTCCTTCTATCTAATCTAAATCTCCCCTCTTTCAGTTTAAAGCTGTTACCCCTTGTCCTATCACTATATGCCCTTGTAAAAAGTCCCTCTCCAACTTTCTTTTAAGTCCCTTTTAGGTACTGGAAAGCTGCAATAAGGTCTCCCCAGAGCCTTCTCCAGGCTGAACAAGCCCAACTCTCTCAGCCTGTCTTCATAGGAGAGGTGCTCCAGCCCTCTGATCATCTTTGTGGCCTCCTCTGGACCCGCTCCAACAGGTCCATGTCCTTCTTGTGTTGGGGGCCCCAGAGCTGGATGCAGCACTCCAGGTGGGGACTCACGAGAGTGGAGTAGAGGGGGAGAATCACCTCCCTCAACCTCCTGGCCACGCTGCTTTTGATGCAGCCCGGGATATGGTTGGCTTTCTGAGCTGTGAGCTCACATTGCTGGCTCATGTCCAGTTTTTCATCCCCCGGTACCCCCAAGTCCTTCTCCTCAGGGCTGCTCTCAATCCATTCTCCACCCAGCCTGTATGTGTGCTTGGGATTGCCCCAACCCATGTGCAGGACCTTGCACCAAATTTGTCAGGCACTATTTGCACTTAGTGAAGCCATACTGACTGTGACCAATCACCTCCCTGTTTTCCATGTGCCTTAGCATAGTTTCTAGGAGGATCTGCTCCATGAACTTGCTGGGCACAGAGGTGAAATTGGCCTGTAGTTTCCTGGGTCTTCCTGTTTTCCCTTTTTAAAAATGGGGGTTATGTGTCCCCTTTTCCAGTCAGTGAGAACTTCACCGAGCTGCCACAACTTCTCAAATAGGATGGACAGTGGCTTAGCAACTTCATCCACCAGTTGTCTCAGGACCCACGGATGCATCTCATCAGGTCCCATGGACTTGTGCACCTTCAGGTTCATTATGTGGTCTCGAACCTGATCTTCTCCTACAGTGGGCAGTTCTTCATTCTCCCAGTCCCTGCCCTTGCCTTCTGCGACTTGGGCGGTGTGGCTAGAGCACATGCTGGTGAAGACTGAGGCAAAAAAGTCATTGAGTACCTCAGCCTTCTCCATATCCCAGGCAGCCAGATCTCCCATTTCCTTCTGGAGAGGGCCCATATTTTCCCTATTCTTCCTTTTATCAGCGTTGTACCTATAAAACCTTTTTTGTTACCCTTGCCATCCCTGGCCTGATTTAATTCTACCAGGGCTTTAGCTTTCCTAACCTGATCCCTGGCTGCAGGGACAATTTCTCTGTGTTCCTCCCAGGCTACCTGTCCTTGCTTCCACCCTCTGTAGGCTTTCATTTTGTGTTTGAGTTTGTCCAGGAGCTGCTTGTTCATCCACACAGGCCTCCTGGTGGTTTTGACTGACTCCTCTTTGTTGGGATGCATCGCTCCTGAGCTTGGAGGAGGTGATCCTCAAATATTAACCAGCTTTCTTGGGCCCCTCTTCCCTCCAGGGCTTTATCCCACGGTACTCTACCAAGCAGATCCCTGAAGAGGCCAAAGCCTGCTCTTCTGAAGTCCAGGGTAGTGAAGCTTGCTGTGCGCCCACCTTGTTGCCTTAAGGATCTTGAATTCCACCATTTCATGGTCACTGCAGCCAAGGTTGCCCCTGAGCTTCACATTCCCCACCAGTCCCTCCTTGTTGGTGAGAACAAGGTCCAGCACAGCAGCTCTCCTCATTGGCTCCTCTATCACTTGGAGAAGGAAGTTACCATCAACACATTCCAGGAACCTCCTGGATTGCTTATGCCCTGCTGTGTCATCCCTCCAACGGTGGCTGAAGTCCCCCATGAGGACCAGGGCTTGTGAACATGAGGCTGCTCCTATCTGTCTGTAGAGGGAATCATCTGCCCCGTCTTCCTGGTCAGGTGGCCTGTAGCAGACCCCCACTATAATGTCACCTGTCCCTGCCCTCCCTTTAATCCTGACCCACCAGCTCTTGGTCAGCTCCTCACCCATCCCCAGGCGAAGCTCCATGCACTCCAGCTGGTCATTGACATAGAGGGTGACACCCCCTCCTCATCTCCCCACCTGTCCTTCCTGAAGAGCCTGTGTCCTTCCACTCCACCACGCCAGTCATAGAAGCCATCCCACCACGCCTCCGTGATGCCAATAAGATCGTAGCCCTACAGGCATGTACACATCTTTAACTGCTCTTGTTTAGTCCCCACGCTACGTGTGTTTGCATGGAGACATTTAAGCTGGGCCCCCGATGAAGCTGCCTCACTGGCTGGCGTGGCTGGGATTCTGGTTGAATGTCACAGAGGCACTCCGTCTTAGACTCCAACGGGATTTAATGACCGGGAAAATATCCCTTGTGCAGCACATCATGGCTTTCAGGCTACTGAATGGGGTAACGCTCAAGATCAGTGGATTTTAAAGAAAGCAGAAAAATAAGCTGATTTCTAACAAGATACATTTTCTAATAAGACATATATTCCCCCTCCAGCCTCAGCACTGCCGATATAGTGCTACATCTATTAGTATGGCATACAGGATGGATGGGCCAGAAGAGTTCAGTCTTAAATTTGTAGGAAAAATGATGCTGTATGTATTTTCCAGTTCTTGTCTGTGTTAAACACTCCATCTTGAGATATGCAACATTTACCAGCTTACACGTTTGACATTTCCCGCAGTCCTTGCTTTGACTGAATGCCCGTTCTTCTGCTTTGGACTATTTCAGAGCCTGTTAACAAGGGAAAATAGAACTGGCCAGGAAAATAAATTACTTTTTGAAAAAGATCACAGTAGTATAGGCATGTTTCTGAGTAACTGGATTGAGAAAGGGGACAGCAATTGCAAACCACATGCCTAAAAGTACCTGGACAAAGTGACTTTGCATTACAAATGGGGCTTTGTGTTCATTCAAACGCATCAATTTGTCTTGTGTTAATAGCTAATATTTAATAGTTAATTTAAGTAGTAGTTAATAATATTCAATAATATTTAATAGTTAATGCAATAAAAATTAAAATAAAATAATAAATATTATTTATATAAACATTATTTAAAATTATTATTTAATACAAATATTAAATAATGAAATTCAATAATAGTTAATAGTTAATTCAAGTCACCTGTTTAATGCTTAAGGGATCTACATAAAGAGAACTTGCTTTCAAGACTACAACATCAATGAGCTATTGCAACATCATGGTCCTCTCAGGAAAGAATTTGCACCAAAGCTAGAAAACTGCTCACCAGAAATTCGTTACAAAGATTCAAAAGCCCTCCTAACCCCCAGGCTGTACCACGTTAGCAATTGGCACACAACCCTTTCCATTAGTATCAGTGAGGATTACTGCTTTAAAATGTTCCTGAATTGGTCACCGCTAGAAGTAACGAACCTTCTGCTGGTGGCGCTGGGAAGCTCTCCCAGAGCAGCGACAAGCCGTAAAACGGAGCCCTGCGGTCCCTGCGCGGGATCGCGTGCCCTGGGCACGGGGGCTGCCCAACGCCTCCCGCTAGCCGGCCCCTAACCTATGTCGACAGCTAAGGCTTGCGATACCGAGCTCTGTGCTCCAGAGGAATGTGGGCCAGGTGATGCAATGCTGACACCTGTGTATAGCCCTGTGCCGTGTCTTCGTCAGAGCTTTGTAACGAACGGAACCAAGGCTTACTTAGCCAATGTCCCCCGCTGGCGAGGGCCGTGCCCCGTTGGAAGCGGCTGGGGCTGCACAGCTCTCCTGCAGAAAGTTTCTGCACTGCCTGGGAGTGGGGGATTTTTTTCTCTGCCCAAAAGGGCGATTTTAAAAAGTTAAATGTAAATTCCTAACTTTACACTGTTACCCAACAAAGCAAGAGTACAGCCCCCTCTGGTGCAATGACCAACACAGCATTAATCTGATTTTTTAAGGAAACATTCAGCATTCATCTCCTCTTGTCATTAGAGAGGGAAATGAGACGGGCCGTGCATGGACTTTACAGCTGTTAGCAATGTGCCTGGCAGGATAATTTGGAGTAAATCCTCCGAACCTCCAAACAGGCTGGGGTATCTGTGCTCCAGCAAACCCCCCTGATCTGCCCTGGCATGGGGGGCAGAGAGGTCTCTGGTGATGGGTTTCCCTTCCTCACCTCCTCTGCAAATTCCCGCTGGGTAAAAACCACCTCCATAGACTCGCTCCCTGCCCCAAGTGCTCAAGTCAGACTGCTGTCTCTTGTACACGGCTCTGTAACAAAAAACCAAGAGAGAGAGTAACTGCCTCTTGCCGAAGAAAAATTTTCAAGAAGGAAGAGACAAATGTGGAACAGCTGCACTATGGATTTTATGAATAATTTGCTGAAAATAAACTTTAATGGCAAATTAAGAACTGCGATTAGCTCTGCAGTTCTGTGTTCTCAGTGGGTAACTTGCTTGCACAAAAGCACACGACAAAACTTGGCACGACAAGCAGCTCCATTGGCAGCGTCTCCCCAGGAGCAAGGCAGCCATGGCCCGCCGGGGCTGCTGCCTGCCGGGGTGCGGGCGGGCGGCTGGCAAGGAGCTGCTTTCCCACAGTCTGCTTGGCTCTGGGGCAGGCTTTTGCTTTCGGGAGCTCTAAATGCAGTGAGCTCGTTCTTCAGTTTGCATCTCCTAAGTATTCCGCAGCACAAACCCACGGGTCTCCCTCCCGCTTTCTGCTCCTACGCCAGGGCTTCAGCCGCTTCCCCTGCAGCAGGGCAGCAGGGAGGTGGGTACAGAGGTGCGACAGCCCCTTCCCATAAGCAGCGGGATGCAAGGCAAGGCACGTTCTGCCCAGCACGTGGCATCTCTGCTACTTCCAGCAATGCCCATTCCTAGGCCCGCGCCTGGCTCTATCTGCCCAGCAAACATCCTCCTGTTGGAGCCCACCATTTCGGACAGAGCACTGTCGATGCAGAGCGTGTCAGTTCCCCTCCCGCTACCCCGTGCCCAGGGCCAGAGCATGGGAGGTGCCTCCTCCCGGGAGCGCTGGGAGGCAGGCAGAGGCTCTCCCTGTGGGAAGGAGGTTTCTCTGCTGCATGCCTGTGATCTGCGAATTAAACTCTCTTGGCTCCATCATCAGTTTCTCCCATAAAGGCTGGGCACTGACAGGGTGAGGGATGAAAACATCAAGCCATTCCTCCTCCTCTGAAAGGATAAAGGCCAATAAAAAATGGATATGGGCAGGCTGGCATGAATTACCACGCAGGCTGACGTGCTGAAATGTCCCAGCTTTGCCAACATACCTGACTGCTTCGTGGACATTGAATAACATGACCCCAAACGCAACAGAAACCACTTGTGTCTGCAGAAATGATGGCAATTCATGTTGTGGTTCATTCAGCCAGCTCTGATCACCACTTTTGCTTCAGTTGAGAAAAGGCATTAATCTGCTCAATTTTTCTCTCTGTAATTCAGATCAGACAATCTCCATTTACTAAACATGATTGATAAATGAATTAATTGCACAACATTCATTCCTGACACTAGTTCAGAACATGCAAACTGGAAATCAGTCACTAGGAACCTCTATATATGCAAGATAAATTAGGGATCACTCAGGATATTTTTGAGCTCAGTACCAGGGGAGGGTTGAAAGACTGTTTAACCTCGTCCAGTCCAATTCTTCCTCATCTTACACCCTCAGCAGCCATGAGAGATCACTGGAGTTGCACAGCCAAACACGAAGGTCTGTTTGGATGGAAATATTGCATCTGGCAGAAAATTTTTCCCCCGTGTTGCTTCATGTTTTTCTGAATTGTATTCTCATTCCAACAAGCAGAAGAGGTATTTTTGTTTTCCTTTTTAAAAAATAATATCCAGCCTCTAAGTAAATCAAAAGTCTTTTCTCTTCAGTACTAAATTTTCATCACTTTTTATGTTTGCTTGCTTGTTAAAAGAGAAAATGTGAAGAATTATGTAGTATATAACAGAAGAGATCATAACTGGCAAGAGGCAGTGGTGGAAGGGTTCCCGGCACGGCTGGCGGCAGACCCAGGCTCACAAGGAAAAGACACTTGCTCCTTTACTAACCTGCACAGACACATGGGGCAGGTTGTGGTTGAGTTACAACCTGATTAATGGAAAATTGTTCCTTAAAACTGACGAATCACTCATCAGGAAACATGAAGCACATCCAGTGCCTTCCGAACAGGAGGACGTTTACTAGCTGCTCAATAAGCTTTATTACAGTATCTCCTGCAAGTTTTATGCATGCAATCAAAGCGTCTACATCAAGTTCTGCACATTTTAAACACCTCTATAAAGCAATGTAATGACCTTCACAAAAAAGTTAATAAAGGCCAATAATAATCAAGTTTTACATCAGTGAGGCACAGATATTAACCATATGCAAATTGCACTGATAAATCTGGAAGGAGCAGGCAGCATCCAGTGCTTTGCACAGTCACTGGAGATACTGGGACCAGACAGCATCAGGAAAGACCCTGGTTGCCAGTCCTGCAAGACGAGCCACAGGGTAGACACGTGTCTCGAGTGGAGAAGCTAAATGCAAACATGTTCATAGACCCCTCTTTAGAAATGAAAGGAGCAAAGCAGTAATTCAAATGTCACTTAATTTTTATGACTTCAACAGCCAAATAAATGCCCTTTCCCAGGATTGGTTAAAACTCCTCTAATGGCATACAATTAGGAAAGGCATTTAATAAATCAGCGCCACCCTCGGCACGCCTCGGGCCGACTGGCACCTCTGTGCAGGGCCTTGCAAGCTGTCCTGCCGTGAGATGGAGCTGTGAGTGGTCAGGGGACACAGAAAGGACTGTCACAGTAAAGAGGGCATAACAGGTACAGCAGGTCTCTGCAGCGCTGCCTCTGGCTTATTGCATGTTCCTGCTGAACAGCCCTTCTCGCCCCGAGCCCACGCGATCGATCACTGGTGGGAAAGCCTAGCAAAGTGCTCCCTTTTCTTTAATCCAGAGTGATCGTAGAAAGATGTACAAGTAATCCCACAGCTCCTCTACAAAAAAAGGTTTGATATATCACTGTATTCACTGGCTGTCTGCCACTACCCATCAAAGGACCTGTACTCTCATGTCTTCATGCATTTAATACATCATGCATCTAACAGCAACATTTCGTCTGGTTTTCTTCGCACTGCACTACAAGCTCATCAACAGAGTAACAAGATCTACCTCTTCTGTAAGTATTGAAAAGAAAATTGAAAAAAATACTGTGATTGCATTATTATCACTGGAGAGAGTCCAGCGGAGGGCTACAAAGATGATGACGGGACTGGAGCATCTCTCCTATGGGGAAAGGCTGATGGAGCTGGGGCTGTTCAGCCTGAGGAAGAGAAGACTGAGAGGGGACCTCATCAATGCTTATAAGTATCGCAAGGGCGGGTGTCAAGAGGATGGGGCCAGACTCTTTTCAGTGGTGCCCAGCGACAGGACAAGGGGCAATGGGCACAAACTGGAACACGGGAAGTTCCATCTGAATACAAGGAAAAACTTCTTCACTGTGAGGGTGACAGAGCCCTGGCACAGGCTGCCCAGGGAGGGTGTGGAGTCTCCTTCTCTGGAGATATTCAAACCCACCTGGACACAGTCCTGTGCAGCCTGCGCTGGGTGACCCTGCTCTGGCAGGGGGATTGGACTAGATGATCTCCAGAGGTCCCTTCCAACCCCTGCCATTCTGTGATTCTGTGATTCATCCCCGCTCCTTCTCCCATGCTCCAAGGATACAGACATCCGACAGAGGTGGTATTTGAGACAGAGACAGTTTGTCTTCAGCACATTGCCATGACCAGAGCTGTGAGGCCCTTGCCTCTCGGACCAGTGTTGAGACCACAGGAGGGATAAGTTTCAACAGCAGAAGCATCATCACGTTAGACCATGGATGAGATTTAACCTGCTTTATCTGTACATTTGTAGTCATGTCACAGGGAGCATGGTACCAACCTCACAGACCCACCAAAGATCATCCTAGGTCCAAGCTCCTCTGTCTACATTAGAAAAGGATATTTCACATGCATTTCTGCTCCTTCTGCACGTTGTCTTGTGCAATCCGGCAGGAGCCCATAGGCCTTAAATAGTTGGAGCAAGGCAAGCAAGGCATTGTCTCTCCTTCCTCTGCAGAGAAAAGGCAACCACACACCCCACCCCATCCCATCCCACCCCATGGTGAGGATACCCAGGGCAGTTTCTATCTCCATGCCCTTGACAGTATGAGCAGATCTATACAGTTCAATGCTGACAGCTTGTACTCAGGTTGGGGGCTGCAGAAGCAACCCAGCAGCATCAAGCCTGGGTTTTAGATAAACAATTACCCAGCCTGTCTCTAATTCCAGCCCTTGCCCCACTTAAAGCTGAGTGAGAGGTGACACTTTGGAGTCACAGACGGGAGAGCAGTGCTTCCAGAGGCCACACCGCCTCTGGTCGCAGCAGAGCCACAATTGATTTTCCTTAGGGGTCTTCTGTGCTGCTAGTCTGGTCCTATAATTACATTTCAAAACAAAGTTGCCTGTCAAGACGAAGTGTACTTTCCTGATGATGCTGATTTTCTCTTCCTTACATATTGCAAAATAATACAAATAGGATGAGAGAGACAGTTTTTTCCCAGATCTTTCTTTTCCATTGAGGCTGCATAATTTTAACCTCCAAACTAGGTCAGCTCAGAGAGGGAGCATTTAATTTAATCTGTTACAGTGATTAACAAAGCTGTTATATTGTTAAAGATTAAATGTGAAGGGTTTACCAAAATATCAGCCACTTGGTGTAAATGGTTCCTAGATGGTGCTAAGAAAAAGCAGCCGGGATGCAGAGGAAGACTAAAGAAAAGAGCCTGACAAAAGCCCGTCAGTCTGAAGCTCTGACATTTTGGGCATCTTATCACTCCCTGGGATTTGAAATGATGTTATCGCACCCATTAAGAAATTCAGCATACTCCGCAGCACACATAATCCTAATGCACAACACGGTGATGGGTCAAGGGTGAGGAAAGCCTTGTAGACTCCAAGATTAAATACAGCGGGTCTCATATCTTCTGTTGTCAACTTACATCTTTAAAAATTAATCAGGAAATGTAGCATCCAGCCCTTTAACATAAATAAAATTGGAAACAAAACCCTCTTCTCCCTCCCTCTTTTCCTGTCATTTGTGCTACCTGAAGATACAACCCTCAGGGCGAGCAGTTTTGGGGGTGCTTCCAAAGAAGTCCTGGCATCTTTATTTTAAGCAGGCTTGTGCTCCTGGCCGGGGCAGGAGGCTGCCCATCAGAGGAGCCCTGCTTACCACTGTAATTTTTCTTTGGCACTGCTTCACTTTGCTTTGGCCGTCCTTGCTCTATGGGCTTTTGTACCTTTTTTCTTACTTAAAAAGAAGCACTCCCTGTCCTGTCTGTGCTCCTGAAGGGTCAGGCACAGCCGCGGGCAGACGGCAGCTCTGCCTGCAGCCCTGCTCCCCACCGGGACCCTGCGGCCCCGGGGAGGCTGCCCGTAAGGGAGCACTGCCTGGACCAGAGCACACACCCGTTGTCTGCAACCTTCATTGAGTTATGGTAATGGAGAAGCATTTTATTACCCATTTATTACCTTCATTAAGAGTCTCAGCAAGGGAAATGAGCATTCCTGTGAAAAGCTTCACTATTGTGCCCAAGTCAGGAACACGCTTGTCGCAGCAGATTCCTGTACGTATCTGTCCATGCTGCAGCCTCCAGTCAGGTGCACTAATTTGCTGCCTTGTCTCACTTGCTCTTCTGGCTCTCCTCATTGCCTCAGCATGTCCAAAATGCTGGAACAAGTGTGCTGAGAAGAGCCTGGAGCTCAGTCTATCTTCCTGCAAAACACACGCCTCCATCGACTTCAACAGGAAAAGGAGCTGACCTTTAAATCTCGTGTTGCGTTAGGCTTGGAATAACTCAGAGCTTATTCTGTACAATGATTTTCAAGTGTATTAATCAGGTACAACAACTCACAGAGTCTTTGTGTTAGTTCACTACCTTCTTATTTCCCCAAACCCCTGGCAAATAATCTTCTCCACATCTGGTGGTGTCTGGAGTACTGCTGCTCTTCAGGTGCCGTCCTCATTTCTTGCCAAGGAGTGGGGGATGTTTCACACCATGCAGTCAGGGATTTTGCTGCCTTTGTAGATATGTTCTGCAAAATCCTCGGCTTCTTTCAGGACTAAAATTAAGCCTCCTTCATTGTGCGTTTAATTAACTTTTATTTGCTTGACATTTCATTTTTATTATTTTTAAGCCGTCTGAGGTTCTTGGCATTAGAAGCACATGTAAACTAATCCAATTGATAGACTGTCTTCACAAAGGACTTTTTTTATCACGTCACTAAGAATATTTTTCTGGGGAAAGCAAGCGGCTGCAAAAATTCACCTTGATTACCTCGATACAACTGACAACATGGAAGGCAATAACAGGAGGGGAGAAAGTACCTGCTGAGAACATGTGGACACTAAATCAGACACATTATGCTTCTGGTTTAGCTCCTCCAGGTACCAGTAAGGGAGTGGAGTGAGTACAGAATATTTATTTTACTGGAAATAAAACATTTATTTCATGAGTGTTTTAAAACCTGATTTTAACCTGCTTCCCTAAGGGATCAAAGCAGAAAAAATCTCTGAACTCCTCCACCTGGTTATTTCCATGCTCCTCCTCCCTCCCTTCCCAATTTGGGCACATTTGGGAAAGGACCTGGCACCTCCAAGGTGTGAAGCCTCTTCTGCCTGGGTGGACATCAGTGGCCACACAGGAGCAGGAGCAGGAGCAGGAGCCTGTCCTCGCTGTGAGCACTGCGGGAAGTGAGCGGGGAGCTACCGGGCACCGCCAGCATCCATCCATCTCTCCCAGGGCTTGTTCCAGAGGAAACATGTCACTGCAACAGCACCCTCTCCAGTGCTCCCATTGGCTTCTAGCCTGAGCATGAGTGACCCAACAGAAATAAAACAAACAAACAAAATCAGCAACATGAAGACTAAGCCTGAGGGGAGCACAAAATCCACTGCTTCCAACAGTTAATCTATTTTGATAATAATTTTTTTTATATATATACACACACACACATATCTGAGAAGTAGAGGAGGAGTTGAGGAGAAATGTTGCATATCATAAAAAATTGAATCAATTAATATCCTGGGCATTATCAAGACACCACCTTGCTGAAGTGCCCTTATGAGAGTCAAGAAAAAAATACTACTTTTGCATTTACAGATAATCTCAACCCACAATGTTCCCCCCCATCCATTTCAAAGAACTCATAATTCAGCAAAGAGAGGAAACCTGGCACTTACTGAATATGAAATATTTTTGTAATGGCACAGTTGGTATATTGATTACATTACTTCTTTTTAAATATTTTAACACAGTCTTTGGCTAATGGAGTATTTAATTAAAGAGAAATAAACATTAGTTTTCAATTTATGGGTAAGGAATGCCCTCACCGGTATGGGCTGCAGGATATGATCCTCACTGTCTTTGCAGATTTATCACTTGTACCAGACACAGAGGATATAAATAACATCAGCCTTAGACTGGTGGCACCCACTCAGTCTTCAACACTTCATAATATTCTGCTGAAAAATCAGTGTTCTCTGAAATCCTAGTCCTGAATAGCAAGCAAGTTCTTCTCAGCAGAAATTAAAAATTGTTGGGAGATGAACAATGGGGGTGCAGTTGTCATTATTTAGCCATATAGACAACCTAGTGTATTTGGGTGATAATAAAGCCAGCATGCTGTTTCCTGAGAATTGAAAATAACGTTTAATAAGCATCAGATTTGCAAATACCCATTTTATTCCTGTTTTTTTAAATTAATTTTTGCTTCCATTTCCTACAATCTGATGGATCCGAAGTGAAAAATTCAATTTGCAAAGTCCACACCCTTACTGCATGGATGCGGAAAAGAAATATTCAAATGCACCGCTGCAGACAAACGGGCTCTTTGGAGCCTCTGCTGCCAACACCCTCACTGAAACCAAACTAAGAGGGGCCAATTAAATCTTCCTGCAGCCCGGCAATAGCTTCAGACCTCACCAACCCCAGAGAAGAGACCTCAGAGATCAGAGATGCCTCCTCCCCAGTGCAGCCCTTGGGGTGGAAGGTAGAGCTGAGCTCTTAAGAGAAGGGAGACTTCAAAAAGCAACTTTGGGCAAGAGAGAAAATTGAGGATAATCGGCCACAAAGGGATTATCTTGGGCACTAATGGTATTTGAATGCAAACATGTACTTTCACATGGTTTTTGCAACATGACAAGGCTGAGACAGGGAAGGGATGTCCATGGTTGGAGGTGGCTCAGATATCCCCTGCAGGAAGGAGCCTGAGCCCTTGCAGAGCTTCAGTCCTTCTCCTGGCTCAGATCCAGGCACCCGCAGCTCCCTGCCCCTCGCCATTGAGCCACCCCCACGACTCAGCACCCCTGCACCAATGCTGGGGTGATCCAGCTGGGAAAGCTCAGAGCTGGAGAAAACTGGGGAAAGTAAAGAGTTGCATAGGGTCAAGCCAGACATCTCCACCTAAAAGACATAGCTGTTTGCTCTGAGGGTGTTCACCAAAAGATGGGAGCAGGAACCTCTCCCGAGGTAGCCTTGAGCTCCAGGCATGCTATTCAACGGTGTCACCATAACATTTTGAGGGCTGTCGCCTGTCCTGTGACTCACACTATGGCATTTCTGCTTCTGCACTTTGAGACGTGGTTTTTCACCCAGCTGCCGGCAGCATGGCCCAGGTATCTGCAAATAATCTGGAGCTCTGTGCCTGCAATTCAAATTCTTCTTCTTCTTGTGCAGCACCTTGCAATTGTCAACATTGATTTTCAAAGCTTGCAGCGCAGTGTTAACCAGGAGCTGCTCTTTCTAAGGGATTTCTGCTGGCGGTTTTTCTTCTCTTTCTCTTTATTTTTCTCCCCTCAAACAGACCTTTGGGAGAGAGTGCCTCAGCACAGAAATACTTTGTTTGGGTGCCAAATCCTCATCACAGCAGGGTGTAGCCAGGAGGCTCGCATCCCTCTGCCAGAAAAATTCTTTGCGTTTCAGTAGCTCTCAACCCCCAGCATCCCTCTGGCAGCCAAAGGCAGGAAAGAGCAACCTTATTCCCACCCCAAAGCACTTATTTTTCCCCCTCCTCTGCAGGCTTCAGCTCCACAAGATGCATCCCAGCTCACAGGCGTTACTCTGGTCCAGGTCTCTCCCCACAGTATCTGCACACAACTGGCCTCCAATTTGCCACTCTGGCTCCAAACATAGTTTTTAAAATCAAAAGGAAAGCCAAGGCACGGAGGGAGAACGAGCAACTCGGCTCTCGATCTGAGCAAGCCATGCAGCCTGTCCGGTCCTCGGCACTGCACCGGGGGACACGGCTCCCCCCACGCCTGCTGGCTCGCTGCCCTCCTTTAGAGCAGATTAGGTATCCAGAAACAGAAGAGACTTTTTATTTGCTACTTCTCTGGAGAGCTCTTGAGCTGCTCTCTGAGCAGCACTCGTTTAAGAGCTGGCATGGCAGCCATTCGATTTCTTTTCAAGCAATCAGTGGTGGAGGCAATTTTAGAAAAGGAACGTAATTCTTGTAAGAACAATTTCTGCCCGGGCAAATGCTGCTGTCAGCAGCGGCACAAAGGAAATGGGGAAAGGAAACTCGTGCCTCCCGGGAGGGGTGGGAACAGCGAAGGCTGCACCACCGCACTGTGCCCCACGGCTTGTGATTTCCACAGGACAAGTGAGCAACCCCGAGACATGAAGGAGGCATCTCATCCAACAAACCCCACCGAATGTCCCACGGGCCCTTCCCCTCTCAGAAAGCAAGCAGGTTATTTGCCTTTCTGTCCTGCCTTTCTCTCATTGCCATTTCTTTCCTGGTTTTCTTTCCCCAGCAAGGAAGCAACACCATCACAGCAGCGTGCCAGCAGTACATCAGGTCAGAGGGTTTTACCCTTTGCACCATGGACCATTTTGAATCATGCTGATCACAGATACCCTGGGGAATGGCTAGGCTGCAGAGTTCCCTCCAAAGCTCTTCTCTCAGGAATGAGAATTGCACAGGGTAATACAGCACCGTTTCTGCACTATTAGCACTTTCTTCCATGCCTTGAGACAAACACGCTGTTCCCTGTTTCACACCCCTCTCATTCATTTGCCATGTGCTGCTGGCTGAGAGTCCAGCAGAGCAGCTTGCTGGTGGAAAAGGTCTGGATGCAACAAATAAATAGGATTTTAGATTATTAAATGCTTGGGGAATTAAGAGGGAATATATACATATAGTTATCCATTTTACTCATTCTTTCACATTATTTTTAGTGAATACCTATACACATGTTGAAAGACATGGAAAAGTAGAGGAAAAAATACAAACTGCAGGAAGAGCTAGGTGTGCAACTGAGCACCACGCAGCCGCTCGCTCACTCCCCCGCAGTGGGATGGGGGAGAGAATCAGAAGAGTAAAAGTGAGAAAACTCATGGGTTGAGATAAAGACAGTTTAATAGCTAAAGCAAAAGTCATGCACACAAGCAAAGCAAACCAAGGAATTCACTCACTACTTCCCATGGGCAGGCAGGTGTTCAGCCATCTCCAGGAGAGCAGGGCTCCATCACACGTAATGGTGACTTGGGAAGACAAACGCCATCACTCCAAACGTCCCCCCCTTTCTTCTTCTTCTCCCAGCTTCATATGCTGAGCATGACGTCATATGGTATGGAATGTCCCTGTGGTCAGTCGGGGTCAGCTGTCCCAGCTGTGTCCCCTCCCAGCTTCTTGTGCCCCCCCAGCCTCCTCGCTGGTGGGGTGGGGTGAGGAGCAGAAAAGGCCTTGGCTCTGTGTCAGCCCTGCTCAGCAGTAACGAAAACACCCCTGTGTTACCAACACTGTTTCCAGCACAAATCCAAACCACAGCCCCATACCAGCTACTGTGAAGAAAATTAACTCTATCCCAGCCAAAACCAGCACAATGACACAAGGGACTGTGCCATGTGGCACTGCGGAGAGAAGCAGTACTAACAGTAGCAAGAAGCCCAGCAAGCTCCTTCATTGGGTTCCTACAACCCCCCAAACAAACAGCCACAACAGCCACTACCAGCAGAGCTGGAGTGGGCACTGCAGCTTTCTGAGAGATTTTAATCAAGCTGCTGCAGCTATTTTCTTCTAGGAACAATGCAGAGAGATTTTGACATCCACATCCACCTGGGAAGGAACAGGGCAGGAAAGAAAAATTGCCCCTGCAGAATAGACATTAATGCCCCAAGGGCATGGCCTCAGGGACCAGCCAGACCTTCTTGCACTTGCCAGAGACTTACTGACTAAGTAACCTAGTGCCATTTTTCTTTGCTTTCCTTATTTTCTGCTTTCGTGACAGAAATCCCTAAAGGACAGAAGGTGAGGGGAGAATGGAGGGGAGTTTGGCTCTGGTAGAACACTGATGTGCAGCTGCCCCATCCTACTCCTTCCTCAGGTTCATTCCTATCCCTTCATCACTTGACAGCTTCTGGCTATTATTAATTTCAGCAGGTGAAAGAGGACAGATCCTCCCTCCTCCTGTCCAAAAGCGTGACTTCTAAAAATCTGCGTAATGAGCTGAGAAAATAAACCTCAACATATCACATACAACTCTGATCTGGGCTATACTGGAAGAGAGCTCTGCCAATGGCAGTGTTTCTCCTAATAAAGTTTTGTAATGATGCATTTGCAGCAAAAATATATCAGATCCCCAGGAAAGTGCTAAAACTGCTTAAATCACCGAGTCTCCAACATCCACATTTTCAAGGCTAATAGCTCTGAGAAACGGAGCATGCTGCACCACAGAGCAGACAAAAATGCCCAACTCATGAAGCCCAGTGACGAAAACCAGTTTGCAATCTCCCTTTCCAAAGGGATTTGGAGATCGCACTCAGCAGAAAAGCCAGAAAATTAAATAATTTTAAGACCCTTTTTTTTCCCCCTTGAAATGCATGGCTCTGGATATCTGACAGCACCTGGATCCGTCCAGCAACAACAGTGGTCACTTGGTGGTTTGTGAACCTGATGGAGGCACAAGCCTTGCCCAGTCTGCAGCGACCACCAGGCTCTGGACCCTGTTTGGTGTGTTTTGGTGGTGGAGATCTGCCCCCCATGCCCAGCCCCCAATGTTTAGCAGATATACTCCTAAAACCACATCGGACAATTGGAGTTTGCATAGCGTTTCCTCTCCCAGATGTCTCTGGGAACAAGGAGTGTTTTGGCAGGGGCTTTGCCTCTGCTTGGTGCCCTCATTAAGCTTATCAGCGAGTCCAGGAAAGATCTGGCGTTTGCTTCAATCCTTCCCTTAGCACCCCGGGGGCCAAGGGAATTGGCATGCCACGCCAGGTTTGCACCAGGCTCTGCCAAACTCTACTAGTGGTGGAATTTTTTAAAAATACACTTGCTTCTATCATCTGCCACATTTCTCTGCTGGCAAAATACATTGCAGAGATGCATAGTGCCAGCATGAATTGCATTTGCCAGTTGAGCTTATTTTGCTCACTAAAACAGCTTTGAAACTGTGTTTCTGTTTTGCTACAGTGGCCAAACTTCTCAGCACAGACAAAGCTGAATTCCCCGCTCCCAGCTCGCCTGGGGCGCAGGAGGGGGTCTGGCTCCGCAGACCCTGGGGCAGCCTGGGAGGCTCTCCCGCTCCTGCCTCTTGCACGGCTCCTCCGTTCCCCGGCTTCCCTACTCGTGCCGATGGGGAGAACTGACCTCAGATGGGGTGATTCAAGAGATGATTTTTCACATTGCATATTTCATCTTGCAGTTTGTATCAGCTAAAAGCTGCCCTTCTTGCAGTTTTGAGAACTAAAATATTACCCAGCAAAAACCAAACCTGACTCTCTGTTAATACAATCTAAAACACATTACCTTTTTAAGGAAGGCTTCGAAGTGAAGATGTATTTTAGTTATAGCAGTAAGGACAGTTTTAATCAATGTTGAACAGTTCAGCTTCTCCCCTAACCCTTGATTCATGAGCATGAAATACCGTCTACCTTATAACTACTCCCAAACACCCAGGCATGTTAAACAGCCTTTTGATTCTCTCCAGCTCTTTGAGTGTGCGTGAAGCTTCAGCTGAATCCAATTTATACCGTCAGCAACTGGAATTATTCTGCATTTGTCACTGTTGGCATTACATTTCTCATAACCGTAATGAGGTGACACTGAATTATAGAACTCTTTATACTGTTTTAATACTGTGATCATTCGGGTGTTATGAATCTGTAGGAATGTTAAGGCAGTTAAGCTATACATCTGCCCAGGTGAAAAGGCAATAGCGTTTCCAAGGAATTTTTGACCAGGTAAATTTAATCACAATTTAAGCCGAAAATGTCTCTCCTGCACCTGCCCTTGGCGTATTCCTGTTCTCTGCTGTGCCGTCCTGCAGAGGCGGTAACATGCAGTACACCAGGTCCACGTGAGCCAAAATAATCAAGAGCCCTGTATTTTGACAATCAAGAGATGTAGATGTGTTCCAGGGTAGAGACAGACTGAAACAGTGGGCAGGCACGAACATCTGCATGAACATCTATTGCCACAAGCACAGTACAAGCTGCACATCGAACGCGCACGCAGCTGAACGGGGCCATTTTTAAACTTCGTGCCAAGAAGGAAATCTGTGCTGTCTTACCTAGAGGAGAATGCAAATATTCATGATAAAGCATGAACGAAAAAACTACTAAATATTTTAATCAACTCAGTCATCATATGAAACAGAAGTAATTTTCCCCTCTCAGGGCCGCATGGATGGGTGCACACTTGCTGCCTGATGTAGCAGCGATCATCTATTTAGGCTGCTTTAGCTTAATAGCTAAAATTCAGCTCTTTGCCTTCCTGTGCTTGGGAAAGAAATTGATACACATTTTTTAAACCTTGAAAGAGAAAGAAGCTAGTAATAGCCACAAAGAGGGGAAAAAAGAAGAGCACTCAGTGCAAAACACAGCCTACGGTAATCCAGAATTGGTTTAAGAGCGTTTCCCCTCATATTGCCCATTTCTTTCACTCATTTAAAATCTCTCTTTAAAGATCCCCACAGTCTTTCCTAAATCTTTGTGTTACCTACATGACGGTTATGTTATTCCCTATCCAGATCATTAAAACAGGTGTTGAGCAGCGTGGTAGCTAGGGCAGGACCTCAAGGTCCTGGCTGCCAACCTTTGCCATGAAGAAAACCAGCTATTTAATCTCAACCTTTGCTTGCCATTTCTTTCTCAATTTTTGAGGTGCATCTTTCACCCTGCGGGCTCTTCGTTTCTCCAGCACTCCTTTGCCAGCAGGGCTAAACACCAACCTCTGCCACAGTCCTTGTCCAACAGCAGCTCAGGGAACGCGGGGCCCTGCCACCCCAGATATTTTCCTCTATAAATAAAATCATTGGAGCTGCTTCCCTAGCTTTTTTACTACTCTCATCTAGCTTGCTTTAATCTGTGCATGTATTTTCTAATATTTACCATGTGCACGTGAACAAACAGTGTCAGCTCTTCTTTAAAAGCTTTAATCTTTCTGTTAATCTAACTTGAGGTTTTTTTGTTCTCATCTGCCTTCCTACCCCCCTTCCATTGCCAAATAAAGAAAAAGAGCGAGCAGGAACCTGCCACCCATTAAATGATCTTGACAACAGAGAGCCTGAAAACAGGCAGTCAATCCAAATGCAAACTACAGGATGCTTCATTTTCATCATCTTTCAGGCAAACCTCATTTGATTCTTAATGGTAAATCTTAACTATTAAATCCGTGAAACTAGTTAAGCAATAGATGAGAGATAACAGGGAAAAATGTATTTTCAGATGGGATACAAAAAAGACATAAAGTATCCCCTAACTTTGGGCTGCTTTCAGAGGTGCTGTGTACAGTGAAGCCATCTCAGCCCTATTACTGCCCTGCTGCCCCTCCTAGCTCTGGTGACACCCCGAAACAGCCCGTAATGCTGCAGAAGTAGAATCATAGAATCATAGAATAGTTTGGGTTGGAAGGGACCTTTAAAGGTCATGTAGTCCAACCCCCTGCAATGAGCAGGGACATCTTCAACTAGATCAGGTTGCTCAGAGCCCCATCCAGCCTGACCTTGAATGTTTCCAGGGATGGGGCATCTCCCACCTCTCTGGGCAACCTGTGCCAGTGCCTCATCACCCTCATTGTGAAAAACTTCTTCCTTAGATCTAGTCTAAATCTCCACTCTTTTAGTTTCAAACCATTACCCCTTTTTCTATCACAACTGGCCCTGCAAAACTTTTTTCCCCATCTTTCATATAGGCCCCCTTTAAGTACTGAAAGGCTGCAATAAGGTCTCCCCGGAGCCTTCTCTTCTCCAGGCTGAACAACCCCAACTCTCTCAGCCTGTCTTCATAAGAGAGGTGCTCCAGCTCTTTAATCATTTTTGTGGCCGCCTCTGGACTCGCTCCAGCAGGTCCGTGTCCTTCTTGTGTTGGGGACTCCAGAGCTGGACGCAGCACTCCAGGTGGGGTCTCCCCAGAGCGGAGCAGAGGGGCAGAATCACCTCCCTCGACCTGCTGGCCATGCTGCTGGTGATGCAGCCCGGGATACAGTTGGCTTTCTGGGCTGCGAGCGCACATTGCTGGCTCATGTCCAGCTTTTCATCCACCAGTACCCCCAAGTCCTTCTCGGCAGGGCTGCTCTCGATCCCATCATCCCCCAGCCTGTATTGATACTGGGGGTTGCCTCGACCCGGGTGCAGGACCTTGCACGTGGCTTTGTTGAACCTCATGACGTTCACCTGGGCCCACCTCTCGAGCTTGTCCCTCTGGATGGCATCCCATCCCTCAGGCGTGTCCACCGCACCACTCAGCTTGGTGTCGTCTGCAAACTTGCTGAGGGTGCACTCGATCCCACTGTCTATGTCATCGATGAAGATATTAAGCAGTACTGGTCCCAGCACGGACCCCTGAGGGACACCCCTTGTCACCGATCTCCATCTGGACTTTGAGGCATTGATCACTACCCGCTGGATGCGACCATCGAACCAATTTCTCATCCACTGAACAGTCCACCCATCAAATCCATCTCTCTCCAACTTAGAGAGAAAGATGTTGTGGGGGACCATGTCAAAGGCCTTACAGAAATCCAGATAGATGACATCCATAGCTCTTCCCTTATCCACTGATGGAGTCACTCCATCGTAGAAGGCCACTAGGTTGGTCAGGCAGGACTTGCCCTTGGTGAAGCCATGCTGGCTGTCTCCAATCACCTCCCTGTCCTCCACATGCCTTGGCACAGCTTCTAGGAGGATCTGTTCCATGATCTTCCCAGGCACAGAGGTGAGGCTGACAGGTCAGTAGTTCCCAGGGTCCTCCTTCCTACCCTTTTTAAAAATGGGTGCAATGTTTCCCCTTTTCCAGTCACTGGGGACTTCACCTGACCACCATGACTTTTCAAATATCATGGAGAGTGGCTTGGCAACTATATCAGCCAATTCCTTCAGGACTCTGGGATGCATCTCATCAGGTCCCATAGACTTATGTACATTCTGGCTCCTCTGGTGGTCACAAACCTGATCTTCCCTTACGCTGGGAGAGACTTTGCTCCCCCAGTCCCCGTCTTGCAGGCAGTCCACTCGAGAGGTGTGGTAAGAGAGGTTGCCAGTGAAGACTGAGGCAAAAAAGTCATGGAGTACCTCAGCCTTCTCCTCGTCCATTGATACCAGTTTGCCAGTCTTGCTCATCGGGGAGTGGGGGTACACTTTCCTTGACCTTCCTTTTCTGGCTGACAGACCTGTAGAAGCCCTTGTTATTATTCTTTGCATCCCTTGCCAAGTTCAGCTCCAGCCGCGCCTTGACCTTCCTGGCCCCATCCCTACACAACTGGGCAGCGTCCCTATACTCTTCCCAGGATACCTGTCCCTGCTTCCACTGCCTGTGCAACTCCTTCTTGGCCTTTAGTTTAACCAGCAAGTCTTGACTCAGACATGCCGGTCTCTTCCCTTCTTTGCCCGATTTCTTGCACCTGGGGATCGAGAGCTCTTGTGCTCTATGGAAAGCCTCCTTAAAGATCTGCCAGCTCTGTTCTGCTCCCTTGTCCCTGAGGGCAGTTTCCCAGAGGGTCCTATTAACTAACTCCTTGAAGAGCTGGAATTTTGCTTTCCTAAAATTCAGGGTCCTGACCTTACTCTTCACCTGACCCATATCCCTCAGGACTGCGAACTCCACCAGCGCATGATCACTGCAGCCCAGGCTGCCTCCAGTCTTGACGTCACCGATCAGCTCACTTGTGTTGGTGACCATCAGGTCCAGTATAGCATCCCCTCTGGTAGGGCTGTCTATTACCTGGCTTAAGAAGTTATCCTCCATGCACTCCAGGAGTCTCCTGGATTGCCTGCAGCTCGACAAGCTGCTATTCCAGCAGATACGTAGTTAGTATCACTTTCCCCAGTGCAAGGCACTGACTTGCACATTTAACTGGCTGTTCCCTAGTGGAAAGACCAACATGGAAAACGAGCTGCTTATCTAAGGGGAGGGTTTCCCTTTCATCTTAAAGACACACATCAGACTTCATGTTTTACTTGCCAGGATGGTAAAAAATTCCACTGCAGAATCACAGCTGCCAACAGGTTGAAATGAGCTTAGACAGCCATGGGCAATTAGCAATTTTACGTTCATTACCAGGTTCATGATTTGTCATATGACCTTTTTTTTTCATTCTCTCTTTATTAGTGAATTCAAGTACAGACAAAAAATGCAATGAAAAATGAAAAAAAAAACCCAAATCAAACAAAACGAAACACTGCAGGCTGCATTTAGAATAACCAGAAGCTGGATTTTTAGACCTCCATTTGGACAAGTGCTGTGCACAAATACTGGTCTACACAAAGTGCACACAAACTTTCATCATCTTGCTTTGCTGAGGATAGGAAGAATGAGGATGTCACAGGATATATGTCAATTACATTCATCCAGAGCTCATGTATGTCTTACCATTATTACTAATTCAAATTTGCAGAATTATAATATAGATTGTACTAATAACTTAGACTGGAAAGCATTTCTGGAGTTCTCTAGTCCATCTCCTGCTCAAAGCAGGGTCAAATTTAGAGTTGGACAAGGTTTCTCGGGGTCGCACACTCGGACAGAAGATTTCCATTGGAAACTCTGGTTTGGGCTGTATTCAGACAACCATTTACAAGTTTCAGATCTGCAGGTGTATTACCAGTCCAAGCAGATTTTCCACCTCACTACTATGTTCTTAGCAAATTTCCATAGAGGTTGAATAATAAAGCAGGGAGAAATCAATGACTGTCACCAACCGAGACGCTTTTTGCAGAGATGAGAAAAAACCCCACCTGTCTTGCCACAGAGCCTTTGGAAAGCAGTCCAAAAGAGACTTAGATACCAGCGGGGGCCCAGACTTAATGCCCATCTCCATGAAGATAAGTGAACCTGAAGGTATAGGTAATTAGCTTCTGTGCAAATGAGACATAACAGCAGCAAATTTTGGCTCAGTCGGCCTCCTCCTGAAATCAGTCAGCGCTTTGCCATTGGCTTCATTGGCAGCAGGGCCCAGTTCTCAGTTCAATGTGAAGCTCGTTTTAGTTCCCCAAAGCAGGCCGTGCCGCAGGCTGGGTGCCCCGTAGCAGCCCCACGCACCTGGGCTCTAAAGCTGTGCCCAAGGCAGGCTGAGCCCCGGCGTGGGGACAGAGGACAGTGCCACACGTAATTGCACGTCACAGACTGCTGGCCCCTTGCCCTGCGGCTCAGCATCGCCTGGACCAGCATCGCCTGAACCGGTTCAACCCCCTCTCGCGGGATCTCCTACGGCACTTACTGAGCTCGGACAGAGGCCACGGAGTCCCTGCAATCCCCTGCCTGGGAACACACCATTTTTGGCACCTGCATGGCAAATCCCACAACGCACAAATACCCAAAGCAAAGCAAAGCCTCATCCTTCAGATGGAAAAAACCCAAAATGCATCACTTTTTTCTTATTTGTTTCCCATTTCCTCTGTACATTTCTTCTTTGCCAATGTCTCCAAAGTCAGTTTTCCCTCTCAGATCTTGCAGCAGTCCCAGTTCCCACCAACAGCAGCCAGACTGGCAGTCCACGAGGGAGGTGGGACTGAGCAAACTGAGCAAAAAGCACATTTAGGGCTGTGCCTAAAACTGGATGTTTCCCTGGCAACATGGAGAACTTGGTACATCTCATGACTTGCAGCATGCACAGATTTCCTCACCGTAGCATCAGCCCAGGGAGCTGCAGGGAACTGGCTGGAAACCAGTAACTCCTCCAGCTGCCGCAAGCATCCAAGCACCTCCAGCCCAGCATCACTGGGCTCACTGCTATGCACTGAACAGCATCTGGGGGGACACAGCCCCCTGCCATGGCTTGCGTCCTACAGAAGGACAACGCAAAAGCCATTATACTTGTAATGCTCTTCGTCCCAGCACACAGCAATGCCATAAAATGAAGAAAACATAGCAGCAAAGCACAGCTTAAATTCATTTCTACTTGAAAAAAAATGATATATAGTTTTACTTCAAGGACTTTGAAACAACCAAGCGACTTGGCTTTAGTAGAGCGAAGCCTGTGAGAAACACGGATCTCAAATCCTAAAACTACACAAATGGAAAACTCAGGCATGTCCTCACTAGGAAATTTGCCCCAATTCCCACAGCACAGCTGGAAGCAGAACGACATCTCCTGACCCAAGACAAATTACACAGAGACCTCGACCTTCAGTAATGAGTCCCAGCTTCCCAAGCTATAGTGTCACAGGCAGTGGCAGTAAATATGTATCCAGAGTCAGTGTTTGCAGGGAAAAATGCATGCAGTGCAACCCAATTCATTAGAAAACATAAGAAATGACATGATGATGTACAAGAAATAAACAAAAAGGAATCCAAAACCATCTCCTTTGCTGCTTCTTCCTGAAGACGATTTAGCATATTGTTCTTCAATACAATTCAAATTATCAGCTGGTAGAACAATTATCTAACTAAAAGATTTAACCATGATTAAAGTCTAAACAATCTGCTGAACAAACACCTACTCAGCCTCGCTTGAACTGAATTTCAATTCCCCGCACGTTTGGTGCTTTACTTACGGATTTTTCTGGCGATCAGGCTAGCAGGGTACGAGGCAGCATCTCTTACCCTCTCACGCAGTTTACAATTCATCGCATCATTACCAGGACGACCTGTGCACTGGTTGCACGGGTTGGTTTGGCCTGGCCCAGTCCGCACAATTAGCTCATACCATGTTTAAAGTTCCCATCTATATGCAGTTTATTTCTCTCCCAGCGTGAAATCCAGGGAAGCCTAAAACCACATTGGTATGTACACAAGGCATCATAAACTGCAACGGGGCACTCCAGCTATTTGTCTTAGAGGAACTGCAACGCCCCCCACCAACGCCTTTACGAATACATGTATTCAGCAGACTGAAATGGAGGTAAAGAGCACTGAAATTCCATTTTCGGATAAACAGTAAGAGCAGACAGTAGAGGGAAAACAGGCAAAAAGGCGTGTTTGCTGTGCTGGGGAGAGGCAGCGCTCTCGGCTACGCTTTAAGACCAGGGCAGCATCCCGCAGCTAAGGGGATGCTCGCTCTTCCATGCCTGGGGCTGTTACCCGCACTCGCCTCATTGTGCTGATGCAGCAGTATTGATCATGATTTCCATCTGCCCATAGCTCACAGCTGGGTTTGGGGGTGGGGTTTTTTCTTTTTGTTTTATTTTTTTTCTTTTTTTCCGATAACTTGTAAATTAATGCAACACCAACAGCAAAGCCTGGGGAGTGCGCAGAGAGAGGGAATCAGGCTCACCTCTGCAAGCGGTGAGGAAAAAGGGCACAAGGGCGATCAGCAGCACAGCAGGGCATCAGGGCTTGATGGCTCTGCTTAAAAGGATGTTTTAGGGACCTACTCTCACCACCTTCGTGATGCCAACGGCACCCCAAGCGCAGCAGGTCCCCTCCGCAAAGCCCCACATGGTGGAGGGGTCTCAGCGACGTCAGCAGGAAATTGTCCAAAAGGTTTTCATTGATGTTCTGGAGTTTAAATTGTTGTTTTCATTAAAATAGAAATGGGCAGAGATGTGCCCCAATTTCAGCCACACTCTGTTCATGTTGAGATTTTAAAAAGAGTTTGTTTCAAGGAGGATGGAATGTCGCAGTGTTTTCATATGGAATGTGGTAAGCTTCCATTTTAAGACAAAAAGCACTTTTTTCAGTAAAAAAATTCTATAAATATTTTTAAAACTTGCAGTCACATGAAAAAACATTACTTTTTTTTAAAGTTCATATCACAGAAAATTTAGAAGCTTTGATTTCATTCTGTTACAAGAAATTATATATTTATTAATTGAAACTGAACAATAGTTAGTGAAAGTAACAGTTTCAGTTTCCTTTTATTAAGATCCTTAATAATCAAACTGTGAATTCAGGAGACTTTGAAATGAGGTGGTATAAGCTGGATCCACTGCTCAGAATCAAAATCACTACGTCTACTTTACACATTGCACATAATAGGATTCTTCTGTTAGTTTGTCTGAAATTCGAACACCAACTCCATGCCTTGTAAATCCTGCTTTGCTTTGAGGTTATTCCAGCTGTTTGTTTACCTGATATATTCACAACTCTTGTGCAAGTGCTCTGCCACGGTGAAAGGAAGAAGGAAGAAAGATCAAAGACAAATTATCCTGTCCTTTGTAGCCTATAGTGTCCAAACAATTAGATATATTGTTTACTGAATAAAAAACTACTAAAAGATACTCATTCCCTACTACTATAAACACGATAGAATACTGTTACCCTTACAATAGTGCACTGATTCAAACAGGGCACATCTGCAATAGCTGTAGGTAGGTATCATGCGGTCAATACCCACATTTTTTTTTTTAATTTCATTATCAATGAACTAATTATACGATAAAATTCTTACAATTAGGCCACTGTTATACACCAGTGAAAGATAAACCTGAAATGCATATGCAGTGTATTAATTGTGTAGACGTAATGATGAATATTACTACAGAAGTAGCAATTTTTTCTAACAACTCCTCTTAATTTGGTGACTAAAGCAGCACTCATGATGCAAAGGACATATGCCCACATGTATTTTGTTCTTTACAGTGCAGAAAATTTAATCAAATTAGAGGATCAATGAGTTCATAACAGGAATGACTAGCTTAGATTTTTAGCTAGATGAACTCAAAGACTTCTTTGTATTCTTATGGAGGTGCAAGGAAACAGTTGGCTTAACTCCACTTTGATAAAGTCATACAGTAATTTTTTGCTGTTCTATTCAAAACTTGTTTTATAATGCTTTTAAATTATTTGTTGAAAGGATCTTAATGAATACTATTAAATAAGAAATAAACTTCTGAAAATGCATGGATGCATTTATATAAAATTATATAGTACTGCAGAAATGAAGTGAGAAAACTTCAAGCCCTCAAAATTTTTGTTTCGTTAATGATGGTGAAATCGCAGTGAAGGGGTGAGAGCCACAATGCACCCCACCGGGATGGAGAATGGTGATGAAAAATCTCCCAGTCCCATTATTCCTGAGGCAGTTACGGCTGCCCTACACTTAAACCTTCATCTAGAAAACACAGAGCATCTCCCAAAGCTGAAGCCCTTTGCTAAGGGGCTGTCAGGATGGGGAGGTACTTTCCAGCAGTCCAAGAAAAATCTGGAAACCTTCTTAGAGCTCCCATTATAAACCACATCTCTCTGAGCTAGATCCAGGTAATCACTGGTAGGTTCCGAAACACCAGCGGTTCCCGCGGAGCCCACATGCAGGTGTCCACATGTGCCGTTATCTGCCCAGCACGAGGTATCCAACCTTAGAAATCGTATTCCTATTTTCAGTTTAAAATCTTTCAAACGATAAAGCTGAACAGGACAGGTAAGTGCAGACACACTCAGGCACCTACTCAGGCAAGTTGCAGCTGGGAACAAGCCTTATACTCAGGTAAGTGCGTGCAGCACGGGAGTTTAAGTCAGAAGACGACTGGCCATGCAGCAAGTCTTTCTTCAAATGTCTTTTCACAGAGCTGTCATGAGAAATTGAAATGGAAACTTATTCAGAGAGTAACAGGATTCAAATCTGGCGATACTAAAACAGCTGCACATCCCAGCAAAGCCACGATGCCAGGAGCCACTCAGCACTGTCAGTGCCGTGCAGGGCACCCAGCTTGGTCCTCACAGCTTAAACGATGCAAGGATGTCACCCGCAGCCGAGGTGACACTGTTCTTCCCATGGAGAGGCTGCAACGTCCCCTCTGTCCCAGCTAACAGCCCCCCACAGCAGCCGCCGTGTTCAATCACCCGTTTCTGGAGGTCCCGCAGAGCTCCGCGCGTTCTTTTGGAAAGGACAGATGCATTTTAACAGGCGATTTCTGCAGAAAGTGCCAGCCTGCCCAGCCGAGGCATGAAGCAGAAGACAATTTTATAACCCTGTGTAATAAGCAGCATCCTAATGAGCGATGGCAGAAGGAGACGAGAGCCCGCGCTCCTCCTCGCCACACGCCAGCCTCCCCCGGTGAGGCAGATGCGGCTGACCTTTCTGTGGACAACAGGCGAATGAACCCATCAATTCGTCTGCGATAAATGATAGAATGCATTAAATTAAAAGAGTTTTACAGCAGTGAAATGTCAATATGCCAATAGGCACTGGTGGCTTTCCATAAGACTAAACAACACTTCACATCCAGAAAATGTCACTTTCTTGTGGCAAGAGCTGACAGGCGTTCAAAAGGCGTTTATTTAGGGACCCATGCAGCCACACATCACCACGCTCATCATTACCTGCCGCCGCACACGGTTCAGCCTAGGAAGACACCAGCAAAGAGCCGGGATAACCCACTGCTGAGGGCAATAAGAAATACAAACGCAACCTGGGCTTACTGCAGCTACTGGGCTAACTTTGAAGCAGTCTAGAAAATGCACAAGTACTCATACCAACACAACGTTATGCCATGGGTGCATCAGCTGAAAACAGAAGATTAAACTGACAGTCTATATTCTGATTTATGACATAGAAATGGCAGGATCTTTACTCATTGGGCTTGATAAATAGCTGTGCTGCTTGACTTTTTAATTAAATTGTGAAGACTATTTATTATATGACCATAAATTGTTTGTGTAACTAGTTATGGTATTGAGGGATCTGAGAGCAAAGGCCAAATAAAATAAACACTAATAAAAATGTATATTTTTTACCATAAAATCAATAGTAATTTAAGCATGCTAGGGGTCACAATTCTATTTGAGAAAGATTGATCATCTCACAGGAAGAATTTTTAAATATTTGGCTGGTTTCTTCCATTTTCCTAGAACCGCCTTCTTTTGGAGAGCCGACAGCAAAATGTTAAAACATGTTCATTTTAAGATGCTGGGCTTTGAAAATCACCCATATTTGTGTATATCAGGCGAGTGATGGGGAATATATGTCTAAACAAAGCTTCCCATAAGCTTGCTAAGAAAGGTGAAACACACCATGATGACATATTACGTATTCAACACACAGCAATAAAAGTAATCTGTAATACCTATTTCCCCACATATGAATTCAATGTCAGGTAATAAAAATCAATACATCATAGAAGAGGATCTACAGGCACAATTCCGGATCTGATTTTGTACTACTGGTACAAAAATAAGAAATAAAAAAATAAATAAAAAATCTGCTAACTTACAGTAATGTTAGGAGACTTGCGTGCCAGTTGGATGACAGAAAACTGCAAGGAAAAACTACAGCTGACGGAAGCTAATTATGGAAGATCCTGTCTAACGTAACAGTGACTGCAGAAGTGAGTATAGCTTCCACACTTTTCTGCATTACAGATGTACAGATTTGTTTAGGTAGATATCCCAGAACAGTAAAGAGAAATGTGAGCATAAAAATATTAAATTTTTGTAAAGGAAATAAGAAACAGCAAGCTAGCACTGGTTGGGAATGCCTCCCTTTCCTTCAGCACATCCTCACACATATGCAGGGATCTTCCCCACAAGGACCACATCTTGACAGATACAACAGGTTCAATATAATTTCTTATTTATGTGCACAAGTAAATAGAAAGAGCCAGGGAAAATTTACATCTTACAAAATATTAGATATGCAAGTCCAGGGAGTGAAGCTTACAGGGTCTCAGCTCATTTAGTCTTTGACAGGAGCGCTGAAATCATTACCGCACCTAAAGCCTGGGAGCTGTTATTTACGGGAACTGTATTTGAAAGCAAACCACCTCAGAGCGCTCACCTGTCCCTGGAATCCATTTCTTGAGTTTGTCTAATACTTTCTATTAGAAATGACGCCTGCCACCTATTTCCGAGAAGGTCTTACACCTCTGCCATTTGCTGCCACACAGAGAGAAAAGCCCCCAGCTAGACAAGCGCTTTTTCTTGGGTTCGTTCTGTTTGGGGCTGCTCATGTTCCTGCTGCTCCTGGTGCCAATAGCGATATTTTTTTGCAGCCTGTCAAAACAGTGATTAAATCCAAGACTTCAATCTAAAGTCAGCCCTCAGCAGCCCCAGGGAGCCCCAGCAGAGGCACCCGGGTCCTGCCTGCACCAAGGGTTTCAGCAGGCACCTTGCAGGGGGAAGGATGGGAAAGATGTGGGGACCGAGCCCAGCAGCACATCCCACCCCCTCAGTGGGATCAATGTGCTCCTGTAACAAACCCACCCGAGGGCCTCGCTTCTCCGTGGCCCCTGAACCAGCAACGCTTTGCATCACAGCGTCACCTCCCCTGTACAGCCCCCAATATATTGCACCGCTTTTTACGGATTCCTGCCTGATCTCTATTGCAAGAGAGGAGCCCCAGCCGTGCCCAAGCACTTTTCCCAGCTCACCCTCTGCGGGGAGATGTCTGAGATGTGAAGGGGGGAGGCAGGAAGGCAGCACCCCCATAGGGGATGAGGGAAGGAATGCATTTGCCAGCTTGAACCTTCTTCGGAGACGGGCAGAGAATGCTGCCGGTAGCTCGGAGAAGGGCTGCCCAACAAGGCAGGTGCAGACAGAAGTACTCAGAGGAATGTTAATTTATCAGCAGGCAGAGGCAAAACCTGAGGAGACAATGATTATCTCTGCATGAAAAGGAGGGTCTGGAGCTTGTAAATGTCTAGAAGACCCCTTAGCAGCCTTTCAGGACATGCCAGCAGTGGCAAACTATTTGCCAAGACCCTCAGTGCATGTTGTAGCCCAGCCCTGGGTGCTGAGCACACCCCGACCCCTTGGGCCCATGCATCAGTTCTGCACCGCTGCTCTCGCGCTGAGATGTACAAGAAAGCAAATCCACCTTTCCCAGATACCTTTCCCAGGCCACAATGCTCAAAACCCCAGACCTACTCCCTATCTCTCCAAGGTGTTATTGCAATAACAAAATAAAGCAGTAATTTGCTTTTGTGGAAAGTAAACTGTATTTTATTGCAACATCAGAAAGCATTGACTTCTGCAAAGATGAAAAAGCACCAGCCTAACAGAAAGTGATGCTGTAACTTCCTGAGCTTCTCTAATGTTTGTAATTCCTCTGGCAGAACCTGGTGAGAAAGAAAATACTTTGCATTATGCAGGCCATATTCTTTCACTAATACGACTCATTCAAAGGCAAATTGATGTACTTCTAAATATTTTGAAGATGTTTCTATACCAACACTTGCCTTATTGTGTATCCTTCTCCTCCTTACAAACTTAATAGTGCCAATTAAGTTTAAAAAGCTGTGCAAGCTGGATCAATGAGGCTTAAAAATGTTTTGGCTGATTAGGTTTGGAAAGACGCCTTGCTTTTAAAAAATATTTTCCTTGTCCCTGTGCATAGAGCCAAAGGTGACTCCGCTTTGCAGCACATTCCAGCTGAGCTCCAGATAAGTGGGCTGCTGGTACAATGAGAGCTCCTAGAGAAGATGCGCATCCAGATACCACATAGCTTCCTTTCCTCCCAGCCCCTCTTTCACGTTCCTTACATATGCCAACTCATGTTTGTGCATGCACGAAGTCCCACAGAGGGACTTTTCAGCACAAGGTTTGCAGAATTTGCCCTTTACCACCTGATACAGATGTTTAAAAGGGTAGGTGCAAGCCAGGATTCCAAGGAAAGTGGGTGTAGAAACCCAGGACTCTCAGCGTGCCAACTGGCAAAGCAACAAGGAAGGGTCATATATCTTGGCAAAAGTTCTGTGAAACATTTCGTTTTCAATTAATTGGTATTTTCAAAGGAGAAAGTGCTTCATCAGAATATTCCCCTTTAGCTCTAATGTGAAGATACACCACAATAGTTTGATTTGCAACAAATCCCTCAATAAAAAGTGCTGAGCTAGCAGGGCTGTTTGCCTGAAAGGTTATATGAAAGATTTGTACAAACACCATCAAAGATGAAATGGTGTGTTAAGTTCTGGATTATAACTAATCCCTCTGGAAATAATCATTTACTCAATCAACAAAATAAAATCAGTTACATTAACCTTGAAAGATCTACTAACAGCTCCTCTCCAAGCTTCACATACACAGATGATGAGGCTTAGCACCAACAGTTCCCAGAATCTGTTTCCTCACTCTATTTTCACCATAAAACAGTGAAAAACATCCTCAGGCCTTTTTACGCTTTTGCTTATCTGGAATGAAATAATATGGAAGCTAATTTTCTTCTCAAGTGCCCATGTTTATCTCTGGCTCGACTTCAACAAAGTTGCTGTACTTCGTGCAAACCTAAGTGAGAAAGCACACAGGGGTGCAATTTCTCCGTACATCACTATGGATTTTTAGAAAACCTAATTCAAAGTGCGTGCTGGAGTTGGGCCCTGCTTTGAGACGCATATACAATTTTTTCAGGTATTCAAGAGACCTTCCCAGACTGGGGCACCACCAGGTATCTCCAGTCAGACAACTGGCACAGTTTTTGAACTCCTTATGCCCTAAAAATCAGCATGGATAAGGGACTCGCAGTGTTTCAGCACGTGCTGCAGAGCAGATGGACAGAAGGCTGGGAGAGGGACTTTTTAAATTTTCTTTTATTCTCCCTATCATGCATAATTTAATTGCACCATCCACTGTGGTGTACTTTTATCTCAAGAATAATTCTGACCGGAGATAGCTTCCTATGGAAAGCATCACGCTGTGGTGTCTTTGATTCATGTTGTGCTGCTGCTCCCATGCAGGCGCTGCTGTGCCTTCCCACACTGCACCAAATGCCCGCAAGATGAGAGAGGCTTTGCAGCAATCCCGAGCTCAGCATGGCCATTTCTGGAGTGTGGCCATCCCTGGCGCTGGAGCACTCCATGACCACCGAATGGATAGGCACTGAGATCTTGGATATAACCCATCTTCATGTGAGCACCACATGCGAGCTGGCCAGTGGGAAAGGCAAGGTCATTTCCTCAGCCGTCTCCTATTTCTGAGTCCTTGATTTTTTCTCAGAAGGGAAATTCAGAACAAATGAAACAGAAAAGGTGATTCAGATCCCCTGGCAGGTAAAAACTACAGGAACATCAGAGCTTTTTGCAAAGCCGGGTCCGTACCCTGCCAGAGCTCCACGAGGGCTCCAGGGGAATACACCGACCACAGATATTGCCAAGAAAAGATGGTTCAGGAAGCGCCAATGACCAACTAGAAGGCAGCACAAAGCTGTGGTGTACTGCAGCCAACCTTCAGCTACACTCACAAAACTGCAAGAAGTCAGCTTTGCTCAGTATTCCTGTAAAGCAACGGCATTCAGCTACCGGCTATGAAGAGGCTATGAAGATGGCAAGGTTTCCTGGAGAGCTGGAATTACCTGGGAAATGGTCACCAAAGTCCAGATCCATAGAAGGGTTTGAGTGCTGGCCTCCATTTTAAGCATGGTACCCGGGGAGAGCAGGCTGTCACGGGATGGTCTCCACAACTGCCGCATGGTTACATACAGGAGCTGCCTGCAAAGACGTGGAAGAAAAGCAGATGTCTCCTGTTGGCCAAGGCTTGGCTGCAGCATTCACATGTCCAGATGCAAACCGTAAATATTGAAAAATGTTGTATCTACAGACTGGCGGTGCCCCTGGAGACAGGCAGCAGCTGAGCAGAGAGCTGAATTTCACCACTGAAGTCCAAGCCCAAAGGCTCAGCTCTTGGGTGCTCAATCCAGCTCTGACTGAAGCCAAAAGGAAAGTTCATTCCAGCGCACTAAGGAGCAAACTTTACTGGTGTTTATATTTATAAATATATTATTCATATTTCTGAAAGATTCATTCTGGGAGCTCTGGAGAACAGCAACATCGGAAGAAATCAGGCTTGAAAAGAGAAAGGAGAGGTTAGGCCAATAACAGAGTGTCTTTATCATCCATATATTTAACAACAGCACCTTTCTGTGCCCTTTTTAAAAGAAATCACCCTCATTTGCTATCTGTGCATTTGTGAAACACCTTTACCCTGCAATCCTCTAGGAAAATAATTAAATTTAATAGAATCCACCCACGTTCTAAAGCTGAGATGGAAAGTACTTATATTTAATAGAAACTACAGCTTCTACATGATTATGGTATTTAATTTGCATTCTCTTTGCTATTTTAACTGCAGCTTTATTAGAACAGCACTGTTGGCTGCAGTGTTTATCTTTTACCACCATTGTCATGATAATAAAAACACAGAAAGCAGATGAAAAACAGGGAAAATATAAAAAGACAAAACACGAGCAGAGTAGGCTGAATATTTGTGTTTGGGGAAAAATATCTCAGATCTCTGCAAAGCTCAAATCCCCATTCACCCTCCCAACGAGCTTCCAGGAAGAGAAAGGAAGATGTAGGATATTGCTGGCTCATTTCCATACCAATTAAACATCCTTTGGCTTCGGCAGAGAGGGTCAGACAGTCAGCGGGTGAAAATTCAGCCCTCCAGCAAGCTCTGCCTATTGGACTGGTGGAAGAGGCTGCTCACAGCCTGCCTGTTTCCTCCATCCTTAGATGATGGGACCAGAAATTCCCTTTTCTTTCTCTATTCTCTGCCTCTCAGGACCCACTAAGCTTTGTGGGTTGGACCTGTTGCCAGATGTCTGTGTTTCTCCAGTTCAAATCCCCAGCCAGAAGATCACGCACGACTGCACCAAGAGGATCATCTTGAATTTCTGTTAATGAAATCATCACAAACATCAAGAGACAAGGTTGTAACGCTGGGCCCAGCGCACCCAGAGCATTTGGCAGAGGTGAATCACGAATGGGTGAGAAGGGAGGTGGCTGATGGGGTGGGTGAGCCAGGACCAGGTGGGTGCCCAGAGCCCCCCCACCCTCCTGAACCCACAGCCCTGCTCCAGCCCCACCAGGCTCAGCCACGAGAGTTATTAGCAGTCAGAGAATAAATTGCAGAGGGGGAAAGGTGAGCAGAAAAGGCAACTCGATCACAAATCCCAGTAATCACTTTCTGAGCTGGGACCAAAAAGGTTTTCACCACTGAAGTGGTGAATAATCATACAGGGTGACAATGATGTTATGCAAACTGAGCTGCAGTCTCAGCATCCACGTTCCCCTTTGCTACCAGGTCAGTACCTTTCCCCAGGTATTTTTTGGAGCAGCTCTGCCAGCTCCCCAGCATGTTGTTCTTCCCTGCCTGAGTGCAGATGCACCTCTGCCTGCTTCTGCCAGCATAGCCCCAGCCCTGTGCAATGCCCGTAGAGCTGCTAGGTGAGGAATATGGATCAGGCCGCTTGCCTAGAAATCAGCACAATTCAGCGCTACAGAAAGGGCCATCATCGGTCGGCATCCCCCAAGCCCTCCCCAGGCAGAGCAAGGAAGGGGTTTCAAGAGGGAAGTTGGGAAGACTCCAGCACTCGCTGCAGCATCAGACACTGGTGAAACGCAGTATTTTTAAGCAACCAGAGCACCCCAATAGCATTCACAGCCCAGTTACACAGGATGACCCATGTGCATGCAGCCAAAAGATGGTCCCTGTCCCGAAACCTGGTACAGGAGTCTGGTTAAAAAGGAGGGAGACAAGAGGAAGCACTCCTCAGCACTCCTGAGTAACTGGAGTTACTCAGCTCTTCAAATTTGAAGGAAACGTGCTACTGGACAAGCAAAATATCATATAGGAGCGTTATCTCTGCTGATTCTGCAAAATTAGTCATGAAATTCTCCTTCAACTTTGTCCATAGGTGGGGATTTACTTGGATTAATTTAGTCATCTTTGTCTCTTGCCAGATGAGGCAAGGAGCACCAGCTCACCTTTTTATAGATGTCACCGAGTTTATGGCCCCATGAAACCATGCTAAGCAGGCAAGGCAAATGAAGCAAATACTGTATCTCCATTTGCTAAGAAATCAGATTCACACTAAAAGGTAATAAAATTATCATGATTTTTTTACTGGTTCTCTTTTTAATAGGAAAAGGTACTACAGTGAACTCTGTTTCTGATGAGTGACAGACTTATTGTGAGAATAATGTGTCCGCTGATAAGATTTTAAGAAAAGAGACATGTTGTTTTTTGTTAACAGATGCTTTTGAAAATGTCAACCTTTTGCTCGCTGCAGTCATGAGTTTAGACAGATCCCCACCAAAAAGCAAACTTTGATCCAGCATAACACTCACCAAACCCGGAGCAGAGCCAAGGATGCCTGCAATTACAGGACAGCAACACGCCTCTATCCTGGGTTGCACTGCGATACGTACAAAACATTTCAGACAGCATCATTCAGATAATATTTCAGATAGCATAATTAATAACAATTGTTTTAATTAACCCTTGTCAAACAACACAGAACAAAGCACCGTAATACCAACACACCAAGGCTGGTGCAGAATTTTTAAGATCTGCTCAAGCAGGTTGCCATCAACAGCTCTGTCCTGGCAGGGAGTTCAAAGAAAAGAGGGTAACTGGAACATTTATGCAGAGACACGTGAGCTTGCAACTGTTAAATGCAAACCTAGCAAAGAGTTTACTAGAAGGGGCAACAGAGATTCAAACCAGAATTAGCCCTTTTTGCCAACTGAGAACAGTTCTTCAATGGTTTCTCTGTGCCTACTGAATGTCTGTCTTCAGCCCTTCTCTGAATATACTGCATGTCATCGTGGGAGAAATGTTAGAAAGGAAAGAAGACCTTCAGTACTTGTAGTCTTTCTTGTGAAAGGGCTGCTACCACCTCCACCCCCCTTCTTAGATCTGCTACACACAGTGGGGTGTTTTGCACAGCAGAACTTCTTAAGATGATGACGCCAGAGCACGGAGCGCAGCGGGCACACTTCTGGCCTTCACTTGGTAGCAAGAGAAAACAAGGTGCCTTCAGCTTTTGAAGTCGTCTTTTAAGCAGGTGGGTTTATCTGATCAGAGGCAGGCTGGCCACTCGAAAGTAGATTTTGTAGGAGATTATAATGACAAGGAAATAAAACTTAAATACCCCATTTCAAGTTAATTAATTGACTTACAATTATCCAGTGTAATTCATCTGCAGTTCTGCCAGGATGGGACAGAGCGTACATTGGCACACCAGAGACAGACACGTGTGGCCTCAGGAGTGCCCACGCTGGCCCCAGTCAGCCCCAGCGACTGAACTGGGACCCAGTCCTGTCAGAACACAAACCTTAGGGAAAGGCAAAAGGGTTCAAATCCTCATTGTGGCTCCTTTCCAGCACGCAGCTGGAACACCGCAGGCCGTTCACAAGGGGTGTGCGTGGTCAGGCCAGGTCCTACAGCCCATCTCTGACCTCTGGCGATGCACCAAATCACGCCACTGGCACAGATGAATGAGTCAAGCCGGGGGTTGCCGTACGTGAAGATGATGTCTGGAAAGTACCTTTGATCCAGAAGAGGTGTTGCAGTGCAAAAAGACCACGTCCCGTTGCACACCATTGCCCCAGTCCCCCGCCAAGTCCTCGGATCATGGCTGCATCTATCAGGCTCCAGCTGTACTTTGCTCTTTTCTAGCAGCAGCTCAATAGTTTGTGTTCCCTTCAAGGTGAGCTCTTCCTTCAATTTTAATTTGACCGTGTCAACATGCTTTTGTGCTCACATTCAAGTGAAGCTAATTTTACATGGCAATATGCCAGTTCAGGAAACCAATACGTAAATTCATAATTATTCATGCATAATTCAGGAATTATTTGCATACAGTAAACAGGCCATCATCCTGATGAAGTGTCAAATGATATAAAGTGCTAATGAAAGAAAGGAGAATAGACAAGAAGAGATCATGAGACCAAGAGAGAGAGAAAGTGGGAGTGGAAATATATCCTCTAATGAACTTTTAAAAGTCTCTCCAGGCTCTTGTGCATGACAACAGACACCCAAAAGACCTTTAAGCACAGCCCCAGGAGCCATCCCCTCTCCCACTTCTGTGTCCAGGACAGTACAAATATTCCCAGTGAGCAAAGATACATTTTCAGTCCAGCCCAGGGTTTATCTGGGTATAAATCATACCTTTCCAATCAAACCAGAAATTATTTCTTCCAAGACCTAGTAATTCAAAAGACCCATCGTCGTCAGAGGTGAAGTGTTTCATTATTAAAGAGTTCCTCGGCTGTCTCAGGAGGGTACCTACACTCTTGTTATGTATTATGTATGGTGAGATTATTTTAATCATTTCACTGCAAGAGCATACATTTCCCAGCCTCATTCAAGTCTCTCTTTCGCTCTTATCCTGGGGTCTGCGAGTGAGACAGAGTCCCCACCTCCAGCAACTGCGCACATACTCCATATGACCGAGAGTGCTTGTTAGCAACACGTTATTCGCTGAGGAAGAAAGGCAGGAATAGATTCACACTCTGATATTCCAGCATTAGATTCATTCATATTGTTTTACAGTGAACGTTACATCCAGTGGAGAGACCCCACTCTTACGGAAAGCAGGCTATTCGCAAGGAAAAACCACCAAAGGTTTTTGCTGACAGTAAAGTCTTCCTTTTAAATATGCAGACTTCATTATTATTACCTTGAGCTTTAAAATGTAAATATTTCAGAAAAGGGCTTTCAGCTTTCAAGATTCAGAATAAATGTGCCTTGTTCTTAATATGTTTTTACGTAGATTAATATTTCTACCAAGCCGTAGGTCTAAATAGTTCCAATATTCATCTTAATAAAAACCTCAGAGAAAAATGCTGAAAATTGCTGTGAGAAGTATGCTCTTTAAAGTCATTTTTCAATGTTTAATTTTAAAAACTTATTTTTTTTAATCATAATTGCTAACGAACAACTCGACAGAGCAAGGAACAGTGCAAAAACAAATTAGAAAGCACAGTTCCTCTCCTGATTTATGATGTATAACCCTGTTGCTTTGTGCACATTATAATTGGCATAAAATTAAATAGAAGTGATAATGTATTACACCTGGTAGTAACTCCTGCTAGACTGAGCGAAGTTCGACCAGACTGTTTCAGGCTCACGGGGGCTATTGGAGTTTCTAGCACTTTTTGTGCATATGCGTTATTGGGCGGTTTATCATTGATTAGGTGTCATGAAAGACCTGACTTTGCTATCTGCTTCCATTGAAGTGGAAATCAGCGGTATCTACCCAGACTTGCTATAGATTTATTATACTTCCACCAAACTGAAAACATGCCTGTTATTAATGGAGGGGCAGTCGACATCGTTGCCACTAAATAGAGGTACCAAAACATTCATTATCTCTAAGCGTTTTGATTATATTATGGTTTGCTCATTTCTGCTCTCACATCAAGAGCAGCGAGGCTGCATTCCGAGGACAAAAGGAGAGATAGGCTTGCTTTGTGTGCATTTTTGTTTGTTTGCTTGCTTTTTAAGCAGATAATATTGCCTCTCCACAGAACCTATTTACAATCAAGGCTTCGGTCTTGCTTGCTTTTTTTTTTTTTTTTTTTAGTGAACGGACTGCCGGGGGGAGCTGAGATTGGGAGATGAATACATCGGCTGCAGTAACTCTTGAGAAGAGCTGACGATCGGCGCAGCTCTCTCTTTCACGCTGCTGTATGCATGATAAAAAGTACCTTTTCTGGTGAAGATGCTCTAGGAGAAACTGCTCTTAGCACAAGTGCACAGCAAAGAGAGAAGGAGGGAGACAAAGTCTGGAAAAGAAGGCAGGAGCACTTTGTGCCATAAGAAAAGATTTAAGCTTGTCAGAATGAAAGACAGGCTTTTTCAAAGCGCATAATTTCCAGAGAATTCCATGGGATGTGGGTGGCTTCAAGGCTACAGCTCCTGCTCTGCCACAGATAGGCTTCAAGGTCAGGGTCTAATTTTATCCTGTGATATAACCGTCTGTGCTATGAAGCTGCTGAGGCATGCCTGAACGCCTGCTGCCCAAAGTGATTAGCACCTCGCTTCCCTTGTTTCTCTGAAGCTGCAGACAGCACGAGAACGGGGCGATTTGGGATCGCTCCGTGACTTTTCGCACATCGGCCTCGTGAAGAGCACGGGTGACATGGTCACAGCCCCAAACACCGCTCTGAGCAGCAGCACAACCACCATCGGCAGCTTTTAAGATGAGCTGAAGGTGGTGAAGGGAAGGAATGAAAGCAGAAACTCCTGCGGCAGACACAAGCTATGGAACATGCCATTCTTTTTCAGTCATCCCACAGAAGTCCCAGCTTGAAACTTAACCACTTCAGTGCAGGAACCTGCAGCGCAAGGCAGGGAGACAATGTCAGCAGTGATTCTGTGCTGATGAATTCAAGAGGGTCAGGTAGTCTCCAATGAGTTTGGACTTGCCCTGGGAGAAGCACTGGGATGAAATTAGATTTCAAGGGAACTTCAGCCCCCCAAAAAAGCAAAGAAAAAGTAAATTACGTGCCAGCAAGACAGACTTGAGGAAGCTGACAAGGATGAAAGCTTTTTGATGTCTGTTCCTCATGGAGGAAAGGAGAGTTGGGCAGGACCGCAGGGCAGAACGGTTGTGACCTCTGGGAATGAGTCCATCAGGGTTCCTGGGATGGGCTCTCTGAGATCAGGGCAGGCAGACATCTTCACATCAGTGGTTCCTGCCTTGGAGCAAGCACGGGACAAAACGACTTTCTGCATTCCCTGCCAGCCCTGCTATTCAATCATTTCTTAATATCCATGAATTCCCTCTAATTTCTGTGTCGGCATCTGCAATGCATCCCAAAGAGACACGAGGACCCCTGTGAAAGAAATTCTGGTAACAGTTTTTGGAGCTCAGAAAGCTTTGTCTGATTCTCTGGAGTATTTCATGAGATAAATCATGTCATTGTTAGCGTGGTTTCTAACAATGTATTGACAATTCCTTGGGAGATACTGGTCCTTTCAGGCCTCAGAATTTAAAAAAAAACCAACCAACTAATCAACCAACCAAAAAAACCCACAAAAATACCTTATTCTGGGAGACTTACTGAACACCAGCAGAGAGATCAGCAAGGGGCTTGTGTTCACGCACGTTATGGATAGACCTAACTGAAAAGAAACAATCAATAATCCCCTTTACTCACATAAAAATGACTGCTATCAGCACACAAGCTAGGAGAGCTGCGTGGAGCAATTAGAAAAGAAAAAAAAAGAAATAACTTCTCCCTTTGTTACTTTTCCTATAAATGAGACACATGTCAAAAATGAACACAATTTTTTTTCTTTTTTTCACAAAAATAAACCTACAGATCGCAGGACTGTGCGGAAAACGCTGGAGAGCTGAACACATCCCTGCAGCCCAGGGCCGCTGCTCTGCAATTGCCACACAGAAAATGTCAGGTTTTACTGTCACCACCATGTTCCAGGACCAGCTCGAAACATGATTAAATGGAAAGGCAAATTCTGGAGGGGCGGTGCCTTCCCAGTGAAACACAGCCCATCGGGCGCGTGAGCACCCTCGGAGCCGCCTGCTCGCCGCACCCACAGCCGCCTGCTCAGCTCTGCGCTCGCAGCCTCCAGGCACACGCGGGTTCTTTCATACCTTGCAAGCTCTTTCTCTCCCGTGAGATTACCTGTAGCAATATTAAAGAGGTCTCCTAACAAGCTCAGCGACGATTTCTGCTTGCCTACGCAAGATCACTGCCAATTCCACCCACCAAAAGTATTGACTGCCACTGGGATGGGGTCACGCCTGGAGCGGCGAGACAACAGAGAGACAACAGAGAGCTGCAAATTGTAAAAGACAAATTAAGCCTCCATTGACAGTTCTGAGCACTAGCACAAAGAGAGCTTTTCCTCCCAGCATAAGGCTTTGCAAGACTTTGCTAGATTGAAAAGAAAAACAACACATGGCAACAACGACCTTTGGGCAAATGAAGAGCCAAGGATGAAGCTGTTGCATCTGTAACGGCCGGAGGAGGTGCAGGATGGTGCTGTGGGAGCAGCACTGGTGCTGAGGGCTGTGTGGCCATCCCTCGCTTCTGCAGCACGGACAACAGTGATGGGCTCAGCTTTTTGGCCCTAAATGAGTTGACACCAGCCTCTAGCCCCCCACGTTAGAGACCCAGGGCCATCGGAAACACTAAAGCATCTGGCAACGGTAAACCATAAATTCTCCTCTGAAACACTCTGTTAAAGCACAAACTTCACTATTTTTCCAACACAGCCTACATTTATTTTGCCTTGTACCTCACCTTGTATTTAGCTATATTAAAATCAGCTTGTTCTACACCAGGCCAGTGCTGACTATAAATTATGCTGCTGATGATTATAAACTCTTCATGTTGTTATTTTCAAAGTAGGACAGACTCGCAAGGTGGGAGAGTCTCTCCTATAATCCTTTTACCTTAATCAACCGAGCTTGTAAACTTATTATAAAGAAAACAATCAGAAAACTAGTATCAAATGTGTCTGACAAGGTTATCTTGCCCTCCTTTAATATTTTACTGGTTATGAAGTAGGATTTAAAATAAAGATGCCTTCAAGGTATCTTCACCTCTAGCAGATGGCAGAAGTTTCAAGGCAAGAGCTGTAACTGAAAAATCAAAAGCAGTCTCGTAATTTGTTGCCTCCTACATCAGTGCTGAAAAGAAAAAGAGGGGTGCGCGTCTGCTGATGTTGAGGGTGTCCGTTTTTCGGTTTGATGCTCCTGCCTGAGAGGCCTCCGTGGAGGATGGCCCCATCTCACTGCAGTGGTTTTGGAAATCTCCAAACTGCTCAGTTGTTTCCAGGACCGAAGCCAGGGGAAGATATGTCACTTTGCCTGCTAGTAAGTCCCCGGTCGCTTTTCCTTAATGCCATTGGAGCAGATTCATGAGGATTGGCAGGGGAAGGGCACTTATACTGGGGCTGTGCCTTTTGCACCCCCCTGACAAGTGACCAGGCTCAGCCCAGAATTTCCCTGACACTAAGGTGAGCACATGCAGAAAACCTGCAGTCCAAGAAATGCTCCATGTACATATGGATTAGATCAGTTTTAATTACGTGCTTTCACACTATTTTTCTCCCCTAGATTTCCAGATTCATACAGGACCATCAGGACATGCTGCAGGGCTGGCTCATGATCCATGCATTAGAAGGAGCTGTATTTGTAAACCATAAGGATAAGGTCAGACTTGCATCCTCCAGGCCTGCTTCCTAAAGTATCACATCCCTAGCAGCAACATGGAAAGCTAAGGAATGAGTAGTACCTTGCCAAGCTTTTCAGCAAGGGCTGAGACCAGCTGGCCTGGCTCAAAAAAGACGCCGAAGTACCCGACGCACTGGCTGTGCTTTGCCTGCAGCGCTGCCCCCAGCCACAGGCTCCTGCAGCTCTGCTTTTTGCAGCCAAGTCCTACCCACTGGCAGGCCTCCAGCGCATCGCAGAGCAGGCTGGAGGGGTGGGAAACCAGCCCCAGAAAAAGGGTACTGGCAAACAGAGTAGCACGTGGAAGGTAACAGGGCAAATGGTGCAGAGGTACAGGCAGCGTTCACTCAGGAGCAATTCTGGAAACAGCCCACCCAGTAGGTAAATGCCAGGGAAGAGCATTTTCCTTTAATGGCCCCTTCATTTCTCTTTTATTGCATCTGAAGTATGCAATAAAAGGAAAAACATTTTAAGCCATAAACAGCCACAGAGAAACAGCCTGGCATCTCCTGAAATACTATGCAGGGTTGGACCCATGCAATTTCAGGAGGGAGCCGGGTGTTGGTACAAAGCAATTTGTATAGTATCAATGGGTCCATGCTGGGGGAAACCTTACCCTCCCCTAAGATGTCCATCTGAATGAAAATCCCACACTGCCTGCTCCTCATCACTTGTTCTGCTCCAGGACACTTGCCTTCAGGCTCCATGGTCATCACTGGGGACCACGATGCTACCTGGGGAAGCGGAGGTGGTGGATAGACACAGGGGTGCCTGCAGTGGGACAGCCCCACAGCAGCACCACGTGTTGCAGGTCCCAGACATGTGCCAAGAGGAGACGATCCAGGACAAGGTCTGTGCCACCGCACCGCAGCGTAAGGAATCAAAACAGCAAAATTCCACCCCCATGAACGGTAATAATGTAATAATGTCAGAGCATCCCTAATTGAACTGCACCTCACTGGCAAAATCTTGGCCCTATATCTGAAATACCAAGGAAAACCGTGTGCTTTGGGGTTTTTTTGGTAGAAACTAATAAGGTACCAAAAACCCAGATTATGTGGGAAAGCTACGGAGTCCAGTTAGGGGATTAGGACAGCTGCTCCAAGCAGTACCTGGAGCAGAGCTGCAGGATGGGAGCACTCTGTGCTGCAGAGAGTACAGCGCAGCACCGGTAAGGCTCAGTGGGACCAGAAAGCTCCAACAGTGAAAGGTTTCAGATGAGACTCTCGGTTTCAGAAAGAGTCCGTGCTGAGCTCACTAGCTACTTGCAAGAACCTCATTTATAGGAAAGACATGATAAGCAATTTCTCTGCCTATACACGCAGGACACTGCTGCGTGTAAGGCATACCTGTTCTCCGCAGCGCAGATACACCTTCTGGACAGATCATACACACTGCAGAGCTATAAGAGGCTTTTGATTTGGGGAAATTAAAGCCTGGCTCTGCTGTGCTAATGAGCAGCCATTATTTGAAGATGCTAGCATCAAAGTCAAGGGAGAGAGATCCTGGAGCATGGTGAAAACGCAAAGAGGTGTCAGGGAGAAGCACGATTGCCTTCCCTTCGGAAGGAGGGTGCTCTCACCCAAAGGCTGCCACAATACATCCTGAAAAGCAGCTAAAATGAAAGAAGTTACCAGAGAAGGTAATGAGGAAGCGGCTGAGCTGGGGATGGAGCAGCTACAATCCAGTGTTCCCAGTTCCCTAGCTCAGCTCTGCCTCGGGCGTGGAAGGCGCTCGCCAGCTCCACGAAGGGGGATCGGCTGCAGCCAGCTTGACTGAATACGGGGACTTGATCGGGGTGTCCCTGGTGCTGTGAAGTTTGATCTTCTCCCTCCTTTCAGCTGCACTCTTTCCTCATCTAGTCTGTGTAGGCTCTCGCTGCCACATTTTCCCCTTCCAGCAGCACTTTCAACAACAGGCAAATATCTGTTGCCCAAACCTCCTTCTCCTTCCTACCCTTTATGCCAGGGGCTAGGGAAACCACAAGAAAATAAACCTGCAGCAAGCTGAAATGGAGCCAGACTCCCCGGTGAGAGGCAGGGGCTCTGCGCCAGGTGCTCGGGTGGGACAGCCTCCAGCTCTTGCCCAAGCAAAGCAGGCAAGGACGGGATGGCGGGAGCAGGAGGGCCCTGCCCGGGGGCAGCAGGAGGGGTGGGAGACCACGGAGGGGGCTGAGGAGGAGGTGGGCACCTACACCAGGGATGGCCGCGGAGAGGGCAGGTTACTCACTGGGGATTTCTGGGAGAGCCCATCCACCCAGGTTATTCAATCCTACTGATTTTTGCTGTTAAAAGAGCTTTATAAATCCAAGAAGGGAGCAAACAACATAATTAGTGAGCAAATTACACATCCCAACATGATGAAGAGTGAATAGGGGAGAGGTAACTTGTTGAGATCTATCTGCAAATAAGTCTCCCGTTGGAGCAGGCTACATAAACAATTTCTCAGAAACTTATTACATCTGCATGAGTCAGAATTGGCTTGAAAACAGGAAAAAAAGGGAAAAGTTCACCAAATCCTAATTGGCAACAAACATTTGATGAGCATCAGAACTAGTATCATAACTACCGTGATATAAACAACGCTGGCTTTCCTATAAAGTGTGTAGAAAGATGTTAAATAACATCTACTGCTGTTTTTAATTTGGTTGGATGCTGTAAAAAAATGCCAAAGTAGGAAAAAAAAATAAAAAACAAACAAAAAATAAAAACCGAAACAGCCCAAAAGACCAATTTCCAGTAACCAAGCATCAGTAACCAAGAACATGAAAGAGTTTAATGATAATATTTAGTGTAGACGTGCATTAAGCTATTGTTGTCCAGCCAGCAACACCTAATTGAACTAAAATTATTCACTCTGCATATCTAATTAGAAGGCACAATCTCAAGGCTGTGATATAATCAGTCGCTCAATGTCAGGCTTTTATATGAGACACAGCTGATGACACTCACTTGTGCATGGCACGGAGGAAACGCCAGTGCTGGAATCGCAGCTTTCGTTTCCAGCAGATATTACTGTTTATGATAGCCTTGATCTTTTTGTCATAAATTTACAGATCCTGCTGCTGCGCACAGATATCACACACTAAATCTATCAGAAAACATTACCCAGTATAGCTCTTGGCAACACCAACTCCGCTATGTCGACCAGCCAAAACAGGGCTCTAAATGAGAACAACTTGGATCATATGTTTTGCTAATTATGCACAAGAAGAAGATGTAAACAAGCTCCATTAAGATTATTATGCATGAGTTCATGTTTTTGCACAATTCACAAATTACCTATAACTGCTCTTCTCAGATAAATAATGTTGGAACAATAAAGCTGACATTCTGTGCTGAAGACTATGACTTCATTGTGGCTTTCAGAGAAATTACCCTTAGATTTACGGTCTTATTAACCCATGACCCTGAAAACCGTCTGATGAGACTTGTTTATCATCCCAGTCTGGTGGCTGAAAACAGTCATTTTCTTGATCCAGATGACTCAGTGCAGAAGCAATATGGCTCTGAACTGAATCCTTAACAAGGTGGTCGGAAAAAAAGAGCATGGATGCCCCTGTTCTGCCTAGAAGAAAAGCTGTCTCAGGAGGATGAATACGTAGGATATCTTTCCTTTTTGGATTAAAATCAATCATCTTATACAAAATGGGAATGCTAAAAAAGACAAAACTTTTAGGAAGTCCAGCAGTATCCCTGGATCACACCAAGCTTGCGATGCTCCTGCAGAGCAATGCATGGAGAGTCTGTGGGGTCAGGGCGACGACACAGGGCTCCTGCAAGCAGCACCTCCACGTCCTGGACAAACACAGCTCCAAACGCATAAAGCCATGGCCTCTCCCCGGGGCTCAGATCCCACCAAGCATGTTGCTTTGCAATATCACTCCCTTTTTAAAGCCCTCCCAGCCCCAGCGTTTCTGGCTTCACTCCTAACTGCATGGAGTTTTCTGTTGAAAAATGTCAGGAAGCGACTGCACTCAATTTCTCAGTGCTTTTGTATTTTTTAACAGTGCATAATCAGATCAGGGCAGACTTGTGACTTTTTTAATTAACCATATTATTATTTTGATATTATTTTCTTCTGGACTATTAGATAACAGGAACGCCTTTCTAGCCCCATGTTACTCTGCAAATTGCTTTAATTTGCACGTACCAAGCACTAGCCAACTGTCCAACACTAGGAAGGATAAATCTGACATGAAGAGATTGCTTGTTTTTCTACCGTGTCTCCTGGCAGAGCTAGAAGAAGGGAAGTACCTCCTTGAGATGAGAGCAATAACACAGGACAAGTACATCATTTCAGCCAGCACTGCAGACTGCGCAAGGTTTGCTTTGCTGGAGGAGAGCAGCGGTCAGCAGGAAGCCTTAACTAACATTTGTTAGATTTGCAAATCCCTAAATGACCTTCATGTGTCTCTTTAAAAATAGTTTTGAAGCACTGCCAGATTCACCAACCTTGCGCCATTTCCAAAATTATACTGAGAGCCTTTGCTTAAATTGGGAGTGTGAAGGACCTTGTCCAGCTGCTCTTTTCACACCTGAAGGGCTTTAAAAAGATAATTTGAGGGTTTTTGCAGATATTTCATTCATCTTCCAAAACTGGCCATCAAAAGGGACTCAACTGCTGTAATACTGAGTGCCCAGTGTACTGGAGGGCAGAGCAAAAGCCCAGACGATCCCAACAAGACGTGGGTGTTAGCCGAAAACTAACCCAAAACGTCCACGAGCTGCTGCTGCCGTCGAGTCGGAACAAGCATGTGCTTTCCTAAGGATGTTCAGGCATTCAACTTTCAAATTCAGCTTGCTCAGGGGCTCCTGCTCTATGCAAAACTGTGCCCAGACCCTGAACATAATGTTTGCTAGTGGCATCCGTGTTCTCCTTGACTATGACATCCATAGCCTTTAACTTACAGGTATTTTAGAATTATATTAATGTCTCCTATATTATGTAAGGCAGATTAGAGTTCTGTTCCATTTAATCTTGCTCATCTATCATTTATTGAACTTTGCACATTGTCATTCAAAGCAAGTATTTTAAAATCAAGGCTCCATTAAACCTATTCAATTATCTGTTGTTCTGGGTAACTGTTATCACTGGGTGCAATAGCTTTTAATAACTGAAACAGAACACTATGAAAATAAAAATACGATTGTTAACCTTGGAGTATCCCCAGGCCCTCATTTTAAAGCAGCTCAGGCATTGATCCTGCAACTTATAAATAAATGATTATTAAAAAAAGACTAGGAAAAGTTGTAGAAACAGACAACTAAGCAATGTCTTCCATCATTGATTTTGCTTTTTTAAGCAGGTAGGTCTTTTTTCCACGCAGCACACAGACTGGCTTTGATGTTTTATGTAATGCTGTCGCTCACTGAAAGGCAACTTGGAGTTCAGCATAAAATTCAGACTGCATGGAGAGTCTAACCTCACCGCTTCTGCACTCGTATTTATGCAATGTTTTATATTTAAGACTATTAATACTGCTTGAAAACTATGTTCAGAAGAGACACAATTGTGGTGACTCAGTCTTAATCGCTTTGTAATTAGATGTGGGTTTACTAACTTCAAAGTGAGGGGAAATATTGGTCTATTTCCATACTATTCTTACTCTATGTCATGCTTGTGAAAATTTCAAAGCCTTTAAAAAACCAGTCTGATTTCATACACAATTAGTTATGGAACTGATACTTCCAAACAGAAGCCTCAGACAATAGCAACCCACTTTCTAGCATTTGGCAAGGAACAAAACAAGGCAGAGACAAAAGCAAGAATTAGCTGATGCCAGAAATCACCTCCCAGCTTTCCAGAGTGGGAAATTGGGATCAGACAAACCACGTGAGCTGCGCGTCTTTAGGCTTCTCATTTGTGCCAGGAAGTCAGCAAGGAAATCTTGTGGACTGCAATGTATGAAATGGTCAGAGATATGGGGCTAGACCCAGAAACACATTTGAAACACAGAGAAGATGCCCTCAGCCCAGCTCTCCGGAGGCCAAGGGTACCTGGTACAGCATCACACCAAGTAGCTAACAACAAGACAAAATTACAAGACTGACTGTGAAATTTCACAACACTTAGATACAGTAGTTGGCTTTATCCGGGGAGAAGTGTTAACCCAGGCCTCCTTGTTATCCTTCCTTTTCCTCATGCTGGCCAACACCACATCACTCAAATAGCCCCAACTGCTCTTCCACAGACAGCAGTGGTTGCACAGCCCAGCCTACCATCACCTCAGCAGTTCTTCAGCGCAACAATCAATGTGAACTGCTATTAAAGCATGTTTTTTCTGTTGTTCCTCCATCACAGTGCAGAGAACCAAAAAATACCTTTGAAAAGATATACATATCAGATTAGATGAATTACAGGTAAGACGAGCAAGAGACGTACGCAGGTATTGACTAACCTTCTTGCTCAAAGTAATTCTTGCAGGCTGCAGCGAGGAAGCTGCAGTCTCCCAAATACCTTCAATCATATCTCACTGGCCTCCAGCCACATCAGCCTGCAAGAATCTTTTCAATCACACAACCCTATAAAAACCAATTTGGTTTCATGATGGTGATGAATCTGTCCTCTGACTAACCTTATTATTTGCTTGCTTGCTTTGAGAAGACCCAGATCAGACAGCTCCAGATTTATCCATACATTTTTGGTGTTTTGTTAATCACTCTATTGCTTTATTGATGTTCCCATATTGGACAATTACCTCCATCTGAAGAACACTTTCTAATTGTCAATAACTGGGAGGCTGGGCATTTGTCATAAATCTAATTAGGGGGACAGCATTTCTGCTGTTCTATCAGAATGTAATAATCACCTGTAAGACAACAGGATAAAAACAAGTGGAAAACAGAATAAAATGCCATATGTCTTCATCCATGGGAAATCATGCCAGACCAATAGCACATCATTCCTTATAAGAAAACTACCTTGTTGGACCGGGGAAACACACTTGTCCTCATCAATCCAGAGTGTGGCTGTTGGTGAAATCCCCCTGTGTGAGTCGCTGCTCGGAGGTGGAGTGGTTGAGTATTAATAGCAGGAACCAGCTCCATGGGGATTACCAGCAGGCTGTGCCAAAAGGAGACTTCTCAGAGCACAGCCGTTACCCGGGATGACAATCCTGGTCATGGCGGCTACTAAGGTCCTGGCCCACAAAGCAGCTGTGACGTTCAAGGAACATGCTGGGCTCACATTCAAGGCAATAGTTGTCTTGCAGAGCAAGACATAACATCAACCCTGTGTAAAACTGCACCGTACTACCAGGCTTTTCTTTTTTTTTAAACCTTGAAACAGTCAGTCTGAGAGTCGGAGGAAAGGTGGTGATATTAGAGGGACTAATACAGCTAAAGAGCAGAGTGCGCTGCGAAGAGACAGGGCTCGCCTCTGCCCTGCGTCGGGCTGGTAATTACTGCCCCAGGCCCCTGAGAAGGGAAGCAATAAGAAACGTGTTTCATCTCCTGAAGAATCAAGATCTGAAAAAAAAATGTAATCAACGGTGCAATTTGCTTCTAATTCAGAAACTTTTGAGGTCTGCTGCTGTGAAATAGTTTATAATGAAGCAATTTCTACCACCATGCTGAAAAGGAGAGACGGATGGGCCAGGAACAAATCGAAAGCCACTCCACCAGAATCATCCCTCTTGAGAAGCCGTGAGTATTGCTGCTGAAGTGTCTTCAGTGCACGTGACTTAGCATTTATTACCCACGCCGATGCCGGGCTAACCAGCCCCGCGCAGGTCGGTGCATCGCTGGCTCATCTCTGCTGCCTGTGCTGCGCTGAGCCTGGGGGCCCAGGCGGCACTTGGGCTCCTCTGTGCAAGGAGGTGTGCAAGACACGGAGTATGAGATGTTCCCATTTGCCTCCCAGAAAAACTTCACGTCTAAATAACCAAGTAGTGGAGAAAAAAGGGGTTTTATAATGCCAGCTGCCAAAGCCTGTGTCCGCAAGTCCTCTACCCCATAGGGAGCAAAGGCTCAGCTGGTGCAAAGGGTTTAGTCCACAAAGGGGTGACAGCAACTCCTGCACCAAGCCAGGCCGCCTTGCGGCAACCCATGGCCACCAAACCCTTGGAGGTTTGCAGGATTTCCTCAGCTCAGCTGGGACCACCAGGGCACAGGGGCGAGTGGGAGCGGTGGCACGGCCAGCTGCCAGGACAGGCACCCGGGGCTGAGGCTGCTGGTCCTGCCCCGGCACCGGGAAGGCTCGGCCAGGGCTGCTTCCGGACCGTGGCATCGCAAGCTTAGCACTCACCCTAATGAGCTACCAATTACATCAACAAACTGCATTAATTTTAATGCTCTCCCATTTATGCCAGAGTCATTTTGCTTTCGCACTCCATTTACCTGACGATGTCCGCTGAGACAAACAGAGGCTTATTATTAAAGCAGTAGCATCTCTGCACCCCCATGAGCCTCAGGTCAGAGGAAAAAAGCTCAGGCATCACTGGGACAGCCCTCATGCGTCACGGGGGATGCAGGGGATGGTGGGCAGGCACCCTCCTTGCTGCTGCTGCTGGATTTCCTCAGGGCAGGATCAGTGCTTGGCTGAGGGAAGGTGATGTTTTTGCATCCAAAACCATCCCAATCCCTCTGCAACTGCAAGGGACCTGGGTCAGGATGCTGAGCAGGACAGCACCGCGGCTGCCACGGGCTCTTTCACAAGCAGGCAGAGCCACCCAGCCCCTCTCATCAAAGCACATGTCTGGTAGAGGATGCCTGTTCATCAGAAACTGCAGTTTTCACAGGAAAAATAACAGGTGGCATTTTTTCACTCTTTCCCATTGAATTTTTAAACTGAAAATACCATGATTTTCAAAGAAGGCCAAAAAGAAAAAAAAATATTACAAGACAGTGCATAAACAGAAATTAATAGAAGTATTTCCACAGGATTTTTAAGCACAAAAAAGCTTTTATAAATATCTATGGAAAAATTACTGCTATTTTGGATCAGCTGTGGAGTCAGCATTGAGCAACAGATTTTGCTGAGCATCCGCTCCTCTAGAAATGCTTCCCAGGATAGAAAGTAAAACTCCCAGACTTCTCAGCACACTCACTTTGCTAATTCTGTCCAAGGAAATCTACCCACCAAACTGATCCCTTTGCATTTTAGAGGGAGAGGTCCCAAGAAAGACCAACAGCACTGCAGACACTTTGGTCACCGATCGGCCCTTCTTGAGGCTGCGCTATGGTGTATGTACAACATGGTGTACATACAATACAGTGTATGTACAACATGGTGCACATGGCCTGATCAGGGCCTGCCAGAGCCTTTCCCTTGCCAAATACATGTTTTTAACCATTTTAATGCTGATACTCCCTGCAGCCCCTAAGCAGTAACAAGGGGCTGAAACACAGGCAAAGCATGGAGGCAGCAACGAAGCCATTCACGAGGTGTTGGGGAGCACTGAACCCTCCCCGAGAGTCCCGGTGGGAGCTGAGCTCCTCCTTGGAATGAGCAACAGGAGTCAAACAGAGTGGGAGAAGTTTAGGGAACTTCTTCCAGCTGCCCAGGGGCGTTCAGCATGGCAGGCAGCTGGCTGAACTGGGGCTGCCCTTAAAAAAATCCAGCAGAGAGCACGAAGAACAAGACCCTTGAGAGAGGGTGGAACAAACTGTACGGCCACGGCTGTTGACTAATGAACAGTGGCTTATTATCTAACTAATGATCAATTAGTGTGAAAGCACGAGGCCTGTCCCATTCCATGAGCCAGTGGCAGCAGCATCTCCCTTCAGAGCCTGCAGCACCCAGGTGCATGTGAAAAGGCCTTTCTTCATGGGAATTACTAGCAGAAACAGCAATCTCTCCCATGCAGACGGAATAATAATAATAATTCTAAATAGTGGAACTAATGTGACTTGACCACACGTTTGGGTTTTTCCCCTCCCCTGGATAAAGCTCTTATATTATCATGTATTTATTTATTTATTATTTAAGCCCTTATTGTAATTGGGATTAACCGTCTGCTTTGCACTGCTGGGAGCTGAACGGCCACAGGGGACATGGGTGCAGTACAGGGGACCCATACTCGAAGGTACCCAGGGTTTTGTGCAAGCTGCAGGGACTGGAAGCATTACCAAAATGGCACTGCCAGTCACTGGGAGGAAAACAGCAGCGGTGGTGTCCATGGATGGTGCTGGCAGCTGCAGTTTCACCCCCAGGTTGGTGCTGCATCTTCTGTCTGAACACAAGTGATGCTCCCCCAAGCAGGGCATGAGCACCGGGATCAGACAACATTTGTCCCAAGCAGCCCCTCCAGGCTCGTCATCACCTGCATATTCACCCACGTTTTCTGCCTGTACCACAATTGAAAACAACTGCACTGCTGAGACACGTCACCACATCATCCACGTGCAGATGTGAACACAGGGGAGAGAGCAACTTCCAACGCCACTGCAGATTTTGGGCATAAAAACTTTTGGGGATAGAGTAAATCAGTATACAGAGCCAAATCTCCCCATCTACCGACAAAGTTTCTTTCCTGACAACACGCAGTATAGCAGAGCAGCATTTGCTCTTAGTAATTCCAGTTAAATCAATGGAAATACCCAGAAAATAACTTAGTCCCGAGAGTTAGTTCACATTCAGCCAGATGGGACGAATGACAGTGTGGTTCCTCACTTCTCTGGTTGGTTTTCAACAGATCTATTGGCTGGACTTGAATACTAATATACCACCTGGGCTCTTAGTAGAGTATCAATGCATTTTTGGTCCAACCCTAAATTTGCTCAAGAGAGAAGAACCATTTTTACTGACTTTGGAAGGTGTTGGTCAGGGCTCACCTCCTGCAGGCTGTGCCGCCCCAGGCACAAGGCGCAGGGAAGGGGCTTTGGTGCTCGTCCACGCGCCTGCCTGGGCTCAAGCCAGAACCCACTGTCCCAGCTGCGGCTCTGCAGGGCAGGAGCTCCGTTAAAATAACAATCAATTAAAGATTATACAAGCATATTTTAATTTTTTTTATATTTGTCAAAATTGACTCTGTAAACTGTCAATGCCGCAGCAGAGCTCTGCAAGGCAGGATATTTGTAAGACTATTTTAAAGATTTTAAAAATTGAGAAAGTGAGTAAAAAAAGAGTTCCATCTGAAAACTTTAAAGTCAGTTCACCAGCTAAATAATACAAGGAAAATAAAAAATAATTTAAAATAAAGTTAGCAGGCCTTTAATACTACATTTATCAGACAAGCTAAATATAGCAGCATTAGACTAAAAAACCGTCTTTAGCAGGCTTAAGTTTTAACAATTCATTTGCTATTTAGCATCTACATGAAATCACGCAGCACCTTGATTTTCTGAAACAAACAGTAAATTTTTATCCATTTAAAGAAGCCCAAATCACGGTGGACTAAACATAGAAAAGGAGAGCGATACCGGAGAATGATGTAAAACCTAATTAAAGACCTTTGGCTGCTGCAGAATTGAAAACCAATTAAAAACCTCTTTTTGCCTAGAAAAGCCCCAGAAGAAATTCCTAAATCTTAATTTGCTTCTGTCCTTATCTCCGTGGTGACACATCTCTGAAGCCTCCTCTGCCAAGCCAGGCAGATAAGAGAAGCGAGCGGCGGTGCAGAGGGTCTGCCTCCCCCTCCACAGGCAGAGCCGGCTGGACCGTGATCTTTAATTATGGAGCACGATCAGATGCTCCATTAGAGAAAGGGCTTTTAAAACCCTATTTAAAATTTGATATGCAAGCCTCGACACCTTGCTGCTAAGTATAGCCCTCGCGGACCACGAAGGATGACGTTCAGCCCTGGCCATGCCTGGAACCCACCTACTCCTGCCCCCAGTTTCAGCTGCTCCCAGCTCGAGCTGCTCTGGGTATATCGAGGAGGCAAACCAAAATTTTCAAGTTTATTCCAAAAAAAATGACATTATAAGGATCAGCGCACTTCTGCTGCTTGGGGGTAGTGCCTCAGTGCTTTGCCAGACACTTGATACCATTTTGTTTTATTACTGCAGAGAATTATCAAGGAGACAGGCTGGGAACACTCAGAAAGCCTTTTTACAGGTTTATATTTAATTTAAGAATCTAATCTAATTCCTTAGTAGCCTTGCCTTTTCGTTAAATTAACACTTAATTCCTTCCTTGCTATTTGAATGAATTCCTATCTGTGGTCAGCCAGAGAAGATGAAATTGGAAATCACTATTCTGGAGGTGTCATGCTGCATATGAGTAATGAGAACTATGGGGTTTTTTACACGGGTTTTTACATTTATTAATTTTCTTTAATACCACTTTTTGTTCTGTATGACAATCTCATTATGACCTGGGGTTTGAGATTCACAACCATGGCGAGCGCAGGGACCAGAGGTAACCAGAGGGCTCAGCTCTGCTCCCAGTTGCGCCACTGGGAAGACGCAGCCTGCCCACTGTGTGCCCACGGAGCGCAGCCCTTGTTCTCCTGAGCACCACCAACACGCGGATCAGAAATCCCAGGCCATCGAGACCCTCCGAAGCGCGATCTGGGAGCTGGCGCCGTGCCAGAAGGGGAGCATCCGAGGACAGAGAGGGCACGATGCCGGGGGACTCGATGCACCCTTGGAGTGATACAAAAGTACCTTTTTTCCTGCACATCTTCCCCTTTTGTTGAATGCTCCCGTACTCCTGCTACTGCACTCCTTTTTCCTTCACTGTTTTAGACCTCTGTTTTTCTGTATTCTGTATTTTCCTTCCCACCAAGCCAGACTCAATCTTCCCTCCCTCTGCTGAGCCACGCAGCCCGGTCAGCTCTCCCCACCGCGGGCAGCCGGCGACCCTGCTCACACCGTCCCCCTCACGAGTTCTAGTCTACGCACCTGGAGGATGGGAATACAAATTTTCTTGGCAAAACCCTGCAACATGATGGATGACTGACTGCACTTTCCCCCTGGAGATCCCACAGGCATTGCTTGAGCTGGCAGCTTGCTGGGATTTTCTTGTTTTAGTGTGTATCCATGAGCTTCCCAAAGAGCAGCTTAGGCAGTGCAGGTCCTTTCATTATTTTTCCTGCTGAAGCCCCAGGCTCCATCCAAGTCACCAGCTGCAGAGACCCAGCCTGTGCCTGCGCCTGTTCAGACACAAGGAAATATCACAATGCTGGTATTTACCAGCAATTACGTAAAGCAAACTTTCACCTTGAGAACATATTGACATTATTCAAAACTTATGCTCCTGGTGAGACTTTGTTCCCTTTGCTCGTGCACATCACGATGGTGGCTGCAGCAGATGGCTGCCTTGAGCATGCCATGCCGGCGGGCATCCGTTTTCTTCTCGCTCCCAGCTCCAGGGATCTTGCTCCCCATGGACAGGGCCGGCTGCTCTCCCCTCCACCCTTTAGGTCTGCAGCTCCCAAAACGACTTTTGCATTTGGTCGCTCAGCTCAAAACCCTCAAAAAGAGCCTCTTTCTCCCATATGGGCACAACCTGCCAGGCCATGTTGGGCACTGATCCTGCTGGAAACACCCCCCGTTGCCCAGGTGCCTTCCCCACATCCAGGTTTCGCAGTGCAGGAAGGAGCCGTCGGGCTTCGCCAGCACCCGCCAAAGCAATGCCCGCACGGCCTCAGTGCAGGGTAAATGGCCCCCAGGTTTCCTGCAAGTTGCTGCCCAGAGAAGGGAAACTTCTCCCCTAGCAGGAGGGGCCGGCAGCTGTAACATGGGGGGGTGCAGGGGAAGATGAGCAGCAGGGCCCAGACACCACAGAAAAATGTATCCCATCTTGAGCAGCTAAAAATCTCTGTAGAGAACCGGGTACCAACATGGGTTCCTCCCCTGCACGCATGAAAGAGGGTTTTCTGCTCGCGTTCAGTCCCTGCCGCAGTCGGGGATACGCGCACAGGGCTCACCGTGCACAGGGACCTCGCTGCACGTGAGAGCTCGGCCACATGGTGCCACTGCTGGAGACGTCCCCGTGCAAGCGGGTGCGGGCTGGGGCCCCTCCACACAGAGGCCAGGCAGCTGCAAATGTTTAAGGGCAGGTGCTGCTGTCTCAGAACCCAATTACTAGTCAGAGGCAGCGATGTGTTGGCCATCAGCAACTCTCTTGCTCACTCATAGGTGTTATGCACCAAAATGACTGATGAGAGCTGGAAAACCTACCTGCCCTGGGGGCCAGCTTTAATTGCAGCATCTTCCCCCCTAGGATGGGGGCCTTGGAGGGCAAAGCTTTTCCTCCCTGGGGACCAGCTGTGATCCCGAGCTCTCACCCTCCGGCATGCTGGGCAGCGTGCTCCTGGGCTCTGGTGGTCCTTTTGCTTCAGGTGGGTGCACTTGTCATTGCTTAGCATTTGCAACCAGCCCTCCAGGATCATTTCCATGAATGAGGGCGATGAGTCATCTGATCAGTTTGCTTACCATGCCAGTGAGTTTTGCTGCTGCACTCCTCACATGAAAAAGGCAGCTCTAATTTGGGGAAGGCAGCTGTAATCTTGCTGGAGGAGAAAAGCCATCAGGAGTTCATTTAGTGCAGTTCAGCGGGAGCTCTGCATGTCGGCTCTCATGCCATCAGACACTTAGTAATAGGCAGCTCCAATTGGGAATTAACCCATTTTGCAGTTATTGCTAAACCTCTGGGTTTAATTATTTTAAAGAAAGTATTTTAATCCTCATTGCTGGTCTTTCCCTCAGACCTCCCAGCCTCAAAGCAAGTTTCTTTCTACAATAGCAAATTCAGGACCTTCTTTAAGGTAGGTTGGATCCAGAGCTCAAGGGGCCCCAGGCCATCAGAGCCATCCAGGTATCCCAAGACCATCAGCCTCAAGGGCTCTTCTACACATAGAAATAGACTTTTTTTTTTCCCCTCCCTCCCTTGGTACAGCTAAAGTTTATTCTCCTTTATGCCAAGCCTTTGTTCCTGAACAACAGACTGCCCTGCGAGAAGGATGGAGAGGGACTGTCTAGAGGTTTGTGTATTGTAAGGTCACAGCAGGCTTTCCCTAACGTAAGTCTCTAATAGCATGGCTAGACACACTAAATGACATACAAGTCTAGAGTGGACAATTAAATATAATTTCAAAGTGATACTTATCCTACTCGGAAAGAGCACTGGATTTACAATGTCTAATCCTTTGCAAAATGTCTCTATCTTAAATAGCAATATTTAATGCAACCATGTATCCCCTTGGTGGTCTCGTTAGTCTGTCCTCTTGCTAAAAATACTCTTGGTTTGTCTCTGGGAATACAGTAATTCTCATTAGCAAATCATGGTTAGTCTTATCTAATACAACAGCACAGACTAATATACATGGAAAATACATCAAAGAAACTAAACGATGGCTTTATGCCTTTCTGAGTGTTAAAAATAGTCAAAGCAATCAGTTATTTTCTTGTGAGAATGTAACAGAAAAATAACCCCAAACCACTACATGCAAAAGCTAGCAATAACCTTGTGCGCGTATAACTTAGACCGTACACCTCATTGTGCTCAGACCACGCGTCGTACCCGCAGCTACGTCCTTTCATTCCCCTTATGGCACCTCTTGGAGGTCCTCAACACGAGCCGCACCGACCCAGCAGGGGTATGTGCCAGATGGAAACACCTCCTCACTGAAGTGCTTTACGTCTACGCCAGGCTCGTTTTGGTTTCTTAAATCGTAGCTTTCCAGTGTCTCTTCGTTACAACAACTTGGCCTCCGAATTGGAGGCTGTTGCTTGTGGAATTTCTCCAAAGTGGGTGTTGCTTTCACCTCATCCCTGTAGAAATACTCCAGCCTGCGGGAAGAAGCACAGGCCCCGAGTCCTCTGTTGCCCTTTCACACAAAGGCCTAATTTGCCAAAAAATGTATGTTTCACAGAAGCGTTAAAGCAAGGGACTGGGAATTCTCAAGGCTATGCAAAGCACCTCCCAGAAAGCGTGCTGGTCACCGGACCCCGCTGGCAGACACCGGTTTGGGCTCAACTGTTGCTTAAATCGGGATCTACCTTTCTCCCTCCCTGCCTTTCAAGGTCAGTCCCCTCATTTACCAGCAACTAGGCTATTCGTTTAGATGACCTATAGGCACGAGAAAGCACTAGTTACCTTGCAAAATAGCATCAGGAAGACAAACACAATCACACCCACAGGTTTATTTCTATTGTCATAAAGACTACCCATCAGGAAATAAATGTAAGGATGCTTTTTGAAATACGTGGCAACTCTCGAGGGGGAAAAAAAAAATAAACCCCCTCAGACTTACAGATTTTGCCTGGCAGCGGGACGCTCTGGGGGTCTGGTTAGGATAGCAAATACCACTTTGCATGCGAGAGCTTGTTTGCCGTCTCTGCTTCATTTAGCTTCTATATTGAGAAAATGAAGCGACCAAAGTAATTCTCATATTCTGCAGAAGGCATCCAGTTTGGCGATCACCCGCTCAAGCAGCACGGCTGAGCGAGGAGCAGCCAGCAACAACGGAGGCAGCCCAAAACCGCCAGGCAGGCGCGTGCTGAACCCGGCCCCTCTTACACAGGGAAACAGGCTGCGGGGGCCGAGGCTGAGCGCGCCCGGGGCGAGCCCGGCCGCAGGAGATGCCCCGTGTCGGGAGATGCCAGCTGTGCCCCGGAGGGGGCTGGAGCTCTGGGGCACCAGGCAGCCGTGCAAAGGGCGTGCACAAGGCCCGAGTGCTTCCCTGGCCTCTACCACCTTTAAGCGGCAAAACCCTAAGGACCTATTCGAACAGGCTGAAAGGTAAGCAGCATTTTTACTAAAATTGCTTTAAAATCACTGTAGCTTTCATAAACCTCTCATTTTAGCGTAATTTTATCACGTTGCTTTGGTAAAAAAAGCTCCTTCACCGCTTGGTGACAGCCACGAACAAAACTCACACCACCCCGTGCCTGTAGTAATGCCAAGAATACGCCCCAGATTTTTTGAGCCTAAGATTACTTGAAACAGCTTTTCATTAAGACACATAAATCTGATCTGTGACCCACACACAACCATCTCGCGTCGTTCCTCATCAGCCACTGGAGCTGGGAGGAAAACAGACCTTAAATGAACATTAAACATTGCATCTGAGTATTTAACATCGCATGTTTTTCAACTAAGGGAAACCAGTTCCCCTGTTACATCCTTCTTGTTTATCACTTTATTCAGCTGTGAACACACAATTATTGGTGACAGATACTCTATTAAGTAACCAAAGTTACTGTTACTGAATAAGTAAACTGTAAACCTTTCTTGTGTGCCTACAGAAAGTACTTTCTCTTGTATTGTCTGTGATTATATTACCAGAGTCCTCCTATTATGCAAACCTGGCAGCTGAAGTACAAAAATATTAGACAATTTGAAAGGTCTGAACAGGACAAATGTTGCTGGCGAAATGGCTGGTGGGGCTGTACAGTTTCTAAGAACAAGTTGCCACTAAACTACTGCAGCTTTTTCCAGTGTCTTAATGATGGAAAGCAAAAGCGGGAGCTGGTTGAGAAGTGGTAAAGCACTTCCTACAGGCAATGACAAGGAGCAGGGCCGAAACTGCCATATATTTGCCACTGTAGTGCACATTTTTACAACCAAATGTTGATGTATAAACCATCATCCATCATCTATGATGGAACAAGCACTAAAAATGGAAGAAAGAACACTTAGGTGCTATTTAGCCACTCAAGTTTTTTATTTAGCCATTCAAGGTGGTTTGATTTTTTGCCTTTTCTTTTTTTTTAAACAATTCATCCCACTCCACCTTGACAGCTTGTTTACAATTTGTTTCTAGCCACAGACAGCTGACAGATGTGATGTGATTAGCAAGACAAGACAGCCTAAACGCAGAGCAGACAGCACAGCAGAAGACACGCAACGGGACTGCAAGTTACTCTGCGTGCTTCGACATACCTACCAGTCTTGAAGTTTCCATCTGAAAGCAGAGACGGGCATTAACCTCTGCAATTCCAGGCAAGGCTGGGTTTCAAAACTGACTGCATTTAGAAGCAGACCCAGTTTCTGTTGAATTACAGAGGAAAAGTAGGTGGCTTTCTGCGGCTCGACTCTTTCAGACAGGAACGTTTTCAGCTCAGTTCCACTATTGTTAGCAGAGTTACTAAAATAATTATTGCAGTTCAGATCGTGCACTGGTGACCTTCTCCTTGATGCCACCTCCACAGTGCTATGGTAACAGGAGCCTGCGCGACAGGCACCGCGGAGTGCCACCGCTGCTCTGATCTGCAGGAGCAGAGGTGCCGGTGCAGAAACACTCCTCTCCAATACTCTGAGTTGTCAGACATGGAGTCATCTGCGTATTTTCCAAGCAAAGGGGTAGGGACCACGAGGAAGAGGAAAAACAAAGAAATTGCCTGGCAAACCCAAACAAGCATCTCTAGTGGTAGTAAATTCAGATACCTGGGGTCTTGACATCGCGTGCTTTGGCTTCTCAAAAAAACCCCAAGTAACACATCCAGGGAAGAAGCCACTTTGCAGTCTTTTGCCTGGGCCCTTCCAAAACATTACTCTCCAGTTCTGAAAGGCACACAAAGCAATCCGATATTCATACCTCGGTGTAACGCATCTGAGAACATGCTGTCGAGGATCTGCAGACAATGAGGTCGCAGGCCTGGTCAGACTGCTTTCCTTACTAGTCTGGTTGAGTAATTTTACTGAAGACTGTCAAATCGCATGGATAAAGTCCTCAGTTAGTGAGTAGACACCGACAACTGAGCAAGGGGCATACCACCTTCTGCAAGAGTAGGTTCAGGGGCTGAGGGTTCACATCACACAGCAGCGATGCGCGGCATTTTGGCAGAGGCATTAACCAACAGGGACGAGCATCTCTTGGCTCAGAACACAGCTGGGTGAGATACCACCGCATTTTTTTAATGGTTACTCATCTGGAAGGTGGGGAAACCCTCTCACCCCACGTGTGCCAGTGCTATTTCAGTGTGGTAACCCAGCCAGGTTGCAGCCGCCTCCCACGCTCAAGCAGGGATGGTCCAGAGCCAGGAGGGGCAGCCAGGACCGCGTTAGATGTTTAATCTGTACCACACCAGACTTTCAATCAGTTACTCCTGCAACGAGCCCAGTTACTTGCAGCAATTCAAGAACTGGTTTCATAAAACAACCAGTGCTTCCTCATGAGGTTCTCCTATGCCTTCCATGTGTGGTCAATACAGCTACTTGACAGTGTAGTCTTTGCTGTTGATGTCAAAAAGCTCTGAACCTGACCCATCATCTACCTTCAGGCAGATCACAAGATGTTAGGGCTTTTGAGGAAAAAAAAAGTAATAAATACTATCAATAAACATTTGGAGAAAACAAGTACTTCAAACCTTAGATGATAACCAGCATCAGAAGAGTGTGACAAATTATTTGTCCCATTTCGTGCATAAAGGAACACAGACTTTCCAGGTAACTTCAAAAAGGAACAGGAAAGAGAAAGGTCTTCCTTCAGCAAACAGGAGAATTAGGAAAATAAAGATGTATCACACCCTCTTACCAAGACCCAGTCCCTGAACTCAGCTCATCAACAGCCCACGGTGCCCCTCCAAGACTCTCGTCCTGCTCTCCCCAACAGCAGCACCTCTTCCTGTGAAGCTGAAGAGCCACACTGTTGGGTGGTCACGTACCGCTGGAGACCACGATGCTCCTGCTCTCAGGGCACTGCTTTTGCCCACCAGTAGCAACATTCGGGGCTCCTTCCAGCAGGTCCCTCCCTCCACTCTCAGGAACCGTTGTGCCAGTAAGATTGAGTAATAGAGAGGTGTCTTTTGCCTATTTGCTTTCATATTTGCATCTTACACATCGAGCATTTCTCTGCTGAATTTTAAGCCATTTCCAATCGCCGAATAGTAAGATGAACACAGGGTTTAATGGCTTGATATTGCAAAGTCAGCTCTGTGTGGGGCATGGGGAGGAGGAGAAGACTCAGAGCAGGGGTTTCCGTAAAAAGAAATTCCTGTAATTTTTAACTTGTTTGCTAATTGATAGGCTGATTTTATACTGTTTAAAATAGTAACTGCTATTTCGCTTCAGCCAGTGGACTGTTAATGAAGCTGGAATTTGTCCCAGTGACCATATGGCACACGTCATCTCTATCAAGTTATCTAAATTCCACAAAGTCCACATTTATAAGTGTATAAATATGGAAGAGGAAAATGAAATGCGATTCCTTAAGAAGTGCATTTTCTGGAGTAACTCTAAGCTGCAAGATGCAGCTGTTTATTGAATGGCACGGTTTCTCACGCCACATGGTGTTAACGGAAGACAAAAAATTCATCTTAATTTGGAATAGACAGCAAAAATGAGGAGTGAGATGTAGAACGCGCGACATCTTTTAAAACTCCCTGGTCGAACGCAAATGTATGTTTACAAATAGGATGAGTTTTCTTTGGGGAGGAAGTAAGGAGGGGGAGAGCAAACAGGGCTTTTTTCTCATCAGCATCACTAAGTACAGGACATATGCCCAGTGACACAAGGGAGGTCACAGTCACGTTCCTAACTGCTTAGCCTCTGCATGCCTCAGCCTGCCTAGAATAAGAGACAAAATGTGAGAGAAATATTTAAGGACTAAGTAGAAATGGGGGGGGGGGGGGGGGGGGGGAACGGAGGAGGACGGGACGACCCCCAGCCCTCTCCAAAATCAGTGGCTGGCAAGTGCTAAAACTGAGCGGTCTTGTCTAGACATCCTCTTACAGCGACCTCCACATGCAATGATTGCAGCTCAAGTTTGCCCTACACTTTGCGTAGCCAAGATTCAAATTATTCCTATGAACAATCAAGGATTAAAAAAAAAATATATATATATATATATAATCCTTCTTCCACGCTGTTGGATGAAGACTTTTTCTGGGCTCCGCTGTCTGCACAGGAGCCCCGCTATAAGCCCTGCTCGCCCCTGCTCAGGCAGGCACAGCCAGCACCCCGCCTTCACGAGCTCACGACGCCTCCGCTGACCCTCAGCTCCCCCCCGCCACGGGCTGGAGCCCCAGGGGGGGCAGAGGCGGCCGCGCGATGGTCCTCGGCTGCTGGCAGCCACGTGATGGTCCTCGGCTGCCGGCGGCCGCTCTTGCTGCGGGGAGGGGGCCATCCCCCGGGCAGGTGCACAGAAATGGGGCTCGAGGCTTGTCGCCTCGGTGCAGACGAGTGCGTGTTGTTATTCCACGGCATATGACAAAAGTCACAGCTCGGGGAATAACGCAAAGATGTTTGATTTTTTCCTTTCCCAGCACTGTGTCACTGCAGGTCAAATGGAAACCTCCTGAGTTATTAAACAAGATAAATCTGACCGGATTGTGAATCATAAAATTGTCCCAAATTGCAGAGCTGCTGACAGCATACACTATAATCTGGTTAGCATCTGATGTTTCCTCCGCTTTGTTTCTTGCCACAGGAAGAAACATCCTCTCCTTAAATCTCTACAGCGAAAAACAGCAGCAGCAACGTCAAAAAACCTGAATGATGAACCAAAACCTGACATCTCATGTTGTCTTTGCCAGGTTCAAGGAAATGCAATAATGCTATAACAGTTAGAAACAGAAAATGACTTTTAAAAATGTTTTTTAAAAAACCCAAAAGTATATCCTCAAATATTCTATATAATTTTAAAACATGATTCAGAACTGACTATAAAGAACACACTGTGACTCACGGGAACTAGGGCATCATTCACGTGATGACAGCAGAAAAGTGAGGCATTTGTTATATCTGAGCACTTGAGACATCCCTTATATACACCCAGTCAAATGTTAATAGTGTTGCATATCAACAGAAGCAATCTGTCTCTGTTTTAGGGACAGGCTGGGGGACTTACTTAATTGTCTTTATTTACAGCAACAATCCTTTCATTGTTAATACCCCCAACTCCGACAAAACGTGCCTAAGGGACAGCAACTCTCCCTCCCCTTTCTAGAAACACGGGCTTTCAAATTGAGACTTGACTTTTCTTTCGTAACTGCAATTAAGCTTCTGCTTTGATTTTCCATCCAAGTTCAGTTCTCCTGTCCCTGGTGCAGGTTCTTTAGTTACACAAGGCTGTTCCTTTGAAGCTGGGAGTTCATCGCTCTCAATGAGCCTTTGTGGGCAGAAAGGGAGCCTTGCAGGCAGAGGCTGAGTAAACCTCTCGAGCCAGTGCTCTCCCCACCTCTTAGCAAGGAACACACACGCTCTATAAAAAAGTTACATAGGCACGATTTGCAAAAATATATCTGAAAGAATAAAATATTTAAAACTGAAGTTAACAAACACAGGCCAAAATAATCTGCATTTAAATGTCCGGGGCAGGTCTGTTCTCCAAAGCAAATCATTTTTTCAGACATATTCTTCTGTTAAGAAAAGGGATGATCCCTCTTTACCGTACCTAATGATGCAGCACAGGAGCCTGTGCCCATTAGCGGGAGTTATATGACTTAGTAATGGTATTTATTGACAGCTGTCAAAGGTTTGGGTAAAAATACGGAAAGATACACTGGCAGGCACTGCGTAAAAAACATGGGGAGGGGACTCAGGTGATCAGTGGTGTGTTTATTTCGGTGCATAAAACATATAAGGAAAATTATTTCCACACTTTGAAGAAAAGGTTACAAGCAGTGAAAAACCAATGGAAAAGAAACCAAGTGATTTTTTTACAGTGATATTGAACAAGGGAGGTAAAGGCAAAGTTGTTAATTCAACAGAGGCCAGGTATTTTGGAACAATCCCGGATATGGGGAACACACATTAAATGGACCAATTTTAATTTTTTCCTTCATTAATTGATACTGTTCTGTGAGTTAACGTTTAAAATCTGAAGCGTTCCTACAGGTCTTTTTCCCAGAGTGTTGTACAGGCAGACGAGGGTAAACAAGCTTGCTCTCTACTGGGATCTGGAAAGCGTGACCAAAGCCTGACCCTCCCTCCTGCAGCTTCCATACGGGCACAGGAGAAAGGGCAGAAGCAATGGCCAAAAAAGAAGTATTGCACACCAAAGAGTCACTCTATTTACCCCTTCCAGAGGACTCAGCAGCTCTGGTACACAACCCTCCTTGAAAAGAAGATGAGGAGATTCTGGTGGTCTTTAGATGCCAGGGTACCTAAAATTTTAGGTCAGCCTGAGGAGATTTGCCTCCTGCACACAGATTTTAGCTGGATTTGGGAATATTTGCCTGCAGGGCAGCAAGGGGCTGGTGGGTAATTAGATGTCAAAGCCACGGTCTTCATTCCCCAGCTCCACATGATCTTTAGCAGGCCGGAGCCACAACGTACTTTAGATGGAAGAATCAAAGCTCAGATTTGTTTTGGAACTCAATCAACAGGCAGTATGGAAGACAGGAGAGGTGCTTTTACACTTGCCCAGAGAAAACAGACCCCAGCCAACACAGAATGCTGCGGTCTGAGGGAGGACACAGCGACAGGCCAGCCAAGAGTGCAAGCAGGTATGAACACCTGAGCTCTGGTTCACCTAAGCCAACCACAAATTATTTAAAAAACTATATACATACATCACTCTAGACAGCCTGTGAGAGCTCAATGTCCAAATGAACCTCTGAACTGTGCCAAACTAAAAAATGCTTTTTTCTGCCTAGACGTATAATTTTAATCTGCAAATTTACTAGCTTTGCATGTTTCCAGTCCCAAAGACATTATCATCTGAGATCTTTTCACATTGCAAACTGAATTCTTCTAAATGCTTAGGAAACAGAGCCCTGAATAGAAAACTTTTTAATGAATATGTGGATAGCCTGACAGCATGTAGCTAGCTCAGAAAGAGCCAACTGAACCTTTCACTCCCACTACAGATTCAGAAAGGCATTACTCATTTCATGAATAAAAAGTGAAAAACTCAAATAGCAGCAATAAACACTCCCAAAGATGGGGAAAAACCCCCAGCATTCAAGATCCAAAATAACACACAGAGGAGGCGGCAGTCCCCATTCCAGATCATCCCTTCTGGAGCGTCAACCATGCAGGGCTCCTGCTGTAGCACCACTCCCAGGTTATCCGGGCTCGCGTCTTGTACAAATCACCTGGTCATTAAACAAACTCCAGCGGACTCCTGCGTATCACTCCTGCTGGAATTCCTAGCTACCCATGTTGTCTTATCAAGTAAGATATGTTGTGGAACAAATCCCACCACATTTTCCCCAGAACAGGTAATCAGCAGGTCCAACAGGGCTGGAGATGAGAAGATAGAGCCTACGGACTGAGAACAGAAGTTCACTTAATGAGGAGTAAAAGACTGGCAACAATAACATGTGAATTGGTGCCAGTCAGTAAAGTCATCCTAATTCCCTAGCTTGTTCTCAAAACTGTGACCACCTTTTCACAGCTGAATAGGTCCTGCAACGCTCATGGGACCCAAAACTTCATCATTAAGCAAAGCATACATAACTCTGCATTAAGACTTTTTTTTCTGAGCACATCTGTACACAAAGAACTATCATTCACATTTTAACTAAAATACAAAAGAAAAAAATACCTGATAAACTACGTATGCCATGTAAGTAAAGACAACTTTCACAGAGCATGGAAAGCACAAAGTGCTACATAAGAGAACTTGACTCGCCCTCCAAATCTCTGGGTAACCTATCACTACGTACAACCCAAAACACCCCGTGAGGTGTAAGCCAGGAGGAAATGGGACACGCATTACTCCTTCAACACACACATACCTTTTACTTGGTTAAAACTGCTTATATATTTCCAAGTATGCACAAGCTGTATTATGACTACATTTATCAAAAGTATGTTACATACCAGCAGTGGGCTGTTTTCTCCCTTGATGTGAAGACCATGCCACTAGAAAAGCTTCAGCTTTATCGATTCTGATTAGGAGCAGAAGTAGTAACAAAGATGTCAGCTATAAAAAGGAAGAATTAAAAAACTAGCAACGAGCACAGTCAGACACCAATGCAAAGATGAGGTAATTACCAGCTGGAGAATAAAGAAAAAAGTAACAACAATTCTGGTAGGTAGAGTGAACTTTGCAAGAAAAGTGCTCTGATCTTTCCAGATCAGATAATCCCCAAATCTTTGGCTATAAACTTCTCCAGACATTTGTAGTGCACTTATTGCTGTGGCATCAAATTATTTTTTGATGTCCAACCAGCCCATCAGATTAAGACTGTAAATCTTTGGGAAGAATTTTATTTATCTGTATGCAAACTGCCCTAATCCAAGATTCCCATTATTCTGCTAAAGAATCGGACTATCGGTTTGAGCTTCTGACTGTTACTAAAACGCTACTCCTTGAAGGTTCCTCCCCTCAGAAACAGAATGGGCAATTTAAAAATAGCATTGGTATGAGAAACAACTCATTTTTGTCCTGGGAACAGGTTAAGACTCACAGTGACTCACTCTTCAGCACAAGGGGACTCGAGAGCCGCAGGCCAGGCGGTCAGACAGCTGCCTTCTGCTGCTCCAGTTCCCCCCCTTCCCGACAACTCCATTATCCCAAGAACGCCAAGACTGCAACTGCCCCAGGATAGGTTGGGTCCTGCCATGAATTGCTTTCCCTAGGCCAGACTCTTAGACTTTGTACAACTTTCTAAGGGAAGGGGAACCAAGGAAAACTGGACATCTGCATGTGATCAGCTCTTTGACGTGAACAGGGCAAAGAAACTTCAAGTAATCTGGGTCTTCCCAGGTTTTCTTCCCCATCGTTCTTGTCCTATTTCAAAACACAGCCCAAGTGAAATGTCATCCCAGACGTCTCGAGTCATTCAGAGTGCTGTGTTTCTTTGCAGGGATATCAGCTGGGCCTTTTGACGAATTGTGTATGGGAGTGAGCACTTTTGGCATTTGCTGCTAATTGGGCACCAAAAAAAGTGAAGTCCAAGTGAATTCTGAGATTGCAGCGTGGGTCTGCCATCATCGGGCAAGGGCAGGCAGCTCCAGCGGCTCTCCCTGCTAGCACACTAATGCAGTCTTATTCACATTCAGGTCAAATATCTGCTAATTGCTTTTTATCCAGATGCTCTTCTAATTTAGGTACTATAACTGCAAAAATGCAAGCATTCAAGATTTATGAAAAAAGAGGCAGCTGCCTATCATCTGGACACCGCTGGCTCTAGGTACTATGATGGGCTTGCTCTTCGTAAAAACAGCCATACTGAAAACAGAGATTGAATATCTGCTATATCTATATGTACACCTACAGCTGTGGATTCAGAAAGGGATGGAAAGGGTTTGTTACGCTATGGTTAAGAAAGATGTAATGGGCATCAAGTAGTTTTACACTGTATTACGGAAGAAAACAGTTTGCTGGTTTTGGCAAATCTTTGATATTTGCTTTTCAATCGCGGTGAGTAGATGTTAACTAATGTCATAATGAACACTTTAATCCAGAGGGAGATATAAGAAAAAACCTCAAAGATTAATTTGATTGAAGCACTACATTTAATCCACTATGCTATGTCCAACACTGATGACACAATGACATTCAAAAAGAATTCTTCCACTTTAAGTAGAATAGATAATGAGTCACTAAAAAAAATAAATAAATACATTGGGGCCATATACCAGCTCCTGGGCTATTCTCAAGGCTCAGACACAAAACTTTGACATCCTGACTTCTAACCATCTCATAATGGTTAGAACCCACCCTCAAGCTTCTTCCAAATGGAGAACACCAGTGAAGATACCCACTTTTAAACAGTGCATCTCCTCATCGCCAGCGTACAGACAGCAGGTTATATTTACATTATCCCAAAGGAGTTACAACTACTTCAACTACTTTTTAGTTGAATTAATAAAATAGAATTGGAATATGGATTTCAGGGGATTTAAACTCAAGCAGGCTCTAAAATCTGTCTCTGAGCTGGAAAAAAAATTAGTAGCATGTGACACTTAAATGACTGACACATACTTAGACAACAGAGCAACATTTTCCTATCTGGTGCTTTGCACAGCATTAGAAGAGTATTCTTAAGGTGATGAGTCAATTCATCTTGACTGGCTACTTTCTAAGAGTATCCACTGGTGCCACTATTAACACCCGTAACAACCTTGCACAACTACACAGAATTAAGTTTGTTTTTTTTTTTAAAGAGGAAGAATTGCTTTTGATTTAAACCAAAACAATTATAAAACCTAAAGCTTACACATACATTTTGGTAGTGATCATTACTAGTAAACTGCATAAAGAATAAATATCAGTACTTCCAAAACTGACACCATAGTAATACTGCTGCTTGACACATCAAGCAGGGACAAAATACAAATAGCATATGCCCAACAGAAGTCTATTAAGCTTTACATGGTTATTGGTAATAGGTAGCACAACAAAATAAGATAACTGATTTAAGCACTTTTCCCCAGATGATGCCCCTCTGACTGTGTCCATTAGCAAAACCACTTGTAACACACGATGGGACGTTCAGAACAAGCACGATGGTATTAGCCTTCTGTAAGCACTCGGAGCTGCGATTTGTCAGCAGCGCACTGCATTTTGGAGCAGATAAAGATTTCTGTAAATTTGCATGGCTGCACACACAAGCAGTAGCTCTCCAAGGAAAAAAAAAATTAAGACAGTTTGTTCTTTTGTCAGTCCTTAACAATAAAATGAACACATCAGGCCAAAATAGTTCCTTAAAAGTAGGTCAAAAATACCCATTGATGATCACTTCTGCATTGGTTTCCTAGCAAATTAATCCACCCACACAGATATACGTAATGCGTATCCTGGAGACAGTGAGGCAGAGGAAGAAAACCAAATACATTAATGAGGTAGCTTAGACTGAATAACTGCAGTTAAAAGTTTTATTGAACAAAAGAAGGTAAAATGTGGTAGTCCAAGTTCACTGAGCAAAAGCAGCTCTCTCGCTGAAGCTGCACTTTGTGCTAAATAACCTTATTAACTGAGACTATACAGAGGACACATTATGCAAGTTATCTCAACAGCAAAGGAGAAAAGGTAGATTAAATTTGATCTGATGGAACGATTTGGTCAAATTCAGTGGCTTAAGTTAATGTTTCTAGCCCTTATCTACCTATATTCAGTACAGGTATACAACAGAATATACCACTGCACTGAATTCCCATTTGTTAATAGTGTGTGCTCCCATGCAAGCGGAAGCCAATTCCTGAAAAAACCCAAATTAAAAAACCCAAACATTTTAAATCTTTTGTTTGAAGCATCACTCAACTGACTCAGGAAAAACACTCGATATATGTTATAAAAAACTCCCGGCCTCTACAAGGTCCGCTTCCTGTGTAGTGCTAATATTTTAAAATTATTTTATTTCTCCCCTCTGCCTAAGAAACTTCATATGCTCTGAAAGCACCCACAAAGTCAGGTGGGTAAACAGATATGTCAAAAATACTCTGTGAAAAGAGGGAGGTAGCTCAGGCCCCTTGGCAACCTTCTGTCATAGTTCACATTGATGTGGTCTACCTCCCCTTGTAATCGGCAGTCAAAAATGAAAGGAAAAAGGATTTCAACTATGAAATTTAGTGAAAGAACGTGTTCAATACAAAGTCTTCAAATTTGACTCATTGGGATTCCAAATGTAAGCTATAAGGTACCTCACACCCAATACACAACATTAATAACGTACCTAGTTCATACATTTTATAGACAATATCTTCTCAATTGTTAAACATTTGGCTCAGGTGAGTACATCTGTTTTTGTTAACCACTTGACAAACATTCTAGGCCAAACGAACAGCACAAATAATGTCAAAGTCTTTTTTTTCCAGTAATTGTACGAAATGCTGTAGGCTAAGCCTAACAGAAACTACTGAAGAAAAATAATAGACTCCATGATGCAGTGCAAAGGTGTTACTACAACATCATAAGTCAAGGGAAGTTTCTAAGGTGCTGAAAGAGGAGATTCTCTAGACGGTGACCCTGTGTTGTCCTCCGGTGGGAAAACAGTAAGAGTGCAGGCTCGAATGCCACCAAGTGATTCTGGAAGGTCAAATACTTTATGCCACTCATCTTTTTCTGGATCATATTTCTGAACTATTTCCACCATACACCGATTATTCCAAGAATATCCTCCAACAACATAGATTTTGTTTTCAAAGACAGCAACCCCAACATCACTTTGCCCACGTAACATAGCAGCAATTGGAGTCCACTGGTCTAGAGTTGGTGAGTAATATTCACAGCTTAGAACATCATCATAATCACTCGTTCCTCTAAAGTGATTTCCACCAATAACATACAGCTTGTCTCCTACAGTACACATGCAATGCAGACCTCTGACTGTCGTCATCGGAGCTTTCTGAGTCCATTTGTCTGTGTCAGGGTCAAAACACATAAGTTCCTTTTGGAAAGTATCATGGGTAATTCCCCCTAGAGAAATAAAACACATGTTAGAGCAGTGCTCACCCTAATAAGCAATAAATAGCAGAAACATACATTTTCATGAATGACTTCAGCCTTCCCTAAAACTTTTTCACGTTACCTTAGATTACTATCACATATGTGCTCCGTTTCAAGTAACATTTTTAATGTACCTTGTTCCTTTAAATCTGAGTATGGAAAGAAGCCATGTCTCATACAGTACTTCCTTACGTAAGGTGATACTGGCAGACTATAAGAACAAGAAATCGTTACCTATACTTCATTTTGGCAAAATTATTTCTTTGCTTACATTTGTTCAGTTTGCTAGTTTTGTTCCTCACCATCAAGAAACCAGGAATCCACTTCCCTTTCAAACTTTAACACTACGCTATTGTGTTTTAAGTGGTCCTATCACATAGCAGAGTTTTCTTCAGAAAACTTTCTTCATCAACTTGAACTGAAGAGAGAGAAATCAGATTTCAAATATTCATCTGTTAATAGATGCCTATGGTTCTCTCTATATTTACCTTCTCTGTGGTTCCCTGCAAAAGCAGTTGGAAAGGCTTCAGGGGAATCCACAGGACAATTTCCCATCAGTGGATGAAATGTCCCACCTTTCCGCAAGGTCACTAGGCAGGTCAGAAAGCAGTCACACCAATTTCAGACACTGTAGGCTTACTAGCTATGGTTTAAGACCATAATGCAACTATATTTGAGGTGCTAAAAATATGCAGAGAACACACTGCTACTGAACAACCTCCTGCTAGGCTAACCATTCAACATTGAATTATCACGCTTGGATTATTAGCAGACAGAGATGGCATGGTGTCTGCAGGAGTTATGCAAGAAAGTACTTAGTTCTTCAGTTGGACAGTAAGAATTAAATACAGAAAAACCAGGAGGACTGTCCAGCCCTGACACTTAATGACAGCCATAGCAGTGGCAGTGCTCGGGAGCCTGTCAGAGAGAAGAGGCTTTAATGACAAAGCAACCCATCTTCACATTTTCAACCTCAAAAGTGTCTAGACTCACAAGAATATCTGAGACGATAGGAGGAAAAGAAAAATCTGTGGGAAATACACAGCATCTACATGAAAAAACACAGCAGGTAGCATATACACGTTACCTGCAGTAAAACAAGCAAAACGGGCAAAAAAGTACCAACAGCAGCACAATGACTAGCAGCTAGCTTAACGGACTGGCTCATAGCAAAATAAGAAGCTGTACCTTACGGTAAATTTTAAAACAACTCCCTCCTAGTCTATTGGCACAAGGCCCCCTGATTCAAAATAACCCAAGGATCAACCTGCTCCAGTGCATCTCCTCACCAGTTCTTTACAGCTAAGCAACCTTGTCCCACCTCCCGCCCTGAATTTCAGCTTAGTTCTTAGAGGACATCCCTTAAAATCGCAGCAGGAGAACAGACACAGGTCTGTGACCTCTGTAGAGATCACTGACAGACACACTGAATCTTCTTTAAAAACTGAGCAGACACCAGACTTTCAGAAAACCTATTGCCCCCAGTTTGGAAAAAAATGGAATGAAACTATAACCTCGGTTACATATAGGACTGAGCATATTACAAATGAAAGATCAGTGAAAGTACAGACATCATTCGTATATTGTGATTAAGATGAAAACTTATCCCCTTCCATTAGCTCAATGAAGGCAGATGTTCATCTTTAAAGTATTAAAATTTCCAATGCTTTCCAAAATGTACCAGAGGATGTGTTTAACGCTTATTGCTATATAAATGTATATACGTGGTGTTGCCACAGAAAAATGTATTCTGACAGTTAAAGCGAATAACTACTTTGGAATTCAGAGCTGTCATTTACTATGTAAACGCAGAATATAATCTAAAAATCATTTTCTTAGACTCTGCAGTATATGCACTATTTGACTGGCTTCATATGAAATTGCAGCACTGCTTATACCACGGCAAACCTACTGCAACCAGAGACTAATTTTTATTGTCTCCCACTGAAATAGGAAAAGTTAGATAAGTAAGTGTTTCATAGAGATGATATGATCATAGGAATTATTTACCTGAAATATACATTAATCCCCCATACACGGTTCCAGCATGACCATAGTGGGGTTCATTCATTTTTGCGACATAGCTCCATTCATTCATTCTGGGATTGTAACATTCCACAGTGGCTGTTTAAAACAAATGAGAATATAAAAATGTTGAAGCTAGCATGGCAGTTTGGTTTTGAGTACAGTCACAGTGGCAGTAATATATTCATAAACAGAGGAAGTATCAGTGAGAAACATTGTTCAGCCGAGAAAGCGTCAAGGGAATTATTGAGCATTATGTCAAGAGACAATACAGAAAAACCTCAAGCTTCGTCCCAGAGGAACAAAAAGGAAGAAAAACACTCTCTTGCATTCTTGCCTTCCACTTGTCTCATTCCCATTCCTGCTTGACACACAACCTGCCCCGGCTCATGAACCCTGCCGGAGGTACAGCTGTGGGACATCAGAGAAAACAGCAATGAAGCTGGGTGAACTCAGCTTTCCTACCCTTTCCTCTTGTACAACCCCCTTCAGTGCCTGCTGGAGAGAGATAGGAAATAAACGTAAAACCTGTCTCAAAGAGGATCAATACATCTGGCAACCAGAACAGACCCATGTCTTCAGCAACATCCCACCCATGCAGAAAATCAGGCTAGATTTTCTTCTTGGTATTTCGCATTGAAATGGTCCTACGCCCTCAAAAGGGAGCAGCAACTGTTGACTAAGTTTCTACTGTCTTGCGATGTTTTATTAAGTACACAGCAACATACAGCACAGCATATGCAAGTCACTAATTCAAACAGTTTACAAAAGCCAAGCTTTAAAAAAATACAAGATGAAACATCATTGAATCTCAAATGGAGAGAAGCAGTGCCTGTGTCAATACGCAGCTCCATTTGTGCAGCTTTCTTTGTGAATTGGAATGTTAAAATGATCAAAGGATTTATCAAATCAGAAATCGCAGAGGTTAGTACCAAGTTAAAAAGAAACCCAGAGCCCAGGTGTCCTTGCAGAAAGCATTTCTGAGAAGGAATCCTCTCTTTGAAGCAGGATGGAAAAGATGCAAGTTGCAGGAAAAGGGCTATGCAATAAGCACAGAGAATAGAAATAGAAAACAGATTTAATAATGGATCTGAGCAAGCTGTAGGGATTGGCAGCTTGAATAGTACAATATGACCAGAGGGGCAAGAGATCCTGAAAAACCCTGTAATACAGTGACCTTACGATGCACAAAGCAATTATCAATAATTGTGTTATCTAAAAGACAAATTAAATCTCATTTTAAATAATTAAAATTAAGAATCAGATTCTAATGCTTGTTAATACAATGCTTAATCTCTGAAGAGAGATGTTTATGAACTATGTGTATAAAATTGAATCTGTCTTTGAAAGTGGCATTTTACTTGCTCTAGAACAAACTTTTTATTCAATCAAGGGTAGAAAATCTAAGCCAGCTCTATGGAACCAGTGATGGTGACTTGCAGTCGAGGATTACACATAACTGAAAAAGACAAAAAAAAGTTAGACGCTTAGAAACGTCCCATTTTAAAGGCAGAAACTAGTTAGTGTTAGCATAAGCCTGCAGAATTAGCAGTACTGGCCAGGTCAGTAAAGTACATCAATCAGTACCACTCACAGTGACGATAAGGTACCTCACCCTAACTCCAAATCTGTCTTTTAAAAAAAAAATCCTTTGGAGTATTTTGGAAGAGCAAGGTATAGCTATGGTCTCAGACTACCACCAAAAAATCCCTAGTCATGGAAAAATCTAGCAAAGAGCACATTACAGTGACCTTCTGAATTATCTTTTAGCTGCTGTAAAACGCGCAACCTCCTTACTGTTGCAAAACAGGACGGTATTTTGTAATTCCATGCAATTAGTATCCCAAGTAGACACAAAACAGAAGCTTTCAGTTCCAGTGTCAGGAATACCGTTTGATAAGCAGTTCAGCATCATCTAAGGTTAAAAACAAAAAACCCTATATTGTACATAAGAATTGCTAAATTGTTACAGCACACTGGATTTTCTTCAGCTTTTCTCCATCCAGGAGCTGAAATTTAAATTTAAGAAACACAGAAAAGTGCTGGTCCAGAACATTAAGTTCATGACATAATGCAAAACACACTAAACTCCTGTATCTTTCAAAACAAATTATATACATTGATTCCCAGATACGAAATGATTCATTTCATATTCTTGAAACTGTTTAAAAATAGTAATGAAAGCCTGAAATGCTTCTGGTTTTGTAAGAGCACCTTGCGCATGGACTCCAGTTATGCCACCCATCTCAGGGCTTTGTAAGATGGACAAAAAATAAAAAACTGATGCAAAGTAACTGAAGTCAAGTGTGCCTATACAGTACTGCTGACACGCCAAACTTGTGATTTAAAAAAAACCTGCCCCACATGGGCAAGTTCCCAAGTTTACTCTACGAGATCAGTCCTTCACCAAACACTTCTCCTACAAGCCAGCCTTCTTGTTACCGCGTGTCCCACCTCAGCCATTTGAAATGAGCCTTGAGCTGCCTTTCACATTACACACATATACAGGGAGACAAAAGTCTGCGCAAGGAAAGGTACGAAAAGGCATTCAAGCATTCTTCTACAATTAAAATTTCTGAAGTCAGGCTTGATTATTATTATTTTTTTAATACAGTAAAAAATCTCATTAAAAACTTTGGTATTTTTCCCATTTGATATCCTGCAGACTTTGCATATCCATCAAGGACTTACACAGCCAGAAAGCCAGTGAACGCTGGAGACAGCCTCTTGCCCAAATAAAGGTATAGGCACAAAGAATTAATTCCACAAATTACACCTAAAATTAAATCTATGAGTTGCATTTCTGTGTACTGCCATCTTGACATCACATGCAGTATTTGCCCAATCCTCAAATAAACCCATGCTCTTCCTGGTATAAATGTATTCATCCATTCCAATATTCTTTTCTAAAAAGGAAAGCTCCTTTCTGCTCTGCTCTATTTAGCAATCAGAAGAAAACAAAGATGTGCAGAAATTTCAAGAACCGAGAAAAACAGATTTGACATGCAAGTAATTATAGCTGTCCCAGTTCCACCCTGACAGCAGACCCTTCCGACCTGCTGTTCGCTGCACCGAAATCATCATTCTACTTGCTTTCACAAAAACAAAGGCATCCTCTTTCCCATAGCGCTTCCACTCTGTGCCGAGGTGAGGAACTGAAAGGTCTAATACGCTGTAAGGACAGGAAGAGTAGAGTATGTGCAAAGCAGTCGCAAAGCCAGCAGCAATCAGATTAACACGCATTCAACTGTTCATCTCGCTCTGCGCTACAGATCGCATTTAAGAGAAAAACCATAGCCAAAAGATCACTTTTGCAAGAGAAAATAACACACACAGAAATTGGTATACATTCCTGCCATCACTATCACCACGCTGTAAAGACATCAGTTATCTGAGAAAGGACACTGTTGAGTCCAAGATCTCTCACTTGCTGATGTGGCTTCAAAATTCTTAAACATCACCAATAGAACTAAGGTACTGTTTGACAGTATCTCAGACAAATCATTCCAACTCAAATCTCAAATCTACTGTGCTCTAAAACAAAGCTAATTATTTCCCAGCTGAAAAAACCCTCCTGTTCTGTTTGGTTGTTCTGCGTAGTTGTTTCCCTGATTCCTTGCAAGGTCATTCCAATTTTCTCTCTTAACAAGATCTCCCTCTCCACTGAAAAGGAAAAAAATATACAAAGTTTTAGCTATTAAAGGTGTCCGTTAATTTAAAAGAGGCATCAGGATGTTCTATACATCATCTCCAGACAGAGCATTGCTCACAAAACACTCAAAAGAACTGCTACTTTACTGAACCTAAGTATATATTTTGTATAGCATGAGACTAATGGATTCATTCTCCCAACAGCATGAATGATTCAAAATCAGGCTTTATTTATGTTTAACAGTGGAACTTCTGATCTGTTCATTACCATAATCCAGGGAAGACAGGCCTCATTTTAATAGAATTAAGCAATCTCAAAAAGACACAAAGCTTTGGCAGTCCCAAGGGATGCTCAGTCTGCACTCATTTTATAGTGCCATCTGTGATGCTATTTGAGGAGCATACAGATATTTACCACTTCTCTGTCAGTAGCTTCTAATGTGTCTTGAGGTTTATTACAGCAGCGTTTCGCAACTGTGTGTGATGTCCCAAAACCCAGGATCTTAATTTTGTTATATTATTTCTATAATACAGTTTGCTTCTGTAGAACTCAAAGGTGACTTGGTTAAATTAGACAGAGCCCTGAGTAATTTTGCCCCTAGCATAGCAAGGAGCCACTTCAAAAGAAGTTCCTATGCAAGAGGTCCTCCAGTTCACACTTTGGTTTGATAGTCACAGACAGCAAACAGCCCAACTGGGTAATGATGCATATTTTTCTTCTTAACCAACAAGATTTAAAATATATATAGACTCACAAGAGAAGTTTTTACATAAACAAAGAGTTGTTTGAATTGAGGGTTAAGCATCATAGAGGGCACCTGGAAAATAAATACCTTCCCACTTGTTGGGCAGGGGGTCAGAAGAACACGTAGCTGTCCTGCCCTGCACTAGAAGTCTTCTCTTTCTGTCTTCATTGTAGCATGATGATGAAGGTATCAATGAATCTGTGGTTTAGTCACAACCCAACATCCCCTAAAGTGCTTAGGAAAAGGCCATATATAAAAATCTCAAACTCCACTCAAGCCTATCAACAACAGAGCCTGAAGTATCTGGAAAGTACCTAACTGCACAGGTTTTCTAATACTTAAAGGCACAGCTTCTGCCATCATCATCATCAAGCACCACAACTGAACTTTCAAAAAAGAGCTACACAAATCTACTTGTCTGAGAAGAGCAAACAGTATCCAGCGCTCTGCACAACAGCACAGCTGGAAATTGCCGAGGAGCTCTGCTTCACGAGTATCTCTGTGATCCACACCTGGTTTTCCCTTTGTCTCCTTTTCCAAAAAGTCTTGCCTTTTGCACCTCTGCCTTCTCCAGGCTGGTCCCCCCCTCGTGCCGGAGTGCTGTTCTCCCTGCCTTCTGGGAATATCTTTGGCAGGTGCCTGCTTTGACATTTAAAAAGAACCAACTAGAATTATGCACGATCCTTTTAGCAGCGGTGCGTGCTTCTGCACAGCCCTAAATTGGCACAGGGTTGAAAAATCTGAATTATAATTTCATAATTCAGTACATTCAGTACATTTCAAAGATACATTTACCATATTCCAATGCATGTACCACATACATGCAAATTCACCCATCCTTACCAATGAACCAAAGCTTTCTCAGTGGCATGCACTGTTAAAACGGTAGCTGTTTATCACTGCTAAAGCACAGACTACTGAGGTAGAAAGTGTATTTACAAAGTTCTTAGAATATTAAACATTTGAAAACTGTTTTGGGAAGGTTTGATAGAGAGGCTCAAAAAAGTATAATTTTTATTCCAGTGAATGTCAGAAGGAAAAATAATAAAGAAATTAATTTTAGTAACTTCAATCCTTTGGGCCTTTTCCGTAAGAGCTCATCTTCCGGAAAGCTGAATTCAGATTTGGGGAATTTTTCCTCTCTAACAACAGATTGAAATTAGTTTGAACCCAAGGGCAACTTCTTTAATACCTGTCCAACACACATTTGACCTTCTCTTCTATGAAAAGCTTGAGAGTTTTTCTCCTCTGAAGAGAATGGGAAGTTTAAGCTGGATTTCATCTTTCGGCTGTCAAGGTTTATGAAAGAAACATGAAAATGAAAAGTGACTTGCCTCACAATTAACAAGAAAAGAAACTGAAGCCCCAAATCAAAGCACCAGACAGCTACAATATTTAGCATTTATAGAGTGCTCTTCCCACAGAATGATCCAATGACATTTTTCAGGTCTGTGTGGAAATCGTTGCAGCATTTTAATGATATCTTTACAGAAGAATTTTAGACAGGTGATAGATTCTGTATTCTAATTAAAGCTGCAGAAGAGTTGAGGTCAGCAGAACGATACTGCTTGATCTAATTTAAGAAAAACACTGCACTTAAAGCCTGCCGTACACACAGATCGCACAGCGACAGTATTATTTCAGATTGATTTTGTTAGACTTGCAACTTTTTCACTGACATTCTTATAACCCTACTCTGTTCAGATGGTACAGTACACAAAGACAGCAATCTGCTTATCTGCTATTAATTCATATCATTAGAAAATAGCTCAGTGAAGGTCAGGTTTTCTGATACTCAAGATAAAGATCAATACACGTTAGGTTGTACATTTGGTCTTTTACAGGGTATTAAGCTTGCTTTTAGAACGTAATTTCAGGTAGATAAAGGGACATGTAAGAAAAACACTGAAAACCTCTGGATCTGCATCAGAAAATGGCTGTCTAGGGAAAACAAGTTATTGCAAAACCGTTTCCCTTGTTTTTTGGAAACAGGAGGCATTTTAAAATGTCTCATTTCATCAAACCTTAGAATGGATTTTAAGCTTCTTGCAAAACCAGCCCAGGTTTATGTAGTGGAAGCAATGTACTATACGTTTCCTAAGACAGTCTGCAACACGATCGTGAAATAAAGTGTTTATGGGAACGACTGAGATGCGTTAATTAAAAAAAAAAATCACAGATGCTGCAGCACAAATTAGATTTTGTATTGTTTCACTTAAACATGTTTCTCACTGCACTTGAAGATATCAGTGCATTTCCAAAATGCAAATCTTAGTAGCAAGAGATACTGCGACAAAGACTTGACAAGACACAGTTAAGTATTGGGCTGAAAGCAGCAAACAAAATAATGAAATGTTACATCTGGTTTAGATATAATATTATGCTAAAATTCCAAGCATAATTACTGTAACATTTCAATTTTAAAGCACAGATAAATTTACAATTGAGTGTATACTCCCAGACTTGACTGTAAATGCTAACCACTATGGCTTTGGAAAATGCAGTGGATTAATATGGGCCATCCTCTACAGACTTCTGCTAAATTAAAAGTTACCATGTATTTATTCTTTGTTTCCAACCATCTTATTTCCCTAAAATTGATTCCCCTCCCCCCCCTTATTTTTGGTCAAGTAAAATGAATGATCATTTGGGGGGGGGGGGCAGGAGGACAGGGTTATTCATACAATTAAGTTAACTGTGTAGTCACAAGATCACAGATCACCTGCAAAATTATAACATTTTTAGTAATTAAAAAGCCCAGAATGTCAGGAGATCTGAATCTCACTGACCTTTGCGTGAAACAAATCACTCAGTCATTGGCCCACCTTAAAAAAAAAAAAAAATCACCCCCCCCCCCACCAACTAGCATTTCAAAATTAATATTGCAGAAAATTTGCCCCTTTTAAAATGCAACCTTCATTCAACAGTGCCTTTGAGTTAGAAAATCATGTATCCCTTAAGAGTGAAAAGAGTTTTGGTTTCTCAGCTTAAGTAATGATTTTTTTGTGTATAGTTGTGTTTATATATACACACACACGCACTTACTTCATGCTTGATGATAAAGGTGAAGACATTGGATATTATGCATCAATACACAAGATACACATATTTGGAAATTTTTTTGTGGAAGTCCTTCTAAAATAAACTGCTAATAGCATCCAGACAAATTTCTCCATGCATTTGCAGTATTTCCAGAAAGAAGCTGCATGCCAACAACTTCGCCTTGTTTCCTCTCCACCCATTCCTAGGGCAGCACAGCATTCCAAGGCCTAAAAAACAGGGCAAGAAGCCATGCTTCAGGAGAAGCACTCACCTAGCTCACCCGCTGCATTTCGACCGCCGACTGCATACAAATGTCCTTTGAGGGCACTTAGGTGGAAGAAGGTGCGCTTCTCGTTTAAAGATGCGACTTGCATCCACTTGTTGTAGCGAGGATCAAACCTAAAGACCGTGTCAACCGCCGTCTTTCCTTTCGTGTCGTAATTGCTCTGGCCCCCAACTACGTAAAGGAAGTTTCCTATCACGGCGATGCCGTGCTGGTACCTTGGTGCATCCATGGGAGCTAAGGATTTCCATTCGTGGGCCTTTTCGTCGTACATCCGTAACTCCTTGCTGACAACCAGCTGCTGCCTCAGCACTCCCCCCAATGTCACCAAGTGAGTACTGTCCGATCGAATGGCAGTTCTCTCCGACTGCATAACCGGTTGCATGTATGGCATCATTTGGTAATTGCTGGCTTCCAAAAGCAAGTTTACACAGGTGTTGTCAGTTCTCATGAAGTCCACTGTTTGAACATAGTTAATAAGATCCTGGGGTGTCATCAGTGGAAACCTGATGTTCTTCATTAGCTTTGCAGCGTACTCCATCCGAGGCTCCTCATACCGTAGCCAGCGACAAGCGGCCTTGAAGAGTTCAAGTTCAGTGCAGTGCTTAAGGCTATTACTTGAAAGCACAAAGGCAAGACGTTCAAAGGGGAGTTTCACAAATTCACCAGTACTTAATAATGCAGGGAAGTTCTTCAGGATGAAATTATTAACATATTTATCCACTTCTGTGAGATTGTATGTGTTGGCAATTCGCCCAACCTCAACACAGTTTTCCAAGGAAACCTATTAAGTAAACAGAAAGAGGAATCAGAACACTTTCTTAATTTGGTGTCTAAATGATAATGTAGAATTTAATGAATACTATAGATTCAACAATATTTCATCATTTTGCAATGCTCAAGGTGGTTTACACATGAGCAAATAAATATTCAATGTATATATTCATGACTGCAAGGGGAGACCCAAAGTACTCCTTATTTTGAGGAAAGAAATGAGATGAGTAACAAGCAGATATTAATTATGTCAAATACATTACACAATGATGATAGATAGCAATTATACAGGACTTCATCTTTGAAAAGCTCTGCAAACTTCTTTGTAAGACATGGAAAATACAGTTAAGGGAGAGGTGATCAGCCCAAGGTTACAGAGAATAATGCAGAAGTAGGTCTCACCATTAGATATTTTCTAACATTATTAAAATTGTACTCTCATAATGCAGCCAAAGAGAACGGCACAGCTACCTCTCCAATGCCACGTATTTCACACTATTTACAGTGTTCAATCCCATCAATACATTCGTTAGAAATTAACACAACTGGATCTTTAGTAAATCAAGGTGGTGCTCTTACGGAATACGTTCAAAATTAAATACACAGCATTGTCAAAATAAGACAAAGGTAGTGATTTTTTTTTAATATGTATATAATTTTTTTTAAAAAGAATGAACCTGGGAAGATTTCTCCTAGAAATATCCAGCACATGAAGTGCTTTAGCAGTATGGACCATACCCTAATTTCATTCAATACTTGAGTGACCATATCTTGGTAACCACATCTTTCACAGTGTTGCTGCATCTACCTTTCTTACATCTTTGGCTCCTAAATTTCTGAGGTCACTTGGTATCCAAGGCAGAGGGAGGAAGAAAGATGGGAGGGACGGGACATAGCTTAAAGTTGGTCTCTAGCAAACCCAGCCAATTCATTTCAGGAAGCAGTATGGTACCTATGCAAAGCAAGTCAATTTTCAGACACTTCTTGCTGAGAATTGCAGCTTTTTCGCATTCAATCCTTATTCTAACCCAAGCTTCATTTACACACACTTCGTAGTCTCTGTGCATGTCAGTCCTACTCAGTGTTGACAATTTCCACAACTTTGTGATTCTCATTATATTTGTAATGCCAAAAGAATTTAAGCTTCCGAATCTCATGGTTATTTTTAAAAAGATTATAAAGATTGAGGACTATGACCTGATTGCAGTCTAAGAATTCAAAAACCTTCAAATGACCTTCTGGTCATGACAGAGATCACAAGATTTTAATACTGTATAATTTAATCTGATCATTGCCCTTTAATACTAGACAATTCAAAAGTCTAATGACTATGGGAATAGGAGACTTTTTAAATTCACTAGAAACTGATCTAACTTGCCCTAGAGTTAAGAGCTGCAGTCATCCAAAGTCTTCCTTATTGAATGAATCCTGAAACACCTCCATACAGTCAAAGGTTCCAAATCTTATTCTTCGTCTCCAGGAACACTAATCCTGTAATCAGGTCCTATCTAGAAGATGAATGTTGGCAGACTGTCAGGACTTCTATTATAAAATATCTGTGCAATATATACATGGAAATTATTTTTGTATTAGAAGATAGATGACATTGCTAGCTGATATGATTATATTTTGATATAAACAATGACCTATAAAACATTCTCTGATGCTTAAGAAACATTTTTTTCTTCTTTTGACTATTTTTGAGAGTCAGTATCAAACTAATTTCTGTACATTTACTTTAAGGATTTTTAACTTACATAAATTTGCCAAGGATAATGGAAGTAACAGCATACCTTAATTTAAGTAAATGAAACAGGACATTCTTACCTCTAAAATTTCTTTCAAGCTGTATAATGAAAATAAAGCAACAGAAAAACTGCCCCTTAACAAACAGCTAACTTACAGTATACCAGAAATCTTAACTCTTGCTATACAGTTATTGTATTTAGAAACTACATTGGAATACATTCAGTGGCATCAAACTGCAGAGATGCAGCACTTTCTCCGTATCAGGGTAAGCAGACAGAAAGATACTACTGCATACAGAAAAGGCATGCTTGAAGTCAAAAGATCAAAGCAAAAAAGGGACAGATTATGCACCATTGGTACACGGTGTTCAGGTTGCAATGAAGTATTTAGACCTATTGCAGAATGCATGCCAGTTATCGAGTGCCCAGCGTGCATCCAGCTTACGTATTATCATAACTCTTACACTGTAAATCTATGCAATTGAATATATTCCTGGAATGCTTACATCTGAGAAATTTATTGACACATTGCACACTGTTAATGACTGATGAACATGACATCAGCAGTTTCCAGTCACCCCCTAATTCCTGGAAAATTTACCTTATACATCCTTAATTAATCCACTGGAATTGTACTGCACTCAGGGTTGGGGTTTTTTTCATACTATGATTTCAAGTACTCCCCATTATGCTTACGAAATTGTGCACTTTGGCTTACTAACAAATTCCACCACTCACCTCCAATCAGGGTACCATATTAAATATTTTCTTAAAGGTCACTTTCCTTGGCAAAAGTACTATTACCAGTTTTACTGTGCTCTAAGATAACAATCAATGTACCAGGCTAAATTATATTGCAAAGATTTCACAGTCATAAAAATGTACACTCTAGAGATTCTTAAGTCCTGAGCCAAAAAATAATCCTTCAACAGAGCGAAATGCAATAGTTACTTCTACTTAAATATTCAAAATTGGACAGCATTAAAGTACAATAATGCTGTTTAAACACTTAAGTACTTAAGTTACTCAAGTGTTGATCTTCAAAAAACCAGTTTGACTTATGCTATGGTACTTATGAGAGGCGTGGAAACCGATCTCTATGGAAGTCAGTCGATCAGGAGCTCATCAACAAACAGAAGGAACCGCTACTTCTGGAAATCCCACTGAAGTGAATGGGAGGAATGGAAATATCAGGCGAAAATACAAGACTGTACAGTGATTCCAGTAACTAGTAAAGATACTCACACAGAAAGAGCTAAAAGCTGTAACTGGTCAAACAGCTAAGCAACTTCATAAGAAGTCAAGAATTTTAAATAAACCCTATTTGACTTGGGCTTTGAATACTGAGCAGAGCTGCTCATTCACATTACCCATTTTAATGGCTCATTACAAAGCAGAAGTAAAAGTTTCAGAAAATACTAAAAAGCTTTTCAAAAAAGAAAGGTCAAGCACAGCACAGTATTATTACAGCCTGAAAAAACAAATGCAAACGCCAAAGTACTTTCTTGAGAAAGCAGATGACTTAATTCTTTGAAATTTTGAAGCAATCCCTTCCCAAGCTCTAGTAAAAACTTGACTATAAAATACTACAAAACTGGACATAGAGCAAAATGAGAACCTTCGAGAACAACTCAGGAGAAATAACATGCAGAGAAAAGAGTCCTTGAGCCCAGTACCACAAAACACGTAGATATCTAACTTTCTTTTGTTTCAATGACTGTTAGATAATGAAGCACTTAACATGGTGTTTCAAAGGGTCTAAATTTAAAAGAGCTTGCATTCCCCAGAAATCCTCAATTTTTCTGTGGGCTCCCATATACAGAAGTCCTGAAATAACAGCACAGAAATGTGACCAGCTCGGAAAACAGAATCAATCATATCCCCACATTAGAAAAGGTGAATTTCTGGTGGCTGGCAGAGCTGGCCCCGGCGTTAGATCCCACGCTCCCACAAAACTGAGACCATCTTGCTCCAGGCTCAGTTAACCAAGTTCTTGTGACAAGACAGGACTTCCAAATATTGAGACCTCAGTATTTGATAATTTGCTAGTTGTTACAAAAATGTAAAGCACTGAATTATAGAAGGAATAAAATTTACTTATGCAGCTATATGAAAGGTACAGCCAAGATATTAATTTTCAGTGTTTTGGAATGTTTTCTTTAATTACAGTGTAACATCCCCTTCCACATTACACTGAGATTTTCCCCTGAGTGCTGTAATTTACTTGGATAGGTTTCTCATCTTTCTCCATTTTGCACACTGCTGCTGCTTTTGCAAAGACATCATTGTGCGTTCTCTAGCACTCACTACTTCGAAAACATTTCCATGGAATTTTTATTAATTTTAATTACATTATGGCTCATACTACCTGAGAGTAGTCCTAGTCTATCGTACAGCTATAAATATTTAAAAACAATACTAAAAGTAAGACTGAAAACATCTTAGGAAATATTCCAGTGTTGCTCTGAGAGTGTGTTCAGCTGCAGAGCAAAGACTATCAGAGCAATGGGCTACCTGACAGGAGGGGTGTAAGTGCAGAACAGATAAAAGAACATTTACAAGTCAGCTATAACATAGACCATTCTTTGAAGGTCTCACTATTTTTTACGCAAATTAAGCTGTCACCTTAAGCCTATGTTTTTCTTTGTAAATATTTCCAATACCCTCTTATGAAGTAACACAGTTACATTATGCTTTACATAAACTGACTTCTATAATAATGGACTTCCAGACAATTCAAAAACAATTAAGTATTTGTCTGGGAATGGTTACATCAGCTCTCAGGCACTGCTCTCAGTCAGCTAATTTCAGTAGAAATAAGCTTAAGACTTGCTCAGAAAACTCATTTAAATTACAGAAATGTTCCTTCAAAAATGGAGCAAAACTAGTATAATGGGGAGTAATCTTTTTAAAGCTAAGATATGGTAATTAAAAAAAGAAAAAAAACCCAACCCATTTGTTCACCAACTTGTTCCTGTTCCAACAAATTCAAAAGTAAGTTCATTCAAAAATTCTTTCTACAAGGATGCTGAGAACATAACTAGGCTAACAGCACAAACTCAGTTTTGTACTTCCTCTACAGTTATACAATGAATGAGATTATGTCCCCTTAGACATCAGTATAAATGAAAGTATTTAAGAAAAGAGAATCAATAAAATTAAGAGAATGAATTCTGCTCTGGCAGGGGGATTGGACTAGATGATCTCCAGAGGTCCCTTCCAACCCCTGCCATGCTGTGATTCTGTGAATAAAGTCTTCCCGATTCTTTCAAAATGTAGTATCAAACAAGACGTTTCTTATTTGAACCAAAACAGTGACTGAGTCAACACCGTAAGCGAAAGAACCTTCAGAAAACAAGCATTTTAAACAATGAAAAAAATTCTTCCAAATAACATGATTTAAGATGAAAGAAGCTCTTTCCCTAAGAAAGCAAAATAAACAAGCAGCTGCCCTACCCAGCAAGGGGAAAGGGCAACACGGTGTCCCTGGGGCTCACCTCCCGTCAAAGGGAGGCTGCTCCAAATCCCCGATTCCAAAGAACACCAAGACCTTACCTTACCTAAAGTTGACATTTATAGCAACATCAACCCTGGAGAGGCAGAATGCATCCTTTTGGAAGATAAAAAAAACCCGGAGCAACAAAAAATAGATGGTGTAGGATTTAAGAGTATTAAGATTAATGAAACATTATCACAACATTCTCAGAGAACTGGCCAGGGGAAAATATGCCAAAATTAAAAGCAAAACAGTAGCGTTATAGAGCCTAAATGCCTCTAACACCTCCCTTATGAAACAGATTGCTGTTGTTAGCAGCTTGAAGACCTCTGTTTGCATAAATCCCGGTACATGTCTTCATTAGGGAGGTCACATTCCTAAACCTGTATCCTGAGGAGCAATGGGAATACCTGCTTCTTTATTTCTCATTACAGACTATCGGAAAGCTGAATTCCAAATATTATTATAATGCATGTGGAACAAACCAGTTTCCCTGTTACAGGTAAAGTTAGATTTCTAGTAAGGTATATAGGCAATTTACATTAACATCAGAAAACCTCCAGGAAACATTAGAAATAATGCCAAAGTGTGTCTCTAGACAGAATTGCTTGGACAGCACAGCTCTTGCAGCTCCTATTCTGCAACCCCACAAAGTAGGTGCTCCTTATTGTTGTCAGGGCAAAGAGTGTTATTAATACAAGACAGCAGGGCAAGAACTAGGAAAGGGATTGAAGCATCATATATTAGCATTGCTTATACACTGCGTTTAAGTTAGAGAACAGATAACTGCACCTATATTCTGAGATTCTGAAGCATACAAAATGTATGCAGTAAGTTGACTGTAACGCTAGAATGAGTGCAGTCATGCAGTGAGACCCTGAAACCTCCAATATCGGAGATTTAAGAAGGATGTTCAAAAAATAAAGCCTCTGAAAAGCAACCCAAGTTGATCAAATGTGTATGTGAGCAATGCTTAATAAACAATAAGATTAAACAGAGGAGTATAAACCCAATGCTTTGAACAGGAGGTTGGAGCCAGATAAATGAAGGGAGTGTTTTCATGTCACATCTCTTTCCTTACATGCCTTTTCCCACCCATGAAGACAGAATCCAAGAAAAAGCTTGCACAAGAAGCCAGTTACCACTTAACAAGCTGAATCTTTAACAGCTCTCTTGCTTTTACAAAAACTGAAGTTTGTTTTTAATACAGAGAAAACTGCAAAACTGTTTGACATTCAACTTGAAGGGAGCATGGCATTCTTTTCCAAAGCACAGCCTCAAAACAAAACAGGACACCAAGTCTGAAAAAGGGAAGGAAAGGAGGAGGAAAAAAGGTTGTTATCAAAGTTCCCCCTCCCCCACAGCAGGTTCAGACCTGAGATTTTGATCTCTATAATAAATAAAAATCAGCAGGGCAACTCTAAACCATAAATAGACTGTACTGCATTGGAACTACAGTATACTGCTTTGCAAGGCAAACTTTTTATTTGTTCCCATTGCACAAAAGCAATCTTGCTACCCAAGTATTATTCTTTTAACTAACTGCTATTGGTAGAAGAGGAGAGGGTTGCTCCTTTGGGGGCTGTCCCCTGCTTACAAAAGGATTTGTTTTGGTGATTGTGAAAAAATATTTCCCAGTAGGCACTCAAAGCCATTTTTATTTCTAGCAAATATGGCAATCAACATAAAATCCTTGTAGCTACTTTTCTCATATAACCAACATTTCTGTAACATCCCTATTAGCAATCCCTTTAGAGGATGTGTTATTCTAAAGGACTGTGACCAACTTCACTGGTTTACAAAGACGACCTAATGGTCTCTGTGATGAACACTACAATTGTGGGCTTCATTCCTCAAAACAAAAAGGTTCCAAGAAAGTCTATTAACAGACAGCAACAGCAGCTTGCTCTTCTTCTTTTTTTTCCGTTTAACTCAACAAGTAGCTTTCTTATAGAAGGATATAGAGCATGAGGGCATGAACTAAGAAATCCAGTAATGAATCTGGGAACTATGATTACCATCGCTGCTATCATCACTGCAATACGCTTCGGAATTAGAAGAATTTTAATGTGGTATAACATTTATATCAAACTCACACAGTACATAATACTCAGAGGAAAAAAGATGTTCAAGAAAACTACAAAGCAAACTTGTTCTCTGTGAATCCAAATTATGAATAACGGCAAGTTTTAGACTTAACTTTGATTATTACATAGTTATTGTTCTTATTAAAAAAACAAACAAACACACACAAACAAACCACACACACCATACCGAGGCCTTAATCATTGTAAATGTGAAACAAGTACTAAGTCTTACCCCAGAGATAAGAAACACTTTACAGAAGTCCAAAACAGGTAAAATCTGCAAAAAACTGGCAGCTTCCAGAGTGTCCTGAAGGTTGTCCATGTTAAGGGAAAGTTTTGCAGTATAAATGAAATCAATGATCTTCTTTAGGCCTATTTTGTTCACACCATGAAGCTTAATGCACATTAAATCCTGTTCCTTCATTCCTCCTGAAAAAGACACATAGGTAAGTTTAGATGATCATTTTGATTGGGTCGAAATAATTTCATAAACTTATACAAAACTAAAATATAATTTTGAAGTTTAATTTAAAAACCCATATGCAACAGTAGAGAGAGTACAACTACACAGAGTTGGGTGCAGTCCCGGGCTGATTCACACACAACACTCAACATGTGTCGGAGTGTCCAAGCGATGGCAATCTGGAGATAGCAGTATGCATGACTTTAATAGTAACACCACCTGTGAACATAGCCTTGAAGTAATCACTCGCAGAAGCCATCATTGCTCTGTGAACAGGAAACACTTCGTCACCATCTCCTGGAACAAGCGTCACATCGCAAAGCAAACCTTCCACTCGCAGTTGGTCAAAACCCTGCAAGAAGAGCATAATGCGAAGCATCCATTTGATTTGGGAGGAGAGCAGGAATCTTTTGTTTCCCTTATGTAAAATACTTACTTTTATGTACATACGTACTATTGTTCCAAAAAGTCACTAAGAAATAATTAGTGATCTTATAACCATTCTCTCTAATATATTCAATGATAATTATTCACTGGAAAACAAGCAGAATAATAATTTTCCAAAAAGTCACTAAGAAATAATTTGTCATCTTACAACCATTATCTCTAATAAATTCAATGATAATTATTCATTGGAAAACAAGCAGAATAATAATTATTTTCCAGAAATGGTTGAAGAATGCAAAGTACACTGGGCCTTGGAAAGTAGCTTTATTCTGCTAATTAAGTTATTTTCAGGAAGGAGTTTGTTTTGTAAGCTTGCACTCCAGCAACTGTACCTTTTTTGGACCTACCCTTTCTGGACATATATGCATTCTAGATATATTTCTGTTCCACACTAGTTTAAGTGCTTTGCAGCCTAAGAGGCTGAAAAATACTGGGGGCCTGAAAGGATAGCTGTCACCTGGTTCCATGATTATCAAATTTATTACCAAAGTTTACATGGCAAAAACTCCAAAATAAGCTCACATTATATATCTGATCTTTTCTGAATTACTTATAACAGCTAACTGTAATAAAAAAAGAAAGTCATCTACAACAGCATCCCAGAGTGAGATTTTCCTCTAAAGATATGTCTGGTTGAGGATACTGGAGGATGGGTGGAATACTCGCCTCCTTCATCCCCTGGGGAACAGAAGCTCAAACATAAAACAATTTCCTTCAATTGGGCATGTCTGATGTTTTTCTAGTACTAACAAGAACGTAAATATTGTCTTTATAGATTTAATACTTAGAGAAGTCTTGACATCAGCCTGCATGGTTTACAATTTAAGTTATCTTAAAGCAAGGCTGTATTTTTAAAACCGCAAAGGTAAGTAAAAATGAACATTCAAATTTGCTGCACAGAAAAGAACAGTGTGCAAATGAAAAAATGAGTATTAATTAGCTCCAATAAATCAGAAGCCAAACACAGGATTATATAAAACTAATGTATTTCAATGACTCAAACAACTTGCCTAGAGTTCTATAGGCTACAAGGTTTTACAACTACCAGTTCTCCATTTGCTCAAATTTTGAAGAAATAACTGAATGAGGAGGAAATAAGCTCTGAACACTTTGCCTAGTGTTCAAACGAGGGAGAGCAAACACGCAAGCCTTAGAAACTAAACCAAAAGAATCACCAGTTTCTCTGAATTAAAAAAAAAAAGTCAACTTTTTGTCCCAAAACTGAGGCAATCTATTTAGGCAGCAAATCAAAAAAATAAGTGGCAGTTCTCCAAGGACTCATACCATACAGAAGTCATCTGCACTCCTGAGAAAGACTGCATTGAAAAGTAGCAAGAGCTATGCAGCTGTAAGCCTGACTCTGTACGGCATGTAAGAGCTCCAGCAGAAACGAGAAGGTAAAATGACTTTCTTTTTAAATTCTTAAAGCTTCGGAGAGGATAACATTTTTATCCATTAGAGGAATGTTCTACCATATGGTAGTGCCACACAGTCAGAGCCCGCACAGGGGGTCACACCAAACCCGGCAGGGCTCTGCCATCTTAGGGGCGTGAAGGAGGAGCACGGAGCTCTCCTCATCGCATCCCTGAGGCAGCTTTCGCACAGGAGATGGTACAAGTGTTTGCCTAACATAATTACATGATTATATTCAAGCGAGCTTCTTTAATACAGCTGTCACTTCATAGTTTAAACGATACTACCTTGTAGAAATTGAGAGTGGACAAGGATACAACCCAAGGAAAAGGCCAGGGTTTTTTTCCAAGCTGTTGCTAAAAGTCGAACCTTTAACTCGCACGAAAAGTAGTTACAAGCCATGCTTGCCTGTGGGCATTGTCAGCACACTAACATGCATTTTTTTGGAGGCTTTTTAGGAATTACTAGTCTGGTAAAGTCTGTTGAGTGGAGACATTGTTTAGAGCAGCCAAAATTCTCAGTACAGATCGATACTGACACAAGAACATTTAATTACCTGTAATACCACAGAGCTGTGAGTATTGCTGGTGAAAAATCTTGTGGTCCCTGTCTTAGAAGACTGTAGATGGGCAGAGACGCCCATATCGCTGCTACCAAGAGATACTTTCATATGAGGATCCTCCTCTTCCACCAGAGATCTAAGAAGATTAGAACAAAGAAACCTTAAGACCAAACTCATTTTCTTTCAGCGCTCTTGTATTAAACCCACAGTCTTCTGGGATGAAACGTAACAGCATAGAGGCTACAGGTCAAAAAACAGCAGGCAGCAGAATCAGTCCTTAGCGGTCCCGTTCAGCTAATCTAAGAAAGCGAAGCGTTAACAGTCTCTGCAACAGTGTAAATACAAAAACTTAATTTTCGGTTAGTGAGTTTTTCCTTCCACTTCCACCCCCACCTCCCTGATGAAGACACTTGCCCACTATTTTATTTCTATGTGTGCTTCCAGTAGTGTAGGATGCTTGCAGGGGTTTCATCCAGTTTTCAAAATCAAGTATCTTACCAGATTGCCAAGGAAAGCTAAAAGATTGAAACTCTAAATGTAATATTAAAGTTCAATAGTTTCATTCTTATGGCTGGGGCTTGCACTATCTTGCTCAAGTATGAACATTGTAATAGAAAATATAGATAGTGGAGTTGCAAGCTGTAACTTTAAGCTATCTTTAGAAGCACGCAACTAGAAGAACTCCTTTAGGACATGATATCCAGTATTTTGCTACTGCAGGCAACCACTTCATAATTTTAATTTAAGATTTGTTACTGTGAAGTCAATACTCATGGTTTTGATTCCAGCAATTACTGTCCAAATCTAGATAGGAAGGGCTAATTTTAAGTAGAACTGTTAAAGAATTACTGCACTATTATTAGCTTTCCATTTTAATCTTGAGATGTAAATTAGGTTTACATAAAGAGATATGCATATGAGATTCTAACTACCCTAACCTGTAATTATTATAAAATGTAAATAAATTTCATCTCCAGAAATATTAACAATAACTAGTTCCTGTAATTTCCATGGTCTAATGTACCACCTATTAGCATGCATAGCAGTATAATGCATATATACACAATATCAATTAGCAAACATAAGATGTTAATCCAAAGATGAGGGCATCTTCATTATTAATAAAGACTCCATGTTTCAAAAAAGATTCATAGCAGTTTGACATAATTGCTGCAAATCTCAGATACAAAAAGTTTTCCAAATTTTAAACGTGCAGGTTAAAACATTGGCCTCCAAGCTAGTTTCAGAAATCACTTTAAATAAGTGACAAGAATGTGCTTAAATTCCACGCCATCCCCCCCATGTCACTATGTAAGGACAAATTTGGAATTTGCGGATGAAAAATAATTTTCATAACTTTTTTCCTCAAAAAAGTTTTGTTTCTTTTTTAAAAAAAATATTTACCCCCACCTTCTTTGGGTACATGGACTATGTAGAGCAGTTTCTGAAACTCAGACATTACCCTGACAGCACTGATGTGCCTTGCTCAAACCCATGAGTACATAAGGCCAGCTATGAAAACGTATTCAAAACAAATTCACCATTCAACAGTGTACATGGGTTTGAAACAGTGAGAATTTATGCACACAGACATAACAACAGATTGTAGGAACAAGGGTACATCTAAATAGCCTTGACTTCCAATGTAGCAACCTGATGCTCAGACATCTGAAAAAAAAAATAAATGTGGATGTACTGCAGCATGCAAGAATTGTTATTTTTGAAACAGAATTATCTCTATTTTATAAAACAAATCCGGAGTGTAATTTAAATAAAGTTTTACAGGGTGCACCTTAGAAAAGTGCTCTCCAAACTCTCTTTGGCATCCAACAAATGCATACAACGATGTAACACAGCAGCAAAGCAGTTGCTAGCTCATGACCCCAAATATTTTTGTTCACTTTGTCCTAGGGCATTTTGGGTTTGGAGGTTTTCTGATGTGGTTTTTTGTTTCAGTTTTAATACAATCATATCAAGGAAAGCGCCTAACATAATTTCAAAGGACACTCAGTCTCTAAATTTGTACATGTCTTTCTAAGAAGAAATATAAAATAATGTGGGGAGACTTGTAAGCGTGGGTGGGAAGGAACCGCAGATTCAACTAACATGAGTCTGATTATTTGCTCTTGAAAGATCTTCCTGGAACGTCAGATCAGATAGTCATTATATGAAGGGGCTTTTAAAATACTTTTTCTAAACTCACAAGAAAATAGAAGATGTACACATCAGTTAAAATCATTAGGAAAAGAAACGTACAAGTAAACCAACTTTCTTGGCTGTTTGGAGAGGGCTTTTTACCATGTTTGCCACATATACCATGCTACTTTATTCCCCAACAGCCAGCACACTTCATAAGTTTTAGAAATGAAGGCAAAGACCTTGACCACGATTCATTTATTCCAAGAACGACAGGGATAATGGAAGCATTTTTCTGCACAGGTCGCATTACACACAACTTCCCATGCTTTGTCCTAAGAGGTCCTCTATAGCAGAAGACGCCTTGTTACAACTGCACAGCCAGAGAGGGTACAATATGGTTGGACCAGATGATCTCAGAGGTCTCTTCCAACCAGAACAATTCTATGATTCTATGATATATTTCGAAATACTTGCAATACTTAAAAGTAGGCATTTGACATGCCAGGTGTGGCTATAAGCAGTTATTTCCCCTAACTCAGTGTCAATACATAACGGGCAGTTGTCTAATACCTATATCACACATATAAGCTCAGCAGCTCATACCTTGATGCTCTTCCACAGAAGAGATTTTCACTATTTCTCTTCCACATTTGCTGTTACATATGTACAGGAACTTGCATATGTGAATTAGACATTAAAAACTGCAAACTTCCACATTATAAAAATCCATCAGAATATAAATGTTACAGTTCTAGTCTCAAACATTAACTTGGCTGCGTACGACCGCACGAGAATAAATTTAAAGATAAGCAGATTGTATCATTCCTATATTGGGGTTTGCTTTATATCTAAACAACTACAACAAAAAAAATGTGGGGTGTTTTTTTTTTTTGGTTTGGGGTTTGTTTTGGTTTTGTGTTGTGTTTTGTTTTTAAATACACTACCTTTTTCTACCTACAGCTTAAGAGTTTCGGAAGGCCGAGCACCCTCTCCCACCACGCAGAAAGTGACATTCAGGAGCTGGTTTTGGCAGAAGTGACAATGCAAGTCAGCAATAAGACCTGGCGACAGCGCGCTGATCCCCTGAATCCCAGCCCTCTGACATTCACCAAGAGGGAAAGAGCACTCCTGGAGCGACCAGAGATTATGAGTTTGTTGTTGGCTTTGTACCAGTTTCAGCATTTCTCTTCACGCAACAAGAAAAACCCATCTTTGAAAAGCAAAGTGAAAACATACCAGCTCTTACACACTGTGTTGATACCAATAGACAAAGAGACAGCAAAACCCAAGCACTACATCGTATACAATGAGAGTAATTTAAAACTACCCTGCAAAGAAATTTTCAGCTATTCAGAATATAATTTCTGTTTGGGGGGCTGTAAAGTGAATATTCGGAAATATTCTGCCGTTTACACCCAGAACAGATGGGTAACACGCTTTATATCTGACCGAATTCCCAACAAAAAACACAGCAAGTACATCTGTCTTGTTTGGACACTTACCAAAGGCGTTATTTACATTCATTAACATAGGTCTGTTAAGCACTATAATTAATTAGATAATAATGAATGTAAACATATCGATTTTTTTTACTTTATTGTAAGTACAGTATATCACAATTAAGCATAGTACCAAAGAAGAAAGCTAATTCATTTTCTAATTAATGGTATTGTTCTGATCAATAGAAATCATTAAACAAGAAGTGCAGCAGCAGCATTTTTAACCAGGGTTAAAAAAAAAAAAAAAAAGAGTTGGAGGAGACAGCTAGAACTACAGTAACATGTAGTGATAATTCACAACGAGTTGCTTTAAACATGGATATTAACACCACTTTCAATGCACACACTTGGTCTGGAGGGAGTCGAACGTTATAGTGTTAAGAACAAGGGAATGTTGGAGTTTAATGGGAAATGAACATTAACGTTGCAATAGCGAGGCAGAGGAGCCGCCCGCCTCTTTGTGCAACCTCTGGGACGCGGCGGCTCGCAGGTCAGAGAAAGGCACCGGAGGTTAACTACTTGCTATCACAGAGTAAGCCGTCAGTCAGAATTTTCTTTCTAACCTTATGTTGAATCTTTCAAGCAGAGGATAGGTTTTTTCCTAGCTCCTGTAACCAAACGTGCTTTTCCTCCTGACTCCAAGTTAATCCTCCAAGTACTTCCAACTGATATTTTTGTAGCGATGAAATCTGGAGTGTGCATTATATAGATATTAATTATATATCTTAATTTCCTAACTTCCTGTCAATTTTGAAGGAAGATAGCTTTGCTTTTTACCATTAAAAGATGTAACTTTTCTTTCTGTAGATGACTGCCCACTAGATTCACTTTCATTTATTTTCTCTCTAAAGATATTATTTTTAATCTTGTTCATCTACTAAAAGGTACCTGAACACCCTCTTTGACAAGCTGTGCAATTAGCAATTTCTTTAGAACTAGAAAGAAGACTGTAAGCCAAACGTTGAGCTATGAAAAAAAAAACCCACCCAAACTACAATAGTTCAAGCTAATGTGAAGCTATACTGACTTTTTGGTTGTTTTGGGGGGTTTTTTTGTTGTTTGTTTGGGGTTTGGGCGGGGGGGGGGTTCATACCACAGGCATAGAAAAACCACAGCTAAGCACCACCCTAGTGGAGAAAATAAAATTCAAATGGAACAATTCAGTAGTATTATTTAATTTTTCATCAATTTGAAAGATACAAGTTCAGTGGCTTTTAAGTAGAAGTCAGGTATATAATTCCCTAAATCTTGTCACAACACAGGACAAAACGTAGTGGGGTAACAACAAGACCAGTTGACTTCTGTTAATGCAAAGATGACTGCAAGGTGAAAATCATCTCAATGGGTCTTCATGACTTTCTAGCTTTAATTGCGAGCACCTGCACACAGAGAAGTGGCACGAGTAAATACCTACGCTGGCACAAACATGAGGGAGCTTAGTATTTCAGGAGAATACTAAATACGCCATTTGAAAATGCACAGACTGACCAAAGTATTTCCAGGACTTCCATCCATTACTGCTCCCGATTCTGTATGCAATCTCGCTAGAGTAAGTGCGGCGAATTATGAAACTGTGAGCTGACTTGAAAGGAGAAACAGAAACACATGTACAGCAGAAGAGCCGCTAACCCCGTGAGCAGGGACAGGTTACGAGACCCTGCAGTCGGACCCAGACCTTGAACCTTACTCCCTCGATCCTTGGCTGGAGGCCTGCTGACAAACATAGCTGACCACATCTCTAGCATAATTGCGATTTGCACCTTCCTTCAAAATCTGCTTAAAGCACTGGAATTTTCCAGCAAACACTGACGGGTATTTTTGAACTGGCTGCAGTTACAACATGATTCACAGTGGCAAATTGCTTTCTAAAGCACTTAGCAAATATTAACCTGTTAAAACAGTTCAGAGGCATCCAAGTGACCCATGAAAGCAGGGATCTGTGGAAACTAAGTTTTACTGCCGACTAAGATATTCAAATACGGTGTTGCCATTTTGTTGTTTCATTTCATTCCTGCCACTGAGTGCTATACATTGTTATGATGTTTTCTTCAGAAATTAAACTCATTCTGATGCAACAAAAACAAGGTAACTATGAATATTATTGGGGATTTGTTCATTCACATCAGTAAACCATTGATCTGTTTGAAATTGTCAGAGCATAGCGCACAGTCTTTGTTTTCAAAGTAAGGAGATCAGCCTACAGCTACAGATATTTTAGAGTGCATGTTCTCAGATTTATTTAAAACCCACAGTCTTTACATAACTCAGCAAAAGCTTGCCAAAGCCATATTGGCCCGACAGCGAATTCTTAATTTGGTGAAGCTCAATAGCTTGTTTTTGAAAGGATTATAACCTTATTTTCTCTGTCAAATTACTGTCCAATGAACCATGACTGCAAGTGTTCTGGTCACTGGTAAATGGCATCTTCAGCAATCACTCCTGGCATGTGCCAGTACTCTGGTATTTATCAGCAAAACCAGATTTGAATTTCATATTAAGATATTCTTATTAGAAGACAAATCTTTACTATTTTATGATCAAAAAAATCTAGTGTATTACAGGGCTATCCTATACACGCAGCTATGAACCTATTAATGAAAAGGCCAATGAAATACAATGAAACTTTCATTTACTATTAGATATAGGGTAATGCTTTACTTTGTATGCGTAATCTGCCAAAAAGTATTTTAGTATGCTTAGTCTGCCAAAAAATAATTTAAGTATTGACTCTCTTACTGTCTTCCCATTATGAACAGATGTTTCAGCTTCGTGAGTAATGAATTTAGGAATTCCTCAAATTACATGGCCACCAAGGAGCTCAATAAGCATAACTGATATGGCAGCATTGTATAAAGAAAATCTCATAATGCTTCTATTAAGAAATTCGAATACTAATATAATGTAGATGAACAAATTACACAATCGTGGTATTTCACATTTCTTCCATTCTGTATCTTCTACCCATAGAATTTCAGGAAATTGTTTATTCTGGCAAAGAAGTTACTTTCACACTTGTCTTCCCCTAAAATAACATCTCATCTTTTTATTACTATTTTTTAACAGGAGTTTCTAACTTAATTCCTTTGTGGTATCAGTAACCCAGTAAAACTAGCCAGTTTTATAGTTTGTTAATGGTTTCTTATTACAAGAATACAGCAAAAGTAGAAACTTTTGCATTCATAGGAAATGCAAGTTTACATTTTAAAATAGATACACGACTCCAGCTAGAAGAGAAAACAAAGACAAAAGGTCCTTTTTGTTCCGATAGGTTGACAGAGCAAGTTAACTCCTCTCTTAACAGACCATCCAACGTGTTCAGCAAACTTCAGCTCTTGCTTTGGGGGCACACAGGTAGTGACACAGGCTGCTGCTGAAGATCTGAAAGGAGGATGAACACAAGGACAGGGCTGGAAGCCAGGACCGCAGCGCCCTGCGACAGACACAAAGCAGTATGACCACTAGTCCCATGCCATCCACTTCAGATGTCACTTTTTTTGACTGAGCAGTTTCAAGGCTGTATTTTTAGTAGATGAACTAGAGGCTGTTAATGTAACTAGAAACACTTTGCATTTATCAGGTTACTGCATTTCTTAAAAATGCCATTTTAATGCTGTTTACTTGAAAACTTTTACCTCAAGTGAATTAACACCGCATTTTAACTACTGTGGGTGCGATTTTCAAAAGTAGCTACAGCAGCTAGCGCAGAATAATGCTCACCTTGGGCGATGCTCTGATGTTTATATTTGCATATCTCACTTTTTACACCTGACCTTGTTTATAGATAAGGACAGCAGCAACAGCAGAACATTTAAACATTTGTTTAGTAACTTGATACTGAGCTCTTCTAAATCTCCACTCCAGGAGAAAGGCATAAAATAAAGCTTACTGTTTCTTAAATTAATAAAACAAGTAGATGTTCCTATATCCATTTTCCACCTTTCCTCTTAACTAAAACAGAAAAGCAGGCTCTATATAGCAAAGCAAACCAGTGAGAAGTGGCATTTTACTTTGACAAGGCTCTGGCCAAGGGCAGCAGGAGAGGAGGATATAGGGCTGCCAGACCCCCAAAATCAGCAGAGAAGGACGAAGACCGTTTCTGGACACATGCTGATGGGCAGCAAGCAGAGCAAGGTAGGTCTCCAACTTTGACTGCCGTTTGGACAGTTACAGCACGAGATGCTCATTGAAATGACCACCTTAAGAAGGAGTCTAAAGGGGAAATTAAGTACTGAAGCAAAGTGGCCTGAGCAGCTCTGCAAGCACAATCACCAAAGGTAGCGAGGCCACAAGGGGAACAACATACACAAACTGACCTGACGGACAGGGACACTGAGCCTTGTTCAACCTGAGTCAGGCTCAAGGTAACCTACTTCAGCTATTCTAGAAGCAAAGTTTTGGAGACTAGTGCATAAAAGTCAAGCCTTTTTTTTTTCCTTTTTTGAAAATACAGTCAAGTCTCTTTGGACATCAACACACAATCATTATCTTGACAAAAAGTTTTTGCCCAAGCACACAAGCCCACGGTGTAAATGGAAATGAAGAAAGCTACTAGAAACACTCAGATGATTGAAGACACGATAGCTGTTCCAAACACCAATGGATCTGGGTGGAAAGGAGGACAACGCAGAAACGGGGATATTCCCAACATCACTTGAACCTTTTTGTATCACCTCAAAGTAAGGCCACACTGTGACCAAAGCCAGCACAAAATTAGGTCCCACAAAGCCAGCAGAAGAGGACTCAGCAACATCAACCATTTCAGTGTGATTTCCCAAGGATACACGCACAGAAAATATTCCCCTCAAAATTCCTTCTTAAACAACTAAACTGTCAGTGGTCTCAAGCTGTTTGCAGCATAATTACAGCCCGCTGGTTAATTCAAATTTGTTTTCCACAGAAACAAAGCAATATTTGGCTCAGTCATTGCTATAAAGCTTTTGTTCCTAACAGTATTTAGTCTCTCTGGGAGCCTCAGTATCACATCCACATTTATCTATTTGACAAAGGGTTTACATTCATTGAGCCATTTGTAGCTTAAATTTGCAGACTCAGATTGTTTAATGATGCTAAATTAGAAACGGTTCTCTAATGACTTTTTGCCAAAGTTAGTTTTAGTCTATTGATTCCTACTATTAAAAACAGAAAAAGCAAAGCAAATACACGTGCTTTGTAGCTTTTCTGCAGAAGTAGAACTACTTTATTTCTTTGATGTTCAAAAAGGTAAAATACGGCAGTCACTCAGAGGTTTCACGGTTTAGGCTGGACTGACGTTGCACATCCTATTCTCTGCCCTTTATATTTGGTCTTAAGTGTTCAAAAGGCAAGCCATAATTTTAGCTAGGCAGCTTAATACTTCCTGTGCATTACAAAACACTTAAGAAAAACATTTTGCACGCATCAGCGGATTACAGCTCTACCTGATGTGTCTTTAAATTTAGTTTTCAGACCACAGAAATTAAGTTTGCAGAATGGTTCCTTAGAGATAAAAATCTGTATGTCTAAGGTAGCACCTGCACATTCAAGACTTGGTCATAGAATGTACATTTCACTGTATTCCTGTAACAGACTTAGGAATAACTACTTTCCAGAATGTCGGCTTTTTTCTCCTATATGCTATACAGAATAATTCTGATAGCTTACAAGCCAGCAAAAAAAAGTAAACAAGAATCTGACATTAGGTTTGGTAATTAACCCCTGCTCTTTGCTGCTGCCTAAGTCTGTTCTACCATTCCTCTTGCTTTGTCACTTCATAGAATCACTGAATGGTTTGGGTTGGAAGGGACCTTAAAGCTTCCAACCCCCTGCCATGGGCAGGGACACCTTCCGCTAGACCAGGTTGCTCAAAGCCCCATCCAACCTGGCCTCAAACTCTTCCAGGGATGGGGCATCCACAACTTCTCTGGGCAACCTGTGCCAGTGCCTCGTCACTCTCAGAGTGAAGAATTTCTTCCTTCTATCTAATCTAAATCTACCCTCTTTCAGTTTAAGCAGGTAGATTAAACAACTTCTAAACAACTTCTCACAGTTGTTTTAGCATTCCTGTACTACAATCTCCTGGGGAGAATGTAGGGATTTTTTAATTACTTCAAATTGTAAAATATTTTTCCCTTATATTATAAGGAGTTTAAATCTAAGCATGTCAGGTAACAGGTGTGGGCAACTTGTTGATCCCATGGAAAAAAATCCCTACATTTTTGCAACAATCTCAGTCACTGCTGGACAAAAACATTACACCAATGATATGGATGTGCACTTCCATTTTAGTGTTATAGCTATACATTATTACACTACAATTCCCACTATTACCATTTAGAACAAGTGACTATTATTTTAAAACCCTCATATTCACTGAGTACTTTATGAAAATGCATAAAGTAAATCCCCATCCAAACTTCAACAATACTGTGTAACACTACAAAAGCCAGTGAGTAGAAAGTGACTGCACAAGATTTTTCCACAATAACAAGGAAATAATGGCAAAAATGACAAACTGGCAGAACTGACATTCTGACAGAATAGGCTGAGTAACATATTCAAGATAATTCTAGAAAGATGCTTTAGCATGTCACAACATAATGTCAATATTGCAACATCACACGGTATAAGGAGAATGAGATTTTGAGGACCTGTAAGCCACAGCATCACCTATAAAGGTCTGCTCAGAAAAATCACCAGCACTGGGAAACTTCATGATAACCAGGTTTGGGTTTTTTTCCTTGTTTTTGCCAGTTTATTATAGCAATGAAATTTCACATTTCTAACTTACAATAATCTACCGAAATACCTATTAGTTAAAAAGCAAAAGTAAGATCAACAGGCACAAATAAGAACTCTATATACAAAATTGCTGGGATTAAAAGCAGTCTTCTATTTATAAGATATAAGCCCCTTCTGTTCCCCACCCACCCAATTCATCTGTTTGCATGCATTGTCAGATTAGTTTAAAAAATACTGGGGAGGGGGGGACACCTGCACATTCATTTTCAACATGTTGAAATTTGAAATATCTAGGAAGTAATTGCTTAAAATGGAAATGTTGCCAAAGACAGGCGAGTGTTTTGGTGTGAACACCGTGTAGTCTGTCAAATGCTCAAGAGCCCAACAAAAGGGTTTATTTAGTAAAAATGACCAATGAAGACAGTAGAGACACATAGGGTGGTCTCACAAAAGAGAACTGCCTAATACAGATGGTCTATGAATTATGCATACACACCTTTTGCCATTTAAGTATATATCATTGTACAGAATAAATCAAAGAGCTCATTGTAGAGCAAATCAGAGATTTGAAAGAAGACACAAAAGCATTAACCTATATAACGTATCTAAGCAGCTAAAACGAACACTGATTACTCCAGAGTATTAAGAATTTATTCTACTTTTCTGCACAGTAACTCATTTCCATTACTGCAAAGCATTTCCTATCAGACAAATTTCACAACCACATGACTCAGGATAGACAGACTGCTGCAAACCCTTTGATAGCACTATATTTGGAATATCATATCTGTTTATTTCTCCTAACATTAGTCGGTCATTTATGAACGCATGCAAAGGATAGTTTCCATTTAAAATACCGATACATTATTCCATGTAAAAGGATAGAAGGCACTAAGTTTACAAACAGATCATTCTGTATTAAAGGTTTTTATTTTATTTTTTTCTAAACATGGCATGTTGGAGACTAAAAACACTTAACTGAACATTTCACTTTTCAGAAAGCAGCTAACAACCATTCTCACATGACAGAGGATTACAGGATTATTCTATGTCATAGTATTTTTGAAAATAGTATTTTTGCATTATTGAATTCTTTGTAGATGTCCATCACAGCACTTTAATCTCCAGAGTTTCAACAAACATTTCTTCCATTCATGTTAATGGAAGATGTGCACAACTTTGGAAGACAATATAAATGACATTGCTAGTGTGAATAAGAAAGAATTATCCTCTTAGTTCTTAATGTATGAGGTGACATGGCCCGTGAACAGTAATTGGGGCATATATTCCACCACCTCAAAGCTGTTACATATAACCAAATTCTGAACTGTTCCTCACCCTCTCTGAAGTAGTGCTTCGATTCTTAATCTCTGCTTATGCCAGTCACTGGGTTTTGTTTGTTTTTAACATGTGGCCATCAATACATAGCTACAATGCCAAGGAATACCACTTTTCCAGCTCGTCACTATTCACTTTGTCCTCTCCTCTGATTCACTTGCTGAAACTGCTCACCTGCCCACGTAACATATTAAGTCACCTAGGTCTGTCCCCACATAGTCAACACAACCGCAAATATGCATATGATTCCACTAGCGGAGCAAAAACTTGCTGTAACAGCTTTCACACTCATTTTGACAAAAAGAAATCTATATTCTAAACCCCAATGCCGTAAGTGTCGTGAAAGAAAATGTAAAGCAGCTTGATAAAGGCACACACGTGCACACATAACTGCACATTCCTAACTCGTGCACTAAGCCAGGCTGCATTACACCTACATATACTGGTCACATGCCAGTGCTCCAGTGCTAATTTTCCCTATGCAATGTGACTGGATCTCTCCATCAACTTAGGGGAAAGCTCAAGCTACTCTGGACCAGTTCCACCAGAAGCCAGGGGGTGTCTGCATTTCCCTTCAGAGGGACCCTTCATCTTCTGTGTAATGGGAAAAGTTACCTCTTCCAGTCAGGATATCCTGAAAATACCCCTAATAAATAACCGGTGGGAAACAAAACCACCAGCCAAGAGGCAGCGATTCACTACTGCTCCTTTCCCATTCCCAGGAAAGCAGTACCAGAACCAGCAAAACCAGCAGACTTCCCAGTAACAGAACCACGTCCTCGCCTACAAAGTCATCAGCTCAACTTCAGCAGGTCCTTTGTTTCGTGTACTACCCGGACACAAGTCTCCCGCAGCAGAGGACTCTCTAGGACGAGCTCTTCATACTCATTCCCCACCTCGGGAACTACCGCACACTTTTCAAGCGGAGGCTGCAGCTAAGCTGCCCGCAGGACAGTTAACTGGTTCACTCCGGTACTTTGTACGTAGATGCCTGCTTCATCCAAGAAGCCAAAGGTGCTCGTCACCACCAGTCTCGGCATCTCCGTACAGGGAAACTAAGGCAGAGCTCAGGTATCAGCTACACAGACCAAATAAAACACTAAAATCTATGTGTCCTGACAATCCAGTTGAACCTCTAGACAAGTTACTTGTAAATCATAAGCAGGATGAAGCTTTTAAAGTTAAAGTCAACTTTACTAGAAAAACCTGAAAAATTGGAATTTCATTTTAAGTACAAAAAAAAAAAAATTACCACCCCACCTTTAAGACCTCCCTAATTTACATTCCAAATTACACTAAAAACCTATTTTACAAGATTAAGATGGGATTAAAAGCTCAATTATACCTTTATATGCTCTAGATCCAAAATACCAAGTATAGAAGCGTTCATCTGTGAATTCAAGAGTTTTATGGTCATTTATTTTACATGTTGTTTCACACACCACTTATTCCTAAATCTTTTACTCAAAATAAGCCTTTCGTCAGTGTGCAGAGTACTACTTATGAAAGAAAACTTATAATAATGAATGTGAAAAACATCCAGATCACATAAAACAGTAGCAAATTTACTGTAATCTCTGCAATGAAGATAATTAATTCCATCACCTATTTTACTGGTCAACCTAAATTACAAGGGTATTTTTAATCAGTTGATATATACTGCCTATTCAAATAGGTGCCATTTTGTAATGTTTCTCATTCTTTGTAATAAAGTGTATGAATAATTTTTAACGTTAGATTTAAGAGTCCTGCAAATGTCAGGTCTGTGTGCCAGTGAAGAAATGTCTCCATAAACAGAGACACATTGACTCATAAAAAGATGATTAAGGCTGCTGATCACATATTTCTCATGCTCCAGATAAGCTCAGCATCATATAGTTAAGCATGATCACTAAACCTGTTCACATACTTTCAACACACTGAGATAATCAGCTACACGATCCCCATCATAAAAGCCGGAGCATACACAGAACTAGATTAGCAATTTAAAGGCGACGCAGAAAAGAAATGCTCAGTTTCAGCAGCAGATAGATCAGACTAGGCTACTTCTGATTTTTCTTGCATTTAATAAGTACTATAGTTTAAAAACCAAAAATATAACATACAACACCAAAGACACTGTTTCTCTGAAATAGGTTCAAAAGCCTCACAATTTTTTTTATCATTATACTTTCCTTGTATTTAGTCATATTTTTTAAAAAGTCATAATAAGTAGCAATTTATTGGAAACAGCTTATTTCTGGTAGCTTTAAACATATTTGATGCATCCAGTGAATGAAAAGGCTGAAACACTTCCATGAAAATTAATTTTAAAATTGGAGCGTGCACAGCACAGGTTCTATACAGCCAGGTTAGCTCCTCAAACCCCAGCCTTTCTGACCACGAACAACAGTGACCACGCATACGGCGTTGTATTGTTTCAGCTCCGCTGCTTATCAATGCAATTCTCAGCAACAACCAAAAAAGACGACATTTAGAGGACCTGTAAATACCCATTTCTTACAGCACATCCCTACAGCAGCTGGAGCAAAAGCCTATCTGCAAAAAGACAATACAAGCTTAAAAGTACTAATATTGGAGGTATTAGGCTGGAATACTACTGGAAAGTAATAGTCTTTATAGTAATTTCCAGATAAGGAAGTCATCTACACTGCTACTTGTGCATTTTAAAGCAACTCTTCCTCATTTTCCAAAGAGCTGCGTCCTTAAATAAAGGCAGAAGCAATTCAGTACCCTATGCTTAGTTTTATTTCACGGAAGGGAAAAAAGCCACCTGTATATGCTAACACAGAACTCACAGCAACAAAAGGTGAACAAAAGCTCCATCAAGATTTGGCGAGACAAAGGCATATTGTTTCCATGTACATTAAAATACTCTTTTATGTGAAGCTACTTTACATGGACAAACTGCCTAACTAAGTACTCAGATATGAATGATTTATATTTATGTTTTAAGCTTTTATTGCAACTTTGTAAAAAGACATTCAATTTGTATTAAGGCTAAGACTTTCAAGAATAAAACAAGACCAAAGCAGGATGATTTCTTTTATACGAGAACTTACACAAACAAAAGTGCAGTACAATATAGCAGGTGATTCCATGTTTAATTTCCAAGTGTAATAGTCAGGAGGAGGAAATGTTAGCATATATACTACAAAGCAAGCCTACCTCAAAGCTCAGCTTGTCAATTCAACATCAGCTCTACAAATTAACACCAACACGAACTTTTCAAATGAACATACATGATATTATTACAAATATGGCTTAATCTGCACAATTTCTCTACGTTTCAACAAAGAGGGAAAGACTCGACACAACATCCATCATGAAACATCCAGGATAAAATCTGGGGGTCTACACAGAAAACAAGGTAAAATTCTGAGTGCCAATGTCATTTCATATATAACAGGGTATTTTGCCACAGGGTAGTCTCACGAAAGCAATCCCACCTTATTATCCTCATTTCTCTCACTTACATGTATGCTGGAGAAAGTGGCGATGACCTGGATGTTTTAAGCACAGGAACTGGGAATTTCCAGATAGCAGGAGAGCTCGTTTTCCATTTCAATGGCATGTTGTCACCACGGTACTACAATAACAGTAAACAGCGTTTCCATAACAGACTACCAACTAGGACTTCCATTCCACACACTACTGACACAGCAGTGGCTGCTGCTAAGAACAAGGAAATGATTCTGCCAATGCCCTTAAACCGATGCTTCCAATCTGTAAAACAGGGCTGCAAGGCATCTCCTTTTAAATCCTGCTGTCCCCTAAAGCAATATGATGATTCTATCCTTCTAACTCAACAATAGTGCCACCTCGTTAGGGAAGCGCTGACTGCAGTATATGGGTTAAAAAAAAAAAAAAAAGAAAGAAAGACTGCACTGTGCACACCAGCACAATGCAGCTTTATTTAATAAAAGCAGCTAATTTTTAAAGAACTGTTTCTGATGCTATTGTTCTACCTTAACAGGGACACTGCAGCACTGTACTATATTCTCTTCCTAGTAACCTCATTTCTGACCAATGGAAGCAGAAAAAAAAAATGGGTTTCATATGAAAATGAAACAACATACCTACTCAGAATACACTTGTCATCCTCTGAACAGTCTTCTTTTGAGCTGCAACAATACAAATGGGATATAAATCTCAGCATAGCCTTAGGCCACGGCTAATAGAGATCAGTGACTAAATTCAGCAGCCTGTTTTCCTCCTGTGCAAGCTCTGACCAAACAATACAAGAATGCCATTATGGAAAAAGCCCATTGCAAAAAATCAGTCCTTCTAATCCATAGCTAGGAAGACAAAATAAAGCATAAATCGCTGCAGGTTTCTGCATGCTCTTCTAATAGCTTCTGGTTCAGGATGCTCTCATTTTCCTATTCTCATTTCCAAGGAGGATGAGCAAAATCTCATGCATTTTACAACATGCTATGGGAACACAAATATCACTCTGTCTTCTGCAGCAGAGAAGCAGAGAGTAGCACACTGTTAATAGCAGTCCTTGTAGGGACGCTATCAACAATCTAATTCCGAACGCCCCCCCCAGCAGCTCACAAATTGCCTGAAGAACTGAGGAAGCAGACGGTCACGCAGGTGTCCATGAGGGACCACTCCGCAACTCTCTGCTCCCCTTGGTGACCTCCTGGGGCCGATGACAGTGGGGAGCTTAGAAGGCAAGTATTAAAAAGGGAACGGAGAATTTAATAGCATATTGTGCATATGCAGAGCAGGTTTCTAAGGAAAAGAAGGTAGAGCTTCAACTATATTGACTCCCTTACAAGAAAAAAAAAATTAAAAATCACTTTTAATGTATTACCACAGTAGACCAGAACAACACTGTTTAAGATGTTTATTCTACAGATTTCAGAAGTCTTTATACAGCATGACAATTTTTCTGTTCATCAGGACAGCTTAATCCTATCACAAAAAAGCCAACACCCTGTCACGCTACTCATCAATAAAGAATAGAACCAGGAGCAGAATTTCTATAAATTTAAGCATTTTAATAACATTTAATAACACTCTTGATAGGTTTTTTTGTAATGGTGAAACCTACATTGTTAAGTTTATTTTTGGGATGAAATCACCAGGGAATAATTGCTGCTTCTGATCGTTATTTTTGAAAATGTTTGCCCAAAATAGTTTTGGGCATTTGAAGCTGTTACCATAACCACAGGCAAGGAACTAAAATAACCCAGGATGATCAGAGCCGAGGACTAATTCAAAACCAGATACACCTATTTGACAAACAATTGAGGAGCTCTCTCCCACTTCTTTGAAGAAGTTCTAAATTACACACGAGCAGCATTAACGCAGGCAACAAATTTCGCAGAAACTGCTACTTGAATGCTGAACAGACATTTGCTGTGTAGGACAACAGTGTATATATGCTATAAATATTAAGAAACACTAGCCCTGCAGAGAGCAAGTATGCACTTTTAGCATAAAGAAGTCTTTCTTTTAGTAAAAGAATTTATGCATTTACATGCCAACAGCCACGCTTGTCTGCACGCATTGTAAATATTGCAGGCAGTCTCATACATATACATAGCACCAGACTACCAGATCATGCCTTCTCTGCACTGAAGGCCTAAAAGTTAAGTTGAAAGAGATGTTAGATAGCAGCTATTATAACCACAAAGAAAAATACCACGATTTTGAATTCATACACTCAATTTTGCTTTTGCATTTGCCGTCATACAGAAACCGTCTTAAAATACAATAAGCAAATGCTGTTACTCCCTTCCTGACGTCGAGTGCACAGCCAGTGCAACCAACTGGTACCCGCTTTTAAAGTCTGTGGCTCCCTGCTCTGCCAACCCCAAGGAGCTGCTACATATTTTATTTATTAACAGCAGGATTACTAAAATAAAAGAATGAGGCTAAGGACAATCAGTGGGCCACTTTTTCAAAAGTAACTCTCCAAATACCCTGTTTGACCAGTAAAATAAAAGCCAACTCAAGCCACCCAGGCATTCCCAAGCATCGACTGGTAATTAAGTCGATCAATGCACATCCAGAAAGCAGAGCTACGTCTCACCTCTGACCCCAACAAGCTCATTCAGCAGAGAGGGCAGCATCAGTGCTCAAATACCTACTCTCTTTTGGGTGCTTCTGTTTCCATTTATTTTTCATTTAATTTACAAGCAACCTAATTAAAACCTTTACAGAAAACCCAGTAACAGTAAACATTTTTTTTTGAAGTGTATGAATCCCAAGCACTGCCCAACTTCGCCTCCTCCTAATGTCCAGCACGCATTACTTGATCAAACAGCCAATGTACAAAATACGGAATTGAAGGAAGTAGCAGTGCCAGGTACTCTAAAAACAGGCAAATGCTTTTCACTTACAAAAGAACCACCACGCGAGACATGAATCACCTATCTGCATATAAGGAGAAAAAAATAAATCAAATACCATTTTCTTCCAGGCAGTCACAAATCGGTTGCATATTCCCAGGAAAAGATTACCTAAATGTATTGTACAATTTACATAAACTATTCCTAAGACAACAGAAAATCACAATATATTATTCTGTTATTTTAATTAGGACCTCAAAATAGCAGTTTAGTTACACATTTAAAAATATGGGAAAAATAACCTGATCTCCTGAGTGCACAGTGCCCACTGAATATACTACCTTTTCTGTTCTCACATTACATTGCTTTGCCACTCATCCCCAAATTAACCAGTACTGAAGGCCAAAAGCAGCATCACAGCTCTGTGCAGAATCCTACCTGCCGAGGAAACAGTTATTCCTAGACAAGTGCTATGAAAACACACCAGACTGGAGACCTGCTTTTCTTTAAGTTTAAAACTCTCTTAAATGCTGAAGACCCATGATACCTGCACAGGTTAAACAGCTTCTTGGACCATTCAAGGGGCTTGTTTTCTGTATTTTTCTCACAAGCAAGTTCATATTCAAGATTAAAAGCATCTACCGTTTATAACTTGCTTGAAGTTATCTTCTCCTTATTATCTGAGTCTTGCATATCTTTTATTCTGTATACAAAAGATAAGAAAGAGGAAGTCTTTGGGTTTTAAGCAATCATTTCCACGCTAGTATTTCCAAAGCTGCACTGAGCAGACGGACAGCAAACTAACTGACAGGGCATCAAGCACTTCTGCAGAAAACTCCTCCATAAAGTAACTGAACAGGTGGCATAAGAAAAAAGGAAAATAAAAAGACCAAAGGCAAGATCCCAAGCTGCCATTTTACAGACCTGAGCTGTCAGCAAGGCCAGAAGCTATTGACGGAGGCTGTACAGTAGTGCAGCTCTGATCCCACAAAAAGAAGGTACGTAGAAGAGCGCTTAAAGGAGCAAGGCCATCCCTCTTCCACCACCCCACCCCGCCCAAATCCTATTCACTGTTGACCAACAAGCAAGATTTGGCCCCAAATGAGGGGAGCAGGCACACAGCACCATACTCCGCAAGCACATAAGAGACCATGTGCAGAAGCACCCCGGCAAGCGTGCTCATCACAGCATCTTTTCCTCTGCAAGCTCTCCCTGATCTTCAGGGTAGGAATGCAACTAAAGCCACTTCCCTCATGATTCTCTTCCTTTTTCTTGCAATAGCCTCTTCTTTCCTTTGTGCAACTTGAACGCTAAGCTGCTACCACAGTTTCGTACATACCGACTGTCAATACCTGGCTTTTACCTGCATTATAAAATAGAAGTTCTCTTCCAGCCCAGTATGTTTACATTTCTGGGGCGTGTATACTTCAACAAGAATTTTAAACCATCTCTGCACTTCCCAAAAGACTTCCCCTCATGGTTGTTCAAAGAAGAAAAAGTCACAGGCAGAAAGATGTATCAGAGCCCAGTGGCAACATAAAACTATACTAGTCTGAAAATACTTATTCTTAGCCTTGGAATGCCACATGAATTTTGTAGGAAAACTAAGCAGAGTATAAGTTAACTTCTAGACATGCCACTGGATTTTCATCAGTTTGCACAGATTGAGTTTAACTTCTTTTTTCAGTCCTTAAACTGTTAAAAACAAAACCAAAAAAATACTTGCTCAGTCAAGTGATTTGCTGTGGTTGAAAGATTTGCTGTTCCGCTCTAACAAGCTGCTTACCTATCTCCTTTTATTCATCTACCAAGTATCGGAGGAAGCGAAAGCACTATGTAGAAATAGGGTTATGCTCTATGGAAACTTTCTCAAGTCTTGCAAACCCTTTCTAGCATGACCTGAAAAGTGTTCTGCACTTCCAGAACCCCAGGCTTCTGTTAGCCTTACAGAAAGAAAAATATTCAACGTTATAGTGACTGTGTGATCTACATCTCCTATTTTCATCTAGAAATGTAGACAGAGAGGTCTAAATATCTGTGTCACAAATACTACGTTTTCTAACATTAGATTATTTCCTACGGGTAAAGTTCTGTTCATATAAGAAAAGATGGCAGACTCAACACCACAGAAAAATATGTTAAAACGGTGGTGTTATGACCAGTACACATCTTCAGACTTTTGAGATTCTTTTCCCCAACACCTATGTTCTAAAAATTCATTGATACAATGCCATGTTTCCATCTTAAAATGGATATATGTTGTTATATGATAAAACAGATGCTTTATGATGTTAGCACTAGCAAAGTTTGCTCCAAACTGAAGGCAGAAACTCAGTTTCACATTGGAAGGGATTTCTCTGATCTTTTGCACATCTGACAACTACCAGCCCGCTGAGCTGATGCATGCTACTACACAAGACCATTTTGATACAGAAGAAAATAAAACAGAACCCCCAAAATCCAGTAAAATATTCACAAAGCCATGGAGCTCAAATGCAATAATAATTTCAACATCAAATCATTTCAGCATTTTAAATATGGCTGTAAAGGCACAAGTCTAGAAATTGAACAGGAGCAAATAAGGATACATTTCTCTTCAAGATCCCTAAAAAATTGACAGTGTGATAGTTTAATTGGATTCCTTATTCAGCTCTTTCCCCTTCACATGGATGCTTCTCATGCCTCTACCTCTGGCTTTTCAATCTATTAAACTGCAGCTGTTCCAATTACTGGAAGAGAATAATTAAAAGATGGTGTTGACAGTACTGCCCTATATATGAGTCAGTTAATTAATACAATTTCTTTGACCACACATCGTGAAAATATTCATACCAACATTCACATGAAGGGAAAGCAAATCTCTGCCTACAGAGGAATCCAAAGGAAACCGGTGCAGTTGTGTTCGCAGTCCACGCACAGCGACACTGCAACATTCCCCAAATATTGAAGTACAGAAAGAAACGGGCAATATGCACCTAGCAATACTTTGGTTGAAACTACAACTTTTCTAGAAACCTCAAAGATCTATCTTACAAAGAAACAGTCTTTCAATTAAATTTAAGTAAATTAAGAAATGAGCTTTAAAATAGCTGAAGACAGTTCTGAGAATTACACATATACTTTGACTTACTATCCACTATGTTGTCTCAAAGAAATTTTTTAACAACTGGGGAAAAAAAGCCCTCAGACACCAGATACAAGTTACAGCATCTTTTAGAAGCAATTGCACTGTAGACATCAAGATGCACATGGCCTCATAAATGGAACAGAGATGCTTACAAAATAGTAACTATCAAATATATTTAATTATTTGTATTGGGTCTGGCTGAGATGGAGTTAATTTTCCCCCTAGCAGCCCTCTTAGTGCTGTGCTTTGTATTGGTAGCTAGAGGGGTGTTGGTAACACCCCAGTGTTTCGGCTACTGCTGAGCAGTGCTCCCACAGCATCAAGGCTGTCTCTCCAGAGTTCCCCCTCACAGGTAGGTTCGGGTTTGGGAAGACCTTGGGAGGGGACAGAGCCAGGACAGCTGCCCCAAACTGGCCAAAGGGATATTCCATACCATATGACATCTGCTCAGCAATAGAAGCTACGAGAAAGGAGGAGGAAGTGGGGGGCATTCGTTATTGTGACGTTTGTCTTCCAGAGCAACCACTACTCCTACTGAAGCCTTGCTTCCCGGGAGTGGCCGGACATCGCCTGCTGACGGGAAGTAGAGAATACATCTTTTGTTTTCCTTCGCTTCCGTGCACAGCCTTTGCTTTATTAAACTGCCTTTATCTTGACCCATGAGGTTCTTCCATCTTCTTTTCTCCCCATCTGTCCTGCTGAGGAGGGGAGTGATAGAGCAGCTTGGTGGGCACCTGGCATCCAGCCAAGGTCAACCCACCACATTCTTTTAAATTGGGCTGACTGCTCAAGGAACAAGGAATAATCATAAATTGTAAGGCATAAAGAAGTGAGATAAACTAGGTTTGTAGCCAACCCCTCCTCCTGTCCAAATGCTGTAAGTAGTACAGGTTCCTTACTCTATAGCAATATGCATAGGGCCATTTCTAAAACAGGAAAAAAAAAAATCCCCAGATCTTTCAATATTAAGTGAAGCAGTCAGGGCATGTACCACATGTTTAACAAGAAGCACCGCAGTTTGCCGTCTACCCACTCAGCATTTTTTCCTGTCTAAAAGAGGAAATTGCTGCAGTAACATTTTAGGATGCATCATTTCAGTGAAAATTATTTTTATACATAAATATACATATGCATACTATATATGTGTGTTCGTGTATGTAGCATGTGTATATATATACACACACACTATATATATATATGCACTATATATACACACACTTTTTTTATATATATATATATGACAACTATATATTACCCTGCATCTGACGCAGCCACTTCCCCTTTCCCTCCCAGACACCTCAGTTAGGAAAGATTCCAGTTCTCACATGATTTTTCAGACTACCAAGATGTATGTTCTTCAACAAACCAAAGAGGTGGTACCAGCTGGCTGGCTGAGAAGCAACCATGTTGAATAATGAGTTTCTCCATTACATACATTCTTCAAAAACCCAAAACTCTGGTCCTTGCAAGTATCATTCATTAACAAGAAAAATATCTTCATAGCCTAAGTATGAAATTTCTGAATTTTTTTCAGCAACAGTAAACAGTTAAAAAAAACCAAAACAACAGACCATTTCCTATTGGGTCACAATCAGATATTTTTAAAATAATTTAAAAAACATAACTTAGGTTAAATCTTAAGCCAGCTTCCCAGAAACTTTCAGGAAAAGGGGACACACAAGAAATGAACAAACATAATCCTTGTAATACTCACACTTTTAATATTTAGAAAGGTTAATTTATTAAAACATTAAATTCAGTTTCAGGTATATTTTCTAACTACACAGTCTCAGAAATACCTCAAAACTATTCCTAAGTATGTGTTTCTGGCCATGAAAATAGTTTTTATTTTATGCCACTTATGGATGCTCTGCATTTTCTTGTGTGTATTCTTGAAAAGGGCTTTGCCCTAAAATTGAGATAAGATTTCTAGCAAGAAATCACTTCCAAGAGTCAAGATGCAGTGTTAACTTAATGATAAGCTACAGGTTATAATATGGAAAAAATAAATAAATAAATCAGCTTTGCTTGGGCAAACTACACTTACATAAAAGGCATTAGGTAAAATAAGGTCTTAAAACACTTAGTAGGAGGTAAAACCAAAGCAAGTTAATGAAGGTTTCCAACTTTTGATCTAAGCCCATGTACTCTGCTGACAACATACTAAGAAGAAATGCTTTTGAATTAACACCGATTTATTCAGAGAACTGTGCTCATCTTCCCCAGGTGATTACATTTAATAAATCACTACAGAAATCTGAATGCACAGTCACGGCAGCCAGACTGACCCTGCTGAAAATAATTGGTCTGAAGCAACAGTTATTTTTATTAGGTCAAACTGTGAACTACAAAAAATTTATTTCTAAACAACTTCTCCACAGCTGTTATGGTCTGTTGGCTGCGCAATTTATTTTAGTAAAGTATGCCTAAACACATTTACACATCTGACTCATATGATGCAAATCTATTAAACAATTTAGTAATTAAAAGGAGGCTAGGACTGAGCAGCAGTCACTAACAACTTCAGTATTTCCTGCACCACAGACAGCAAACGACACATGACACTAGTCATGTGTCAATTAAAATATTTTGAAAATATTCTTAAAATAAAAGTTTGTAGGCTTTTTCTTTCATTCTTCCATTATTTACATGGAATCTGTTAGTCATTTTGCATTCCCTAAACCTTATTGTCTTTATCCACTGGAGTGTTTTTGTGGTCCTGCACACCTACGCAAAGCAGTCCCTACTGAAAAGGGCAGGCATGGCAAGGCAAGAATAAAGCACACTGATCACTGCTCTTATTGTGCCTTTCTGCGATGACTCAGTTTCTTGAAAAGACAAAAAGACTAACTTTTTCTGAGCACGGGAATTCCCACTGCGTTGTCACCTCTGATGGATCCAGTCTGCTAACCCACAATCCACAAAATTTCCAGTGTAGGCAGTCTGACGTCTTTATCTGAAGGCCAGAGTCCCTCGGGGAAGGCTCTGACAGAGAACGAGATTGAAAAGGTTTCGAGAAAGATGCTGATGCTTCAAGTCCAGGTTGTCAGAGATCGCTGTGTGCAAGCTGGGAGCCAACAAACAGCAGGAACGTGTCTTCTAGGAGAAGACTTGAAGCTACTGCACTACGCTGCACACGGTCATTTTACTGCTGCTGGCTGGATTCCTTTAAGAAGTCACAAAAATATGATACTTACATGATTTAATCAATTTATTTGCCACCATCTAGTCTTAAGCATGTTAGATACAAATGTTTATGAAATAGCAACTTAAAGTTCAGCTTGCCTTCACGCACAAAGGCATGGAAAGGCTTACGCAGCGAAAAGTTCAGTTTCAAATTTATCACTAACATTAGTATTTCCTCCATTCAGTGTGAAAAAAAAATAAATGTACAATTTCTCTACACTAGATAAGGAGTTTCAAGTCTGCAGATCATTCCAACAAAATGCCATGAGAACACGTGGAATTAGTACCAAAGCTGGAACAGCTGAATGGGCCACATGGGACAAAGGGAGTCTTGTACTAAACCTCCATACTTTAAATGTCTTCAATTTTCTTCTTTGCCTATAAGCCAGAGGCAACCAGGAATCAAGTCCTCCCATTTGACAAAGGTAGGTGTAGTCCAAAGTTTCCTTCTCAAAAGACAATGTGGAGGAACACCCTGGTTTGTTTGCTCAGGTTCCTCCCTTCCTCAGCAGATAAAGCCAGTGATAACCTCCACACTACCTGTTCCCAAAAGGAAAGCAGAATCGAGTAACTGGGTCTCTTGCTTTGATGCTCTTCCATTCCCACCAGCAGCAGTGAAAATTGACAAAAATGGATAGTTTTCACAGGTTCTTTCACTTGGGAGGGGGCCAAGAGCAAAGACACTGAAGACGTGTTTGCAGCTCAAGGAAGATTTACACCTCAATGATACCTGTAACCATCCTTGCAGTCCTAAGTGCATGGAACAGCTTTAATTGCACAAATTCTCAGAGTTGGATACTACCTCTTCAGAAGACATCTAGTCATCTTCTACAGCAAAAAAAGAGGTTTTCTGTAAATTCCCACTGTTGAGTGTTGTTATACAAAGGACCCAAAAGGCACAGGCTTAACATTCAGCTGGGGGTAGGGAGGGTGTACAATCAATGAGTATGTTCATGCCACAGAATTAGCACAATCTTCGTAGTTATTAACATTTAAAAAAAAAAAAAAACTTTCAAAATGTATACCTTGCTTACATTTAGATTTTTCCAGAAGATAAAGAATGATCACAAAAATGACACTTGATATTAAACAGTTCCATTTCTCTGAAATACTGTTATATTCTATTTCTAATTCGCCAAATGTCAAAATTCCTGCATAAAAAAATAAAGTATAGAAAGAAAATTACGAACTGCTTTCTTCACTAGCGTCTATGAGAATATAAATTTAAAGAAAACTGTACGTTTCTTAGGCAAAGTTTCAAAAGATGTGAGTCATTTCATTCAAGTTTGTTATGGTGGGCAAACGTACAAGCTATAAATTCATTTCCAAAAGCAGACTTAAAGTGACAGTTTTAAGATATTCGCTGAGCAGACTGGAACAACTCTGCAGTTAGAACATCCCTATTTAGTGACAAGAGAACTATCCGGATAATTTAGGATGAAATCAGGACATGCTGCTTTGCATAAAATAACTGTACATCACGAGAAAAGTCTAAGCACAAGCTGTTTTTAGAAAGGCCCACAGAAGAATGCTAATCTTATTTGGATTTTTAAAAACTATGAAATACTTAAATCAAATAGTTGAAAGTCTCCTGATTATAAACCTTTATTTCATAAAACTTCAAACATCTGACTCCTAATGAAAGTTGAAGTTCAGTGCTTTCAGAAATGTCCATGTAGCGGCTTCTCCAGGTCCCGCTGCTGAGCCATTTTACCAGCACTACCGCACACTCCAGGCAGTTTTCTACAGCTTTATAAGTGTTGTACGTGTGACCACATCACTTCACCCTGGCAAACCGGCCTTTGGAAACACAGAATTGGGGGGGGGGGGGGAAAAAAAAAAAAAAAAAAAAATCGACAAAGCTCTGAGAAGGAGAGGCCTGCACGGAGGTGGGCAGAAGGGCTCGGCCCCAGTGACAGCTTCCAAGAGCAGAGCTGCACCACCTCCCTTCCACCCGCCCTCGCCGCCGCTCAGTCAGCAAAAAAAAAAGGGTCGAACAATTCTGCAAATAACGCTAGACTTGTATGCAAAACAGTCACATCGCTCTCATCCATGCTGCTCTAGTGCATCACAGCAGGCTCAGGAGAGACCACGTTATAGAAGAGAGAGGAAAAAAAAAAAAAATATCAATAGATGAGCACAGTGTAGAGGTCCTTGGGGTGAAAAGTCACTGCACAGCTGTGATGTGCAAAGAGACTGTACAAAAGTCAGCTAAAACAAGAAATATCTGTATTTCAGCACCTTCTGCAGCTGCAGTCATCTACTTTTCTACAGCTGAAAAGTTTCTTTTTGATGCATACATATACAACACCAAACAACTGTGATAACTCAGTTGGGACAAGCCTTTCTCTGAAATAGCTTAAAATAAAACAGTTGTAATTCGGGTGTTTGCCTGCCAGAGGGAGCTGAAGGAAAGAAAAAAATCCCATATATCACAATACTTCAAAAGTTTTGGTTTTGTCCTACACCAATCAATTTAACTATTCAGACAAAAAAAGGTTTTAATGCAAAATCAGCCCCAGCTGTGTGGGCACAGGGCAGTCACGGCCTCATCCCACACAGGGCCCCCCTGCACCAACACCCCCGCTACCAAACCTTGCCAATTATGCCCAATACACTCGCTCTACGAATAAGTCTCCCCGGATCTCTGAATGGAAACAATACCTACTTTTAAGGTATATTCAAGTACTTTTTGATCCACACCATAGTGGAGATGACTGCCCCAGAGACAGGCTTCTCTAAGAAGGAAAGCGTCCCATGAGATGGTATCTAATGCCTTATTACACCAACTTGCCATTAAATGCATGGCAACACTGCGCAAAGACTACGTTTCCAGTTTGTCGGAATGAAATACATATTATGCTGAAAACAGATTTTTATTGAAATGCTTACTGGTCTTTTTTGCACACTCTTTCCACTTACTGCTTCTAACATTCAACGTTGGTACACCTATAAATCTGCATGTAGTTAAGAGTCGGTACAGCACAAAACTATTATAAGTTACCATATTAATAATTTATTCTTGCATAGCACCAGCTAACCTGAAGAGTTTAAAATAGGCAGGAATTTGTCTCATTTTGCAAACTGGTAAAGCAAAATATCTAAACAAGGTGTTCATGGGAAACTGGGATTCTGTAAAATGGCTCAGGAAAGAATTCCACTGCACACATGATGGACAACCCCTTCCTTCCATCTCACACTTCAGTTAAACTACTTCCAACTTCAAAAACTGTACATATATAAAAGCCAGCATGAATCCCACCAGAGTTTTCACATTTTGAAAAACAGCAGAATGAGTACACCTTCAAATAGCTCCCTTAAAATTTAAGGGCTAAACTGATCCAACTTTCCTTAGATCAAAATTTGACCAACAGCTTTAAAATAAGCTTAGTAGCATCCTGTGTATTTCTTGTAATCAAAACACTTTTAGGAAAATCAGTTATGCCACCTTCTGGTATTCATAAGAACTGCTCTACAAGACAAATACGCATTTTCATAAATTCCCATTTTTAAATGAGAAAACACACAGCATAATGAGAAAATTCACTTAATGTAGGATACTGATGCAAAATACGACTTTTTTTAATGCTTCGGTTGATTTGTACAACACCATTAGCTTGGACTAGCTTGTGTCCAGCCTTAAAGTCCCTAAGCCTGTACCACCTGCTGACAAATGCAGCATCGTTCCCCCACGTTCCCTGGTTTGAGAGGAGCTATTCTGCTCTTTGCCCCATCTCGCCAGCTAGAGCAAAGGAACTGGGAAAGGCAGAACACGAAAAGGATGAGCAAACTTGTGAAATGGCTTCTGTACAAGGAACAGCTTGTACATTGGACTTAATAGCGTGGAAGGCAGATAGGCAAGAAGAAATACATTAAGAGCATATAGTGTCACAAAAAGCACGGTAAAGGTGTACAGGGAGTCATTATTCACCAGCTCTCCAGCCCAATAAAGAGAAAGCTTCACATGAAACTAGCAGATGTCTGGTGAAAAAAAACAGAGGAAACTTCTTCACATAACATGCTTCAGCTATCACACCATCAGCTTTTCAGTAACCGTTTCTTCTTACGACACAGATTCACAGAATCAACTGCAAAAAGTAATTAAAAAAAACAGTTTGTACTGAGAGGCACGGCAGGTGACTCAAGCAGACTCACAGACAAGGCCAGCGATCAAACAACTTCGCCTCACCTCCCGCTACCAAAGCATCATTAATGCTATAGTAGGACAAATGTATGGATACGTAAGAATTAGAAACACCCTTCCTTCTATATTATACCTGGATCTATGCAATATAATCTGTACTGCTAAGCAGACAAGGAAGGATGAATTTAAGCTAAGATTTCATTTCAATAAATTTTTTATCATTTCCAACCTAAGCCTTCAATATAAAACCGTTTCTAGATGTCAAATTTCCACCGACAATTTCTCAAGCAGAAAAAGCAGTGCATCTCCAGTGAAGGAAGAAAGAAGGCATAGAATTAGGTATGAGATAATATTAGTAAATTATGTGGATAACTGACTCCAAGCATGTCAACTCTGATGCTCCACTGTTCCTCACAGGACATAAACATCTAGTGATTCTCCAACCTTAGACAATCTTTGACCCACAAATTAGATACTTCTGGCTATAATTTTCCACTGCAAATTTGAACTACACAAGTTTAATTACATGAATATAAAATGTAATTAGGAAGTTTAGTGTAGGTATCAGCCAAACCCAAGACCATGCTCAGGTACTTATGTACAAGTAGCAGAACCAACATAAGACACAGCTGAAATACAAGGACATCTATAAGCATCCCCACTTGCTCATCACAACTTCCCACAAGCCTTTGCATATTCTTTCAGCTATATGTATTTAGCTTTTTGCAGTGTGTGTCCCATTGTATAATCATTTTCTGGATCTCTAAACAAAGCAAAATGTTAAGCAAAGCTTTGCTCTAACATGTTTGTACAATTAAGGTTTTTTACTCATTTTTAAAGTTCAGCAGTTTGGTTTCTGGAAATACTGTAATTGTCATTTTGCCCACACAAGGCAGAATGATAATATGCAGAAGGGTATACACGCACATCACGAGAAGTACAAAACATCACTTTCAGCACAAACACCACCAGAAGTCATGCTGCAACACCATTTTATTTGCCTGAAAGATTTTCCAAGAACCTCAGAAATAACTAATATAACACCAAAGTTGCACAATAATCCCTCAGAAGAATCATGATAGTAACCAGACCAGGCATAATGTGACTGCAGCCACCTGAACAAAGTCTTGCTGCATATTGCACAAAGCATTGCCTGGAAAATGCAATGCTATCATCCCACATAATGAAGTGTTAAAATAATCAAATTTAAAAAAAAAAAAAAAAAAAAAAGTCAAGCACTGACATCAGTCATGCCCGAACTGTTCCTGCCTGCCCATGTACTTACAGACATTTATAACTGCCACTGAATAGATTTTTGCAGTTTAGCAAAGCATTTCTTCACTCACTTGGAACACTGATTCTAAATTTCAAACCTTAAACTAAAAGTAGTGTTGGGGTCTAGCGATTCAAAGGCAATCTCAAATGAACTCAGTACTTTCATGCCACTAAAATCCTTGAACGCTGAAGCTGTTGAGGCCTTTGAATAGCATATACTGGAAACATGAAAAGAAGGCAAGATTAATGCAGGGGACACCGGGGAAATCGCTGCTGAGCTAGCCATACGCTGCTCCAAATCCAAAAGCACAGGGTACAGCGGTCAGATTAGGAAGGGAGGGAGGCAGGGCAATAAGCCAGGCATTTATTCAATAGGGTCAGTACTGAACGCGAAGCGAAATGCAGTTGGTAGCTCAAGATAAGATGAACATTTGCCACAAGAGTCTCTGCAAACAGTGAAATAAACACTGTCCCAGTGAATAATAAATCTATGCAGGGAAACCTACAGTTACAGTAACTCCTGGGCCACAGGAGTTTTACATAAACGCTGTTACAGAAGAGTGTTCTTTCTTTAGTGCTTCTCATCAAATTTCTGCAAACTTACGTTCTGGCTCATATCCTGAATCAAGCAACAACATGCACAAACATACCTTTTTCTGTTTGATTCTTTAACTGCAGTAGAAACACGAGCAAACTACCAACACCGTGCTGCATAAAATGCAGCTGCTGGGAAGAAATATTTTTTTAAAAACATGACCAATCTTGCTGGGTCCTGAAATGTGCTTTCAGGGATTGGGGGGGGCCACACATGACACAACAGCAATACCCAATTTAAGCACAAAATACCAATTTGTTAAAAAGGAAAGATCTCTTTGAAGACTACCAGGGATGTTAAATATTTACATTCAATAAAGAGTGAAGAAGTTGTTCAGGATTCTCAGCCATTGTATCAAGCGCCTCAATGCAAAATAACTAAATTCTAGTATTTGCAGATAAGCAGCCTATTTAAGATTATCAACACCCCAGAACAATGCACAAGGCACAGTGTGACTAAGCTTTTACTTCATTGCTGTAATCTGATGAAAGCATACAGAATCCAAAGGGCAAAAGTAAAATTAAGTAAAATTGAGCCTTAGCTTTCCGTTGTTGAATGCACATAATAAATTCTTTTTAACAGCAAATGCCAGTAATGTGATTCAGTTCATTTACCCTCCTTCTCCCTCCCTTTGCTCCCAAGTTCTGCGCTGGTCTTGTAACGCAGTACATTAACTGTACGGAAAACAAGGCCATTCCTGTTCTTAAACAGCGCTGCTCATTACTCCTAACCCGTGCATAGCAGAGAGATGGCCAGCCTAACCCCAGACCAAGCCAGCAAGCATCACGTAATTAGTCCTCATCGGCCGACGTCTTTGTCGCACCGCCCGGAACAGCAGCGACAAAAAGGATTTCCAGTTTACAATGACAGACCAGCGATGTCCTGGCAAAGCCCCTGGGCAAAATCCAAGACAGACTACTATGTATTTTACCATATGGGCCCAGCTCTAATTATCTGAAAACAGAACTGAACACAGTCACATTGGTGCTCTAATTACTGGGGAGACCGAACAAGAGAGGAGAAAACCTCGCTGTGAGAGTAAAGAGGAACCCAGACAACAGTCAAATCTGCTGCTCTAGCCAGGAGAGAACAGCTTTACAAAGCCTGCGAACTCCTCTGCTCCAGTTCTCATGTTCTGCTTTACTCCCACATTGCTCTGACTCGCTCAAGTCACATCGATCCACATTTAAGCAACTGCAAATACGGCTTTGCTATCCTTGTCCAGCTGAGGTACTGAGGAACTTGCTGACTTGTTGATACATGACCTCTATGCTTTTTGGGACAACAGAAGTAAATTGAGAGTGTCTGAAGATTTAACACATCCACTTCAAATTAAGTTTCCTTCCAGATCCTTGTCTGATACACCTCCACGTACCTGGCTGTCAGCTTTGATTCAACTAGCCTGCAACAGGTGAGCTGGAGCAGACAAATGAAACTAGAAGTCTGGAATTTGGAACAGGGCAGTTGTACGCTGAAAACGTTTGGAATCCAACGTGATGGAGCCGAATGTGATAATATAGCTTGGGAAGATGGAAGGAGATTAGCAAGATGCTCCGGTTTCAGAAATGTCATAGGAAGGTCAGGCATAAATATACATACAATACTGTAATGAGGCAGAATAGTAGTAGTTATAGCTGAAAGCTTTCTGTGATGGACATACTTCTGCATTTTAACAGTGCACTGTTATTTTCAGTTGTTAAATTTACTATTACGTGCAGGAATCATACTGATATCTGGATTTCAGATTTCAGTGTGCATCTAAGTATGAGATTGGTGCATCTATTTATACAGGTGGGTAGTCCCCATTCTATAGAAGAACATACTGTCTGAAAAACCTAGTCGTTTCCCTCAACAGCCATCATCGGTCCTGCAGGTTGCCTCTATAATACCTCTGAAGATCATGTGAAAACATGATTATAGTTGCTTCAACTCTCACTGTCCAGAGCAGGACACTAATGCAAATATAACCTAGCACTTCTCATTTTTACAAGATATCTTTAACAACATTAGCAAGCTCATTAAATCAGTTTCACATGCAAAACCTACCGATCTCCCCATACAGTGAACAGCCAAGCAAGACTGGGTATCCTGTTTTTCTAGCACGGTCTCCACCACTGTGCAATTATTTTCTAAGATATGCCTGATTTTGCATTCAAGCAAACTAAAACCTGAACCACAGACACATCCCAGATGTCCAAAGACAATGGAGTCAGAAACGTGTTACCAAGCTGCACGCATGAACATACACACACAGAACATCTCTAGCATTAAAAAAAAATGGAATGTACAAGTGGGGTTTTTTTGGATTCGTTGGGGTTTATAATGCAAGGGTTTTTTAGTGTTCAGGTGTGGGGGTTTTTTCCCTTCAAGTAAGGCACAGATATACACATCTTTCACCTGTCTTGGGGGCGGTTTTTGTTCGTTTGTTTTTAAACGTAGGAAGTACCAACAAACTATTTAGCACCCACAAAAAAAGGTATACTTCCCTTTTCAAAATTAGGTGACTTCTTTTCTTATCAGTAAAATGAAACAAAACCAATCAGATGCACCCACAGAAAAGTTTTATGTTTTCTTCCCCTTCCCTTTATGAATAAAGAACAATGTATTTCTTACATATTTGACTACATGGGAGGACATTGATTACAGCTGAATGTTAGCACCAAAAGTGTTTTCTGGGAGTAAGGAATTTACAGATAGCATTGTTGCTTTTCAAGATGACAACTTTTACTTCAAAAGCGTTTATTTAGATGATCAGCTGCTAGCTAAGGCAGATTAAACTGCATATTAAAATGATTCATTTTTGAAACAACAGGAGTTATTTAAGTTTTTGAATGTTCTGTGCATTATCAATTTAAGAACTGTGCCGGTCTGTACCCAAAAGTGATACGTCCAGTATAAATACAGGGTCACAATGGATAAATTACGTGCAGAAAAGCAAATCCCGTATTCCCTTAAAGGGAGAATGCTGTACACGCTCTCTGAGTACATTATTTTAGATTTAGGACTCTAAAGCACCTTACCATAAGCATAAAGTCACTTTGGATAAAGCCCCTCTTTTTAACTTGGTGCATTCAAATAAACCCCAAACTGAGCAGGGAAACAATTACTCATCACACTCCACCCACCACTTGCCATCAAGAGAACAGTTAGAACCAATACACATCCACCCAAGCGACAGAAGCCAGAGATAGGGAAACAAAAGGGAAAGTGGCAATCAGCACGAGATGACATTACACTGCTGACAACATGTCACCAGTTGGAGAACTTTCCAGAGTTTTATCTTTTCAGGAAAAACTGTTCACACAGTGTTGAACACAGCACAAACCAGGCAGATCTTCCCAGCAGCCTGGTCTGCAAGCTTACCCATCCCATTAAAAGCAGTAGCCTCGCTTCCTTCAGAGAAAAAATAAACTATTTTAGATCCACACTATTTGCTGCCCACATCAAGATCAAGTTGCAAACATTTCACATGTCAAAGGCACTGGTTTACAAACAATATACTAAAGCCACATTTGGACAGACGTTAGGATCCAGAAGCCACGTATAGAGGGGGTTTAACTGCAGTTAACCCAGAAACATACCTGAATCAAAACCAAAAACCAGCTTTTAAATCTGTAAGAGGGTGTTACGACTTTGAACCACTGTTCCTTTCTCAATGGAAAAAAAAAAAAATTAAGAGTTAAATGCTACCAATTTATTCATCAAGCCTGCACGTAAATTTTAGTCATACCAGAGCAACTTTTGCTTTTTTATCAAATACTCAATCACAAAGAAAACATTACTTTTACCTAGTCAATACTGAAAAAACTCCAGAGATTTTATTTAAATGCAAGTCAACGCTAAAGCTGTGAGTTTTTACTTTATTAAGGATTAAGTCATTTGTAGTGGTTGGTTAAAAAAGTAATTTGGAAAGCTAAGAACATTTATTGGAGAAAAACTTTTGACTGAAGAGGTTAATTCTTCCACTGAGGTTAAGAAATCATTTCCTCCTAAGCAAGCACAAACAGTGTCATACACACCATACTGAGACCAGATGTGATCAACACAAGTGTCCAATAAATAAGAAACTTGTCATCTCCTTAAAAAAAAATCCACTGGATTTTTTCCAGTTCTCTATTTTCTAAATTTAGCTCTTACATGAATATATTCAAAAGGCTTTATATGAAAATGCCAACCTTCCCATTTCAAATGAAAACATACTTGTTCTAAAATATTCAAGTGCACATGCCTAAGAACGAGTGATGTAAATGCACGGACCTAATGAGAAGGAGAGAAAATCCAGGTAACATCACTGCTACGGACAGAGAGAGGCATGACTGCTAAATAAAATCAAGTACAACAGAGTAACTAGGGGGAAACAGGATGGAGTAAAAGGTACTGTTTGGGATTACTAGAGACTGGAAGCTCTTGAAGATGGAAAGAACACATACATCATAACTCTGCTCTAAGGAAAGCTTTTATAATTTTTTCTTCAAGTTCCACAGCATTATTCATTAAACAGCCACTCTTTGTGCTCTGCAGAAGCGTGACTGAGCAAAACACTGCTAAAAGCCTGCATGCATTCACCGAGTGACAGCAGTATACAAGAATTTCACTCATACAGAAGTCTGAAAAGTGAAACTTGAGACTCAATATGTTCAAGTCACCATAAATGCATCCAGCAGACAAAAGGCACTTGTGTGCCTGCTTCGTTTGTGCGTTGTTGGTTTTGGGGTTGTTTGGGGTTTTTTTTTTTGGAGGGGGGGCCAGAAAATCTGTTGCTTCTAATCCAAGATCAAACATGTAGTTTTGTGCCAGCAGCTATTTCATTATAAACTTAAGACATCTAATATCATGTTTTCTTTTCCATTTAAGCATGACCTTCCTATTCAACTACAAAAAGCAAGAAAACTAATCAAGATATAACATACATCTCAAAAAATATTTTCTACAGAAAGATACTGCACTACAAAAACACTGATTTTTCAAGTTTCTTTTGAAAGAATGAAACCAGTCACTCCAACATAAATTAGCTGGATCAACCAAACTACCATTATAGGTGTGCGAAGTACAGCACAAGATAAAAATATGAATTTTATAGCTTCCAGGTTCAGTTAATAAAGGAACAATTATGTTTTAAGTAAGAACTTTATTTCAAGAAAGGAAGACACTGAAATTAGGTTGCTGGAATTTCATCCAAGATAAGGGAATCATCTCAACTCTTGCCTTAAATCTGTGGTTTTTCTTTCTAAAAAAAGAATAAGCACAAAAAGATTAAATAGCAGGTAAAATGTAATCAAGAAAGACAGAACTGATAATTTTAGTATACTTTAAGGTAGAAATCCCTTTCCAGACACATCAGGAATGTTTTTAGCACACTCCGAAAGATTTGATAAGCAACTGTTATTGCCTCCTTGTTCTAAAATTGGCCTTCAGATATCTAAAAGCAGATGCAACGGCACAGAAGTCTTGGATTAAAGAACTGTTAAGACTAAGGCTGGGGGTTTTTTTCTGCTTGCTTTGAAAACCACACAGTCCATTATTTGATGAACAAATTAGCTTACAACTCACTAACTAGGTCCTTTCGTTTCTTACATCACTTGCTAATTAGCTCTTCCAGAATTCCTCAGTTTTCCAGATGGGTAGAAAGGGTTTCCAGGTTGCCATCCTGAAAAACCCCACTGACATCTCCGCAGGAATTCAGGCACTTGCAACATACCTGTCGTGAAGCACCGCTGACACCTCCCCTCTGAGCACAGAATGATCCATGCCGCCCAGGTTAGTAACTCCCCTGTTGACCAAAGGAGATAAAACGTAACATGTAATTTTAGATGAGAGTAGCCACACTGACGTGTGCTTAACATGGTAGAACAAACGAAGTTACAGCAAATAACTGCCGAAGATCTGTGGAGTCCATCTTTTGTTTTTGATAAGAAAATGACTCTGTTTGGAGGAAGAAAAATGAATCACAGAAAGCCACAAAGCAGACGAGACACTTTCTAAAATTCATTCAGGCACAACAGTATCTGTGCACTGTCCATCTCAATACTACCTTTTGAGGTTGCTACAAAAATATGCCAAGACTGTCAACAGCAGCAGAAAGAAAACCGACTCAAGAATAAATGCCATGAACTGAAAAGTCTGAGGTTAAAAAAGGACAAAAAAGTGACAATATAAAAAGTGCCAATCTCAATGAAAAGCCTTCATCCCGATCTTCCACAAACCTAGTGCACGCACAACTCTTTGTGCATGAATTTACTCTCTACTGCTTTGCTGTGATGCCTGTATTTCTGCTACTCCTTTGCCTACCATGAACTTCAATTAGGCTTCTTTTGGCTTGCAAAGACAGGATCTAATCTAGGATGCTAATTTCTAATTAACTTGTCTTGTATTCATGTGTGCTTTATGAACACGAGGAGAACATCTAGAAGGAAGTATAATCCCAGTGTTCCGTTTCAATGCAAGGACCAAAGCTTCAGGGCACCAAAGCTTCGCAGCTCCTCAACTGTTAAAAGTCTGAACAGAAATGACAGCAGACTTAGGCCTGATTTGAAGCACAAACAGAAAGTGAAATGAGAAAACTGAATTGTTCTCTTATTTAATTACTCATCTTTGTTCAACTTAGAGAAGAAAAGGTTCAGAGAGATCTAATCACAGGTTTCCAATACCTAAAATGTAGTTGTAGAGAAGATGGAGGTACTCCCTTCACAAGGATGCACTTTTTCCTTTTTTTTCTTCATTAAAAATCTTTCTTGAAAACATGTTACAAACAAAATCAACATTAAGTCACTTTTGTCACCACAAAGCATTCCATACAATGAAAATATTCTGTATTAAAAAATACAAGCAATTGAACTTTACTAGTTGTTCTCTTTGCCAACAAAGCATCAAGAATGAAAATGAGATTCAAAATTTGAACTAGGTCTTCGGACATTTTAATATTAGAAAGCCTTGGGTGAATGTGAAAATATTTACACCAAAATCTTTTAATTTCTTCTTTTCTACCCATATACTACAAGTTTTTGGACAGATCTGCATTTATGCTTTTCCTCTTGCCTGCAGTCCTACATCATTAGGGATGTGCAATTTTGCCTGACTGGTAATTTGTTTGCTGGGGGAAGTAAAGAAAGAGTGTTTTGTTTGCAGGATCTTTTTCCTTGGCAAGAGAGTGAAGACATAGGAAACACGAAGGGTGCTGTTTCCTTTAAAAGAACTTAAACATTCAGACCAGCAAGAGCCTTAAACAAATGCAGTTACACTGATAAATGACTTTTATGAATTTATGTCATCAAATCAATTAGGAGAAACTGGGAAAAAGACATTTTCCATGAGTGTACACCGCCTGTATAAAGAGTTACTGTCAAATATACAACAATTTCTTCCACAACTCTTTCTCCAGCATCTTCAAGATGCAACCTTTTCTCCCTCATCATCTACTCCGGTAAAATCCATCTTTCACAAAATTAAATTATTCTGGTTTCAGACAAGCTCCACGTTTCTTAAACCTTTGAAACGTCTGAAATGTCTTCCTGCCTTGTCCCTTCAGCCACGTTAATTTATTACTGTGCATCCAATACTCTTGCTTCTCTCACAACATCAAGCATGAAAAGCTGCTTTCTAACGCCCTTCAGGGCTCAGCTTTGCTGTTTTTGCAACATTGGTTCCCCTTAATTAGACCAACCTTTGGCAAACTGTCCAACAAGCACCTCTTTTCTTTCATGTGACCCCTTATGCATGAAGGTGCCTTTAAAAAGTGACCATTTCTCCTTCAAAACAACCACCAAGTCAGCAGTGAGACATGGCACTTGACATTGGTCAGCGCGCTGATACATCATAACTATTTCTTCTTAGTCACGCCATTTGATTTCCTATCGATCCCCATCTGCACCTGCTCGCTGTTTGCCCTGCGAGTTACAAGCACTTTGGATGAAAGATGTTTTGGTTTACCTTTGTGTGCCAGCACTGCTTGTCAGGTGAGTATTCAAACAACACATTACCTAAACAGTTTCTGCAAACTAGATATTGAGCTATACTTTTCACCGCATTTTCACATACGCACAAAATTAAGTAAAAACATAGCATCATTAAATTCAAAAGAATAAGAGATCTAAAGTCGGTCACAGAATTAGTCATTCATCTGGATGAAGTAAAAAATGAGAAATCTGCTCCATAGGAAAGTTCATAAGTTTCTTCAATTTTTAATTTTTTTTTGTTTTTTGTTATTTAAAACACGAGACTGCACCCAGTAAGGTAGACCATCCGTAAGCCTTCGCAGCACGAACGAGGAGCTCAAGGCTGACATAGCACAGGTAAGCGCTACAAGTGCCAGCAGGCAAACAATTGTTAAGGCAGCACTTTGCCTCTTCAAACCCAGTACAAAAAGCTGATTATCTCTGCTCAAAAGCCACCGAAACTAAACATGGCAAGAGAAGCAAGCTGATGGCCGAGAACTCTGCTAGCACGACAACAGCAGAGACTCAGGCCTTTGTCAGAGGCTATTCTGATCCGGCTGCAAACACCCAGATGCAACATCTGTGGAGTCAGGGTTGCTTAGGAGTAAGTGTTAAAGAGGGCATCAGACAAATATTTTAAAAAGATTCCTCATGGATTTTTTTTGTCTTTAATTGAACAGACACTACAACAGTGTTCTTTACTACCTTTAAAAATAAAGAAATAAATAAATCAACATACTGTTCTCAAAGCTATTCAGTTCTGGCTCCTTGAAGCAAAAGCAAGAGATTATTAAAAACAAAAGTTGTGTGAAACTGCCCAAAGTCTAAAATTTAAGGAAGCTTCTGTTACTAAAAAAACAACACACTTCATATTGCACACAGGAGTTCATTAAAATTCAGCAGTAAGCCTATGCTGGATCAGTTCAGACTTCCCGAAATGCCATTTACCAGCAGCATAATTTCAGGTAAGCCGCATATACTGGAAAGGAAGTGAGACTGTTGAATAGAACAGGATCCACTACACTGAATTCCATGATACAAAACCATATTTAAAATCAGTGCAAGTAATTCTTGTTCTATGTAAACCATTCTACTGCAAAACTAGCTTGTACAGCACACAACAGAGCACTACTAAAGCAACATAAACATCGGGCTTGTAAAAAATACACTCTAACATGCAGGATGCAAGCTGGCAATGGAAACATTACCAATGTGCAGAGTATAAAGCTCCAAAAGATCTACTGCCTTGCCCTCATCATCCTAAAACATGTCCCAAAACGGTTCAGAAGGACACCTGCATCAAGTCAGAATACAAACTGTTTCACTGCATAGCTACGGCAACCTTTAATAAGTCATTGTACAGACAGCAAAACAAACCTCTGGAGCTGTTACAGGAGGAAAGAAAAACCTTTGTACAATCTTAATGCAATCAAACCTATAATCTCAAAACCATTCAGCAAGCTCAACCTCTGTATAGCATTTGCAGGAGCACAATCATGCCTCTGTGCTCCCGAGCTAAAACAGGATTATTTCATGGCCTCCGTACACTGGCATCTGTGCCCTAGCAGAGCTTGGCTCTCAAGTCAATCCGTCTTTTGGCAGTTATGGGCTTCCTAATTTGAACTCCAAGAGCGACAAGTCTGACAATACAAGAATCATTGTTACATTTCAAGGCAAATACAGAGTGGCATTTTATGTAAAGATTTATGTAACTGAAGTTTGAGAACAGACCTGTCTGCTTATACACTTGTGGGACTCAGGCTCATGGCTGGAGCACACTCTTTTACTGAAACTCTCATCCACTAGTTTGTGTCAGCCATAAGTCAAAGGTCCCTCCTCTCTTTGTACATTATTTCTATAGTTTATCTGAAGCAAATCGGCTACTCTTTGCACACCAATGACCTTGAAGATGACGCTGCCTCCAACCTACACCCCTGCGTCTAGACTAACCCCTCAGCCCATGTGCTATGGCTTTGTAGCTGACAGCCTCATCAAGAGCAGAGACAGACAGCTCTTCCCCACCAATACTTCACATCCAGTAGACCCCACAGGTACGTCTCTCCAGACTGCAGTGGAAGGGGCACCTCTTGCCACATCCACCATTTCAGGCCGTATTTCAGGTTTTGGACAGTAAGCCATGAAGAACCAGGCTGGTGAGCCTGCAGATATTAAAAACCCGCCTGGACACCGTCCTGTGCAACCTGCTCTAGGTGACCCTGCTCTAGCAGCAGGGTTGGACTAGATGATCTCCAGAGGTTCCTTCCAACCCCTACCATTCTGTGAGTCCCCTGCACTTAATACACGTTACAGGTGGCGGAAGGGTTCTCCCTTGCCCCTTTCCCTTCCATTCTTCAATGCCCTTACTTTACGCCAGCAAAGTTAGCTTTTACCTGAAGATTTCCAAGGATGAAAAGACTACCTTGTTACATGGCATCACATCTTTCCCACAAATGGGACAGGGACCTGAAACTCACCCGTTTCCCCAAGCAGCTGCATGTGACACCAGGTCAGGGCACTGCACAAGGACAATCTCAACCCACTGTACTGAAAGAAAAGTAGCAGAAAGCAGAATTTTTGCAATATTGAGGTGTGTATGTCTAAATGTTGTTTTAAATGAAATATTCTTTTGAATTGTAAGTCAGCTGATCAACTACTTCATGCCTGGATTTGCACAGGGAACCAAAAGTAAACTCTCACATATTTATGGTAAGATGAAACAAAACATTACAAAGCTTATTAGTTGGCCCAAAAACATCCAATCGATTTGATGTGGAAGTGTTCTTAGAACATTTGAGTCCTTACAGATTTACCATATCTTCAGTATTCTGTAAAGGTATTGCATTTCACTGCCATTTTCCATCCCTCAAAGCCCTTCTCTGATAAAAGTCACCTGTGGCTACAACTACAGCATATTCAAGCTCATTCATCATCACCTACACTTAATAAATCCACACTGGTGAAATAGACTCCACTGACAAAAGTTTGATTAGATAAGCATTGCATGTAAAAAAAAAAAAAAAAAGGCACACAGAAGCAAACCAGCAAATACAAGTAAAAAAAGAAAAACCTGTATTATCTCCAGGAAGACAACAGGACTCATGACATTTGAATCCCACTTTCTCCTCACTAGCAGCGAAAAAAATCCTAGTAAGAAACCAGCTGCTGACTGTCAGTTATTTTAAGAGCATAAAGCTTTATGTGGTTACTAAGATGAGGGAAGGGCAGCGGAACATATTAGTCCATTCACGAGGAAACTGAATAGCTTAGATACAGCATGTCCCTTCAGCGTCCAACTTGTCACATACACCCCTAATCTACTGATTACCGAGGGCACAGCTCAAGTACCTATTACTGTTGTACAAGTTAGACTTGCTCAGACGTGGGCAGATGTCAAGTAGGACAAGGCACCCTCATTCAGCCTGTCAGGAAAAAATCAGCATAGGGAAGGGGTGTGCATCTCTGTTTTGGTTGCAGTACTTTATTTCTATAATTTTAAGTTAAATATTATCCAGTTTACTTAGGAATTAATATTAATTAATATTTTACTTAGGAATTAATATTTTTGAAGTTTATGAATGTAGTAGTCAATACTACTAAATGAAAAAGCTTTTATTGTACATTCTCACTTTATTAGCAAACTTAACGGACTTATTTTTAACTTGACGGACTAAGTTGCAGTATATCTTTTAAGTCCTTTAAAGCTCGCTGCTTGAGCATTCAAAGGTGAAACATTTTTCCACTTTTAACCAGAAATCCTGCACATTCATAAGTGCACAGTAATAACCACAATAAAAACAACAGTAACAGGTAAATAGCAATTTCCATCATACATCCCACAAACTTTATATAACTGTATAAATACCACTCACAGAAAAAGATATTACAGCACAGAGGTTAAAGCCAAGGTTATGATCACGTAGAACTGGGAACTGGGAAAAGAAACCAGTTGCTGCACCTCCACCCTGCAACAAGGACTAAACTCTATTCAATTCACAAGCTACCCCATTATATCTTACCCATACTCACCCTTGCAATAACCCCATAAGAATTAATGAAACTAGCCAGAGAGATATTACCTGTTACTGCAGCTACTAATGCTGACACAGAGGAGTCTTAATGTAGGCAAATCCAGAAACACTGTTCACAGTGGGTGTCATTGACCGTAAGCCTTATCCGCTCTTTCAAGTATCGGAGCACAACCTGACCCAGCCATATGTTGAAAGCTGACTGCCACGCAACTAAAAGGTCCTTAACAGCAACCATCTGTACGAATTAAAAGCTAGCTCCACAAAATAACTGTTGTCTATTTTTTAGAGAGCCTTTTCTGAAAATTACCACACTAAAATATAGTCAACATCTGTAAATACACTCAAAGAAAAATTTATGTATTATCAGTAACTGTGGCATCACTATGAAAGTATTTTAAAGGTATGTAGACTGATACTTGGAACATTTATACCTAAATTATATTTCTTGTTAAAAAAACAGATCAATTTCCAATTTTATTAAGCTGATAATAACAAAGATATCTTATTTAAAAAATGATGTTATTTCTCAACTGCAAGTTTTTTCAAGCTCTGTAGAGTGATACCCAGATGGCAAGTAAATACAACTGCACTTGTCTAACACACTGTACTTGTCTAAAGCACAAACTTACACAAGCCTGTACAGACCGGATGGCCACACAACTTCTACTTCCTTCATTCACCCTTATACCTTCTAGAAAGTTACAGCAAGAGTTTAAAAAACTTTTTTTTTAAAAAACAAAGATTTTTAGTTATGAAAAAGCTCCTTTGACCTAAGGAAGCAGCCTAGAAAGTTGAAGCAAAAGAATGTGAACCAAACCAAGTCTTTGGTCATATCCCCTCACCTCGTTACTAGCAGCAGAAATGTCTGTTGTTGAGTTTGGAGAATTTAGAGGGACACTCTTAAGAACAGTGTCATCCATGAAGGAAGCAGCCTAAGGAAGCAGCAGACCCCTGGGCAAGTCCTACCTGACTTACGGGGTCAGAGGTGGGACTGCCAAAAGACGACTGCCTCAGGGGCAAACCAGAGCAGTTCGAGGAGCTGCAGAAGGAAGCTCTGTCCACGAGATCTAATCCAGGGACTCTGCTTGAGCCCTGACCAGAATCTGAAAACAAGGAGAACAACATGTGCCACGACCGAGGAATCAAATAATTTACTCCTCTGGTTACTCACAAAATGTATCACAGAATGTAATATTTTTATTAAAAATATTATTATTCTTAAGTTAATATTCTTATTAATTAATATTCCATACTACCGCTGCTACTCAGCCAACCGTGGCAAAGTCTTCATGGACTTTGGCCAGAGAGTGATCTAAAGGTCACAGAGTAAATCAAATCAACACTATCCCCTGGGTAAGTCAGCTGGATCAGCACAAGGATTTCTCCTGCTGCTTCATAAAGAATCCAGCACCTGGCCAGGACACTTATAATGAAATCCTCCCGCAGCCTTCCTGAACTGGCAAAGCAGAGCCTGGAAGAAGCCAAGGGAAAGATGACTACAAGCCAACGTTATCTTGAAGCAGATTTTCTCTTGACTGAAAGCAAGACAGACTACCAGCCGCTATTTGCAAATGCCAAACCTCATCCCAGAATGAGGAAATTAAGCATTAATGACAATTCCTTTAAAGTAGTTACTAAACTACAAATCACAAAACCATATCTATGAAAATACGCAAAGGGCTCCAGGATAAGGGAAGCCTAAAAACAATTTGAAAACCTTTTCCTTAGATCTAGGTAATGAAAAAGGCAAATCCCATGTAAGAACTCAAACTGGTTCCTACCTAGGAGTTCAAGCAATTACTGGTCTATTATAATGAAAGGATATTTTTCAATTTAAAAAAAAGAACAAAATTTTCACGGTATAGCATTAATAACACAAATGCAAAAAAAAATTTAGAAATTGAAGTGCCTGAGGTAACAGCAGTTCTTCTAACTTGAGCTCTTCAGTGCCAAGAAAAGCACTGAAGTTGTCCACAAAGGCAGCATTCTCCTAGATAATTATCATTAGAACAAAGCAGTAGCTCCACAGTATCAAAGCTTATGGTTTAAAAGAAAGCACTCGAGACCACATTACTCATCCTATACTTAAAACAAAAAAAAATAAGCATGAAGACTATCATGGAAAATTCTAAAATAACATGCTGCTCAACTGTTACTGGAAATTTGGCAAAAAAAAGGAAATACTAATTACCCCAAAGGAAAGAGCTGGCTGATGAGTCTACAGCACTAGAAACATAGCGTATTTATGGATTCCATCTGACAAATAAGACATTGCATCACCTAATTGTGATCATAAAAAATGACCTTGCTTCCACAAAAGTAAATCCTTTAAGCACTTATCTAGGTACAGTTATACTCTGTCACAGAGGTTCTTCCTCTCCTGTGATATTTTGGGAGTGTAATTTAGGTACATGCTACCAGAATATTGTTGTGTTCCAGCAGACCAGAACTGAAAACTTTCAGGAAAGCTTCTATTGACTGCTACTATTCCCATCTTTATGGCAAATATATCAGACTTCCAATCAAAATTAGACAAGGACAATGAAGTGTTAATAACCTGCCAATGTAGAACAGGTAGCACCTATAAGCTTGACAGAAGAGCCGAGTACTGAGTTAACCCTACTAAAGGTTACTCGTATACCCAATGTCAGGGGTTTTTTACTGATGTCTAGAACACATTCAAGAGCCAACAGTAAAAGCCTTTGGACTGATCACTATAGAAAAGTTAGGTGTCATGGTTAATCATTTATGAAACCATATATATTCTATTGCTCTGTCCTCCAGCTCTTTATTTCGACAATCAGCTTTGTCTATGGTTTCCATGAAGGGCTCTCTATTCGCAGCTTCCCAGAACCAAGTGAAACTGTTAGGCAAATGGCACAGTTATTCTAAGTTAGGAAAAAAAAAAAAATATTAATTCCCACATTAGCATTTTCAGCTTTTTAGAAAACACACATCAGTTACTCACAAAGTGTCTCTCCACATCATCTCTGATAAGCGGAAATATCTCCTCTGTTCTTCATGCACCTGTAGTCAAACAGAAAAGAATTGAAGCAGAGTCACAGACAGACATCCTAAAACAGCATCTGCCTCTCAGATCCCATGGATTTTCACAAAACAAACCAAGATTCATTCTAAACATTCACACTCAATATGACTTTTTCCCCACTTCACTAACACTCTCCAGTAAAATTACAGAGAGAAAGGAGCACAAAAAAAAGAAAACTGCTTCTTGTTTGCATGTATTACACTGCTCTTTGCTGTGGAAGCAAGGATGAATTATGAAAACTAATCAAGGGAATGGAGCACATGCCCTAGATTTTTCAAATAATCTCTTGGTTTAACCCAGTTGTTCCTGAGCCTGCCTATCCCATGAACAATTTACTAAAATGAAAGCTGTGACTCATTAAAGCCACCTTTTATTTTAAAGAGGGAGAGAAACAGCTCGAATTATTTATGTGCAAGACATAAATCAATTTAATTTGTACAGAAGAGGCCAAAATTTTAATGAGTTCCATTTTTAAGATCTAATATAGTTGATAAAAACTCCTTGTTCATTTTTTTTTTTTATGCCTCAAGTGTATATCATCTTACAGCCATTAACCAAAATGAAAGACTACAGACTATATTCAAGTTTGTGAACTCGTGCTTCCACTTGAAGGGACAGTGAAAAAGTTGTAACATTTCAATTTGCTGACATCATTTAGCAGCAAGCGTTGCAAAATATAAACTATGCAATACCCCTGAAAAAAGCCACACTTCTGATTTCTGGTCTTAGAAATTCCTATTTCTTAATTAGTACTTTTAACATACAAAAGTAAATTAGTATTTTTAGATATGGTGACAAAACAGTAAATCTGTGTAACAGATTTGACATAACAAGTCAGTTATATATAAACAGAAAACAAACTTCTGCAAATCACCCTCTCCCCTCCAATTGCTCTGTACCATTACAAATAAAATTCTGACTTCAGACAGTAGGTCACAAGCAATGCTAATTTAGGACCCTGTCTAAAATTTTATTTTGTTAAAGCAGATTTAGACATTTTGTGGAAGGAAATCGCACACAATATTTGTAAGCATGAATTATAAATTCAGTGTGTGCTTTGCAGTACTTTAAACGGAGACATGCCATAACGGAGACAGCATCAAACAGAATTGCTTAACAGCATCTAACTTGCCCGCTCCCTCCCACTGATGCTGGTCAAATAAGGTGGTTCTTAACTCCTGGTGTTGCTGCACCTCAGGACATCCTCTTGTTTCAAATAAACTTCAGGTTTTCCTCTATTAAAGAAGTCTGCTGAGTAAATAGGATATGTTTTAACCATCCTCCATCATAAAACTAACATGTTCAAAAACTACCATGTACTGCTTTCCGACCATCATACTCGGAAATAGTTATTTGCAAAGCCCCACGCAACGTGCAGTGTGGTTAATGTAATGAGGACGGATACTGCAGTCTCACTCCTTGTTTTACCATCCTGCGGGCATTGCACAGGCTTCTCTGGTGAGGCAAACACACCGCACAACAGTATGAAGGGATCAAAAGACAGGTGGCCCTCAACTTTGCAAAACTCTAAGGCTGGGATTAAATTAATTCTAAGAAATAAATGAAGTTAGCCTCCTCTTGGGCAAGCATACGCTACAGATGGGTTTGTGTATATAGTTAAGCAGGCTCTTTCCTCACCTGCTCGGTGAGGTCAAAACCATGTTCCTTTGATGTGGTCTTTAATAGGGTTGCTTATCTGTACGTATCAGCTATACTGCAGCTTGCTTAAAGATTGGGAAGAAAACGTGACCTTTCAATTATTAACTACAAATAAAAGTAATTTTTTTAATCCCTTCATTTTACGTAATTTCCCTAAACAGGTCACTCCAAGTCAACTTAGCTGCAAGTTTGTTAAAGTTTTTGGAGAAATAAGTGTTAGTAGCACACAGTAAATTTGTGCTGTATGCAACAAAACTAGACCTGAATTCCTGAAAAGATCAGATTCACCTTCTTCCAGAGACTGTTTAACACATTACACTGGCCAAACTATTCACATAGTCAGTACTACTTCTAATAACTTTAACTCTGTTGCCTAGTTTCAAATAAAAAGCTATTAGAGTGACTTCAAAAATGAAGTCCCTTCTATCTGTTTATCTCCTCCTCTCACCTGAAGGTTTCTCTGGGATGAGGTTTTAGCAGAACAGCTTATGTTATCCGCTCACACCACTCTGCTTGTGAAAGAAAGCTGAGCCAATTATACTGCAAGGTGAAAGCTGAGTTTTTCTTTTTTTCAAATTTGGGGCATTTTTTTTTTTAAAAAACCACTGCTGATGGGACAAAAGAAACTACCTCTCTGGAGCTGCATGGCTGGCTTGCAGTAGAAAATCATGAGAAATGCTACAGGTATTTTTTTTCCTGTACATAGGAGAAAACTAAAGATTATAAAAATGAATAGTGCAGGATGGGCAAGCTGATGCACACAGGTTCTAAAACTGGCAACTGACGGATTTTCTTCCAATAAAGTACAAAATTCAGCAAGAGCATGAGGAATATTTACCAAGTCTCATTACCACAGAAATTCAGAAAGTTCAAATTCCATGTTAAAAATAAAATTTTTCATACTTAGAAAAGTTTTAGTTAACTTTCAACTTTAACAATAGAGCTGCTATCAACTTTTCCATCTTCTCCATTGATTCTACATGCCCAACACACAAATACGAGAAATTCACACCTCCGCTTACAACTTTACAGCTACTCACTATGTCCACAGAAAGGACAAATCTGATCGCCAGCCCTAACTTGCCTTCCCCTGCCAGGAGCTGGGGCCTGAATTTCTCACTGCTATGCAAGTTCCTCAGATCTCTTTGGTTTGTGGTGTTTGCTCTTGTTGCTGCTGTTGTATTTTGCCATCATTCTTTCAGATATGCAAAAGCAAGTACATATATTTACAAATAACGGTTCATTTCCTATATAACCCACTATATTTGTTTTAACAACCTTCAGCATGAATTTAGGAAGACAATTTAAAAGGGGTGTGGTTAAGACCCATGTAAAATTGATTAGCATTTCACAGAGAAGTTAGACTACTTCTAATTCCAGCTCCATAAAATAAAAACACTACATGTGTTGGTCATATGCCAGTGCACGCAACTCACATAGACACCGTGTGAAACTAACGTTTATTTTTATGCCGATATTTTGTCTTCTATCAGAACGCTCTAGATTTTTCAGAGTTGATAGACGATGCACACAGCTTACATAGGTTACTTGTATCAGTTACAGTCTTCAGAAACAACAGCAAATTAGTGGCACAAGCCACGTTAAAGAGTGTACAACAAAGTGCGGGGCAGTCTGGGAAGCCATTAAATGAACAAGCCCACACATCCTCAGTGGCAAACGCATGAGCATACAGCGAACATGAAAAATACACTCGTCAGGTCAGAGGACAGACCTCAGCAAACACGTCACTTCTACAGAAGGCAAGCTGTTTTCAAATGATGCTCAGAAACCAAAGCCAGAAGACGCTGTGATTTAGTCTGACCTACAACATTAACACGGTCCTTTCTCTAGCACAGTAGCCAATGAAAATTAAAACCATAACAAAACAGAACTGCTGGAAAACAGACTGTTGACGAAATCCACAGGGAGCAAGAGGCTAAATTCTAGCCTGGGAACATGAATGAAGGACACAGTCCCACATGACCTAACCACCACTTCCCTACCTCGTGCTGAACCTAACGCACCAACCGGCCGCACAGCTCCCCAGAAGACGGCCGGCCGCGGGAGGGCAAGCAGCGCCCAGCACAGCTAGCCCTGCCTCCCACCAGCCCAGCAAGGCGATCCCACTCACCTGGCGGCAGCCGCACGGCCCCGGCACCCCCTGAGCAACCGTGCAAAGAGCAGAAGCGAGCAGCACCGTCCCTTTTAGCGGCAGCTGATTAAATCTGACGTTGAATTATACTCTTAAAAGAACGGCTTTCATCTCTAAATAAGAAGTAATAAGAGAATCTCTCTCTAAATACAAAGGAGTATATGCTTAAAAAGGCCTTTTTATCTTAAAAGCAGGATGTAGAATAGCCTGATGTAGGCAGTTTTCAGCATGAACTCTGTACGTTTCTGGACATTAGCATAGCCTCCCAGGTTTTGTAACAGGCATCAGAGTTGCATTACCTTAGAGCAGCATCAACATATATCAAATATCACCTGATAATCAATAATTAACAAGTAGAATCATTACTATTTTATAAGTATGCAAGTATTTAAACATTTTCAATAAAAATCAAGTCCACGCACAAAAGAAACCCCGTATCTTAGACTCAGAAGATACAACCGAAGCTACCAATTTGCTTGAGTCAACCAAGGTACTGCATTTGGAAAAACTCAGTGTCACAAAGGAAGCCTAAAAACTGTTGAAATACAACTCTAGGTAGCAGAACAGATCTTATCCTAATGGAAACTTAGTAATTGTATTAAGTGAAGAAGTTTTACCCACCAAAAGCAATGCTACCATGCTCATTAACTGCAGTTACATAATATTCTGTGTTAATGTATTTTAAAAATATGTTCAATAAAAATTTTATTTGACCTATTTTAGGAACACAAAATAAACCAAGCTTCAGCATGTTCACACAAGCTTAGAAGTCTTCAGTAAAACACCTGCAGTTTAAAATGGCACTATAGGCAGCAGAAAAATGCTATGCCATATGGGATACCCCTAGATTATGCTCTCAAAATCAGGAGCTTCAGCAATTACAGCACAGAATAATCCAACCCGAGGGAACAGGCTTTTCTCCAATTAGGTTGAGCCCTAACGAGACCAGCTCTGCACGCAGCGATCCCAGCCTGGGACCAAAGGAGAGGACAACAAGGAGGCGGCTGCAGATGACACACCACAGTGACAAGGAGTTCAAGGCGCCAGCATGGCGAGGGGACAAGGAGGCAGCAGGGACCTGTGTCCCAAAACACCAGACAGCACAAGTGAGACAACTCAGCTCCCTGCCAGAGCCACGCAGACCTGACAGGTTAGTAATTCTCCTGGGTTCACATCGTCTCTGCTGCTTGGACAACAGCTCTGCTCTGTCTCTTCTGCCCTTGGCCCAAACATCTGCACCATCGCCTCATCCACAGCTGCAGCTCCAAGCGTCGTTCAGAGCCATGCACGGCACCCAGATGATCTGACGGTGGCAGCTGCCTAAAATGCTGTTGTGCTCCTACTGCTATCACTACACCCGCAATCTGGAGCGGGTCCCTACTGATGACGATGCCCATAATCCTGTTTGTGAGTGTCCAGACTATAAAGCAAGCATTTTCCATGCCACTCCTCTATTAAAGGCACTGTGGGCTTCTGCCTCCGTGGTTATGACTGGAGGAACGTTTTTAAACATTACCTCTCAAGAGCCCTGAAAGTACAGAGTTATGACTCTCAGCCTACATGGATTGCTTCCGTTTGTCAGGAGCTCCATTCTGGGGAGTGTATGCCACAGATTTAGAGGCATCAACTAAATAGTGCCCTGGAAGGGTTAATGAAGAGGCCAGTTCACACCAGACTGAAAACAAGTAATAACAACAGGAGGTGAAATCCTGTGAAGCTTCCTAGTAAAATAATGCACACTTCAGTAGACTGAAATCTTCCAGTCTTCAAAAGTGATTTTTGGATAGCCAGCATACATTATCTGACAATAAAAGCAGAAAAGCTCAGAACATTAAAGCTCACTTTCCGATTTTCTGTTGTAAAACCTTTTGGTACCCTTCTCCTATATCACACACCAGAGTATCAGAGCCACCTGCTTCACTGAGAAACTAAATCCATGGTATTTCCTTAAGCTACCATTCAAGTACCCATGTGACAAGCCACCTTGGAATCACTTTCCACTAAACTATGAGCCTTCCCACCTGCTGTTGCTTTCATCAGCCACATCCTTTACCTGCAGGCTTCATCTAAACCACGTCCTTAGACCAAAAAAATCTACATATGCAAATAAAGGCCTGGGAAAAATGCTTCTGGACCAAATTAGTCAGCATGATTTCAAATGCCAATCACCGTCAGCAAGCTTACTAATTCTGGAGTGCTGTTAACGGGTGAAGGTGGAAGCTAAGGGAACATTAGGCTGAAGATCAACTTAAAGGCAATAGTTTTCCTTTGTTTTCTAGCAGCTATTTTGAGCAAACCTTAAAAAGACACAACCACTGAACTGAGAATTCAGGAAACACTAGGTCATAAGGCTATCCAGAGCACAACATAGCATGCACCACTCACTGGCTTATCATAAGCCAAACAAATGACATGAGAGTTGAATAAGATGCATTTCACATGTCAGTAATTTAGCTTATTAGTCAGTAGCATGCGGACATTTTACAGGATTAATAGCAAAGATGAGATTTGGATTTCTCATGCTCCTTGTCCTAGAAATGGACATTAAGAACCTCCCAAACACGAGGACCTTGAACACCAGTACAGCAGTCCAGCTCTCTTGGCCCCAATTACCACCTCAAAAGAAGAGCCAGAGGAGAAGCCACACAACGTTTAGACAACTGATTGGCAGGGAACAAAAAACCCAAGATCATTCTAGATGTCTCAACTTGTACCAAGAATCATTTCCACCCTTAAAATTCCTCTTAACTACACTGTACACGCGTGATTATTCTCTGGCATTACATACATTTGTTCTCAACTCCACAAGAAATCACAAGGTTTTGGTCAGAGCAAGCCTGTGAACAGCGAAGTTCCCTGGCTTGGCTTTCAAACAGGGAAGCTTGCTAAATAGGATAGTTTAAAATGAATGACTGTTTTACCTCTGAGCAGCACAGCTTAAAATTGTTAGCTCAGTCTATCCATGATCAGAAAAAGTAAACTGAAGCTTTAGCCACATTCTGGTAGGATTTCAAAGCCATTTAATAATCTACAAATATATACATTTGTCTTTTTCAGCTAAGCTGAACAAACTTCTCAAAAAGCTGAAAGCAATCAGTCTTAACAGTGTCTCCTTGTGTTGCATACACTAATTTGTACAAAGAACTGAACAGCTTCCTCTGTCTTTATCAATTGTTCTAATAAATGACCTAAGGCTACATACTTTGATCCACAACAATTTAACAATTACAGTATTTTCATCAAAGGAGAGTTCTGAGATTTTCAAGATATTAACATTGCCTAACATTTCAAGTATATCAACCGGCTTTTGAAAGCCCTGGGTAAAACACTGCTCCCACAGAAGAATTAAACGTGACATGGTCAGAGAGTTCTACAAAAAAAAAAAAAAAAGAAATGCTTTTCATTTGAACATTTGCATGGTAAGCATTTAAACTGCTGGGAAGAGTTTAGATACAAGAGTTTCCAAGCGCCGTTCATTTCCAACTGACCATATCCAAATCACGATATTTCACAATACAGAAGCCTTCTACTTTCTGTCCCCATAAAGGCTGACAAATAGCATCAACAGCGTCTGCTGAAAATTCACACTTTACAAGCATGCTACTCACCCACAGAGTCTCTCATAAGTCATCTATTTTGTACTGGGAAAATTCATCAGAATAATTTTCAGTGCATCAATTTAAGGATGCCTACTGCAACATCTGGAAAAGGCTATATAAAGAATACAGAGCATGTACTTACATAAATATTTATTTATGTATTCTTCAAACCAGAAAGCTTCAGGCTACCAACAACACAAAAATATCTGAATATTTTGATGAATACTCAAGAATATCTTTAAAGGTACCTGCTTTCTTGGATACATGAACCATTTAATCAACATCTATGAAACACTACGTTTTATGTAAGGAAAGCACCACACAGAAATCAGATATGAAAGGTCAGACCAAAGACCTATTTAGCCAAGCTACGTGTCTAGCAGCGAGGTAAAATGACACTGCACTGACAGCTTCCCTCAGCCAGCGTTTTAGACTTCCTCCCACAAACTGCATCCAGAATGCAGTCTTTACCACTCCACAATTCACTTTTTTCTTCCGCTAATTTGTCTAGTCACATTTCAAACTAACTTGCGTTCAAGATATCCCATGACTCCATGACAATGGAGTCTTGATATAATTATATACTAGATAACAATGGAGTCTCACAATATAATTGCACATTACAGGAAAGCGTCCTTCAGCTACCACCTCAATAACTTCGTAACGCACCACCCATAGTAGCCTTCCCACCTCCAGTGTCCGACTGGCTGCAGAGACTTCCCCGGTATTGTTTCCCAAAGAGCGCTCCCCTGCTGAGCCACCCCTCTGACTTACTGTACTGCCTCTTCCCTGCATGAAAAGCTGGGAGCACATCCACATTGAACTACACAATGTGTTGCCTAGTTATGTTAATTGAACAGGAACAGTTTCACTGGGGTTTAGCCATTAAAAATATAATTATTTGCATACACAAAGCATCTCAACTTTCTTACTGTTCATGGCAGGATCCCAGGGCTATGTTTCGCCATTCCCAAGTAGTCCAGGTTAATTTTGACATCTAGAACAAGGTTCAGGAAGAGAAAAAAAAAACGTCACACACGTTTGCACACTATTATTCACTGTAGATGTTATTTTAAAGAACTGCAGGGTACAGCATCTCCAACAGAGTTAACTACTGGCTTCTGCAGCTCTTTGAGCTCTATCTCCACTGTGAGTGGAAAATTGGATAGCCCCACTTCTTGCCTGGAGGGAAAGTTCACATAACTCACTACAAATCTGTGGCTTCCTGCTCTTTTCCATGTATACAGAGTATTCCATACACAATTCTGCAAGACCACGGCTTCAAATAAAAATCCATTTCAACAATAGTGCAGAAGAAAAAAGTCAGAGCCAATTTTTGCTCTTAAGCTAGTCAGACAGTCTCTCAGTGTATCTCAGAAGTAGAGCCACCATTTTACATAAATCACTAAACGCACACAAGTCATAGGAGGCACAGAAGTCCTAACAGAAGTAATACCTTGCATCATGACACTAAGCCAAGCATGCTTTTCATAAATTCACCCCGGAGTTGCTATCACAGCAGGAAGCTATCTGGCTGGGCTTGCAAAAAGAGCACCAGTCACAACGGAGTTGAAATAGCACAAAGTTACAGCAAAAGGTTTCACAGCCATTTGGAAGTCATCTTACTGGCCAGAACGAACAACTGGAGAGCAGGATTTGGGAGGAGACACTGCTTTTCTTTTTAATACTGAAAAGATAGCACGTCACCCCAAAATGCAAAGAGCAATTAGCAGTATTGTCACTTGCAATGGCAGTCTTTTTTTATTCATTCTAATGTAAAGCAGAGTGAGGAAACGCTAGCAACAATGCTGCCAGCTTTTGCTTCCTCCGTGTTTCCTCTCAGAAGAGAAAAAAATTGAAACATTACACTTGGCAACTCATATTCTCACATTCAGTTAGCACCAGTAAATGAGGGTCACTTCTATAATTCAATGAATGAACAATATTTTTTCAATTACAAGCCCTTGCCAACCTGAAGTTATTCATCCAGTTAAAACAATAAAACAATACTAACAACAAAATCACATAGGAAACCGCAAGTTAACCAATAGTAACAAATAAGACGCACTATGGGACATTCAAACTTCTTAACCAAAACAAAGGAGTTACCTGAAGATTAAAGAGGCTACTGCAGTCTTATTTCATGAAGCTTTCTTCCTTTTGATACTCCTCCTTGAAACGCCTCAAATTATTTTGCTTTTTATATATGCACATCTATGCATGGCAGCCATCAGAGACATGTTCCAGAATTAAAATATTAATGTCTCAGGAATGACACACACAATTCATCAGGAAGCCTCTTACACAGGTCATTTAGGTGAAGAAAGCCAGAAAGACAAGAGGTTAGAAAGTAGTTTCTGGTGGCAAGAAGCCCGCTAGAAGTGGGCGCAAGACCCAGGCTTCCCACCATCCCCTATCAGAGCATTCTGCATAACCTGCGTCTCCGCAAAGCCGTGTCAGGCTACCCCAGTGACACACACGCATCGCAGCGGCAGGCCTTATGAAAGGCTCTCAGTAATGAAAATCTCGAACAATGTCAGACTTGTTAGACACATCTGGGATGGCACTGAAACAATAAAGTCAATACAAAGATAGCATTTTTTCCTCCAACCCACTCATTTTTTTCCTCCTCCCATTTCTTTTTCCACCATTATTTACTCTTGACTCCATGTTTGGGACTGTGAAGTGTTGCCATGCAACCTCTTCTCTTGCACATTCGCATTTTCCGGCCCAACTCCCTCCTACCATTAATTTTACTAATGAATACACAATCTGAACCAGTAATGGGAGCTGGTTACAACCATAGTGTGGACTTTTCTGTACGTGCGTGGGGAAGACAGGAGAGTGTTGCACAGCAACCCCACACCACGTCCCAGGGCGCCTGCCAGCCTGGCAGTGCTGTCAGAACAGGGCTAGCCCTACAGCCATCCCCTGCATCCCCGTAAATCATGTCTAAATTTAACCACTACCACTTTCACTCCATGCCAGCAGATCACTACAGTCTAACCAGAAAATACATCCATTCCCTACGAGGACAATGAACTGGGATTCTCTTACTTCACTTGTAATCGCAGGGTTATTTGCAGGGGAGAAGCCACATTTCTGCCTGTCGAGCAGCCTTTCAGCTTGTGAACCTCTGCCCTGGGTTTGGATCTCCTCCTCTAGATACAGCTGTGCCGTGGAAGAGCTCAGCACCCTCAGCTGCTTGTCCCTGCTCTCTGCCAGAATGCTACCAGCTGAGCTGCTCTTAAGTACTTTCTAACCTATTTACGCAGGATCAGCCGACACAAAGAGTGATTATTTAGGCTGTTTAAACCACCCCAGCTTATTCTGGTTGGCATTCTGCAGAAGAGCTCACATAATTGTCTCAGCTGCCAGAGGTAAGGTTTACAGCCCCCTCACTGAAATACTTACTCCTTCTACAAACCAGGAATGATGGCCAACTGCAAAACCAGACAAGAAACCCCTACCGGCATCCCAAAAGAAACTAAGGCTCTTGGCACACTCGTCATCACCCAAGGAATGACTTTTAAGAGGAGGGCAAGTCTCGCTTACATTTGCTCAGCCCCTTCCAGGGACATAATTTCCCCTAGTTCCCAGAGAAGATACAACTCGCAGAGCTCCGCGAGATGGGACAGCTACGTGAGCACCTATAGTAACACTGCATGCAAGCCTTTGCCCTTGAAAAAAGGCAAGAGAGGCCGGTAAAATCTATCAAGTTGCCTTAGGCCTACAAGTTTTGAAAGAGAAAAATGCTACCACCATAGGCTAAAATTAGACTACATGCTTACTAAGATGTTGCCTATGACATTAACCATTTTGTTGTTCTGCTGTACTCACCCCACCCACCACCACCACAAACCCCACAAAAATAACAGGTGAAAGAATGACTACAGCAGCATAACAAGTTTTGGGAACAGAAACTGCCGTTTTGGTCTGTGCATGTGAAGCACTATCGCACCAAGGTCTTGGTCCATCACTGTAGCTCTTAAATAGTACCATCAATTTTACAGGGGAAAAAAAAGTTAAGAGGATAGACTAGATAGGAGAGTTAGCCAACATAAGTTGGATGTAGTCATTAGAAGTTATACTGTATTAGTTTCTCATTAGTGATTAAAATTTTCTTTAAAAAAAAGAGTTAACTATGAAACGCTAAAATTTATTATCAACCAAAAATAGCAAACTTTCTAGAAGCCCATGCCATCAGGTATACAGATGAGTAAGACCGTTTTATTAACAAAGAAAAAAATTGAAATTAAGGAATTGTGGTAGGGAAAAAAAACCACAACCACCGCTAGGTCTTTATCTTCTTGCTAAAAGGAGATGCTAGGGGAGTTGTATCATGGTCCTTTAGAGCCTCACTGCAAACTCCCCCATCTATTCAACCATACATTAAGCTAAGCTACTAAACCATTCCCAAAAAAGATAGCCTACTTGCAAAGATACAGGCCAGGCTCTCTCACAGCAAGCGATACCACCAACATCACTAAGGTAACTGGTTGAGTTAATGACACTTCCACCAACTCCAAGATAGCCGATAACATGATCGCCTCATTACTGCTCTCCTTTAAATAACAAAACTCCCTGTTTGGACCTTAAGGACAAAATTTTCAGATTTGGGAAAGATATGGTACCAAGTCTCACTTGGATTACAAAACCCCCCAGATTAGCCCTTCTACCATTAAAGACGTGAGTGTTTTATATCACCCAAGTCTAATGAAGAACAGAGACAGTGAATGCCTACGCATTTACCGTTACTCCTCCGTGACAAATGTGAGCAGCCACAAGAGACTGGTCTGATTTGCATAGCCACCAAGGGAGCAATGTAAGGCAACTCGAGCAATCTAGTAAATTCTGATTCAGTATTGCTGAATTATTTAGATTTATCCTTTGATACTTCTGTAGCTCAAGTGTTTAATTCATGATTTCCAGTTTGAAAGTGTAAGTTTGCAAAGTCTTTAGTTTATATAAAATATATCTCATAGGGCATATACCCTGATGGAAATACTTTAATTCCACTGTATAAATATAAGCTTAGAACAGCAAACACAAGAGCCAGCTTAAATTTCTAGATATAACAGCATCACTGAAATTACAAATTCAACATTAAAGAGAACAAAACTGCTTACATTCTGTTCCTGTTAAAAGCTTCCAACATAAACAGGCAATAAAATATAGTTGTTAATAAGTTACAGCAATACAACCACATATGTATTTTGTAACTTCTAGTTGCTACTACTTAAAGTTACTCACTAGCAGTGAACGGAAAGATGATCAGGGAGGGGAGGCAGAGGGGATAAACTATTAACACAAGTTGTCCACAACTCTGGCCACCGTGGTAGATAATCAGCTTCTAAAAAAATATATATATACAGAATACATGCCAACATCTGTAGGATTCTAGTGACACTCACGGCTTTTTTTAAATAACAGATGTGCTACTCACTTCCTCTGTTCTATTCAAAGTCTGTGGGCAGCCATAAACTTGCCCAGAACCATGCCTGTTTCGTAACACCAAAGCTACTTGAGAGTCAGGCACTGAGAAGCCAAAAGTTGACAAGGCAGAAGAGCAAACCACTTCTCTCTCTTAGCCTCCTTCAGGAGCCAGATAACATCTGCAGGATGTAGGCCACTGCTTCGATTCCTCCAGAGCCAAGACAAAAGCTTTCCCACTACCTTACTGTAGTGCAGAATTCATGCTTCCAGGTAAAGATTTTACTGAAAGCATGAATTTATGTGGATCATTCAGCTCCTACACAGGTGGAAAGCTAGCCAGAGAACAGCAGCCCCAGGAACATCTCTTTAAAGGCATCCGGGAACATGACTAGTTTGAAGTGGGAGCACAGCTCCGGTCCTGCAGCGTTGAGTTTGATGCTCCATCCCCAGCATCTGCTGGGAGAAGCAGTCCTGCTTTCCCTCCACTCACCTCCAGCCACATCATTCCTGCCTCTACCTGTGAGAGCAACAGCAAGGTGTAGCCACAGGGTGAGTTAGCAAACTGATAAAAACGTTACTGAGTGGGTTAGTTTCCCATGAGATAAGCAGCATGAAAGAAATCACGCTGCGATCGCACAAGCGTTAGCTCTGCCAAGGGAGCTGCAGCAGGAGGTCAGGGGCACAAGGCAGGACCACCCAGAGATGTGTCAGATGAGGTACCTCCAGCATTGAGTTTTGCCCTCCAAGTGTGAATCTTCTGGTTAATTTTCAATCCATAACAGGTTTATGAATAAGTTTAAAATTTTAAAGAAATGTTTCACATTTGTTTCTTATAGAATTATTTAAATATGTAGAAAATATACTACAACAATGTATAACAGAAACAGAGCTTCAACTTTAGATAGTTGGGTTTTGTGCCAGTACAGTAAAAACCTGCCAGATATTTCAGATCATCATCTTAACACATTGCTGGATATTTCACATTAGCATTATCAGATAAAGTCAGTTACTCAAAAGAATCAAAGTTCCCACGATGCTAAATGAAATACATGTGGAACATACTCAACTTGAAACTAGAACAGACCACTCACATGGAGATCCCAAAAAACAATCAGGGAAAAGGAACTGAGTTGAAATTCACGTGTTTATCCTTGCCTTCTTCCACCTACACGATTCTTTCTAACATTTAATCATTGTCACTCGTACACCTCAGAAATTCTGCTTTATTTTTTTTCATGACATGGAACCTCACCTTCCTTGTAACAACAGTTTGCACTTGATCAGATGGAGGTGTAATTAAGCTCGTTTACAATGCACCACAGTTTTCATTTGTCATGTTGCTAAATCCTGGTCTGCAATTTCCGAATGATAAAGACTGATAAAAATTGGCCCTCTCAGTTTATTTTTCTCACCAAGAATTGGTTCTTCCCTTGCTTCTCTGCAAAGATGGAAGTGTACATTCACAATGGGACTAACAGGTTGAGATGCAGAGCACTGAAATACCTGTTAAAACATTTAAGCCCTCAGAGCTAGGACAGGCACTCAAATCATCCCATCCCTGGTTTTAACCATGAGACCTGGGCAACACATTCCCACACGCTTTGTGCCAACTGTTTTTCTACTAGCAAGGTGGAACAGCTTAGACAGGACCTTCATCCTAAAGCAGCTTATACCTCCCACCTCCAGGCAAATTAAGAGACTTCCGAGAAGCAGGGCAAACAAGTACATACACCAGCAGGCAGAAGGAGCCGAAGGAAGGTGTTTGACATCATGGGTAAATAGTCCTGCTTCTTTGACTACTGACAGCCAGTTCCGCTTCTGGTCCCATCCACACCTGCACAAAAAACCATCAGCAGTTTTGCCCTGCCGATAGCCTTCCATGTGCACGTACCGCTGTCTGGGCACCCCTCCACAGCGGGGTCCCTCGGAAAGGAACCGCGGAACGCATAACCTGACAGTTCAAGCAGGCATGGGGCACCTGGTAAGACTGATGCTCTCCAGTATGGAAATGGAAAAAGGTTTTAAGTTTTCCCCAAAATTTAAGTAACTACAAGTCAGGGCAAAAGCTCCAAGAACTTCTTTGAAAGCAAAACTTCTGTTCAGAGTCTATTTTCATTTCCACTTTCACCTGTACATAAGCTTTCTCATATTTTAAATATTTTGTATTAAAGAAACCAAGCAGAATAGCTTTAAAAACAGAGAGTGTGTTGGCATTGCCAAACAAATCTCACACATTTCACAACTATAGAACACATCACCAAGCAGCTGCATCAATCACAAAGAAGAATTTAAAACAAAAGCCCCAAGAAATCATATGACCAGTGTCATTAGTATTTACAACAAAGCACTGTTTCCACAAAAGGAAACAAAATGACATGTTTCCCACAGCGAGTTTAAAGCAAAAACATTGACAACACAAACCAGTAGCTGGTGCATTCTTCAAAAAATTAGTACACCTGATTCACTTAAAAACAGCTTCTCAAAAGAGGCATGGAAGACATCAAATTCACTATAGGACACCAAACATGGGAAATCTTCCGAATTTTCTTACTGTTAGTCTTCTGAAACACACAGGGCAACTAAAGGAGTCAGACTTAAGTTTTGTCCCAGCTTGCAGGCTCCTTGGGTTCAAACAGATCCCTTCCTACTTCAAGAAATCCACTTCTGAAACACTCCTGTCACCAATGCCAAGTCACACGCCGCAATTCCCTGTATGTCCCATCTCAAGGCACTTACAACTTAGGTCCCTTGTCGGATCCTTCTGACACAGGATACAGGCTACCTGCACGATACAGCGTAGGTGCGCTTTCACCCTGAAACACTCACTACTGTGTAAAACCCTTAGAGACAAAGTTTTATGAAAATAATTCAGATGAAAACAGCAAATTTATCAATTACCCTGAACGCCCACTGAAAGCACGCCTTTTCTTCCAGAGACTACTATCTAACATTGCTTAATTACTTCCTAGTTTTTCAAGACACTTTGCTTAGGGATAGCAAATATTCTAAGAAAAGTTTCTTCCACACTAGTGTTTTTAATTTATCCATAAAGCTCTAACCTCCCAATTTGAAGAAACCTGTTGCATCACAAGTAGTTAAAAAGAAAACCATAAAAATGTTTCCATCCAGTATTCTGACAATGCAATACAGCTGCGAGAATTAAAAAAAGCTGAAAGTAGAGAACCTTGAAAGGAAAGCAGAACATATGTTGCCCCATCTATTTCAGCTTTTACCTCCCACTCACACTGACACCCATACACACGATGCCAGATCTGTGATAAAGGCATCTATCCCTGTGAACCTAGCCCGAGGCCATCGAAGTCAACTTTCATAAGCTATTAAGAGTCATTAGAAAAGTTTTGTACTATCGATACAGTGAAACAGCCAAACACCAAATACTCTGACTCTGAGGCTGCTAGCTCTTAAAACAAATGCTTTATAACGGTTCAGTTTCTGCCATAGTGCAGTGTCTCAGAAAGTTTTGCCAGCACAGATATATCAACTAAAAGAGTAAAGAAAAACAAGCTGCGCACTGAGCATCACAGCTACTTCAGCAGTAAAACAACCATGAAAAAGCAGAGCATTTTTGAGAGCTTTGCTTGTGGTGTTTGTGGAGGTGACACAGTAGTGCTAGCAGAAACACTCCCAAGCAGAACACATCGCAAATTCATTTGGAGTCTCTACCAACATGCTTCTTGGTATTGTGAACTAATTACCCCTTTCTAATAGCTGGACTACACTAAGAGCACGTAGCCCTTGAGGTAACATCATTGGAACTTTAAATTCAGACAGCAGAGGTTATGCCTTTAAGTCCAGATATCCTGGGCTTGATCGCCACTGTCAAAGAAACATACACAAGTATCATATTCCACTGAGATACACTCAACATGAGACAGTTTGTTCATTTTTATTTTTTAAGGAACTCCTTGTTGCAAAACAAAAGAAAACAAACACATTTAAGGTTACTAGAATTCAGGGGGGAAAAGCAAGGCTTTACTTTGTACGCTCAGTCCCACAGTGCTTCTAGCCAGTTCACGTGCCAGCACAAGAGCCCTTTCTGCAGCAGCTACATTTCACTTCCCCTTGGAGCCCCCTCAGAGCTTAATGAAGGATTCATCACCAATCTCTCACACGCTGCCTCTGTGGCGGTATCAGCTGAACGTACTCCCTCTGTGCTTCACCCTGCTCAGCCCTGCTTTGAGCGAGCCAAATCCTCACAGCCTGTTTGAGATGATCCCAGAGCTCATCATCTCCCCACAGACATGCTGTCCTATCATTTGTGGGACTGCACTGCAAACTGGATCAGGGAGTCTGTGCATGATCCTTTTTTTCTACCTGGGTAAGTCTGCTGATCTGCTTCATGTCTAGCATCACCAAAAGCTGTGCCAGTGACACCGCAAGTCGCAGAATTCCCCAAGCCACCATTACTGCTACAGATTAGGCACAGTTGAACTATGGCCTCAGATGACTTTCAGTTTAGTGAATCTTTTACAGAAGAGCAGAAGAAAATCTTGAAAATAAAAAAAAAAAATGCTGGCTCAGGCAAAGTCACTTTAATTCATTTTTGACACCTGGTGTCAAGCCAAGGCTCACTAGAAACAGTCTTGCTTCTTTGAAGCAGAGCAGCATGCTAATTTGTGCTGGCAGCTCGCTACAATTTTTTGAACTTCAGAAGTGAAGGAAAATGTTTAGAAGCACAATTTTGAAAATCACAGAATCAAAGAGATCACAAGAAGTGCATTCAGGATAGCATTTAATCTTAGCTACTACCCAAACTTTTTTTTTTTTACTATCAACACTCTGCAGCGTATTCTAGTATTAAATAGGATGGCAGAACAGGCTTTACCATGAAATCAGAGAAGTAGGGAGAGTGCCCTGAAGGTTCTTCATTAGCATTATCTCTATGTGTAGCTCACTGGGGAAGGAATAAGGAAGACTCCTCTGTGACATTCTATTCAAATGTATGAGCCATATTTAAATGGGTAAGGGAGATATTTCTGATGCAGACTTCACAGCAGGTCCAAGTCAGCATCAGTTTCATTAACACTCAGAACATCCAAGCTAAAGAGCCCTTTGCCACACAAAACTGAAAAAGACGTGCACCTTGCATCTCCTGAACGATACAAAGGACCTGAGCCAAGACTCTGAGGGCTCTCCAGTTAATATTACACTTTCATACGGAGGTGAAAAGTCCTGAACGGTATCTAGTAAAAACAGAGCTTGGCCTAAATTTTATGCGAACAGGGAGAAGAGGAAACCAGCAAGCTAATTACAACCTACAGTTACACCCCCATTTCTAATGGCTGCATCTCAGGACTAATCCCCAAAACTCCTTCCTGCTCCCAGACCTCAACCGGCCTATTTAAAGACCAGGGAACAATAAACACTGATGAGCAGAAAGGGTCGGGGGGAGGAAGCAAACGGTTACAATGACTGCAAAACAACGCCTGAAAAAGGAGAGTTGAAGCCACTTTCTCAGAGCGGCACAAAGCACGCCCGCCCGGCCCGGAGCGCACCGCCAGCTGTGCCCCCCAGCCGGGTCACTCCCGCTTTGTTCCCTGCCAGTCCCACCCGGGACCCCCGTCCTGCAAGACCCCTGCGCCTGCCCTCGCTAACCTCCTCCTCCTCCTCCCCGACCACCTACACCCCCCGAGGCACGGCGCACTTCTGCTCTCCCCCCTGCACGCAGGGCACCCCTCCTTCTTCCCCCTCGCAGGGTACTCCCGACTGCAGAGAGGGCACCCCCTCTTTTCCTCCCTCACAAAGCGGGGCTCCCCCCACCGCAACACGCTGGCCCTCCCCTTGCAGAGAGGTTACCCCCCCCCCAAGTGCAACCGGGGCACCCCCGCCCGCTCCCGCACGCAGGGAGCCCCCCGCTGCAAACAGCGCTCCCTTCCCCCCGTCCTCAGGGCAGCCCCCCCGGCAGAAAGGGGCCCCCTCCCTGCCGCCCCGGCCCCGCACTGCTCACAGAGGGCGGCCCCGCTCCCCCCCCCCCAACCGGCCCACGACCCCCGGCCGCACAGGCCCCGCAGGACACAGGGCCCCCGGCCCCACCGGGACCCCGAGCGGGGCAGAAGCGGAGAGCGTGCCCGCGCACCCCTCTCACCTGCGGGCTGCGGCTGCCCGCCCGGCCCCGGCCCCGGCCGCGGACCCCGCTCCGGAGCGTTCCCAAAGTCCCGAGCGCGGCCCGGGAGCGCGGCCCCGCTCCCCGCGCCCGCCCGCCGCCGCCTGGCCCCGCCTCCCGGCACCGCGCGTCACCGCCCGCGCCAACATGGCGGGGCGCCGGGCCTGTGCGCATGCGTCTAGGGGCAGCGGCGGGGGCGGGGGGCAACGCGCGGCGGGTGGGGCTAGATGAGTGGGCGTGTCTGGGGGCGGGGCGGCGGTGGAGAAAGGGCGGGGTTAGATAAAGGGGCGTGGTCTCTGCCTCCGCGGGGCGGTGAGGGGAGCCAGATGGATGGATGGATGGATGGATGGATGGATGGATGGATGGATGGATGGATGGATGGATGGATGGATGGGGGGGCTGGGGTGCACAGGGGCAGGAGCTCTGCCAGCGGGGGCTGTCTGTAGGAGCACGGTGTGTCAGGAGAGCTGCTGGAAGAGCAGGGAGGACAGCAAGAGGCAGCAACAGTCCTTGGTGACTTGGCGAATGCGAGTGATAGATGCACAAAAACATCTCCTAGTGTTCTCCAGGGGATTAATTAGGGACCAGCACCATTACCAAGTGAAAGGCCAACCCCAAGTTGCACTCCTGACCATAGCGTTTGCTACTGGAAAGCTCAGAATTGCTTCGCCTGCTCCTATAGCACTGCAGGATGGTAACCCTGAAGTTTCTTCACAGTCTTCTCTCTTTCATGTGGCTGCAGTTCTGATTTGGGAACTGTTGTTCTTCTGCTGTTCTGCCTGTATTGTTTCCTGTAAACACACCTTTAATTACTGAACCCCCAACATTCAGCAAATTTTTGACTGTAGGTAATCTTAGGGCAAATAATGCCTTAGTTAAACCCAGTCAACCCTAATGAAGTTATAGGAATTTCAGCAATGCAATTCAGGGCAGAACTTGATGCAAAACTAATTATGAAACCATAGGTAGTCTTCCAGCCAAGACTGCAACCATCTCCTCATAGCAGCTCTGTAACTTCAGCTTGGTAAATGCCCTTGGCTTGAAAGAGGCCAGCTTTAACCCTAAAGGAAAGGTTAAACAACATTTAAGACCATACCACACCGTTTGAGAGTTGCATATCTCCGACACTGCTTGCTTTTAAAGCTGTCTTTTATCTAGAAATTTTTAAAATTGGCTTATCAAAACCAGTGCATCTTCTATCTCAGAGCAAAAAAGATTCTGGTTAAGTAACTCTCTAACAGATTTTGCTATGGGCAGTTTCAGGTTCACTTCTGTTCTCTTCACATCATTAACAGCAACTGAAGTAAATTCAGACACAGAGAACCAACTCATCACTACACTCAAACTGACAAGAAATTCAGTATCTCATTTGCAAAAGAAAGCATTTTTTGTGTATATTTTTCCTACTTCTGTCCTTGAAAATGACCTCTTGCATGAGCCAGCGCCAACCTCTACTTATCTTTATAAAACTTCAGGAGGAACACATCTCTGCTGAGAAGAGACACGGGCATAGCGACACGCTGGATATTTCACAGATGTTCCCAAACAGAAAAACTTGAGTCTTGGAATGTGCTCACTCACAATGTTTTACAAAAAGCAGGTCGTAATAGCGAGTTCTTCACCTTTTTACTTGTTTATTTCCGTTAGAAAGAAAGTTAAATTTGCCACTTAAATAAAATAAATAATAGCTACTTTATAAGTAGCTATAAAACACATGCCCCTCTAGATATAATGCTCTTGCAGCTCTTTTTACTCCCAAGGCAAGAGAATGTCTCTAATGCACATTTAACGCGGGCTCTTGTCCAAGTCTCCAACCGATCCCACACTTCTAACCACACAGAAACTTTCTGACCCTCTTTGCTTACTTACACAGCAGAAGGTGGGTTTTTTACAGCTCAGGTTCCATCTCATTTCACAGTTGAATATGCCCACTTTTTTTGCTAAGGACTCGGCAAGCGAATCAAGCGCTAATAGTGCTCCAGTGTTCTTCTAATGGTTCCACCTTGAAAACCAGGCAAGTTTTCCCAGGCCTTATGTGGGGGCTCTCAGCACCAAAAGCCATAGACGTGCCTCTGGCAGCCCCCGGGAGACGGCAGCCCAGCAGGGCAGGGAAGGGCTGGGAAGCTCTGTTCAGCAGGTCTGGGCTTCGTCACTAAGGATTTCTTATTGAAAAATCATGTACTAGGGTTGCTCAAATGTTATTTTGTCGTTAATAAAATCGTGCTAAGCACACTTTTCTACAAAGCTTTGATGTCTCTGTTATGTATTTCTCTGCAAGAAATCCACGTAAAATTTGCTGTAGACTCTCTGACAGGCACCTCACAGTATAAACACAACATAAGACAAATATACAAAATTACTAATATAATGCAATTTACAAGGTAAGTTCTTTATACATAGCTTTGCCACAAGAGTAATCACAAACATTTCCTATTAAAGTCTACTTATAGCATAGTTCCTTTCAAAACATCTTTCTAAGTATTTATGCCCACAAATCTGACATTTGATAACTATACTGAACATAATTTGCTGTGGTAATATATGTTCTCAGCATCTAACGGCAGCATAAAGGATGAACAAAATTACCAGTTCAAACAGAGCATGTTTATATTCACCTCGCAATCATTTTGCATTGATATTACAGATTATATAGAGAGAACAATATCCACTAAGCAACAGTGTTTCCTGTTCAGTAATTTTACAACGTGATTTCATCTAAAAAGAAAAGATAACGCATACACACCACCACCTGAACTAGAAACAATTCACTCTGAACGCTCGCCATAAATTGTAACAGAATCTATTACGAAGCCGAACACAGAACTTGGGTAGAAGAGGAACTAAGCCCTATTAAGCTTCAATTGCTTGTGACGAGGTAGATTCACCATTTGCAGTTCTGCAGATAGTCACTGGTGAACTTCACGTGAGCATGTGAGGAGTTGCAGTGGGAGCATCCATGCTCTTAGGGCAGCATTTCTCCAGCTGTTTCGACGTGCACCACCTGCCAACGTGAACTGTACCATCCGTGACCCCTTCTCCAGGTGCGATGCCGTAGACGGAGATGCATCTGTCTGCTTCCAGCTCTTGAAGCGAGCGCGTGTGCTGCACGAGCACTTTTTATTTCCTCTTACCTTTTGCATGCTGCAGTTTAGAAAAGTTACTTTCAGGATTTATACTTTCTCTATACTGAAAATGGTCTGTGTTGGATAGATCTGAATATTCATGCCACAATAACAGCTTCACAAAATTAGAATGATTCTAAAATGAGAGGTGAGGTACATATTTGTCAAGCAGTAAACACTGAAAATATTTTATGATAGAAATCATTCATTTTAAGTATTTTTAAAGCCCTTGACACTCCCCCTCACTCCCAGCTATAGACAGCTTGATTCCAGCCATACACAGCGCATTTCCAAAGTTCCCTGACTACTCTGGTCCCCACTAATGCACAACAAATCCTACGGAGCAGGTTCTTCCAAGTCATTTTATTAACCTGGAGTAAAAAGTAACATGTGCTGAGTGCAGGCAGCCGGTTCGCGGCTGTTCCCGCAGGCTGGCATCCCGTCCCACAGGCCAGGATGTGCAGACGGAAGCTGCTCGGCAGCCGACCATCTGGAGCGGCTCCGTGAGTATTACTCCAAGCTCCGAGAGGGAGAAAGGGATTTAAGCAGCAATAAATCATGTTTGCTGAGGCTGGTGAAGCCTCATAAAAAATCTTTTAGAGCAGAGCGTACCTACCTCCTATTCTTGCTGGTTTCCCACAGTGTGAACTGGAAATTTCCCCAAGGAGGTTACCGAAATAAAAATCCCTAGAGAGAGGTTCACTGTCCTAGCAGTGCTCTGCCACATTGTTCTACTCCATCTCCGCTTCCAGCAGCACCCGGGAGGCACCAGCCCCTCTCCAGGAACACCAGCAAGGAAAGACTCTCACATTTCCCAGATACTTCCTGCGAGGAAAGACGGCCTCGCAGCCTCTCTCCCTGCCCAGAGCTGCAAGCACCAGACACCCTTCGTGCCCACACTCGACAATGGAAATGCCAGCTTCCAGCCTCATGCTTTAGCGCAGAGAAATAGGTATTATCTTCTTCACCACCCCAGCGCTGGTAGGATCAGGGCCAGCTGAAGCTCACCGAGCCACGGCCGTGCCTGCCCAGACAGCTGCAGGCAGCCCTCAAAAGCAAATGACACTAGAAGTACATTAAAGTTTGGTGAAAAAGATATTTGAAATGTCTCTCCTTGCAGAGTCACTGCCTCTACATTACAAACCTACCAGATATCAGAGTTTTCCCCTGTGCTTGGAAGAGGAAATAACTGCCTGGTACGTGCTGGCACACATTAGCATTTTACATCACAATTATAATACAGATAGACCCTGCATGTGCAAGCCTTGATTTTCAACCTTTTTTTCACCATCCACAGTTATTTCCACAAATGTAAAAATGAGGGTAAAACACCAACCTAAAGACTAATTTTTGTTGATACCACTTTTAACGTCTCGTCTCTCTTTGCCCTCTTAATTTCTCATCTCTCTTTGCGCTTCGTACAGTCTCCCACCATGGAAATGATAATTATTGGGGCAGCAGAGAATCACAGGCTGTTTTGACAGCCTGCCTTTCTCTACCAGGCAAAAATGCAGCAGAACAGGGAAGAAATCAGTGCAAACATCATTGCTATTCTCAGAGAAACATTGCCAATGTAAATGGAGCATCTCACTGGAGAGACACAGCAAAAATATTAAAATATGTAGGAAGGGGGAATTATTTTGGCCACTGAGCATTAAAATTCATCATGTGTGGGGAAAAAAACCAGAAAACATTCAGAGTGCAATTGATCCAAACCTTAGGAGTTCGGGAAGATAAATGAAATGTGAAAGGAGTGGAAGGAAAGATGGGGAAATCAGAGAAGGCTACTGCAGGGAATAGTCTGTAACTAACGTTCAGGCAGAAAGGAGGCCATCCAGTGCAAGCGGAGGTTTAAGTGCCTCAGGAATTTGGGGTGGTTGCAAAATTTAACATAGCAACTACAAAGAGAGTATCTGACCTAAATACGCCACTTACATCCTTACATTGCCCGGTGCTACAATAACCTCTATAGTTTGAGAACATGAAGGACTAAAATAAAAGTAACACTGGCATTTTAATCCTATTTTTTAAAACTCATACATGATAAGATTGCTGATTGAGTTATTCTTTTTAAGAAATAGCAGGAGATCTTACCTGCTGTATCATGCCAGCTTTGTATAAAGGGGTGACGTGAAGATCAGACAGCCCATCGCTCCCTTTCATCGCCAGAGGTCCGTTGCCCAGGGGATAAGTTATCATGGTGGACACACAAAATGTCTTACCCACTTTGTTTTGCAAATTCTTGTATGATTGCAACATTTACATTTGTAACAAGGACTTCCTCATCTTCAGTTGGCTTATTTCTTTTGGAAGCCTTCCTTGGGAACATAAGCACTGACAAATAACAAGCCCTTACCAACTGCAGTCTGCCAGCCCCAGCCCGAAGTCTGCCCTTACCTCAAAGGATTTCACTCAAAGAAAATAAATAGCAGGAGAACTTGTCATTTCCTCCAAAGTCATTTTGGAGTTTACCGTGGTTTTTCTCCAGCTAATCTCAGCGAAGCAGAATTTTAGATTTGGAGGAATAGCTATATTTAAAATAGATTTCTTTATGCTATAAAATATTATAATAAAATATCACTATCAAATGACCAAGTGCTTTTCCTCAGTCGTGTAGAGAATCGTTTGGGGACCTGGGGAAGGCTGCAGGTTCTGCCCAAGAACTCGGTGAGGGACTCAGTCAAGCCACTTCTTTGGAAATTCAGGTGTTCTTCCACAACAGCCTTCATTTGTAAGTCGTACAGGAATTTTCTTGTAAAGCCTTGCCTTGCTTGCTCTCTTTGAGATACATATTTATAAAGAGGAGTGGGGCAACTCAGTATTTTAGTTGTACTGTTTCTCTACATTGGTCTTAATTTCTTACACACATTTTGAGGGGTTGGAATTTGAAGTTTGAGTCATAGATTTTCAGAAAGTCCAAAGTCTCAGTTATCTGCTTTTTTTAAAGCCAGCTTTGTATCTTCATTGTCTCTTTTCCAAGGTTTGGCTTTTTTTCTAGCTTTTACTATCTTGGAAAAAAAATAGCCAGATGTAATTCTTTTTCGTTGTTAGGCAGTAAGTTAAGTAGTGCAAGTAAAGAAATGCTTCCAACAAATGTCAGAGGAAAAAAGCAAAATACAATACTCAGCTTCAAGTCTACACATTTCCAAAATGCACTACAATAGGGCTTTTAATATCATTGCCATCAATCTCTTTTTTTTTAAATGTCTGTACAGCAGAATGTACCAGCACTGAGCTTTGATGTGCCAGCATGGGGATGCTTTATGATTCATGAAATAATTACGTTCTCATTTACCATATACAAGTTCCAACAGCCAACAGAAATGCTGGGTTAATCAATGTCTTCTGCAAGTCCTCACCGTTCTTCTAGTTTGGGCAATAACTGCAACAACACTTTTTGCACAGGATTACTACTCACTGCAGATAACTACTTCCACCTCTGTAGACTGTATATTCTCCAGGCTAAACAGTTTATCCTTGCACGCTTGTATTCTTTTGTTTCCCACTGGCAAATGGTGCTAACTCCTCTCATAGGACTGCAGGTCAGCTTTAAGAACACGACAGGAATTTAAAAAAAAAAAAAAAAATCTCAAACTTCAGAAAATCACTTTGCTTTTGACTCCTAAAACTGGTGCTACAGGTCTTTCTTATCACAAAGAGGAAACGGGGAGCTCAACACTCCTCATCTTGCCAGGAATGCAGCAGGATAAAGAAGATCACTTTCATCTTCCTTCCAGTTCCCACAGGTGGGGATGGACAAGGAACAAGTGCCAGCAGAGGAAACCGCTCCAGCCAACACAGTTCAACCAGGATGCAGGAAAAGTGGCCTGTGCCAGATGGAGCGCTTATGCATATAATCCCCCCTGGAGCAACTGGGAGAGCAGTGGCTTTTGATGAGGCCATGTAGCAGTGCAGGACAGCACTGCGCTGCTCTTTTGCTCAAGGCACATGGCATAACCCATATGTGAGCTTGGTACCTGGGAATTTCTTTCCATATAGAAGAAAGCAATGCACCCTTGTTTCCTTACAATTAGCACTAAGGATAGAATATCTGGAACTCTAACAACCCCTGTATGTCTTAATAAATTATCATTTATCACTACAATATCAAAACAAGATACAAACTTCTGCCATACATTATTTTTACTATCACAAGAAAAGTATTAAAAGCCAGATTTTGCTTGCCTTTTGCAACCACGCATGCTGATCTCTGGAGCGCTGCTCATGTGAAAGTCGTAAGGTCTGACTGAAGTTGGTTATGACACAGCCTAGCTATGTCCTGGCAGAAGAGCTACCTCTTACCTCCCCTAACATCACAAAAGCGGGGCAAGCAACTGCGTGCTCCTGTTCTCCAGAACGTAAGCTGCTAAATGGGCTTTCTGCAGCAATCAATAGTACTTATATCTAAGCAATCCGTCTCTAGGTTCACTCCCAATTAAAGATCACAATGAATATAAAATAAATTATTGATTGCTGTCAGGAAATACATTAACAAATCTGTCTCCAAGCAAGAACAGCTCAATGGTTCCAAGTGGAGCAAATTTAGTAACTGTCAGTGATGTGGAAGTACTCAATTCATCAGCTGAGCTCACCCAGTAGTAAAGCAGCTTAGTACCCTCTGAACTACTCCTAAACCTGGTCAGGGGAACAACGCGGGACTATCCAGTGTGTATTTTCAAAAGCAATGCTTCAAAAAGAAGTTTCAAGTTACCACAGGATAAAATGTAGTGCCTCATGATGGTATTCCCGCAAGCAAGGGAGTGCATGTCAAACTCACTGCTCTCCTGCCCTGAGGCAGAAAATAGTGACAGATTTAGGCACATCTACTAAGGCTAAAGCAGCAGCCAAGGGTTTATTTACTAAGTTATTTCTTCAGAGATAAACAAATCGTTGAGAAATGTGCTTGCACCACTGAGATACCGCAGTGTGCACAGTCTCAGCGGAATCTAATGAAACCAGTTATCTCATTACAGGGTATTTTACTGCAGAAGCTGTACGGATATAAATCCTCAGTTTTGAGTTGTGACTGCACTAAAAGTCCGTGCCCTTATCTTTCTGTCCAGCAAAAGGATATTGATTGTGGAGGGAAAACAAAGCCGGTCAGTCCAATACTTTAGCATTAGGGGAACATTTCAGCTACTTGCATAGCAAATTAGTAGGACCAAGATCTGTGATACCAGAGAGGACAGAGGCAAATTTTAGAGACCTCCACTGAGCCTGAGTAAATGGCACAAGGAAGGTAAAATTCACAAACAAAAATACAACACAACACACATCAGAAGAGAAATAACCTGAGCTCCTTGCAAGGTTTACAGCCCAGCTCCTGAAGAGATTCATGCAAGGTCAGCTCGGGGATGTCTGTTCTGACCACAGAGATTTACTCTCTTTATGAGCTTTCTAACATGGGCTTCCTTTAGTAAGGCACGTTTGGCCGTAAACAACAGCAATCAGGCCATAGTATCATGGTTTCACTAGTTCTAGCCGACCTCCCATACAGTGTATTGCCATGCAGAGGTTGCGTGAGCAAAAGCTCCTGCAAGTATGAGCTCTGTATCCGTCAATAGGTCATCCTAAATTTTGTGTATGAGAAAGAGGGGCACAGCGATGAGGGTCAGTGCTGACAGAAATCTTGATCACTACCAGCCCTCCTTGCTGTGCCCCAGCACCTCTAAAACCCTGCTTGTTTTGTTGCTGGGGGGGGAAGACATTATTTTAATTTTAAAATGTGATTCTCTGTGTTTTGGCAGAAGTTCTCAGCAGCGTGCAATCCTCCTTTCAATGAGACAAAATGAATTAGCATAAAGTGGGGGCTGTAAATTACGGGTCATCAGTATTGGCAGGGAAATTATAGGTGCTCGGCAGCACAATAAATACTGGAGGTGAACCCAGCCAATTGCTTTTGAAACTCCTTATTTACTGCTGGCCCCAGCTGCAGGGTTGTGATGGCTGTAAACATCGCTCCTGAAAAATGGAACAGGGATCACACAGAACGTCTGTCCACAGGGTACAGAGGCAAACCCATACACAAAACAGTGAAATGTAGTATCGAAAGTAATACAAATATATAGGGTGTCTGTGTCAGAGAAGCTGCGCTTCATTTGGTTCAACACATCATTGAAAATAATTTCCATTAAACCATACAGCAAGCATTTTCAAAATATCCTTGAAAGGCTCCTGGAAATAGTTGCGAGCATAGCTAGTGCTCCTCTTTGTGCCATTAAAACCAGAGGCACGGAAGCGAGCCCTGATTGTCTTTTCTCCAGCGTTTTGTTGTCTGGGCTCCATGACACTGTTTTTTATGTGATGATTGGAGCCTGCACAGCCGGGAATTCGGGGGCTTTACAAGGCAGATGCTCTTTTTTCTTTCAGATGTCCTGGATGTCTGCTCTCTAGCAATCCCTTCAGTGCTGGGGAGGGATCCTTAAGGAAGCTCTAATCCAGGTGGTTGGGCAGAGAGGCGGAAAGAAAATGTTTTTTACATTTCCCTTCAGGAGCAGAGGCTGCAACGTGCTCAATCCACGGGCTGTGCCTTGCAGGCAGCCCTGTCTAGTCCATGCTTAAGGATGCAGCTGGTGGTCCATTTCACAGCCAAACAGGATCCCTTGGTGGCACGGGCGCCTTCCCGGGGATGCTGACCACTCCGTCGCACCTAGGTGTATTTATCACTTCCAGTTAACACCAAACCTCTGCCTCCCCGCCTCATCTTGGCAGACTTGCCACTATCCGGCGGAGGGGCTTTCGCTGTTCCTTTCCACCCGCGCGCCCTGGGCACACCAGCAGCAATCGATTTTCCTTGCAGGGGCAGATGTGCACCCAGGGGGCATCAGCCCCCACTGCGTGTGGTTTCCAGCCTGCTGCGATGCTGAGAGCCATGCCGGGCCATGCAGGGCTGCCTGAAAATACTGATGACTTTATTCCTTTTTTGATTCAGGGAGGAATTTAGAGCATCTTTTTTTAATATTTTTTACATATATTTTATATTTTTTATATCCAACTCCATTTCCTGGCCAGCCCGTGCGTCCCAGTGGGGTGATGTGTCTCCTCTGTGACTCCTCCTGGCAGAGAGTCAGTTTATTCAAAAATGAAATGAGGATTCTCATTAAGAGAGAAAAATCATGTCCATCTTCAGAGCTGCTCTGTCTCAAGGCATCATTGCTGAGCTGCTTAACCCTCTTTTCAGTCTCCTTGCATGAACCGTTTGTACGCAGTGCCCTAGAGGCAGCTCCCAAAGGCCCTGGGCTTTTCACGAGAAAAAAAAGACACTGAGGTACTTTCAGTGATTTTTTTTCATCAACAGACTTACCGTTAAAAACACACATTTCTGACAGCAGAAACTTTCATTGGTCCCGCCACATTATTGGCAAGGAAGCCTGAAAAGAGAAATTACTGCTCCTGCCTCACTGCATCCTTCATACTTGCCCACGGTGCTGCTGATGCTCAGAAATGCAGGCAGGTGTCCTGGATGCTGCCTGCTTTTTATTATCCAGCTCCTGAGAGGCAGTGAGGAATCGCACTTCAACACAGCGCATCTGAATTTTAATTGAATTGTAGCGGGCAGCTAAGTGGAAAGACATTAAAATCAAACTTCAGTGTTTCACTGTATAGTTGATGTTCCACCGTACCTCTGAAATATTTGATCATCTCTCTCTATATATTGTCCCTTTCTTCACCCATGGCTCTGCGAGCGCCTTCCAGCAGCCTGATACCTTTCCCAGGCAGGTCACAGAAACGTGGGCCATGTCCCAGTGACGCCCGCTCAAACCACTGCCTGATGCGGACAGTGCTGGACCGCGTGTATTTTCGGTGTAAACTATATTTTAATGAGGACTGCTGTAAGTACAAGGTTTTACAGATAATCCCTCAGTATAAAGAGGGATCATGACTGCATAATCTGAACCTAAAAGAAAGACACCTTTCTAAGGATGTTGCCTAAACAAACAGCAAAACCCCTTTAGGTGAGAGGTTTTAAGCACTTCAGCTCATTGCTTTTGTTTCAGAAGAGAAGGGCAGCTATGTCAAAAATGTGCCTCCTTTCTTCCAGCTAAAGAAGTCCAAGGAATCACCTCTCCCCCATCACTTCCCAGCTAGAAGCCTCCACCAGTGTGGAGCCCCCACTTAGCCAAAGCGGGACAGAAACCAGCATCGCTCCAGGGGAAGGAGTCTGGCCAGCAACACAGGACATGTGGTCTCAGTCCCGCTGTGAAGTGTCAGCAGAAAAGCTTTTTCAAGGAGCCACAGCCCTCCGCTCCCTTCTCGGTGCCGCAGATGGGAGGCAGCCTCTGGGCTGGCACCGCGGTAGCTGGGGACCGTGGACCACAGACAGACGCATATACACACTGCAGGTGCAGAAAGCTCCTGCAGAAACCAAACCAAACCAAAAAATAAATATCATACATGCTAAAAAGTATAATAAATAAATAGCACAGACCACTTCAAATATATATGAGTCACTGTGCACTTTGTAGTTCCCCAAATCAATTGCTCTTTGAATATGATTCAGTGGCAGCTGCACATTTATTTGATTTGAATATATGTTGGCCCACTTTATTCATCCTGATGGGTTTTGCAGCGTGACTCCATCCTGGTGCTGCAAAATACAAAGTAGGTGTCAGAAACAAAAAGGTATTAGATAGATACATTCATCCCCATGCCTGGAGTTTTTGGGCACACAGCACCCCCGAGACAAGAGCAGACGAGATGCCTGGTCCCCGGAGCATCCCCGACCGCTTGCTGATGCGCTAGAGGTGCCGGTGGTGGTGACCGCGGTGGTCAGCGGAGGCTCTGACCCCTCCTGAGCGGCAATTTAATACAACCTCCTTCTGCTACAGCAACTGCACCCGCTCTGCTTCTTTTCTAGGCATGATTTAGTTCTCACTGTGAGTACTATTGTTCTCAGTCACTCTACACGTAGCATGAACATGGAAAATGTGCAGAGGAGGGTTGTAAAAGTCACTGGTTTAGCTGGAACTCAACAAAAGAATGAGAAAAACCACAATCCGAAACATGGAGCAGCTATAAATGGACACACCCTTGCAAGAGTGGAGATCCAATAAATATTTGAATATACCGACCTCTGAAATCAAAATGCTAAAAATAGTCTCTAGCTTTTGTTTTTCAAAAGGAGAGTAGCCTGTTGCCAGAAGAGATTTCTCTAGTATCTCTAGAACCACAGGAGAGGTTCACATGGCGCTTCCCAGCTGATGTGAACCTGCTCCTCGCCAGGAGCAACAGGAGGCATTTGGGTTTTGCAGAAGCTGCTTCCCACAAGGTGTAATTGCAGTCTCCGCACCACGTCCGTCCCCGCTCCGTCCCCATCCATGAGCCGCAGCGGGAGGAGAGGGCCTCTCTCCTGCGCTCCCAGCCGCTTGCCAGGGCGGGCGAGGAGGAGGAGGAAGGGCTCTGGCAGCTCTGCTCACTGCAGAGGCAGTGCCTGGAAGGAACTGTCACGTTTTCCCTATGGAAAAGGTTGAGGTTTTTTCCCAAAGCTTTGAAACCATCTGCAGAGCAGGAATGTGCCCCTCCGGCCAGCCCTTGTTTATGTTACTTGTCCATATGTTATTGCGAGCGCGGGTGCAACACTGCAGTGCAGCGCGGCTGCCCGTGTCACATCCCGTGCAATGTCCTGCCTCTGCTCCACAGGGACTGACATTTTTTTTTCCCAGTTCAACTGCCCAACATCACTAGTTAACCCCAGGGCACTTCTCCACTTGCATTTGAAGTCTGTGGCTGCTATCTCAGACCTGAAGTATGGGCTGTATGTGCAAAAGTGTGTTGTTTTTTCCAGCTCGATCAATGTCACAAAAGAAACTGCGTCTTCATGAAACTTGTCCCACTTCCATTCTCAAACCACCGCAGCTTCAGGACTGCCACTGCTAAGCATTTTCTAGCCATTTTTCTGGTTTTCCTGTTTTATCAGGGGCATCTTGCTTTACAGAAAGTTGTAACAGTAGAAGCAGCAACTCTACATTAAAGAGCAAAACTTCCTTGGTATGTCGCACTTTGCTGTTGGAAGAGGAACCATTTTCCCAGCTTAGCTCCAGGGATTCTATCCAGCAACTTCCACAAAGATATTTCATAATTCATTTTGTATATTTTATGAGTCATTTAATGTGCATGGAAGAGATGAACAAATAAGGGTCCACACGCCAATTCCTTGAAATGTCTGTGATGTAGAATATAAATACTACTTGTGTAAAAGGAAAAAATAATAGTCCTAAGAAGTGAAAAGCCACTGTCGTGGTTTAGCCCCAGCCGGAGGCTGAGCCACGCGGTCGCTCGCTCACCCCCCCCTCCCGGTGGGACGGGGAGAGAATTGGGACGAAGAAAAGCAAAAACTCGTGGGTTAACAACAACAACAGTTTAACCAAACAACAAAGGGAAAGAGAACAAACAAGCGAGAAACCCCAACAATGACAACAACAGCGAGTACTTAGCGGTGCTTCCCGGACAGGTCGCTCCCGCCCGCAGCCCGACGCCCAGCCCGCTCCGAGCAGCGATCCCCGCCCCGCCAGTCACCCCCTCTAAATAGTGAGCGTGACGGTCACATGGTATAGAATAGACCCCGGCCAGCTTCTGGTGAAAATTAACCCTATCCCAGCCGCAACCAGGACATTATCCACCCCTTATTCTATACCATATATGTCACGCTCAGATCCTACACTTTCCAATTAATCACCACCACTTTTCCTGATATATATATATAGATATACACACAGACATCATTCCCTTAGTCTATGGACCATCCCTTTGAAGTGTCCATTGAGTTCATTTAGTCCATGACTTTAGGCTCCATCTGTCAGAATAGTCTCTTGGGGCAGGAGAGATGATGTGGAGTTTGCTCAGTCGGTGAAACAGGGCTGGGTCTCGGCGTGGTGTGGCAGGCGACACTGGACGCAGTGGGAGGATGGTCTGTAGTGTTGGATTGTTGCATCTGGAACTTGCAGTCACAGTATCTGGCTCGGCTGCTGCATCATGTCCACGGTCTGTGGGTTGAAGATGCCGATCTCTTGAGGAAGTTGATGGGCGCCAGTTGCTAAAGCCAGTTCTGCTTCCATTACTGCTGCACTTTGCTCAGTTTTATCAATAGTTCATTCATTGACTATTCTCACCCAAAATCAAATCCCCTCGAGGTACACATCGGACTTCCCCATCCTTTCGCATCACCCACCAAGTGCACCCAGGTCCTTGAGCAAAAACAATCCCACGGATGGGTTTGCCTTTGCCCGAGGCAGGAGTAACCCAGACTGTCTTCCCTAACATATTCTTCATGTGCACTACAGGAACTTTATCCCCTTCTACAGTATGTAAAGGCTTTGATTGGGCAGGGCCAGCTCGATTGGTGGATCCTCTAGTGTTAACTAACCAGGTGGCTTTTGCTAAATGTGTATCCCAATGTTTGAAGGTCCCACCACCCATTGCCCTCAGTGTAGTTTTCAGTAGTCCATTGTATCGTTCAATTTTCCCAGAGGCTGGTGCATGATAGGGGATGTGATACACCCACTCAATGCCATGCTCTTTGGCCCAGGTGTCTATGAGGTTGTTTCGGAAATGAGTCCCATTGTCTGACTCAATCCTTTCTGGGGTGCCATGTCGCCATAAGACTTGCTTTTCAAGGCCCAGAATAGTGTTTCGGGCAGTGGCATGGGACACAGGATATGTTTCCAGCCACCCGGTGGTTGCTTCCACCATTGTGAGGACATGGCGCTTGCCTTGGCGGGTCTGTGGGAGTGTGATATAATCAATCTGCCAGGCCTCTCCATATTTATATTTCAGCCATCGTCCTCCATACCAGAGAGGCTTTGACCGCTTGGCTTGCTTGATTGCAGCACATGTTTCACACTCATGGATAACCTGTGCGATAGTGTCTATGGTCAAGTCCACCCCTCGGTCACGAGCCCATCTGTATGTTGCATCTCTTCCCTGATGGCCTGAGGTGTCATGGGCCCACCGAGCTAGGAATAATTCACCTTTATGTTGCCAGTCCAGATCCACCTGCGCCACTTCAATCCTAGCAGCCTGATCCACCTGCTGGTTGTTTTGATGTTCCTCAGTGGCCCGACTCTTAGGTACGTGGGCATCTACATGACGTACTTTTATAACCAGCTTCTCTAGCCGGGCAGCAATATCTTGCCACAATGTGGCAGCCCAGATGGGTTTGCCTCTGCGCTGCCAGTTGCTCTGCTTCCATTGCTGTAACCACCCCCACAGAGCATTCGCCACCATCCAGGAGTCGGTATAGAGATAGAGCACTGGCCACTTCTCTCGCTCGGCAATATCTAAAGCCAGCTGGATGGCTTTCACCTCTGCAAACTGACTCGATTCACCTTGTCCTTCAGTGGCTTCTGCAACTCGTCGTGTAGGACTCCACACAGCAGCTTTCCACCTTCGATGCTTTCCCACAATACGACAGGACCCATCAGTGAACAGGGCATATTCCTTCTCATTTTCTGGTAGTTCATTATATGGTGGGGCCTCTTCAGCACGTGTCACCTCTTCCTCTGTCGACATTCCAAAATCTTTCCCTTCTGGCCAGTCCGTGATCACTTCCAGAATTCCTGGGCGACTGGGGTTTCCTATTCGAGCTCGTTGTGTGATCAGTGCGACCCACTTGCTCCATGTAGCATCAGTGGCATGATGTGTAGAGGGGACTCTCCCTTTGAACATCCAGCCCAGCACCGGCAGTCGGGGTGCCAGGAGGAGCTGTGCTTCAGTACCAACCACCTCCGAAGCAGCTCGAACCCCTTCATATGCTGCCAATATCTCTTTTTCAGTTGGAGTGTAGCGGGCCTCAGATCCTCTGTATCCCCGGCTCCAAAACCCCAGGGGTCGACCTCGAGTCTCCCCTGGTGCTTTCTGCCAGAGGCTCCAGGTAGGGCCGTTCTCCCCGGCTGCGGTGTAGAGCACATTTTTAACATCTTGCCCTGCCCGGACTGGCCCAAGGGCTACTGCATGAACTATCTCCTGTTTAATTTGTTCAAAGGCTTGTCGTTGCTCAGGGCCCCATGTGAAATCATTCTTCTTTCGGGTCACGTGATAGAGAGGGCTTACAATAAAACTGTAATTTGGAATATGCATTCTCCAAAAACCCACAACGCCTAAGAAAGCTTGGGTCTCCTTTTTGTTAGCTGGTGGAGACATAGCTGCTATTTTGTTGATCACATCTGTTGGAATCTGACGACGTCCATCTTGCCATTTTATTCCTAGGAACTGGATCTCCTGTGCAGGTCCTTTGACCTTACCTCGTTTTATGGCAAAGCCAGCTCTCAGAAGAATTTGAATTATTTTTTCCCCTTTCTCAAAAACCTCGTCTGCTGTGTTGCCCCACACAATGATGTCATCAATGTATTGTAGGTGTTCTGGAGCTCCACCCTTCTCCAGTGCAGTCTGGATCAGTCCATGGCAAATGGTAGGGCTGTGTTTCCACCCCTGGGGCAGTCGATTCCAGGTGTACTGGACACCCCTCCAAGTAAAAGCAAACTGTGGCCTGCACTCTGCTGCCAAAGGGATGGAGAAGAACGCATTGGCAATATCAATGGTGGCGTACCACTTGGATGCCTTGGACTCCAGTTCATACTGAAGTTCTAGCATGTCCGGCACGGCAGCACTCAGTGGTGGCGTGACTTCATTCAGGCCACGGTAGTCCACTGTTAATCTCCATTCCCCATTAGATTTCCGTACTGGCCATATAGGACTATTAAATGGTGAATGCGTCTTACTAATGACTCCTTGGCTTTCCAGTTGATGAATCAGCTCACGGATGGGAGCCAGGGAGTCTCTGTTAGTGCGATATTGCCGCCGGTGCACCGTCCTGGTAGCAATTGGCACCTTCTGTTCTTCAGCTTGCAGCAATCCCACAACGCAGGGATCTTCTGAGAGGCCAGGCAGGGTAGATAGCTGTTTGGTCTTCTCTGCATTCACCGTGGCTACACCAAAAGCCCATCGGTATCCCTTTGGGTCCTTGAAGTACCCTCTCCTGAGGTAGTCTATGCCAAGGATACAAGGGGCCTCTGGGCCAGTCACAATGGGGTGCTTTTCCCACTTGTCCCCTGTTAAGCTCACCTCAGCCTCCAATACTGACAATTCTTGGCATCCCCCTGTCACTCCTGAGATCCAGATGGGTTTCGTGCCCCTATGCTCTGATGGCATCAGACTACATTGTGCACCGGTGTCTACCAAAGCCCTATACTTCTGTGGGTCTGATGTGCCAGGCCATCGAACCCACACAGTCCAGTATACCCGGTCATCCCTTTCCTCCTCCTGGCCGAAGGCAGGGACCCTCTATTCCTGTTCCTCGTCAGAGTATTCCCTGTCTGAGCCTTGCAGCGCCAGACCAGAAGGCCCCTCCTCAGGATCAAGGGAGGTGATTTCAGTTCTTCTCTGTTTGGGAAATCGCTGATTGCCTTCGTGCATCTCTACAGCAACTCTGCTGACAGACTTCTTGGGTGGCCCCTTCTTAACAGCTGTCTTCCCTCTCAGTTCACGTACACGGGCTTCCAGCTTAAAGGTGGGTTCACCGTCCCACTTCCTCATGTCCTCCCCCTGGTCACGCAGGAAGAACCAGAGTGCTCCACGCGGCGTGCGTCTGGGGCTCCCTTTCCCTCTGACTGAGGCAGGAGAGGACTGATTTCTTGGGGCATTCCTGATAGTCAAGGCACTGGCCCGTAGGGATGAGGCGGTACAGAGGTTTTCTTCAAAGTTTTGGAGCCAAGACGACACTCTCTCCACAGTTGGCGTATCAATATCTGGGAAATACATCGCTGCCAGGCTGTTAGAATATGACGGTGGGGCGCTCTGAATCACCTTCCTCCACATAGCCCGTGTGCACAGGACATCGTCTGGATCTTTGGAGACCTCATCATTATCTAGATCCCTGTAGATGACTTCCAGTACCGCTAATTCTCTCAGGTACTGGATGCCTTCATCTGCAGTGGTCCACTTTCCTGGGGAGTTCACAAGATCTTCCTTGAATGGATACCTTGCCCTCACACTTGAGAGGAGTCGTCTCCAGAGACTGCAAATTGCTGCCTCTCTTCCAATTCCTCTCTCAATTCCCCGGTTCCTAGCAAGGGATCCCAGCTGTTGGGCTTCCTTGCCTTCCAGTTGCTGACTGTCGGCCCCACTATCCCAGCATCGGAGCAGCCAGGCAGCAATCCGCTCACCTGGCTGGCGGCTGTAATCTTTCCGCATGTCTCGAAGTTCTGCTGAGGTCAGGGACCGGGTAGTTTCTGCTTCCTGTCGAAATTCTCTCACTCCTTCCTCTGATGTCCTTGTCGAAGGACCGGCTTCGTGATCTGACCCTTCCTCTTCTTCCTTTTCCCTTACTAATCGAGGGTATGGACCCGTTGTCCTCCTTGTCCATTGCTTCTTTTTGACTACTGGGGCAATTACTGTAGTTGGTGGTGGTGTTTGGGTCCCTATCTCAACCATGGTGTCCTCAGGTGCAGTTTGGGTCCCTGCCTCAACCGGAGTCCTCTGGGAATGCTGAACTGCGGCTCGATAGGCACAAGCCAGGCCCCAGTACAACGCTAGAAGCTGGTGGTTCTCATTGGGATAGGCAAGGCACCCTTCTATCAGGTGGCGTGTCAGTTTGCTAGGGTTGCTCACTTGTTCAGGTGTAAAGTCCCAGGCTATGGGAGGTGTTAACCGCCCTAGGAACCTGCCCAAGTCCTTCCACACACCCTGCCACCCTGGGACCGGCTGCCTCAGGTCACGCTTCAATATAGCCTCACCCAAAAGTTGTCTTCTCTTCCACCAGGACGAGACCAGATTCCACAAACCCCATAATATGCCAACAATATTAGTAAGTAATACCAAGCAGTTCACACAAGGGTGAGCAAAGACCTCAGGAGCCTGTGTAATAAGCCTGTCTACATTAACCCTGGGTAGGGAGAGGGAGATGATGTATTCCCTCATCCTCTCCACCAGATAGCTCCCCCAGCACAGTGAGACCGTCAGTGCCAGAACAAACCACATTCGCATTAACATGTTGCCAAAAGTCAAGAGATAAACAACGCAACCAGCAAACTTTTTTTTTCGACCCGTGCAGGAGCTTGTCACTTAGTAATTACTACAGTTAGAGCACACTTAATACAAAAGTGCTGTTGTCGTGCCCCACGTTGGGCGCCAAAAAAGACTGTCGTGGTTTGGCCCCAGCCGGAGGCTGAGCCACGCGGTCGCTCGCTCACCCCCCCCTCCCGGTGGGACGGGGAGAGAATTGGGACGAAGAAAAGCAAAAACTCGTGGGTTAACAACAACAACAGTTTAACCAAACAACAAAGGGAAAGAGAACAAACAAGCGAGAAACCCCAACAATGACAACAACAGCGAGTACTTAGCGGTGCTTTCCGGACAGGTCGCTCCCGCCCGCAGCCCGACGCCCAGCCCGCTCCGAGCAGCGAGCCCCGCCCCGCCAGTCACCCCCTCTAAATAGTGAGCGTGACGGTCACATGGTATAGAATAGACCCCGGCCAGCTTCTGGTGAAAATTAACCCTATCCCAGCCGCAACCAGGACAGCCACCAAAGCGCCTTGCACCATGGCAGTGCCAGCTGGCTCACGGCTGGCTCCACTCCTCGAGGCAGTGAGGAGGGATTTAAGCCTTTCTGCTCCTGCCAGCCAGTGGCACTGGGGTAGAAAGTGCTCACCCTCCTGGGGCAGCGTCTGGAGGCTGCCCCGAGCTCACTCCCCCACCCCTCGGGTGGTCAGGGGGTCGCTGCGAGCAGCGATGGCCGGACAAGGCTGGGACACAGTCCTGGCTCACCCCAGCTCCATGGAGGGGCCCTGGCACAGAGCATCTCCAAGGTCGGGGGGGGAATGCCGTGAAGGGAAACTGGGGGCAGCCGGGAAAGCCCCAGCTCCTCCCTGGGAGCCTCAAGATAAAACAGGCATAATTTTATAAATCTTTAATAACGGTAGAGCAGCGTTTAGTTGCAGCAATTAATATGGAGGGTAACAAACGCACAAAGCAAAAATGCAAAGGCACCAGTGACTGTAGAGCAAACTGAGGCATTTGTGTTAATCATCCCGAAGGGCTCCCAGCTCCTGCTCCGGTTGGTGGGAGCAGAGGACAAGTGACACTCCAGGCTCCCCCTATCCACAGGAGCCATTTCAGACCTTGGGGGACCCCAGAAGATTGAGCTGTGCTGTCCTGGGGACACGTGCCAGTGTCGTACACGTTGCCTTTGGCCCTTGTGAGCATTTGCAAGCCGCAGGAGTAACAACTGACACTAAAATTCAGCCGAGAAAAGCGTCCCCACAAAAGGGGTGTTACTACCTACACTTGAGTGCTGGGGAACTGCAAAAAGCTGCTCTCTGCAATACTGTACCTTACTGGAAAAGCCGTAAAGTAAGAAATGAAAAGAGATGGAGTATCGTGATAGGGGAGAAAACATGACCAGCTGGGGAAGGGAAATCTTTAGGAAGACATACACAAAATGCAGCTGATGACAGAGGTCAATTGCTGTCCTGTGACAGATTCTGGAGGCTATTGAGCAATGAGATCCACAACAAAAAGCACTGAAGGTCAGAAAAGAGAAACATGCAAGGAAACATGCGGAGAGAAAATGCAGGTTGACTATCTGCACGCAGAGGTGATGCCCAGTGCAGCGCAGACCACTGCCTCTACCAGTGAACCCCTTCGAAGGGAGATGTGGGTCTGAGAAAAGGTGAGCAGAGATGGTTTCCACTGAGATCTGGTTACCTGTCACTGCTGGCTAATCGACGAGAAACTTTACAGGCTACGTTGAGGCCTCTACCACGCACCATTCTTGCTGCTGCTACTTCTGTAGTAGCCTTGACCTGTAAAAGGACACTTAAAATTATTTCTGCAAAAGCTTTTTACTTTCTACGCCACAGCTTCAGCTTTTGGGGTAATGCTTTCAAATAGGAATTCCTTGCATTTTTTTTAAAGAAAATGGAGATAAAGTGCATAGTCTGACAAATAGGACAGATGTGGCCAACAGAAGCAGGGAGGAGGCTATAGTAGGTGAACGCAGGCAGAAACATGGGTGCAGTGTGCCACCCTCCAGCTTCTGCTCTGAAATATGCCTTGGCCTCACTGCAACGTGCTGCTGCTACCTCTGTCCTGCTCGTCTCAGGCATGGTTACGCCAACGGCCACAGGCATTAACGTGCTCCCTCGCCGCAGCCGTCCAGCAGCGCTGAGCTGCACCCATACTGGTTTTTTGCATCAATTTGAAGTGCTTTGTGTGACTCTCACATCCTCGCAACTCTCTGTTCAAGGCAGCTGCCCCACTTGGAGAAGGATGGGGCATCGCTGGGGCTGGGCTCTGCCTGCTTCGGGCGCCTGCCCGGGGCTCACAGGGAGCTGCAGGGAGGAGCGGTGCCTTTTCATTCTCCCATCAGCCTTGGACTGAGATTCATTTGAACATACACATACCATCACAGAATGTAATTGTGTTTACAAGCATGAACGAATCTCATCAGTTTTGCTTATTATTTCAAGGCAGTTTTGCTTGCTTAATGCTCCATAGTTATTGTCTCTGCTGTAGAAGAGACAAAGCTATTGCTCTGTTCTCAGTCATAGCTATTTATATCTTGTAATAACACTACTCAGGATACAAGGAAAGGTATGAAACCAATAGTGTAAAATTAGGACAAAGACACAACCTCCAGAGCCTTTCTGCTCAAAAGCTGTCACTAATGTTACCACCTCGCTTTTGTTTTCTCTGCTAGATTGCTCTGCTGCAATCTCTCAGGTAGATGCTCTTTAATTCTGTTTATTTAAGCTTACTTCAAAGCAAAAAGGAGTCTGTGTCTTTGGGGAGATCAGTCCCACATTCAGCACTAGACATGCTGACACCTCCAAGAGGCCAGCGACAATAAATCTTTTAAGAGCCTCTAAATGCTGGGAAAAGCAGAGGTAGCTATTGCCAGCACCGGTCAGATAACACCCCAGCACCGGTCAGATAACACCCCGGCTTGGCCGCTTGGCTCTCGCTGTGTGCGGCCGCTCGGGTTGGACATGTCCGAGCCTTCTGGCCGGTGTGAGGCCACTCGCTGGGGAGAGGTTCCCAAGGGAGCAAAGGGAAAACAGACCCGTGGAAATCCAGCCACCTCTGAGCGCTTGGCAGGTACTTATGGTGCCTTTTTAAATGCTTCCTCTAACTTTAAAATCACAGCTTGTCTTTTCAGGAGTTTGTTGAGATACTACTTTGCTGCCTCCGGGATGTTTTTCCCTTAACGATTCCCTAAGGAGAAACTGGCTGACAAAAATAAGTACTTAGTGATTCTTTGGAAATCAGATGTGGATGCTATTCCCTTGAGTCTCTGCTGCCAAAATATATATGTTTGTAGCATATATATAGTTCCTTGTGCCTAGTTGCATTCAGATGATTTTCTAGTTGTTTCCCCTGCTATTAAGCCTGTCTGCTAAAGTTTCACAAACATAACATCGGAGGTCCCCACTCCTTCAAAAAAATTTCTGTGCTTAAAAGTGACTCATGTAACCAGATGTGCCACAGTGTGTTACATGCATTCAGTGCTATTTTTATCCCTCTCTGTTTTCTTCAATGATTAAAGCTTTTATCATGTAACCCGGCACTTTGAAATGGCTGCTCGAGTTGGACACCGCAGTTCAGTGCTCCATTCCACATTAATCTCGCCCTGATTGCAGGGAGATGCTGCCCTAAATGGTCTGGGCAGATGGAGCCCTGCTTCTCCGGGGGTTTGTTTTGAGAGGTGTCTCCTCTGGATGGGGATGAGCTGTCTGGGATGTCCTTCCAGGTCTCCTTGGGCCTGACGGAAGCCAGTTCAGGCTAGGAGAGTTACAGGGATGTTCCCAGCGCACCTTCACATCGTGTCTGCCCACCAGTTGTGGCCCCAACATCACTCACCATTGGTGTGTGCCGGCCAAACAGCTCCACAGCTGCCAACTGGGAAAGTGAACCTCAGCTCCTTCCCCTCCGCTTTTCCCTATATTTTTTTCTTTCAGAACATATGCAAAGGGTGACTGAAATTGCACATGGTTTCAAAAAAATTTAAATTACTTGATAAGGGTATGTGATTACTTCATAAGGGTATATGAAAAATGCCAGTTTAAAAAACCCAGCTATTGTGTAAGGTTTTTAGAAAAACCCATTAAAAAAAAAGAAGCTATCAGTATTTCAAACCCCAGCGCTTGTGATGGAGAAGCAAGGAGCAGAGCTGTGCCTGTGCGTGTCCCTGTGCACTGCGCCGTGTCCCCAGGGAGCACGCCTGGGGCTCTCACATCGCTCCTGAACCCGCCTGCACCTACGTGGTTTCTCCCATCGGCTCAGAGCTGCTGCCTCAGCACCCGGCTGCAGGAGGGGGGTGCTCTGCACCTAGATAACAAACATGCCTTGTTCAACAAACATTTGACTAGAAATGCAGACAGCATAATCAAGATATCCATCTGCTTCAGAAAAGGCTTCTGACGAGTTAAGTTACACCCTTGCTACGTCATAGATCCAATTATAATTCAGCTACACCCCCCCCCGGGAATTAGCATAGAAGCTAATCACGATGCAGAATGTGTGGGAAACTGTCTTTTATCAGCACCAGTGTTACCGCTGGGAATGGGAGGGTTCAGGCACTGCAAGGTCCTCCCTGCAGCAATGCCGCCTGCTGCTCTTGGCTGCTGGGTGTTTTGGGGCTCGGGGAGGGCAGTGGCCTTCAAATGGCTTGGCCCAAGGTTTTTCCTGCCCCAAGCCCCATGAGATGGACACCGCAGACCCCTGGCATGGCTGTGATCTAAGGCCAGGCATGCTCCTCGCTGTGGGTGGGAAAAAAAGGTGTAAGGGGCGGTGGTGGTGCCTGAGAGCCTCTCTGGAGCCTTCAGCCAGTGGTGCGAGGATGGCCACGGGGGCCAAACTGGGAGGAAGGCTCCAGTGCCCGGGGCTGACCTGCTCCTGGCACACACCAGCCACCCCGAAGGGCAGGTTAATTCACCCTGAGCATTGCTGGGGCATCTGTAATCCCCACAGCGAGCGCTGGAGCAAGGAGTTGCTCTGTAGATAAAGATGAGTCACTCCTCTCCAGAGCAGCAGCTTCCAGCTACCAGGCAGGCAGGATTTTTTTTTCGTAATGTTGACTTTTTGCTTGATCTTAAAATGTGCAATCGAGAGAGCACAAAACATATCTATGCGCATGTGAGAAGATGGTGCAACTTCGCTCTGAGCAAGCTCTGGGAATCCACTGTGTCTCCGCATTGCCAGTAGGACTCAGCTCAGGATTTTCTAGTTGAACTTTTTTAGGAGATAATGTGGTATCTACTAACTCAGTGTTTTCCACTGGACCATTTTGGTTATGCTGAAACACTTCTTCCCCACCAAGAAATGAAATATTTCATTTTGAGCCAGCTCTTTGAGGTTTGATGCCTGTCGTTCTGCAGTATCCAAATCAAAACCTTTTCCATCCTCCCTCTGGCTGAGCCACCATCATGTCAAGAGAAGGGTGGTCCTGACCCCATCCAGTGGCTGTCTCCCATGAGGAAGATGCAGGCAGGAGGCCCTGAACTGCCTCTCCATGAGTGTGAGCAGGTATGTGACACACTGAGCAAACACCCAGCCATATATATGGAGCAAGGATATACAAGGATTTAGAGCAGCTGATGGCTGAGGAGGTGCCTGGCACCCTGGGAGGGCTTGGGAGCTGAGTCCTTACATGATGCTTCCCTGGGCATGGCGGCAGGGCAGGCAGTCCCAGCACATTGCTGAAACGTTTTGGCATTTCGCAGTTTACTCTTTTTTTTTTTCCCTTTAATTTTCCATTTAACAAAGGCATGATACATGCGCAGTGACCTGATCTGGGGCACAGTAATACATCAAGCTGCTGGCCTCTCCCCAGGCCTCTCCCCATCACTGCTGACCTTTGCTGAACAAAGAGCTGCCCGAGCATTGTGTCCTGAGACAGGTCTCGGCTCCCACGAGGCTGCTCAGGATGAAGGTTCAAACTGGGGCTCGAGCTTTGCCGATGGACGGTGCGGCCCAGGGTACGGCAGCAGCTGGGACGGACTGGTGTCGGCTCTCCAGGACATTTGGAAGGACATTTGGAAGAGGGTACGGGTACATTTGTACGCTGTCACGTTACAGAAAGTCTGCGGGTCATGTTCCTTGACTTCTGAAGTCACTCTGCAGAGTTGCCTTTGTCTTTACAGCCAGGTATAATTTGTGGTTTCTTACTGCTAGTGTTGGCCCACAGCAAATAAGCAGCAAAAGTCACATTAGCATTTTCCCACAATGGTTTCCTTGCGAGCCAGGACTGTGGTGTTATCTGCATCGGAGAAGCAGTCAGTCCCTGAGCCAGAGCCCTGATGTTCCCTTTGATTAGGACCGTGGTGCTGTAACAGGAGTGCCTGTGCTCGGCACGGCACAGCGCGGCACCGCTGCACCGGAGAGCCCTGGGGTGGGCATCCGGGTGCGGTTCCATCCCACAGTACTTCAGGTTAGTGGGCTCAAAGCAAATATTGCCACAGTTTCACATTCCTGACTGGTTTTGTGTCAGTGTACATCAGCATAACAAATTGGATGAGTCCTCAGCTGAAGCAATATGGTTATTTTTTAGATCTAATGAACTACAATAGGCAGAAATACAGAAATCATTCCTGACTGAGGAGTAAATCAAATACAAGTGGCTGAGATGATGACACTGGAGTCTAAATTTCAATATGCTGAGGGCCAGATGCATCAGGGGGAGGGACGAACATTGTGTTTCCTAACAAGCTGCTCTTCCCAGCACCCATCTGAGTTAAACGCTTCGAAACATAGAGTGAGCTACGCTTTCCGCTGCGTCCCTGAGACCACAGCTCTATGATAGCCTCCCCCCGTGAAAGTCTCTTACTTGGCCATCGCCTACACAGAGGTGAACAAGACATTTCTGCACGTGAGTGTGCACAGTCCGGTGTGCTGTGCAGGAGTTTTGCATGGGCTTTAAGCCTCCCTGAGCTTGCTTTATTCAGTTCTTGACTAATGGGAAGTAATTTGAGCATCGGTGTAATCCCTGGGTGCAGCAGAACTGCTGCCACAGACAGGACTGGATCTGGCCCGACCCTTATTAGCAGGAATAAGGACAGACTGTCACAGTTGCCATCAGGAGAAGTCCCTGCTTGGCCCTGCCACTGCACCCCAAAGGCTTCCATCCTGTATAAATAATAAATGCAATAAGCCAGGCTTTAATTTGCCCCTTGAAGGCTAGACGAAGCAGTGTTCAAATGAATTAAATCTGCTTGCTCTCTTTGGTGATGAACTTGACGCTGATGAAAGTGAACTATTTTTAGCGCTAGCTAGAGGCACAAGCGAATGGCTGGCAAAGCGCAGAGCATGTTTCCCTGCCCTGCCAGCGCATCCAGCCGGGACCTGTGCCGCCCGGGCACGAAGGATGCCACAAGCCTCAGTGCTGTTCCACAGCCATGCTCAGCCTTGCCCCATTTCATTTAGAGTAAGTATGCTCTGCAGCGCCTGCTTCACACAGAGAAGCTCCTTCCAGCTCAGACCCCGCTCCGGTAGGCGGGTGCCTGTCTTGCTTCACCAGTGCCAGGGGTTAACATCGCTGTGTTCAGCATTGGGGTGCTGGTGGTGAGCCCCACAGTTTTGCCCCTGGGGAAACACTGCTTTTCTGCCTTGGAACAGCTCAATGGAAAATCCCCCTGGTGCAGCTGGGCTGTGCTGTGAAGCAGCACATTGCCGACATCGCCATGCACTGGAGAAGGATGGGAAATCATCTGCCTTTGGCTCAGGGTCATCCTCAGTAGCATGAGCTGGAAATTGGCTTCTGCTGCACGTACTGCACCTCACATCATGAGAAGGGGGTTGCTGGTACTGGAGCTCTGCAGAAGCAGCTTCTATTTCCTCCAAGTGCTCTGAGGGCTGCTGACGATTTCAGCTTTACTTATTGTAATGTGTCCTTTACTGTGGTCATTTGTCTTGTTCTTTAAAGGCTACGCTCTGACATTTGATCTTTGGTGGATTTCACATTGCTTGTGAGCGTAAAGGTTCTGCCTGCTTAAATAAAGTTTTATCCCAGACGCTATTTACAAATTTCTCTTCCCTCTTCACCAAACTGTCAATATTTGCTTTTACTGCAAGCTGGCAGGGCACCTCACGCTTACTGCTGAATAGCCCCGCAAATTGCGTGTGCTCAGCTGCCAGCCGGTGTTTCTGAGCCCCCAGAAGAGGCTTTCTGAGACCTCATGCCCCGGGGAGCTGCCCCCTGCACATCCAGCTGTGGCTCCTCCAGGAAAGGTCTGGCTCCTTTATTTCCAAATTCATACTAGTAGTTACTCATTGGGCTTTTTATACACAGATATTATCTCTTAAAGTGTTTTCTTCTGTTCCTTGACATATTTCTTTGTGCTGCGTGCATGGAGCTTATCTGCCTGGGGACATATATTCAGTCCCAGAAAGGACAAGTCTTTCTTTATGGGCTTGGTAGAATTAGCTGTTGTAAAAACAAATGAGGAGTTAAAATCTGCAAGGAAGGAAGATCCTATCTTGTATTTCCAAGCACCATGTGGGGCATGCACAGCCTGCACTGAAGGAGCAGGACCATATGAGGTGGTGGCCCCAATGGTCAGAAGGAGCAGAGAGCGAAGCAGGGTCCCTGCCTGCAGCAGCTGCCAGATCCAGGCCAGCGCAGGCAGAGACGGGTGCGTGCCTTACCCTGCCGAATGGCATGGTTGGAGCATTGCTCAGTAAGCTTTCATCCATCCCACTTACGCTGCAAGGTTTTACATCTAAAAGCAGTGGCGGCAGTGCCACCTGAGAAACAACAGAAAAACAACGTCTTGCAGAGAAGCATTTGACGGACATAGATAAAAACCATAATGAATGGGATTTTCCACATCACACAGGTTATGTGGTCTCTTTGTGCACCCCAGTCTCAATCGCAACAATGTACAGAGGTCTTTCAGTTACAGGGAATTGCCTTAAACTCACAGGAGTTAATCCATTTACATGACTCTGTCCTGCTGCAGGACACCAGACAGACTCTGGACGTCTGTGCTAAGGCCTTCTCTCATATATCCTGTGCTGAGGGCAGACGGTGGATTTACCACTGACAATCGCCTGCAAGCATAGCATGGATGGGCATCTGTTAAGTTCTGCAACATTATGTGGGAGGTCTAGAGGCTGGGAGGGCTGCAAGAGTGTTTGCTAGGATTTTAACTATGCATTTGCAGTATTTTCCTAACATTAATGACAGCAATTGATAAAAATGTGGTTATTAACATAAGGCATCAGAAAGACCTCACAGAGTGCTCCAGTGGTGTAGCCCACTCACCCTTAGCCCTGGCAATCCTTGCAGGATTTACTGCACTGCAGCAGCGCCCGTTCTCCTGATGCCAGCATCGCCCTGCGAGCACCGTGCCAGGGAGGAGCAGCCCTCCACAGCTTTGCAAACTGCTTTCCATATCAGGTATTCAGACAAAACTCCAGCAGCCTGTATGCCAAATGCTCGGGGGCCTGATGCTGCTTTGGCTCTGGAGGCAGAGTGACTCTGCAGGGGATCTGGCAGCAGATATCCCCCCTGCCTGCAGCGTGACTCTTGCATTCATGAACACACAGTCCCCCGCAGCGGTGCCATCTGCGTGTGCCAGTGCTGTGGCACAGTGGAAACACCCAAACCTGGTCGACAGGAGGTGGAGAGGAGCCTATGGGTGACATCCTCAGCGCAGCACCCAGTGCCAGACCCCCTCCTGCCCCTGCTCCCCCGGGGTTGCTCTGCCCTAGCGCCAAGGAAAGGGGGGGAGCTCCATTTCCACTGCACCAAATTGCATTTCTTGCCTGCAGCAGTATGTTTTTCCAAGCCATTACTGCAGAAGCAGTGGTGGGGTTTTTGTTACACCAGAATTACCTTTCACTCCTGCCTGAGGAAGGATGTAGTGAAATGTTGTTTGCTCTGCTTTAAGACATTGTGAGGGGAGATAAGCACCAATGAGCAACCTAAGCAATACAGCAAGGTCTTTCCAATAGACACTGGCCTGTGCTGAGACCTGCGCCTTGTGCGATAAATCAGTGTCCTTCCCAGAGATCTTACAAAACAAGATTTCCTTAATTCCACGGTATTGGGAGCAGCGCTGTTTAACATCTTTGTCAGTGACATGGACAGTGGGATGGAGCGCACCCTCAGTGAGTTTGCCAACAACACCAAGCTGTGTGGTGCAGTCAACACGCTGGAGGGAAGGGATGTCATCAAGAGGGACCTTGACAGGCTTGAGAGGTGGGCCTGGACGAACCTCATGAAGTTCAACAAAGCCAAGTGCAAGGTCCTGCACATGGGTCGGGGCAATCCCAAGCACAAATACAGGCTGGGCAGAGAATGGATTGAGAGCAGCCCTGAGGAGAAGGACTTGGGGGTGTTGGTTGATGAGAAGCTCAACATGAGCCAGCAATGTGAGCTCACAGCCCAGAAAGCCAACTGTATCCTGGGCTGCATCAAAAGAAGCGTGGCCAGCAGGGCGAGGGAGGTGATTCTCCTCCTCTACTCCACTCTTGTGAGACCCCACCTGCAGTACTGCATCCAGCTCTGGGGCCCCCAATACAAGAAGGACATCGACCTGTTCGAGTGAGTCCAGAGGAGGGCCACGAAGATGATCAGAGGGCTGGAGCACCTCTCCTATGAAGACAGGCTGAGAGAGTTGGGCTTGTTCAGCCTGGAGCAGAGAAGGCTCCGGGGAGACCTTCGAGCAGCCTTCCAGTACCTAAAGGGGCCTCCAAGAAAGCTGGAGAGGGACTTTTTACAAGGGCATGTAGTGATAGGACAAGGGGTAACGGCTCTAAACTGAAAGAGGGGAGATTTGGATTAGATAGATAGAAGGAAGAAATTCTTCCCTCTGAGAGTGGCGAGGCACTGGCACAGATTGCCCAGAGAAGTTGTGGATGCCCCATCCCTGGAAGTGTTCAAGGCCAGGGTGGATGGGGCTTTGAGCAACCTGGTCTAGCAGAAGGTGTCCTTGCCCATGGCAGTGGGGGTGGAACTAGATGATCTTTAAGGTTCCTTCCAACCCAAACCATTCTATGAGTCTATGATTCAGGATACTCGCAGGATTTAATCCATTTAAATGACTCAATGATATATATTCAGGAAAACAGAGGTACACTTATAAGAGTTAATCCATTTAAAATTGATTTTGCCTTTCTGAAATACCTGTGCAGGAAAGCCGGTGGGCTTTCTGCATTTCAGTTACAAAAGAGACCAGCCAAGCCAAACTGTGCATGGGGCAGGGGCAGACCACAGCTTGCTTTAGTGCAGACACGCTGCGTCCAGTATTTCAACTGGTACCCAAGAACCAAACTGCTGGAAATGAGCTGGGAAAAGCCACCAGGGTCTTATTTCTTGCAGAGAAGATCAAAGTAACCCCTGAGAGCTGCCACAAAGACGAGCAAGTGAAAAGGTCCCAAGGGAGTGAGTACGCTCAAGCTCAGCTCTCATGTGGAGGCAAAGAAACGGCTTCAAATTAGTTCCTTTTGCCGTCCCCTGGAGGGAGGCATGATCCATTTTCCCTTACGGATGGCTTTAGCTATTAGATACCAGTGGCAGGACGTGGTCGCTTTCCCATCAGAGTACCAAACCCATGTTGACCCAGGGGAACTAGCGGCCCCAAAGCCTCCCGTGGGGTTTGAAATGGGGGCTCTGCTGTGCAGCCCAGCCAAGGAAGGACTGGCCGGGCTCCATGAGCAGAGGCACTGGTGTGGGTGCGGGGGTTTTGTGCTCCTGCCCTGTGCCCAGGTGCTGGGGGCATCACACCCACCCCACGGGCAGGGCTGTGCCCTCCGCGGGGCACCTCGCTGGGGGCTGCCTCTGAACCCCACCGCAGCCGGCTGCTGTCTGCCACTTCAGTGCAGTGCACTGCTTTGAAGCAAAACCAAGGCCATTTCAGCCAGACGGAACACTTTTCCTGTATTTTTAAATCTGTAGCCTTGCCCCTCTGCTTTTTTCACTACAACCCAGTTAATTTAGTGCCTCTCCGATGTGCCCTTGCTGTGGGGAGTCCCCCGCAGCCCGCTGCGCATGAGGAGCTTGCGGGCTGCTGGGGAAACCCCGGGGCAGCACAGCCCGTTGCGCCTCGGCTGCCCGTGCCCGGCAGCCCCGGTGATGGGCGGCGGGACCGGGCGCTGCCGGCTGCGCGCACGGCGGGGCCCCAGCGCCACCGTCTGGGGACGCGCCCGGAGCCGCCCCGGCCCCGGCTGCCCTCCCCGGCCCGGCCCTCCTGCCCCCCCTCCGGCCCCCAAACGGGCCTTTGCTTCCTTTCTCCAGTATCCCTCACCTCTGCCCTGGGGGGGGTTTAGCCCCGTGCGAAGCAGCCGGTTGCCTCGGATGTGCCGCTGCCGGGAGAACGGGGCTGGGTGCGGGACGGGGCTCCAGCTGCGCGGCAGCTCTGGCTCCCAGCCTGCTCCCTTGCCCGGCTGAAAATGCCCAGGTTCGCTGACCGCCTGGCCATGCTCCAGAGCTGACCTGTTTGCTCAGCTGGGCTGTGCTCGTCACAGCCCCTTGCCCGGCCGTGTGCGCGGCGCTGGTCCAGCAACAGGCACGGGGGTAATAAGGACAATTGTGCATTTAATCACAGCTGCACTCTCCCCAGGACACTTCTGCTAGAGCAGAGCCAGGTCAGGCTGGCCGTGCTCTGGCACGCTGCTGCTGCAAAGCAGCCTGGCCCTGCTGGCACACACCAAGGGCACCAACTTGGCCTGTGAGCCCAGCTGCTGGCCATCGCGCTCAGTGCAAATGTTGTTTCCACAACTGATGCTGTCGGGCTGAGCAACAGCCTGTCCAGACATGCACTCCAGCCCTGGCAACAGGACACCTTCAACCAGTAAATAGCACTTAGTCTGGAGTGTCTTTACTGACTGCTATTGCAATCCTGCGTGGTCAGCAAAATACTGCAGACACAGGTTATATTCTTCTTTTTATGGAGTGAGACTGTGCCCATGAACAAGTGCAGGGTTGGTTTTCCAGCGTGCCTTCTACCCCAGGAGCTGTGCTGGCAACATGGGACTTTGCTTTGCACCCTGATTTCCCAGTCTGGATGAGTGGGGCTCCATGAGAGCGGGACGCGGGTGCTTTTCCAGAAAAGGGCATTGGGAACAGCTGACATAAGCTGCTCTGGCGTAACTCAGAGCAGCCCTGCAACATGCGGGGCTCTGCATTGCAGCGTTCAGCGACAGAGCTACAACACCCAGGCAGGGACTGTAAGTTTGGGCTGGCTCTCCTGGCTTGTCTGCTGCGGCCCCACAGGCAGCTCCTGCTCCCCACGGCTGGGGGATTGAGCCTCTGCGCCTCTGTGCTGCCTTTTCAGCTGTGGGAAGAGGCTATTTATTGGTCATTGCAGAGCCAGCTGCACCATGCTGCTGTGACACCCCATGAACGCCCAAGGAGGAGCAATACCTGCAACCGCTACACACCTGGAATTACCCCCCATATGGCAGAACCCTTCCCCGTGCTGCCTGCCTGGGGACATGTTGCCTCCAGTCCTTACGGCTCTCACTCTTCGCTGGGACCAGCGCTCTCTCAGACCCCTCCAACCTTGGTCCCTCACCAACCCCTTCCTCCTCTGGCCTCCTTCTCCCACATCCACTGCCCCAAAGCTGTCCAGGACCCCCACCCCACTCTGCCAGGCGATCACAAACACTCAGCGCTGGACTTTTTCCTGCAGGCCTTTCATGCACCTGCCCCAGCTCTGGTCTGTCCTTGGGGACACTCCTGGCATCTCCAGGCCACCTGCAGCGGCCGCTGGCGGCGCCGGTGCCAGCCCCTGCCAGGACCAGGTGCTCTGCATGGGGAGGTCCTTCGCTCTTACTGCCAAAAAACGCAGCGAGCGCAAAGCACACGGGGCCAGCAGGGATTTGCATCATGCCAAGCAGTCACCATTTATCCAGAATATTTGTTAGAAAGAAGCTGTTAAAAAAAGATGTATTTACAAAGATTCTTAATTTAGGTAAAGAATCTTAACCTTTTTGAGGGTTTTTCTAAAAAAACTCTGTAATTTTATTTGGCTTGATCTCTTTTCACATAAAATGGTTTTTTGTTTGTTTGTTTCCTGACCAGCTCCGGCTCAAGGGAATCACCTCCAGGAGGAAGGACGCTGCTGCTGAGGAAACCTTGAAGGAGAAGCGAGACATTCTGTAGCATGGACCTATCTAAATATTGCTCATACCAATAGATACTCTGAGAACAAATTACTGTATAACTTTAGTAACATGCCACGGATGTGAGTACTTTATATCTGCTTATAAAAGACTCCTCTTGTTATTTATGGTCCCTTTCGGGATTAGCTGAGAAAGGAAATGGGAAATTGTACTCGCTGGCATGTCACGAAGGTGGCCGAGATGCTGAGGAGGAAATGAAACGGAGGCCAGCTGAGAACAGCACCTTCCAGCCAAACCCTGCAGGGGTGGTTTTGGCCTATGTGAGGAGCGAGATGGCTATTGAAAGACTCCACATTCCTCAGATGAAAGTTTAAAACCAAAGCAGCACAGCCGGGAGCATTTCTGCTGCTTCCTTCCATAACCACCAACCCCTGCCCAGCCATGAGCTTGGACAGAGGATCCCACTGGGGAGCTGAAGATGGTGACGGGCTCCCAGTTGCCTCAGACCGACGGTGACAAATGTGCCATGTTGTCCCCAAAAGCCAGCAGTGATGTGTCTCTCACCGCTCCGGTGAAAGTCACTGCTGTCCTGCACACTGGGACACGCAGAAAGGAGGGTCAAGCATGCTGCCTTCCTGCTGGAGAGGGCATTTCCCTCCCGTACTAAATATGGGAGCAGACAGAAGTAACTCCCTTGTTCTTCCCAGAGTCGGCTGGGGCACAGGAAAGTCTGGAGGAGGCTTTTCCTTAGCCTCCACTCCCAGCTGCTTCCCTCCCACTGCCGGCAGAGCCAGAGCCGGCGCGACGGGGAGGGCTGGCCTTTAACACCCCGCTGTTTCAGGAGTTTTAATTTTCCCCAAAATTTTCTCTTACCTGAGAGCATGCCTTGCCTCCGGGCTGGCTCTGTGCAGAGGACATGGTGAGCAGTCACAACCAGATATTTATGTGGGATTTCTTTCCCTATACCCAATGAATGTTTGCCGCAACTCTGACCCTGCAATGCAGCATAACCGTTGGCAGGGCAGTGATTGCTATGCGTGTGAGCTCCTAAATCACTTACAGCGAGAAATAGAAAGGTGATTGCGCAGCTTCAGCAGCTTTGCTGCGAGCAGTAGCAAGGCCAGTCCCACCGAATCAAGCATCATGGGATGACCGAGATGAACACACCACATCCGTGCAGGGTCCAGGCATCCCCCCTGGGGTGCATCCCCAGCTCCAAGCCACCAGAGCCCAGGGCCGTAGCAGGAGTTGCTTCTTTCCAGCAGAAAGCTGGATCTGAAATAAGTTACATCTCCCTCATTGTTTCTTGGCTCCAGCCTTTAAAAGTTCAAACTGTTTTTGTTTTTCCTGGTGTTAGTCATGCACACGGATTGGGAGCCTAACCTGTAATTCTGGCTTTGCTGCTGCTATAAAACATTCACACTGTGCTCTTCTAAACCAGGAGCAGAAACCTTTAATTTAATTCCACTAGAGAAGTTTAATCTAGGACTATGACATTGCAATTACTTAGTAACGCGTATTTAACATTTAGCTGTACACATCCAAAATTAAACCAAGAGGAGGAAAAATGTTGTATATAAGCAACTACAAGGATTTTATTTAAAGCCAGTAAAAGCTGTAAATTTAGAACAAAAATCTAAACAAATATCTTAAAGTAACTCCTTTTGCCTATTAGGCTGCATGATTTATTGAGCTCTGTTCAAAACAAAACATCTGAGATTTCCATTTCTCCCTAGTTTTGAATTTTTGGCTGACGAGAGGCAGAAAAGTCTAAAATATTGAAAATTTCCCCAAGATGGGAAAACCGTTTCTGCAGGACGCTGGTCCTAGTCTGGAGCACACAGATGTTCCTCATCCGCAGGGGTTCGGTGCGGTGATACAGGAAACCACTCGGGTTTGTTCCCATCACTGCCGAGGGCCAGGTGTGCCGGGTTTCAGCCTAGCAGTCCATAAAATAACAGGATAGACAACACGCCAGTAATTTTACCTCTCACACAAAGAACACAGGCTCATTGTCCCTGCTTTAGCTTTGTCTTCTGGTATCCATAGGTCCCCTCTTGGTTTTCAGTGAGTTCTGCAGGGCAGGGTGTTTCTCGCTGTCCCGTGATGGTGCGGATGTTGGTCCAGCGAGGTGGCTCATCTACAGCCTGGCTTTGCCGTGCTGCAGTATGTGAAGTGCTCAACGCTTCGGCTTTCTCAAATAACTACATCATTAAGAAATATCTTCAATTTTATATGCTTTAACATTGCTGCTTTCTGCATCCCCATAGATGATTGTTTATTGCCCACCGCCAGAGAGGTTTTTGCTTCTCTATAAAGTAAGCACAATAAATCAGGTTCTTTTTAGCACAGCCTCAAGAATTCCTGGAGCAGTTTCAGCTCCCTCAGGCCCATGGCGTGACTCAAAGTGGCGAACAGACAACCAGACTTTCCCAGTCAACCCATTTCTACCCAAAAGTTATTGCTGGATATGGTTTGGTTTCATTTCCATGGTGGTCGGTACTGGGGATCTCCAGCCTCTGACTTAGCAGAGCATTGCAGGGGAAGCAGAGAGGCAGCCGTGGCCCTGGAGAGCCCACACAGCGAGCGCCAGGCAGGCTGGAGTGATGGGCGAGCAGGGGAGAGTTGGTGAACAGCAAAGGAAATCTGGGGATAAAGGAAGAAATCCTGCCGGGCTGCAGCGGTTTGGAGGCAGCTCCATGGAGGCAGCTGTTCGGGGGGAGATGGGCTTCCTGGCTTGGGCTTATGCATGCACACTGGCCCACCACGTGCAGGATGCAGCTGGGTTTCTGCGCTTCCTAAATATTTCTGGGATTATTATTATTTTTTAATTAATGCAGGAAATTAGGGGAGGCGAGAATGAAAGTGCAGGTGTCAGCAAAGGAGCTGCTTTGTTATTTCTCACCCAGGGCACAGCAGGGACCTGGAGCTGCTGGATAAGCCACAACAATATCAACACTAGATTCTTGGAGCTGCTTTTACAAACGACCAGCGATGTCTCTATTAGCTTCCGCAGCAGATAGTAACACCTGTAGAAGGAAAGAGATTTATCCTTGCTAATAATGCGTTCTCTGATAGCAATGGAGAATAAAACACACTGCTTGCTGGCACGGAAAAAGCAGAAAAGAGAATGAGATGAAACACCGACCAGCTGCAGTGCCGTCTCTGGAGTGTCCCAGAGTGATCACAGCAAATACTTCGCTGATCCAGGAGGGTTCTGGCTCACTTGACCCCAGCACCTCTGCTTTCCACTGCCGTTATTCCAGCTTCTAGTGCTACTCTTCATGGACACCTCTCTGCTACCACCTGGTTTTCTCTGCCTTTCTCTGTCCTCTGCCAACATCACTTCTTGCACCACAGAGTACAGCTCATCTCCAGGAACGGGGCAAGTGATTCAATGAATGTTTTTTGGTAGATTCTTTCCAAATGCCAAAAGAGCTCAAAAGGCCCATTTCAGACTATCCTCCCACATCTGGCCAGCCAGGTTCGCAAATATTCACCACCTTTCTGGGCACTGGCGGCAGCAGCAATGGACTATTTAATTTCTTCTGGGACCTAGAATCCATCAAGAGAAAAAGCAGCAGAACAAGGCACTAGAAGTAAATAGTAATTATCATCAAAATATCAGATTATATATAATTTTTATATATATATCAGATATATATATAAACTGGGGTTAAACTAATACTAAGGTTGAGGCAGAAAACCATGAAAGCAGGAGAATTCAAAGCTGGGGCTGCCATGGCAACCCTGACTCACGCCGGCGTGGTTGGGCATTGCAGCATTTCCCCGGGACCTCCCAGCAAATGCCGATATTTGCTGGGCATTTTATGGACAGGTAACGGAGCTGCTGGAGAAAGCGGCTGGTGCGTTTTTGGAAGAGGATGCAGGTTTTGAGGGAAGATCTGGAAACCCAGGCCTGGAGGGTGCAACTACACACACCGGTAAATCTGGGCTCACAAGTGAGGAAGCACATGAGCTCCTGGCCCACAGCCCCAGCAAGCCATGGGACCACTAGGAGCTGGTCAGGAAAGCAGAAGTTTCAGTCGTGAAACTTGGAATACTGAAATCCCAGCTGCAAGCCCTAAATCAGAGCCAGCTGCAGCACAGGCCCTGCCAACAGAGCTACCAAGTTCCAGCTCCCGCCCTGCCCAGCCGATACCTCCGTGCCACAGGAACCGTTCTATTTTTCTGCAAGTAAAATTCCTTACAGCCATTCTTCTCTTCACGCGACTGAGTCCCCTTTGCAATTGTTCTGCAGAGGAACGGAGTCTAAGGCAGAGACCAATAGCTGATAAAATCTCAGTTAAAAACAATTTGACCTGCTGGTTATAGCCCAAGAGTGTGGGCTCTCCCTGAGCCACATCAGAGAGGCAGCGTCCAGGCAAGCGGCTAGGGGTTATTAAACACAGGCGTGATGACCAGGAGCCAGAGAAGAAGTTTTCTTAGTACCGACAGGCTTTGTTTAATGGCATATATAAAGTTATAACTTCCAGACACCACATTATATCTTTAGAGATCTAACTGATTTTTGTGAGCATTTTTAGAATGCAGCCATTTTGGTGTGAATTTGGGTCCAATACAGAAAATGTATGCAATGTAATTCCTTCACTGTAATGTTAATATATTTTCTATTTCTACTTTCCTTTCAAATATAAGTGTTCTGTAGAACCATGTTAGTAAAAGCCACGTATTTGTTTCTCATTCAACACTTACATAAATTTTGGATTTTTTTTTAATCTTCACAAGTAGCAAATTACCTTTTCAAACCTGACAAAATTCAGTTCAAAGCAAGCTGCTCACAATTCTTCCTTACAAGAACAGCAAATGCACCCTCTTTTAGTGTGCACTGCTTTGATCGTGACTTTTGGTGAGCTGCAATGAAGAACAAAATTAGATCTCCAGAGGAAAGCATAACTCACGGCTCCGCTATACAGTGATGCACCAACTCTGATTCATAAACTAGCAGTACGCTTTCAGGCATTTAGAGACGGAGCACAGAAAAAACAAAAATGTAACAATCGTATATGAAAGCATAAGCATCCACTGAGCATCCTCAGACAAAAATAAAACATGGAAATTTGGAGGACAAGGCATTTGCATTGGCAAAGGCTGAGACACAACTCATCTGCACATGCAGAAATTGTCAGCGTGCCAGGAAGAATGAATAAAGAGCATGTCTGTGTAATTAAATTGGTTTATTTGTGAGAGCAGATGATGTAGTGCAAGTCAGAGCAGCAGGAAAATTCTTTGAATACAAATCCATGCGCAGTCTGCATTTTGAGAGGGCACCTCGAGAGACAGTCAGGACTTTCTCAACCATTTCTTATTTCATTCAGCAGGCACCAATTTTGCACCTCACCTTTGGTTTAGTGGTTGCACTCCATTCTGTTTCACACTTCGGGTAGCTCCCCGTAAAAATAACAAAGCTATTTCACTTCCAACAAACCAGTTTGATGCTCTTGCTCTGGAAGCAGGGAAAACCCTCAGGCATTGCCAGTTTTGCTCAGCCCATCCTGGCTCCTCCTTGCGAGGGACCAGCTGCCGCTGCTCAGCTCCCGGCACTGTGTCCCCGTGCCTGCGGGACGGAGGCAGGGACGGAGGCAGGGTCTGGTCGGGGTTCACCCTGTGCTGGGAGCAAAAGGGCTCCGTTCTCCCAGCGAGCACTGACCCCTCTTCCTCCCACCTCTCGGGCCATGGGAAGGAGCCTCCCCACTGCGTTTTCCCACAGTGGGACCGGTCTTTGCAGAGAAAAATCAAGCCAACAACTTCAACTGCATAAAAAATACCCTGCTGAGCACCTCTGGGCACGGGAAGCACAGCCCCGTAAGGAAGGAGGCTGCTGCCCTGACTGATCGCTCCTCTCCTCATGGCTGCAGGGCTGTGCTGGGATTGCTGAAGGACCAGAAAAGTTGTATTACGGGAAAGTCTCACCACCCACCTGGAGTCATCTATGCCTCAGGTTATGTCCTTCTGGGACATGACTCCTTTGGCCTGTCATCTCATGAATAAAGGGAAATCTGCCTTTCCTGAAGACCTGCTACTTCATCAGGGCTGCAAACAGAAGAAAACCAGCACTGAAGAAGGATGCTGCAGCCTGTCTTGCTCACACAGTTCAAGCGAGAGCCTGAACCCTCCAACATAACCAATTCTGCGAAGTCCCTTTATGTCAGAACACTTTTTCCTCTTAATCACAGCAGGAAAAGACTACCCAGTCTATCCGGGGAAAATATTTTCCACATCTGCGTTTTCATAGCAATGTTGGATATTTTCTTTCCTACAGCGTGCCTGCTGCTCAGCACTTCGCATGCTCCCAGGAAGGAAAGGCACATGTTACAGCACCACGTGCTCTCTGCCAGCCTCATAACCTGCATGAACACAAACCTGTTTCATCACTGCCGGTGTAAACAGCCCAGGCACGGGTCTTGCAGCGTGACTTAGTGATCAGCAGCCGGCAAACGCCACCATCTCTGTTTCCACACCTGCCGTGCACAGTAGCAGCCACAGTCAACATTGCCACGTCCCTCTCCCTTGCCACACCTTCTTCAGGAAACATTTTGCTTGACATATTTTTGTCGGTGTGTTTGCAGTGATCTGACTTGGTATTTCTGGGGTTCTTGTCGCTGTTGTTACCTGGATGCCCAGGGAGGGTTGTGTGGGAGCCCTCAGCTGGGTACAAAGCATTTCCCAGCGCGGGTTTTCCACTCCTCCATGCCTGGAGGCGGGTGCTGAACCACATTCCACCAGTTGTCCCCGTGTTTGCATTTCTCAGCACATTTCTTCACTCCCTTCCAGGATGATTTGAGCTCCTCCATAGCTTTTGGCTCCCTGCCCACAGGGATCCTCCCTCCCTCCTCCAGTTTCCGCTGTTTCCTCTCATTGCTGATACTCTCCCAAAGCTGCTCGCCCCTCCTCATCCTCCCGCAACCCTCCTGGCGCTCCTGCACCATTTTGGGTGGTGGCAATTTCTGGATGCTCTGTAACAACCTGAAGCAATGGGGTATATCAGCATGCTGGGATAACACCAGGGAGCACCATATCTGCATGGCCTCCACCTGGGACTAAGGTGGAGGAAAAAGCAAAGGAAAGCAAAAGGAGATACAAGTGATGGAAATCCAGACAAAAACACACAAGCACCTCTGAAAATGAAATGATCAGAGGGATGGAGCACCTCTCCTATGAAGACAGGCTGAGAGAGTTGGGGTTGCTCAGCCTGGAGAAGAGAAGGCTCCGGGGAGACCTTATTGCAGCCTTTCAGTACTTAAAGGGGGCCTATATGAAAGATGGGGACAGACTTTTTAGCAGGGCCAGTTGTGACAGAACAAGGGGAAATGGTTTGAAACTAAAGGAGGGGAGATTTAGACTAGATCTAAGGAAGAAGTTTTTCACAACGAGGGTGGTGAAGCACTGGCACAGGTTGCCCAGAGAGGTGGGAGATGCCCCATCCCTGGAAACATTCAAGGTCAGGCTGGATGGGGCTCTGGGCAACCTGATGTAGTTGAGGATTTCCCTGCTTACTGCAGGGGGTTGGACTAGATGACCTTTAAAGGTCCCTTCCAACCCAAACTATTCTATGATTCTATGATAAAACAAGCTCTGTCTGACTGCCCAAGCTGTGCACAAGCAGCAGTTGGACGATTGTACCTGGGCCACAGCTCCTCATGGTCTACTCAGCCTCTGCTGCATCCTGCATCATGCTGCCTTGCTCCCTGGCATGCTTTCCTGGCATGCCAGCTATAACAACATGCTGTGTGCATGTGTGTCTGCATACCTACGCCTGTGTATGTGTGTGCCCCTATGCCTGTGCACACACACACAGGTACAGCATGCTATTTGCTGCAGCAGAAGCCACAGGGCACCTCTAGGGACAGGGACAGGCTGTTGTTAACTCGGTGCATAGTTAAACCTTACACTGTGTGTCTGCCATTTGCATAAAGCTGCCTGTGCAAGACAGTCGTGACCCCACCAAACCTCCCAGCGACACTGCTCCCCAGGATGGCACAGGGGCCGGGGTGCCATTGTGTGACAGCTGTGGCAGCGGGTGCTGGGGGAAGCTGCCGGAGCGGCGGCAGTGAGTCAGCAGCGGTCTGCAGCGCTGGGAAGGAGCAGTTCTCACAAAGAGAACCAGAAATCATGATTTACATCAATGGGCTGTCAAATGAGTTGGCAGATAGATGCTCCTGCATGCATGCTCAAGGTATGCAGCTCTTCCTGTTTTCCTGCTCCTCTTAGATCAGCACAGGCTTGGTGCTCAGGACTTTAAATCAGAAGGAATCACCGTCTTTTATCTGACCATTGATGCCATTCCAAGCCACAACACAGCTCCACATCGTCATCACCGCTGGTCATCGTTGTCTCTCCTACTCTCACCAAACTCTATCCCAGGGGAGCAAGGTCACACAGAGAAGCATCTCCAAGCCCTGGGATGTGATGCAGGAGACCTCGGTGCGATTCTTGGATCAGCCACATGTTTGAGGCTTGATTTTGACCCTCTTCTCCTCATGGGTGATGCAGGACCAGCAGTTCTTCCAGCACATCTCCCCCTTGCCTCTCCCTGCCCCCAGAGTGCACGCAGGAGATCGCCCGTTGGCTATGCTGCAGGAGGGAACCAGCTCCAAGTTCTCTCTAAACATACTTCTTTCCCTTATTTTTTTAATGCAATGATAAAAAATAATTTTGCTTTAAGAGCTTATGTCCCTAGGTGACCAGATGAATCAGACAACTGGTAACATTTTGCAGAGGCTGCAAATCTACCCTATATCTGTCTGCAGTGAGTATATTAAGATTTAGTGGGAGCAAGACCTATCTGCCAACATCAGCACTGTTAGCAAATGAGCCAGCAGACAACTGAAAGGGACTCCTGTGCTTTCTAGGCCTCTGAACTAGAAAAGCAGCAGCACACTCACTCAAGCCGACACAACCCTTTAGGCTAGAATTTAGCCTGGTAGTGGCAAAAGACTGGGAAACTTCCACGTCAGCAGTGATTTTGGTAGGATGGTCCTGCTGACAGCGCAGGGTGCTCGGGACAAGCTGACATGTGAGCTCTGATTCACAGGAGTCCTTGGGGGAAGTTCGCTTCTAAGCCAAAGAAGATAAAAACTATCATCACCTAGTCAGGAGCGGAGTGGGCACAGGGCTCAGCCACGGGGTACTGGGGAGGCACTGGGACCAGTCCGTGCTCACTCAGGTGTGAAATGCGTAGACTATCTGTTGAGCAGGACATAGAAGCCAGAAAGTAATTCAAGTAATTCAATTGTGTATTATTTTATGTTAGAAAATCCTAGCAAATGTACTATCTGCTATGCCAAAGAGCCTGCCATTCATAAGGATTTTTCCCTACGATCTCCTCTTCTTCCTCATGTGGGTTTGGCTTTTGGGACAACTGGCCCAGGGTGATGCTGAGTATTAATTTGAGGATTTAACAGCCCAGTTCTTGCAGAGCTGGCCACCGCAGCCCCTCCAAGCCAATGCATGCCACTTTTCATCAGTGCATGCAAGGCACACACACAGCAGGGCGAGACGAGCCCTTGCTAACGCTCACTGCCACCCCGTGCTCATCCCTGCCTGCAGCCTGGGAAAGGGAGAAAACACTCGAGTCATTTGTAAACACTAATTATAACTTTTATCTTCTATCTCTGGAAACTTTGTCCCTGTTACACCCAACTGTCCTCCTGCTGATCTCTACAAACAGCAAAGATAACAGCAGTCAGCCCTGGCAAGGCTCTGCAAAGCCCCGGCAACACCCTGCAGTCAGGAGCAAGGGTTACCCCGTCGGCACCTGCCGCTGGCAACGCCGCCTTCTTGTTCAGGCTCTGTCCTGGCCAGTGGGTTTCCTGATGCTTCGTGACGCTTCGCAGCCAGTATTGTATTTGTGCCCATGGACACAGGCTGGGCTCTGTCACGGTGGAGCCATGGTCATAATCGTCCTGGTCTGGAGCTCTCCCAGCCTCTGAGAAGCCACTCCGATGCAAAAGGCAAGTGGGTTTGGTGCAGGAAGGTCGAGATCACTGCAGTTAAGCTGAATTTTAATCATCATGTAGACCTGACTAAATGCCAGAATTGGGCTTTTATGTGAATGTTCCTTAATTCTGCAACTATATAATTTCCTCTGCATAACAAAACATGAAGTCATGCAGCTGCTGTCAGTTACTGACAAACTGATAAACAATTCAAGATGCTTTTCAATAGCGTTTTTTTTCCCAGTTTCTAGAGCCGTCTGCCTTCCCAGCTAAGGTTACATCATTGTTGTCTTTAATAATTTAGAGACCATCCTACTTACGCTAATGCAATCGTCGTGTTTGGCTGTCAGTTAGAGCAGGAACAGTGAGCAATGACTCACAAGTCAGTAATTTTCTGTACTACTTATTTGCCCAAATTCTTCAACATTAAGAGCTTAAGGTGTACGCTAGGCTCATGCTTCCTTATTTTTAAGAGGAATCAGGAGAATTGCTCGTGCGTTTCCGATTCATCTCCTTCCTGTCATCCCAGCCCTTCTGCTGATTTGGCCGAGAAGCTTCATGATTTTGTAAGGGAACAGGAGGACGTGGCCCCACACCACGTGCACGTGCAAGGGCAGGTGCGTGTGTGCGTGCCTGCATATGCACAAGCACCTCTAGGCCGACCAATTTGACAAGAGTAGCTGTCTCAAATATATTAAGCTTTTACCCATTTTACAAAAATAAGCGCAGAGACAGCTCTAGCTTGTGTCGCTGCTTTGGGAAACCCTGTGCTTCTTAGAAGCCGGAGAAGACACATGAACTGTAACCCAGCTAAGGATGCCAGAGAGCAACAGGGATGGGAGGTCAGCACGCAGAGACCATCGAGGGAAGCCTAAAATTATGATCAACCTGTCGTCGTCACACATGTCGATGAAGCAATACTTCTTTGGCTCGGAAACAGGTACTTATCGCTGTGCAGATACTAAAAGGAAAAGCAGTTCAGGTTTCAAAGGGAAGCCTCTTTCCTCCGTGGGTTATTGCTGTCTGATCATTCATCATTTGATGGCAGAAGAAAAATGACTGAAAGATCACATGAAAATTTACTGGAAGGCAAATACAAGGAAAAGCAAATAAGGAACCGTATAATTTAGTTCCTGCTGCCGGTTTCAAACATTCATTACCGACGTTAATTAGAAAAAATCCTTAGCAATTTGCAATCCTAGCAAATTTCTTTGCAGTTCATCTAATAGAATACCTTAATTCTCTATTATCCAATTCTCACTATTACCCTTCATTCTGGTTTCCCCCCACGGCCAAACTGATCCGGAAAAATCACTTTCTCCTCTCGTTTCTACTGCACATTTGCTTGCCTTTCTTACCCGAGCGGTCTGACGGTGTTTAACAGCAGGGATAAACACTTGCGCCACATCTACCGACCGCGAGCCGCGCACCCCTGGAAGGTCACAGCCCGCACGGGTCCGGCTGGGCAACCTCCCGCCACCAGCCAGCGCGAGGCGCAGCCAAGCGGGCCAAGACCCGCCGCCCGCCACAGCCACGGCGCGGGCAGCGCTGGCCCCCCCGCGGGAGGGCTGCGTGGCCCCGCCGCCCACAGCACGCGGGGGGCGCTGCACAGGCCGCATGCGCGGAGCCCCTCGCGCTGCGCGCGCCGCCGCCGCAGACTGCTCCGCAAGGTGGCGCCGCAGCTGGGGGCACGCGGCGAGGCCGCCCCGCGCCCTGGCGTCACGCGGCGGGGGCAGGCCCGGCTGCCGCGGGCCCCTCCCTCCCCTCTCCGTTCGCACTTCCGCCCGGCAGGGGGCGGGGCCGGCGCCGCTCTCGCGAGAGCCGCGCGGCCCCCGCCCGCCCGCCAGCCTGTCCTGCCCTGAGGTGGCGGCGGCCGCCCTGCGCTGCGCTGCCGGCGGCTGGGCCCGGCCCGGCGCGGTGCGGCTCGGCCCGGCGCCGTCATGGCCTCCGACAGCGACACCGAGGAGTTCTACGATGCGCCCGAGGACGTGCACCTGGCGGGCGCCTCCCCCGCGCCGTGAGTCCAGCGCGGCCGCCGCCCTGCCCTGCCCTTCTCTCCCCTCCATCAGCGCGGCCCTGAGGGGAGGCGGCCGCCCCCGCCCGTTACGGCCGTCGGGGAGCTCCTGGGGGGTGGGGGGCGGGAATGGGCGTCTGCCCCGAGCCCTGCGTCCCCGCGCCTGGGAGCACAGGCTCCGCGCCCGGGGAGCGGGGTGCTCGGCCGTCCTGGCTGCGGGCAGGCGGGGCTGCGCTCGGTGGTGGGTTGGTTGAGCGAGCGGCAAGCCTGAAAGTCAAGAGGATGCGAAGAAATCGAGCAGTTCTCGACGTACTTTCTAAGGCTTGTGGGGACAGCGGTAGCCATTATCTTGATGAGATCATATCTGCCTTCCTTGGGCGGGCAATATATAGTTTTTAGAAAAGACGTGCAGAGATGAATTCAGGACTGACAGAACTAATCCCTGAAATACGATAAAAGTAACAGATTTTCTGAGGAAAAAGAAGAGAGCGAGCTTCTTCAGCAACAGGCTAACTGTTGCTGTGTGTAAAACAACTTCTAGCGTGCTGTCATTTGTTTTTAATGGTGTTGCTTTGATGCTTCTTGTATTTAACCAGTGTATGGTTCTGTGTAGTGAAGTTTTAACAGCATTTTATAATGTAGATTCCTAGTGCTGTTTCCTCAAAACTAACTGTGTCACCATATTGTTGGTGTTAGCTAAATACGCCCCCTCTTTTTAAATTGTAAATATCTTTTTCCGGTTGTGTGCTAAACAGGTTATGGCTTGTATCAGTTCTGTTTTTCATGTAGTCTGGACCAAACCTCTCCATTATTTGACCTTGCAGGATGAGGTTTCAGGTAGCTTGTTCAAAGAGCAATAAGATATGGATTGTGGGATCCATCCATTTGAAGCTTTAATAATTGACTAAGGGCTTGTTTTAATCTGTGTGTCAGTGGTCACTGGATGCCTAGAACAAAGGAGAGATGAGATCTGTTCTCCTCACCCACACATCCTGTATCAAAGCTTTTCTGAACTTAGCTTTTTACGTAGCCTGGTGAAAAGCACACCTTGGCATACAGTTCCGCAAGATGTGGTAAGCCAAATTAACAGCGCTTGTGCTGAAATGAGGTTTTGTTCCAACTGCTTACCTTGGTCTGGCACTAGTGATCGTCAGACTCTTCTATGAGTTGCTTTATAAAACAGCTGGAACCAGGCAGGGTGGGGACAGGAGAGGGTGAAGGTGTGAGATTTGTGTGGCTAGAAGCCACAGGCAGGACGGGGGAACCAGACCTTTAATGGCTCACTGGTAGAAGTGAGCTATTAAATCTGGCCCAACTGCACATCCTACTTTTTATTTGATACAGATAATGCCGTATGTCCTGACTTTGCAGGTTTCCACTGCCTGTGTCTAAGCAGAACTTGATAATATGAAGCCACTCACTAGAAACTGGGAGATGTTTTTAATTTGCTCTTCCATAACCTATAAGGATGCATCATTGACTCAAGTCAATAGAATTCTCTCAGCTTGAGTCAAGTAAGGAGGTGATCTCAGAGGGCTTAGTTTGCAATACAGATACTGAATCTGTAATTCAGTCTGCTATTGAATCTATGCTAACAATATGGAGAGTATTTTCTCTAAATAAGCTTTGAGATTTCTTAAGAGCTAATTTCACATTTACATTGGACACTTCTTGGAAGCAGACTTGTAGATTGTAGTTTTGAGACCCATGCATGTGTAATGGCGTTGAGCTGGTACCCACAAAAAAAAAAATTCGAAACCGTCTTGTGGGAGGAAGGGCAACTGAAAACAAGTGCATATTGCCCTCTGTAGTTTGAGGCATTTCCTTGTGCATTCAGTATTCTGATGATCAGCAAAACCACTTGGGAATCCTTTTTGGCAGCATATGCTATAGCCAGTTTTTAGCAAAGTGGTGTAGATATATTTGCCCTCATTAAAAATGTGGGGTTTGTAGCTTCCTCCCCCATGCCCTCAGTTCCGTGTGGGGAAGTTTAATAACTGCTGATATAGAAATTCTGAAAGTGGTGACAATGGTTTCTGTAAACTTGCTGACTTCTTTGCTATTTATTTGTTTTATTGATTGTCTCATGTGATGTGCAAGAGTGGAGTTTTCGAGTTGGATGTAAGCTCCCAATTCCTGCTGTAAGTCAATAGGTACCGATGCTTAAGCCCCACTATTAAGGAAAGCACCATGTCTGCATCCTCAAGTACGTATGTAACTGGTGCTCTTTAAGAACTAATTAGCAAAAATTACAGAACTTGTTACAAAATGTTTCTTTCAGATGATAATGGGCTGAGATAGCTCTCATGGATTGATGACTTCTGTAAGGTGAACTGTGTTTAAGCCAGATGTTTGGAGACTGTTGTATCCCCTCTGGCTAGGCCTGTGCGCTTCACGTCTGCTGCAGATCTTGCCTTTTATGTGTAATTCTACTTTTGACAGGATGTGTGGAGAGTGTCCATCTGTTAGATAACTAGGTCCCAAACAATGTCTGTTTCTATATGCTTTTCTAGACCCTAGAAAAAAGATCTAGGAGCCTTTGTGGACTGGTCAGTGAAGGCATCTATTTGTTGTAGAGCCAGAGGAGTGGAGAGGGAGAGGTAGTGTGACAGAAGATGCCATTATTTAACCTCTGTCACTCTGATTTCAAAAGACTATAGCCATGGAAGAGATTTAGAAAAAGACCCTGAAATTTAGAGGCATGAACTGTCCCATGGAGGAGGATGTCAGTTTTGAGAGAAGGAAAATATGAAGTAAGGCACACTTGTTTGGATGCAGGCATGTGACAGACCCTCTTGTATTTTATTTATAAGAAAAGTGAGCCACTCACTGGTGGAACTGCCAGACCTAGTAGTTTGAACATCATATGCCTAACGGTAAGGGGCAAGTTTGTTCCTAGTGCACTCATATCCCAAAAACTGTTACAAGAAACCAAACAAAAGGCACTGGATTCAGGAGACAGTGTAGATAATGAGAAGTATCCTCTAGTACCTTAATTTAAATTATTGAATTCTAACTTCAGTAGTTGCTTCAATGCTTTTCCTGAAGAATCTAGTTTTCTTCTGTTGTGCCCTGTTGACACATGGGACATGCTTAGTACGGCTTCTTGTTCGTGTGTGTTTTAGCCAACACGCAAAACTGATCTTGGCAGCAAACAGATGGAGTGTGAAGTGTTAACTTATGTTGCTGTAGTGACTTGCAGCACTGCAGACGAGTTTCTGCGTCCTCGGTTAGCTGAAGTTCCGGAGCACTTTCCAAGGGCAGCCCAAACAGTGCATAGCAGTAATGAATCCTTGTGGTTTTGAAGGTGTGGACTGCCACAGAGGGCTGCAGCAAGAATAATTGTAGCTTCCAGGCCAGCCATAGGTTAGAGGGAGGAAGACGTCGTGTGCCTCTGCAAGCTGAAGGACAGCAGTAAATACAGTTAGTGGGCTGGTTGTTGAACCTGTATGTTCCGTACAGTGAACTGCAGCTATACATACACTTTAAACCTCTTTTCATCTGCCTGTTAGCACACCTGCTTTGTAACAATGTACATCCTCCCAGGAAAGCAGGCAGTGTTGTTCGGGGATTTGACCAAGGCCAGTCATCACATCATTGGGGTTTTTTTCCGAAGGGCTAAATGCTTTGTTTTCTGTCACAAAACTTAGCAACATGTGAAGCTTAGTTCAAATACGTACTAGGCTGGAGCTACCTCATAGTGGGAATGGCAGCTTCCTGCAGTCTGGTCAGTATTAGGATGAATTTGACAGCTGAATAAATTAAAAAACAAAAGTTCTTCAGGAATTTATTTGACTTCCTGATTAATCAGGCATCTGGTTATGTTTGTGCAGGTGAAATAGGATTTTTCTTTGAATTTTGTTTAATCTTTGTAGATAACATTGAACCCCTCCCTTTGTTAAACTGGTGTTACAGTGGTATCATGAAAGAAAACTTAAGTTACAAGTATTTTATATGAAATGCAGTCTATAAGATCTGTTGTTATCATTTTTTAAATCCCACTATTTACTAAACAATCAAACCTGACAAAAAAATTAAGTTTTTGCCTTACATTTTCTGTGGTGTATCTCAGTCTTCATGTTCTGCCCGATAACCCTGTAAAGCTACAGACCTTTCAAAGCAAAATCAATATTTGGATTGATCTTCCTATAAAATCTTTTCAGATGCTTTTGCCACTATGTATACTTTTTTAAAAATGCAAGCATTTCAGGTACTGCACCTATAAAACTAGTGGCCTTAAAGTAAAACTGGGGAGCGGGGAAGGCTGGTAACTTGAGGTGTTTGGGGAGGCGAGACCATTGCAGAGTAGTGCTCAACTACAGGAGACTTCAGTAACCAGACTTGCTCTGTGGCTGACTTGGTCTTTATCAATGTAATACCACATAAGCAGTAACTAATCATGACTAAGGGAGCAATGGTGCTTCTAAGCACATAGCTCAAATAATCGCAGGCAAGCCACTAAACTTATTTGGCTATGTTATAAACTGATCTGAAAGTGGTGTTATTGCCAAAGAGTTATGGAAACTTTGCCATGTTTTACAAGTGTGCAATTTCAATGACAAAGCTTCACATTAATATAAGACGTGTATGTGTGCCATATCAAGCTATCAGCACTATGTTATATTCTATACCTGTATCTCTGTAACCTTTATCACTTGAGCAGCTTTTTCCCAAGGTATTTGAGTAAAGCATGAGAGTGGGAAATAACATCTGTTTTAGTTTGAGTGCAGATTTTCCACAAAACTAATTAGCTAAAAAAGTCTGAAAGGGTAGCACTGTCTTTTGAACCTCATATTTTGTGTTACCAGCGCAGGAATGATTTGCCTGTACCAGAAGTGACATACTAATTAGTGGGAAGTGTCACAATAGGAAACTAAAGTATCTATTTGCAGTTGAGGGATTTGCATTTTATTTAGGTTGTAAAGTCTAAGCAGTGCCTTGTACAATAGGACTATCAAGTGGCCACAAACCTCATGAGGTTCAACACAGGCAAGTGCAGGGTCCTGCACCTGGGGAGGAACAGTCCCCTGCACCGGTACAGGTTAGGGGTTGACCTCCTGGAAAGCAGCTCTGTGGAGAAGGACCTGGGAGCCCTGGTAGATGACAAATTCACCATGAGCCAGCAACGTGCCCTTGTGGCCAGGAAGGCCAACGGCATCCTGGGGTGCATTAAGAAGAGTGTGGCCAGCAGGTCGAGGGAGGTTCTCCTCCCCCTCTACTCTGCCCTAGTGAGGCCCCATCTGGAGTCCTGTGTCCAGTTCTGGGCTCCCCAGCTCAAGAAAGACGAGGAACTACTGGAGAGAGTCCAGCGGAGGGTACAAAGATGATGAGGGGACTGGAGCATCTCTCCTGTAGGGAAGGGCTGACGGAGCTGGGGCTGTTCAGCCTGAGGAAGAGAAGATTGAGAGGGGACCTCATTAATGCCTATAAATATCTCAAGGGCAACTGTCAAGAGGATGGGGCCAGACTCTTTTCAGTGGTGCCCAGCGACAGGACAAGGGGCAACGGGCACAAACTGGAACACGGGAAGTTCTGTCTGAACATGAGGAAAAACTGTGAGGGTGACAGAGCCCTGGCACAGGCTGCCCAGGGAGGGTGTGGAATCTCCTTCTCTGGAGATATTCAAAACCCGCCTGGGCACAGCCCTGTGCAGCCTGCGCTGGGTGACCCTGCTCTGGCAGGGGGGTTGGACTAGATGATCTCCAGAGGTCCCTTCCAACCCCTGCCATTCTGTGATTCTGTGAAAGATGTGTGTGGTTTTCAGGTCAAAATACTGATTTTGCTCTTTTTTGCACATTGGGGTTAGCACCTTCTAGGACAATTATGCCTCGAAACAGTGTTACAGATATTGTGCATCTTAAGTGTCAATATCTGGACAGAAGCATCTAGGTTTAAGGTGTTAAATTAGTTACAAATGACACAGTCTTTATATACCAATCCACTGTACTTTCTTGTTTACTTAACTCTGCTGTATAAATGTGATCTTTTCTTTTTGTGATGAAATTCTTTCAGACAGTAAAGAGAAGAACTGAAATTCTTAAAAATAGAATGGAAATAGTTTTCTTTTTCAGAAGGTATTGTCCCTTGAAACCATCATTTTGGAGGCAGGAGGGGCAAATTAGACTGAGATCTCTGTATTTTTCTGTACTGCTTGGTACAAGATGATACTCAAAGTTGTCGAGTGTCACTGACCTTGGTAGCCAGCTGGGATGCTGGTACAATCCAGGTTGTAGTTTATTTGGTAGTAAGCTTTTAAGGAAGTAGTCTGTAACTCAGTCTCTGCTTGTGACTGACAAACTGACAGAATCATAGAACAGCCCAGGTTGAAAGGGACCTGGAAAGATCATCTGGCCCAACCTTTCAACTTCTTTATATATGAGTAAGATCCTGTACTCAGAATAAACAACAGGACTCAATATTCAAATATCTTCTAGAATTCTGAAAATCTTGTGGAAAATGTAAGTTCAGGATATAGTAAGAGTTGGCTGTTCACTGATTGGATTGAGTGGTGACCTGAACAGAAGTAATTAGTTGATACCATTCCCCTGAGATACCTTGTTCTTTCATGTAATTAGTGAAATGAGAGGTTATGTGTAAGTGGATGCTAATGCAAATTCACTGTTTCAGAGTATGCATTTTGGAAAGTAGTGCAAAACAAATTCCTTCCTGTTACAATGTAAATACTTAAATTTATACTGAGTGTCATGATTAGAAACAAGACTTCTAGAGAGGCTATAATGTAAATACTTATATTTATACTGAGTGTCATGATTAGAAACAAGACTTCTAGAGAGGCAAAAGGGCAGAATGGCTACGATAGTGTTGACTCTGCAGATTAGGGTTCAGGCACTTGATTTGCGAGCTACTAGAGTATTTGTACTTCTGCTTTCTGAGAGTTTTGGTTTCTTTGATGACCACCCTGTGGTCTCTGTACGTGCTAATTTTAAATTCTCTGTAATGCAACATGTTTTTAAATGTGTACTTGGAAGAGCATCAGTTTATTAGAAAAAGGTGGTAGAAATATGATTTCTAGAAGATTCTGCTGAGAAACTTTCAAGGATTGTAGAAGCTGTGGATCTGTGCGTTGTGGACAGTTGGGCACTTAACTATTTGGAGCCTTTTATGTAAAGGAGTGGTATGAGAAGCATTCACTTTGTTGCTTGTCTGAAGTATCAAGTGTACATTCACTGTAAAGGAAGACTGTACTATAGACTGTTTAATATGAAGCTTACTGTCAGGAAATTTTTTTTCTTTGAGCTCTACCTAAGTCTGTCTTCTCTTTCTAATAGGTCACCGACGAAAGTTGGATCCCATGTGTTAAAGGTGAGTTTCTTAAAAATCAATCAAATGCTTGTTGATGAACACAGCGTTGAGCATTTCTACCTAAAGTAGATGTGCTACGGTAGCCCTAACACGTACACAGACAGCAAATTATAGGCTTTCCTTGTTGTAGGTACCAATTGTTGTGCTTATGTCTCTTGATATTCCAACTTTACTTTTATTTAGGGTATGTTAACATGTCTTGAACGTATTAACAGAAGGCATATGATGAAGTTCCAAATAGACCATACTAACTGAAGTTAAAGCAGGCTTCTGGTTAAAACAATATCCTTCTATGGTATTAACTACTTGCTTTTCTGAACTTAAGATTTTTATGTTAACATGTCTTGAAGCTAAGTTTAAATGAAGTTAATTTTTAAATGTCTATGTGCAATTTAATTGAGCTCTACTTAATTACTAGACTACCCTCTTTCAAGTGATTTGTGAGTGGTAAGCAAGTCTCTGCAGCACTTGGGTTTTGGTCTCAATTTATATGAAAGAGTTGACTTTGCTCTATTCTGTCTTCAAAATAAGAAAAATCTTAGTGTTTGTACTTCAAAAGCCTCCCCTCTAGGTTATGTGAAGATAAAACACTATATTTAGCTTAATGAGACAGCGTTGCCACTTCCCACGCAGGTAATTGGTATGCTGCATCTGTGCATAGTGACAGTGCAGCTGAATCTGGCACACGTTAAATAGGTGAGGAGTTGGAACCTTGTACAAATAACGCTCATTTCCTGGTCTCAGAAGGGCCAAAGGTGATGCTATGCAACACTTTTACGTAGAGTAAAGAAGGCTTGACGTTTTGTCCACAAAGTGTTGGGAAATTGTAGTTAAAATAGTGTTTCTGATTTGTCAGCAGCACTCTGCTCTGAATCAATAATCTTTTTTACAGTGATACCATATCTTATGGTATCTCTTACGGAACAGAGACTTACCCCTATTTTGTGTTCTGTTTAATGTCCCTTTAATCATTAAGTATTACGTGTGTAAGCCTTTCAAGAAATGTTGCTCTATCATTCTGACTAAACTTAGTGCAGTCAATGAACTTCAAAACTAACCTTAATGTCTTGACTGAATTATTAGCTATGATGTTCTGTATGTTCCTTGTAGTTTTTTTTATTTTTAGTATCTTCCTAAGTCGCTTGTTCAAAGCTAATTTTTTGAAGGTGGAAAAAATAGTTGCTTCTCTGCCTGGTACCATATCAGTTCAGTGAATGTGTGACTAATGGTATAGTTTGTCTTGGAATGGGTAAGAAATATTTCCTAAGTCCAAAGTTTAACAGGTGTGCGAATTTAATGTCAACAAAATTAGAAATTAATATAATGGGCTTCTGTAGATGCTGATTACACTTAAGTATTTAGTCATAGCTTTGAAGATAGATTTTAGTGATAAAGCAAAGTAGAACTTGCATTTAGATTAGAAAGACTTTGTGGAAGGAGGGGGGTAGGAGTGGAGAGGGAAGAAGAATTTTTCTATAATTGCAGCTGTCTCTGCATGATACGCCATTTCTTGAGGTCAGAACTCTTAAAGATGGATGTCTACAAGAGTTGTGTGAGTTTTTTTCACACATATTATACTATGTTAGTATCCTATAAGGATTCTGTTTGACTAGCTGAGTGTTTAAAAAAAAGTCTAAGGAGAAATTTCTTAAGATATCTGTACTAGACAGTCACTCTAAATCTTGTCAAGGTCCCCAGAAATATGGGGAGGTCTTTTTAAAAGACCTGTTTAATATGGAGATTAGGTACCCTGTGCGTATCCAAAGCTCTGTAAGCAGAATAAGATTAATAGCCTAACAAAAATAGTTTATAATGATAACAGCTAGCCTTTGGGGGCCTTAACGTTGTGGGGAGACAGTTGAGGGCTGTGGACCTCAACAGAAGAGAGTTTTGTATCTGTAGACAGGAAGGAGGAATAGAACAGCAGTTCTGTATCTCAACTCAGGGAATCACTTGAGATGTGTTTGTTTTTTCTTAACATTTTAAGCTAGGTAACAATTCTTTGAGCCAGTTGTGAGGAGTTTTTCTCTTTTGTGAGACAAATAGAGGCTTTTATCTGCAGTTTTGGTGACCAAATAGACTGTGCAGGATGGTCAAACGGTGGAACAAGTTGCATGGAGATGATGTGCAGTCTCCATCCTTGGATATAGTCAAAACCTGACCGCACACATCTCGGAGCAACCTGTTCTGGTTGGCTCTGCTTTGGGGACTACAGGATCTCCACAGGTCCCTTCCAACCTCAAGGATTCTATCAGATTCCCGTTCAGATATTGCTAATATGTATGCTTGTAGGCAATGTGATCAATAGTTCATGTAAAACAGAAGGCATATGATGAAGTTCCAAATAGACCACACTAACTGAAGTTAAAGCAGACTTCTGGCTAAAGCAGTATCTTTCAATGGTATAAATTACTTGCTTCTCTGAACCTAAGATTTTTCAGGAATTTATGAATATGTTCACTCACAACTGGAATATTTTCAGTCCTGTTTTAAGACTTTGTGTAGGATATCCATACCTAACATGCCCAAAGTGTAAACTAATTCTACTATTCCTAGGGCTGCCTATCCTAAGTATGATTTATTTAATTTTTTTTTTTACTAAATAAGACTTAAAACTATTACAAAGATTTACTACATTATTTTGGCACGCGAGGCCACCTTTAGTGAATTGCTTTTATTAATTCTTTGTTTGGTAGGATATGCCGAAGTGTTGATGCTGTTTGCACATCTCAAAACTATACTTCTTAAAGTGCAAGCTGACTTCACATCAGTAGTATAATACCCTGGTAGTGTTGATTATACATATATAAAGAATAAATAGTATACTCAGCTTTGAATATTCATGCAGTCTTTCATCCAAATGTTCTAAAAATGTTCCTGTTTTTTGCTTAAATCCAGTCATTTTGTTTGTTCTACTGCAGTGTATTTAGATTTTGGAAGGATCTGCATGAAGATAACTGATAGCAAAAATAAACAATGTGCACTAGGAATAACTGTAGAACGTAAGATTTCATGTCAGAACCTCAAAGGCAGGTTTGTGACCACTTGATAGATCTGCTTGACTTAACCTGGAAATTTCTAAGAAAGTTTCTATTATATGTAGTGATAATACAGTTCTTGCATCCTTGCCCATAACCTGATAAAGAATAAAGTATTTTAATATGTATTTTCCTTGCTGCAGATTATTAAATGTGTATGTGTCTCTAAACTTCATGGTACTTTCAATTTTATTTTAGCTGAGGTTGAAACCTCTTAAAGATAACTGGCTTTTTTATTTAATAGTGTGCAGGCTTTCTCTCTGTACGGTGGTGTGAAATACTCTTCATGTGTGCTATGCATTACTGTTTAAACATCTATCTGACAGCAGTAATGTGTGAAAATGTAGCAGAATTCTTGTCCTTTATGCTATTTAATTTGTTGTAGCTATATTTTTGTTAGATCATCTTTCTGAAGGCCTTGCTATCATCATCTTACGGTATCTACCATCTTTTTTTTCCATAGGATATGGACAGCAAGCTGCACAAGGCTGGAAATGAAACCTTTGTACAAGAAATGAAACAAGATGATTCAAAAGAGGTTAGTTAAATATTGCTTTGTGCTTCCAGCATCACACTAGAAACATTAAATAATTTAGTAATCAGTCTTCATCCTGAAACTAACATAGGTTAGAATTTGTCATTAATGTTGGTAAGAATGTCCATCTATAGGGTAAATATCAAACTAAGTGTTCTAAAAACATATTTAGGGTTCACCAGTGTTGCATTATTTGTGTAATTTACAGGTTCATATTTAGCAGTGCATGAGAACTCTGAAGAGTGAACAGCTTTTGTTTCCTAACTTTCTCTCAAAGTATATTAAAGAGGAATGTAAATTAGTCACTTTGTTTTATTTTTGAGTTATGCCTATTTCTGCACCTAGGTCTCCAGAATTTTTAAACGAAATATATTTTATATACAAAGCAATTCTTCAATTGAAGAGTTCTTGTGGGTGTTGTACAGACTGACGGGTAAGTGTACCCTAGAAATGCCTGCTATTTAACAGTAGAACGGTTCTGGTTTTGCTTTTTAGATAATTGACAGTATTATAGAAGAAAGCCAGAAGGCACAACAACTGGATGATGATTCTTTAGCTTCTAGAGGAAAAGAACTGACTGTTCCAACTTCAGATGCAAATGCTTGGATTTCTGGAGCAGGTATCATTAGTAGTGTTCCAGAAGTATTAGCTGCTAAAATATCATTACAAGAAGACCCTAGTGAACCGGTGTATCAGAGTATGTTTAAGGACACTGAATTGGAGTCAGGGAAGCTTTTGTTTACTTCAGAGCAACAGGAAACTCATAAACTAACAAAAGTAACAAATGCAACTGACGACAAAATGGGTGAAACTGAAGCACAAGAAGAAACATCAAAAAATGAGGACATAACAGACAAGAAAGAGGTAAATACTTTAGAACAAGTGGCTTCAGATTTATCTACCAAAGACCTTTCTACAACAGAAGAAATGCCTCCAGCAAAGCCACCAAGGCAGCTTCCTGTAGAACCTGATATAGTTGCTAGCACAAAGAAGCCTGTCCCAGCACGGCCACCGCCTCCAACAAATGTTCCTCCTCCAAGACCACCACCACCTGCGCGGCCAGCCCCACCCCCCCGGAAGAAGAAGAGTGAACTGGATTTTGAAGTGCAAAAACCTGGCTTAGAAGGCAAGTATTCTATTTTAAATGGCTTTACTTACCTACATGGTTACTATTTTTGTGTTTTGAGTGAAGAATCGTTCAATCTTGTGATTTCAGTTTAGTTGACATGTAAATGAGGAAAAAAGTTCTGCAACAATCTTAGTTTCTTATAGTGGAGAAATACCCTTTTGCATTCCAAGTGTTCCTGATTCATAGACTTCCTTGCAAACTAACGCTTCCTACTAAAATAGCTACTTCTGTAGCAAGGAGAAGAGGGCACATCGATACAGAAATGAAAAAAAGTTACACACTTCAAATATAATGTGTGCAGTCTGTATTAGCATCGAAATACAAGTCAAGATGTAGACTGAGGTCTCATGAAAATGAGTAGTCCTGGATTACTAGGAAAACAATTAAGAAAATATATATATATTTGTTGATAAAACTTCAGAGGACTAAGTGTAAAATCATGCCTGTGCCTCCAGCTACCTATGAAATATAATTGATAAGGCAGATTTGGTGGCAGTTGATGTTTAAAAAAATCAAACTTGTCAGAAAGGGTGTTCAGGAGTGTAACTATGATGTTAGGATTCTAGCAATCTGTAGTCTGTCTATGGCAAGTGTTATGCTCTTCTTTCTAATACGAATCTCTTCAGTTTCTCGAGAGAACTTCACAGCTGGTGGTCTTTTAACTCCAAGTACAGTGACAGAGGCTATGCCCAAAGATTCTCAGCCTTCTTTGGATTTGGCAAGTGCAACTAGTGGAGATAAAATAGTCACTGCACAGGTATTGGGAAATGGTTGTAAATTCAATAACTGTAGTATTTTCTATTGCTTTAGTGTTATAGTAGAGCTAATGTATTCTATGCCTGCAAAATTTCAGGAAAATGGGAAAGCAGCTGATGGCCAAACAACAAATGAAGTACTTGGACCACAAAGACCCAGGTCTAATTCTGGAAGAGAGCTCACGGATGAGGTATTAATGAATGTGGTTTGCACATAGTACATTCTTGTGCTTGCTTTTTCCAGCCTGTCAAATGAATTGGAGTAGTCATGTGTCACTCTGCACTCTGGACCACTACGTACTGTGACCAGGGACGCAGACAGGAGTGATGGCATGCTGCCTTTGTCCACCTAAGCACTTTGTGGTCCCTGAGTCATATGTAGTATTAGTGTTTGAAAGTGTGAGCTGTAATAGATCTGAAATGCTATGAGTTTGTGTTGTAGCTGTGCAAACACGTTACAAGATTTCAATGTGAGGGAACACCAGCAAATTGGCATTTTGTCATGCATCTAAAAGGAGAAGGAGTCAGCAATAGGAGAAGGATTTTCCTAATATTAAAAAATAGTATCTTCAGTTAACATCATCAGGATTAATGGAAGTTGTTATCAAGCTGCTGCCGTCAGTTTTTATTTGTGCATAACTGTGTATAGCTTTTTTTTACTATGGCTGAACAGATGTATGTGTTCATGAGATGCTCCAAACAAACCTTTTCCTTTGTGTAGTACTAGTTAGGTCTAAATGCTTTTTCTCTGTAGGTAAAGGTGGTCTTTGATTAAATCTAAACTACAGCTGTTAGAGTGGCTGAAAGGGGAAGACTTCAATGTCTTTTAATTACATAATATGTTTGATATTAGCATGGAAAGAGTCAGGCAGTGGCTGATGTCTGTATGGCTGCATTTCTGATTTATGAAATTGAAGCTTGTGATGATGTGTGTATAGTGGTTCGTCTGTGTATAGTGGTTGATAATGTTTGTGCTAACACACTAAAGGCAATTTTAACTTAAACTTAGTCTTTGCAAAATAAATACATAGTGAGCTACAGAATTTCCCATTAAGATAAATAATCTGTCAGATCAGATGATTTATATTTTGCTCTAGGTTTTGGAGTCTAATCAAGTCATCTTGATTTCACATCTTATTTTTCCATAGGAAATTCTAGCAAGTGTAATGATAAAAAACCTTGATACAGGTGAAGAAATACCCCTGAGTTTGGCAGAAGAAAAGTTACCAACAGGCATTAATCCCCTAACTTTGCATATCATGAGGAGAACTAAAGAATATGTCAGGTATGAATGATGATAGCTTTCAGCTCTTTCTGATACTGTTGCTCTCGTAGTTTTGGCATACATGGAGGCTGCTCTTATGCAAGTAAAGAGAGTCCCAATCCATCTGTCTCTGACTAATTTGAGTGCTAATTCCCAGTTGTCTATGAACTAGACTGTTTATTGATTTCTTTTAACTAAAAGTTGATCATATTACTGGAACTTAACAGGCAAGTATGTCTCAAAATGCAGCTGTGAACTGCAGTTAGCACTTGATGTGCTAAATGTTGTTATTTCTATACTGAATTAAACACAGTTTACGTTCAAGTACTGTATGTTGTTCATGCTGCCACCCCCTGTAGCTTTCTCAGTGTTTAATTTAGTAGACTTTGGTGCTCTGAAGATCTGCGGTCGTCAGTATAGATGACTACTTTGAGGTTTTCCTGTTCTCTACAAGGCTTTAGGCCCTTCTAATGTTTAAAACTGAGTCTGTTTGTAAACTTTTACAGAAAAATAGAATTTCTTAGTGATCAGGAAATCCTGTCAGTCTAGATGTTTTTTTCAAAGGCCTAGATTTATGTGAATTATACATGAGATAGTTTTTAAGTTTTTTGCATTGCTGAATTATCATTGAAAAGCTCACTTCTGTAGCACTGTAGTCTTCTGTGCGCAAACTTCTCTTTCAGAATTAACCACTATTAATTTATCTGATCTACGGAAAGCAAGGTATGAGAACATGGTGGCATGTTACCAGTTTCTAGTAATGTAATGTATTTTGTCTGCTGTTAGCTTTCAAAGCGTCACAATAAGCTTAAGTTTGAAATTTGTGGAAGGGAGTAATGTATCCTTGGCATCTGGAGAGTGTATACAGTTTTAGTATGAAGATGCCTAAGAATTGAAAGATCTATTTTATTACTTGATAAACATCATGTCCATGTTTTTCCAGTGTGTTATATGACAGAATAAAGATGGATCCTAAAATGCAGAACCTACTTTACTAATGTTTCATTCAATTTAGATTCATTATGGTTTCATATTAAACAATCACTTCTGTATTTCCTAGTAACGATGCAGCACAGTCTGATGATGAAGACAAAATGCAGACACAGCAAACTGATTCTGATGGAGGGAGGTTAAAACAAAAAACGTAAGATACTCTTTCATGTCCCTACAAAGAAAAGGCAGGGTTTGTTTTTCTACGCTGAAGCTCCCCTTCTGACTTCAGGACAAATTACCTTTTAAGTACAAGTGATGCCTGAATTTACATAAGCCCATTGGTCTGCAGTTAAACTGAAGATTACATGACTTCTAGCAAATTAAATGCTTATTTTAAGAAGCAGTAATGGAAAGCGATAATATTGCATTTCAAATCAAAAGTATTGATTTGTAATAGCAAAAAATGAGAATTTGCCAGTGTTATGTGTTGAAAAAGTGCCCTTGCTTTTTAAGGACCCAGCTGAAAAAGTTCCTTGGCAAATCTGTAAAGCGAGCAAAGCACCTTGCTGAAGAATACGGTGAACGTGCTGTAAATAAAGTTAAGAGTGTTCGAGATGAAGGTCAGTGGCACTGACTTTTTTATATATTTTTTTTAATAGGATAGTCTGTTTATCCTTGGGCTTCTAGGAATCAAAGATGTCTGAGGGACATCTACTGCTGTATACTACCACTGTACAGTTGATGTGGCTTTTTAGATTTAAAGCTTGTAGCTTGGTAGGCATTCTGAGACTAGCAGGTTACAAGGGTGAGTTCTTGTAAAGCAGTAGTTGAGAGACCTTTTCAGCTAAACCAGTTGAATACTATAATTTTTGTTGTGCTGTTAGAAAGCTGTGTGGATATCAAAATGCAAACTTTTTTGGAAAGTTATTCCAGCAAGGTAGAAGTGGGGGTGGTCTTCATTACTTTAATAAAATCAGATAGTTTACTGACAACCAGTGCCACGATTAGAATTCTCACATAGCTTGAGCTCCTGTTAGAAGATTTCCCAACCACAGCTGAATTGTCCCCTTCTTGTTTCATCAGTGTTTCTTTCAGACAGACTTCTAGTACTGCAGTAAGCCAATCTCACTACAGCCTGAGATAAGTGCCATAGAACTGCTGCACTTTAGCATCTTATGTTGCCGCTGGCTGTTTGCCCCAGCTCTTTTGCAATTCTTACACTTTGTGGGCAAATCACCAGGCCGTTTCAGCGTATTCAGTTAGAAGAAACCAATACAATGAAACACATATTTTTCAGCACACATTAAACTGACAGAAATCACTTAGTGCAGGATCTGCTGAGTTCAAGACCCGGTGCAAAGAAGGGGGCAGAACAAAAATGGAGAGCAGTTCTTATTTTGAGTGTTCAGTGCTTGGATTCACTGCAACCTAAAATTAGTGTAGATGTATTTTTAGACTTGGATGCAACAGTATTCTTGTTTTGCTTTAAGATCTTAATATTGCCTATAAAAATTTGCTAATTCAAAGGCTAATCTGCTACCAAGAAGTATTGACGATTGCTAATAGATTAAATGTGTGCTGCGGTATGTAATGCTGAATTTGTGTTCCTCTCAGTCTTCCATACAGATCAAGATGATCCCTCTTCCAGTGATGATGAAGGGATGCCATATACAAGACCAGTTAAGTTCAAAGCAGCACATGGCTTCAAGGGACCTTATGATTTTGAACAAATTAAAGTTGTTCAGGATCTCAGTGGAGAACATATGGTAGGTCTCAAATTTCATCTGTGGTTTTGCTGAATCTGTTCAGCCTGAGATTCAACTTTTAGTTTTCATCTACTTTGTGACCTCCAGAAATAACTGTCAGGTTTATTCTTCTTGAAGAGCAGTTTCATTCTGGAAAATAATATTCTGGCAAGAAATGAAAATTTGGCTGGTTTGATCAGATCTTCAGGAAAAAAAAAAAGTCTGTAGGTACTCAGGCTTCAGGGATTCTCTAGAGCTTTTCCTTGAAGAGTTTTGGTATTGAGTGCTACTTGGTTTCTTGGTTCCTGTAATTACAACTTTAGGCTGAAATAGGCTATGTTCCACTGCCAGAATTGAGCACAGAGTACTAAGGTTGACTTACGCAGCAGCAAATAAACCAGTCTACCTATTAGAGATATGAACACAAATATTGAACAGAAATATTAGATAGGTTCTGGGGGCAAAAGTGGGGAGAGATTAATGAAGTATATGGATCAGAATGATAAGGAGGGGAGAGACTGGAATATGGTATTTGCAGAGATGCCTGTGGAGAATGAGGCAGAAAAACTACCTGTTCATCACTGTTGGAAGTGTACATGCTCCCCTGCAGAGTCTGAAATACATTCTAGTACTTCTGACTTCCCAGATGTTTCTGCTGACAGCAGCTGTCTGACAACAGTTGAAATAGTCCCCCATCTTTAAGTGTTAGGCTAAGGATAACGACCTACAGCAATCAGTTTGGCGACCGGAGGGTTAAAGATTGTCATCCACAACTAAAGTTTCCAGTCCTACTGGTAATCCATCTGTGTTAGTTTTCATCATGCCAGTATTTGACTTCTTAAAACCTAGGAAATTCCCCAAAAGCATCCTAAAAGGATGCTAGGTTGGTGGAGTCAAATGCCTGATAACTGTTCATTAAATAACAGGAGGAAATGGAATATTGCTTGTGTTTTATACTGACTCTTCGGACTTTGCAAGGGAGAAAGAATTGTCTTCACAGGCTCTGCAAAATCCTCATTGTCCTGGTTTTGGCTGGGATGGAGCTAATTTTGCTCCCAGTACCTACTGTGTTTTGGATTTAGTATGGGATTTGGTGTGTGAAGAATGTTGATAACACACTGATGTTATTAGTTGCTACTAAGACATTAAGGACGTTTTTCGGCTTCCCAGGTTTTGCTAAGGTGCAGGTGCAAAAAGCTGGGAGGGGTATAGCCGGTATAGTTGACCCAAACTGGCCAAAGAGAGTATTCCATACCATAGACAGCATACCCAGTATAAGCGGGGGTTGGCTAGTGAGTACTCTTCGTTTGTTCCCTTGCTCGCTGCTTGGGAAATGGCTCTCGGTTTTGCTCCATGATTGCTACTTGAGACAGGCTGTATCAGTTGTCAGGCAGTGAGAAGTTGTGCATTATTTGTTTTGTATATTCTATTATCATTATATTTTATTATTATTACTATTATTATTTTCTACTTTGCGGTCCTAGTAAACAGCCTTTATCTCAACCCACGAGTTTTCCTTTCTTTCTGATTCTCCTCCCCACTCCACTGGGGAAGGAGTTGCGGGGGTGAGCAAGCAGCTGCGTGGTACTTAGTTGCTGGCTGGGGTTAAACCACGACACTCATGCCAATTCTGAACTTAACAAATATACGTAGTACTTGTTTTGGTTGCCAGAATTGATGTAACCAAGCACAATTTCTATTAAAAAGTGTTAGCACAGCTTGTGCTAACTTCAAGTGCAGCTACAAATACTTGCCAGTTCTACAAATCAAATAGCAGCTTATAAGTCATGCAGAACCCTGGCTTGCTGACTGTTACTAACTGTACCATTTTTTTGTAGAATGCTGTGGTAACACTGAGCTCCCTTAACTCCTCTCCTACAGTAATCTGCCCTGTGGGCTGTTTCTTTCAAACTCTTTTTGCGAGTATGTTGCTCAACCCACCAGTTTTAACAGTTACTTTTCTGTGTTTTGATCTACAATTTATTTTACTTGTGGTATCTTGTATATGTGCTAAATCTTGTCAGTTTACATTATAGAAAGGCACTTTATGTAACTTAAACAATGATCTTTTTATTTTGACAGGGTGCTGTTTGGACAATGAAATTCTCTCACTGCGGTCGATTACTTGCATCTGCAGGACAGGACAACGTAGTAAGAATATGGGTTTTAAAGAATGCTTTTGACTATTTCAATAACATGCGAATGAAGTACAACACAGAAGGTATCTTTCTATGCATCGCTAGACCTCTAAACCACTAGAAATTCTAGTTATTTGGGAACTTAGAGCTGACCGTGGTGTTTCTGTCTGTGTTCTAGGCCGTGTCTCTCCCTCCCCATCTCAAGAGAGTCTGAATTCTTCAAAGTCTGATACTGATGCAGGGGTATGGACACTATATTTCCTTACCTTAGAGAAGTGAATATGCTTACTTGGCCACACACACCAGTGATGTTGTTTTGAGTTGCTTTTGCTGGAGAGCTTTTGTATAGGAACTTCTAGTTTTATTTTGCACCTGTTTATTCTGAAAGGGTCTCTTATTAGGAAGTTAACATTCTGGATATGCACTAGAAACATGGAAGCTTTAACTCACAGTTTATATTCTAAATTGGAATGCAGTTTTCAAGGTCGATATACTTTGTTCCAAAAGCTCATCTTAAGATGTTTGCTTAAATTGCTGTCAAGCTTATCCCACTGAATAAAAACTGAAAAAAAAATGTAGAACTTCTTCATTTTGGAATTTCAAGATGATGTTTCACAGCCGATTGTACTTGAAATTGACTTTGGTTGTTTATTAGTACAGTGTTGTTTATTTTAAAGTTGTAAGAGTTGTTCTTCAAATTGTTATTGGCCCTGTAATTGTTGTAAGCAGTAATTGCTTTATTGTTAACTTTTCCAGCTAATATTTTCTAATGTTTCTATGCACTTCTCTGATAGATTTGCAGTGGAGTTGATGAAGACCCAGATGATAAAAATGCCCCGTTTCGTCAACGACCGTTTTGCAAATACAAAGGGCATACAGCAGATCTTCTTGATCTTTCCTGGTCTAAAGTAAGGCACCTTAACACAGATTACACAGTTGTCCTATGTTTTCATTGTTTTCTTTTGTCAGTTGCCATTGGAACCATACATCTAAACAATATGAAACTGTCATTGAAGTTAAGAGAAAAGGTTTGTAGAGACAACCCTTATTCCAGCTGAAATAGTTGGGATAAAATGAACAAATTTCTTGGGCTTCTCTAATTAAAAGTCGCCTTAAAAAAAATTAAAATCAAGCTAGTAACAATTACAATTTTGTATTCAATAGTGGGGTTAAATTGTTAGGAGTGGAAGGAATTTCCACTGAGCTGTGTGATTTCTGATGTATGGTGTTATCGCTTTTCTTGTCTTCGGTATGCTTCACTGTTTTTATGCAGTGTACAGATTCTAAAGTTGCTGAATATATACATACATCTTAAAATTAGAGTTTCCTTGTGCTTAACTTTCACAATGTTTCACATAAAGCTTATTCAGTTAATTCTCCACATTGGAATACAGTTGTAATTTTAAGAACACAGTCTGGCTGAAGGATCTTAGGCAGGAGAGACTCTCACGCCTTCTCTGAAGCCTGTTGTGCTTCTCTGAATACTTTAACTACTTTCCAAGTAGTTAACATTTCCATGGAGATTCTTCCAGAAAATCTTCTGTGGCTGAGCATCAGTGTGCTGGGCTTAAGGAAAGCACCAATCAGTAATGATAATTTGGATAAAACATATTATCTGAAAGGATAAAATGTTGAATTTCATGGCACAAAGAAATTGGTAAGATTTTACCAATCAGATTTGCTTCTGGATTTTCTGTTACTTTTGTGTCTATTAATAACCATGGAATTCTTTTGTTTCACAGAATTACTTCTTGCTTTCTTCTTCTATGGACAAAACTGTCAGATTATGGCACATATCAAGAAGAGAATGTCTTTGCTGTTTCCAGCATATAGACTTTGTCACTGCTATAGCATTCCATCCAAGGGTAAGTGTAACTGCTCTCTTTCTTCTAGAGAGGCAGAATTTGAAATTACAAGAGTCTTCCCCCCTTATTTTCAAATTAAAAAAAAAAATGAATAATAGAGTTTGTGCACTTTAAAAATATCCCTATTGGATAATATTCCGGAACCTTAGGTGCTCGTCTTCACTAAACTTCACCAGGAGTGTCCATGTGGTTTAACCATTTGTAGGCATGATGTGGAAAGCGAATTACCTGTAACATCACAGCTGGTATAGTTTTGAGTAACTTTGTGAAAAGCAGAATTTCCAATGAGGGATGTTGTGTTTAAATGTTAGTGGAAAAAAAATCATAAGGACATAGAACAGTTTGTCCAGAGACCACAGAATCCTTGGGGATGTTTAAAACTTGACAGGATATAACCCTTCACAGCCTGATCAAACTTTTGAGGCTCTCCTTGCTATGAGTGGGGGAGGCGGACCAGAGACCTACAGACCTCCAGAGATGCCTTCCAACCTATCTTATTTGATGATTTTTTTTAAAAATACTGTAATAAAACTTCCTAATATTAACAAAACTTAAGTAGAGGGAAAGCGTTTTTCAGTGTTCCCTGACCATACATAACTGGTAGGTGTATCAGGAACTCTGAAAGGAGCTTTCAACTCCTGACAAGGTTAGTATTTTTCTAACTCATGTTGAGAGGGTAAAAAGTAACTGTGGTGAACAATTTTCTGACTTGAAGTATACACACTGCATGTGTATAATCTTGTCAAAAATCTGTTAGAAATTGAACTCCATTTATTAGTAATGTTAACATTGTCTTTTCAGCCTTCTTAAATATTATCATCAGCTCATCTGAGAGCTCTTATTTGGGAGGTTCTGCAGAGAAGCTGTTTGGAAAATGGGGTGGGAAGGTTTTAAGGAAATCAGGGCATACTCATAGCACAAATAGAGGTTAATGCAGTTTGTCCTCTCAGGATGACAGGTACTTCTTAAGTGGTTCACTGGATGGGAAACTCCGACTCTGGAACATTCCTGACAAAAAGGTGGCATTATGGAATGAAGTAGATGGGCAGACAAAATTGATTACAGCTGCCAACTTCTGTCAGAATGGCAAATACGCAGTCATAGGCACATACGATGGACGATGCATCTTCTATGACACGGAGGTAAAAAGTTCTTGAGACTAAGTATTTTTTTCATGTTAAATAACAAACGCATTTAAAAGTTATGCTTATTTAAATATCAAGAAACAAACTTATTAGAACTTGAAGCAAAATTGTTTAAAGTTTTTACACAATTATTTCAAATGAGGATAAATTTTAATACCTTTTCAGCACTTGAAGTACCATACGCAAATACATGTGCGTTCCACCAGAGGCCGAAATAGAGTTGGAAGAAAAATTACTGGCATTGAACCCTTGCCTGGAGAAAATAAGGTACAAAGTTTCAGTACAACTTTGGCTCGGTACTGGAGTCTGATATTTATATCTAATGCTTAGTAGGTTTGTGCTAAGTCTTGTTTATAGTCATTGACTTAAATCAGAAGTCTTTTAGCATTACTGAAATAAGCACTACTCTTTGTTGATTTAGACTAATAGACTTCAAGGCCAGGTGGGATGGGGCTTTGAGCAACCTGGTCTAGTGGAAGGTGTCCCTGCCCATGGCGGGGGGTTGGAACTAGATGATCTTTAAGGTCCCTTCCAACCCAAACCATTCTATGAGTACTAAATAGTAGTAAAATAGAAATTCTTTTAAATGACATCATGCTTTTGTCAATGTAAGGTTGATAAAATGCTTACAGATGGCTTTCAGTGAAAATTTCTTTGGCATAACTAACCTCTCTCAAATTTAATATACACTTGGAAATGTGCTTCATACAGAAGCTGATAAAATGCTGAAAGCTCAGAAGCTTATATCCAAACAAGTGTGCTCTGTTCTTCAGAATGTCTTTTTGTTTAGCTTCAGTCTAAACTGAAGTCATATGTTGAAAGGTTCAAATTCTCATCATGCAAAAAAAACCAACCACCTTCTATTGAGTATTAAAGTCATAATCTAAAGCTGAAGAGTTTCTCACTTGTATACAAAGTTTCAGAGGTGATGTGGGGTCAACAGCTGGCTCTATTGGAGTAGCAGATCACCAGCTGTTATCACCTATATTGCACTCTTATCAATGACACAGAAATGACTTAATTCCAAAGACATGCAGAAGATTCAGAAATCAATAGTGCCTTTGGGTTTGTGTCAGATGCTGTGCGTTGGCATGTTAGATGATGTAATGAAACACAGCTCAGCATGAACTCTTTTGAAAACAAATAGGAAGTTCTGTAATCTGATGGTGATAGTGTTCCAAGAGCTGTCACAATTTTGTTGCATAAAATGATTAGGTAAGTAGGAGTCGGTATTTGCTGCTCCACTATACCCTTTTGCTAGCATCATCTTGAGACTTACTGCTAACCTGCAATCTGCTCCACTTCCAAGGTACCACAAAAGGGCTAATCAGCTGAATGCCCTTATGCATTTTGACAACCCTTTCATAGACTTCTCTGTCCTTTATACGTACATTTAAGCTTCTGATCTGAAAAATGTGAAAAGGAAGCAAACTCATATCAACCAAGGTGGCCTCTGAACGGTGCTTTGTGATTGATAGGTCATGACTCTTCAGAAATTTACCTCACTGGAACAGCTGTTCTGCTATATTATTGTAGAATGTGTTCCAAAATAACCTTTGCAAATTGATGACTGTTCTTTGGGCTCACATTTTACTTCAGTAAAGAGTAGCTTTTCTGCTTCTGACCAGTCAGGATGATCTTGACAGTGAAGTTGTCTTCTGTCCGTTGACAGAAGACCAGAAAGAAAAATGTCATTGTCCTAAATCCTGTTCTATTTCTTTGGGCCTATTCTTTGTCTGTGTCAGTTTTTTTGTCAAAAGAACTGGAATTCTGACTGTTTGAATGAATTCTTGCTCCTTCTTAGGCATGCTAATGGTTTCCACTTCTAAATTTTATTTATTTATTTATTTCTAGATACTAGTGACATCAAATGATTCCAGAATCAGATTGTATGACCTAAGAGATCTGTCTTTATCTATGAAATACAAAGGTTATGTCAACAGCAGCAGCCAAATCAAAGCCAGCTTTAGGTAAGATAGTATTATAGCAATGGAGTTGTTGGATTTGGGAAATACTGTGGCTGAAGTGCAGAGGCTTTTGTTTCAATAATCTATTTACCTTGGTATGAAACTGAGCCTCTGAAATGTCACTTAGCTCAGAATACAAAGGTAACTGAAGGCTCTGGTCAATAATGGCAAAGCTGCCCATGAGCAGGGAGCTTCTGTGAATGAGCGAATCCTTTTGTATTGACAAGTACGATGCAAGTCCATTACAAATGCAGGAGCTGTGCTAGAACTGGTGGGGCTGGGACACCGCATCTTTTCTCTCCTTCATGATAAATAGGTTTTATTTCCTTAATTTTGTCAGGTATTGTTGCAGATGTCTTAGTCACCCAACTGTTGCCCAAGGCTGTTGGTCACTGCCTGTGTATCATCGCTGTTAGGAAACACCCTGCAAATCTGAGTTGGAATTCTTTTTTCTTTTTTCTCTGTGCTGGACTAAGATGCTTTTCTGAGTTTGAGTATATTACTATGACTGTCATGGAAATGCTGGTTTTTAAGGTAGTAAAAGAGAGGGAGTAGAGGGAGAAGAATATTTGTTCTGTTCCGTCTTTTGAGTCTTGCAGAAGCCAAAGGGGAGAGATGCTTGGGTATCTGTTTAACCTGGATGTTTGAGCAGTGGAGGGTGGCAGCGCTTAAGGAATAATGCCAAGTTTAATCTTGATTGTGAGCTGTTGGCCTTTGAAAGCATCTTTAAGGCTGACCCAGTATTTCACAGCATGGCTGAGGTTGGAAGGGACCTCTGGAGGTCATCTTGCCCAGCCCCCTTGCTCAAGATTAATTTTCCAAATTAAGTCATCTCTACTTACAGAGCTGTAGCATAGTTAGCGTTAAGAGTTTAGATATGTCGCATACTCATGCGGTAGGTAAATTAAATACTTGAGTTGGATTTGCAGGTACTGTTTTGTCTCTGTCAGTGTGCACTATACAGTCATCTGGTTACAATCTCGTTGAATGCCTTTCATCTTCTACCTGTGTGGATTTTTTTTGCCCATGATTGTATTGTAAACAATCCCTGTTACACAGTCTCAGGTGTTCACACAGGTTCCAGACTCAAACAGATGCAAGTTGCACTTAAAGATTATGCCATTTTCTTGTTGCTGAGTATAGCTGTGAGACTAACCCTCTTCTATGTTGGAAGCTGTGGGAGAACAGCTTCTGTGTGCTATCATCAGAACTACTTTTTCTTCCAGAGGGACAGCGTCAGGAAGCTTGCATGCACGTTCATTTGAGGACTGTGTATTTTTTTGAGCTGCAGTCAGTAAAATAAAGGATCAGTTTGAATTGTGAACGTAGCCTGATTGCACTTGTAAAGCTGCAAGTCATCCAGAGAGCTATTGTAATGGTTGCTTGAACAGCTAAGAAAAGTAATGTTTTTCCTTCTTTGAATCTTTAGCCATGACTTTACCTACATTGTAAGTGGTTCAGAAGATAAATACGTTTATATTTGGAGTACATACCATGACTTGAGCAAGTTTACATCTGTAAGAAGAGACCGTAATGACTTCTGGGAAGGCATTAAAGGTAAAAATCAACTTTTGATCTTTGTTTTATTGAAGCTCGTATGATTTCAAAAAATAAATATTTTTATCTTCTAGTTTTTATTTGCTCAGCAGTGCTATTCATTTAGTTTGAACAAATTATTAGCAAGATGCATTGTAATTGGTGGATTTTCAATAAGTGGACTCTGTCAGAAAACCTTGTCCACAGGAACAGAGTTTGTCCAGCTTCAGTAAGAGATTCTGAATGAATGTAATGTTTCACTGGCAGAACTTGGTTGTATAAGTGTAGTAATCAAAATAATTATCAATCCTTAGCTCCTTTATGGAAAAGTAGCTTTGAAAACAAATGCAAATGTTTTTTTGTTCATGGCAGGATTTTAAAAAAAAAAAAAAGGCAATTGTCTTTTCTCTCACAGAGACACACAGGTTTTGGGAAATGCGGGACCATGTTTATATCAAACGTGTTTTGGAGCTCTTGCCAGTTAGTTTGGGGCACTTACAGCAACTTCTGAGATCCCTAAGCTTATAAAACAATGACAATTGCTTCTTGAATGATGAGCTTATCTGGTGCCCCTAGCACTGAGCTTCTTGGATATTTACTAAAATTTATGCCTGCTGTTCTTGTAAAATTAACAATTCCTTGAAACAAGGTAATCAAAGTTGGATTGTCTTTCTGAAGCGCACAATGCAGTGGTCACATCTGCGATTTTTGCTCCCAATCCTGGTCTGATGGTGTCACTGGAAACTTCGGAAAAGCAAGAAGCTGAAAGTAAGGGAGAAGATTCTGAAACATCAGATACCATACCCTCTGGTAGGTATTTAAGAAGAGCTCTGCTTGATACTATGGTATGAGGAGCAAAAGATTATGAAGAATCCTTTCCATTTGGGAGGGAGGTTTCTTGAGATGAAAAGTCCTTGCAGTGGCATGGATGTGCATTTCTACCTTAGCAGTTGAACATTTTGGCAGCTGTTACATTCTTAAAACCTGAGATAATGTGAAGTGAGGGGTGTAGCTGTTATCTAGTGTACTTTAGGATGATTTTTTTTTCACTTGAGCTGTTAGGAGGTAGAGCTGTACCAATGTATAATGAAAAAGTCCCTCTCCTAGAAATGCAGATGTTTGTTGAAGTATTGGCTAGGTAACAGGAATGTGATAGAAGAAGAGTGTCACAGTGATAGCTTATCTTTTAATGAGATCTTGATTTTTACTTTTTTTTTTTTAATGAACTAACAGTTTATTCTCTTTCCTTATTAAGGAGCTTTGAAGACAGATCACACAGAAGTGCTTTTATCGGCTGACTTTACTGGAGCAATCAAAGTCTTCATTAACAAAAAGAAATATGTATCTTAGTTGTTTTGCAACTGACAGCATAAAGCTATGGTACTGTGGGATTAAAATTCCATAAATAATGTGGGCAAAAGCAAAGTATCTAATATAATAATGTTACAAGCTGATTTATTTTTAAATCTTTATTTTAAGGCTACTCAAATATTGGATCCTTGGAAAGCAGTGTCTACCTATTAACACCTGGGCTTGTAGAATAGGAAGGAATGTGTAAGAATAATCCTGCCAAACATTAGACTCTAAACTTTCTAAGAACAGTTGTTTTGCAACGTAATTGTGAACCTGCACAGGTTTCTGCACGAAAATGTATTCACACATGTGTGTGCCTTTTGGTTACATGCACTAATTTGAACATATATCAAAAGGGTTTTAGTGGTGCTTGTGGCCACTAGATGTCAGGAATGGGGATGGGAAGGGAAGGTTGGAGGTATGGCTGGAAAAATGCTGAATGATCTAGTCTGATCTTTGCACAAAATTCCATTTGAGAAAGGTCTTGAATTTGTAGTAGCTGTTGTTCAGAATTTTAAGTTATGCAAGTTTTTGATGGGTCAGCAACCATGTGTAAATGTTTTTATAAATTTCTCAACTTCAGGACGTGAAAATTTTTTTGTTGTCTTTTAATTGTTGTGGACTTTAGATTCCTTTCTTATATATAATTTTTTGCACACTGGAGCACAATACTTGTGTAAAGAATTCTCTCATTCCTTGTTCACGGGCACCAGGATATATTCACCTTCCAGATAAAATTAAGCTGCATTAGAAAGTTCTTATATTTTACAACTATGTAAAATAAACTGTTTACATTTTTTAAGCATTGTAGCTTAAAGTTTTAAGTTCTTCTCGTTCGTTTAGTGCCACTGAATTTTGAAAGTCTTTGTAAATATTCATATAAAACACCTATGAAGTAACATTCTGGGCATCATAACCCATGAAATGTTATTGATGGTCAAGTGTTTCAGAGAACAGATGTATCATTAAACTTGGTCACACACTTGGAAATTGTCGCTTCTTTTCCATTTTGATTCATAAATTTGCCTTTTGTCTAAATAGTTTTGACCTGTTTCTCGGATCATTGATCTTGCATGCACTTGTTAACTTTTGAGTTCTACTTTTCCTGATCTTGTCACTTTTTTGGTGACAGCTTGCTTTCTGAAATAATGGGGAATGGAGTACTGGAACTGCATATTAAACAGAATTAAGAGTAGTTATGTGATAATTTAGTGTGAGGAGGAGACTGCAAAAGTGTGTAAAGAATCCTCTCCTTCCCATTAGTGGAAGAATGAAGGCAGGAGATGAGTTTCGCTCTTTTAATTCTTTTTTACTCAGGTGAATTTGACCATGACTTTGTGTAAAATTGTCTTGAACAAGAAAGGCAGTTGCAAGGGATGTACCATCAGACAAAATAAATACAAAAAGGTACATGCTATATAAAGTTATTTTCAGTTAACACACTTGGAGTAACTTTGACTCTCAGGCTTGAAAATACCTGTATAGATGAGGCAAGCTGAACTCTCTCAAGACTTTTTTGTTACTTTGAGCTCCACTGAATTGACAGACGTGAGGAGATGACACAAGACGACATTTGGTTTGTGACTCCAAAAATGAGTTTCTGTAATAGGTTATATATGTAGAAGACTGTAGTTGACTGATTCCTGTGGGCTGATCCCAGACACTTCTGGAGTTTGCTATAGATGTTCTACATATTTAGCGACAAATGCAAGTGAAGAAGCTGGTTTGTGCAGTACGAACACCCATCACTTTGCTTACAGGTACCTTCTCTCTAGTGTCTTGGCACAGGTGGCCTTCCTGTCTCTGGAACTGGAAGCCCAGACTGGAGGAAAAGGCATATTGACTTCGCATTTTTGGGGGGGGCAGATACTTATTTTTTCAGGTGTGCTGTTGTCTCATTCCTGCTATCTCATTCCTGTCACTTTCCCCATATGACAGTTAAAGTAGCAATTGCGAAAACTAGTAATGAGTAACAGGAGGAGGGAGCACTTACTAGCTGGTAAGAAATACAAATAAGAGGATGGATCCAAGCCCAGCTTTTCAGAGTGACTGAAGACCTGGCGTTGCATCAACATGCGGTGTTTGATGCAGATTTAGGACTAAGTGTGCTTCATGAGGGAATCTGCAACATTAATGGCATCCATCTTGGCAGGTTGTTTTAAGTGTTCTACGCAAACAGTAACCTCTTTATGATCTGAATGTTTGGGGTTTTTTAAACGTGACTGATTTGGAGACCTAAGTTGAACTGTAGCTTCTCCTTGTAGCTGCCAGAAGCTCTATTAACAACAGGTCCAACACAACACCTTAAGTACTCAGGTGATCATAAAAAAAAGGTTATTGTTATTTTTCTTTATCCAGGATCTTGTGCAGGTAGTAAACAAAGCAGGTCTTGAGGAAGATATTTGACTTGCCTGTATCTCGGTATTTAGGTTCTAGCACTCGCAGTTCTGGTGCTCCTCTGCAGTGATCTAGTATTCTCTATGCTTTTTCCCCAGCGTGCTGCACATTTTTAATGGTTTAGAAATCAGTGCCTCTCTCCCTCTCCTTCCAAAAGCTGCATCGGTTAACTGATGCTCCAGTCTGAGTGGTGCTGCGCACTGTCTAATCTCATCCACTACTGGGTCTTAAGGCTTGTCTGGTACGTTACACAGCTGCGTTCTGCTTTTGACTAGAGCCTCCAAGTTCTCCCTGCAGGTAAATGTTAAGTTGCAGGTAAATGTCAGTTACTCTGCTGCGCCTGTTCTGTTCAGTCAAGTGCCTTCACTGTATGTACATCAGGTAGTGCCCTTCCACTGGGAGGTGATATTCCCTTGAACACAAGCAAAGCATGGGTGGAGGTCTGTTAAATAAAACACTTCCCCTTCTGCTGGAGGGTTCCTCTCTGGACTGCTTCTTCCAAGGGCCTACTTAACCTTTAGTTCTTTAACAGAAGTTGTTGACATCCATGTAATCAAAATTCTGCTTACAGAATACAGTTGAAAATTCCCAGGAGGCAGAAGTGAGGAATTGCCATTGTACAGGACCTTGGTGCAGGAGATGTCTGAATTAACTCAGTCACTTCCAAAGAATCAATAAAATGAGCTGATTGGAGTGTCACAGATCACTTTGAACTCTTCCCTTCAACACCTGATTTCTACTGTAACGGCTCCTGTCAGTTCTGGCAGCAAGCAGCTATGAATGGAAACAGAGCTGTTTCTCTACCAGCTTTGTCTCTTTCAGTGCTGGGCATCAAGCCCAGTGCATGTGCAGAGGACAAAAACAACAGTTCAAGTAGATGAATAATGCTAAAATTGAATCTTTAAATGTTGCACAAGTCATGTTTTCTCAAGTTAAAAAGGATGGGGGTATCTGTTTCCTTTGGTTGGTGAGATTTTTTTGTTTGTTTGTTTTTTCAACTGAAAGCAATGCTGAACTCAGCCACTGACATGATGCTAATGCTATTAAATATAAGACAGTTAGCCTTAGATATGACAGAATCGATTTATCAGGCACAGGGAAAGCTACTGTATGCTTTTTTGCCTGCCGTTAGCAATTTGCTGCATGTGTGTTCAGGAGAATGTTGGAAACTGGCCACTCTTCAAACTTGATTCAAAGTGGACTTGTGGGTGTAAGTGAATGCTAAGCTGCTCTCTCCTGAAGCAAACTTGCATGCTGCTTTTTACTGGAATATCAAGCAATGCAAATTTATTTGTATTTTGTCAACATCTGTTTTCTATGTGTTTTCTCTCTCTAGTTATATATATGATAGATACCTTGTTTGTTTGAGAACTGCATATAAGCACATTGCTTCATTTTGTGAACGCAGGAACAAACTGGAAGGCTGTAGGGAACTGTTGGCTAGTTCTGAGGACATGGTACTGGAGTCGTGATTCCAGGTTCTTTATGCTAATGGCTGTAGCTGCTACTTCTGCTTTCCTAGCGTTTTGCTAACAGTATTGGCCTGCTGCCAAGATGCTACGGAGGCTCTTCAGTTCACGTGATTAGAAACTGGTCGTTTTTTCCTGTATGTTCTTTAGTGACAGTGCTTCAGGCTTCTGTGTGGAAGGCTGATCAGAATATAATGCTAAGTAAACAGAGCATGAAAAACTAGTGAAGCCAAGTGCTACGTACAAAAGAACAGACAAAAGGCCATTCAGAAAAGGACCTGAGTACTTGTTTAAGCCTGAGGGTAAATTTTTCTTTAACTGCAGTAAGTGATGAGCATATGCTTAGAGCTGTGCAAATAAGTTTGTGCTTCCAATAACTATAACTCCTTTGACTTTTGTAGGGTTCATGCATAAATTTAAGCATATCCTTAAGTACCCTCCTAAATAAAGGCTGTCATCATATTATGGTGATTATCAGAAGAGCTTGTTACAGAATCATACAATACTCAAGGTTCAGGGAGACCTCCGGAGCTCCCGTCCAACACCCCCTGCTCAGACGGGGTCAGCTAGGGCAAGCTGCACAGGACCATGTCCAGTTGGGCTCTTAATATCTCCGGGGATGGACACTGCGCAGTTTCCCTGGGTAACCTGTCCCAGTGTTTGACCAGTCTCATAGTGTTTTCTTGTCATCTTGCATTCTTTTTTCCACTTACTTCCTCTGGTTGTATATTTAAGTGTCCCAATGCTATTTCTGTCTTTTTAGTCCTGCTGGGCTTTGCTTAGGTGAATTTGTGTCTAAGTTGTTCAGTTCTTCAACAGGTTCTGTTTTTATGCAAGTAACTGCTAAATGGTCTGATACAAAGCTGGGATGAGTGTTGATCGGTGTCTTCATCTCTGGCTTTTCAGTGTTTTTAGCCTCAAGACTTAGATTCATGGAACGCTCTGAAAGACCTTGCACAATATTTTTTCACACTCAATGCTGCTGGAGCTTCCTCTAAACTGTTGTCAGTTAAAGGGTTCAACAGTTGGAGGCCTCGTTAACTTCTACAGTAGGTACTTGCTCAGGGAAAACAAATTCAGTAAGTTCTTACTGAGGTCACAGTTCTTGCAAGACGTTATAGACATTCTGAACTGCATTATTCACAGTGCTACTCAGGTTGTACTTGGATTTGCTTTGGGGAAATCTGTGAAAGGTGGGGTTTTGAGACTGCAGTGGGGTTGGTTTTCCTCAAATTACATGGCGAGCTGGTAGGCCTTATGCTTGTGCCCATGGTGATGATTTTTCTAGTACTGGAGGTGAGGACACTGTCAAACATGCTCGCTGTTTCCTCAGTGTGTGTGCTATAGCTGCTAAGGTTACCTGAGGAGGACATAGACTCCTCCAAAAACGCATATTATTTCTCTAGTTCTGTCATGTCACAGGTGTATGTAAGATTCTTGTTACTTGCCACAAACCATGTCAGTAGAATGCCAAATAACTGGGGATATACTTAATTTATTCTGTAACAGAAACAGTAATTGATGAGTGAATGTGCTCGTTTTCTTAAATTTAAATTTTTCTTTTTTCTCATAGTAAAATACTGTGTATTTGTGTTGAAAGCAGTCAAGCTTGGGAAAAAAATGTGATTTTAAATGAGAAATAGGCTAATTCAGAGCAGAAACAGACCTTAAAGACCTGTTGTACTTTGAAGAAAAAAAACTTTAAGGATTACTTCCTATCAAATGTTGCTGGGTGTTCTAAAAATCAGTAAGATTAGGTGGGGTTTTTTCCTAATTCAGAAGATATGGCAGCCAATAAGAGGACATGCTTTTGGATCTCATTGTGGTAGACAAAATTAATCAGGCACTGGACTGGAAGTTCGTGGTTGCCTGAGGAGCAATGATCATGGCCTGAATAGGTTGGCTGTGGGACAGCCAGTAACCTTGAGAGCTGATACTTCAAAACAGATACTCTGCTTAAGCTGAGGAAAGCTATAAAGAAGATTGATCATGGGCACGAAGTTGTTACCAAAATGGAATCTTTGCTCAGTTCTGTCCAGCCCTTGCTTCTATCTGCTATCCGCACACTTTTGCTCATTTGGACCTTTCATGGTACTTGAATTGCTATTCTGGAAACTAGAAAAGCTTTTTTTAAAAAAACTTTAAAAAAACAAACAAACAAACAAAAAACCACCACCACATTTTTGGTGCACCTGGCTGTTGTCTGTAAGCCTAAATAAACTTCTGTGGCATAGGATACAGTCTGGAGAGGGCTGCAAACACAGGATGCTGGACTAATTCAGAGCACTGAAAAATTTTTAAGTCGAGTACAGATTTCATTCCTCCCTGTGGAAAAGTGGCTCAGGAGTAACGTGGAGTTCCAAAATAAATACCAATTACAGTTTCTTTTAGACCAGGCCACTCTGCAACCTGTTGTGCCTACAGTTCCCTCGTCTGTGATCAGTGCGCTTCTGAGTACTGTGATGGAGCCGGGTCCCTAAATCAAGCAGCTCTTCATGCCTACTTGACCTGTCTTGCTTCTGGGCTTGGTCACTCGCCTATGGAAGCATCCCCTTTACAACAGGACTTCAGCCCTGTTCCTGCCCTCTGGAGCACTGGTCAAGGTGAAGACAAAGCATTGTTCTGGCAGGGAAGAGCTCTGTCATGGATCTACTGTCATACACATGCCCTGGGGGGTCACAGTTACGCAAGGCGTTCAGAAGACAGAATTGGAAAGGCCCAGACCGCTCCCCAGCCTGCTACGGGCACAGCCTCAGCTCCTGGTACATGTGTTCCTGCACAAGGAGCAGGAGATCCGCACAGCTACCCCTGTAGCTCCTTGCTCTTGCTGCCTGGAAGCAGATAGTCAAGAGCAGTAACACAGTTCAGAAATTTTGAGAAGGTGAGAGATTCTTATATTGGCCTGGTTTAAGTGCAGTGCTTCGTGCTGTAGAGCATGTTGTGAAATAGATTTATTTGAACAATAGTGACCCCTTCATACTGTTTTCCAGTTGGCCTAGTGTATCTGTACAAGAAAACAAACAAGGAGATTTTACCACGTTTTCTTCTGCCTTTTCACACAGACTTGTCCTGTAAATTACTGGGCTGAGACCAGGCAGCAGTGGCATTTTGACCTCAAGTAAGATGTCCAGCTGCTGTGTATATCCTCCTCTTAATTGCGGTTGTCTTTGTCCAAGCTAGAGAGATGCTCGTGGGAGTTTTGTGAGAGCTTAATAATACTCTTGTGTGGCAGTTACTGTAAATGATCTTTAAAGACTTCAAACAGAGGAAGATAAATAGGGGAATACTCATAAGCTGAGTCCTGCTTCATTACCGTACAGCTCTACTTCTTAAACCAAACCCTGTACTTTCATACCATCGCTCCCATCTGCTTAGTTGTAATCCAGGATGCAGAAAAAAGGGCCAACATGAAGCAGAGCGTGGCCAGCAGTTCAAAGGAGGTGATCTTTGCCCTCTCCTCAGCACTGATGAGGCCGCAGCTCGGTGGCCTCCTCAGTGTGCAGTGCTGGGTTCCCCAGTACGAGAGAGACGTGGATATACTGGAGAGGGTCCAGCAAAGGGCTACTCGGATGATGAAGAGCTTGGAGCATCTGACACATGGGGAGAGGCTGAGAGAGCTGGGGCTGTTCAGCCTGGAGAAGAGGCAGCTCGAGAATGTGTCTAAATTCCTGAAGGGGTAAAGACGACTGATGCACACTCTTCTCAGTGGTATCCAGTGGAAGGACAAGAGGTGATGGGCACCAATGAAATAAAGGAAATTCCATTTAAACTTAAGAAACAGTCGGGGTGTTTTTCCTGTCAAGAGTGGTCAAACACTAAAACAGACCCAAACCTCTGCCCCTTGAAGTGTTCTTAATTTACTACAAGTGGTTCTCTGACTGGAGAATGTGTCTTTGCACTGCTCTGCTCACTAGGGTTAGGGATGTAGCCTGCATGGGCAGCGAGACAGCTGAGGCAGCGCTGCTGGTGCTGCCTGGGACCGCGCTTGTGAGGTGCTGTGCAGGCAGCAGCTCTGCAGCGCCTGCCAGCGCTCTCCACTTGTACGGTGAGCCCAGTAAGTTCCTGCTGGCCCCCACCGACAACCATCTCTTGACCCTTCTCCCCTCCACCATCTGGGCGTACAGAATACCTGAAGTGATTAGGGGAGGTTTTATCTCTGTCCAGTTGTCTGTGGCAGAATTAAAAAAAAAAAAAAAGTCTTTTAAGAAAAATTAAGAAGGGGGGATTTAGAGACACACTGGAGTAGCTGTCCATCTAATTTGTAGTTCTGTATCTGAAAACAGTTAACACCAGGTGATTCAGAAGCAGCATGTCTCTTGGTTTCATGTTCTTAAATCAGATTTTATGATAAAGTATCTTATTTTCCAGGAACTAAACCTTGGGAGAACTTTTCAACAAAATACAAAAATCTAGTGGCCGCTGGCTAATACTGTCTCTTTGAGGCTCATAGCTATGCTAGGGGCAGTGTGGTACGTTGAAGGGATTCGCCGTTACTGGTGGTACCTCTTAGCGCTACTTCAGTGACCCTTAGTGCAAGGATCGGTTTACCCATGGCCCCTGCAGACCCTTGAATGCTCTTCCGTGAAGGTGGACGCTGGTGGGAGCTCACAGGATGCACCACCACCAGCCATGGACACGGTGCGGCTGCCGTGACGCCCATCCCCAGGAGCTGCGGCAGGTGACTGCACGGAGCGCAGCAGCCCTGGCACGAAGTGCAGCAGTGTGTGGTCCTGCTGAGTTGGGTGCTCACCCGGATGGTGCCCTCTGGGAAAGGCAGCGCTCGGACTTGGCATTCCTCCCATCTTCGAGGAGCTGTGCCCATGCAATCCTGGGTAAGTCAGCAGAGGGCAGCCCTTTAGCAGCAAGGACTTTGTAGCCCCGAATTAAGCATCAATTTATTGCTGCACAGCTGGAGCATGCTCCCTTCACAGGCGTAGAGAAGCCAACAACAAGTAGCTGTTTGTCGGCAGTCCCATTGACATCTCTAGCGGGAAGTGACACGAGGCAGTAGGCAGGACAGATGGCACGTCGGGAGGAACAGCAGTAGCTATGGAGTCCGAATGGCTGCTCTTGCCGTATCCAGCCTCGCACGGTGTTTATAACTGTCCTGGTGCCACAACTGGACTTCGCCTGAGAGCAGCAGAAGTGCTGGCTGGCTGCGTGTATAGCTGAGGAGTGATGTCTGGTCAGATTACCCAAATACATAGCTTTTCCCTTGCTTTGACAGGAGGCACGAGCTACACAGAAAAACTTGCTTAAGGAGTTCTTCACTTGCGGACCTGGAGCAGTCTGTGTCTTGGCTTTGTTATCAAGAGAGGTCAATGTGCAGGTGTGATTATAAGGCCACATCCTTTTTTTTATATATATATAATCTTGAAGTATTTGAAATACATTAAAACACCACAACTGTAATCTCACAGGAATTTTGAAGCTGGGAAACGGAAGATGTAACGGCAAAGCATGTCTGGCTCTGGGTTACTGCGTCCTGCAGGTTCGCTACAGGAACGCACGCCCTTGTCCAGTGGAGTGAAGCACTGGGATTAACCACCTGCTTAAGGTTAATCACATAGTTAAGTGTTTTTTCTGGGATAGGCCCATTTGCAGGGGATAAAAAGGCCCACAGATAACCAGTGAAGGCAGTGAAAAACAGAGATATATTTCCTGAAATTAAGTGACTCTTATCTTGGATGACTTGTGAGAAATGAAATCCTAAGCTTGCTACTAACCCTTCGCCTCATTTGGGAGGTTTTCAGAGCTGGTCCAGGAGTCCCTTATATATGGTTCCAGGCCTTGTATCAGTGTCAGCTGCAGACTGATGGATGTCAGCCAAAAACCCCTGATTCTTCCTTAACGCATCCTCGGTGCTGTAGTGCTGCTGATAAGCGCGAAGGATTCCACTATCAATCTAATACAATGTCTTTGCAAATTTTGTTTTCTTGTAGTATGTGCTGCCCACCATGTCTGGGGAGGAGGTGGCAGGAGAGCTGTTTCGCCCATGTTGGCTATACCTTCCAGCGTGTTTCCTCACCGGTCACTGCGAGCTGGTGCTGCTGCTCACCCTCTGATCAGCCAGGAAGGTGGGGACACCTCTGATGGCTTGGGAAGCAAACCCCAGACGGTCCGAAGGCTGGAATGGATGTGGTTAAGAATTTAACTTTCTAGAAAGTCATGTAAAGATGCGTATGTCTCCTTTTGCAGTTATCTTGGGTTGCTTGACTATGCTGTTTTCTCTGGGAACAATGAGATTTCTGGGGTGAAAAGACTGTCTGTAGCGTGGCATTATCCCTCCCTCCCTTTCAAATCTCCTCCTTGGCTGCTGGCTGAAGTAGCCTGGGCAGCTCTTGGCCCACACCCTGATATTGTGAGCTTTCACCATCAACACATGTAATGCAAGACACTGAAATTGCCGCTGTTTTTCTAGGGTCGTGTCATTAATTCTGTGTTTGCTGGTCAGGTTTTTTAAGGTCGATAGTCAAAAGACAAAAGCTGCTACAGGCTGGGAGTTTTGGATCAGCCAGGAGTTCCCTTTTGCCTGTGAACTCCGTGTTGTTTCAGTAGATCCACTTCACTCCCCCCCCTCCCCGAGTTGATATTTATGTTTTCTGGAAGTTTCCTTTGGGGTTGGGTGGGTCATAAAGCCTCGCCAGTAGCAGAGCACATTTCTGCTGAATTTAATTCTTTCCTCAGAAAGAGGAATTCCCTGTCTGAACTCAGTGGGTAGAGGCTGACAGATAAAGCAAATGAGAAGAGCTGCCTCTCCTAAAGACAGTCTCAGCCTGCAGCAAAGGCTGTCTTTCTTCAGAGAACCTGGTGCTCATTGCAGTTCCTGTGCTTCCAATAAATGCCTGGGACAAGGGCAGTCAAGCCACCAGCTGTAGCTGGTCAGCTGGAGCACCTGGTGCTCAGCGCTCTTGAATCTGCTAAAGGCAAAAGAGAGGCTGCAGCTGCGTACATGGGAAGAAAATGGAAGTGATTTCAATGATGCTTATGTTTTGGAAAGGCCTGGGATCAAAACGATGCTAGGGACCTCAAGGCTCTTGTCTCAACAAAGAGGTGAAAATGAGGCCGCGAGTTCCCAGCAGGCTGAGCTCAGGAAAGTTTTGTTATCTGAGGCAGTGCAATTCCACAGCACCTCCCGAATGCCCCTGCATGTTCTTGGGTGCCTTTCTTATGCTGCTAAACCATCACTGGCCTTTCTGCCCCATGCAAAAGGAGATGAAAACCACAATCCTTGCAACCTTGGGCTTGTCTTGTCATGGTGGTACTGTGGCTGCTGTTGTCTTGCCTTAGTACTCCTTGTGCTTGAGACTCTTATTCTGGTGTTTGGCCTTCCTGAGAGGGAGTCACAGCTTTCTCCATGTTGTTTTCATGTGATGTGTCCTTCCCATTGCTTCTATTTTCCTTTTGTTTTCATGCTTAGCTCAAAAAAACAGCCTCACTGTTTGCTGGTCTTCCATGGCTTCTTAGCTCAGTTGAGGGGAATGCTGATGTGCAGCTGATCGGAGGCAGCCCCTCGCTGGCACCACACCAAGCTCATAACCTTAGTAGGAACTTTTTGCTTCTGACTGGATAAACAAAGGGTGGGTGCTCTAGGGATGATTTTGTTTCCTGTCAAGTGACCCGTTGCAGCACTCTTCTCCTCAGCCCCTTGGCAAATGCTCTGGCTCTCAGAGCTGTTCCTAATCTTGCAAACCGAAGGCAGAAATGACAGTGCTGTAAGTGCGGCCGCCCCAGTCATCGGCGTTGGGTTGGCTCGTGCTCTCCGCAGTGCCCAGCCCGCTCTGAGGATCCACAGGGGCCAGGGGCTCTCCCCAGCAGGCAGGATGAACAGGGCACCCCGTTCTGCGACAAGCGTTGTTGTGTTACCTGTCCTCTCACAGCCAGGTGAATGAGACCGACGTGATTTTGCTTACCCGTATAGCCGTAGCCCAGCTCATCGCAGTGCGGTCGCTGGAGCCGTATGGTGTGACGATTTGACATGGTTGGCAAAATCTCTGTGAGAACGTGCATGGGTGTGGGGATAAGGAAGTGAACCTCAGCACGCTGCAGCTGGAATTGTGCATCACAACGATTTTTTGCTTCTTAATTTAGATTTGGAAAAGCTTTCTGTTTGCGAAAATTCTAATTCTCTGGCTCATAAACTCTCTTTTTTTTCTGTTCCTCATCTAATAGATATTTGACAATCAACAATAATATTTTAGATTTGTTTTGCCTCTGGTGTAAAAAATCAGAGCAATGTTTAATATGAAATGGTGTCTGCTGCCCCTTCAGTGAACTGCTAAAAAGCAGAACAATAACTGGCTTGCATGCTTTAGAAGTCACAAATAACATTTTGAATGGTTTGGATCATAATAGCTGTATTCATTACTCCCTACAGCTTGGCTCTCATAATCTAAACAATTTCTCTATATGTTGTGTGACTGACAGCATGCCTGTAATTCCAGTGAAGTCCTCGTAAATAGTATTTAATAAGCCATATGGCACAATATGTGTAAGTTCCTTAAGAGCATGACTACATGGCAACTCTAGCCAATTCAGTATCTTGCTGTGAAGACACAGCACACAATAAAATAAGTAAAAAGATTTAAAAGTAAGGCTTTAATCTACAAAACATAAAGGATCAATGGCTCTCTACCGCTATTATAATTTCAAAATCACCATCCTTAAAAACAGTGGACAATGGCAAAGTAACAAGGACTAGGAACTAACTTCAGTCCTAAGGAACCTTCCCTGCACCTCCTTCTTGCTTTTGCAGCCAGGCAGGCAAACGGGATCACGGCCTCTATAATCAAAGCACTTCCCTGTAGCAAACCCTATAGCTTGGAGATGCTCAGTAATAAGATCTTGTCCTGGATCCAGCGTAGCCTTACGGGAACACAGCTCGTGCAGCAGGGACACACCTTGGGCAGAGCTGCATGGAGATCACCAGTCCAAGCGGGCCGGTGCCCCCTTTGGCACCGAGCCTCCTCGGGGTAGTGCTGCTACAAGCGTCCGGTAACTTCGCCTAGAGGCCGGCCGCCTTTGGGCGAGCCCCGGCACCACCGCGCCCTCGCTGGGCAAACCGCCGCTGCGTCCCCGGGGCTGCGGCACCGCACCAGCCCGGGGGCCGCCGGCTGCCCCCGCACAGCCCCGGCCCGGCTCTGCGTGCCGGAGCGGGGGGGTGGCCCACGGGGCGGCCGGCCCCGGGGCGGCACCTGCTGCGGGACAAAGCGGGGCCGGGGCGGGGCCGGGCCGAGCAGGGGCCCTCCCCGGCCCCGCCCGCGGCTCCGCCCGGCCCCGGCCCCGCCGCGCCCGCCCGCCCGCCGGCAGGGAGGCAGCAGCCCGCGGCGCGGCTCGGCTCGGCTCGGCTCGGCGCGGCCCCGCAGCGGTCGGCGCGGACCATGTCGCCATGTCGGAAGTGAGGAAGTTCACGAAGCGGCTCAGCAAGCCGGGCACGGCCGCCGAGCTGCGGCAGAGCGTCTCGGAGGCGGTGCGCAGCTCCTTCGTCCTGGTGAGCGCGGCGGGGTTCGGCTCGGCTCGGCTCGGCTCGGCTCGGCTCGGCGGGCGCCGCGGGCGGGAGCCCCGCCCGGCCCGGCCCGGCCCGGCCCGGCGGTACCTTGGGCAGCTCCCGGGCGGGGCGGCGGCCGGGAGCGGGGGGAGTTGGGCAGGGGATGCGCAGGGCGAGGGGAGAGGAAAAGGAAGGGGCCGGGCGGGGGGTGGGGAAGGGGCAGAGCAGGGGATGCGCAGGGCACGGCCGGGCAGCGGTTGGGAAGCGCTGGGCAAGGGGTGGGCGGGGCGCGGCTGAGCAAGGCAGGGATGGGGATGAGGAAGGGGAAGGACGGGACAGGGCAGGGGCAGAACCCCCTCTTTGGGTTCCCATCCGTGTGTGTTGTGTCACGCCATCCCGCCCCCCGCCCCACTTGCCACCTGCCGTCACCGTGCCTGTCGGAGCGCAGTTCAGAGAGGTGGGGATCGCAGGGAGCCGGCACTTTTAGCGCCTGGGGTGAGTTAGTGCTTGTGTGGTGGGAGCGGGAATTAATGAGAATCTGTCTGTGCAGAGCATTGAGCAAACAGGTAATGGAGCTCAACCTTTTCAGGGTGCAGGCAACGTAAAACTGGCACATAAATAGGGCGGGACTGAAGGGCACAGCCTGGCAAGGTGAGAGAGAGCCACGGGCATTGGCGTAAGCCGGGAGCCCGATGTATCCCAGGAATCATGCTCAAGTGTCTGGGGTGAAAATCACGTGCTTTATCAGATGCGTTTCATCCCTGCGTGTGGGATGCTGCAGCAGGTTGTCTTTGTTGTGCTCACAGCTGTGCAGGCGTTAGCTGCTGTACCCGGGTGGATGCTGGGGTCAGCTCAGAGCTTCCCTGGGCTTTGCTGGATGTATTTCACTGTTGCTCGTTGAATTACTCTAGCATGTAATCAACTTTGACCTTGACTTTGATGGAAGGTTAGTCAATGGGCTATGCAGAAAGTGCAGTACAAGTTCAGTGAATAATTCCTATTAGTTCTCTACTGTCAGCGTGTGCTGTTAAATAAATGGAGACTTTTAAACAATTCTTTTTAAAACAGAATTTTCTTGTAAATTTACTGATTTCTAAAGCTGAAAAAAGCCATGGTGGTAATCCTGTCTGATTTCCTCGTGCCGTGGCTATTGCTTCCTATGTGCAGTTGTTCAGGGATCCTTACGGGCTCCCGCATGATTTGCTTTCCCTCTTTCATCAACAATACATCGGGACAAATGCTTTGTAAAAGCTGATGGAGCCTCTCATTAAAAATGAAATTGTTTGTATAGGGCCCGAAGAGCTTTGGTATCCTCCAGGCAAATGGTTACTCGGTGCCTGTGCCAGGTGCCTTCTGTCAGAGAGAGAAGGGAAGGGTGGGACTGCAGATGAAAATAAATAAAACCCTGATGGCAACCCAAAGGAGCTGGCAGAGTCCAGCATCCATCAGCAGCCGCTCTCTTTCTGATCCTCTCTAGGGTTTCGTTGCCCACACCGTCCCCGCCAACTCTCCCTCTCTCTTTCTGACAGGCAAATCCCCCGAGCTGCTGTGCTGCTTAGTGGGTTTGCAGCCAAGCGCCGGAGGAGGGTGAGGGCAGGTGTCTCTGATTCCCAGGTCTTGGCAGAGTTTCCTGCTTTCGACAGTTCAGCAGCAAGGGATAAATCCCAGCCCTTCTGCATCACTAGGAAGAGCCGTAAGACACTGCAGTGTTCAGGGAGCGCGGAAGGAGGTGGCGTAAGCTATAGGACTGTCTCAGGTGGCACTTTGGCCACCCTCAGTAATTAAGGATGAGGTTTATGCTTTCCAGGTTGCTCCAAGAAAAAGGTGGTTCCTCTCCATCTACCAGCTCATCGTCCTTGCGAGGAAGGGATGTCTATGTGCTGGTGTGCTGGCTGTCGGGAGGGTGGAGAGGGCATCCCGGGAAACGATGGTGGGGAGCGGTGGAGAGAGAGGGAGACTGAAAAGCTGTAGTTTCTGGTCCTGCTCCCAAGGTGAGGCTCAGCCTTGGCACTGATGAGCCGGGCAGCTGCAGAGCGTGGCGTGAGCGCAGCCCCTTCCCGTCTGCCCCCTCCTTGGGGGCAGAGTGGGGGAGACCGAAGGCCCCACCATCAGGTGTGTGCCAGCAGGCTGCAGTCCCAGCTCTGCCTCGCGCCGGGGCAGTGCCGAGCTCCGCGGTGCCCCTGGGAGGCAGGGGGTGGTCGATGGGTACGAGGGGAGCAGGGGCTGGTGTTTGGTAAGTGGATGGAGCAGGCTGGCAGCGTGCGGTACGGTGCGGTGTGTCCCGAGGTGTCAGGAGCCGGGGCTTTCTGGCAGTCTGAAGCAGACTGGAGTCACAGTAGGGACCTTGCTTGGCAGGTCCCATCCCCTTCCTGCAGCCTGGACACAGCAGGTGATGTTAAGTCAATAAGAGCATGTGAATAGTTTAATACTCCTTGGGACCCTGGGGACACCCTGCCTGTCCCTCGGTGATCCTGTCAGGTACCTTCGCTGTCTGCTTGCCCTGGGGCAATCGTAGCTGAGACCATGAGGATCTGTGGTGGTGAGCATGGATGAGATGAAGGGGTGGGGAGCAGAGCTCGCACTGCGTGTACCAGAGCATACAACTTCAGCAGCCAGAGGAGTGGGCACTATAAGGCTCTTCCAATGCATAGATTGAGCTCGGCATTTTGGGCATTCAAGGCACTCCCTCAAGACAAGGAACTGTCTGGAGTAAGAAGCCATTTGTAGTCAGTGAATGAAATACTAGTAAATGAAACCGTCTCAGCGAGGAAAGCTTTTAACGTCATGGAAGCGTTCAGCTTGTATGGAGCCCTAATTTGTGCGTTAAAGGAGACGCATCTCCAGCCAGGAGCCCTGTGCTGCTGCGCAGCCAGCCTGAGCAAGCGTGATGTCTGGTACGATGCAGCTCTGAAAGTGCTGTCCCGCAGGTGCAGCGAAGCTCATGGCGTGTTGTTTCTGTTCCTGGTTTTCCATTTACGCCTGTCTAGCGCAACGAGAATATTTATGCTTCTCTTTGATTCTCAAAGCTGGAGTGAAGTTGGCGAGAGTTTGGTCAGTGACTTCTGGTAGAGCTTCACTCTTTTGTACCTGTGAAAGGGGAGCGTTGGATATGGTGGTGGTCAGACATCATCAGCAAAGGGAGGCTGTCCCTTTCCAAGGTGTCCTGGGGTACCCGCGTCCCACCCATTGCCCTTTGGACCAGCTGCTAGGAGGCAGTCAGTGCTGTCCCTGTCATGGTGCAAGCGGAGCTGTAATCCGGAGCTGTAGCAGCGAAAGTAAACCGAGGCTGTGGCCAGGAGCTCAGAGCCACTTTGGTCCCCGTGGATGGGGAAGGATGAAGTGCAGCTTTCACTTGGGGCTCTTTTGTTTCCTCTTACTGCGCTGGTGTTCCCAGCATCCTGGCTGTTGTTCTGGCCTTGCATCACATTCACAGACGGGCTGCGTAAGGGAGTTCTCAGTGAGGAAAAAGAGTTCAGTGGGAATCCCTTGAAAGCACGCACAGCCCTGCGGAGCGGATTCGGGAGCGCCAGGGGTGCCGCAGGCAGCCAGGATGTGTGGGAACCCCGGTTCTCTCTGTGTACTTTTCTTTGCAAAGCTGTAGGGCAGATTGTATCAATTTCAACTTTGAATGGTCCCCGATGTGTGCTACTGATTATAACTCATGGATGGAGTTTTGGCAGAATAGCTGACAAACAAGGTCACTGTTTAAATAAACAGACAAATTTAGCAAAAGCATTAATTGGCAGATGGGATAAATGACACGCTAAAAGATGAAGGAAAATTTTAAGATTAGGTTAAGGAGAGGAACAGTCAAAGCCTAAGTGTGATAACTCAAATCATTTGTAACCAAGAGATTACGTGCAGCTTAAACCTTGGGGCACCAAAAGTAAAATACTGTGTTAGAGGTGCAACTTCAGAGCCAGAGTACAAAGTGCTGATGATGCCTGGGAGAGGCATCTAGGCTAGACCTCAAGGAGAGCAGCCAGGGACCTTTGGCAGTGGATAGACACGGGTGATTTTGGCTCAGACCTTCAGTACAATCTCCCTCTTCCCATCCTCTCCACGCTCGGGATGTTGCTGAGTATTAATGGGAAAGTCGCGTGGCAATGCAGGAGAAACCTGCGCCGAGGCGCTGGCCGACACGGGACCTGGGCAGCCGCGGGAGCATTGCAAGACGGAGCTCAGCCCTTGCCAGGAGGACGCACATGTGTGCTCTGGTGTGCGGTCCCCTGGTGTGGCGGAGGTGCCCGTGCACCTCTCCGTCACCCCATCTTTGCTTTCCCCCTGAAAGTGTGGTGGGGCATTGTGGAGTTGAGCAGTTTAAGAGCACACATGCGTGTGAATGAGATCTGTGATCTTGGGTCTTGTGGCACTGCCAGGAAAATAGCAAAGGCTCTACCTTCTGCCTCAGGACCCAAATCAGCTGCGCGTGGTCACTTGTTTCCCTGCGCGCGTGTAAGGGCCAGGCTGAGCCAGAGCCTCCCCGTGCCTCCCCTCTCTCTCTGGGAGCGACGTGCTCGGCAGCGGCTGGGCCCCTGCAAGGAGAGGGCTGTGTCTCAAGCCAGTTGCAAGTTTTCCAAAGGTGTCGTTCACTGCATTGTGACAGAGAAAAAAACATGTGTGGGAGACATGAGACCAGAGGAGCAAGCGCTTGACAAAACCCAGACAATCCATTTTCCCACAGTGCCGCCAAAACTAGTCATCTGGTGGCAATTTTAAGTCTCCAACAATTACTCTGATTTTCTTTAGATCATTTCTTTAAAGAGTAACTGAAGATACATTTGCTGCTTCGCCATAGAGATTTACAAAGGATGCAAACCTGGAGCACCTTATCTGAGAAGGAGCAGCTGCGCAGGCTTTGCCCGCACTGAGGCTCGGCCAGCCCATGGCGCGTCCCTGGGCACCCCAAGGCGCAGCTTGGTGGCACCCAGCCACGCTCACAGCCCTCGGCCCCACATCTCCCAGCGCGTGCCCTCCCAGCAACTGAATGTGGGAGAACCCCCGCTTGCAAACAACCCCATCGATTCTTGCCATACAGAGGTACTCAAACCGAGTGTCTGCTCTCCTGCGTTACGTGGTGCTGTGGGATGTGCTCCCTGAAACCTCACCGTGAGACCGTGGGCAGCGTGCCAGGAGAAGATGGGTTTTGTTTGATCCTGGCTGGGCTGGGCTTGTGTGTGTGGCTCAGTTTCAGGCAGATGCAAAATACGAGATAAAAAGCTCCTTAAGAGTGATGTTAAGAAGGTTTTGACTGGAGGCAAAAAGGCATTTTGTTCTTTCTGTGTTTTTTTTTCAGCTTGAACTATATTATTAGTGTCTGAATTTATGCTCATGCAGAGGAAATCAGCTCTTCATAGAATCCTCTTTTAACAAGCTAAATTCACTTTGATCAATGTGAGGACTGTTTATATGCAGCGTTTGTCGTGATCTTGGTGCCTAAGAGAGACACAGAATATATGCATGTTCCCCCTCGGGTGTAGTCAATATGCTGTGTTTGCATAATTTACGTAGAAAAAGAGACGTATATGAGAGATGGGAGGAAATTCTGCGTAAGTGGGTGGGAGTTTTGCTGTCAGTTCAGCCAGGGCAGGTTTTGCCCGCTGCGGCAGGGTGCCTCCGGAGTCGGCCACCGCAGCTCGCTTGGGTGACTTATGTGGAAGTGCTTACGGAGAGATTATTGCTCACAGGGGCTTATTCAAGAAAACACTTAAACGCATTCTTAAAATTAATCACATGCTTTCCTGAATTGGGGCTCGTGTGCTGTAAGGGGCTGAATTTAGCTCAGCGCTGGCTGAGTGCCGTGGCGTGGCCCTGGGCAGCACAAGCCGTGGAAGTGGCCTGAGCTCCTGCCTGAGCACCCAGCGGTTGTGCAGTGGATGAAGGGCACCGTTTTATGGAGCGGAGCAAGGCCCCAAGTACACTGTGGAGCTACTTGGGACCACTTAGCAAATCTCCAGCATGTCTCCTACCAATACTCAGTCCAGAAGAGATGAAGCAATACCTTGCTCCCCCCCACGTCTGTGTGCTGAGGAATGGGTACTGTAGGATGAGCTGTAGTCAATGTGTCCTTCTTGAGGTCTTTGGAGGCTACGACAAGCTTTTGATGGGCACTAAATCTTACTCTTCCGAAGGCGTCATTTAAATATATGTGTCCTCCTGCCCATTATAGGAAAGCTCTAGGAAGAGAGCAAAGCATCCAGCCCTTACACACGTGTGCATACACTTCCTATCACATTTTGCTAGCCGTGTGGCGGGGGGTTTAGCACTTGCTGGGTAAGTGGTTTGTTCTGTGCCAGGGACCGTGTCGTGAAAACGCAAGTGTCCCTGCATTGACAGCATCTGCCCCGACCTGCCGCCGTCAATGCAGTGAAACGTCTGGAACAGATGGTTGTTGTTGGTGCCTGCAGCTAATGCCAGCAATGCGGTTGGGGATTTGGTGCACTCAAAATCCAGTGAGGGGATGGCTCTCGGGCTTTGTTTCAGCCTCCTCTGGTATCTGGAGCTATTTGTAGATTCCCCTCCCCAGGACCAGGAGCATTTGAACCTGGGCTACCTGCTGTAGTGCATACTGTAGCATCCTTTTATATATGCAGCTTGGTGGTTCTTACAGCATTTCACTTAGCCCTTTGCACACTGATTTATTCTCTCTAATGATGCAAAATTACACAAAGCTTTTGACATTTCTGTGGCCTGAGAATGCAAGTCACAGTCGCACACGGCAGCTGCACAGCAGCCAGGCTCGGGGCACACGTGTGCTTTAGCTTCCCTGGTTAATTGGCCTCCTCGCTCCTGCTCTGTCCAAGGAAGAACAGGGTGGTTTCGTATGCCTTTGTGGCCATTGCTGTCATCTCAGAAATGCTGGAGTATGTTTCCTTCCCACCATCTCCCTCCATCTCTTTCATTCCCTTAAAAAGTACAAATCAAAGCTCTCCCTTGCTGGCTCCTCTTTCCTTCAGCACAGCCCTGACTTATCTTTACAGCTTTTCCCTGCCTCCCGCTGCTTCCCTAATGGGGTCAGGTCTGCTTGTTCCTGACCCCTTTCTCACCCCTCTCTCCTTTCTTGCTGAAATGCAATTTTTTCTCTCCCCTATTAATATCTCCTGCCACAGGGCTGTCCCTGGGGAGCGGCTGCGGCTGGAAGGAGACCCTGCCTGTTTCGGTCCAGAGCGCTCCCTGCTCCATCATCCTGCTCCTGGCTCCGTGCTGGGTGATGTCCCCACCGCAGCCTGGCCCCTCTGTCCCCAGAGCGGGGACACTGCACGGGTGCAGCCAGAAAGACGGCATCTCCCCTGCGCAGTGTTAGGGCCTGGTCACGTCAAAGCGCCGTACGTTGCTCTCTGTAACAGCCACATCTATAGCTGTGTTTTGGCAGCGGTCAGGAGCCCGGGATGTGGGTTGGAGCTGCGCTGCAGTGTCTGTGCGGAGCAGGGCACCTCTCCCGGCAGGTCTGGAGGAAGCCATGGCTCAGGATGGCGGCCGGCCCCGCACCTGCCAGGGCTCTGCCAGCCTGCCAAGCCGGCAGCTCTGCCCCCGGGGACACAGAGTTGGCCGGAGCAGGGACGCGAGGGAAGTGTTGTGCCAGCTGGAAAGGGGTGTAGGGGCACAGGGAGACGAGAGGGCAGGGGCTGGGTTTATGATAGGTGTAGGTCGGAAAGGCACAGTCAGGAAAGGACAAAGGAGTCTCTATCTGTCTCTTGGAGGGAGATGATGGTACTGGCTGGGGTGGACTAAGTGCCCACAAAGCTGGTTTTCAGGGAGGCAAACCCAGCTGCCAACAGACAGCCTCTTTCTGTGGCAGTTTGGGGGTCCAGGAAAGTTGCATTTGCCTCAGACAGGTTTCCCTCGCAGTTCAGCCTCTTCCTCTGTGCCTGGGAAGCCCTAAGCGCTCCCTTGTCCCCTTGCGTAATGCTGGAGCTTGTATGGATGTCTTCATCTGGGGGAAACTTTGAGGCGCTTCTGCCGACAACGGCATTGTGACTGCGGGTGGGTTGAAGCGTTGCAGAGCCCGTCCGTTGCAGAGCCCGTCCATTGCAGAGCCCGTCCACAGGCCCTCCTGTTTGCTGGGAAGAAAAGAGTTTAACTTTGCAGCCGCTGCAGCCATCTGCACTTGTGTCCAATGCCTGCAGCCCGAAGATGGAGCATAGATGAGAGCTGAGACAAACAACTTCCTGAGCTGGTTAAACCACCACTGACATCTCTGGGGTTTGACTTCACTGCTGGGCTGTTTGCTGCATTGCTAAGGCAACCCAAAACCATCTTGCGACTTCCTGCTCTGTTTTTCCCCGGCGTTGCTGTATGCGCTTGGCCATGTCGCTTGGCCATTGCCTGGCTCGATCCGTGCCCCAGCGACGCCGAGGAGCGTTTCGCCTGCTCGCCTTTGGGGAGCGGCTGCACAGTTGGCTTGGCCCTGCCCGCAAGCGGTTTCTTGAGTGAAAAACAAGAGTTTTTAAGAGCAGGCAGGAAAGGGAGGGGTTCTGCTTATGTGCAATTAATTGCTTTAAGATGTTCTGAAGCTAGCTATTCTGGAACTGGATGCTAAATATAAAACTGATACTACATAAATAAATGATGAAATACCAGTGACATCTGAAAAGCACTTTGGGATGCTCAAGTTAAGAACTTATATAAATAACATGTATTATTCTCATTGTAATTACTATTTTCCTTTTTTAGCATGCCTGTGCTTACAGAATGTTTTGAGAGGTCATATCTGGCAGAAATTCATCTGTCCCATAGAAACCAGTACCCTTTTGCCAATTTCTATTAACGCTATTCTTTTCAGAGGAGAAAATCAAAGCTGTACTGTGTTTTCATATCTCTCCTGCTCTGCAGCAGATGCTCAGCTGGATGCAGGTGCAGCTCCACTGACGTAGAGCTACGCTGATCCCTCCCTCTGCTCCTTGTGCAGAAGGGCTGGATTTGAGCCAGCATGTACCTGGGCAGGCAGGGACACGCAGGACTTCAGGTGGTGTGTCTGGGGCCTGGAGATGCCGTGGCAGTCTGTCCTGAGCTGTCACTGGTGCCTCTCGCACAGAAGCACTTGATGATGCTGAGGAAGGTCAGGGCACAGGGGACAAGGGTAGTGAAAGCAATCTCAGATGCTTGCCCTGATTACCTGCCCTGTGCAGGAGTGGTGCTGGATGACCCCGAGTGTGTGCTTATGCCAGAGACGGGCCATGCCCCCAGCTACCGCTCGCCTCCGATGGTGCTTTTCCTGTTGACTCTGCACTTGTTCAGGGCATCGTTTTCAGAGGTGACGTGCGAAGGTGAAGTGCACGTGGGCTGGAGCAGCAGCACTGCCTTGCCGCCTGTGCTGCTCAGGTTGGCTGTGAGCTCGCGCTGCTTCATTGCAACGCGCAGCTTCTTTCTGGTGGCGGTTTCCTTTGCTTAAGTGATTATGCAAGAATCTCAAGCTTTCAGGAAAAAACAGCGTTCCTGGCCCTCATTTCAAAATGTGACCTGCTAAAGGCTGTGAGGCGTGGAGTCCACTTCTCCTAAATAAGTGGGAGGGAAATGAAGAGCCGTACGCTGATTACCCTCACTTCCTGTAATTTCTAAGCCAGTTTGAAAGTGTTTGAAGGCCTGACTTAGTTTTATTTGCCAGACCTAAGCAGTAATGACAGGTAAATGTTTGTATGTCTACACTGCCATCAACTTTTTGCCTTTCTTCAAGCCTTCTCCAAGCTGGTCTTGCTCTGATGCTACGCCACTCTCGGAGACAACACTGATAACTGCAAACATTTTTCTTTGTCACTAGAGAATTGGGCATTACATTGAAAAAGGAGACATCCAAGTTACAAAATACCCAGAGCCCAGTCTGCCCTTTGCAGTGCTCAGATGAGGTTCTGCTGCCACCCAGGGCCATCGAGGCAAGAGGAGGGAGGTGTGGGTCCGTGAGATGCTTTTGCACAAGACTTGAGCTGGGTGGAGGGGAGCGCAGGAGAGGGGGCAGGCTTTTGCTCCGCGCTTTCGTATAGAAAGTGTGAGTCATTTCCACTGCAAGTGTTTTCTTGCAGGGTGCCAGGACTGTGCACCCATCCTCCCCTTCCTCGCCACATGGCTTTTCATTTCTCTGAGAGCTCCTGTCAGACACAGCCATCTCCATTCAACGCAGAGCAGGGGGAGAGAGGGGTGCAGCAGCCTCGTGCTGTCTGCACTGTTTCAGAGCTGGAGCGTGGCACAGACTGGCACGTAACTCCTGTATGGAGATGGGAGTGCGGGGACTCTCCCCCAGACCCCTGTCTAATGAGACCCCTGGAAACGATGCACTTGCAGGTGTGTCTCCTGCTGTCCAGCCGCTGGGCTCCCTTTGCCCCAGGTACCCATTTCTGGGTGTAAAAGAGACAAAGCGAGTCCTGCAGCTTGCTGTGGGGGTGCTGGGGACTGGGGAAGGGAGAGTCTGCTTGCCTGGACCGCAGCTGGGGAAACTTTTGTTTCCAGGTTATAGGATGAGTACTGCAGGGGAAAAAGGAGATGCTGGGGTACCCTGCTGAAGGCATCACCTAACAACTCCTCGGGGAGCCCATGCTGCCTGAGGGAGGATCTGTTTGCTGCTGGGAGAGGAGAGCGCTCGGAGGGCTGGCATCCACAGATCTGCTCCCGTGTGTTGATCTGGCCCATGCAAGCCTGTGTCCTGCTTTACTTTTTCTGCTCTGGGCCACAGAGCATCCATGTGCATCCATGTGCTGTGAGCATCCATGCAAGGCAGTGCTGCCAGCTTCGCTCTGGGACGCGGGGTTTGGGTGAGCAGGGAGCGGGGTGCAGGAGGGGCCGCCCTGCAGCAGGGGCGTGCTGGGGCCCTGGCAGCATCACGTTGGAGCTGTCCGGAGTGGAGCTGTTTCGGAGGCTGCTTGCCCGCTGGCTGCAAGAGGGCTGTGCAGAGCCTGGCTCTGAGCCGTGTTGGCACCTGATCTCGCCCTGTCAGGCCCCTTCTCCTCACCTTATCCTTCTTCCCTGCTCGGTTGCCCAAGGGGCTCCTCTCTCCTGTCTGCAGCGCACGCCCGCTCCGGCATCGCCTCTTGGCTTCCCTGTCCCCATCTCCTGCCTCTCACAGCTACACAGCCCCAGCCTTCACACAAGCCCTGCTTCCCATGATGTCTCCTCCGCTCTTACCTGCCTCCAGCGTGGCCCCATCCCCAGCTGAGCAAAACCCGCATCCCCCATCCCACCCGCCTCTGCACCGCCTTGGGCCAGCTCCTGACAGCCTTCCCTCTCCCTGCTTCCTCTGCTCCTCCTCCTCCTCACGAGGTTTTCCTCCCTCTGCATTTCACAAAATGCTCAGTGTGTTATGTCCATCTTATAGCCCATCTCTCTTCCCCGTCCCAGGTGCAGATGTTTCCCCTGTGGTCTCAAGCTCAGCATTTTCGTGCCTTCAGCACAGCCAGGATTCCTGTCTGGGCATTCCTCTTGTGTTTTTAAACTTCCTTCTCTCTGGCCAGTGTAAAAATAGTTTTGGTCTGCTCATACCCAGCTTTATTGAGTATTTTTCATCCTTGTGGTTTTACCGTAGCCCATGTCTGCATCTTGCCCTGGGCCCTGCTGTTAGATCCAGCTGAGTGCTGGGTTTGCAGCAGGCTCGTGGGCGCAAGCTCCCCGTCACCTGGTGAGAGCTGCTTCATTGCCTCCCTTCTGATTTCCTCCTAAAACGTGGCTTCGCTGAGCAGCCCACAAACCCCTTGGCAGTGGCAAGGCTGCATCGTGTTGTGACTGCTGCCATGTGTGCTGACTCACGCCGTCTCCCTGTTGGCCCTTCCTCCCCTCACTTCTGTTTCTGCCCCTGCCCTCTCTCCCCTGCTTTTGCATGCAGAGTCTTTGGGGCACAGACTTTACTCTGGCTTTGCACAGGGTTATGGTTGTTCCAGGTGCTGGGTAGCCAAGCTCAGGGTTTCCCACTTGTCATTGTTCTTTCTTATGCCCAGGTGCCTGGAATGACGAATGATGTGTGAATCTCAGCTTTTTACAATGAAGCTCTGTAGCCTTCCTGCAAGCTTGAGTTAGAGTGTGTAAATGGGATCAGACAGCAGTGCAGAAACTGGGGGCAGAAAAAGTGAAGAGTCACAAATGTACTATTTAAAAAAAAAAAAAAGTCCTATTAAAGACCACAGAATTTGAGAGAGCCCTGACCTGAGATCTTTGAACCCCTGGCTTTGGAAAAGCTTTTCTATGGATAGAAATTCCTCAGTTCCATGTGCCCATACGGGTTGCCAAGTGAGTTTTCTCAGTTCCCATTTAAATTCTCCCATGTACTGTTTCATGAGCAAAATAAAAAATGAGGAGTTCTCTTTCTGCTGTCTGCGAGGTATCTTTGCATTTCCAGATTGCGCATTGCGGTGGGAAGTGGTCCCTCTCTGCCCTGGGCTGTTGCCAGTGATGTGACCACGACTAGTATGTCCAAAGGGTAGTTGTACGGTCCCCCCCATCCCCCCCTTTAGCTTCTAATCAAGTCCTCAGATTGACTTCGCCTCCTATTTTCTGCGTACGTCACCTAATTAGTCCTTTGGGATTTGTTTTAAAGTTTGGGCTTTGCCAGACTTTCAGGTAAGTGTATTACGAGGTTGCAGCAGATGAGGCGGTAAATAGATAGGCTGTAAAATGCTCGCTAAATTTTGGGGAACAGTTGTACAGTCTGAGGCAGTACATTTATGTGTACATGTGGTCCGTGCTATTTCCTCTTCTTTCTTTAGCTACTCTAAAGAACCATCACTTTTAACGTTCGGATCACTCGCGTGTTTCTGGCTGCTTTGTGAGTGTGGATTGAGCTTCGTTTCTGTGGAAGTGAGAAAACCCCGTGTCCCGGGTGCTGCCGAACCCACGGGTTTTTCAGTGGAAGGCCCGGAGGAAGCGCTGCAGGGCCGGCTGCGCCGGACGGGGATGGAGCAGCGTGGGTGGGTGTGGGTGCGGGTGCGGGTGCTGGCCCTCGGCGCCGCGAGAAGCGAAAGGCGGGCAGGGCGCAGCTCTCGCGCTGGGCTGGGGCTGCTCCGGGCTCAGCTTCCGCCGCGCAGCGGGAAGCGCCACGGGGCTCGTGTTAGCGCACACGGACGAGCAAATTGGTTAAAGGGAAGCCAAACCAGATGGGTTTGCCCTCGAATTGTTTTCTTCTCTGGATATTGTTTATTTTAAATGAGAGCCAGCCTGAAAGGACTGAAAGTACAAAAGCTTTCTGATGGTTTTCCTTTGGTTGCTGTTTTAAAAAAATCCTCGAATGAGACATTTTTCTTTCATTTTCTGTACATTCACATCACTTGGATTATACCTGTAATTCTGGGAGAAAAGGATCTCAGAAAAAACATTAATAACGCACTTATAATAAAAACATTGGCATGTTTGTATGGTATACAGATGCAGAACACTAGAAGACAGGTGGCTACTGTTTTTCAGGCAAGAAAAGTTTAAAATAGAAATGTCCTTTTGTGTACTTCCCCACATGAATATCTCCAGCTGTCATTGTGAACCCTTGTTTATAAAGCAAGTACAAGGAATTTTTTAAGCTTTGCAAATGGATACAGAAAGGTCTGACTTTAATCTGACTTCTTGAGATTCCCCCCTCTTGGTTAATGGGGAACTCCCTTGCTAAACCTTCGGACTCTCTCTGGTGGGGGTTCGTGCTCGGGCTGGCAGCGGGCGGCAGGACAAGCAGGGCACTGAGGACAAGGACCTTCGCTTGGGGTTTTCCTTGTGCTGGGCTCTTTGTGCTTGCGTTTGGCCAAAGGCAGAGCCTTGCGTTGGTGTTTGTGGGCATGTTTCTGTTGAAGTAATTTCATTGAATTTCCTGTTAAAATGCCAGCCAACTTGCTTGTTGGTGGGGAGTCGATACTCTAATAGATAGGCTGTTGTTTCGCCTGTGCCGTTGTCCAAGGGGAGCCTCGTGACTCAGCCTGGACGGGGGCTCGAGCACGGCAGACGAGCTCTTCCTCGTGCTCCCGTGGCCCCGTGCTCAGGGAGCAGCAGTCGCGGGGCAGGAGCAGAGGGGCAGAAAGAGCAATGTGTGGGTTTGGGAACAGGCTGGTGTGCAGGGCTTGAACCAGTGTTTTTTTTAAGAGAGGCGAGTGGGCTTATCTGGGAGGGTACACGGCTCTCCTGTTATCTTTAAAATCATGTTTATGTTTTTCCTCTGTGAGGTGTTTCCCACGGGCCTTGATTTTTATCCCAGTGCAGCGGGCTGCGGTGCTTCGGGCTGGGAGCTGCTGCCGGGTGTGCTCGGGGTGCTGCAACCGCAGGGGCCGCGGGAAAAGGCAGCTCGCCCCAACCTGCCCCCACTGCTGTTGTGCAAGAGGTTGGAGGAACCCAAGGAGCATCACAGTGCGCCCGTCTGCCTGCCCTGGGTAAATCGCTGCTGTGTGTGTGCCGGAGAACAGGATTGCTTTGACAGCACTGCATGTTTTTTTCCTGCAGAAATGGGTTGATTTTGTTGCCGGACTGGCAGCATTTCTTTGTACTTGCATATTGGCTTTCCCTGTGGAGGAATTTGTGGTTTCTAAGACTCTAATTGCTTTAGTGTAATAGTTTTTCCTCTGCTTTCATAATGACTTTGGTGGGTACCATCTGCTGTTGTGACAGCACCGGGCGGTACGAGGCCGAGCCCCGGCTGCTGGGAGGTGTGTGCTTTTACCAAGCTCGTCAGAAAAACTAAGACTTCGAAATCTGATTTTCAGGGCTTAAAGCTTTATCTCCAGCCCTGTTGGGACACTGGGCACTAGGGTGGGCTGAAGGGTGAAAAATATTTGTGATGGCTCCCTCCTTACTCCGCAGGCCTGTTTGTAGGGGCATGGACATGCCTGGCCCCACCGGGCAGCCAGCACGCTTTGGGATGGATGGAGGAGTCTGTGTTTCAGGGGACAGGCCACATCCTTTTGTGAGCAGCTGCTTTGCTTGCGAACAGTTTGACCTACATCTTTAGGCTTCGCTTTAGAGACATCGCTGTGGTTCCTGTCAGGGCCTGTGACAGCCTGGCTGCGTCGTGCTGGGTGCGAGCACGGCCGGCGTAACGCCGTGCTGCAGGTGTCAGAGGGCTGCTGCGTGCTACGCCGGGGAAATCACACAGCTTGGGTAGGGAGAGCTCTAGGGACGGCATTTCTAACAGCTCTGCAGGAGAAATGCCCGTCTGTGGGTGCTGCAAAGCCCATCTGGGTGACAGCTCTCCGCAGCCCTGCGGGTGCACGTCCCTCGCCTCCTGGAGCTCCCTGGGTCAGCGGCCGCGTGTCTCGGGGCTCGGCGCGGGCTTGTGGGATGCAGGTCACGGCACCAGCCCGCACGACGCGTTTTGGCCCATATCGCTAAATCCGCAAGAGTGGAAGGGCTGTAGTGAGTTCTTTTAAGGAGCTTTTTCATGTCTGTGGTGGGCAGTGCTGTACGGGTTTTGAAGCCTCTCATGTGAGGATGCAGGATCCTTTTCAGTCCTTACCCTTTAATTCTCATCGAATCCCACGAGGGTCACTGCCAGGACTTTGTCTTGCTGGTCATCAGAGATGTCAAAGCTAGAAAAGAAATGTTATCAAACCCCCAACTCTTCAAAAGAACAGCTTTAGAAACAGAGTCCCAGTTTCAGGACCATGTTGCAAAAAAGGACTGAAAATATTGTGTAATCGGAAGGCCTGAGTTCTGCACAGCCAAAGCCACTATTTAATGCCATAGCAATGTGAAAGGCTCTTAGAGGGAATCTAATTTACCGTTACAGCTGCTGCCGGGGCGAGGTGAGACGGGGAGTTGGTGTAAGCGAGCGCTCGGGCTCGTGGCACTGCTTGAACCAGCTTACGCTGCTGAGTTTTGCTGGGATTGCTGCGGTGATTGGCAGCGGGAAAAGTAAATCGAACAGGTCGGCAGAGCACCATGCACCTGGTCTGTAGGGTCCTGCCTCGTCTTGTGGGGTGGCCGAGCTCTGGGGACGCCGGGCCCCAGACCTGCAAACGGGAGAGCAGCTCATGAATGTCCTGTTAATTCACATGAATTTGCAAAGCTTGGCAAATGTTCAGAAGCGCATGGTGTTATCCTGAAATAAGACCGGTATTTCGGATGATTAACCCAATTCAATTAAGCATTTAAAGAGTGTGAGACTAACTGAGAGAAAATGGGTTCCTTTTCTCTGTCTATCTATTGGGTTTTATGGACTCCTGTTTTTCAGATGGTCTCTTTCTTTTTTGTGAGATTCCCGTGCAGCTCAGGTCCTGGATGCAGGAGCGAGAGATGCTCCACGTGCAGCCGGGCTGGCAGCACCTGCCACCCCATGCCCCAAATCGCCCGTGGCCGGGGGAGCGGGCAGCAGCACCCGGCCACTCCGGCACCCAGGTGGGCTCTTTGTCCTTCCCACCGGCAACGTGGTGGGCTTCTCCCGCGATGGCTGCAGTGCTTCTGCTGGTGCTAACACGGCACCGAGACTTGTGAGGTTTCTTTCAGGACTGTGCGAGCAATGAAGCAAAGTTTCCAGAGAGCGATTAAGAGGGAACTGTTTCAGATACCTGAGCTAATGCGCGCTGGATTCCTGCAGCACAGAAAAGAGACGTTTCGAATGCAAAACTGTCTGGGGCTGGAGGTATATTTTCCCCAGCCAAAAGTAAGAGCTGCTTTGTGGACAGCCCAAAGCATGCCAGAGCGGGTGCTCAGCAAAAGGCTGTGCAGAAATTGCTCTGCCCGGAGGCTTGCACAGGACCCAGGCATCGCTTGCATTAGTGAAATGGGACTTAATTGCACACGGACTCCGTGCTGTCCTCCATCAGAGAGAGGCGGGGATGTCGTTCTGTGGCTGGGATGCAGCCCTGGGAAACACAGCGTGAAAGGTACCTGCCTTGCATTTCTGAAGTGCTGTGGGGAAAAGCTTTCATCTCGGTTTTGCTTTCAGAACATACTAAAAGCTCACCAGTCGTGCACCAGGACAGCACCTCTGCTCGGTGGGGCTGGTCCTTTGGGTGAGAGAAGCCAGAGGCGGCCTAAGAGAGACATTGCCTTCACTGCTGCAGCCCAACGGACCATCCAGGTCTGCTGCAGACCCTGGATTTTTGTTCTCTTTTTACCATGTACAAGAGCATGGCAAAAAAGGAAAGAAATTTTTTTCTACAATTCTTTGATTTTTTTAAAGGTGCTGGTGTATGAGAAGATAACACCATACAAAGATTTTCTGCAACATTTCAGAAAAAGATTAAAACAAGATGAAAATATGACCATTCCCAAATAGCTCTTGCCTGAGACTGTTACCCCCTCGCGTGACAACTGCCTCCCCAAAGTCCCAGCACCAGCTCCACTTTAACACAGGAGATCCTCAGCTGTCATTAAAGCAAACCCCTGGCTCGCATTTGCTGCAAAGGGCTTGAAGACATTACTTAATGCATCCCAGAGGCTCGGGAGCCAAAGGCACAGGACAGAAACCCTTTGGCTGTGATTGTTTTTGGAAGAGCAGTGTTGATTTCTTGGCTTATCTCACGCGTCACAGACAATATTGAGCTGTTTGGATACTCGATGGTGTGGCGGTTTATCCTGTGGTGTTATATGGTGCTGAGCTTCTGATCCTCATTTTGGACTCATTTTCTCAGGCTGCAGGTTTTGCTGTCTTCAGCGAGAGACCTTGTACTGGTCTTACTTTTTAATTCAGGGCACAGGCTACATGAATAGTTCGTCCCAGCGACACCATTCAGCTGAGGGATAAAGTTTGCTGCCGATGGGGAGGCATCCGATGTTCCTCTTCCGAGGGTGGAGAGCCCCAGCACGCCGTCCTGCGAGGGCGTCATCTCCCAGCGGCACGTGCCGTCCTGGCATCACGCGGCTGCTGGAGGGGTTTCACAAACACTGTCCGTGGCATGGCCAGGCATCAAGATTTCAGTTGAGATTCAAAACAAGGCAAAGCTAATGTATGAGAATTTGCTTCCCGTTTTATTATGACTGTTCATGTACAGAGTCATGGGTTTGCTTTTGGTGCAAAGTTTAATTTTCACAACTGCAGGGCTAAGTGCCTGACTCTTGCTTATGAAATCTGAATTCTAGGGCTGGGCAGCTGAGATGACATTTTCCTACTTCAGAAGTTTGTGTTTTTCTCACATTTTTTAAAGTTCTGTTTTCTGGACTTGTAACACGGACAAAAATACTGCAATAGTGAACGTAATGGCGTTCTCCTAATAGTTTTTACTCGTGACTCCAGGGATTTTGAAGAAGTTCCTCTTGCTTCCCAGAAATGCAAGTGAGAGCAAAACCAGGCTCCAGATTTTTCCAGCCTTTGGCTGTGGCCGAGGTGTGATTTATGGAGAGGGCTTTTGTGCCTTTCCAGGGGGATGCCGCTCTTCCTTCCACGGGGCCGGATTCCTGCTCTGGAGGTCGTAGCAGCTGGCTGGCTCCCACCTCGCCAGCGGCACGTTTCCAGAGAGAGCACAACTCTCATCAGCTCCTCAAGCAAAACCAGCTTCGAGCCGAGCGGAGCCGGTGTAGGAGCCGTATTTCTTCTGAGCTGTGTGGATGAGCTGCTCGTACATAAAGGCGCTGAAGCTTGCCGCTGTTAAAGCTGTGGCCTGTCCGGGAGGATTTCTTGCTCCATTAAGAAATTAGAGACTGTGCTTGGAAGAGAGCAGCACAGTGCTTTGTTTCTTCCCATACCTTATTACCAGGCACAAATAACTTAACCCCTCGTTTCCCTCTCTGTAAAACATGCACATCGGTGGTTCCCTGCGTCACATGAGTATCAGCTTGCTGAACTGACGAGCAGCCCATTGGTAACACAGTTTGAAATTGTCAGGCTAAATTAAGCACAAGATGTTAATTACTGGTTATTTTATCTATCTTTTACATATATATATGTAAATTTTATCATCTTCTATTTTTCTTACAGGAAAAAACCAAAGTGGTTGAACCCTTGGACTACGAGAACGTGATCCTTCAACGCAAAGTTCAGATCTACAGTGATCCGCTCCGGGACCTGCTGCTATTTCCGATCGAAGATGTATCTGTGAGTTTGCACAGGCTATTTCTCATGTTTGAGGCTCTCTCAACTCCAGTCCTGCTTACCTTGGAACATTTCCACTGTTAACCACATGTCGGTTTTGGCTGCATTACTGACACATAAAACCGAAACGACCCACGGGCGATTTGGGCCCACCACATTTATTTAAAGCAAGTATCAGGCCCTGAAGACCCAGTTTGCACTGAAACCGTGTTCTCCTTTTCCCGGCAGATCTCAGTCATTGGTCGGCAGAGAAGGACTGTCCAGTCTACAGTGCCAGAAGACGCTCTAAAGAAAGCTCAGAGTCTCTTTGTCAAAGAGGTAGGGGCAAAAGTCCGCACGACGCCTGCCTTCAGCACTTTCTCCCTTAGGCAAGATGCTCTCCTGTAGCTCCTGGTCTGTGAGGCTGCAGATCACTTAGTTTGTCCTGTGTGGGAAGCACCGGTCACCGGCAGGCTGGCCACACGCGGTAGTTCTTGCACAGGCCTCTTGTGTGGTGCTTCTTTCCAGTGGGTTTTGTAGGCAGCAGACAAAGGCGTGTGGCTTTGCACCGCCTGCCCGAGCTGTAAGGTGTGGGGAGTGCAGCAGGGCAGGGGCTGGACTGCGCGGCCTCCCGGAGCATCCCAAGTGCCACCGGTCTGTTCTTGAAAGTGCCACTCTCTAGGGCCGTTCCCTCCAGGTGCAGTGGGACTAAATGCCAAGCGATGGTCGATGGCGAGTTAGAGGCGCTACATTTCCGAGGGCAGAAAATTGGTGCTTTCTGGAAAACAGTCCCCTCCCAAATCACTACTCCTTTTTTAAAGCCTTGGAGCGATGTAAATACAAAATCAGTAGCTGTGTGGCAGGCCAGATGCTGTGTGATTTTGTCTCTGTGCTGAAAAGGTTCCTTATGACATTCTGTGTTGCAACATAAACCAAGTGAAGCAGCCTTGTTCAGAGCCTTTCCACTTGTGCTTACCTCACCCAGCAGCCTGCAACCTTTCAGACTTGTGCATGGTTTTGTTTTGCTTGGTGTAGCTTTCAAAGAGCTGTATTGTTTTCCTTTCAGTGCATTAAAACCTACAGCTCAGACTGGCACGTGGTAAACTACAAGTATGAGGAATACTCAGGAGACTTTCGGATGTTGCCATGGTAAGTGTCGTGCTCCCTTGGAATACTAATACATGTGCTAGACTCGGTTCCCATGTTGAGCAGATCCTCTTTGTGCCCCCTGTCACGGAGATACTGTTTTACAACTTCGATCCGGTGGTGTAGTGTCGCTATTAATGCTGGCAGTGCTGGAGAGTTATGTGCTCTGAAATCCCGGGCTGTGCCAGTGATTCCAGCCCCAAAACTAATCGGGTTTTTCAGACAGGCGTATACATCTCGGATTTCTGCTGGATTGTTTTTTTCTCAGTGGTGGCACCTGCTCTGCTCTTGCTCCCCGTGCTCCGTGCATGTCTGGACCACTCTTCAGACGGCTCGTGTGCTGGCAGCTTGTTGCATGCTTTTTCTTGTTGATTGGTGGAAGTGGGTCTGTTCTGAGGATCTCGCAGGGATGTGAAGCAGCAATGGGGCAACACTGTTGATCAAATCTTATTACAGTTTGTGGACAACCTTGCAGTCTGATCTTGCTTCATTTTTAGCAAGATGGAAGATAGACTGGCCTGCTGCATCTCTGTGTTGCATAGATGCAAGTCAGCAAAAACTCTGCAGAATCAGACAGCTAACATGGAGAAAGCTAATTACATACTGCTTGTGCTTAATTTCCATGAAATGCCCTCAGAAGTTAGCTTTCTCCAGCTGTAAGGGGCTGTAGATCTCTTGAAATCAGTATTCTGCAGGAGGACAGTTCTGCTGTGCTCTGCAGTCTGCAGTTTGGCTGTTGCTTCTGGATCCAGCATCAGCTGCTGGCTCAGAGGACCCTCGTTTCCCAGTCATTGAAAATGAAAATGTGTTGTGATTTCAGCAAATCCTTTAGGCCAGACAAGGTTCCAAGCCATGTGTTTGAAATTGATGAAGACTTTGAAAAGGATGAGGTAAGGAGATTTTTTTTTTCACATATTCCGCTCTAAGATCTGTTAAAAAGCAGATTTTACAAGGCAAAGTCAGAATTCAGTTCCCAGGAATAGTTTTCTGGTGAGATGCTTTGTACTGTGAAGATGGGATCAAAACTGAGATGGTGATTTATTTCAAAGTATGACAGGATAATCTCTTGCAGCCAAGGGTCTCCTAAATTATGTGGAAGATTAGCCATAATATTTCTCATGGCTTTTTCACTTAAAACGCTGCAGCAGCGGAAGAGAGACAAAAAAGGAAGCCAAACAATTATCAAGTAAAATTCTTCATGTCCAGAATTAAAAGTGGGAAACTTTGTTTTCAACTACACTGTGATATCAGGGTCCTTCTCTTAAAAATTTCTGTGCTCTGCCACATAACCTGCAATTCTTAATCAGTCACTTCTACCCAAAATAATCAGTGTGTGTCAGTCCCGTTCGGTACATACTGTGCAAACGTTCAGAGGCGTTTGCTTCCTCTGGACGTTGGCGTGTTTGTGCTCACCTGGTTGCAGGGAAGATTTGCAGCCCTGGAGCTCTTCCGTGGGGGCGAGCTGGGGGCTCTGACAATTGGGACGTCTCAAACCTGGTGGTCATTTTGGACGATGCAGATGCCATGTTGCCCTCCGCAGATCGCGTTTGCTACAGAAGGGAGGGCTAGCATTTTTCTGTCTCCAGTACCACGTGAAGCTTAATTCACGCACGTGATATTAAGAAGTTTTAGTTTACGGTGGGAAGAGTTTAGCCCAGCTGTTTAAAATCCGCATGGCATCAAGATGCTGTTGACACTGAGGAACTTAGAGAGGAAAAGGGAAGTTTCTTTCTTGCAGAGCTGAAGATTTGAAGGGCCTGTTCCACGCACGTTTCTCGCAATTGCTGGGCATGTCCCAGCACACCTCAGGTCTGGACTGGGATGGCTTTTTCCTAAATGGAAATGCATTTTCAAGTTTGCCCTTAATTTTTTTTGGCTGTGTTGTCGATTTGCATTACGTTGTTAACTTGAGCTGTTACCTCTTTAATAATATCTAATTTGGGCTGCAGACAGAGCTGTACAGTATGTTATCAGCGTGCTTCTGAAAAAGCAAAAGGACAAAGATATGCTATCAAAATTTGGTGGAGATCTTTTTTTTTTCCGGTCAGTGTCCCAAATGCTCAAACAAGTGAAGTTACTGAGGTTACTGAGGTTGGTAGTGGAAGAGTATTCCAAGTGCTTTGGCAGATATGTTGGCATTTATCTCTTTTGGCATGGTCATATCTAAAGGATTCTGTTACAGTTTCCTGACAGAGCATTTACATTAGAATTACGTAATGGAAATTCAAGTAAAAGAAATCTCTTGATGAAAAAAGGTGAACCATTATAAGGAGAAATCATGGGTTGTTTTACCTAGGGAAGTAAAGCATCCGAAAATTTACTTTGTCATTGGAAGTTTGACAAGAAAAGAGTGAAAACCTGCCATTTGGGATGCAGGAGACGATATAAACCAGTGTCTTTGTAGCTCATCAGCCGACAGTCCGGGTCCACCTCTGCTGCTAAGGCACTGGAAGTCCCAGGGCGAGATTTTTTCATCAGTCATTTCCCTCCCTCCCCAGTGGAGGTCACAGTCAGGTATGGATGGAGAGCCCTTCTCCCTTTCTGGGACCACGGGACAGGAGCAAAGATGGAAATCCCGGCTGGTATGCCAAGAACAGCCTGGCTGGGCCACTTGAAACTTTTTGTTTTGATAAATGTGAAACCAGTCAGTAACATTTCAGCTGTTCAGGTTTGGTGGGGTTTTGCCTAAATTTAAAATGGAGAGTTGATTTATACAAAAGGAAATGACAAAATAAGTCTGGAGTTCTGCATTTTGCAGCTTTCTAAACAGACCATTTTGAAAATGTCTTTCTTCCCCAGGTTTTTGAAATACTGCCTAAGAACCAGCATGCTTTTCCTCATTGCAAAATTGCTGTGCAGCTCTATCAGCGTAGATGTAATCTTTCTTGTTTAAAGGTGACCCAAACTAGCCTGTTTTGCCTTTCTTGGAAAGAGATAATCCTGAATTTTTTTCTGATAACACTGTATGTGTAGCTGTACATGTTACACGTACATTCTACATGTTACTGTATTGCTGTAGTTAACACTGTATTGCTTTCCGGGGTGGACATATCCCTTGTGTCCAAGGGGAATTCTGCGTGGGAGGCAGTTCACCTGACCTCCTCTTTTTTGCATCTTTTGCTCTCTTTCAGGATTCCTCGTCCCTGTGCTCCCAGAAGGGTGGTGTGATAAAGCAGGGCTGGCTGCACAAAGCAAATGTAAACAGCACAATCACTGTTACCATGAAGGTGAGTTTGATCCAGTGTTATGATAATCGTGAACGAGGCACGAGGTTCAGTTCAGACCACATCTCTAAAGCTAGCAGGAGTGCAACGGGTGGGTTTGGGTTTGGATGGGCATCCATCCCTCTTGTGGAGTATCCCAAGGTGGACTGGAAACCCAGTCTGGTAACAGCTTTTTGACCCTTCCCTCCCCAGAATATAAGACGAATGCACTTCAAATCATGACAGGCAAGCTGAACAAAAAGGCGAAGCATGTTCTAGTAAACCAAGATTGTTTTCTGAATGAGCGGCTGAGGCCCAGAAGAGGAAGGCGATTTAAATAACTGAAACAGCTGCCCTGCAGAGACGCCTTTCTGAATTGATAGTTTCCTTGCTGTTAGGAAATATGTATGGAGGCCAGCTTTAAACTGAAATGACAAGTCTTTGCTTTAAAAGCAGGGGTGATATCCCTGAGGAGATGGAGCATTACTGACCTAGAAGCAACAGCTGCATTGCCTCCTGTTCTCTGCCGTACGTAATCCGGCATGACATTGCTTAGATTTTGCAATGGAGGTTTGTAATGGTTCCACCGCAGGTTTTTGCTGTGGCAATGAGCCCGCCACGCAGCTGCCTTGTTACAGCATGGAGAGGATATCAGGGAGCTATGCTCAACTGTGCAGCTGAAGGATGGCTGCGGTGAGGCTGCTTTGTAAGGACGTTGGTAAATCTCAAAAAGCTCAGTTGTTCTGAGGCTCGATTCAATGAGTTATGCTTCCATGAGAAGTGGAACAGGACCGTTCATAGGGCTAATTTTAGTTTGAGTTTTAAAATGACTACTCATGAGCTTGAAGGTGATAGACAGAACAGGATTTTCTGATCCTCTGCTTTTCCAAGCAGCGAAGTTGAAGCCGTTTCTGGTCCTGTAACTTCTGGAGGAGGTATCATACATGCTCAAAGCAGTCATTTGGGTCCATTCTTGACTGAGCCTCTTGTGGTATTGTTGGCCTCAGTGCCCAGCACCTCAGACGCACCTTTCAGAGATGTTATCTGAACTACACTGGTACACTACAGTTCAATTAATAAGATCCACAGAGTCTCTCGTGAAACTCAAATAATCAAAGTACCAAAAATCGGCAGCCATTTTCTGAGCTGGTCCTGGTCACTTCTGTGTCTTACAAAACACCTCCTAAGGCACATGTGAGAAATCTGAGGACTTGGCATGTCTTCAGCCTTATCACCACTTTGTGAGGCTGCTGTGCTATCGCAGACGCACCCATCTTTTCGGTGCTGGTTCTTTCATTGCTGTGACGTGCTGAGCCGTTGGTACCTCACACTGTTGCTAAGCATGTGCAGAGTGTGTTTTGTGGAGAGCCAGCCCATAAGCAAACCGTAATTAGTTTGCTACAGCTGCCAACCTTTATTTCAGAGTAACCTTTCCTTTGCAACGAACTTCCCTGGTTTGGCCCAGCTCTCTTGCTCTCTGTTCTGCAGCCTTTCGGTGTGCTGCATTACAACCATGGCGTCAGGATTTTCTCTCTTTCTTTCTTTCTTTCTTTCTTTCTTTCATCTCTGCCCAAATGGGCTTCCTCAGTTCTCTAGCCGCCCCTCTGCAATTGTCATGCTCACCAACAGCGTCTGTAGCCTGATCAGGAGGGATGTTCCCTCTGCTCCTAAGTTTATAGTATTCATTTCAAATGATCATAGTCTTCTGACAATTATTTCTGACAGCAGTGATTACAAGCTGGGAAGATCATAGGAATAGTGTTCGCTGCTTGCTTCTGCATTTCCTTTTGAACAGAATTCAGAAGACGCAAATGGTTTCGCATGAAATCCCATACCCACGAGGGAAATCAACCCTGTAATATCTAGAGAGAGATCTGTTATGGGTTTCTGTAGCATCTATTGCCAAAGTTTCTGAGATCGATTCACTGAAGTGCTAAGTCAGTGTTTAAGCTGGCTTAATGCTTAGCATACTTAGATTTCCATGAATTTTTATGCTTTGTTGAACAAAAGTTTTAGTTAAATCTTATAAAACTTAAAGCTCAGCAACTCTTGGAGTATCTCTACAGCTAACTACTCATCTAAATGATGCCAGAGGTTCCCTTTCAGAGGGCTTAGGTTACCGTTCAGAGTGCAATGCTCCCTTTCAGTTTTGTGCAAGTAAGCGAGTGGTTTTATTGAACATTTGCTAGTGTCAGTAGTGATGGGAGCAGGAAATTACTAGTAGTCTCCCATCTGGGATGAAAAATGCTGTGTTTATTCATAGATCTTCCATATATGCAGAACCGTGGAAATACTCACAGTGCCACTTGCCCGGCTTCCTTCGTGATTCTCCTAACACAGATATCTAGCAACTGTGAAATGCACCCGGCTCCTTACAGACCTGACAGCATATGGTGCTACCATAACTGCTGCCAAAATGTTCTCCTGAATTATAGTCCAGTGCTTATTGGCTGACAAACATGAAGGAAGGTGTTGAGATAATGGAGAGTTTGGTTGTTGTTGGGGTTTTTTTAATTAATGCACAGTCTTCATAAAAATCAATAGCTCAAACATAGGAACACTCCTCCCAAACTTACTGCTTTCTGAGGTGAGAACTGAACACTAAGCCAAAGACAGTTCATGAAAATGGGTTTGTATAAAAAAAAACCCACAACACAAAAAACAAGCGGTTGAATGGATTACAGTGTCCCTTGGCTTGCATTTGAGTGCTAGGAATTTCCACATGTCTGTTCCAAACTCTTCTGGAGAATTGCTTTGTAATTCTAACTGAAGTCTTTATCAAAAAGGAAATACCTGCTCTAGGGTGGGATGAATCTTCAAGCAATGTTCTGATCTGAATTTACCATGCAGTATTACTTTATAAAGATAAATGAGGCTGGAGCCAGCTGAGAGATGAGCTGGAAGCCCTGGGGCTTTGCTTTAGATGGGCAAATTTATAATAACAATAAAGACATTAAAATTAAAGAAGATAACGAAATCTCTCTTTACAAAAACAAGTCATACTCAAAGGGGTGAATCTGCAACACTTTTGGGTCATTGGTGTTTCTTGTTACGGTATTTTCTCAATAGCAGGAGGGCGGATACTGAAACTGAGACTGTGGTTTGTAATATACAACAGAGTGAATACTTGCATGAGCAAGACTTTCTTCTTTTGCAGGTATTCAAGAGGAGATATTTCTACTTGTCACAACTCACAGATGGCTCCTATATTCTTAATTCCTACAAAGATGAGAAAATTTCAAAAGAATCCAAAGGCTGTATTTTCTTGGACGCTTGCAATGACGTTGTTCAGGTAGGTGTGCTTTCTGCATGGCTGTACACGAGCTTATGCATTGCTAGCTCCGAGACAGAAATGCTCTCTCAAGGTCTGTGCCATTGAGGGGTGAAGGCATGGATTTACAAACTAACCCAGAGCTGGTTTGCTCTGTCAGTCAATCTGATTAAAAGGCAGGCAAGGAGTTTCGTAAGGGTGCCATAAGGGTGCCAAAAGGTCAGGGAGACAGCAGGTAGAAGAACTGATGTCAGAGTAAAATGGAAGCGTTTCATCGCTACCTCATCTGCTATCTCCCTGCTCTGTCCATCTCCTTTACCTGGTTATTGTAGGTCAGGTGCCTTCCAAGACACCCTGAGGGTTGAAGCCAGTAAGTAATTGGTGTGACTTAGTCTTGGACACCTTCCTCCTCTGTTCACTGCTCACACTAGCTTCTTGTTTCTTAAGTTACATCCCGATAGTCCATGCAAACATGTAGCCCTTTGGGACATACGACCTGCAAAGGGCTTGTAAGGTTTTAGGAGCAGGTATTTGTACAGGGCTTATACCTGGGTTTGCTTTGTTACGCTGAGAGTGAAGTCAGCAGTGGATTGCTGCTGTGCCTTCTGCCGTTGCTGTCTCTGCAGAAGCTTCAAGCACCGAGTGTGGTGAAGCTGGTACAGGGCAGCTTAAATTACTGCGGCGGTTTGCTTCAGCATGGATGAGTCAGAGCTGTGTGTTTCCGTTCAGCTTTCTGAACACAGTAAAAGCAGTAGTGCACATGCCCTGGTGACGTACAGGAGGTACTTCCCAAGTTGCACCAGATATGCCTTGGCTTCTCGTTGGAAAATGCTGTTTAAAGGCCAGTGGAGCTCAGAAAAGTTGCATTGAACCATTTGCTTTTAAAATAGATGCCTCTAAGTGTCCTGGAGTGCAGCATTACTTACTGTGTCAGACAAATCCAGTTCCTGGCTTCTCTGGGTAAATCTTAAAGGTCTAACAACATAAGAAGGAGCTTGTTCCTGCTCCTCAGTGCAATGGCTGTGGTTCAGTCTGGCTACCTTCCACTCTCAGAGTAGCTGGCAACCGTGGAGCTGCGTACTGCTTGGTCGCAGCCGTGAAGCCCTTCGTGATTACTGCAGGAGAGGCGCTGGGTCAAGGAGGGTGCTTGCATCATTAGGTGGTTTTTCCCTGTCATATCATCTCAGTTCAGGATGCTTTCACAGAGAGGACCCTTATGGCAAGTACTGTGCCGAGTCATTAAGGAAAATGTAATACAAATCTTGCTCTTTCTTGTTTCTTTGTTCAGTGTCCTAAAATGCGCCGTTACGCATTTGAACTCAAGACAATAGACAAGTACAGCCACTATCTGGCAGCTGAAACTGAGCAGGAGATGGAAGAGTGGCTGGTAACTCTCAGAAAGATCATTCAGAGCAATGCGGAGAGTTTGGTGCAAGAGAAGAAAGATACTGCGGAATCTGTGCAAGGTCAGTTTATAAATAAACACCCACCTTCGCCCTTCTCCAGCAGGACGCAAGCAGTGTGCCTGGAGAAGTATATACTTTTCTTTCTGGATTAATAGCAAGAATTGTGGCTGACACATGATATCATGCAAAAGGGCTTAGTGTAATGTAGACAATAGTCTGAGGAATAAAAGTGGAGGGAAACATGACCCTTCCTCTGGATGGGAAATCCATGGCAAAATTTCAAGACTCCTGGAAAACTGGCTCGATGCTGAAGTTCTGCTTTGGAAAAACCTAACAGGCTGTAATAGTACACTCTGGTACTAGTAATGTATGGAAAAATCTTATTCCTGAGGAATGGAAAAGTCTCCATAAACTGTTTCTCTGCTATTGTAAGCAAATATTGCAGGATGCTTTCTGGCAGAGCAGTGCTCCTGCAGTTGTTTTGAACATCTGGTTTTTGTGTCCTTGCAGATGATGAATCAAGCACGCAGGGAAAGTCAGAGAACATCCTGGAGAGCCTGGAGAGAAGCATGCATCCGGAGCTGATGAAGGTATCCTGTTGGCAGAGATCGCTCTCCCAGCCCGGAGCTAGTTCTCTCCACCATGTCTTTAAAAGGGACTTTCCGCATTCTGTGTCTTCAGCTCTGGGGCAGCTGGGCAGGCACCAACTGCTGCTGGGCTCTTTTATCTTGTCTGCCTGTCTCATGGATGGAGTTCCATGGTTTAAGGCTACACACTCCTCACCTCCAAGTGTGGGGCCCTTAAGGAAGAACCAGATGTGGAGCGAATGAAGGGCCGTTGTGGTCAGTACTGCTCATTCTGCTCAGCAGGGGTGACCGTCCTGGCCGTGAGAGCGGAGGGGCAGTTAGGTGGCAGCTGCCTCCTGTATGATCCAGAGTGTGGTTGCCTGCTTCTGTCTGCTCTCTCATTTGGCAGAGCCACATCACTTTGCTGTCATTGCACCGTGTTGGTGACTACAGCTGCGAAGCCTTGCATCATCTCACGGATCACAAAGGGAACCTGAAAAATATTTTTTCCATTCTTTCCAAATAACGAATGTTTGCCTCTGTGTGGCCAGGCAGTAATATCAATGCTTTCCTTTGTCCTAGTACGGAAGAGAAACAGATCAGCTGAACAAACTGAGCAGAAATGATGGAAGACAAAACCTCTTTTCTTTCGACCCAGAAGTCCAGGTAAACATCCCCATGTTTGCAAATGTGAGGTTTTGCTCTATGTATGATCTCCCCTGGTGTCGTGCCTCCCCTCTTCCCTTGCGTGGCCACAGCGTTCACCTACAGAGGCAGCATGTTTTTCCGTGGATTGGAGAATAAAAGTGCAGCCCACGTCCCTGTCAGTGAGAGCTGAGCAAGATGCCAATGCTCAGGTAATAACTCAAGTAAAGAGAGGACTCACAGCAGCCCCGCACATGGCCTCTCTCCAGCTTTGCTGGCTTCTCTGTGATGCATCTTGATGTTGCTGGATTTCAAACCCATTATCTGGGCCTCTGGGAGGTTCTCATGGTTGCGGAAGCAGTAGAAGTGATATCGCAAGGACACCTGCAACACTGCTTAAGCTCAGCACGGCTGGAGTAGGCAGCAGTGATGTTAAAGACCATGACAGGGGTTTATGGGGAGAGCCTCAGTCTTCAGGGAGTTTTCAAATGTAGGGGACATACAAACAGAAAAAAACCACCCCGTGCTGCTGTTATGCACTGGAGTAGGGGTTCATTGGCTGTTGGCTGGTTTTCTTCTTGGCTTTGACGTCCTTGCTAAGCTCTCTGCCAAGGTGCAGGTGTGGGATTTCAGTGGAATGAGCTGCAATTGTTAGCACAGTTTTAGAGAGTTGTTCCAAGTTATTTCATAGTTTCTGGTTCTCCTTCTAGCATGCTTTGGCTTGTTCACACCTGTGAAAAAGAACATTCTGGTTTAACATGGAAATGTAATTAGTCTTTAAAAGGTTTAGTTGTACAAAATGAGCTTTTCTCTTGGCACTTCTTTAAGGTCTTTAACATGAAGAGGATAAGCATCCAGGAGGCTTTTTTTTTTTTAAAAGGAGCTTTGAGAAGTTTCCTGTATTCTAGTCAGATAATAAAAATGGAAATATTATTCAATGCAGAGAATCTAAGATATCTTTTTTTACCTAACCAAATGGTTAGGCTGAATTCACTGCCCTCCCTCTATACCCAGAGCTCTTCATTCCAGTGTGGGTCAGTCAGATCTGCTATAACACTGGGCATTCAAAATCACTGCCCTAGTCAATGCTGGTGTGTACGTGCACGCTTGTGTGCCTGGTGCTAAGGAAACTGGGAGCAGGAACATATCGCCACAACGTACTTTCCTCATCGAAAGGAAATAGGGGAAACAATGGGAAGAGTTTCCCAGAATCAGATTAACAATTGCAGCCTATTTTGCTGAAATTACGTGATTGTGAGATATCAGCGCCCTAAATTTGGCATGCAGGTTTCTGCAGAATTTGAGAGGGGAAAATGAATAGGACTGTGCCAGACTGTCCCTGCGAGATGTGCTGGTGTTTAGGGGTGTTTGTTAGCCCCGTGTCCCCAGTGCCCAGTACGATAGGTATGGTGAAGGCTGAGGGTCCGTGTCTGGCTAATGGTATTTTGCTCGCGTACATGTCTGCTCTCTGGGAAGGGCGGATGTCGAGGCACAGACCAGGCATGGGTGTTCTGGGTTAGGAAGGAGGTGATAATAATCAAGACTGTTTGGATTTCCCAGGCGGCTCTGCAGACCTCTTTGTTGTTTATAACCAGACGGGTTATTGCTGTGCATTTAGAAATGCCTTCCACTTCGAGATGTTGTTCACAATCCCAACGGCGTGTGCCTTCTCTCTATTTCAGGCACAGGGACCATCTCTTAAAGTAGTCACATCTTCAAAGTGGAAGATACTTTTCTGAGTGTAACGACGGCTTATGTTCCGCTTTCTTCCCCAAGCTCTAAAAGGTGTTTGGGAAGATCCCCAGTGTAACAGCAAAGCAGGAAGGAACTGAAATCATACTGAGGTTTAGTTTTCTGTGCTCTACAAACCAGATTGCTAAAAATTGATACATCGCCATGAATTCATGTCTTGAATACATTTGTGTAACATCACCAAATGGCACTCATTTGTGAATGTCTTGTACATTTTGTACCACTTTAAAAAAAATGGTTAAGATAGTAGTGGCTGTAATGTGATCCCTTAACATTATTCAGGGTTTTATTTTCTTTTTTAATGAGACCAGATTTGTTTGTTTGCTGTCTAGAGGCTAGACTTTTCAGGAATTGAGCCGGATGTGAAGCCATTTGAGGAAAAGTGCAGCAGGCGCTTCGTGGTGTGCTGCCAGGACTTCTGCCTCAACCTCCTCGCTCAGCTCAGCGACAGGTTGGAAGGAGGACCCACCAACGTAAGGGGAGCTCCGGTGTTTCCTGCTTTGTCTTCTTTCTCCTCACCGGCAACAACAGCCCTCAGCAGATTAATCTGGATGGATAAAAACATCCCATTCTACCATAAGCTGTGATGGGACCCGGGCAAGTGGTGGCTGCTGGCCCAGGGTCATTGCAGGATTTGTCTGCCATGGTATTTTGGTGTTCCAAAAATGTGTTCAGGGAGAGGATCTGTCCTGATGTGCATCAGCCTGCCAGGAGCTGGGACTGCTGGGAAACCAGCGGTTCAGAGCCGTAGGGAATGGGGAGCATGTGTCTGCCACATTCTGGGTCCCTGTGAAAGTCCTGTTGGTAAATGATTAAGCACCATCTCCAAACCACTCACTGCTGTGTTTTATTTCATTTCCCCTAATGGCAAGGGATTTCCCTGTTCTGAAACCTTCTTCTGACTCTTATATGCATTTGTTGTTGTGCCAAAGTTGTGCTTTAGCTTAAAAAGCTCTTCCTTGTATTTTCTGAGCCTCTGATGTCTGTCAACAGCTATTACGTCTCTCCTCAGCCTTTGTTCTGCCAGTCGGAACAGACCAGGCTCCTCCAATCTTTCCTTCTGAAACATAATCCCTATTATCATGTCCTGCGATTGCTCTGGCTGGAGTCAACCCTTTATGCAGGGGTGCCAGAGCAGCAGATAGCATCGCAGGGCAGGCAGCGGCACTGGCACTGCCCGATCTCTGCTGATGGTACTTTGTCTGATGCCTGTTAGAATTGCGAAGGCTTTTTTGTGATGGTTTCATATTGGCAGCTCCCCGCTAGTACACCATGCTCGTTCTTCTCAGTAACTCCCAGCAGACGAATGTGTCGCTGATAGCAGAGATTCTTGTTATTCATCCTTAATCAGGCCCAGAGTCAGACCTAATCAGCACATTTTTAGGATTGATGTAATGCCTCCAAGTTTTGCTGTAATGTCTTGGACACGCTACAGTCTTATCTTCAGGCCTTCACTTTTATCTTTACGTGGATGCATGCCTGCTAGGGTCTTTGAATTAAAAATACATGGAATTGTTGCCACTTGCCTTGCACTGTCAAGGTCAATAACTACAAACGAGTTGGCAGATTTTGCACATGCAGTTCCTCGGCGGTGTTAGCCTTGTAGTTGAGCTCTCCTGGCTGGGAGAGCTGACTTTGCTCCTGTGCTGCCCGGCATATAGCAGCTGAGGAACATTTTGAGTGTCTTGCAGTTGGGCCATCAAGAACTGCTTGACTTTGGACAATAAGTGAAGTGGTCTTTAGCATGTGAACACTCTTAAGCTGATTTCTTTCTCGTTGCAAAGGATAAACAGCTCTGATGGATTGGGGTCATCTTTTCTTCCTAACTTCATAGTTTATCACTTACATAAAAAAGCCTATGGATTTCATCCTTTATATTTCATTGATGGTTTTAACGTAGCTTTGTTCAAATTGACTAGATCAAAATGCAAGAAGATGCAGGAAAAAAATGCTTTTATGTATTTATAAAGCAAATAAACATGGATTGTCTGTAAGAATTCTGTAAAATGCTGGTGTACAAAACTAAAGGAACAACCAGATGCAGAAGGCAAACCTAGCAGGGAAGGCAAAGCATGTTGATACTCTTGAGCCTGTACCATGCATTTTTTTTGACACATATATTCAATTAAATTTCCAGGTTGAGCCCTTTTTCCTAAGCTTGGCATTATTTGACCTGAAAAATAATTGCAAGATTTCAGCTGACTTCCATGTGGACTTGAACCCTCCGTCTGTCCGTGACATGCTGCTGGATAACTCTGCGTCTGGAGAGGAGGGCACCAAGGGATGTTCGCCAGGCGAAAGCCTTGTGCATGGGGTCCCCGAGTCTTGCCTGCGCTACATAAAACGGGTGAAGAACTGACTTTCTTCTCATTCTGTATCTCTGTTGAGGCTGTGGCTGTTCAGTAGCGTTGCGATGTGTTATTATCCACTGTGTGGAGAAGCAGAAGTCAGCTTTTCTCTTGAGCTGTGGGCTTTTGTCGTGGTTTGGTCAGCGTCTCGAGCCAATTACCACTTTGGGCTCGCTGGCAGCGACAGGCAAAGCACCAGCTAGAGTTTTCCAAGACTTGACCATGCCCAAGCCTTGTGATCCCCCATGGCCCATCCGCAGCAGCAACCAGAGCAGGGTCTCTGTGGGTTGTGAGAGGGGACAGCGAGATAATCAGGGCCAAGCCCAGCAGTGCGGATAGCGTGTCCTGCTCTCTGACAGCCTGTTGTCTACCTATTGCAGGGGGTTTTCTCCGTGACCGACCCACACGTGGAGATCTTCCTGGTGGCCCGTGTGGAGAAGGTGCTGCAGGGCAGCATTACGCACTGTGCAGAGCCATACATGAAAAACTCGGACCCGGGGAAGGTATTGGATGGGACCATGAGAGTATCTGCTTAGTGATGCTGTCTGCTGCTGCAGGGACTAGTGTGGTCTCAAACGTGGGTTGTTTCTGCTGCTCTTTAGCTTCTTTCTGGCAAATACTGGTCTTCATCCGTGGTGCTACTTGTGCTGTTCCCAGGCTGGCTTCAGCTGGACTGTCCTGGGAGATTCGGTTCCTTCTCTGGAAAGAGGCAGAGGATTTTTAGAAAGAGCCGAGCAGCTGGGGCAGGGGGACCTTTCCCCATGACACTTCAACAAGGCAAAACCTGGGCCGGCAGCAAAAACATGGGACACTTCATCCCCAGAGAACGGGGCTGCACTGCTCCATGGTGCTGCACACAGTGTCTTGAACTAGTCCCGGCTCACTCCAGCAGGGAACAGCGATGTTTTAGTAGCAGCAGAACATGGGCTTCACCCTTTATTCTGCTTGCCCTGCCCTGCCTCTGTCTTGCTCCATGCAGAGTGCCATGATCATATGGGGGAACTTATGCAAAGGGTGATCGGGGGGGGCCCTGGTGCTGCCGGCATCAGTCTCTGCGTGCCAGGTGGAGCTGATGCTGCCTTGCTGCAGCCAGTCAAAAGCAGTCCCTGGAAAATCAATGTATGGAACACCTGGTATGTGATCGCATTCCCTTGGCACACTTTGTAAGTCTATATAGGATGAGCCAATTAAAGCCAGTTTTGGAAAATAAACTAATACTCTTTGGAAAATAAAATACTAATACCCCAACAGTTTGATGCAGAATCAAGAGGAGTTTTAATATGACTGTGCCCACAACGTGTTTGCTACTGCTTTGCAAAAGTAATAAATGTGCATAGTGTGAAGTGACAGGGATGTCTATCGACTGCTTCGGCGACTGTTGCGCCGTGTGCCTGGGGAGCTGTGTGTTGTGGAGTACGGAGACATTCCTCTCCTTGGAGAGTGCAGCGCTCTTTACTCCTTTTCCAGGGCAGCCGTGGTGCGCGCTAACCTCTTGTGTTTTGCAGACTGCCCAGAAGGTCCATAAGGTGGCCAAGCAGGTGTGCAGCCGTCTGGGGCAGTACAGGATGCCCTTCGGCTGGGCTGCCAGGTTAGTCCCCTCGGACTGCGCTTCGGCCATGGCGAGAGCTGCTGCTGCGAGTTATCTGGGACGCAATCCGGCCGAGTGGGCGAAGGGCCAAGTGACTGAAGCCAGTGAAGTTACAGCCGAGGGCAGAATCTGGCTCCGATTCCCAAGACAGAATGGGGATTGGCCTGAAATGCTCTATCTAGAATTAGAAACAGAATATAGAAAAGTAAACAGTGCTGGGAAGACTGTAACCTTCCTGCTGACCTACTGCTATTGGGGCAGAACGTTCCTGAGGACGAATTACCCTATCCTGTGCTCCTGCAGGAATCGGTGCAGAAATTCCTTCCTGGCACCAGCCATTGCCAGGGACAGGATGACTGTGGAAGACCTCCTGGCCTGGCAGTGGCAATCAGCTGGGGTTTGTCTCCCATCTTAGATTCTGCTTTAATTAATGTTCTTGGGAATGACTGGAGATAGTGATCCCATTCCCTTGCTGTTCTTTTACTGGGACTGATAAAGTACATCAGTGTTAACTCTCACATCAGAGGAAGGCCTGAAGGCAAGTTCATCCCTCTGCCACTGCCTCCTATTGCTACGTCGCTGTTTGGTGCTGACGAAAGGCACAGTAATGACGTGGGAGCACCAGACGACTGTCACAGTGGGCTGGGATTTGGTGGTATGTGGCTTGCAATGTGTATTCTTGAGCTGGATTTTCCTCTGACACTTTCAAGGTGGTGTTTCTGGGATGCAGGTCGCTCCTGGGAGCCAGCGCACAGCCTGCGCAGTGCCTCGGCCCTCTTTCAAGTGGTGCTTCAGCCTGACGGTGGGCTCTGTGTGGGCATTGACCTTGACGGGTTTCAGATTTGTTCCTGCTGGGTAAAGAGCTGCATTTGGAGACCAAGGAGTTGAGCGGGCAACAGCCTGGTATGGGGAGCTGTGTTGCTCTGCATCCCTGGAACAGTTTCCTTGCCGGTTTCAGAGGAAGTTGTTTGCACAGAAAAGGAGTACGGATGCTTTAGTGTTCTCGCTGTACACAGACACTCGCAGCCTTTATATTCAAGGGCAAAGATGCCGGTTTTCATCCAGGGCAGAGTCCAATCTCCTGCTCTAGGTTCAGGAGGAAGCTGATGTATGTCCTCAGGCTGGTCTTCATTGCGCACTCCTTTCCTAGGAGGATTTCTGTGCTCTGACCCCACATGGGGACGAGCGACCATGAAAATACCAGTTGGTGTTAGTGGAAGGGGATTGAAGGGCGTTTGTGACTGTGGACCAGGCTTGGAGCTGAGTGTATACTTCTCACCTGGCTGGAGAGAAGGGAAATGGGTGATGTCCCATGCAATTTATGTGACATGGTGGATTGCAGTCTGTGTGGGGTCTAAGCAACACGTGAGGATGGGAAGATGATCAGGAGGTCTGGTGTGCTTAGAGCAGTCACAGGGCAGTGAACCTCTCGCCGGATAAACTGCCCTTCAGCCTGACATGTCAAAGACCTCAGTATCTGCGTGTTTACCAACATTTAGGAAATGTGTCTCTTCTTTTCTACAGACCAGTTTTCAAGGACTCCCAGGGCACTCTCGATGCTGAAGGAAAATTCTCGCCTCTGTACAAGCAAGACAGCAGCAAACTCTCAAATGAAGATATGCTGAAGCTTTTAGCAGAGTATAAGAAGTAAGTGTAAGAGACTGGTGCAGAGGTTGAGCAGGCATTTTAATATACATTTTTAAACAGTTAAGCATAAGCATGAGATGATGATTTCTAAAATACTCAGAGGGTAACGAAAAGCGCTGCTGATGTGTTCAGCACCTGAGCTTTCAAGGTTCACACTCTTGCTCCTTTCTCCCTAACGCAGACCAGAGAAGACAAAACTACAGGTCATTCCAGCCCAGTTGAATATCGTCATCAAAGACATCCCGCTAGACTTCACAAGTAAGGATCTTGGATCTTAAAATAAATGCTGATGGCTTTAGCCTCAGGAGTTAATGCTTCATTAACAAGAGTATCTCGGGGCTGCAGTAATGAATAATTCAGCACAACCGCTGACTTAAAAGTCTTTCTGATGGATTCTGTGGAGGCATGTGGTCCAAGTGCAGAGGTTTACCTGAGGGGTGCATCTGCTTTGCAGTTTGGCCGTCACATCCTAAATCTAAAGGAAGCCACCTGCCTGCTTTTGCTGTTGTTATTACACCAATCTCATATAATATTTTTGAACTATAACACCAGAGGTCTTCACAAACATGGTCAGTGTGATTTTTCACTTTGGTATTTAAAGAAACTGAGGCGAAGAAAGGACTTTTGATGTGTTCAGTGTCACCCCATGGGCCTTCAGCAGCTTGTGTCATGGGTTCTGTAGTCCGGTCCCCTGTCCAAAAGGCTTTGCTAGTGGACTTAATTTCTTTTGTTCTTTGCAAAGGCCATCACTTGAGATGAACTCTCTCTCATGGTGGATGTGAGTCTCAGTGAATTAGGCAGGGCTCGTGCATTGGTATTTGGAGGCAACATAACCATCAAACATCCTTCTGAAGCAGAGAGTGGAAAAGGACAGATGCAGTGGGACTGATGCACTTTGAGACATCAGTGTCAAGTCATCATCTCAGTAGCCTGTCTGCTTCAATCAGGTGATGTGTGCATGATTTATAAAACAGTAACTTAAGGGGTCAGATTCCTGGAAGTCTCAAGGTGCAGGTGCTGGGCAGAGCAGCCGTCCCTGCCCAGGCATGGGTAGTTCACAATACCCTTTGACCTTGCCCAGAGCTACAGGAAAGTGCCACTTCTGCAGTCGCCACTGGCAAGGAGAGCAGAGCCCCGTGGTGCCCCTGCACCCGTCTTTTCTCAGTATTGCTAATGCAGTTGGGGACTGCAGATGTTGCATGATCAAGGGGAGAATTTTCCTATAATCATTTCTATGGGAGTGGGCGAAGTCCTGCTGCCTGGTAAACACACATGACCTTCTGGCATGAAGAGAACTGGGTGCTTGGGAGCAATGACAGAGTTTCAGACCCGTGAATTTCCTTTCCCATGTTTGTGGGGTGTGCGCTTATCCAAGCTTTCCTTCTCTTCTAGATTGTGTGACAGCTTCTTATATTCCTATAAAGCCTTTTGAGAAGAGCTGTGAGGACATTGCAGTTGAAGTGGAGGAGCTTGTCCCAGAAGTTGCAAAATACTGTTATCCCTTCACTGTCTACAAGAACCACCTCTACGTCTACCCCTTGCATTTGAAGTATGAGAACCAGAAGGTGTTTGCAAAGGTGAGCAACCTGCAGAGCCGGCTGCAGCCAGACTCGGCGTGGTCTGGGGTGATGCTGCTGACCTGTAGCAATGGCTCATCCTCCCGTTCTCCCCCATTTCAGGCCAGGAATATTGCTGTCTGTGTTGAGTTCAGGGATTCAGATGAAGCTGATGCCAGGCCATTGAAGGTGGGTACCTGTTAATGGGGCTGCCATTTCCTCGCTGCTGTGTACCGTATGCCAGCCAGGCTGAGCAGGACAATAGGAAAGCACTGACTTTCCATGCTGTTTTAATTTGCCTGGCTAATCTAGAGTGGCAGCAACCCTGAATACAGCTTGTCATTTGTGTTTTCAGTGTATATATGGCAAGCCCGGAGGTCATCTCCTGACCACAAACGCATATGCTGCCGTGCTGCATCACAACCAGAGTCCGGAGTTCTATGACGAGGTAAGAAAGAAATAGTGGGAAATAACAAATTTTCCTGGATGCTGCAAAGCCAAGTGGCCTTTCAGGATACCTCTTTTTCCAGGGCTGGGTGAAGAACGGGTAAGAATAATCACCAGCTCTTTGCCTCAGTAGAAGGGCTCAGCAAAGCTAGAGACTTTGTCAATTTTTAATGCCAGTTTGTTTTCTGCTGTCTTTACTGTCACGCTTTGTGCACTCCAATCACACGCTCCCATTAATAAGTAATGTGCAAATGTGGTGAAAATGTTAGCCAGGAGTTATTTAAGATGGGTAGGAATGTGTCTTGTGTAACTGCATACAACATAGCACTTGTGAAATAAAATAGAACTTAAAATATTACTCCACAATTAAAAATACAGTCTTATCTATCATGATATCATTTTAGATTAAAATTGAGCTTCCAATTCACCTCCATCAAAAGCATCATTTGCTTTTCACCTTCTATCATGTCAGCTGTGAAATTAATACAAAGGCAACATCGAAAAAACAGGACACCGTTGAAACACAAGGTATGTTCACTGCTTAAATTACTTCTGTAGGAGTGTAAAAGTCCAAGATAAAATGAATGTAGGGACATGAAAAAATAATTGATTAAAATACTAGCCTATCTGAATTTTCTTTTTTGAAAGCAACCTAGTACATATCGAAGGTCTAAACTCAAATAAAACACAATGTTTTTAGTGTATACTAAAGCTCAAATTTTTGCTGCAATCTGACAGCAATTTCTGCGTGTTCTTGACTTGGCTTGCATGAATGGACCTACTGTCAGTCAAGTCACCAACAAAAACTTGGCGCAAGATCAGGGCCTCAGGGGCTGATCCTGCCAACACTAGGCATGTGTAAGGGACTGAGCACACCCCGGTCCCGCCGGTTGGGATGTCTCTCCGTGCAGCCGGTCCTTGGGCAACTGAAGGACCCTTGTCATGATGCGCAAGACTCGCACACCATTTCTGCCCCTCCAGCCCATTCCTGATCTCAGTTAAACTGTGTCGGAATTTCGTTCACCGAGTCACTGGGTAAAACGTGCTTTAACAAGGCTGACATGATGGATCTCAGCCTTATTGAAGCCGCTCGCACAACTGCGAGTTGGATTTTCTCAGGGTGAAAGCTTGGAGCTTGAGCTAAACATGTATCACTGTGCGTCTGCTAACTCTGGTCGCTGGTTGCCTCTGCAGTGGGATACGCCTGGGTCCCGTTGCTGAAGGATGGACGGATTGTCACCCTGGAGCGGCATTTGCCGGTTTCATCCAACCTTCCACCTGGCTACCTGGGTCTCGGGGACACAGAGTCACGAAGGGTAGGAAGGTTGTTTAAAATGGGCTTAAACATAAAGGGAAGAGGAAAGCTAAGCTTTTGTTACCACTGTAAGTTCTGGGCTTGTGTTTGTGCTCTGCTCAGCTGGAAAGATCCCTACTACAGGGTAGCCCCTAAAGCTTAAGATTCTTAAGGGTGGGAGACGGGACACTTTTAGTTCCACTTTCTGTGCCTATATAGGTTGCAGAGAATATTTTTGTAGCAGGCTGGATTGGGCCGTTGCATGTTTAACGGTTGGACTCGATGATCTTGGAGGTCTCTTCCAACCAAAACGATTCTATGATTCTATGTGGTGCAGAGCAGGAGAGTGGGCACATGCTCTGTGTGCACGTTCTTGCGGGGATGCCTTTGCCCTGCCATGGCTGCAGTCAGGTCGCTGGTGTTTGCACTGGGGGGCCCCGTTCTTCCACCCCAAGCTGTACCTTCTGGCCAGGCGTCTGCCTGCACAGGGCCACCGTCCCACTGCAGTCTGAAACCAAATACTTGAATGTTGTCTGTTCACAGCAGCCCAGCGTGGATGCGAAGTGGGTGGATGGAGCAAAGCCACTGTTTAAAATCAGAATCCATTTGGACTCGACCATTTACACCCAGGTAAGTCGTGCACCTCGTTCTTAAAGACTTTCAACACAAATGCAGAGGAAGCGACTGCTGTCTCTCTACTACTGCTATGCCGTAGATGCTGTGGGAGAGAGGTACCTGTGTCTGCAGAGCAGCACTGAGATACTTCTGTAGCAGCAGGTCTGGGATTACTTGCAGGGATCTGCTCCTTCGTCTGGATGTGATGAGACAGTTGCGTGAGTGAATGAGCCTAGGGAGAGGCTGGTGTTTTCTTGGCCAGTTGCACTGTAACTGGCAGAACCAAGGAAACATTTAAGCAAATGAGCTGCTTTGATGATGCAAAAGGGAGAAGAACTGGTGGAAATGGGAGATTTCCCTAGATATTAGACTGCTCATTGAGTTTAAAAAAAAAAGTTTTCTGACAACAACAGACACAAGAAAACAAGAGTCCTGATTTCCCTTTGAAAACAGTTCAGGCTGTTTTACCAAGTCTTCGTGTGTTGCACCGTCTTATGGCAGTGACCAACTTCCCCAAGCTTCATGTGATGTGCAGCAAAGATCCCCAGCACATGCTCTGGGGCACCTCCTGTCAGTGCTGCTCATGGGGAAAGGCCCTTGGCAGGGCTTGTTGTCCCATGCTGGATGTAATCAGCTGCACTTCCCTTCACAGCAACTCGCTTTCAGCATCCTCTGAACCTGTTTTAGGGTCTTACTGATTCTGCACAGCACTGAGAGCAGCACAGTGACTCCACTCTCCACCAAGTTACATTCCCAGATGCTTTTCAGGGTTAAATAACCAAGGTAATTAAATTTAACCTTGGAGAAGGAGGGAGAGGAATGGGTAGGAGAGTCTGCCTCAGATGGAGAGTAGGAGGTCGGTGAGGCAGATGGTGAGGCAGTCTCAAAGAGTCACAGCTGGGACAAAAGAGCTCGCGCTTCTCCAGGCCAGTGTTGGATGGGGATTGGGGCTCAGGGTAGTGCAACCACAGGAGAATTTTAACACTGCTGGCAGTTTCGTGCTTTATCTCGAGATTAGTTGGGAGCCAGGGGATGGGCAGTGGCTGGGTATGCTGGAAAAGGCAGGGAGCAGTGCTGTACTCCTGGGAGATGGCAGCTGGGGACCAAGAGTGCCACTGGTACTGACACGGGGCTTGCTAGGGACATGGCCCACTGCCGCAGGTAAGTGAGCAGATTTTCAGGTGTAAGCTCCGGAGTAGGGGCTGGCAAATACCGAGGCTGCTGCACTGAACTTGTTTTGCATCTCTTCCAGGACATGCATTTGCACAAATTCTTCCAGTACTGCCAGCTGGTTCAGGCGGGAGCTAAGGAAGTCCCAGGAGAGCTTGTTAAATACCTAAAGGTGAACAGTGCCTGTCGGTGCGCTTCATTTGTGTTTTTACGGACCATCAGCAAACACCCAGAGCCCTGCCGTGTAGAAACCCGCACGCGCTGCAGCGCCGGGATCAGTGCAGTGTGCAAGATCCTTACCTTTGGTTGCTGGCACAGCTGTCTGCTGTCCGTGTGCTGCTTCCCACTGCCTTTCACAGTAGCTAAAACAAGTAGTCGGCATTGCTCTGCCATGCTCATGGCAAACCCTCCTCCTGGTGAGCTCGCACACTCCTCCCCTGCTGCCCTAGATCTGATTCAAACCTTTAAACTGTAGCACAGTTCCTTGTTTTCAGGATTATCCATTCAAAACAGGATTTTTTTTTCAGGCTGAAAAAGATCCGTGAGATTATCAGTCAGTTAAATTTGACCACAGATGACCTGTGACCCATGCCCAGCTTTTCAGCAGTCGCTACGGCATGAGTAAGGGCCTCGGAGCAGGTCCAGCAAAGGCTTCTGCAGGGAATATATTTCTTGGCTGTTTACTGTCCTTATTTCCTTCCATAACTGCCTGTTTTTGAGAGTGCTGCCGTAGCAACAGCTCCGCTTCCAGTGGTGGGGATTTATCATCACAAAGTTATTGGGTGTGTTTCAGATAACGTATAAATATTTTAAGAAATAGAAATAATGGCAAGTTTTGAAGCCAAGCCTTAAAAGAACAGTTGCTTTGTTGTAAGCATTTTGTCAAGGGGCTGGGTAGGTCCCAGCCCTGCCCAGCCACAGCGACCTCGCTGCAGCCTGCAGACAGGGAGATGTTTACACGCTAACCACAAGCAAGGGCTTCTTACCACCAATACTTCAATAATTTCAGTAATTTAAATAACTAGATACAGATTTAAGAACCTTTCATTAGATTTGCAGTTTTGAAAACTGAAAATGAAATGCACTGTCTTTCCTAGACTCGTATCGTGAAGTTCAGGCCAAAGAGGTCTGTGAGATGGGCGGAGGGTGTATATACCAGATGATATTGACCTTCACCAAGTCACTTAAATCCCATTTCCGATAGCAGGCTATGCCCTTTGGAGAAAAGTCTCGCTGCAAGTTATTATTGAGCATCAGGTTTCCATGCTCCAAAGGCATTTGTGAAAATGGGACTTAGTTGCTTCAAGAAACTGTCTCAAGTGACGAGAAGAGTTGGGAGCAAAACTGCAACCTTAAATTCTGGGTTATTGGGGTCAAATCATAGCATGTGACCTCTGATTAAGTCATAGCTGCCTGGGCATGTCTGAGAGGAGGATTAATACCCGCCATGAGTGATTCATGTTGCTCCCCGAAGGCATGCAGCTGGGATCTGTCAGCTGGAAGGCAGGCAGTGAGTGCTGCTATGGGTCCAAGTTCTCCTGTCCTCTGGCGAGCTGAAGCCCACACCCTGAAGCATTTGCGAATGCCTGTCCTATTGCCACAGAAATGTCTGTGGACTATAAATATTTAACATTTGCAAAATGTTGAACTAAAAGTGTCTGTGTTTTGAACATTTGTTTTAGTGTTTGCACGCCATGGAGAGCCAAGTAATGATTCAGTTTCTACCTGTAATTCTTACGCAACTATTTAGAGTCCTTACAAATGTGACGCAGGAAGATGAAGTAGCTGTCAACTGCACCATGTGAGTGTCTGGTAAACCATCAGATTTTCTTCAGTTACAAACACAAAGCCACAAACTACAGTGCAAAGCAGGGTGTGCCTTCCCAGTACAAGGTGCTAAGTGACAGCATTGGCTGTCCCCTCCTGCTTGCTCCCATGCTGTGAAACGCCAGCCGCTGTCTTCTCCTGGCACGTCTTGGTGGCATGGGGCAGCATGCGGACCTTGTCCTGGGAGCTGTGTGTGGGAAAATGCTGTATTTTAAAGATACTCCTGTTTTGTTTGTCAAAAGAAAAAGGGTTTGCTGGCAGGGATGGTTCTGGGAGCTGAGTTACTGGGATGTCAAAAGGCTCCAGAGTGCCCGGGTACATCCCTGCTGCAGGCAGCAGATGTGGTTTCCCCACAGGAGCGATGCCCCAGTCTCATCCCTGCACATCAGTCCCCCGTGTCAGAAGTATTGCTAAAAGTCCCCTGGAGCTGGCTGTGTTACACCGCAGAAGTAGCTGCTACATCTGTGTTGGCTCAGAATAGAGGGCCAGAAGCAGGCGGTGTTTTGTTTAGCGATGCTCTGCCGTGCCTGGAGCCCCAAGAGGGCAGCACTGACTAGGGTCTGGTCCCCGCAGAAGGTTTCTGCTGTGTGCAGGCTTGTGCAGGGCCCAAAGGGAGCAAAAGATGCCTAGCTCTGGGCACGACACCCCTAAACTGATGGATGCATTAAAACATCCATCTTCCTCCCGTGGTTCTTCCTCTGTGAAGTGCTGCAGTGCAAAGGGGGATGCTGGATGTCACTCCATGGAGATCATCCTCTAACTCCAGGAGGTACTATGCATCCATGTACCAAAAGCATCTCACTCCCATGAAACGGGAGGTCAGAGGCTGAGCCCTGGTCCCCCAAGGATGCAGAGACTGAGCCCTGGTCCCCCAGGGATGCGGGGCCCATTGCAATCACAGTCCTGCCCCATGTCATGCAGGTTGTGGGGACTCCTCGTGTGCGGAGCCCTGTGAACCCACTCTGCTTGAATCACCAGAGGGCAAGGACAGGGGAACAAGTGACCCCGGCCACCTGCTGGGTGACAGCTCCCACCTTCCCTTCCAGAGATATTTTCAAAGCTTGGCCTGATGCTTTCTAGTTTGTCAATAGCTTTCTGTTTAATGACAACTGTTTTCTCACGCAGACTTTCAGAGTGGAATTTAAAACCCTCTTTATCTGATAAATGGCTTGTAAACTCCTCCCTGTGGTTTGGCCTGTGAGGTCTGTGACAACGTGCAATAGTTTGTTGTTCCCTCTGGCTGGGACTGGAATGTAAATCCCCAACGTTGGCTGAGGAAACCAGGCTCTTGCTGCCTTCATCAGCCACCTGGAATGCTTCCAGAGGGCTGACCTGTTCTCTGGGGTCTGCCTATCCTCAGTGAACTGCAAAGCAACAGCCCAGAAATAATCCAGTGCATGTAACAAGGAGCGTATGATGTAAATTCAGTAAAAAAGAGCCTTCCAGAATTAATAAATTCAGGGGATGCAGGAAGGTGTCAGAGTGTAACAACGATGGAGAATTTTTTCCCTGCTTCTCAGCAGAGATTCTGTGGGGTTTTTGTGCTCCTTTTGCAGACTTGATGTAGTAGTATAGTTGTTCGTTGTTACTTGTATTATCATTAGGAAAGGGCCCCCAGTGAGGACAGACTCCACGCATGATAAGCTGTACAGTGTGGGTGAATCTGTAGTGTGTGCAGGAGGGGCAAGTGGGCTCGCGCTCCATGTAGCAGGTCCGTAGATACAGCCAAAGAGAACTGGGTGCAGAGCAGATTAACTTAATATTTTCATTTTCGACTTATCACCTAACACCTGAGCATTGTTCAGGTGCCTAATGTTCACTGCAACGTGAATTTAGGTAGCAGCAGGCTCTAATCCTGGCATGCACAGCGGCCAAAGAATAGGATATGTCCCCCGCAGAGGAATGCTCCACCTCACCTCCTTGCGCAGGGAGCCTCGAGCATTGAAGGTAGCTGGTCTGGGCGACACCTGGTGCTGGACCAAAGTGGAGAAGAGGCTTTGGCCACCTCAACACTGAGTGCTCTGTCGCGGGGCTGTGCTGTGGCAAGGACGGTGCAGCCCCAGGAGCTGTGAGGGGTGCCAGCCTGCCAGTACTGACTCTGCAAATCAGGCTGTGCCAGCAGTGAGGCTTTTGGGATTGAGCAGGACAGGATACAGACGGTGTCTGCTTTCGTGCGCTGGAGGAACTTGCCCTCACGTTGCGTGCTGAACACAAACCACATTTCTCCTCAGGGTTCTTCTGCACATCGTGTCCAAGTGCCATGAAGAAGGTCTAGACCACTATTTGCGCTCCTTCATAAAGGTCAGTCATGACACACTGCTCTGCAAAACTCCCTGCTGGAAGCAGGCACACTGCTGATGCTGTTCCTCTTGCCTCAGTACGTCTTTCGAGCTGAGAAAGCCAGTGTCACACAGGCGAAGATGACCCATGAAATCCTGGTCCTTTCCATGGCCACGATCTTGAAGCAGTCGGCAGATTTTCTAGCCATCAATAAGCTACTCAAGGTGAAGTATTGGCAATACTTGGCTGCCAAGGGTGGAAGGGAGGGAAAGGGGGTCTGGTATAACGCCCAACACTTCCACCCATCCAAACCCACCGCAGGAGCAAAGCTACCAGGGCAGCTCCTCGCATCCATGTCCTTAAGGTTCTCCTCTTACAACAGAGATGAATTCTTGCAGAGAACCTGGCTGTGGTGAGGCTCATGGCAGGACACAGCAAAGGGCTTTTCATTTTGCCAGTTTTATCTATTTCCTTCAAGCCCCGTGTGAGGAGTGACTCACGGGAGGCAGACTGAGTTTCTCTGGACCCCAAACTCTGCTGGCTCCTTGTGGGGTGCATTGGGGTGCAGAGGGGATGGAGTTGTTCCCACCCCAAGACTGGCAGGACTCCTTCAGGTAGCGAAGGCACCCGTGCCAAGCTAGCTGTGCAAGCACAGCCATGCTTACAAAACGCCATTTGAATGTGAGCTCTCCCTCCCACGCTGCTGCTTCCTCACCAAGTCAAACATGTTTGATCCTGCTGAGAAAAATAATAGTATTTTTTGTTCATTCTAGTACTCGTGGTTTTTCTTTGAAGCACTGGCGAAGTCAATGGCAATGTACTTACTGGAAGAAAACAAAATCAAGGTAAAAATAAAGTTCGATGCTGGGTTACAGAGCCATCACAAACTAACTCTCCTCCAAAAGTTTTTCTGAAAAACTATGTAACTCTGTTTATTTAAAAAAAAAACCCTGACAAGCTGAACAGCTAACCAGATCTTTCCTTTTTTTTTTTTTCCCCACTTTACTTTTACCTTCTTCTCCTTTTCACTCTCAACTGTAATTTAAAAATTCCACATTTCCTTATGGCTTGTGCAGCCTCCTTTTCTGTTACTAGCTACTGCAGTTTCAGCCAGTGCTTTCTTTGTGTCAGTGTTTTATTAGGAAACAGCGTAAACAAATGCTAAAAGGAACTTGTCCCTGCGCTCAGTTCTCCCCAGCTGCTCGCTTGCAGCACTGAGCGTACAACATGCTTTTGGTTTCAGCTGCCCAGAGGCCAGCGGTTCCCCGACTCCTACCAGCACGCCCTGCATTCGCTGCTGCTCGCCATCATTCCTCACGTGACCATTCGCTATAACGAAATCCCCGAAGAGTCCAGGAATGTCAACTTTAGCTTGGCTAACTTCCTGAAGGTCAGCAGTTTCTTTCCTTCTCCCAGGCTTTTATCAGGGGGAAAAAAAAATAAAAATTAGAAATAAGCAGCAAGCAAACAGATGTGTTGGTACTTTGTCATCTCTTTGGTTTCTTCAGTGATGAAAACTCTGGAGCGGATAAGCTTTCCTAGGAAAGAAACCTTTTCTTTCTAAGAGAGAGACTATGATACTCTGCATGTTACCTAGGGTTTTCAGTCATGCCTAGCAACTGTTCAAAACCTGAGAGGAAATACGTGTGCTTTCATTTTAAATATTTCTGTTGTCCACTGGAGACTTAAGTGAGGTCGTCCAAATAATTTCAGAGAAATAGGACCAAGTATGTTTTGGAAAGTCAGCAGCAGCCCAGAGGATCGAATCTGGCTGCTGGTAGGACAGTAGTATGGAGATGATTTAGGATGATTGCTTTTATTTTTAATGATTGGTCACATGTTGCTATTTTTTCTCCAGCGTTGTTTGACTTTTATGGACAGAGGATTTGTTTTTAACTTGATAAATGATTACATTTCTGGATTCAGCCCAAAAGACCCTAAGGTAAGCAGTGTGTTTCTTGAAAGGTGGTTTGCAATTGTATATATCTACATCAGTCAAAGCTCTGTAGTGATTATTTTATACGACTCTTGGAGGCCTTTTAGACACTGTTCCTGCAGAGTCTTCTGGAGGCAGAGACCTCTTTGTCTCGGCTGAGAGCCCATATGCAGCTAAGCTTTAAAACAATGTAAAGAGTCAGAACTAAAGGAGAGATTGGTTAATAATCTGGATGAAAAAGGTAAAGAAGTCCCAAGTGACAGCCACATGCACTGACACTTAGGGGGAACAACACTAAAATTTGCCAGTTATTACTGAGTTTCACCGAATGCTATTTAGGTTCCCAGTGCTTGTGCAACAAACACATTGAACTGGAAGCAAATGAGTCAAACGGAAAACGTAGTTTGTGTTTGTCTTTTTTTTTTTTTTTCTCCTCAGCTTCTGGTTGAATACAAGTTTGAATTTCTTCAAACCATTTGCAATCATGAGCACTACATTCCTCTGAACTTACCAATGACCTTTTCCAAACCCAAGCTACAAAGGGTTCAAGGTATGTCCTTTCTCAAGAGACTGGCTAGAGAGCTATAATTTATTAGTCTTGGTGGCTTCTGACCAGATGGTATTTGGTTTGGTGTCAAGGAAATATATGTCCTGGTTAGCCTGATTTACATTAACCTCAGGAAAAGATGCTGTTCTGGCAGGCTTACATCATTTTGCTCCAGAATGGTATGTAATCAGTCTTTTCAGTGTTTCCTATATTTAAGTTTGCATGGGACTAACAATATCGGAAAGAAACTGCCCCTATTTCAGTAAATACACAAATTGTGCAAGTGTAATCCTTTTTTTTGCCACGAGTGTCAGCATCCCCTGAGAAGTACGGTGTCTCATCGATGGGTGCTGTAGAGGCTGGAGATACAGGAGAACAGATTGAATTCACTGCTCCGCTGCCAGCTCTCTCTGTGGCCACAAGAAGGTGATTTAGCTTACCTTCTGCTCTCATTTTGAACGAGAGTATAGCGGTGCACAGCGCATTCAAGCTTGTACTCAAACCTGGGCTGAAGGCAGCCAGCGGGGAACGCGAGCCCATGCCAATCCTTAGCGCGTACCAAGGGCATCCATACTGTGGCACCGCCACGTATCCAGGCTGCTGTCGCTGTCACGCCGTGTCCCCTTTGGTCCCGATGCCGCTCACCGCAGGGCAGAGGGGGTTTGCGAGAGGCCGAGCCGAGGCACTGTGTGTCTGCGGACGGCGGCAGCTCTCTGACTGACGACAGCGCGGACACAGCGCTGAGCCCAGCAGCGTGCCCCGCCGGCCTCCTAAGATTGCTACAGTCAGAGCCTCATTCTCTCGCGGTCATGATTTCTCATCTGTGCTAGATAAATACAGTAAAGATTGGCAGGTTTGGGTGCTAATAGCCTAGCCAAGATAAGTACCAGAGAAGAGAGTGAGGTTTGGGACTCCCCCATGTGAAAGCCCAGTGGATTTATGATTCTATTATTTGTTCTGAGAGAGGCAAGGGGATGTTTGGTTGTGCTTCAGAGTGCAGCCGCGCAAGTCCCAAAGTGGTTCCACACACATCCAGGTGGCAGAAGCAGCAGTAACTGTGAAATTTCCCTTATTTTGGTATATTTCTGACCACTCGGAGCTTTCTGGACCAGCTGCTAATCTCTTACACTTACATCAGTTTGGCTACTTGCCTGGCATAATTTAACAAAGTGCACTGCTAGAAATGGCTGAGAAAGAGAAAAACACACCCACAGTGCCTCCCCGTTGCTTATTAGTGGCATAACACAAGGATGCTCTTTCTTGGTTAACATTCACCTTTACATTTGCGATGGTTAAACTGAAAAGCTGTAAGAGCAGCTCATCTTTCCTCCTCTGTTTTACTGTGACTAGGACCCACCAGCTGAGGTTTTATTGTGAAGATATATGTTTTAAAATAGTGGCAGCAATTGTCATTCACACACATCTCTTGACAGTAGAGCAGCCTGTCCCCAGGTAGCAGAAGTGCCTCTGCAGCGGTGCCTGTGCTCTGCCTGCCTTGGTAGAGACACGTAGCGATGCATCTCCGTTGCAAACTTGTCTGTTTTTATGGACAGACCTGTGATTACAGGGGACAGCAGGCTCAGACGTGGGGAGGTGTGATGTGCACATCACCGAGGAGATATCCTGCTGGCGTGCCTCACCTCTTTATCAGCTTATTTGGATGAAGAGAAGGGACATGCCCAGCCCCCTATTTCTGGGAAAAGAAGGAATAGCCCCCAGGAAAGGGGCTAGAGAGGGTTTCTGCAGCAGGAGCTGGTGCAGACGGGCCTGCAGGCAGAGCACATCCCTGCGACCACATCCTGTTGAGTTGGAGCGTTGCATCTTGGAGCAGTTTTTCTGAAACGTCTCAACTAATAAGGCTGGTTGCTGGCCTGCATCCCTGCTGCCTCGCCTGGGGGACATGTGTGTTTCATCAGCCAGAGCAAACCCCCGAGCCTGTCCGCACCACCAGCAGCACAGAATTGGTTTTGCAATCTTGTGATAGCGAAGAACCCAAGAGATTGACAGAATCTGGGAGTTAGGCAATAGCCTTACAAATAATATTAAAATATGACGTACTGTCCCGTTTCTCCAAGATTCAGAGCATTACTTATTCCTGTTTATTTTTGCTGTCTTCTTATTTGTCCCTTTTCTTTTTACACATGAATTAGATTTTTTTTCATTTGCTGTGGAACTGTTCACTTCAGTAGGTAGGTCCAACTGGGATCACTGAATCCTCTAACGTCAAATTAAATATGCAGCTTCCAATCAATTAGCTTGTATCCAACTAATGAAATAACCACGATGTGTGACATTTAGGCGTTTGCTAACATGACTAACAATGAAAGCTAGATAATGCTCCAGATTGCTTTCTCTTTCCTCCGAATCAGACTTTCACAAAACAATAAATGCTACTTATGAATCAATGAACTTAAAAATGTCTTTTGCAGCCACAGAGCTGTTGGAACCCTTTGGCTGGGATTTTCAAAGCTGTGTGTATGCACCCTGCCTTACCACAGAAAAACTTTCACACCTGTGGGATTTAGAAAAAAAAAAAAGTCTGAGCTGAGCACACAGCATTTGTACCCTTTGGGGGAAGAACGCACAGCTTTGGGGTTATCCCTCCGGGAGGCTTAGTGCCAAAACGCACCAGTCCAACAGTGCCTGTCGCAGCTCTGATTAGGCTTATGGGTTGCCTGACAGAGGTAACGGTGTCAGGGCGAGTTCATTCGTAGCAGCCCGAGTGCACACGCACCCTGCACTGACATCTGCGTCTCTGTCGCTTCTCTGCTGCATTATCCAGGCAAGTCAGTGAAAATGATGCCTTACTCTTGTAGCAGCCGCTCCTTTGATCACAGTATATAGCCTGAATCTACGTGAGATGAAGGGTACCAGTTAAGTTAACCAAGGTGATTAGGCACTGAGCTGCCTTTCTGCTGGCAGTCAGTGCAGCTTTTAAGGAGCTGTGTTCCATATCTGCTGGTGGGAAGCTAAGGGAGTCTCACAGTTTCTGGCAAGCAGCTGCCTGGAACCCTGCCCTGGCTCCCCAGTCCTTGCAGCGGGGCTGGAAAGCCCGGCTGCGTAAACTGCTGGAAGGTGCAGTAGCGGTCACTTGGCACCATGCCCTTGTTTGCATCCCTCATCCCGGTGGGTGTATTTGCCTTTTCTCTGCTCTCTGACCTGGCGAGAAGGAATGCAGATTTCACAGATGTGGAACAAGCTGCAGAGATGACACTGCTAGGGCTGAGTGACCATGATAAACGCACCATCTCCACTGCCCGTTACCACCCACGGCTGCTTGGTGGAGGCTGGCACCTCCGCTGCCTGGGTAGTTGGGGATTTACAGGATAACCCCCAGGCAGGAGCAAAGCAGCCCCCAGGCAGTAAGTCGTGCTGTCTTTTCCCGTTTCATCCATCTCCGACTTTACAAATGACTCTTTGGAGCACTAAGCTTTGTAAAGCATCATTCTGCAGAAATCCTTCTTTTAGCTGCTGCTGAAACAGTGAGGACTGAAATTAATGATTAGCCTGATCTGGAAGATGACAAGTTCTTTGATATGACTTAACTCGGTGGTGGAGAAAACTGTAGTCAGTTTGGGCTTTATTGAAAGATCAGTGCGCTGTAGGAGAGAGTGATGAACCGTATTTGCAGACTGTTGTGGCTTATGTGACTGTTATGTCTTGCTCTGAACAGCTCCTCAGAACAGTTCCCTTAACTATTGCCTTGCTGTTTCTTTCAGATGTAAATCTTGAATACAGTTTAACTGATGAGTATTGCAGGCACCATTTCCTGGTGGGGATGCTTCTCAGAGAAGCCTCTGTTGCCTTGCAGGACAACTATGATATCAGATATACAGCCATCTCAGTCTTAAAAAATCTCTTGATAAAGCACGCCTTCGACAACAGATACCAGCACAAGGTCAGGCATATTTTGTTGGCTTTTAAAGATAATGTTCTCGAATTTTATGAAAAAACACGCGTCAGAGTTTTAGATCTTGCATGGTGCACCAAGGATATTCTCATTATTTTTAGGGAACTGTTGTAAGTAACTGATAGTTATGGCATAACGGTAATAGCTCTGAGAAATTATCTGGGAACACAAGCAATGCAGTCAGATAACTGCAGCGCTCTTATTCATGCTGAGTATTTAGATAATAAAGCCCTGAGCCATTAAGGAACTTCAGAGTGTCATTAGCCAAGAGGCTGTTCAACAAAATTAAGCAACATCAATGTTCTTCTGGTCTTGGGCTTAAATTAATATCCTGCATTAATATAGTATAATTAGGAAACAGGACTGATCTCTGTTACAAGTCAGCTGCATGTTTTCCTAATTAGTGAATCGGAGGAGGGGATCTGTGGATTCTCATGAGGTGCTGGATTTCCACTGGGTAGCTTGCAGCTTGCTTCGGTCAGAGGCTCAGCGTATGGTACTGCTGAAAGAGCCTGGAGGTGGGCTTGTTTTCTTTCTTGATGCTGCTCCCTGCTGACTCGTATGTCCTTGAAAGTGCTGACCTACCTGTGCAGACACTACCTGTCCTTGCTCTAGGCTGAAAACATGCCTCTGTTTAGAGTTTAGCTCTTCAGATTGCTCCTAGTGTGCTGCATTCCTGGGTTTTATCTGGGAATGTGGATAGCCTCCCGGGCACGAAGGGTGGGAGAAGTGACCCGAATGTACCCGGGGCTCCTGCCCTCTGCATGGACCCAGAGCCAGCTCCTCTCCTCTCCCTTCGCTGCCTGTTCGGAAGGGCTGAGCAGGAGATGGGCTTGCTTTTCTCTGAAGCGAGGATCCCTGGTGACTTGCACAGCTTGAAAACAAAACTGCAGCCCATGGTAGTTGGCAAGACTTGATATTTCAGGAGAGGTTTGCCAGCTCTCTGCCAAGACTGGGTCAGAGGCGCCTGTTTCTGCTCTCCTGGGTGCCTGAAATCCCTTACGCTAATTCAGGAGCTGTTTGCCCCCTTGACGTGCAGCACAATCCCTGCCTCCTCAAAAACACCACCTGTCTTAAAATCGTCCTGCTGGATTTTTGTACGTGTGTTGTGCTCTGGGCTACGTGACCAGGACACTGCCTGGAGCCAGGGCAGGATGCTCAGCCGGTGTCGAAAGACAGGAGCAAAAAATCATGTCACAGGCAAGACAGGCTGAGCGTGGCAGGGTCTGTTGCTGCAGTCTCGCTTGGCCAAGGAAACCCCAACGCCATCAATGGCCGAGAGAGGGTTTTCTCAACCCACGGGCGTTTTCAAGATTTCTTTTATCTTTTGTCATACTGAATCAGAAAAAAAAAAAAAGATGGATTCTTGTATTGGTCAAAATGTGCCATTCAATTCGCAAGTCTTAAACTTCTTTTTTTTTAACCTTTCTATCAAGTCCAGAATAATACGTTTTTAACAAAAAAGAACTGGATGTAAGAGCGCCCTGCATTTAAAAAAGGTCAACTAGACCATTTTTGATCTGTATCAGTTAATCCAAATTAATCTGTTCCTACAAACTGTTTTAACTAGAAGCATTTGCTACGGAGAATTCCTGACTGGAAGCAATAGCCAGCACCAGGCGAGGAGCAAATGTTTTTATTTCATTACTCCTGGGTGTTGCACTTGAAAATCAAGCCGTGTGAGTGAAGTGCCAGTTAAAGAGTTAGGAAATCCGGGATTTAGTTTGTCACACATCCTGTATGACTGGGAATGTTTATTCAGCCCCGGAAATCCCTGAGTGCCCCAAGCTCACTGCTAGAAGGGTAATACCTACCTGGCAGCTCTGGAAGTGGAGATGAGAAACCAAACCAACCCATGTCCTCAGACATCATATACTGCGTGTAAATATATATATACACATATATATGTGTATATGCATTTTGGCTCAAGAGTTTTTCACTCCATTGGAAGCCTGGGCTCTTACCTATGTTTATTCCCTGTCTTGTTTCAGAACCAGCAGGCAAAAATAGCCCAGCTCTACCTGCCGCTGTTCGGGCTGCTCCTGGAGAACCTCCAGCGAGTGGCCAGCCGCGAGGCGCTCTACTCCTGCGCGGCCGCCTCCAGCCCCGTGAGTAAAGCCCAGCGATGCCTCTTTGCCCTCCTCTTCGATCCTCCTCTCCCTGCACACCCCCTGTGCAACTTCCACTGCCTGCAGCCAGGCTCAGCTTTAGAAATAAGTCTGGTTTTGTTCTGCCCACGGCCCCGTAATGTGCTTGCTTGTTTTAATTTGGCCTTTCATGTGACTTTGTTCTGTCTGTAGCACTGGGTACAATGCCTCTGCCCTTTTGCTTGGTATCGTTTAACATGTTTCTTTACGATATGCGTAGTGCTCTGAGGTGAGGTAAGTCCCTCCAAATGCAATGAGTTGCAACAGGACTCAGCCTCGGACTCCAGCAGATGTTCTGGGGAGTTGCCCATCTGCCTGAGGGTTGTGTGTGGTTCCCAGGCGGGCTTAGCCTTACAGACTAGACTTTCCTCCTTGTTTGGGGCAAAACAACAGCAACAACAAAAACACATTTAAGAAAAGCAGTTCACATTTCCAACTCAAATGATGAAAAACAAAAGGGAAAAAAACTGCTATGACTGACTTTAATATGTTCTGCTATTCTTTGTACTCCTCCCCAAGTCATTTGTATCCTTGTTATGGAAGTAAGGAAATAGATTTTTTTAATTTTTTTTTTTAATCTGCGTTTTAAAAGCTGCTCTAATTTGCCTTTTTTATTTCATTATTTTCTTCTATAAGAGAATGGGTGTTATCTTCCATTGGTTGCAAAAAACATATATTGCTTTACAGGCATCCAGGGATGAATTCATGTACAGTTTTGCATCCCCCTCAAATAGATCCAGCCTGATTGCAGACAAAGATCCAGGTAAATTAATTTTTCTAAACTTTAACTTTCCCATTTATTTTGAACGTAACTATTACCAGCCCCCAAAACCCATTACCCAAAACCTGAAATAATCATCTGCCAAAAGACGTCTCAGAGTTTATATGCGCTTCCCTGGACGTGGTGTCACCCCGACTGTCCTTTCCAGATTAATCAGCTTTCGACATGGGGCTGTCGAGGACACTCCCTGTCCGTGATGCGCTGAGGACTGCTGGTGCAAAGGGGTTAATTGTGGGGTTTGGGTTTTTTTCAGCCTGTGGAGCAGCACTTCCAAACGGCCATGCAATAAAGCGAGAGGACTCAAAAGGATCCCTGAACTCAGAGGGGGCAACCAGTTCCCCGGATCAGAGTGAAAATGTAATGTATCTGGGGTTAGAAAGAACGGTGCTCACTGCACCAGTCTGTGGGCCGTGTTAAATAGGGGAATGGAAAAGGACTTCCCCATGGTAATGGTCTCAAAAGCCAGCTTATAAATATCTCTGTTTGGAAACAAACAGATTCATGTTTAATGGAGGAGGTCAGATTCATGGGTCTGGTATGCTTTCTGTCTTCAAACATCTCTGAGCCAAAAATATAACTGTTGACAAATTACATATCAAAAATGAAAGGCAATATCTGTGGGGAAAAATCTCTGCTCCCATGGTGCATTTATCCATACTCAGATGTGCTCCCTGTGCGTGATGGGTCTGAGCCTGGCCAGTGCCCAGTGCACGGTGCTGGGAACTGGTTTCCACACACGGCTGGGAGGCAAAGCACCGTGATGTGAGATTGCCAATGACCGCTGACTTAAGAGAAGATGAGGTATTTGTAGGAAGATCAGCACAGGCCAATAACCACAACCCCAAACTTGCAGAAGGTGACTGTGGTCACACCACAAAGAGCTCTGACCCCACTATTCAGCCAGGGTGTACTCTCCTTGTTGGCAGATTGCACGCATGGAAATCAGGTATTTGTGCAAACCAGCCCCTGGTTTTCCTCAAGGTGCTTTCCAGATGTCTTGGGTTGGCATGAATCATTGATGCATCTTTAAAAACTTTGGCCGTCACAACAAGCCAGGCAAAGATTATCTGGGCTCCTGCTGGCTGTGTCCTGGCATGCTTAGGAGAGGTGGGGCCTTTCAAGCTCTCCCACATGAATCACGAAGCTACAAGACCAAGTATAGCCAAACACTTGACTATCAAACTGTTCATATTCAGCAAAGCTCTGAGCGTATGCTTCAACCCTGCTGGCAGGGTTTGCAGAAAGCATTATTGCTTGCAGCTCAGCTCTTCCCACAGCTAGACATCCTCTTCTGTGTCCTTGAAGGTACGTTTTTCAGAGTCGTTGAAAACAGCTTTTCTGTTAGGGAACGCAGTAGCCACAAAACCATGTGAAAGCAATGCCACATGGAGGAGCACAGCTTTAACACTGCTCTCCAGAGGTAGACATGTTGCTTATCGCCTGTTCCCATGGAGCGAGTTGTGTGCTGACTTGATAGTTTGGCATGGTCAACAGCAAAGTTCTGGCTATAGCACTGTATCTCCAACTCTAAACTGAATGTTTAATTCTGTTTTATTATGACTCACATCCACAGCTTGTCCCAGAATAAACAACAAATAAGATCTGTGGATTCCTCTCCAAACATGTGAGGCGCAGCTTTAAGAGAAACATCCTGCTTAAAGCTTAATCGTATCCATTTGTCAGACGATACGGCTAGGGCGAGCACAGAGAATGCAAAAATAATTGGTAAAGCTTTAGAAGTCATGTTTCCTACCACACAATGCCCAAGCCTTTCCCACACAGATCGACTCACCAGCAGGGTTTCACTTATCTTTACCTAAGTCACTGAGTAGGAGGAAAAACAAGAAACACTTCCAAAACTCAGGGAAAAAAACAAAGTTATTTTCTTAAACTGAAATTTCCTGTTTTTTTAATAACTGACGTTTTGTTTTGAAGTGTACGCCTTTAACAGAAAGTTAGATTCTTGCTTTAAACTGTGACAGCTAATGAACTATGACAAGAACTGACTTCAAAAATGTCCAGGAGCTTAGACGCTGCAGAGAGCAGGGGAAGTGAAAGCTGGGCTGCTGTGCGTTTTGCTGAATAAGCCATCAATAAGCCATCATTCTCTGCCCAGATATTTTTTTTCTGGGCAGAGAATTGTTCGGCCATGTGTCCAGGATTTCCAGACTGCTCATCACTGGATGGGCACCAACCCCAAAGGATGAGATGTCTCCCAAGCCTGGTGCTGTGGGGGTGCACATGTAGGGGGACAGGAGGAATGCTGGCACATCTGGTATGGGCCGGGTTTGCTGTGCCCGTGCTGCATGGCGTCTGGCCCCGCGCTCCGCTCAGGCACAGCCCGGGCACCCGGGGCCACGGGCCTCCGCGTCACATCTGTGTCCCGTTAGATCCGCAGAAGCTCCACGAGGAGCAGCGTGTCGCACTGCAGCCGGCTGGACCAGTTTGAGATCCGGACGCTCCTGATGTGCTACCTCTACATTGTGAAGATGATCTCTGAAGGTTGGTGGCTCTTGCTCACTTGGGGACAGCCAGAAAGACAAGAGACCATCACCAGCAGTTTTGGTCTCTAAGGTCCCCCTTTAAGTTTTTTTTAAATCTCAGTGCATTGTGGTTTGGTTTTTTTTTTTCTTTCAGATACTCTTTTAGCTTACTGGAACAAATTCTCCCCCCAAGAGCTGATCAACGTCCTTGTGCTTCTGGAGTGAGTATCATGAGGCTGCGCCTTTGTGTGGGCAGCATTGGCCAAGAAGATGGCATGAGTGCGGTGTCCCTCACAGGGTGCATGGACAGCATAGTCCTCTACAGCACCAGAGGTGTCTGGCCAGGTTGTAATGAAATGCTCTTCCTCCCTCTGAGGAGAAATAGGTGTATATCGAGGGAGCACGGTGAAGTGGCGGTGCCCTGTGCTCAGTCAGGGCTGTGCAGAGGGTGTCCCACCACCCACGGGCGAGCAGGGCTCACGGCACAGCCTCCCACCGTAATCGGCACAACCTCCACTTTGCAGTGGGTTCGGTGGAACAGATCGGTGAGGAGACAGGGGTGTGCTACAGGGTTTGGAAACTGAGGGTGTGAGGTCAAGAGACTTGTGAACACAGACCCAAACCCTCATGCCCGGAGGAGTGTGTCTGCCGACAAGGACAGGGTAGATTTTAAATGTTCTGGATCGTTCCTGATCTGCAGGATCTGTAACAGATACATATTTTATTTTCTTTCTAGGGTGTGTTTGTTTCACTTCAGATATGTGGGGAAGAGAAATATTGCCAGGTACTGTAATCTTCCATCCGGGGCCGGGGTGAGGGGGGCCGTCCCCGTGCTCCCTGCCGCAGCCAAGGCAGGAAGGGAGCGTGCACTCCCACGCTGGGCACACCAAGCAGGCAGGAAGCCTGCGGGGCCGGGACTCTGCTCAGCGCCATGCCGTGAGCAGAGTCCCCTTGTCTTAGCATCCTGCCCCTTCCCTCCCCTCCAGCTCCTGCATGAGACCCCCAGGCCCAGGCGCTCCCGGCTGCCCGCGCAGGTTGGCAGTGTCCCCCGCAGTCAGCTGCAGGTGAGACGCAAGTCACGGCTGCACCTCTGCTCCCTGAGCAGCAGCACTGCTGTTTCCTTAGCTCTAGGGCCATCTGGTGCAGGCGAGACCAGGGTAGCCTGGTCAGTCCTGCTGGGATTGTCCAGGATAAACCAGATTAGTGTGTTGGAGGAAGGCCAGGTCTCCATCCTGGTGCCTCGTGTAATCCTGTAGTGGTGTGGCTGCTGCTGCTTGTCTGACCCGCAGTCTTTGCTTCCCCTTGCAGGGTGCACGACGCCTGGTTATCCAAGCACACGGGAGCCGATAGGAAATCCCAGACGATGCCAGCACTCCGCAGCAGAGCTGGGGGGATGCAGGTGCGGCTCCAGCATCTGGGCAGCTTGGAGACCTCCTTCACGCTCAACCACAGTATGTACCACAGAGCAAGATGGGGCTGTGGAGTATTAACCTGTTGAAAACTGCATGTAGCCATTTTCCACTTGCTGCTTCTTGCTTCAGGATAGTCAAACTCTGCAGAATTACAGCGGTCCCTGGTCCTCCCTGTAACATGCCTAGATTGGTGGGGGTGACATTTAAGCCAGCCCCTTAAAAATCACCCCTGGGACTTAGGACTTGCGTGGCTTTTTCCTCTTGCCTGTCTTGGCTCAGCTCCTTGGCTGAGTGTGTGTGCAGGTGATGCCTTGGTTTGGGGAGTGAGCAGAGCAGGCAGAAGAGCTGCCCTGGGGGTGCACGTCAGCCCTACGCAAAGACCTGGGCCAGGATCTGCTCTAAGCCTCTCCATGTGGGTGAGTTTTGCCCCATTGAAGGACCTTGCCCGTCTCCCCTCTGCAGATACAACTCGGACACCTCGTTCTCTGTCTGGCTTTAAAGACAGGTTAAGGGGAAACACTAACACTGGTTTTCTCGGCTGACATCAGGCTGAGGCAGCTTCTCTGAATGGAGAACAGTGCAGACTGAGCATCTTGCTATTCTTGCCTCATCTCCCAAAGCCAGTGAAGTGCAAGCATTCTGCAACAGCATTTGTTGTGCAAGCATCTGTAACAGCATTTAGATCTTGTGGGAGCCGGAGTGTTGAACACTGTTTCCTCCTGATTTGCTTTCGATCCACAGATGCAGGCACCTCAGAAGCAGATATTGTGCACCAGGCGTTACTGGAGGGCAATATTGCCACCGAAGTGTGCCTGACAGTCCTGGACACCATCTCTTTTTTCACTCAGAGTTTCAAGGTCAGCATTGAAATCAAAAGTATTGTAGAAAAGTGTGCTGTATTTCTGTATGCGTGTTGATTTTGGTGGTCCATTCTCCTAGAGCGAGCAGATTATGGAAGGCTTTACAAAAGCAAATCATTTGCGGCTTATTTATTTTTCAAAGCACTGAGTGTTTCACAGGGTCTCAGAGTAATTATGCACTTATGCAATCTTGGAATTTCTTCAAAATTGCAAGACCAGGGAAAATTACGTAGACGTTATACCATGAGTGTAGGCATTACAAAAATAGAATAAGAGGAAATGTACATCATATAGAAAGGAGGGACCGGAGGAAAGGGAAATGAAGGTCTAGCATTCTTAGAACCGTCACTGTTTTCTACCATACATTGCCTAGAAGCGAGGCCCGGATTTCTTTGAATCACTGTACATGAATGTCTCTGAGGCTGAGGCATTCCAGCTGTGGTTACCAGTTCAGATAGGACCAGTACCACTGGTAGAAGTCTTCTCCTCCATATAGTCATTTACACTCCTGGCAGTCGTTGCCATCTACAAGAATCAAAGCCTCTGTGGTGAAGAGAACCCCAGGCTGGCAGCAAAATACTGAAATACTGTTCCAGAAAAGCTCTTCCTCGAATTGTGGTTGGAGGAATCCTGCTCATAGCAATGTGTCTTGCCTAATGTCACAAGAACAGCTCCGGATTTCAGAGTAAGCACAATGAAGATTTCTGTTTTAGGTGGATTGAACAATATGAAGAGAAAGGTCATCATATCTTCTGCTTCTGTTACAGAGCAAAAAACCCATCCTGGTGCATATGTTCAATTACTCCTTAAAAGTTTAGCAACAGCAGAAAGATTTAGATGCAAGAGTTAAAACTTGCTTGACTTTCTCAGTTGCCTCTTTTTGAATATGGCTGAACCACAAAACAATGTGATTTTCAAACCGCAGGATAGACTGGATTCCCTTCCGCTTTAATGGGCTTCTGCTTTGCTTTTATGGTCATGCTGTGTCACCGCACAGAAGCGTGCTCTATGCTGCAGTAGAAGTGCTGATGCTGTTCCTACTGCCAGAGTAAATGAGTTCAGTTAGAAAGTACGGACCCTAAACTTACCCTGCTGCAAGATGTGTATAGGATGTCAAAAGACAAATCTGAGCCAGCCCAAGGATTGCTTGGACTGGCAATGAGATAGAGACTGTCAATCTCCTATGGATATGGAGCATCCACGTCCTTGCTGGTGGCCACGATGCGCCAGGCTTCCTGCGCAGCGGCTGCAAGGATGGCAGCAGGCACAGGCAACACGACTCTGACACCAAACTGTATTAATCCTCTCCAAGTAATTCCATTTTAGCATATCTCCAGAAGGTGCAAACTGTCAAAACTTTGCAGGAGACAAGGGAAGCGTACTGACTTACTACAGCTACGAATCTGTCCGATGAAAAGATGTGATGATAGTCTCTTTTTTTCCTTTCTCTCTCTCTTTTGGTCTGCAAGTGAAACACTTGTCGAGACAAATAAAAAGAAATGGAAAAAACGGTGGGATAGTTATGTTGGTAACAGCCTGTTTTATTTAAAATAACTCCAGGCAACCGGTGAAAGTTGTACAGATTATTGAGTTAGGTTTTGGAATTAGTGATGCAAAAGTGATAAAATATTTTTTGTTTATTCTCTGCTACAAAAATAGCCTCTGACCAACTAGTGTAAGTTTGTACTGATTGTCACATTTATTTGTTATATTTTTACTGAAGGCCCTCTTCCTTATCTGGCTTAAGAATTGACGTGATTAATTATGCAAAATTATCTCTGTCATTTCCAGCTTCAAGCACAACATTTCTGCAAAATAAATTCTCTCATTGCTTTCCAGACCCAGCTTTTAAGCAATGATGGCCACAATCCACTCATGAAGAAGGTTTTTGATATTCATCTGGCTTTTCTCAAAAACGGGCAGTCAGAAGCAGCTCTTAAGCATGTGTTTGCCTCTCTGAGAGCTTTCATTAGCAAGGTATGTAATACATGACTCCAAAGGTGCAGGAGAATTTATATAAGTATGACAGAAGAGACCAGTACGCTTAAACTCCTGTTAAACTGATATATTGTGCTGTTTGGAGATGTGCTTTAGAAAACAACATCTTCACTGATTTAAAAACCAGCCCAGGTTAAGTTATCTATTTCAACAGCTATTTATTATTTGCTGGCTATCAGGAAGCAAAAGGAGAAATTGCGAGGAATTCCCTCACTTGCCTTGGTCACAAAATTGCTGTTAAAGATCACTACCTGTTCGACCAAAAGCTGATGCTTCTTAAATCTTTGCCCCAAACTTCAATACTGCTGACAATGCTGTTCCTTGAATAACACTTGCACCGACAAGCTGCTCCTCTCCCACTGCATTTGAAAGACAGTAGTACGTGCTGAACCTCGCAGAACTTCTCTGAGCCCTGGTACGCAGCGAGGCTGTTTAATCCCCTGAGCTCAAACAGCGTCAAAGCCACAGTTAACCATGTAAGAGCAGTGACTGATGCTATTGCTGACATTTCCCTTCACGCTTGTCAAAACCTGCCACTTCTCATAACTACATTTTTGAGACCAGATGTACATGCAAACTCCATTGTTTCCAAGCTGCATGGTTATCATAAATTCAAAATTATTTAAAAGCTCTCAAATCGCTTCAGTGCAACACTTCATTAATGAGGTAAATCCACGTGGCGTGAGATTGCAGCCAGGCAGAGCTCAGTGTGGGAACGATATGTAGCAAAGCATTACTTCCAAAGGAGGTCTTGCACTGGTCACTGAGAAGAGATTGATTAAAGAAAGAGACTGCTAAAACCGTTTATCAAAGGTGGAAAAAGTCGGTGCTATGGACATTTTACTATAACGCTACAGCAAAGCTAAGAGCTGGTGTGAGTACGTCTAGGGCTGAATTTTGGGTTGTCCTAAGCAAACACATGAGAAGCAGAAAATGCAGAAGTCTTGCTAGCTACCTGTTTGGTTCCAGACAGCGTGGTCTCTGACGAGATGTTCTCCCATAGGGCTTCTGAAAGCCTGCCAGATTGGCAACCAGCACTGGCAGGAATCACTCAGTTTTTCTACAGGGCCTGAGACATGTTTATTGCTCTACTCTTCTTTCAGGTTTTCTGCTTGAGTGTGATCTGCTTAGCCTTGAGATCCATCCCGCTGCAGACCTGCACACCCCCCGCTCAGCCACAGTCTCTCTGCACCTTTCTTCCCCTTACTAGCCGAAAGTTTGTTTAGCCAGAAAACTGGCTTAGTTGTCGTGTGCCTATAGCAAATAAGCGTCCTTCCTTGCCTCCCTGGCAAATCCTCTGTGGTTGTTTAAATGCGAAGCCAAACCTGCACACCTGCTCAATTTGATCTCCCCATCAGCCTTCAAAACCTGGAGCCCTTCAGGGGTTCCACGCTCGCTTTCCAAAATGCTGATTACAGCAACGCAGGCTGCGTTCTTGGCTGCTGCAAGGACGGGCAGTGGGGTCATTGTCTTGGCTTTATGCCAGCCTGAATCCACGCTGAATTCGGCATCATGCGTCTTCAAAGATATGTAAGATGGATTTCAGTTAATTTCTCACATTTCCCCTATGACAGGACACAGTGTTGCTTCTGTAAAAGCAAGATACGAGCCCAGCAGATGGTATCTAAAAGGAAGTGTTTTCTTTGCCAACTCCATAACCACATGAGTCCCAAACTTCCTTTTAAGTCCCCTGAAGGGCTTTTCTAAGGCCCAAAGTGACAATAAAATACTGGGGGGGACACACAATAAAATAGTGGAGGGGTGTCACTGCATTTCATGACAAGTGCAAGGATGGCACGTTTTCCTGCAAGTTTGTTTTGAAATATGAAAGCTGCGCTGCTTTGGTTTGGGTTGCATATCACTGTTAGCTATAAATTAATGTTAACGTCAAGAAAACCAAAAGTGAGTTATACTTTTGACACAGCTAGAATGGATAATTTGTCATTTTTATGGCCTTCTGTAGATAATAATTAAAATGAAAATTCCCCTCTTATCTAGGGTCACAGCAAATGTTGCTGGAGGAGAAAAAACTCCTGAGATTTATTCTGCATCCCACAATCTGTCTTAAGAATTGCTTGCTTTCTGCGTTAAATCTGGTTACTTGATAGGCAAAAGACTTTAAGGAAAAAAAAAAAAAAAAAGAAACGTCACAAGAAAGCAAAAAGAACAAACAAGTTCTATAATTGTTTGCATGTTTGATTTTGGTTTTAGAATGAATCCTGCTTGCATGCATGTGTGCTAGGAATTTGGGAAGAAAGCTGTCTCTGTTTTACCGGCTGGGAAGAAGCAACAAAAGCTACACTGCTCTTGTTTTATACTCTAGGTTTTCTTAACAACTAAATCCTTCTTTTCAGAGCATCACTTACAGATAAATACATGCTTGGGAATGGTCTTGAAATTAAAGGTTATGAAGGTTATGAAGGAAAACATGCACAGAGGAGGGGGCTGAGATAATTTGCCCTGCATTAAAGAGCAGCTCAGACAGGTGGACGCGAGAGTGACGGAAACCCCATGTAGCTGCTGCTCCGTGCCTGCCTGTCCCTCGGTGCGGTGACACTCGCAGGGCACGTTAGAGGCATCGCAAATCCCAGGCCCTGAAGGACTAGGGCAGCAGAGCCTCGCTCCCTTCCTGCCGCAGCCGATTCAGGAAGCTTTTCGCTGTCTGTTAGCAATTCCCCCTCCCCATGTCAAGCTGTGCTTTCCCTCCCCAGTCGCGCTCTCAGGATGCAGCATCGTTACAGCCTCCCGTGCAGTTGTGAAGGACACTTGGCAAGTCCTGCCTGCTGCTCTGCCTGCTCTGCCCTCATGTCCGTTTTGTGCCAAGGCCTCTCTGGGAGCTGCTCGCTGCATTGACTCCCGCTCTGCCCCTTCGTATTAGAGCTGGATCAGGAACGTGCTCCTCCAGCACACACAGAGTCATCGTCACACGTGCTGTTTCGCAGCGCTTCCCAGCTCCTGTTCTCCTGCCAGCTGGAGAGCCACAGGCAGCACCTGGCCAGATCTCCAGCAGGCATAGACCCTTGGGTCTGCTGCCCCGGCCCTGGCGCCAGGAGCAATTCCATCTGCTTGGACTTGGTGTCCAGAAGGGAGCTGCCCGGGGACGCAGGTTCCCCATGAACAGGGCACAGGTTTTCCTCCCAGAGCTGGTGCAGTGTGGAGGGGAGCGCACAGGGAAGGATCTTGGGCTTCTTCTGCAGCATATTCCCAGGCAAAGTTTTTCTTCCTAGCATTGGGTTGGAAATGTCTGAACAGCCTCAGCCAGCAAGCAGTGGTCCCTGCTGAGAGCAAGCGCCAGCCCTGTCTTCTTGGGTGCCCATGTGCTGCCTGTGCATGCCCAGTCACACATCACTCTGGCCAGCTCTGGGCTAATCCCAGTTCTGAGCGTGACCCCATCTCGCTATGGGACAAGGATTGCATTACAAGAGCTATTACTTAATAGCTCCTTTCCTGAGTGCACACATGATCCTCTTGGCCCTGTGTTACTCTGATGTTTATTTGCTTCTTTTCTTTCTCCTGGTTTTTTCCTGAAAATCTTTTTGGCCAGAGGCAGTGAACACCAAGTATTTGGGCAGTGTCTTCATGCTGCCTGTGTGGCTCAGTGTAATCCCAATGGTGTAACCTTGCTAGCCACAGCTCCTAGGTTCCTGTTTTGAGACCCTTTCACCAGCACGCCATGGTGGTGGCCACAGCAGTACCTACAAGCTTTTCTGGATCATATATACTTAATGCAAGGAGTAGAGGGCCGCGGTTACAGCTCCAGGCTCTGACTTGGAGGAGGCAGGCGAATACTCTTGCAGTATTTACTGTCATCTCCCATGGAGACAAGGTAGTGGGGCTGATAGAAGTGGCTCTTGGGCCATGCCCCATGAGGACCATTGGGTCTTGAATGAACTGAACACGTCTCCCCTGAACAGACAAAAAGTGTGGTTGCCTCTTTGTGCCAGGAAGTTCCCTGGGGCTGGTCCCCAGCTGCGGCAGAAGGAGCAGAGTGCCGCTGTGCAATGCCCAACAGCCCCCGCTCCCTCCGGGAGGTGTTAGCATCACCCCTCTCCAGCCAGGTCCTTGCGGTGGCTGCGGAGGCGGCTGCGTGCCAGCACAAAACCCTTCCTTGTTCTGCTTCCCTGCGCCCAGCCCGCTGCGGCTGGGGTGGAAGGAAGCTGAGTGCGGTGCCCCCTCCCCGCCAGCCACCGCTCATGACCGTGGCCAGACGGATGCACGCTGGCGGTCCCTGCTCCGGCGAGCCCTGCATGGAGGCTGCTGCCCGCCGGGGCAGGGCACCGCTGCAGCCCTCTGCTTTTCAGGCACGGCTCAGCTCGCCTCTGCAGACGTGCTCGGAAGTAGGTGTTTGGTAAGGTGATAGCCGTGCTACGGCAGTATGGGGTGCTGGTCTTCCTCTTCTGCTTTTCTTCACCCTGCTGCAAATCTCTGAGCCCCGTTGCTAACCGAGGTAGCTCACACTGTGGTTTGGCTTCATCCTGCTGCTCCCTGGGGCCGGCTCCATCTGGGGGGCCAGGGCAGGTCACTGTGTATTTTAGGCTCTCTGGGACAAGCAAGTCTCTTGTTTGCATTCCTGAGTGCAGTCATGATTTTAGGCTTTTTTGGGGGGACATGTAGAAGTAGCTGTGCGAACATCACAGGTCATGTTTCCCAGCGGGGTCAGACTTCTGGGTGGGCTCCGTTGGGTTTTCTGATGTCCCAGATGGCAGCCTTTGGTGGGAATGTCCATGGAACCTCTCCTCTCTGCCCTGCTGCTGGTGTTTATGGCTTTTGTAAGAACATAAAACTTCTGTCCAATTTGGTGAGAATTTGCCAATGAACCCCAAAGTTGTTGGGGGAGGGGATAGACAGACATACACGAGCACATCCCCAAAGAACATGACAGCAAAGTTCACATTGCTGTAGGAAATGTGGTTAAAAATAGGTCCCGAATTCATTCCCACAAATGCTTTCAGGCTCAAAACTCTAGCAGGAGCTTTGTTTACGTTATCCAGGCTGCAGCCCCTTGCCCATCTGAGCCCTGTGGGTGTAATTTAGTGGTGCATTTTCTAATATTTGCATGCCTCTTGTGAAGTTTCCCTCAGCGTTTTTCAAGGGAAGGGTGAACATGTGCGCTGCCCTCTGCTATGAGATTCTGAAGTGCTGCACTTCCAAGGTGTCCTCCACGAGGAACGAAGCCTCTGCTCTTCTGTATCTCCTGATGAGAAATAACTTTGAGTTCACCAAAAGGAGAACATTTCTGAGAACACATCTTCAGGTCAGTGACTGGGGAAAAGGTAGAGAGCAGGGCACCTCAGATATAATGAACAGATATATCAATATAACTATGTCACCTCATTTCTGCAGAGGATCTTGCCGTTGTTATATGGACAAAAATCCTCTCGATTTCCAGGCTTTGCCTAATTCCTGTTTGCAGTGATTGGCCCAGGGCCCTTTGGGTAAAATATATGGCCATCAAGTACTCCAAGCTGTTGAGTTTTTGGAATCACAGACACAAAACACATCTCTGCCCCAGAGGCTGGCTGGGATGGGGTGGAAGGGACGGCAAGAAGAGCCGCCTTTGAGGCAGGAGGAGGGATTTTCCTGGAGCTGCTTTTGCAGCATTGTTTTTTTGAAGCAAATTTAGATACCTAGCGGGGCAGATGAATACCATCTGGGTTGTAATGAATCGCGGAAGAAGGTAACTAATGTGCAAACAGGGATTTTTATTACGGTTGTTACATTGTTAATTCTGTGAACTCGCTGTTCAGCAAAGCCGTTTCGTCCTCTGGGGAGTATTTGTCCTTGGGAGATGTGACAGCAAAGCCACAACAACAACCACCGCTTACGTTGTGGGAAAGACGTGATGTTTTCCTATGAGCATTTTGTGTAACTGTGACAATAAAACTCCTCTATTAGGGCTGGTTTAAATAAAGCCCCTACCCTGTCCCAACAGATAATAATTGCAGTGAGCCAGTTAATAGCAGATGTGGCACTCAGCGGTGGGACAAGATTTCAGGACTCCTTGCTCATCATTAACAACTTTGCAAACAGTGACAGGCCTATGAAGGTAAATTTGAGACGTTAAATCACATCATGTGCTATCAGCCATTAATGCAAGATTGGGGACGCACTCAGGGGAATCGTGTCTAACGGTAAGGCTAATGATCGGAACTATGATGTGTAAGCTCATAGTGAGCTGTGTTTGCTCGGTAAACAAGTGTTACGCCAACAGCAGTAGGGCCAGCTGCACAGGCAGGTCACGCTCCACCCGTGAGGCCTCATGCGAAGAGGAGAGAGCTCTGCAATTCAGGCTACGCTTTGCACAGTGTGCTGCTTGCAAGGGTGTCCAAAGAGCTTTCCAAGAACTTCCAGCTTTGAGAGGAATGACAAGGGAGGGTCTCTGTTGCCTGAAGGTAGTAATTAGCAGGAATTAATTTTACTTAATTGAGTGTCGGTAATATTAAGAAAGCACTCTCTCATGGAGATTAATGGTTGTATTTCTTGTGGAAAAGAATTGTCTGTCTTTGTGCTAGAATTAACAGCTTCTACCCAACCCGTTGAACAAAGTATCATCACTGCAGCTTGCTCCGTTGCACACAGTGTAGCTGCCAAGGTAGGATAGAGGAAAACGGGAAACGTTCTTACAGTTCTGTGATTATCCTATGACATAAAGGTGGAATGGGAACCTCAGTTAGGTGTTGAATTGTGCTTATAGTTAGTATATACCTGGCAAAAACCTCGGTTCTCTTCTGTACACAAGTGTTTATAAGGGTTTCACTGAGCCATACTTTGCTGATCATATTTTACATCTCGAGACCATCATTATATCCAGTTCATGTATTTATATAAGTGCAAGAGTACAAGAGAGATTTCAATACTCTGGAGAGGATGCTGTGCACAGCCACGGAGATAGCTAGGGAGCAGGAGTCCGAGGAGAGGGAACGTGAGCCGGGCTCGTCGTGGAGGAGAGAAAGCTGAGGGGGGACCTAACAGCTGCTTTCCACTACCGAAAGGGAGGTTATAGAGACGACGAGGTCAGGCTCTTCTCAGAGGTGTGGAGTGGCAGGACAAGAGGCAATGGGCACAAGTTGCTGCAAGGGAAATTCCAACCTTACTCAAATAAAAAAAAATATTTCCCAGGGCCCAGAAAGGAGGTGGGATTTCTGTCCTTGGAGAGTATAAAACTTGGCCAGACAAGCCTTGCTCTAACTCGATGATAGTCCTGCTCTGAGCAGGGGATCAGACTGGAGCCCGTGTTTCTTTATTTATTACATTCCTATGGTGGGAAGCTCTACAAATGCCTTTGGTGCTTTAGGAATTGAAGAGTGACCACATCAGAGACTTACAAGCCGGATGTTGAATGACATGAAAAATACTTCAGGCATGGTTTACAGTCCCATCCTGGGACGTTCGCATGCACGGAGCACTTCTGTATCCCACCAGCTCCTCAGGATGGCAAAGTACCTGCCTCCTGTAGGACGGGAACAGCCAGCCTGGCATCCTGCGCGTGACCAGAAGAGATTGGCCCTGTGCACGCCCAGATTGAAATGCCTCTAATTGCTTATGAAATACTGTACGCAGTGTGAGTTCAATAAGTAAAAGCTAGTTAGTCTTATCTCCTGTGTTCTCAGCATTTTCAGATTGGCAGTAAGTGGAGTGTTGGCTGAAAGGGTAGCAACGGTCTTTCTTTGGCAAAGCCTGGTACACCTTTTATTTCTGTATTTGCTTCTAATTAGACTTGTTTTGTGTCAGGCAACTGCTTTTCCTTCCGAAGTCAAAGATTTGACAAAGAGAATCCGTACAGTGCTTATGGCTACCGCTCAAATGAAAGAACATGAAAAGGATCCAGAAATGTTGATAGATCTACAGTACAGTTTAGCCAAATCTTACGCAAGTACTCCAGAGCTCCGGAAAACGTGGCTGGACAGTATGGCAAAGATACATGTGAAAAACGGAGACTTTTCAGAGGTAATTCATGTAATTAAAAACATGGTGCACGACGTGACAGACGTACAGATTACATTTTAATTTTCCCTTTGTACTTTGCAGGCAGCCATGTGTTATGTTCATGTAGCAGCCCTCGTTGCAGAGTTTCTGCACAGGAAAAGTAAGTGTGTGCTGTTTGGGAGGCACAGGGAAGACGATGCAGTGACGGGTTTTGGGGGGATCGGAATCTTTTAAAAGACAAGTTTCCCTCGACTTGGTAAATGATTATTTTAGAAACAAACTAAAAGGAAAAAAATTAAAACAGTGGATAAAGATAGAAGAAGATGAGTATTTTTTAAGAAATGTCATACATAGACATTTACTAGTCTGGCCAGGTCCGCTAAGGCAGTCATGTTGGCACATTGCTGAGTGAAATAAGAACTGACACATCATGTCTCGGTTTAAATTTTACATTAGGAAATGTCCTCACAGGGGAAACCCATGTTAAAAACTGGCTGTCAATGTGTTCATCAGAAGTATCCCTATAGGCAGTACAGAAAACTATAGAATAAAGCAGTCAAAATTCAGTCAAAAAATGAGACTATAGCCTAACTATACAAATATGTAAAGAACAACCAGAAAAAAAAGAGTGTGTTGTGGTTTAATGCAAAACAGGAAGGAAGGACAGACTTTTGTGTTCTCAAGTAACACCACTTTGCAGGTTTTCTTATCTGTTCCACAGTTGATATATTGACCCCATTTCTCATTTCCATGTAAGGGAGTAACTGTTGAAATGGACACTTAACATTTCAGAAAGTTAAGGCTGCATAAAAGCTTATTACATGCACGGCCTTGGCTGGAGAGGCCTTAGGTGCCTTGCTCAGGGGGCTTGGAGTCTTTCCAAGTTCTGTACTTCGTGTTGGCTAAGTGGGAAAAATCAGGACTTGTTTTTCTGATACATGTACACATTTCACGTGGCTGCAGAAGGGAGAGTATTGAAAGTTGGCAATTCTTTATTTGTACCCTGGAGGCTGCTTACCACAACCGGTGGTAAAGGAGAACTTCTAAAAAGAAGAAGAGGAACAAATCCAAAGGAATATCAAGTGAATACATTGATTTATCTCTGTCACTGACACGCTTTACATACATGTAGGCTGGCAAGGGTTCAGTAAAGGCTGAACTACTCAAAGTTTTGGGGTACATAACTGCTTTCTGCTAGGAGTGTACAATCCTGTTCACTTACCACCCAGCTCTCCAGCATCCAGCAATAGCTTTCTTCTTGCGTCTTCTGTGCAAAGATACACCCTTGTCCTCCTCTCATGGCTTTCAGTTGGTTGCAGCCCGTTAGGTTGGTCAAAGATGACTTCCAGATAGCACACTGGGAAATCTGTTGTGCTTGGTGTTAGTTACGTACTAGGAATGACTCCTGTGGCAAATGGCTGGGGAGGTTCTGATGTGTTCGGTCTCATATAGCAAATCAGGAGCAAAAATGGGAGTCAGGTCCCCTGCTACTTGCAGGACTTCACTATCAGCTAGACTGCTTCCCTGGCCATTAAAGCGTGACGCATTTGAGATATGTTATTCCACTAATCCATTTGCTTTTGTCTGCTACAGAACTCTTCCCCAGTGGATGCACTGCCTTCAGGAAAATCACTCCCAACATTGATGAAGAAGGTGCAATGAAAGAAGATGGTGGGATGATGGATGTACATTACAGTGAGGTGAGGTCCTGTAGTATAGACTACAGGATATTTGATAGCTGATTAGGATTTAGTTTTAGACTTTGCTCACGTGAGCTCTAAGAAATTATAGTTGAGCACTGGCATCTGTAAGCAAGACTGTTTCGTGGCAATTTCCCAAGAGAAATCTGCATTGAAGGATTTTCTGTGTACTATTCAGATAGGTAAAACTGGTGTAAGTTCTTGGTTCCTTTGAAAGGCTTTTCTAGCACTGAGACTGAAAAAGCTACACCGCAATCTTTGCCTGCCACGTTATGCAAATGCTAATTCTGCCAGCACAGGGCAGCGCAGCATGCTATTTCCAAGGAGAGACGGAATGCACGTCAAGCTCTGCCAAGCGAGAGGTCAGCCCTTGAGTTAGGGCTGTGCTGCAGGACACCACATTAGCAGAACAATCCAGAAACCATAGAAGGGCACTGGGGAAGTGGGTAGATCCTCCCGTGAGTCATAAAGCCTCACAATTACTTCTGCACCGCACCATCCCTGTACCACTGCATTGGGTGAGCGCCGTGGCTGAGCGAGGTGGCCTTGCAGCCCAGCTGCCCATTCATAGAATCATAGAATCATAGAATAGTTTGGGTTGGAAGGGACCTTTAAAGGCCATCTAGTCCAACCCCCATTCATCAAGACTAGGCTTGACGATCCTTAGCATCACATCCCACTGCTATTGCACACATGTTCCTTGGACGTGTTTCTTGATATGTACCTCTGACCTCCAGTGCTGTCATCTCCATGCCCTCCCAGAGCTAAATAACCAAGACATACTTGCTGGCTATTGTGCTAATGATATATTAAGAATGAGTGAACTTTTACAAAATAACTTGTCCTTCCCCCCCCCCCCAAAAAAAAAAAACTAAATACCTTTGGAAAGGCCAGGAACACACAGGGTTTAAACTTCTGTAACTGTGGCTGCTTATACTGGGACCCGTTAAAGTATCCGAAGTTAAAATGGTTTTCTCTTCTAACTTTGACTGTTACTGACAACATCCATTTGGCTGCTCTCCTAGGAAGTCCTGGTAGAGCTGCTGGAGCAATGTGTAGATGGCCTGTGGAAAGCAGAGCGTTACGAAACAATTTCTGAAGTTTCCAAACTGATCATTCCTATTTATGAAAAGCGGCGTGAATTTGAGGTAGGCATTTTGAACTACTTTGCATCTATCATGTAATTTCCTAGATCGCGAAGAAAAAAACAGGAGGCTTTTTTATTTTTGAAGTTATGAGTTAATGAATTGGTGCCGGTAAAGCACACACTGTGCTTCATTGCTGGTCATTAAACAAATTAGTGAAAGCAGTGGTCTGGAGGGTAATTATTAAAGCTAAAGACACAGAAGACTCATATTCAGTGAATAATTCCCACTTCCTTCCCCTAAAATAAAGCTGTCATCATCCCGTATGCTCATCAAAGCCAGATTCTTTCTGAGACTTGAGCATTTTAAGGGTTAAAAACAGAGTGAGAACTGTTCAAAGAAAGGACTAGATCTGCAGGTAACTCAGTGGCAAGTGGAGAGGCAGGAAGGAAGCTGTTACCAGCCCTCGCCTTGCTCCTTCCCAACACCTGCCGTGACCCGTGCTTCGCGAGGCAGTTGCTCGACTGCTGAATAGTGCTCCTCTTTCCCTCCCTCTCCCATGACCCCTTCCACATCAGGACAGCATCCAACTATATAATTGAAGCTAGGGGAAGCCTTGATCTATTTTTTCATCATAAAGCTGTTTTTAATCAAAAAAGAATTTCTGGGTAAAATACTGCAAGCTGCTCTACCTTTAAAGGCTCCGTCAGGGAACAGGCTGATACAGTAGGCTCAGCCTTCTCTCTAAGGATAGCGATGTTATTGCAGTCTGCGGTACATTTCAGACCTGAAGTTAAGCATGTGCTTAAGACTGAGGTTTTTCAAAGAAAACTGCACGAGTTCAACCTCTTCAGAAATTCATGTTTGAATTCTCCAAAGGATTGTGTTCCGTAGCTTCCAGCGTTAGCTAGAATTTCCTGCTTGCAAAATTCTGCTTTAATGATGTCAAGATTTGATTTCCAGAAACTTACTCAGCTGTACAGAACACTTCATGGAGCATATGCTAAGATATTGGAAGTAATGCACACAAGGAAGAGGCTTCTTGGAACCTTTTTCAGAGTGGCCTTTTATGGACAAGTAAGTATATACACCGGCTCGCCAGCTACCCCTCGCTGGGCATCCTGGCCCTAAAGCTGCTGCTCTGTCAGACCTGAAGCTGAAGAGCCTGCAAGCTCCTCCGGTGCATCCGCTGGCACATCTACGTGAGCGTTTTGGTATTGCACCCTTGAGGGTTTGTGTCTCTCCCCAGGAGCACTTGATTCATTATAAAGTTTATGATTCTGCTGGTGGGCTTTTCATGAAACAACTCAGCAGTTAGAAAATGGCTTAGTGGGTTTAGAAAACACCGGGGGGGGGTGTAATTATAGTTATTGTAAGTTACACAAACGCAATTTAGTGTGTATAGTATATAACCAGTAACAGTATATAACCATAGTATATGAACAGTAGTAGTACTAACAGACATTTCTTCTACAGAGAATTGCTACTCCCTTCTAGATATTAGCAGAGTAAAACGTTATGGGAGAAGCTGGAGGCAAAACAGGTATCGGTGTTGGTTACATACTCGTAGAGATAGATAGTATTTTTTGTTAGCTGAGGTAGTGGGAAAAATGGACAAGATCTGGGGCTCAGAGTCCCAAGAAGGAATATGATCTTATCATATCTGATGAAGTCTTCTGAGCCTGAAAGCAGTTGTGGTTTTGGGTTTTTTTTCTCCAGCTATAGCAGTTAATCTAATAAAGTGTGTTACCCCTCATCTCCCTTGTGTCTCTGAACTATCTGCTTCTGCTTGTGGACCCGTAACCATGCGGGAGATGCAGAACCCCTCTTTAGAAAATGCTATGTAAATTATATTAGCCCTGCCTTTCCTCGTTCCTTCTTTTAGAGCAGATGATGAATACCCCTGAAACCATCTTGGGCTTGTACCTTTGAACACCACTGTCATTACACACACAACATAGCGGAGCATTGACTTTTGCTGCAGAAAACATACATTTTATTTTTGTCCTCATCTTCAACTTTGGATATATAAAAAGTAAATAAGGTTAGCGATAGATAAAAGGAAACAACTGCTGGCTTAGTTTTTTATTTCTGCAGAAATAACTGGATCAGCCCCTAAAATTAAGCTATGTAACGTATCATCCTGACAACCAATACTTGATCCGGTTTTGCACTTTAAAGCTTTGCCGGCTTTATATGCCAGCTACACAGAGATAGTTTTAACACTCTGTCGCAACTTCTGACTGGAACAGCTCACCAAAGCATGAAGCTTTCATGCTGTTTCCATTACAGGGAGGACTGATGATGCAGGCATGACCTTTAAAGCAATTTTTCTCTATTTACAGCAAATACACCAAGTTCCACTTCCCTGAGTACAAGAGGAATCAAAGCAGAGGAAACCCATTTCTTTATTTACTGCTTGAAGTCCCTTTCAGCCTACACAAAATCCTTCTCTGCAGACTGTTCATGTGGCTCTGCTATCAGGGCTTCCTCAACTTATGTATCTTTCTGCTCCTTCTCTATGCCTTGTTTTTGTGGTTTTTCTCCTGCTTGCCTCTTTCCAGCCTTCCAAAAAGTCAACCGCTGACCAAACCCATCTTCCACATTGTTTAGATTTCTCACTGATCATACTCAAGCCTTTGTGTTCAGCAATGACATGTTTGTGTTAGTTGAGGAATTTTATGATTTTTTTTTACACAATTCTTTGAAGGAACCTATTAAACAGGCCAAGTCCAGTGAGACTTTATGTAAGCCACAGCCTTCTAAACCTTCTTGACTTTCTGAAATGTTAGTAGAAACTTGCTTTCAAAGTAGCAAATCTAAAATAAAGTTTTCCAAGCGAAGAAACCCAGCTATTCCTCACTACTTGTTTGTGATTAATGCTAGACATTCTTTGAAGAAGAAGATGGCAAAGAATACATCTATAAGGAACCCAAGCTGACAGGCCTCTCGGAGATCTCCTTCAGACTTCTTAAACTTTATGGAGAAAAATTTGGATCGGAGACTGTAAAGATTATCCAGGATTCCAACAAGGTAGAGTTAAACTGCATGAACAAGCTCACGAAATGCTATTAGCAGTGAACATCAGGGCCACACACCAGAGAGAGCACTGATGAGTGGGACAGAAATACCGGTTGTATTCTAATACTGGTCAGGGCTTGGGACTGCGCTGCTCTAAGCACTGTGCAAATGGAGCACAGAGGGATGAGCTTTGCTCTGTGGAGCTGAAGATGGAGGATGACACAGCATCCCTTCCTTCTGCCAGTAGGAAAGGAGGAGCAAGCCCTCTCTTCCACCCTCTTACAAGCACCTTGCTTCCAATTGCCCCTCGCATCCTCATGCTCCTGTGTGGACATGTTGCACAGCTTGACAAGTTTTAGTGTTGATCTGGCTCCCAGGTGGAAAGAAATGAATTGGGAATGATGAATGGGAAATTGCAATCCACATCTCACTGAGCCCTGTTGTTGGGAGGCATTAGGGGCCAGCACAGAGGAGCGGATGATTGAAAGCGGAGTTACTACTTGTTGCGTTGACACTGCAAGTTGAAAAGAAAATCTTTTGTGGCCTTGCAGCCATAGCTCCTTCCTTTTCCTATGGAATACCCATTTATGCTCCCTGCAAGGGCTGTTCACACCCTTGGGCTGCAACCGTGGACACGTCTGGGTTACCAAAGACAATGCTGGTGATCCCAAAGCTTGCTTTGTGCAAACCTGCAGGTTTGCATGCCACAGCGCAGTACTGTACGAGCGCTAGCTCATGGCCTGGAAGCAATATGGCCATATTAGACGGACTAAGTAGCTCAGGCATATGCTGCATTGATGGATAAGGAGATATGGGTACTTGTTCCAGATGCAGCTTGTTTGGCACCAGGTGAGAGATTGCTTGTGCCACACCTCCTTGTCTTGTGTGTCTGCTAGCAGACGGTCTAGACATGACAGCAGAGGTCAAAGGGAGTGTTTGGTGTGTCGTTCAGCTACATGTAATGGAGCTGGGTCAGCAGGGAATCAGTTTAAATCAGATCCCAGTGGATAAATCAACCAATTATAAATTATTAACCTTTGTTCTTCTAGTGAGTAACGCTCTTATTTCACAGGTCAACGTTAAAGACCTTGATCCTAAGTATGCCCATATTCAAGTGACTTACGTGAAGCCCTATTTTGAAGACAAAGAAATCTCTGAAAGAAAGACTGAATTTGAAAGAAATCATAATATCAATAGATTTGTATTTGAAACTCCTTACACTTTATCTGGAAAAAAACATGGCAGCGTGGAAGAACAGTGTAAAAAAAGGACCATTCTAACTAGTAAGTACCAACATCAGAACATGAGACAGTATGTATCAGCAACTATTTTTAGACTTTTTTAGCTATGAAAATATCCCAAAAGAGTCGGAAATTCTCTCATCTAGTTAAGAAATTCTCTCATCTAGTTAATCAGAATTGTGATACAATATTCTGGCTGGGAGGGGCAATTTACCTTATATTTCTATGTGCAGATTTTTACAAATTAATAAATCACGCTGGTAAATTATAGCCTTGTTCGGGATTTCACACACACGGAGTAAAACCCTGAGGGCAAGGATTTGCTTGTATATGTTCTATGAAGAGTACTCCTGTTTGCTGCATGACTTTTCAATCTATAAACTTCTATTGCTGTTTCTCCTAGCTTTGAACTCCTTTCCATACGTAAAGAAGAGAATTCCAGTCAATTATGAACATCAAGTTAACTTAAAACCAATTGATGTCGCTACTGATGAAATAAAAGACAAGACGGCAGAGCTGCAGAAGCTCTGCTCTGCTGGTGATGTTGACATGATCCAGCTGCAACTCAAATTGCAAGGCTGTGTTTCTGTGCAGGTAAGGCTTGATGTCCGTTCAAAATTACATGGCTATACAGATCTCAGAGTGAGTCATCTTTTCACAATGAACGCATTTACTTTCCAGAAATCATTAACTACCTCGTTTGCAGTGCTGGAGCCATCCGCCTGCCAGCACAGCTTGCTCTGCCACATCCAGGGCTATGTTAGCGGGTGGCTCATGGTAACGCGTATTTTGTCCAGTGACGTTTGCAGTGTCAAGTCCAAGTGTAATTGCACATTAGCTGGCCATGGGTGAATGCTGAAATATACTTAATTCTTGAAGATTGTACTGTAAATATCAGGCACAAATGGCTTTTTTGTAAGCCTGACTTCTCAAGCTGGATAAATGACCTTAAGACTCAGACCATACTGCTTTTTCAAACAGAACTAAGAGGAAAGTATGAGGAAATAGATTGCATCTCTCTTTCTTATCTCCATTTATCTTTTGGTCTTAAAAAACCTAGATAGAAAAACTAATACTCAAGTTTTGAAACTTCAGGTGCCTCCGGTGACATTAGTAATGCAGAGCTGGTGGCATTCAAATAATATGCTAATGGATTTTGTAAAAAAAAAAAGTTATTGCCTTCATAACTGCCTTTAGCAACGTAACAGAAGTTCTAGCATAAATGATTTCTTACTTCTTTCATTCTAGGTTAATGCTGGTCCCTTGGCCTATGCCAGAGCTTTCCTAAGTGACAGCCAGTCCAGCAAATACCCTGCTAAGAAGGTGAATGAGTTAAAAGAAATGTTCAGGTAGGATTTCTAATGTAATAAAAACTAGCCAGCTGGCTAGAACATGGTACTTGCTTTTCTTATATTTTTGTCTGTCTCCAAAATCAGCAAATGCTGAAAGCTCAGATGTGCCTTATAAAGATCCAGATCTCACAGGGTTGTGGGTGCTCAGACACATGAAAAAAAGCCAATGTAACGATGTATGTCAAGAGTTCCTAACTCAGGGCTGTGATCTCCATGGGGAGATGTACCTGAATGCCTGCTTCACAGTTTGTGTGGATATTTGAGGTTATAGCATGGAGAAAGTATGTTTGAAAACCAGAGGTCTGACAGTCTTGTGTTCAGGGATCTTTCATATTGTGCATTGTTTCCCAATCTTTCCACATGGATTTTTTTACTGCATAATGATGAACTTGAAGTATTTTAAAGCAAATCCCTTTCCAGTTTAGGGGGGACCATCATTCTTGTTTCTGCTGCTAATTTTTGAACCTATATGACTTGCACAGGTGTTTTTCTAACTCCTGTCCCTTAGGGCAGGTTTTACCTCCCACTTGAAAGTGTCCCCCAAGATATAATCAGGCAGCTCCTGCTTCACCTCAGGGTGATGTGCCTTTCTTGGGAGCAACTAGTTGCCCACCAGCTCCTGCATTCATTTCTGGGTGCTGGTGACTCCCGTTTCGCCCATCGGTCACTGTATGGAAGGAGCAGCATTGGGGCCAATCCTATTTTCCTTCAGTGTATTGAGTAACCTAGCAAACCGTGGAACAAATATGGGAACAATCCCTGCAAACCTGCCACACATGGATACAGAACAGAGGGAAGGCGCTTTTACTTTCCAGCCTTGCAGTGCAGCCAGAAGGACGAACACAATCTCTATTTCATGAAAAAAAATCCCAGAAAATCCCAATCGTGCTTCTATTTTCATTATAGTCTGTAAAAAAGGAGAAATATGTGTGTGAAATGAAGCAAAGAAAATGAGTAACAGTAACCAAGAAAACAGTATTACAGCTCCCCATGATCTAAGTTTCTTTCTGGAGGGTGTGTCTGCTGTTAGCAGCGTGACCTCAAGCACACGTGCTACGTCACATACATCCAGCTCTGTCAAGCCCTGTACGATTGATTTCCCGCCTGTGCCTGACCATGGCCTCCCTCTGTTTTGTGACCCCATGTGCAGCTGGTTGGGCTCATCTGGGATCTGCAGGCTGTGCGTGGTCCTACAGGCTGGGCAGAAGGTGTGAGACCCCTGTGTGGCACTGCAGGTGCGCACGTCCCGTTCGCTGAGGACCCAGGCTCGAAGGAGCGCCAGCCAAAAGCCCAGTACCTGTGTTGCGGTCCCTCCCCATTCCCTGATCCACTCTGCCAGGGATGTCCCTAGAACGTGACTTGTCGCAAACATCGGAGAAAAGGGGGGAAAAAAAATGAGATTTGCCTATCTGGTTGTTTGCTTTGGTGGAAGACTGGGCTATTGTAATGCCCAAAGTTCATTCCTTTCCTCCCCAGGAAGTTTATACAAGCCTGTGGAATTGCTCTGGAGCTCAACGAGCGACTCATAAAGGAGGATCAAGTGGAGTACCATGAGGGGCTAAAATCAAACTTTCGGGATATGGTGAAAGAGCTTTCCGACATCATCCACGAACAGGCACGTACTGCATGTCAGGAGCCGCAGAGGTGGTTCTCTGAGCTTGAAAACTAGCTAATGCTGAAAACTTACTGAAAACGAATTGAAACTCGATCAGTCTTCATGTTATTTAGCTAAATATAAAAAGACGAGTAACTGAACGTGAAAAGTAAACAATACACTTGGTGGATTCCTAAAACTGGTTTCTGTTGAATGAAAGTCTCAGCCTGGTGTTGGTATACAGTGTGCTTCAGGGTGGAGTCTTCGCTGGCACATACCATTAGTTTCCTGGCTGCCACCGTCATCAGAAATCCTGTGCCATGTTTTGCCTTGTGTTTTCTACACCATAAGAATCCTGTGATAAGTCACAGGTCGAAATTCTCTGGCAAAATTTCCGTTTCCTCAGTTATATCCAGCTTAAGTTCCTTTTTTTTTATTTGTCATTAAAGTTTTCTTTTAACTTTGGCCTAATGCCAACATGCTATTTATAGGCACCATTAAAATATTGTGCTGATTTACCTGCCCTATGTTTTAATGTTTTCTTGGATCTTTCTAGGAAAATACATTTGAATAGTAGCATCAGAGAGGTGAGAGATTCAAAGAACAGTTGCACATGTACCTAGTATCATGCTGTGAAATTAGGTGAAAACGGACTTTCTGAAGTAATTTCCGTACCTCTGCTCTTTAAAAAGAAAGCTCATCGTAGATTTATAGTATCAAGCCCACAAGATGAACAGTACAGACTGCATAGTGATTCATAGTACTTGAAATTTAGAAGAATGTTTTCAAAGTCTCCCTGTTACTCTACATATAGTCCATGTGTGACTTAATTAAATTGCAACACTTTAAGTCGCTAAAAATATATAAGCAAATCCCACAATAAATTGAGCATTTGTTCAAGCTCATGCAAAAATGGGCAAGTGGCAAAATAATATGACTGCTCCTTGGCTGCTCTTTGTAAGATGGGTTTATTTACAATAAAATAATGCTTATGGGAATCAAAGAGTCTTGTTATGGAAGAGTACAATATCATTTCAGGGAAACAGTATGTGCAGTCTCATGATGGGGCTGAATTTTGTTGTAGGAGTATAAGGGAGGATCCATCTGAGAATAAACGACTGCTGCATCCCCCTTGCTTTTGTTAGATTTCCCTGCTCTTCTGCTCATGACCACCATTTTCTTGGTGTGCAAACTACTAATTTTGCACATTCGGCACACTCATTTTTTTCATGTATATCACCTACTGTGCTGAATTTTGTTCAGAGATGTTCGTTCATAGGAGTTGCCACCTGCTTACTCTAAGCTGTTTGCAAGTAAATCTTTCCAAGACATTTAATTTGCATGCAGCTGCTGGAACTTTTGTGGTTTCTGAATTCTGCAATAGTCAAATCAAAACCAAATCACTCGGTTCTGCACCACCGCAGTACAATAGTTAAGATTATCTTAGAACAAAGAAGCATTGTTAAAGCACACTCCCTATTATGTTGATAGATTTACAAATCCACTGTTGTGTTGTCTTTGTCTTTGGTTAATAGGCAAACTATTACAGCAACTGAAATGGCAAAGTGAAGGGCTCATGGGGAAGGATATACTTTTCACTTTCTTCTTGTATTAGATCACAAGGCAGCTTAAAAGATCATGTTTACGAGCACTGTTCTTTATGGTTGTACAACATTATGTAGATAACTGCTGACTTGAACTTTGTATTGTCATCAAATGACCTAAGTATCTAACAAATGAACTTAATGGAACATGTTTTCCTCTTCTGCAAAATTACTCAGTTACACATAAAAAATATATTACATTAATTTAGGGTACTCATTGCCAACAACATATGCTTTTCTAAATGTTGTCAGTGCCCCAAAACAACACAGGCAGAGCACTTAGTTTGAGATGGCAGGGCAGATGGGTAACTCACTGAGTCAGCCCATGACCTATCTACAGATCTTTTATGTTAGGGAAATGCAAACACAAAAAATCGGTAAACTGCAGCTAAACAGGTACAGGAAGCCTCAGAGAGTGGCAGAAAACTGGATGTCCAAAAACTGTTACTGATGGCCAGTGAGCTCAGTTTCGCTAATGTAAATTCAGGCTAACTAACTTGTTGACTGGTGAACCACAGGGTGAAAAACAAATACACAGTCAGCTCTAGAGCAGCTCTGCCAGGGCAGGTAGATCCTGTGCTCTGAGACCATCCTTCAGGTTATAAAGTACAAAATCGTGCCGCACGGTGCAGATTTAGTGAGTGTTTGCTGTACTGAGCTGCAGGCACTCCCCATGCTTACAAAAAAAAGACATTAGAATTCTGTCACTGCTAAGATATAATAAAGAATTGCTATACAGGGAATTGTTTCTTCCCTATACTGGAGAGCTGTAACTATCTGGTAATGTACAGAACCGTGTATATATGAATGCTACAGAAATTGCTAAATTACTCTTCTTTCTCATTTCTTTGTTATGCTGCCTTTGCGAACCAGCTTTGAAGACAAGGTTGGATATCTCTTTGGCATGCCTTTTTAAAGAGCTTGATTATAATAATGAAACTTTTACTGAATTTGTGACTATTTTGTTTTGTCTAGATCTACCATGAAGATACAATGCATTCGCCGTGGATGCATGACTCCTTACATGTCTTCTGCGCAATCAGCGGAACATCTGGTGATGGAAGTTACTGTTCACTCAGACCCACTGCTGAAATATAAACATATCAGTCCTGTTTTACAGAGCTTTCTCAGGAATACTTGGAACTGTACAAAGGATGTTTAAAAAATCCATGATGAGCAAAGATTGAATTTTTTTTTTTCCCCCCAAAGTTGCCATGCTTTCAAACAGGGTGCTTGCTTATTTTGCTGAGCAACATTGAAAGTGCCTGGACATTGCACCACTGTGCTTGTTTTCTACTGTTTTTTTTTTTTAAGCTAAATGTATAACAGGACATGGAAAGGCAGTTATCTAAGTATGTATTGAATTGCTGAACTATGAATTGAAATGATAATGGTACTGTGTAAAGTTGTACAATGGAATATAATAAAATGTAAAACTACTTTGTAAATAGAAGGAGCATAGAGTATATAGAAATTAGCGTTATATCATATTTGCTGCTAAAAGCGTTGTTGGACAGGGAACACAAAGGAGAAATTGTGGTCACTAGAAAGAGACCTTCCTCTTCTAAAAAGTGACTCGGGGTCCAGATGCCCCTGTTGCACTCGCACAATGAGAGTAAACGCGCCCTAGTCTGGAATAACTAAAACCTAATTCAGAAATTATAATTTTCATGCATCCTCTGAGCAGATAATTCTACAGAAACCTCCACGAGAGCTGAGGTTACTATAACTGATTTCAATTTTGGCTAACCCTTCACGGCTGCAGGAGGGTGGATTATACTCACTGAGAACAACCTGAGAGATTTGTCATTGAGACGAGTTTTTCTCTTCACCACTCATGGTCTCACACAAATATACACTCTGAGGACACCTTAAAGCGAGTTGGGAATTATAAAGTGCTTTAACACCTTTCAGAAAAATTCTAATAATCTGTGAGACGTGCTTTAAAAAAAAAAAATGCAGCACATCAAAATAACTCGTACAAAACTGAGGGGTTTTTTTAACATCATATGACATGCATGTTCCCTCCTGTCAAACAGATTTGTTTTCTGAAAGCCCATTATTTTTGTCTAACAGATGGTTGGAGAAAATGTATTTTCCAGAATTCTTTTATTCCTTCTTCCCCTCCCCAAAGCTTCAATACATTATCTCTGTCTCTTATTAAAAAGACACTTTCAGATGCAGGAAGAAGAAAACAGACCAGTAATTCTTTTACCCAGCAACATTTTTAAAGTCTGTGTTTTTCAAAATCCCATTGATTGTAAATATGGTTCCAGCAGTTCATATGGGAAGGGTGGGGGGTTTTAAGGGCATGTAACAAAATGCCATAATAAAAGGACTACAGCTGGGTATTTAGCTTGGCTATAGTGTCTATAAAATGTTAAGCTTCTGATTTCTGTAACAAAAATTATCTTCAAATAGTAACTGGACCACATTTCAAAATGTTTGTTATGTGTGATTCTAAATACCTAAAATTAATTGTCTTCGGAGAAAATAATGTTGTGATCCATAAATTCACCCATTAGCTGTTGCAAGCAAAATACAGATGTGCCTGTGTAACAAACAGACCATGTTTCTGCTTGTATGTGCTTTTATGCCAGGCAGGCTCTAAATTTAGCTTAACAGAAAGAGGAAGAGAGACTAGTATGTTTAACTATGGTTACTATCTTATTGATTTTCATCTTTCAACAAATAATATTTAAAGGCAGATAGTGAGAGTTTTCCAAATTACTTTACTAAAAGGTGATGAAGCTGTTTAAGAGTGGATACATCACAAGGTTTTTTTTGAGCTTGTTAAACTCTAAACATCGGAACTAAAGGCATATCTTGAACACAATCAGCAGTGATGAGATGTGGACATCCAAAAGCTCCTGTACTGTAGCTCTCTTAAATACTACAGCTAAACTAATAGTTTTCCTGGAATTGCAGTGAAATTCTTGTTCATGTTTTTTGATGTCTTTAATGTTCTGAAATAACATCGTTGGCTGAATTTTCAATTGCTATTCCTTATTTTTACTAGAATTCCAGTGAAATTCTTACTGATACCTTCGGATGTCTCCCATGGTCCAAGATGAATTTTTGTCTGAACTTCTCAATTTATTGTCAGTATTGGAGTTGTCCCATCGTTTTCATTTAATATACTGGAAAGCTGTCTCGGTAATTCAGCCAAAAAAAAGTATTTCATTCCAGTCCAATTAGAATATATGCAGTCAATACAGTTCAGAATATACACTTATATGCAGTATTGATGAATAACAACAATGATCATGCCCTAAGGATTTGCCTTCTGTCCTGCAGTTAAATAATGCGGCTGGATTTTTAACAGAAAAATCTCAAAGGAAAATTTGTCCTTTTTAGATGGGTTATAAAAAGACTGGTAACAAAGCAGCTTGGTTTCTCTTTGCATTTTCACCAATCTAGAAATGATAGGGAGTGGTCAGTAGATATTTTACAGCTGTATCTGGACAACGGTGCCAAGAAGGTGTTCACGTTTTCTCTTCCTATCCTTTTCCTGCGTAATTGTCCCAGTTTAAAGAAGTCCTCCAGATTTCTTCTTACTTCTGGCTGAAATAGCTCAATTGACAGATATATCTGGGGAGCACACTATAGATGTGCCTGGTTTATGTAGCTGATACTCACATTGGGTACGTCCTATTTGCTACCTTTTTTGGAAGAATGTAAATGTTTATTGTTCATTAACACTTTTGTTTTTCTTACACCGCCTAAGGAATGGCGGGAGTTTTTTGGTCTGTAAAAATTAGTAGACATATTTCAGATTACAACCTGGCATGCACTCTTTCTGTGTATCAGTATAGCTACACATACGTATTTTATATATACACCTCTAATTACTTTTGCTGCAAAATTGCTGTATAACACGTCAAGTCTCCAGAAGGGATGCATTGGTAATTTTGCAATCACTCAGTTGTTTGCATAAAAGGAGAAGAAATAGGATAAAGTGTCTGTCCATGAGGATTAAGAGCACTTGGCTACTCTCAGCAGCCTGTTTTGGATAATGTGTTAGAGCCACGTTGTTTGCAAGCAGGACATATAAAGCAACACAGGGTCTGCCAGCACTTTATGTGCAAGAACATGATTTAGAGATTTATACACCTTAACAGAGTAAGCAAAGTGTAAACATTTACTCTCTTCTTTGACTTACTGCTTTTCTCTCTGCAGAGAGATTAGAAAATAGTCTTTTGAGACAAATAACTTCAGAGTTACGTTTCTTTCCTCAAGAAAATCTGGAATGCAGAATTTACTGCAGCCAAGGATGTATTTCTACATACTATTCGATGTTCTAAATTTCTTCTCAAAACAGAAATTTTCATGAGATATAGGCCAAGAAATGGAAAATCATGGATGTGAGAATATCTATACTGTGTAACATGTTTATTTTGCTTCAGAAGCCTTTTGAACATATACCACATGGTATTTTGATATAGAATAAGAGTTTACATAAGCATAATGCCTTTTATCTCAAAGGAGATAAAATATGTTCGTTTTCCCTTCTTGTAGAGACAGAGTCCCATGGACTTCACAGCAGGCTTCAGAACAACCCTACAATTTGACGTAACGCAGCCCAAAAGGACCGGAGGAAAACAGAAGTGGAAATCATGGGCTCAAAAGTCTCATACAAATTAAAGCACCTCTTACTCAATTTACCCACTTGAGGAGAGTAGCACGGGTTCATTTGATGTTCACTGAGCTGAGTTCTTCTAATTAAACAAGGGGCTCTTACTGGATTTAGGAATACTGTAGACAGTTAATCGTTATGCAACCACAGACTGTAGTACTTAACCTTCAAAAAATATGCTTGTGTGAAGCAATGGTGAACCAATGATGATATACACATAATATTTCAGCTATTCTGGATGTAATTTACTCTCTTTTCATGTGAAGTTAACACCTACTACTATATATTCATAACAGAAGTGCTTTTATCGTGCATGTTGTAAATATTTGTGTTGTACAAGCCCTGTTTAACCTGTGTGTGACGACAGAACGGTACATCCCATTTGCCTCGGTTGTTAGCCAATGTACCTGTGACACCGAGTAATACACAACGCTGCTCCAGAGCTTTCTGAGACTGGTGATCCTATATCGCTCTTCTTATTCTTGTTTCCTTTTTCCTGAAGAATCATTAATTTTGACAAGGAGCCAGGGCAAAATCACATTTCAGTCCGTCCAGATAAAAGAGAGTTTATTCCAGGTCAAAATAAAAGACTATAAAAACAGGAAAAATAAGTGTTGCAATAAACATGTTTTGCTTAGGGGTTTTTTTCCCTTCACCAAGCAGGATGAGTGATCTGAAGCTAATCCTGGTGTAAGATTCATGGGACTAAAACCTAGTCAAATGACCTATTGCCTATTGTCGTGGTTTAACCCCAAATTGTAACCCAATACCAGGCAGCCGCTCGCTTGCTCACCCCTCCCTGCTGGGGTGAGGAGGAGAATTGAAGAGAAAGGAAAACTCACGGGTTGAGATAAAAACAGCTCACCAGGACAGCAAAGGAAAAATGTAACAATATATTAATAATGATAATAATAACAATATATATAAGGGTAATAGAATATATAAAACAAACAATGCACACTTTCTCACCACCCAACGACCGATACAGCCCGTCCCGAGCAGCAGGCAGGGAGCAGGGGTATCCTCCCCCCAGCTATCCCAGAACAGCAAGTTCCAGAGAGAGCAGGCGAGGGAACAAACAGCCGAACGAACGAACAAAAAACAAAAAGGAAAAATAGGGAAACAAAAAGCAACCCGAAGGGAAGCTTAAGGATTAAGGCAAGTTAAGGGTCTAAAAGGCCTAGTGGCCCACCGACCGACCCTCACTTATACCAGGTATGACGTCTATGGTATGGAATACTCTCTTTGGCCAGTTTGGATCAACTATTCTGGCTCTGCCCCTCCCAAGTTTTTGCACCTGCACATCAGCAAAACCTGGGAAACTGCAAAATGTCCTTGGTCATTCAGCAGCAACCAGCAATATCCGCGTGCTATCACCGTTCTTCTCACACTAAATCCAAAACACAGGAGCTGCTGAAGGCAAAACTAGCTCCGTCCTGGCCTAAACCAGGGCAGCATCCACCCCTTATTCCATACCATTTACATTATGCTCAGATCTCTCACTTACCAGTTAATCACTGCCACTTTATGTCTTTAATACATATATACAGATATCACTCCCTTAGTCTATGGACCATCCCTCCAAAATGTCTATTGAGTTCATTTAGTCCATGATTTTGGGTTCCATCTGTCTTAACAGTGTTTCAGGGCAGGAGAGACGGTGTGCGGATTGTTGCATGCTGCATCTGGAACTTAGTGTGTCTGGCACGGCTGGTGTAGCTTGTCCGCAGTCGGCAGGTCGAAGATGTCGATCTCGACTGTGCGCCAGTTGCTGAAGTCAGTCAATCACTGCCGCACTTTGCTCGGTTTCATCAGAGTTCGCTCTTCATTGATTCGGGTGATTCTTACTGTAATACCTTTGATACAGAACACAACTATAGAAATTATTATATACATGATTATATACAATATTTACATAATATAAATTATTATATGCAGTATATTATAGCAATTAACATCATACAGTTCAGACTATTGGCTATTTTCACCTAAAATCAGATCTCCTTGAGGTACACAACAGACTTCTCCATCCTCCTGCATTACTCACCAAGTGCATCCAGGCCCTTGAGCAAAACCAATCCCATGGATGGGTTTGCCTTTGCCCGAGGCAGGAATAACCCAGACTGTCTTCCCCAGCGTGTTTTTTACATGCACCACAGGAACTTTGTTCCCTTCTACGGTACGTAAAGGTTTTGATTGGGCAGGGACAGCTCGATTGGTGGATCCCCTAGTGTTGACTAACCAGGTGGCTTTTGCTAAATGTGTGTCCCAGTTTTTGAAGGTTCCACCACCCATTGCTTTCAGTGTAGTTTTTAACAGTCCATTGTACCGTTCGATTTTCCCGGAGGCCGGTGCATAATAGGGGATGTGATACACCCACTCAATGCCATGCTCTTTGGCCCAGGTGTCTCTCAGGCTGTTTTGGAAATGAGTCCTGTTGTCTGACTCAATTCTTTCTGGGGTACCATAACCAGGAGGGCAACAAGAAATCAAAAGGAAGGCATTTTTACCCAGGAGGGGAAAGAGAAAGCAAAGGAGGAAGTTTCCCCCTTGTGACCTCCCGGGAAGGAAAAAATAAAGGAATAATTACCAATAGTCCCCACGAGATTGCTTCCGAAGTACGAAGCTGTAACTGTTGGTGCCACTTCATTCTGCACATCACCCCCACCCCATGATATATGAATACAGGTAGTAAACTGGTCTATGACTGTATCATGCCATAAGCCAGTGCTAAAGCACACACTGAAACAATAACCTTAATGCAATGCCCAGATGTAACAAACCACACATAAATACTGATAAGCAGCATAAACAGTAAGTTAGGTGCTGCACGGTACAAATCTGAGAAGAACTCTCTAAACAAATAAAACAACACTGTGACCAGTGACAATTGAAGTAAAACAATGGATGCTTGTAACATATTGTTTTAACACACTCTGGTCAAATCTGTTGTTATCTCAACCCTTTGAGCCTGACCAGGGGCTTTAAACCCTGGACCCTCAATCTGATGCTCTCTCAGCTGAGCTGGCTGGACCCCTCTCGTGCCCCACGTTGGGCGCCAAAAAGGACTGTCGTGGTTTAACCCCAAATTGTAACCCAATACCAGGCAGCCGCTCACTCCCCCCCTCCCTGCTGGGGTGGGCAGGAGAATTGGAGAGAAAGAAAAACTCGCGGGTTGAGATAAAAACAGCTCACCAGGACACCAAAGGAAAAATGTAACAATATATTAATAATGATAATATATATAAGGGTAATAGAATATATAAAACAAACGATACACACTTTCTCACCACCCAACGACCGATACAGCCCATCCCGAGCAGCAGGCAGAGAGCAGGGGTATCCCCCCCCCAGCTATCCCAGAACAGCAAGTTCCAGAGAGAGCAGGCGAGGGAACAAACAGCCGAACAAACGAAAAACAAAAAGGAAAAATAGGGAAACAAAAAGCAACCCGAAGGGAAGCTTAAGGATTAAGGCAAGTTAAGGGTCTAAAAAGCCTAGTGGCCCACCGACCGACCCTCACTTATACTGGCTATGACGTCTATGGTATGGAATACTCTCTTTGGCCAGTTTGGATCAACTATTCTGGCTCTACCCCTCCCAAGTTTTTGCACCTGCACATTAGCAAAACCTGGAAAACAGCAAAATGTCCTTGGTCGTTCAGCAGCAACCAGCAACATCCGTGTGCTATCACCATTCTTCTCACACTAAATCCAAAACACAGGAGCTGCTGGAGACAAAACTAGCTCCGTCCCAGCCTAAACCAGGACACCTATGCTGGCTCTAAAGAAGATTACTGTAATAAATCTTCAAATACATAAGCTCACCAAATGATATTGTTAACACTAAATTATTCAGCAGCAAATAGACGGTGTTGATTCAGAAATACCGAAGGACCACAAATGCTGCACATCCAGCTCAGAGGATCCCCAAACCACGATTCATCAGGACACCTGAGACAGATATAGAAATGCATACAACTTTATAAATAGAAATAAGGTGTGAATCACTAGGGAGGAAATGTCCCAACAAATCACCCTACTTTCCTGAAGAATATTCAGTAAGTCTGTGATCAGGTTTTTGCTTTGTTTTGTAGTTCCAATTTTCAAACCCAGACTAACGCTCTTTGGGAATGTATTTATTGTCGCTCTACTCCAACTAAGTCTGCTTAAATGACTAGATTCAGTTGCCCGTATACTAAAACATATGCCAAGCTCAGGCAGTTGTATTGGCTATTACATGACGTAATGGAAGTCGGGTATAACTATTGTTACTTACTTCATCGGTGGATAAAGGACAAACTGCTTTATCTACTGCTGTCTTCTACCGCTGAGGCTTCCTGTACAGGGCTCTTGCAAGCCTTGGCCGAGCAGCTGTAGAACGAGGTTCATGCCCTGCCTCCGTTGATGGGTAAAGGAGTTACTCCCTTACCAAATAAATAGACGAATTAATTAAATAGACCTTGGTATATAGGGAACTGTGAGCAGAAAAGTTGATGCATGGACTTAGAGTAGCAATTTATTGGAGAGGGATGCAATTTTTTGCACAAGCATACGTGGTTCTACCTCTACCCAAAAGTGCTCTTCAAGGGACATAGTTTTTATTCCGTGTAATTTCTGATTTCCGGTGATGCTTGGGCAGCAGCTCGGAGAGAACTTGCAGAGTTCATGGCCGTTTTGAACACACGTATCACAAAACCCCAGACATCCCCCAAAGAATACTGAGGTCAAAAAGGGAGAGGCCCCATGAGTCAGACCGAGTTTTTTTCAGCTCACAAGTTTGAATTTTTGTGCCTCAGATCCAGCTGTATTCTAATTGACTGAGCCCTTTTTTGAACTGACCCCAGCCATCTTCTGAAGAGCCTATAATTATGTCAGTTGAGACCTAAGGTATTGACAGAAGCTGCTGCAAAATCAGAAATGATAAAGGAGGAATCTCACCATCGGTGTGGGGCAACTGAGAACTCTTCTGCTCCCAAAAGGGACAACTGCCCACAGCCCCATGCTGCTAATTACCGCTGCCTCCTGTAGGACCTAGTAATCGTGCAGTCACACCATGCATCAGCATCATTTGTTACTCTGAGTCAGGGAACATGTACAGATAAAAATTGTTAGGTGGGTTTTTCTAAGGCAGCAGCAAACTCACTGCACGGCTCCACGATCACTAGTGTGGGTGGAAACAGCAGGAACGCAAGGCCAAAGGCAGATCACCAGCACGATCATAAATCAGTTTGCACCAAGCATGAAGCCATACCTGAGTACTTATTTAACAGATTATTTTAAAGATACCTCAGGTGTGTCTCTATGAGTTCCCGTCACTACAGCGCATGTGTATTGTCTAAGAAGAACATGAGCAAGCTTGAGATTTGCAACAGAAAGGTGCAGGACAGGACTCAATGAGATTGAGAAATGGGAAGTCTCGGGTAGGAGGCAAGGATCAAAGGCTTTGGCAGGAGTTCTAATTGCTGTGCACCAGGACGGGAATGTGATAACAAGCCGAGCGCTCGGGGAGGAGGGAGAGAGAGCTGGGGAAAAACATCTCAGCTGCCGACGACGACGGGCAGACAGCCAAAAGCGTGTGAACCATTAGATGTGTGCTTGGCACTGGCTCTCCCAGGAGAAAGAGGGGACAAAACGGAAAGAAGGAAGGAAGGAAGGAAGGAAAGAAAACATCAGCAAGGAAACCGAAAGCAAGAGGGAGGTCACTATATCTCAGATCAGCTTTACTCTACAAAGGCCCCCACCAGCAGGCATTGTCCGTGCCAGCTATAGGTAGTCACACAGTCCGATCACAGGCACACAACTTAAACGTTCCACGTCCTGGAACTTTAAGCCACAATTTTTATTTGATTATAATTTCTGGCCCTTGGGCACTCTCTAACAGCAACTAGGAAATTTGCTAAATCCTCTTCTTTTCCCAGGAGTATAAAACCAAGCAGGCAGAAAAGCAAAAAACCCCAACATTAACAGGATATTCCCCACCCTATCATAAAAAGATCCGCTTCCCTGTTTCTAAAATGAGTGTCTAAAAAGCAGATGAACTCTTGCAAAACTCCTTGAAGAGCTGAGTAAATACTGAAACATTCTGTTTGCTTAGGAATAAGTAATTGTCACTAATGAATTTTGCTTTGCCTTGAAACTTAGCCAAAGGTTCCTCTCTGCTGGATCTGTACTATTTTTATAATACCTGGATTTGGGCACAACTAGGAGCAAGCTTGCTAGCTACCACAAAAATCTAGTTTCGAAGAAAAAGCCTTATCCCAAATGTTTTCTTATCCTGAAATGTATCAAAATATCACTTGTGTGACATTCCCACTTTTGTTGAAAATTTGGGAAAACTACTCGCATGTCACACCCATAAAAGTGAGAGCAAAATTGCAAGGGATCGTACCATCTCTGGAAGGGGCGGAAGCAGAGGGTGTTTGGGGAAGTTTGTAGAAAGAAGACTCTGTAGTAGCGGACCAGAAAAAGAACAATATGCATTTTTAGTCCCGATGAGAACTATAGAAATGACCTGAATTTGCAGAAGGGATTTTGAAAAGAGGAACTCTGCTGGGGGGATTGAATAACTAGGTTTGACATCAAGAGAACTAGTAGGGGATGTGCTAACACAGTTGATTTCCTGGTGTGAGGATATGAATCTTGGGCACGTTTCAGCGACAGCAGGAGCTGACTGTAGCTCTGTTTGCAAAAGGAAGACGACTTTGACTCCCAAAAGATCATTCAGAGTTTATGGCCGTGCTGAAGCGCGATGTGAGGGCAGTTGGCAGGGTGTTGCGACAGGGCGCGGAGAGGCACCGGCTGGAGCCGGGGAGGCGGTGTGGGGCGTGGGGCATGGGCCGTGGGGCACGGGGCTGGCTGTGGGCCCCGCAGGAAGCGCTCAGGGTCCTTGAGCAACACTGAAGTTCTGGTTTTGCGGCAGGGCCATGGCGGGGCTTGGGGAGGGCCCATGGGAGGCACAGAAGGCTCCCGGGGGAAGAAGAGTGTCTCTGTGGTGTGACAGAGACCGGAACGAAGGCAGTGGGCGACACACGGAGTGACACAAGGGGTGATAAGGAAGGGAGGAGGCCGCGGGCAGCGCGGGGCCAGGGGATGTCCTGGGAAGCTCCCCTCGCGGCAGGGCAGACGCAGCCCAGCCCGGCGGCAGCGGGCAGCCCCGCCGCAGCGCTACCGGGGGGCGCAGGGGCCGCCAGCCCCGCGGCGGGGGCCGGGAGCCCGGCGGCGGGGCGGCGCTGCCCAGGTACCGGGGGCGGACCGCCGCCGCCGCCCGCCCTGGGCGCCGCTCCCCGCTCGGCTCGGGTTACCTGGGCGGGCCGCGGCGCGGCTCTTCCCGTCTGGCCCGGCCCCCGCGACGGGAAGTGGGAGCGAGGGGCCGCGCTCGGCCGGCCGGAGCCATGGATCCTCCCGGCGCCCTGGATCCTCCCGGCGCCCTGCTGCGGGGCCGGCTTCTCCTCGCCGCCTGCTGGGTGGTCGCCGCGGGGGCGGCAGCAGGTAGGAGCGGGAAGGGGAGCGGGACCACCGGCCGGCTGCCGGCCCCGCGCCGGTTCGCCCCGCTCCGCTCCCGGGCGCTCGTCCCGGCGGCGGAGCCGGGGCCGCGGTGCCGCTCGCTGCCGGCCTGAGCCGGGGCCGAGACCCCCGCGGGGGAGCCGCTGCGGGGACCTTCCCGTGCGTGGGTCCGGCGGCCGCGGGAGCTGCGCTGCCCGCTCGGCTGTGGGCTCGGTGCCTATATGTTCATGCATTTAAGTCAAATGCTTTCATTTTGTAGTAGAACTCGCCCGAAGCGCGTCGGCTGCGTGCAAGGGCAACGCTGGTAGCGCTCCCAGCCTCTCGCCGGGCAGGGGAACGGGGATGCTTAAAAATCTGCTTTTCTCTCTCTGTAAGGCAGCGTTTGACAGGGTCGGCAGAAATCTTTTTAAGCTCGATCTTCGGTTCCCGGGACTGTCTCTGCCTTAAAAACCAAGCAGAAGCCCGGGGCCCTTCTCTCTGTGCGTGGGTCTTGCGGCGATTCCTGGAAAGGAGGCGAAGGCAGCGGCTGGCGGGGCTGCGGGCGCTGGGGCTGCGGGCGCTCCGGGCACCCTTGCCCGGCCTCTCCGCCTTGTGCGCCGCGGCTGCCCTTGCGTCGGGTCCCCTGGCTTTTGGAAGCGCGAACGTTTAGTTGCAGGAAAGATGCGTGTGTGCCTGAGGGGGTTTCGTAAGAACCGGGGCTCGAAGCCTTATTAGTTCTGTCTTTGCTCGTGTTATGGAAAAAACACAGTTGCAAACATTAGAGAATTGTTATTTTTCAACTGGCTTCAATTAGTTTTATAACTATGAAATCAACCTTAAGAAAATGCAGGAGGACAAATACAAGCTTTACAGCACTTTTACGATACTTGATGCAAAGTATTTGTTGAAGTTTCCACATTATGGCTTTTAGAAATAAAATGTTTTCTATGCAGGATTGCCTCAGCTAATCTCTGCCGGTTGCTGCTGCACTTTATTTCCTTAGAAGCATCACTGTGCTTTTGGTTTTTAAGAGTGAAATAATGTCTTGCCTATGTTTCGTAGTCGGTCTTTGAGTTGTTCTGCTAAATTGCTGTAGCGATGAGATTTTAATAACAGAAGTAGTAGACTGTATGTATATTTTATACAACACTGAGACTGATCAAGCCTATGAATAAAAGCAAATCTTCAGCTGAATGTATGTTAAAGCACAAGCTTCAGAATTGAATAATCTAAAACGTACTAGATTTAAGCTTTTTATGCTAATACAATTTATTCATTTATTTATAAACCTTGAATATTCCCAGTTCTTACTTTGTGCGGTTAGAAATCTGCAAGCTTAAGCACAATTGCTTCCAATCAAACCCATTAAAAGAAAATGTGTACTACTTCAGAACAGCAGTCAGGGGTGAGGCTATTTTTTTAAATGGTTTGTGGCTTTTGTAGGTAATAAAAAGTTTGATCGTGAAAAGACAATTCTTGGAGCTGTGTAATCTTGTTGAATAAATATATTTTTTTTTCTTTAACGTGATCTAAGGGACTCAGTGTTTGAAAACTTAAGGCCCCGATGCTGTTCCTAAAACCTGTTGTAAGTTTTTTTTAGTGGAACGGGTAATCGGCAGAGATGTTCTGGCTAGGCTCAGTTTTCTCAGAGGAGACTGCATTTTTGTAAGAACAAAAATTTCTCTTCTCTGCTCCCGAGGTCAGCTGTAAAACTGAACAAACAAAAAAATCCCAAAAGTTTTAAGTATTAAAAAAAGCTAAGCATATTCAGACTAAAACAGTAAATCCTAGTAATTATTCTCATTTTCTGTGCGAGCATACATTGTGTGCACATACACGTGGACACGCAGATGGTGAGAGTGTCTGATCTCTACCATTGCCTGTCCTTTAACTATGCAAAGGTCTGAGAAAGCTCCGGGAGGTTGATGAATTTTCTTCAAGCTTTGGCAGCTCTGGCTCTCGGGAAATGTAAGATGATGGTGTCACGGGCGCTTTGAGCAGAATTCTCGCTGAAAGAAGCTGTTTTGCCTTTCCATCTGCCCTCTTCCTTGCGCCAGCAGAAGGAAATGGGGCTGCATCGTGACCTGGATGGGAAAACCGATCTCGGTGGAATTATTCTGCCCTTTCCCTATGTGTTCCCCCAAATGTTGGGGTGGGTCGAGCCTGGTTTCCTGGGATGAGCAAGACCTGCAGCCCTAGTTGGTATCACTTTGAAGTGTTCGTGAAACTACCACATAACAAGGGTCCTTTCTTTCCACAGACAAATAGGTGGTGGTGCCTCAGTGACGATACCTGTAGGTACCCTTGAGAAGCAGTCTCATTTGGCCTCTTATTTCATATCTGCTAACAGTACACATTAGAGTAGCCCTTTAAAAAAAACCAACCAAAATTCACTTTCATTTTCTCAGGGAATTACCAATTGGCATTTTTTTCTAGAATTGGAGTCTGACACGCTTCAATTTTTCCTGGCAATTTTCTGTTTTCTGCCGTATTTCCCTTCTTTGTTTTCTAATACAACCTTTGAGCTGTGTGACTGGATGTTGAGCAGTCTGTGACTCAGTGCACAAGAGTAAGGAAGGGTCAATGCACAAATGGATTTATCCCAGCAACTATCTTTGAGTCATGGCTCTTCCTCTCCTTCTATTTTGCTTTTGGGAGGTGAAAAAAAAGTACCACTGAAGTGCGCCAGCAGTAAATTACTATTTGTCCCACACTGGTTTTGCTCACTGTGCCAGAGCACAGCATTAGAAGTTTAATAGGTGAGTAATTGAAAAAGCATTGTGGTTTCTTTGTTGTTTTTTAACATTCTCGGTTTTGCTTGGATTGGGCTAAATTGTGGTTCTAACGTACAGCTGTCGCCTGCAAGATGCAATCACTTGTCTTTTTAAAGTTTTCTCTCTAAGTCTGCATTGATGGATAATTTTGGGGTAGAATAAAGTGTTAATTGCTCCACAAAATGTATATGCTATTTTTACTAAAGATTCAGCGTGCATGATGCAAACTCGCAGCAGAAAAGACCTGAAAAATGAGACTTATCTTCCCTCCCCGAGCATAAGTTTCATTACCACAGCCGCTACGTTGTTGCACGCTGCAATTTCTTAAAAAATACTTTTCAATGATTTTTTTTTTGTGTGCGTGCGCTTCTTATAATTATTTAAATGATTAATGGACTGAGATAACAGGAATAATTAATAGAAACAATTTAGTGGGCAGTAGCTTATCTGATAGCAAACACGAGCTGACGAAGTTGAGAAATCTTTTATGTTCTTTTCTGTTGGAGAGTTAAAAATCTGTCAGTAGCACTAATGGTAAAACGTGGACCAACAGGATTGTTATACTGATAACTTCTTTCGTTTAGGAGCAAAAGTTCTTCCACCTCCTTCCAACCTGGACTACTCATTTATCCAAATCTGCACCCTGAACTGGACGTGGAACCCCCCAGAGAACGTCAGCAGTAGCTGCGACCTGGAGTATTCCAGCGACATCGTGATTGATGAGGTCCCTCAGGACAAAACAGTAAGTGCATCGCCTCTTTAAACTCTGCCATGCTCCAGTAAATGTCTTACTGTGATAAAATTATGTGTGTGTGAGCATATATCCATATATAAATATATATAATACAGTTTTAATATATCCTTTAATTCTTGTCATGGGATCAAAACCTCAAAAATGAGTCATACCAGCATGTGGGATCTTCAGATTAGAAAAATCTGTCTGTCGCTCTTTGATAATTGAGCTGCTACTGATAACGCAGAAGTACCATAATAATAATGTGAAAAGACTTGTTTCAGTCTTCGCTTATGCAGCTTTCTAGAAAAAATAAAATATATACAGGGCAGTCTACATCCTTAAGACTTAAATGGCAATTCGCAAAGGCTGATCTCCTTCACTTTGAACTCAATTTAAGAAAGAGGTGTGCACGTTAACCTTGGTGTAGTTGTGATTTGACAGTGCAGCATCTTCTGGAGGTAATGCCAAGTATTAATGTATTCCCGCGTTTGCCCTGTCCCGGTGCCTGCGCTTACAGTTATCCATGGGGATTGCGTTATGCATACAACATGGAACACATTTGTTCCCTGGAACAGAAATTGTAAAACATCTTTGGTTTTGGCTTTTGTTTTTATTTCTGTGTTAGATGGTTTGCAGCCCAGATGTGATCCTGAGGGTGGATTAACAACCGTTTGGTCAGGACTGAGAGCAGCATTGCCATGGTACTGAAGGGGCTGTAGGACAAATATTTTTACAATTTATTGCCAGTAAGATAATACGTTGTCAGTCCATAAGTCCAGACAGTCAGAAATTGAAGCCTTGAATATGCCCCGACTGAGGTCAGCAGCGCTGCTATTTTGGATATGGTTAAAATCCATACGATGCCTCTCGAAACAGTCCTTTGTTGTTGAGCCCTACTACCATTTTATGGTCTGATGTTTACAATGGCTTCTTTACGGTCACTGCTGCACTTTTCTGACAGCTCCAGGATATCCTGGACTTGAAGTAAGCCTGTGGTTTCGCAAACAGCTGAGCTGATTTAATGGCTTAACACTGCTAAAAGGGTGATATTTCATTTTTGACACCCTTTTCTCTACTGATCTTCATGCGACCTTTAGATGAGCCTGTTGAATTTGCTAACTCAGCAGAAACCTGTTTGCCTCTTCTGATGGGTTCATTAACAAATTAACACGTTGAAAGTCTGCTTGGTTAATGAACTGAACGAGTTTGTGGAAGGGTCTCACAGATGTTAAGGTCAGCAGCAGTGAAAGAGCTGTGAGACAGCGATTTCACATGGCAGGATGAACCAGACTGCATATCATCTTGCTGCATCTTTTTGCATTACAGCTGGTAGAACCTGGTCTGCTCATTGCTGTTGGATTTCCTTGCCCTCTCATTAGTGCCAATATTTTTTTTTTTTTTTTAATACACGAGCAGTTACACCATTCTTTGGTCATAACAAAGGTGGGGGTTTTTGTATCCTGTTTCCAGTTAAGTAAAAGACATCCCCCTAGCCCAATAAAAGATGCTCAAGAAAGCATGTGAGAAACGAGTAAGCCTTTTTCTCACACGCACACGTACTCCCTTCTGAAAATGGAAGCTCATAGACTACTTGGGCCTGATGTGATGTCATTGTATTTAATAGCCGTTTGTGGATTTGTTTTGATATTTTTTTTACTTTGCTCCTTAAATCCATGCAAACTCTTCTCATTGCTTTTTGGTTACGTCTTCAAATGTTCTTTCTTCTGTTCATCACACACTCGTGTGCACACATACAGAAAGATGAAGATTAGATCTGTAAACTCCTGTTTATGTAGCTGTAGTATAAACGTCCTTATTTTGCATTATCCATGAAGACCTACTGTAGGACCATTTCCCCCCATGTTATCGTTGTTCCTTGATCGCTGTATGGTCACTGCTCATGCCTACGGGTCACTGGAGTAGAAGTAGTTTTCCTTTGGTGAGTTCTGAGTGCACCTGATGAGGAAAAAAAGCTAAGTGATGCTGAGGCTTCCCATGGTGTCAGACACTCGCTTCGTTTGGCTTTGAGTTGCAGTCTTTCTGAGGGGCTGTAATGTATTCTTACATTAGTAGTAATTCCCATGTGTCTGATACGGTATGCCAAATGGTCTCGTTTTCTTCTCCCCCTATCTAAACCCAGGAATGGAGTAAGAGTCGCTTCCGTGTGACAGATACGTTCTTGAATGAGGAAATGCGTTTCAAAGTGAGAAGTGAATGCAAGTACAGTAACGCCAGCAAGCCCAGCCGATGGGTGGAGACCTCTCTCCTGCCAAAAGGTAACACGTGCAGTGGCCAGACCTGAGACAGACGTGCCTCTCGTGGCCTGAGGAGACACGGCCTTGTGTTCTGTCCTATTTTAACAAAATGTCGTAGAAACATATCGTAGAGAAATAGAGAGACACCAGGCGCAAGGGCTAGCTCAATTGGTAGAGCTTAGACAGAGCAATTATCCTACATTTAAACACAGCTGGAGTCTTCTGATGCTTAAAACCTTATGGGCAAGCTTGTAAAATTAAAATGCTCTTCCAAGGCGATGATGTGATTCCTGTCATTCCTCTTGTCCCTGCCGTGCTGTGGTTGTGAGACAAGAGATCACTTAGGTTGTATTAAGCCTGCTGACTTCATGACTAACATCTAAGTCAGTTTATTTTGTCTGATTTTTCTGTACAAGCATAAGTCCCTAAAATAACCCTACATTTGTAAATGTTAGAGGGATGAATATGGCAAATTTAACAACTTGTTGAATAAACAAGTGACTTAATTAAATAATTATAGTAGGGTTCTCTCTTTTCAAAAGAAAAGACTGGGGTCTACAAAGCTGTGCATAGCAAAATGAGTAGAGAAAAAATATATTTTGTTTCTTACCATCCAGAAATAAATAAGGAGTCCATAGCAAAATTGTTAGGAAGCAGACTTTAAGGAATAATGTATTCTGCTGGATGCTGGAAATTAGGAGGGACAGCAAGGAAATAGAGACTCTTGCCGTGAGTAGTAAAAGTCTGTCTAACCCAGGAGCATAACTTGATATGGATGAAAACGGCATATGGACGGGAGAATCTGAGACCTTATCAAGTCTGCATGTCTGTCAAAAGGGTATTCTGGAAAATCAGGGAAGCAGATCATTAGGACAGCCTGTACTACACAGTTGGGGCTTTTAAAAGTCTGCTTGCAGATAAAATATTTTTAACTAGTTCTCGGAATAGGAAAACCAGTTTCATTTTCCTATACTCTTAGACAGTCACTACTTCAGGGAGAATGCAAGCTTGGAAGTAGAAAGTAGTTTGGGGTTTGCTATCTGTAAAAGTCTGGACTGTTGATAAAATTAACATTCTTTTTTTTTTTACTTCTTGGAGATGTTGCGACTTGTTAAAAGGAAAAAATATCTAATATGCTGTAATATGACAATACAGCATAAAGAACTTGTACCATACAAAAATGCAAGATTGAATATGAAGGACTTTATTCCATAATTGCTCTGCCTGGGAGATACGTTGACATCTCTATTCACAATTGCTATGTACTCATTTGTATTTATGTTCTGTAATCTGGGGTTTCGATACATTGAAGAAGTTGAATGTCTAGAGGTATATGGGTCTCAATTAAAAATTCAACTTACCCCACTGTTACTTTTATCCATATTTAAGATCTACAGATACTTCCATATTCAGAATACTGAGAAACTAATACTGTATCTGGAAAAGATACTGTAATTAACTGCTGCCTATTTTTAATGTTGATGGCTGTAATAACTATAACAAAGCTAAGTGCTATCCCTATAATTGCCAGTTACTTTAACTTCTGTTTAAAGTATCTGTAGTTTAATAGAACAAAATATTTTCCTAACTCAACACCTTGTCCTTAGCATCAGGTAACTCTAGGTAGTAATTCAGACGTGCTGGGAACTGAGATTCGCTGTTATGATTAGCTTGCATTTAGAAGTTGCCCTGCTGAGATTTCGGCTATTGCAAGCAGCAAACAGCTGGAATTCATCACTGGCTGCGCTGAGACAGGCAGTGCAGGCTGAGAGGTAACCCATCTTTGCCTTCCAGACAGTTTCAGGGACGTTTTACTTCTGGAATTTGGGGTGAAGACTTTGCTGGCAAAATAAATCTCAAGAGACCTTTCCAACTTGCCTTGCAGGTATTCCAGGTACTGCTGCTGTTGACTTGAGCTGTGTTTGGCACAATTTGGAGTACATGGTTTGTACGTGGCATCCTGGGGAGAATGCAAGCATTCATACCAATTATACGTTGTTCTACTGGTTCGTATGAACTTTTTATTCCCAACTCTAATGTGCTTTAGCCCTAATCTTTCGTTTTACATTACACATTTTACTTGTCTGCTTCCTGTTGCTTTGAAAGATCCCAGGGCATTGCATACAAGTTAGTGTTGGGTCCTGTCCAACAGAAAACTTTGCTGCTGAAGGGTCAAGAGGTTGCTGTTGCTGAGTCTTTTTGGGAAGTTGATATAACTATTATTTGAATCACTGGCTGCTTCTGTAGCCCATTTTAAAATAACTGCTGTTGCTTTCTAATTTTTTCTAATTGTGGATCCAAAGACGGAAAAATTAAGAACCGAGCGAGGCCAATATATTAATTGCTTGCTTTGCAGCCCAACAAACGTGGGCCGTTTAAGTCACAATCACTCACTAATGTATGTGTCAGCTCTTAAATGGTTGGAAAATGGTATGAAAGCATTAATAACACTTAGCAGTAGTTTTGTTTGTATCTTCTGTGTCATAAATAACAGATTCACCTTGAAAGTTATGGAGAACATCTTTTTATCATCATCCACGCTTGCCAGCTGACTGCCATAAATAGACTCTTGTTCCAAAGGAACAGAGTTGTGGTGTGAGCAAAAACTTGGCAGCGAGATCTGTGCACGCTAATCTGTGCGTACTTCTGCATGTTGATGGGGCTTGTAAAATGCCAGATTGCATTAGCTTCTGTGGAAATATTGAAGTTTTCTTTCTGAAAGCCCCTCGTTGTAGTTTTAAATCAGCTTTCTGTCCTATCTGAACTAACTAAATAAACTGTTTCCTCTTCCTCTCCAGTGGCAGCCTCGCAGGCTAACCGTTCCATTTAATGCGTTTTGACAGCAAACAGCAGAAAACTTGCTGCTTTAGTTGAATGCAGGGAGGACTATTCTCTCTTTAAACTGCTACCCAAAGAAATTTTTTCTTTATTACAAGAACAGTATCAATGAGGCATTGAAGATCTGAATTTCTGGGTATATAGATACTTACTGGAATAATGCTTTAATTGGAGCTATATATTTTCAACTTACCACTTAGTTTTAATGAAAGATGCAGCTGCAGTGACAGCAAAGTGATTTGATTCATGCTGTCTAGAAAGAAAAATACTTTTTTTTCTAGTTTTAAAGCTGAAAACTAAGGAAACACTTGATTTTTGGACTGAAAGATACATTTTCTATAATGCAGGCGAGGGTTTGGTTTTTGGCTGTGTGTTTGGGGTTTTTCATCTTCATTTTGGGTTTTTTTTCCCAGAAATGACTGAACAATGGCCTGAAAAATTATTGCTTAGTTCCATTTTATAGTCGTCTCCATTGTTATTTTCCTCTAAAACCCTGTCTTTTCATCCGAAGTGAACACGAATATGACATTAGCTTAGAACAAAGGAAGCCGGTCAGCGCACAGTAAGCCTTGCCGAACCGGGGGCTTACGAGAGCCGGTGGCTGCATCGGCAGGGTGCTGTGAGAGGTGAGAAGGGCTGGGTAAAAAAGGGGTCTGTCCTGAAAACACGACAGACGGTTTGGGCTTCCCCAGCCCCTCTATGTTGAGATGTGAAGTAGGGGAACGTCACTCTTATTGTGCTCCTAAATGAAGCTCTGATTTACTCTATGTCACTTTTAAATAAATAAATAAATAATCCGTTTTCTCGGGAGGAAAAGCTACCGGCATCTTTTCATTGGAACTTGGGGAACAAAGAGAAGCAAGGAAGAAGGTTGTCATAGCTTCTCTGTTGCTGGAAGTGAATACTGACATTTTGAAAAGCAAATGCAGGCAATAGGTGAAGCTCGACCGTCTCAAGCGAGAGCTGCGATACCCAAGGCGTTGCTGAAGGAGGTTGATCAGCTCATTCTATCACAGCAGTGAAATTCTGTTGACGGGAAGTGATCCAAATCAGTTTGCTTTCTGAATATTTTTTTTTTCCTTGTGATTGTTTTCCCATGTGGAAAATGTGAACCCAAGCTGAAAGCAGCTGTTATATTTGGTGCTTGGATATAAAGCAAAGCTGCCTCTCTTTCTGCTACTTGACACTCTCTACAAAAATAATATTCTTTCTAAAGCTTGAGAGAAATAAGAAGCTTCTCACTTCGCTTAGCTTTACTTTTATATATGCTATAGCACAGCTTTAATGCAAGATCAGCCTTTAGAATTTGTAATAGGTTTAAGAACAAGCTTGCCCCTTGCTGTCCTATTCTTTCAAAGTTTAAAAAATATTTTTATTCCTGTAGGTTTGATGGTTTGAAAAATCATAAGAAGTGCAACAACTATTCTATGGACCAAGGAATCTTTCGATGCGTTTTCAATCTTACCTTCCCAAAGGTCACCAATACTTACCCAGCTATAAGTATTTTGATTAAAGATGATTCTGAAGAAATTAGGCCTGTGTGTGCAAGTAAAAATCCTACCACCCTTGGTAAGTTTGGCACCACATTATAAAAAATAATTTTAAAAAGAAGTTTGCTAGTTTATCGTTGTGTTTGAGAAGCTTGCAACTCGTAAGCTGTGGATGAGACAACATGATTAGATGCTCCCTTCTTCTATTGATCTTTGATTTGGGAATTATATAGGCAGGGTTTGGTTTTTGAGGGGGTGGATGTTTGGTGTTTGGTTTAGTTTTGTGGGATGTTTTTCCCTCACTCATTTTTACTCTTACTCTTTTGTTGTTTTTATTCTTTCTGTACTTTTTGGTGCTAACTTTTTCCCCTTTCTATTCCTAAACTGGTATCTGTGTAGTATCACGCAATACAGGACTTCTAACCACTTTCGTAACCAGTGAAATATAATTTTTAACTTACTTATTCTTCTATTTTGTATTTCAGTGAAACCTGCTACACCAAGAAGAGTTACACTGTCAAAGATTAATGATGAAATATATGTAGAATGGAGTCAGTCAGACACCTTTCCAGAAAACTGTTTATTTTATGAAGTTGAATATCACAGTGGTGATTTGGACACCGCTCAGATAATTAAAGTAATTTTTTATTACTTACAGTTAACTGATTTTTTTTCCTATGTATCTTTTATAACTTGTGTTGATATTCACAGTAGCTCAAATATTTGAGCTACTGTTTAAAATCTGTTTAAAAATGAAAAATTATATATGCTGCATGTGAATGGGTCTGGTGCATGAGCTGGAAGTGGTGTGTGGACATCAGGTTTTTCTCCCATACAGTAGGTTTCTTGTAGTAATGTCTGTACAATGCAATTCCTATGAGCCTTGAATCCTCGCCATCGTTGGTTATGGCAAAGCAGTACTGTGTAACAACAGTCAGATAAAGAAGTGTATGCTAAACTAAACAACACTTATCAGGAAATACACTGCGGTGCATGTACCTGTTTGCTTCTCAGTGATATGGGACTTTGGTCTGCTGGTGTTGGGTTTTCCTGGTGTTGGTCTGCACTCGGTCAGATGACTGTCTTGTTCTTGAATGATGTGACTTGATTGATTACCGTAAAGCAAAATTAGTTGTGTGCGCACACGAGAACACAGAATGTTATACAGAAAAGCACAGGGACAAAAAGACTGAGGATGGGCGGGGTGGGAAGATGTATCTCAGAACTCTTAGGGACACTGATTTTAATGTATGTATAAAAAGTATTGACTTCAGTGTCTGGATGTACTCATGCCTGTATCTGCATAGCCAAACTGACTGTACTGTTTGATCAGGATGGTAAACAGTGTGATACGTTTAAAAGTAAGGTGCCAGTCTTCTCCTGCGGAGCATATTTAGTCGTTTGTCCTACCCCAACAGTACTCGAATAATAGCAACATTCCTCAGGAAACTGGCATTTTGGATCAAAAATAAGTGAAGTTTGATCCCAGCCAGTGTGTTTGCGTGTCTCTGTAGAGGCATCACAGAAGACTTTTGCATGGTCAAAGTTGGATCGGCATTGCTGCCCTGACAAAGGGGAAGGCAGCATAAATCACAGATGTTTCTCAAAAGAAAAAAAAAAGGCAGTGTTCCAGACATGGAGTCTTAGTTTAATCATTGATGCCAAATGCTGTATGATAGATGTAGCAGTGAATAAGTTTAAATCTTAGCTTTGGAATCTCTATTTAGGCAGTCTGTGCTGGTTAAATGCTACTATGTCCTTTTTTATGAAGTTCAGTATTCGCAAAAAGCTCTTCTATCAGAGCATTCAGAATACATTAACTGCACAATGAAAATGAGCTTGTAAATGACCGAGAATATGTTGGTCATTGGACAAGGCAAATTACCTTTTCTTTTCACCTTAGGTTGAAAATAATTATACGTCAATTCCTAGCGTTGATCCTAATAGCAAGTACACCTTCAAAGTGAGAGCGAAACCAAAGCCCGAGTGTTACAGCAGCAAGCTCTGTAGTGACTGGAGCGAAGAAAAGAGTATTGGTGAGAGCACTTGTTCCTGCAATTTGTTGCACTTTACTCTTCATCTGTAAGGCGTCTAATACCTTTTGTCTGCTAAGTAAATGGGAGTCAAAGATCATCTTCCTATGTATCTATTTAATTTCAGGTGAAAAGAGGGCAAGAGAGTTCTAGTCCTTCAGCAGTGCCATCGGTTACTGCCCGCAGTGCTTTATGTGCTGATGGGGTTGCCATCCGTGTTGCTGTGCAATGACCCCTCTCCAGTGCTGTCAGCTTTTCAGCCCTGAGTCTCGCTGGTTTTCATTTTCTTGCCAAATGTATCTACATTATAATACCATGCTTTGAAAAATGAGTCCTTGCCTACAGAAGTGCTAGTGTGTTTGAAAAACATTCAGTCTGTGAATTAATTAGGGAATGAATGAATTCGTTGTCATTATTCCTAAAAAGCCTCCCAAAACATCCCTAAGTTTCTACAATTTTTCTTTTCCAGGTGAGAAGACAGACTCTGCGTTCTATTTTGTTTTAATAGTCACCATTCCATTAATAGTAGCAGTATCTACGATAATTCTACTAGTTTATCTAAAAAGGTAAATAATGATCTCCCTTTATTTACAAGCCACGAATTCAGATTGGTCTTTGACTTGCGTTACAATTCATCTCTCTTCCAGGTACCTGTCCGTGATGTGGCATGTTTCAGTAGCGCCTGTTTTATCCGTAACATGCATTGCGTAACAAAAATGGCAGCACCGTTGTGCCTCAGCCATTAGAATTAGGTTTATAGACCATAGACATGCTCTGGTTGCGCTTGTGTAACATTGCTTATGTATGCTCAGAGTTAGACTCTTGTTGCACAGCTATTGCATCCCCTCTCTTTAAGCAGCGAAGTCCAAATTCAAAATTAAGCTTATATATAAAGTATATTTCACCAGATTTTTTAAAAAGTCCACTTTTCCTGCAGTCTTTGTCAACAGTGGAAGCTATTTAGAATCTGTCTGTGTGGATATTCCCATTTCCTTTTGGTTTGGAGAGTAAAAATGAGAATTGGGCTACAGTTGCAGAGAATGAAAGCTGGCCAGTGATGTCAAAGCTGGCTCCACAAATTTTCTTGACCGCACCCAAGTATGACATTGAAATAGTGATTTTTAAATTAATACATCTTTCGTCTAAAGCTTTTCTTTTTAATTTTCTGAAGGCTGAAGATACTAATTCTTCCACCAATTCCGGACCCTAGAGAAATTCTTAAGCGCATGTTTGGAGAGCAGAATGAGGATTCCCAGGTTAGTAAGAAGCTGTTGGGCCGACTAATCGATTGAACCAGAGTCTGTAGGCTTCCGATTTTCTTTTTCCTAATACCTATGTCTATCTTAAAACCAACTGTGTGTACGTAAGTATGTCATATGCAGACTAAGTATTTACAACAGTAAGAGTTGTTCAGAAACAATTGCCCAAAGCTGAGAGGGATGTTTTCCCTCAAATTGCATATACTTTTCTGGATACATTAATAGAATTGCATTATTCTGTTATTTAACAGACTGCTAGTCCCTTAAATGTGTTTTGGGTTGGTTTGGGGATTTTTTTGGCTCGTGGTTTTTTTGGTTGTTTTTTTGTTTGTGGTGGTTTGTTGGTTTTTTGTTTGGGTTTGTTTCTTTTTTTTTTTTTTTGCAACTCCACTAAACTACTTCTCTTGAACATTCAGGTCTTTCTCTGCTAGTTGCTCATATTTATGATGCTGAATAAAGCCGTTCATATTTGACTTCCAGAAGCTTGTCTTTTCGGCGCTTTTACATTTGTCACAGTCAGCTAGCTATGAAGTAAATCAGCTCCTCATTGGCAAAAGAACAAGATTAACTATAGCTGCTTCAAGCTTTGGATGAAAGACTTGTTATGGGCCATTATTTCAGGAAAAATAAACATAATACTGATTATGAAGCGTCTTATTTCTAAACAAATCTAACTCAGTAGCTCTTTATAAAAATCGTAAAGGAAGTGCACTGACAAGCCCTAATTCAAACCTGGACATGAGGCAATGTATGTTGCTCTCTGAACACAGTCCTTGCATGGAAGGGACCTTCTGGTTCACTGTGGCATCTCAAAATTGGTGCTACCTGTGAAACGTTTGTAGAGGATAATGACTATCTGGGTGTCTGGTGCTGCATGTGCATTGGATGTTCTCAGTTGAAGGGGAGTTGCAGGAATCGCTGACTTTTTGAAAATAAGTCTCCTTTCGTGGCCTCCCAATTGCAAATGGAGGCAGAGTCCAAAATCCAGTAGTCCCTTTTTCCACAGGGGTATTCTGAGTTCACCTAATAATAAAACAAGAACTATGCGGAAAGCATGGATGTGGCTTCCTAGTTTACTATATTTTGGATAAATATTTCAGCACATATTGCTCATTAAGGGACTAAGACGTGACTTTTGGCCATGAGGATTATAAGTACGGTAGCTGTTACACTTTGTCATGCGTTGGCAAGTGCTTTGTTACTGCCCCGAGTAACGCTACGTTCTTGCCTCTGAGTATTATCTTGATCTTCTCGATGTGCTCAGGGTCTCAGTGAAAACTCTGCTAAGCCTGTACATCCTCACTTCATCCTCCTGCCTGAGCTTCACCCGTTAGCTGTCATTGGAAGCACTCTTAAGATGATGGGGACCAACCTTCAGCTCTTCCTTGTCTCCAGAGAGGACAACTCTTCTGTCAACCAGGCTTAAGCCATGTCCCTAATCAGCACACTTTGCTGCCCAGCTACCTTGGCTTTTTCAGCATAATACGGGCTATATGTTGTGAAACGGGTCTGTCTTACTCTTATTGGGCTGGGAAAACAATGCTCGCCATGAAGAAACGCTGTTAAAAATGTTGTTCTTCTTTTTCAGAGCTGTGCAAAGGATGATTCTGTGAATGCTTATGACAGGATAATTAAGGAAGAAGAAATTCATTCTTTAATTTTAACAGAAGCTCCAGAGTGCGCTAATGCTGAAAAAGAAAACCGATAAACTCTGTTTTAGCAGTGAAAGATAAGGAAATACTTTCATTCTTGCTCCCGTACCTCAGGTGACAGTGTAGATGTGAAGAGGCCTGCAAGACATTCACCGACGTTCACCTCACTGCGGCTTTTCTGAGGCTTACTACTTTGATGGTCAGAAGATACATCGCTAACAGTGGCCATTCCTCCATCTCTGCTAGAAATACTCATCTTGGATCATTTGAGATGAGCGTGTACATAAATTTCATCTGACCGCATTGCAGCATCTTTCGTTCTGGCTCCGGCCAGCTCTACCCTATTACTTGTCATTTGCACTTGTGTTTGTGCCTCACGTTAGACTGTAAATGTTTTTTTTGGAGCAAGCACTGTGACTTCTCTGAAGTATTTGGCTCTATTTTTGCAGCAGGTGAGATGAGGCTCGTTTACAGTAGATGGCTCGTTAGTGCTACGACGTGGAAGTGCTGCCAGGTAGGATGGCAGAGCATGGACCATTTGTGGATAGCCTGTTTCATGTGCTCCAGGGCAGGGCGCTTTCCAGAGAGCATTTATGGACTGACCTTACGCTTCTGGATGGTGTGCGTCAGCTGTGGCCTGGTCAAACCCAGTAAGAGGGTGGTTTCTTAATCCTTTCAAGTGCCTGTCCTCAGATACCTTGCCTTCATGGACTTCTTAGGTTAATTATACTTTGTTTAAAATGATAAATAGAATTTTTTACCTGTGTTGTGCAGTGGCAGATAACTGTATTGAGTCTCACCAGACTGTGATTCTACTTTGGCCATATTGGCCTGAAAACACCTGATTTTTGGAAGCTGAATCTGTCCAGCAAAATTATCAGGATGGATGCATGAGTCTAAGGAGCTGTGGTCAAATTGATTAGCAAGTGCTAAACCACTGAAACCGAATTAATTTAAAGACTTCAAGACCCGTCCTTACTGCTGAGCTGATGGATTTGGGGGAGGGAGGGATGACAACCTTGGCCTGCTTTCTAAGGGATAAGCTTTATTCTTTTTATAGTGATGATGCTGTGATTTGAGCTTCCCCTCTCGGAGCTTAGCAATTTAAAACAAGGTGCTGATTTGACTTTAAAAAAAAAAATTTCTTCTATATTTTACTGCAGCAGCTTGATGACTTTATTTTTTTTTTTTTTTAAATCATGACTTGATTTGTTAATTTTTTGGTGGGTTTGTTTTGAGGTTGCTTTACCCAGCAAAGCTCAACAGATGTTTTCTGGCACAACTGTGACATTTCTCTGCTCTGAATTCTGAGCGTTAGTTTCTACCCTGTGCTGCAAGGGTGTTAACAGCAGTACCTTGGTTGTGCTGGAGGCAGAAGGTAATGTAATGGGGAGTAAGGGATCCACGCAAGCTGTTTATGGTTAGTGTTCAGGAATTTCTTGCTCCTCCGAGCTACGTGCAGACACATTAGTCATTGATATAGTCAGTCATAGCAGACTGAGAAGAGATCTCAGAAGTTTGCTAGGAACAAGCTCTATAGCCACTAACCTTTTAAAGTTCAGCCCTGTCCTCAAACTCTGTTCAATCAGAGATCTGAAAGAACTAACGGAACTTGCTTTTTAGCTACAAACTTACATCCTTTACCCTCTTGTGTATTCCCTCCCTTTCAATAAATCCAATTCTTTCCTCAGTCCCCACTGAGCCTCTCAAATACACGGTTTCCCCCACATCTCTTATCTGCCTCTCGTTACTGGTAGTAGAAAGGGGAGGAGAAACGTAGCAGAACCAGCAGACCCCATATTAGCTTAAATCTTTTACTGACAATCAGGCTTTAAAAAAAAAGACGTTATAAAAATTGGTTAATGAGACAAAACGAGAATAAAGCCTCAGGGATTTCAGCGAAATAAAACTCAGGTTATACAAAGTCCGCTAGCAGCACTATCTGATATTCCAGAGGTAAAGCAATGCCATGGGGGAAAGGGTAATTAAATTCCTGTGCCAACTTCATTCCCTCTCCCTCGCAACATTTGTATCATTATAGCAATATAAATATTTCTCAAATCTACCTCATCTAGAATGTTGCTCGTCATAGACCACTAGACAAACAGAAATGTATGATTTCAAGATAAGTAAGCATAACAGTGTAATATAAAGTTTTGTGGCTTTCAGTATAGCAATCTAGGAAGATGATCCTTGGTGCTTTACCCTAAATTGTTTTGACTTTTGTTTTGGTGTTTATGGTAAAACCAAAGCTTATTTGTTTGAAAAACAAACAAAACAAATTCATAAAGCCCAAGGAGAGGGAAAAACAGATGGGAAGTGTTAGGCCAAAAGGAAGACTTAAATGCAGAGGATGGTGTAGATCACTATAGAGAAATGTTTTACGTAATTCTTTGTTTCCCAGTAACAGTAATTGACACACTTCCTAATGAATGGATTTCTTGAGCCTGTGTTTTGGCATGTAAAGTAAGCGTCTGAGTATATTTTCATTTTTAGCGTGTCTTGTTTATGGTTAGGGGTTTTTTTAGCTTGAAATTTTCCAAGTTTTGCTATCATTTGTTTGTTCTTCATTGCAGTTACTTGATCTGTAAGTTGTTTAAAGAATGAATAAATATGTTTGAATGTTTTTCAATATAATTGCATGGCATTTCGTTCTTGGGTTGAGAAGGTGATAGACTGAGACAGAAGAGACGGCCGTGGTTTAATGAGAAGCCATGTCTGGGGCATGCGGAACCCAGAGAAGAAAAACTGAGTGTTGCTTTGCCCTCTTCCCTTTCAAAAGTGAACTCAGCCCCCACGATCGGTGGGGAATGCCACAGCTGCTGGTGTTTTGGCTGGGGTAATGGAACGGAGATGGAGCTGTGCACAGGGCTCGTGCTCTCACCCCACGTGTACTCAATGCCACGCTACTTTCTGACATTGGCATATTTTTGCATAACACCATAGACAGTTAATAAATTCTCAGACTGGGGTTTGACTGAGGTTGCTGTAGCCTTACCAAACGTAGCTCCAGTATTTTATGTCTTTGTTAGCTGCTGAAGTCACTAAAAATGCCGTGTTGCTAAACTGATGAAAGCCATTACCTAGCCTTAGACCCAAATGTGTTCAAGTGCCAAATAAACACATTGGCTCCTTTGAAAGATTCAGGGAAAGCATAATTTGTTCCCTTCAGTTCAGTGAGCACATCATTCAAAATTAAGGAATAAACTGTGAAGTTAAAAAACAAGTCAATTTGGATTTTTTCTTTTCCAATTCTACAGTTTCTGTGGCAATAATGACCAATGACGATTTTAATCACTCACCATAAATGACCTTTTCCTATTTTAATACATTATGTTAAATAATTTAAGTTTCCTGTATTTGGCATGCTAGAAAAATTAAACACTTATTTTTCTTTTTTTGTGAATTTTAATTTATTTCAATTAAGGAATGCCATGACATAGTTGGACAGCTTTAAAGGAGTCAATAGATGAACAGACCGAATTGTAAGCTGTTGTGTTTCAATGCTTACTAGGTAGAACTATTCACAGATTGGGAATTTCCATTCACTGGAAAGTATTCAATAAACTTTTAGTTCTGAGTTGGAACATCAAATATTCAGAATTTCCCCTGGAAGGGAAATGTTGAATTATTTTTTCATTTTAAAAAAAAAAAAAAAAAAAAAGAAACTTTCAGTTCTGGAGGGTTTTCCCCTCACCCAAGCAAGCGTGGGAGGTAGGTGAGTGGAAGCCCAGGTACGGCCAGGGTGCTGCAGAAACCTCCCTCCCTTCTCACCCCAGCACCATGGTTGGGCAGCGGCTGAGCTCTTCAGGTCCAGGAATGGGCACGGCGGGGCTGGGAGGAGCAGATCTGCCAGGGTTATTGAAAGTTCATCAAAGTGATTCTCAAACATTTCAGTTTTACTCAATATTTGCAAAAAAATGTTTCATGGGAGCAACCCCCCTCGGTTGTATTGCCAGCTGTAGAAATGTGGCTTCTAGATAATACTTAAAATCCAAATGCAAAACCAGATTAAAATCTCTGTTTGGATGAGCTTCCTGCTAGCTACGTTGAATCATGATGAAAGTAGGAGACTTGAGATCACTTTGAGGTAACTAAATCCACGCTGTCACCACAGCAAAGCAACCCGGGTTCGGGTGGGAGGCGCAGGAGGGAGACAAAATTTCTTTCAGGTCCGGAAACTCTGCCTCAGGTTTGCAGTGCGTAAGAGCCCCAAAGCTCGTCGATGACTTTCGGGTTTGGGGGTTTTTTTCCTCTCTTTTCTCCAGCTATGTTGGTTAGGTTAATGAAATCCTTTCTCTTTGCTTGTAAACCTTGTGTTGTTTATCACTAAAGTATCCCTTCTACAGCTGTACTCTGGTTATTGCCAAGTAGTCTTCGGAAGGTAATAACTCAGCAGGGAAAGACGATCGCGGCTGTCACCGCAGAGCTGTAAAACAGCCAGTGTATTCTAGTAATACTCTCTGCTCCTTGTTTTGCTTTTGCCAAAGTACTGCAATTATTTTGATGACTCTTGCACAAAGCATCTACAAAGAGATGCTTTCCAGTTAACCAGTGCTTCCAGTAATCATACTCGGAGCTTATTACATTGATGTTTTCCTCTATTTAATTTGGCTCAAACTGCTAAAATGGACTTGGCTAAAAGCATGATGAGATTGAAGGCTTAGTGAGAAAGAGGTTTTGTTAAGTTCAGGCACTGTCACTTTTTGGAACCTGGACAAAATTTACTAAGCTAGATCAAAAGTTAGGAGCAGCTTGAACCAGGAGTGAAACTGATGTCAGCTCTACTTTTAAAGCAAGGCCCTATATCTTCTGTGCCAAAAAAACCCCAGCGAGTATGTGCTTCATGCTAGGAACAAACTGGTGTGTGCAATAGGCATCCTTTCCTATTGACCTAATGAAAGATCAATTAGATCCCATGCTATCAGCAATTGCTGCCTCAGAGCTCTCTGCACATGGACAGTGGAATTCTGTAAAGTCTGAAATACCAGAAATGAGGCGTTTTTAAAGCATTTACCTATGTCACTGCCACTTCTCCTGAACCTGTTTTAATGCAGCAAATTGAAACAAAATCCATTGATTTTTTGACAACAGCAGTGGGAGCACCAAAATTAGCTCGTGTCTATCTGTTTTGCCTGTTGGAGCCTTTCTCCCTCCTGTACTTCAAAGCCTCTTAGCCTCACTAGTTTCCTTCCTTCACACAAAATGTCAGTGTAGAAACTTCAAAAATGCCAGCTAGGTACTCTTAAAAGGTGTGAAACTGCTCAGTCCTTCAAATGTCAAAGTTGGTTGCAGGGAAAGCTACTCAGGGTATGGCTATTTAGTTTTAATTTCATATCCTGTCACGTTCTAGGAGAACATTCAGCTGCAGATAACCCTGACTACATCAGCAGGTGCTAAGGCAGAGCCGTTAGTCGACATTTTTCCACAACTGGTTTTCATAGAGCTTTTATTGCCTACAAGACTTTGCCTCTTGTTTTCCTAGGGGGAATAAGAGGTAGAGAAGCTGGTAACGTACCAGTCAGAGAGAAGGGCATCTGCCTTTCTGTCTGTGGGACTTGAAGGGCTGTGTTTGAGCTCGGCTTGGAGCAAAAATCCTGCAGCCTTGGAAACACTGGGCCATTTTTCCTAGGTGTGTAACATTTATTTGTTTTGTTTCTGGGATGTATGTAAAACAGTATTGATCATCTGTTATTAAAGCTTAGGTGGCGCTGGAAGAGTTGTCAGGGTACCAGCTGCCCTGTGCTCTTCTGCTGAGCTGTGCCAGGACAGAGCGCGCTTGGGTGGCGGTTTGTCCAACTCCTAAAAAAAATCTCTAGTGAAAGAGTTTCCCAAATGTTCTGTCCCGCTGCTGTGTTCTCCTTAATTAGAAAACTCTCCCAGTAACTGACCTAAATTGATTTTGCTGCAAACTAAGTCGCCTTCTCCTCCTTCCTCCCTTCGCCAGGGACCATGGTTGTTTAGCATCTGGTTCGCACTCTGATCACTCTGCCTTGAGATCTGTCTCTGCTCTTTTCTGCTTTGGAAAAAAAAAAAAAAAAAGCCTGCATCTTTCAACCTCATCTCCTAACTTATGCTTCCTAAATCATTCATCGTTCCTGTTGGTCTTCCCTAGAGCTGAGTGCATTGCTATTTAAGCCAGACTGCATCATCCCCAAACCAGCAGAACAATTACCTTATTTGTCTCTCAGTCTTCTTTCCCCAAGCTCATCCAGAACAAGTAGCTTCTCCTTCTTTCTGTGGCAGCGGATTGTTGTACAGCTGCTCCTCAGTTTGCGGCTTTCTACGATTTCTGAGCTTTTAGCAATGCTGGGGCCCTGTCAGTCACTCCTTACTGCAAAATTGATTTCTCCTGCCTAAAAGGAATTCTTTTAACAATTTTATTGGATTGCATTTTTGTCACTTGTGTTGCTGTGCCATTTGGAAAACAGCTGCAATTTTTTTTTTAGAGTCTAATTGTGTCCCTGAACATCTTTCTAACCACTCCTCCTTTGATATAATCCATGAAGTGCCTTCTTCCCCATGATCAAACTGTTTAAAATGCTGAATAAAGCTGTTAACCTGACAGATTCCTGCAAAACAGCAGCATTCGCTGTCCTGCTGGGTGGTCAAGTGCTCTTTAAGAGGGTTTTTTTTCAGCTAGCTGCATATCCATCTCGGTGATTAACTGTTGTATTTCCTCAAGCTGATTAGAAGGATGTTGCCTCATACGTTAGGCCTATCAGAAAGCGACACGGGATTGATTTGGCACAATCTGTTCTTGGTGGCTGGTAAACAACATGAAGAAGGGGTACAAAAAACTGTTTACTTTGCTCCACAATTACGCTAGGGATAGACGTCGGACAAATAGACCAATAATTTCTTGGATGCTTCCTTTCTGAAGACAAACAAGATGTCTGTCCTTCAGTTTTTAAAGACGACTTCTGTTTGCTACAGGCCTCAAGGAAAACTGCCCATGTTTCAGGTTGCATCAGTGTTTAGATCGTTACATGCTGCAGGATTAATAAGGCCCTGCCCACATGAAGACATCCACTTTATCTGAACGTTCTTCAGCCTGTTCGTCTGGATGTATGTTTGTTTGCTTGTTAATTTGCTCTGGTTATAGATAATCCTTTTTGTAAAGACTAAAACAAAAGAAAACTTGACTGCACCAAGCCTCACTGTGGCTCTTTCTGATCTTTCCCATCAGGTCATGAGCCTGCACTTCATCTTCCTTTAGCTTGTAGGGTATCCAAAGGCTCTTTTCTTGTCTGTTTTGTCCCCAGTTAATCAGGACTCATTTTAGCCTGTTGATTTCATGCCCTCAGTCGTGCTGGAAACTGTGATTCAGAGCCTCATCCCCAGTGGGGTGAGGGCTGGAGGGCAGAGGAAGGGCACGCTCCGAGCAAATGAAAGGCATCAGCGCTCACTGCGATAGTGACCACAAATTACAGCATATACAAAACAGGCTTCATTGCCTACTGCCTGCCAAGCCAGGCTTTTCCTTCTGGTCTTCCGTCCTCATTACTCTACCAAATATGGTACAAGTGCCTGGTGGGAAGGCAGAGAGGCAGAGCCCTCCCGGCGCGCACGTCAACCCCTTCCGACGTGCAGCTTTCCCCTGCTCGGAGTGCTCTCAAAGGTGGTTCAATGTCACTCCTAAATAGTTCACCGGCTTGTTTTCTTTACATGACATGTATTCTTGCACATCACCAACAGTAATTTTAAAAAATGTTAAAAAAATATTTGAAAGTGCACATAAGGCAAATTTTTTGCTCTGTTGCTGTGCTCTTGAAGTAGAACACAACTGGGACGTGTGCTCTAATGTTGTGGTTTAACCCCAGCTGGTAACTCAGTACCAGGCAGCCACTCACTCACTCCCCCTCTCCCCAGTGGGATGGGGAGGAGAATTGGAAAGAAAGGAAAACTCGTGGGTTGAGATAAAGACAGTTTACGAGGACAGCAAAGGCAAAGATAGTAATAATAATATTATATGTTAATAATGATAATAATAATAAAATATAGTAGAATATACAAAAACAAATGATGCACAATTTTCTCACCTCCTGACAACCCGGTGACTGATACAGCCTGTCCCAAGCAGTGATCACGGAGCAAAATCGAGAGTGAGCTCGGGACAATCCCGAGCAGCGATCTTGGAACCCCAAGTTCCCAAGAGCAGGAGAGAGAGGGAAGGAGGGAACCTGGCCCACTGGCTGAGCCCCACTTATATATGGGACATGCCGTCTATGGTATGGAATACTCTCTTTGGCCAGTTTGGGTCAACTGTGCTGGCTATACCCCTCCCAGCTTTTTGCACCTGCACATTAGCAAAACGTCCTTCATCTCTTAGCAACAACTAATAACATCAGTGTGTTATCAACATTCTTCAGATACCAAATCCTATACTAAATCCAAAACACAGTAGCTACTGGGAGGAAAATTAGCTCCATCCCAGCCGAAACCAGAACATCTAAAAAAAACCAGCAGCCAGAGAGCTCAGGGCTCTGTTATGCTCATATAAGATGCACTGGAAGTACTAAGAGGTATTCAACTTGCCTGGGCCCAACTTTTTGATACTGGTCTTTCAATGGTCTTTTTTACACCTGCAACCTTTTATTTTATACATAAGCGGGGAAGCTGTATAGCATCTCCTAACGCACATGGGTTTTGTAGCGTTCATTTTATTTACGCAAAGACTTCCAGAGCTGTGAATTTACCATAACAATGGGGTGGGCCATGCAGATTTGTGGATGTTAGTAACACTGGGATTAGAGTGGATGTCTCTCCCTGGGTGAGGGAGGTGTAGTTTACACAACCCGGAGCTGATTCAGCTGTTGTACAGCAATGCTTCCTCTTGAGGAAATGTAACACCCTGCCTGGGATTGGGAAATGTAATTTTTAAATTTTTTTTTTTAAAGAACTAGGAAGAGGAAGCAGCCGAGAGCTTTGTTGCTAGTGCAGAGCAGACCTTCCCCAAGCTATTCTCCCTCGCGCAGGTACAGGTGGGCAGCCCAGAGAGGGGTGGATGCCGGCTGTTTCGGAGCAGAAGTAGCTATAGTGTTCCCAGCCCCTTCAGCTGAGCAGCAGCCAAGGAGCCAGCACGCATCCTGCGCCGCTCAGCCTGCGGCGTGGGCCAGCCCGGGCAGGGAGCTGGAGGTGGCTGGTCTCTGCTTGCTGCAGCCCTGCGATTCCTCCCCGGGCATCTCCCGGGGGGCTCTCCCCTGGGCACGGCTGCTCCCAGCCTTTCAGCTTTTCCTCCCGTCTGTACTGACCCAGCTCGTGAGCACCAGTGTGCAAGGGAGCAATTTTCCTCCTGTAGCGGGATTAAAGTGCCTTTCTGGATGATCTGGAGTATGACCACGATTCTTCATATTTAAATAACAGTCATGACAAAGCAAAGGCGTTTGCTGAATGATTTTATAAATTTACTTCTGCTCATATTGTCTTTCTATTACATTTATCTCCTGGCTTGTCAACTATTTTTCTACTTTTATTCCTTGCTAGGTCAGATAAGCGAAATAAGCTTGAAAAAGAAGGGTTTTCTTCAGCATGCATAGCTCATGATACCAAGGAGAGACTTGTTAGCAGATTCTCCTACCAAGGCCCCTGCCACTATTATAAATGAGTTGTGTGCGGCCTCTACAGGAATTGGTACACAATTAATGCTTTTATTATACTGCTTACCTGTTATGAGGCGCCTCTGAATGAGTGATAGAGAAACAATTAAGGAAACTTGCTGTTGTGTTTAAGCTAAAACAATACATTTTATTTTGTAGTCCTATTTTGAATCCTGAGTAGCAGGAGTAAAAGCTTCCACTTTGCCAGGGAAAAAAAAAAAGAAAAAAAAAAAAAAGAAAAGAAAAGAAAAAGAAAAAAGAAGCCTCTATTTTTAAAGCTAAATCCAGATAAAATTGAAAGCTTTAGCATGTTGTATCTCCAGAAGCACAGAATCCAAACTGATGGATCAGGATTGATGCAACACAGATACAGATGGGATACATCATACTGATTTATTTTTTTTCTCCTTTCCTGGCTTCTTTGCCTTTTTGGTGCACTCAAGTCAGCTCCTGGCTCTCCCCTAATAATAAGGAAGGTAAAAGCTTTGCTTTCTAGGGGAAGCTTTTGTCTAGCCATTTGTCTCCAGGACGTGGAGCTCTGGGAAAATGTCAAACACTGCAACATTCATGGCAGGCCCGGTGTTACTTGCACCTTGTTTACAGATACTCTGAGGCAACGCTATTGCCAGCTGCAACTTGGCCATGTCTGTCTACAGTTGTTAAAGCTGGAGGAGAGCTAGCTCCGCGGGAGAGCTTGGGCTCCTGTTACATTTTATTTTCATAGCTCAGAGGGCATCTACCCTACGAGGGGGGAAGGTGTCATACTTTCCATGCCAACGAAAAAGGCTGTGAGCACTCAAACAAGTGAAGCCTTGGTTCCCACAGGTTCGCGCCGTGCACTCCTTGACAGCCCCTTGGCAGGTGGGAGATGTGCTGTCATCCCTTGCCTGGGACACATTCACAGGGCTCGTCCCTCTCCCGTCTGCGCAAGCTGGTCGGAGCAGATCCATGGAGAAGCCCTTCCAGCCCTTTAACAAACTCAGCTGAAAGTAGCCAGAAGGTCCAAAAGTTACTCCGGAGAGGAGGGGAAGCACTCAGCCCCCCCGCCTGCACCTCCGAAAAGTCAGGTTTACACAAGGAGTGGCAAGGTAACAATTGAGCGCAAACTGGCGTATCCTTGCAAGGTGACTAATGAGCAGAGAATGGCAGGACGGGCCTGGGGGTGCCACCGTCACCAGCCGTGAGACCAGCGGGCACGGCCAGCACGGGGGCTCGGCTCGGCGTCACCCCCGGGGAGTGCGGCCCTGTCGTGCGGGCGTTTGGGATGCTTCGATGGCTGGGTTCTGTTGTTGTGGGGTGGGGGGGTTGTTTGGGGTTTGTTTTGGTTTGTTCCTTGGTGGTTTGGAGTGGGGGTTTGGTTGGTTGGTTGGTTGGTTTTTTGTTAAATCGATGTTTAAAAACATGTTTGGCTGCAAACCCCGCTCCCGCGCCGCCGCCGCCCGCGCAGCGAGCCGGGGCCGGGGCCGGGGCCGGGGCCGGGGCCGGGGCCGGGGCCGGGGCCGGGGCCGGGGCCGGGGCCGGGGCCGGGGCCGGGGCCGGGGCCGGGGCCGGGGCAGCGCGGCCGGGCAGGGCCGGCCCTGGGAGCGCGGCGCTGTCTGGAGCCGACACTGGGGGGCAGGAGTCTCCCGCAAACGGGCCCTCCCGGGGCTACCCTGTCCCTTCCCGGCCTGTCACCTCCGGCGGAGGCTGCGCTGTGCACCCTCTGGGCATGCCCAGGCCACCCCCTATGCACGCCCAAGCACCCTCCGTGCATGTCCAGGAAACGCCCCAATGCATGCCCGACCACCCCGTGCATGTCCAGGAGCCCCCTGTACATGCCCAGCCACCTTTGGGCATGCCTAGGACCCCCGCCGTGCATGCCTGGCCACCCCTGCACATGCCCTGGCAGCCCCTGTGCACACCTAGACCCCCACCCCATGCATGCCCAGGCACCCAGCAGCCTCGCAGCTGGTCGCACCACCAGGGCTGGGCGTGCAGGTGTGCTCATGGGCGTGCAAGAGTGCTCGGGGGACGCAGGTGTGCTCCGAGGCGTACATGCGTACTCCAGGGCATGGCCCACACTGGGGCTGATGCTGGGCACGTGGTTTTGTGGATGAGCAGAGGGAACGTGTCCCTCCAGCTGTTTGAATAAACTGGGGGGATGTCTGGCTGTGAGGGATTAACAGCTCCAAGAACTTCTCAGAGCACAGGGACCTTCTGTCTGGGAATGTCCCTGGTCTACAGTGTCCTAGCAACCTCCTTGCACTTGTGTGAGAGTCCTCCTGCTCTTCCCACTTCTCCACTCGCCCACAGCCCTCATCCAGGCACTGAGCAGCACCCAGAGAGATGAAAAGGGGCTTTGATTGAGGTGCAAAATGCAGCCCAAGGCTGAGAGGGGAGCAGAGGGCTGGATGGGGCCCTTGTGGTGTGCACCTGCCAGGAGCCACCTACAGATCCATCTCCTGAAACTTAATTTTCTTTTAAGCAGGAGCACTGGGTGAGAGCTGCCCATGGCTGCATTACCCAAGAGTTAACCAGTGTCGGGAGCAGGCCTCACGTTCCCTTTTTGCAGAGAGGGCTCTTGCAGCCACCCTTACTCCTGGGCAATAGTCTCTGATACTTCAATAAAATCTGTTTTTCTTGTTTTAACTGAATCTGTGTTTTCTAACAAGCAGGACTGAGCCACCTGTGACCTCTGGCAGCCACTCTTGGAGGTCTGACAATGTGCTACATCCTGCTGTAGGGCTCCCAGTACCAGAAGACAGGCACTGTGGCTGTGCAGCACGAGGCACCAATAAAGCCTCCTGTGCCACTACACATCCCTCCACGGTCGGCAGGTTACCTCTGCACCGTGGGCTTCCCATGGGATCTGGTACCCAGAGGAGCATCCGTCAACGTGGCACAAACATGATGTCTGCTCCCGTCCAATCAAGAGAAATTGGTGCAATGGCACAAATAAATAGGAAAGGACCCAGGGCTGCTCCGAATTAGTAAAGGTAAAGCACACTTGGGAAGTCCCCCAGGGGCAGAGGGCAGAGCAGGGTGCCCAGGCCCTGTTCGAAAGCCTGAGATGACAGGGAGGGGTGACATTTTATTAATAAGCCACTAATGACCGTCTCTGGCATTTCCTGAAAACTGTGTATGTTGGCTTTGCCGTGTCTGTTGGGGAGCGCACTGATGTCAGCAGCCAGCAATCCTGCTGAACCGGCCCGACTTGCAAACGAATGAAAGTCAGCTAATCTGCTGTCTTATCTCTCCTCCGCCCCCAAATCGCCATCCACTTCAGGCATCAGAGGGAAGCTAATTGACTAGCGAGCTTCCTTTTCGTGCTCAGACACCTCGGGTGACTTGGTTATTTTCTCTCATTTTTGTTTCCTAAACAAATCGGCTTCAAAGGCAGTGCTGGTGCAGGTGTCAGCGTGATGTGATAAATATCTACCAAATAACTGGGGGAGAGGCCTTGCCTCACCAGGTGCTCCCTGCCTCTGCGAGAGATCTGGTGGTAGCTGTGCTGCCTCTCCCAGCTACCCAGGGCGAGAGTTAATGCTGGGGAAGGGCATTGGTTGCTGCTCCCCTTCCCTCTTTTCCCTTATCCTCCAAAGCCGAGGAGAGTGGGGACTTTCGGGTGGAAAGGGCCAGTGCAGAGTGGCTTTCCAGGGAATGGGACTTTTGCAGGGACACGGCACCGTTCCGTTCCTCAGAGTGGCTTTTGTAATGAGTCTGTGGGAATGGTCCCCTGGTTGGGGGCTGGCCTGGAGGGGCAGGCTCCCATCTCCACCTTACCTGGCCCGAGAAGGCCTGGCTCTGACCCTTGTCCTCCTCCACCCTGCACAGTGCTGGACCCGGCATGCTGCCAGGCTGTGCTTTCCCTTCTCAGGCTGGAGACACAGTAGAAATTTAGAGGGAGGTGGGAGGTGCTGAGCTCTTGCCCTGGCATCAGCTGGGGTAAATTACTCCCCCATCGCTGCCATCTTGCTGGAGTGAGAAAATAGGAGCAGGTTGCAGAGAGCTCCTCACGAGGGACCCCTTCCAGGGAGTTTCAGGAAGCCCTGCGGGGAAGGAAGCCGAGCCAAGGGCCAGCTGGGCATCGCTGCTGTCCCCAGCAGGGAGAGGAGCACCCAGGTCTGCACCAGCCACCCATGGAGGCAGGTCTCAAAAACCAGCCCAGGGCAAAGGGTCACCTACATTGGACCCCAGGGAATCACATGGGGCTTTTCTGAGCCATGGCTTGATCTTCAGGTCCCTCGCCAGGAACAAAGCCTGGGCTGGGGGAATAACTGGGACAAAACTGAAAGGCTGAGGAAACTGTGCTGTAGGATGCGTCAGGGTGTTTATTGCGGCAATGGAAAGCAGGGGCTGCAGGCCATGCATACAAACATTTGCATATTTGTGTGTGCGTGAGCTTTGGTGTTTCATTTTGATAGAGTACCAGCAGCAATATCCAGCTGGCATGAATTGCTCCAAAATTCAGGCACTTGCATGCCACAGGAGTACCAGCATGAGCACACCGCGGCTGGAGGGAGGCGAGATGCTAGAGCTGCTAGCAGAAGCACGTTACTCAAAGTGTGTTAAATGGGATCCACCTATACAGGCACCTCTGGAGCACAGCAAAGCACCTACAGAAACTGCCGTGCAGAGCGCTGGGGAAATCCAGGGGAAGCACTGCAGCCGCAGGTGAGGTTCAGCACGGTCCCTGCTGCTGCGTGGCAGCGCTGGGTAGTCAGGGCTCTGCAGAGCCATGGTGGGGACAGGGAGGTGGGTGGGAAGCAGGGTACGCTGCCAAGCCCTTACCTGCCCACTAAAACATGCTGTGCCAGATGGGGAAGCACCAGGAGAGACTTCAATCTACCCCAGCTGTAATTACCTGGGAGGTAAATGCAACCGCACAGCAAGGCTGCAGGAGCGCCGTGTCTGTCTAGCCTGAACATGACGAGTTCCCGGTGACACTGCCTGCGCCGGGAGCAGGAGGGACGGGAAGGATATGGGCACAGGGGTCACCGGGATTTGGCACAAGGAATCCCAGTGTTCTGGTGAGTGCAAACCCACAGCTCCTGCGGGACTGTGTCATGGTGTGCATCTCTGCCAGGGGTGATCCACTGCTGCTGGCCATGTCCCTGCTCCCTCTACAGCCCTACACCAGAAAAAAAAGGAGGTTTCCACCCGCTTTGCCCACCACCTCAGGGAGAAGTGAAAGAAAAGCACTACAGATCAAAACATAGCCACAGTGGTTGTCCATCCCTGCGGTAGTATGACCTTGCCAACAGCAGGCAGTTCAAAATCTGCTTGTTAGGCTGGGACAAGCCAGCCAGCAGCGAGCAATGCATCCATCAGAGCAGCCGTAAACCACCAAACCACAGCATGGGAAGACATGCCAGAGAAGACATCTAGGATGATAAACTGTCCAGGTGGGACCTACCTAATCCATGGAGGCATCAGACCAAATATCTGATGGCTGGGCCTGTTTCTCAGGACTTGGTGCTGCCTCCGAGCAGGTCACGGGCTGTGGAAAGGCTGTGGGAAGCAGCTGAAGCATAAATCCCTGCAGACTGGCACCATGTTGGGCCAGTCTGGGTACGTTACTTGTCCTTTCTGGCCTTGCACTTGCAGATCGATGACCCATCTTCCCTCAGGAGCTGGCAGGGGAGGGAGAGCACTTTGCAGGGTTTCCCCTCCTTGGCAGCGGGATGTAGGGCAGGGAGGACATTCAAGGGCATCTACTCACCCTGCCCGGCAGCACCCGCATCAGTCCCCGGTCCCCACGTCAGTGGCACGGGTGCAGGCAGCGTGGGCAGACAGCAGTGACAGAGCTGAGATGCCACATGCACCCCGTTCTGCTCCCTGGGCCCTGACACCCAGGCTAGTACCTCCTTCCACCGTTACCATTTTTCCTGTTATTTAGCCTGCTTCTGAAAATCACCTCATTTATGTGGTTGGTTGGTTTTGCTACATGTGCCTATATGGCCAAGGCGAAACAGTTCATCCTTTTGGCTTGTGCAAACCCTTTCAGGAGGCTGGCTTGTTCCTCTTATCTGTGAGTTGATGTTTAACCAAGTCAAGCATTATTTTGTTATAATCTTTCTGCATTGGCATTGTTGCCCTTGAGCCTTCCCTCTTCTCCTCCTTTTTTCAATCCGTCAGCATCTTCCTTGACTTGCCCTGCCATGAGCACAGGTTTTTTAAGGTGACACTGTGCTTCGCGTCCGTCCTGTTTGGCTTGAACAAACTCCCAGATCATCTCTGGTCTTCTGTCCACGTTGTGGGATGGGCAGAAAGTGGAAAGTTCTGCTAGAGGAGGCTCTTGTGCAATCCTATACATTTCCCATGTGATCCATAAGTTGCCATCGAAACTGTAGAACGATATAGTCTTGCTTTCCTTTGAGTTCAAAGAGGAGAGGCCAGGTGCAGGAGAGGGGGGATGGAAAGAGGAGGGATGCCCTGTTGTGCTGCATGGGAGCAATCAGACCATCACAGTGCAAAACTACAGCACGTCAAATTTTCTTTCTTTAAATTGCAAAAAGAACAGCTCTTTTTGCAAGAACACACAACTCTGCTGTGTTTGTTTCCTCCTCGGGGTTACAAAATCTGCTCCTGAGCCCCCACGCGACAGTCTCAGCTGCAAAAGCAAAGCCTTGCTCTGGTGGGATGCTCTCATGGCAGGAGAGCTTTCAGGGAGTTTGCTATAACCTTACAAAGGAAGGGTGAGCCCACCTTTTCACAGCTTTGTTGTGCATTTTGTCCTGCATGCCATAAATACAGTTTTGGTCCACAAAATCGGTGTGTGAAATAAGGTTAGTCACAGGACTTCCTGGCAAAGCAGCTCATAAACAAGCTTTCCTCACTTCCCTCTTATGAAAGTTCAGCTCTCCTCTGCGGCGCTGACTTCTTTGTTTCTCTCTTCTCCCACTTATCCCCTGACTCCCATTAGTATCTGAGTCAGTCTAGTAAACATTTCGCCCCGTGGCAGCCTCTCCAAACATAGCAGGAAGATCAGGCTCTGGAGTGCACTCTTGACACATCTCCCCGGGTTCCTTTCGCACTCTCTGGTAAGTTATTTTGCTGTCGTTCCTCATTCACACATTGAGAAAGAGGGAACCAATGGCCCGTGTATTCAGCAGCTCGTTAGCAGTGAATGGTAATAGGGTCTGCGATGCTTCCTCTTCCCTTCTTCCCTTTCTCACTCATATCCTCCCTGTACTTTAACCTCTGTAGTGGCAGTTTCCTGGACTGAGTGTGCTGTTCAACATCTGCTGGTAGAAGAGGTACTTAGATAAGTCTCACCATTATTTATGTTTTACTTAAAAATACGCCCACTTTCCTGGATGCAAAGGTGGTCAAGCACTAGCACACATGAAGGACGCACCAACCGCTGTGTGTTTTATAGATCCAGCCTTCTAGCATACAGGTCACACTGTCACCGTCACAGCACTTACAGTCTCACCAGTAGCTGTGCTGGCCTTGGTCCACATATTTATGTTTGACTTTCTCGTCAGCACAAGGGATAAGTGTACATAGCAGTTGGACCAGATAGAGGAGAGCTCCCAAAGCAGCCAGGAGAGATGTGTACTTATGAGTCATCTGCTCTTTGGTTGCTCCTAGTTCGCAGAAAAATGACTCCATACACGCAGGGTTGTACTGGAAATTTCCCTTCCTTGCTGCAGCCTCTGTCACTGAACCCACCTAGATCCATGCAGCTCACCACGCTGGTGCCTCGGCCTCACCCATGCACCCAGAGAGACCCTGGCCCTCACACAGAGTTATGTTTTACCTACAAGGCTCTGCCCGTACCAGTTTGACTGCAGAACTGGGACTGAGAATTGTCAACCCTGTTGTCACCCCGTTTGCCCCCCAGCTAGTTGCAGCCGTGCTGGCAGCTGGGTTGGTTTGCAGAATTGCTTGAGGGTTCATTTCCTAGAAACAAGAATCATGAAGGCAGGAAATTTTCCAGATCACTCTACTTACATATTCAAATGGACATGAAAACCTAGCAGGATTTTCTGGTAGCCCTGTGTTTCTTTTTCTTTTCTGTTATCCTTTTACTCTGTCTTGCTGTAAAACTAGCAAAACTCTGAACTGTCCTCACCTCAGCTTCTCAGTGCCCTCCCTTTCCCTCTTACTGTCCTTTTCGAAGTCTTGAGCATCTTCTGATTTTCTCTACACAGGAGCCACCATCTGTGATGTCTAGCAATGCACCCAAGTTGAGCGCTTGCTGTTCTTGTCGAGTGACAGCCCAACTAGGACACAGATGTTGAGCCTCATTTCCCACAATCCAGTGGCTTTTGGACATTTTTCCAAGAGATTTGTTCCATTCTTTCCTCTTGCTCAAGTTCCCTTTTAACAACCAACTCAACTTAGTACGTCTTTTATGCAAACAGCAATTTCCTTTTGAAGCTCTCCGTGAAGGCCATGTTTGTCACTTAGTGCTCTGGGAGGAATTTGGGTAAATTGGACCAGAGACAAAAAATCTCTCTATTCCCTCTCCCATGAAGGTATCGGATTCCTGCATTTCATATGCATTTCTGCTCTGAGAAGGAGCTCAGTAACAGTGGTATTATCAGACTGTCCCTTCACATTGATTCCCAGCTCAACCACATCAAATTCACTCATTAAAAAGACTCGTTGCCATCGTTACTAAGTTCCAGCTGGAGGCTCAGGTGTGTCTCCATGAGCCCAGCTGTGGTCCTCCCCCTACTAAGGCATCACCGTTAATAGCAAAGGGCATACACGACAAGTACAGCGCTTGGGTCCACTGCCTGTGACAGTAATACTGTCCTGACGGTCAGAGCTCACTGCCCTGTTTGGACTTGGCTCGCCGTTGGGTCACAGTGCTGCCCCTGCAGGGACATGGGAATGCAAAGCTAGAAACAGGGGCAGAGGGCTGTGCATTTAATGTCCCAGTTTGGCCTTGCAGAAGCTGTAGGCAGAGGCAAAGACAACAGGTCTCTGCCTACCCTGACCGCTCCTCGGCGAATTGCATGGTAACTGAGAGCCACCAAACACACATCTCTCCTTGCATGTGCTCCAGGGGCAAGTGCTTTTCCACAGCTGCATCCCGCTGCTTTCTTCCTCTGCCTGCACTGGGGCAACTGGGAAGAAACTGTCCGTGTGCTGGGGTGATGAGCACACGCCCTAGCTGCATGGAAGGAACCACAGTGCTGCCGTCTCTTCTTATCTGCCAGCATCGCTGCAGGGGCGGTGGATTTCTAAGCCATATTCCTCCAAGGGAACTATGAAGTTATTTCTGGCTTTGACCAAAGTTTTTGCTTCTGAGCGTCCCCGTCTGTGCTCCCCACCGTGCCGTGACCGCTCCGCCAGCCTGTTTTCAGCAGGTACTGATAGCTGTGATGTGCCAGGAGCCCTTGGAGGGTTGCCCGTGCATTTTGTGAGCCCTGTTGCCACGATACTGAGCGCAGAGCAGATGTTTATTTCAACAGAGATGGCTTTGATTCCTTTTCAACTTTTCTCTCGAGCTGCCATCGTGTGTGAATACTTCTTCCCAGGAGCCAAGCGCTGTCAGGGCCCAACAGGCAGGCGTTGTCGCTGCAGCCAGTGCGGAGGGGAACGGGGTTGAGAGGCATGTGGCAGAGCGGCACAAAGCAAGCTGATGGCCCTGGCCTCTCGGGAGGGATGGTGGAGGCTCTGGGGAAACTGGCTGAAAATGGGTGTGCATGTGCAGGCATCTATCTATGCACATGCACGTGTGTGTGCATGTGCGTGTGTTTGCTTGGTGAAAGCCTGGCAAGGCTGGGGAAAAGCAGTCTCCTGCTCACAGCTAGTGCTCCCAGCACTTCATTTTTCTCTTTTTTTCTTCCCAGTTGTCTTCATCAAATCATTGCTGCCTTGCCGCAGACCTGGACCAGCGTGGCTGGGGGCTGAGCTGATGAGACCATCGTCTTCTTGAGAGCAAGAGAAGCCAGGCACCAAAAAAGATTGAAGATGTGGTAGAAAAGGTGAGGAGATCCCTTTCTTTAGGACAGTCATTCCCGGTGAGAACTCCTGAGAAGAGATACCACTTCTTCCTGAATTTATTTTCTCCCTTTTCCATTCCCCTTTCCTTTCATTTCCTCCCTAGTTTTCCTAGGAATCTTTTAAAAATGATCTCTTTGTTTTCTCTTTTCTCTGTCTCCTTTACTCCATCTTGTCTCCTTCTTTCTCCCCACCCTCTCTTGGTGCTGGCAGAAGCGGGTGCTCAGAGCAGCCTGCCCCCACAAGCACCCTGCCCGGAGCCCTGCCTGGGGCTATCAGCCTCCGCGCCCCTTTGGAGCGGGTGCTTTGTTAGTCTAGGAATTCCACCAGAACCAGCTTCTTGTTGCTGCTCCCTTATATAGAAATGTTTTTAATTCTATAAATACTGTATGTATTTTACTTAAAAAAAAAAATAATTAAAAAAAAACCGATTGTACCGGCTGTGCAAAGACGCTGTGCTGATGGGGCTGGCGTTTCGTTTGCCCACTGGCAGGGCCTCTCACTCACTTCCTTCACCCCTTCCACTGTTGTGGCCAAACTATTTTTGGTATTCCAAGAGCGCAAGCTTTGCTGAAATTTTGGTTTCCTGGTAAGGGGGAAATTAGAGCAGGGAAGAGTTATTTAAAAGAATAAAATGTATTTGCAAGCAGGGAGGAGAATATAAGAGAACATTAATTTGAGAAGATCAATGTTCTGTGATGTTAAACTACTGAATTGGAGATAATTAGCTATAAATATATATATGTGTGTGTGTGTATTGTTTATTTTACAGGTGGAAATGTAAGTAGAGTATATTTGTAATAAATAGGTCAGAAACAACACTAACCCCATCTCACTTATGTTGCAGTCTTGGAAACACGGGACTATCCTGCAGAAGACTGGCTTCTTTAAGACACATACTATATTGAAGTAAAAAGTTCAACAGTACAAGGTTCTTTTTGTGATGAAGGTGGCAAATTTACCCTTGAACCTGTGAACAGTCCATTTAATTTATAATCCTTAGTCAGGTAGTGACTCACCATTCACTGCACTGGTACAATACACATCCACTATTAGCTTAGTACCTGCGACCTGCGTAGAGACAACTTACTGATTCTTTTTTTTTTTTTCCCCCTGTAATGCAAAATTAAAGATTATGTCAAGGAAGAACTCCCAGGAAAGAAATGAAACTGTGCTACAGACTTATCTCCTACCGTGGGTACCAAGTCTATTTGTCCTGTTAGCAAGTAGCTTCACCTGCCAGTGCAGGATGGTTCCTCCCGTCTCAGCTGGGTACTGTTTGGGCAAACGTTAACCCTCCAGGTTGAAACTTCAACATGGGAACAGGCCGATCATGCCAGAACAAAGCCCATCTACCACAGTAGCTCAGCTCTGGCTGGAGCCAGTGGCAGGGGCTTTGGGAAGCGCATGAGAACGGAGTGAGCACAGGCAATGCTTGCACTCGCCCGCAGGGATTTGCAGCTCACATACTTCCTCAACCAGAGGTGCTAGTTTTATAAACAGTATTTCCCAATGTTGTTTTTTTTTCTTCCATTAAATTGTCCAGTCGCTTTTGGCCTGTAGCAAGGAGTTCACCAGCTTAACTATACCCTGTGTGAAGAAGTGCCTACTTTTGTTTGTTTTGAACTTGGCACCTGCTTGTTTCATTTAATGATCCTTAGTCCTTGCATTGAAGGAGATGGTGAACCAGCATCCCTCACCCACCTTTTTCATCCTAGGCATTTACCTCAGCCTGATTATTTTCCTTAAAAGGGCAGGAAGTGTCAATTAAAAAATAGTTCAGCCATTTCTAAGAAGATTGCAGGAAGATACATCATTTTGCCCTGCTAAGAAATACCATTTTGCCCCCTTGCTTTTGAGGAAGGCCGTGGAATGTGGTACAGCCATTATCCTTGCATCAAGGATGTGCCATTGTTGTCTCCTGGAGAAAATGCCCAAGTTGGCCATATTTTGTGAAAATTTATGAACACTTAGTTGACACTGGCAGATTTTGGCTGCTGAATTCTCTAAATAATCCATTTGTGCTGAAGGAGCTCCTTGTGTGCGCTGTCCCACAGGATGACTGAGCTGGCTCCTCTGGGGGAACCCAGAGCTGGAGAAGGCTTTTGCCAGCCAGTTCTCCTGGTGGCATGGGGCTGCTGTCACCATGCTGGGAACAAAGGGAACCTCTGCTTTATGTGCTGGCACTCGGCTGCATGCACCCAAGCTGCAGGCGGCTGGAAAGAGCCATGACAGGTCGCAGAGGCCACAGGGAAGGTCAGACGCTGCAGGAGCTGGAGAACGAGGGGAAGCAAAGAGGATGGATACAGGGCGCGGAAAGGAAAGTGGGGGGCTGAAGTGGATGTACTACGGTACTGGTTCTAGTCCAACTGCAAGGCTTTATAGTTTTAAATGATTAACTGTCTACAGAAATATCAAAGATGTAATACAGGATTGACGAGAGCTACATCTCTCTCCCATGTTAGTGAGTATCAGCAGTTTCTAGCGGCAGTGCTGGAAATTCTGCAGCTGCTGAAGAAGTTGCCTCTAAGACAAAGTGATTTCCCTAATGCCTGTGAATCAGAGACTGATTTGTGTCGAAGAATGGAGAAATTATATCCTTGCAAAAACATTTTCATGCTTCCTTTTACAGCTTTGGTGTTCTCATTAATAAAATAAATATGCTGCCCTTTTCCCCGATCCCAGTCAACTTTTAACCTCCACAACATCTTTGGCAGGGTGTTTCAAATGTAAAAACATGAAAGGCATTGAATTTTACCAGTTTGGGATGCTGTATTCCGCTTTTGTGTGATGACCCATTAGCTGTGCTGCTTGTATTGAGAGAAAGGCACAAGGAGAATTGTGGAGTCACTTCTAGATGCATCGCATGGGATCCTGTGCTGATCCACGAGCCCGGGTCAGCACTGCACCGGCCGGCTGAGCTTCGGAACGGCACTAGAGGGTTTAAAATACCCAGATCCACCCTGATACACAGAATCTGGGCATCACATTTCCTAGACAGATGCGAGACTCTGATGGGGTCTTTCCTAATGGTGAGTTTGCATCTGCTCTGCTGGAACCAGATCAGACACCCACTCCCTTCCTCACCCCAGCGAATCACTGTGAGGAGTCCCTGGAGTCCACAGCTACAAAATGCAATATTTTTCTATTTAGCAGTGTAAGTAATTACATTTTATTCATTTATGTTTGGAAGTTAGAGAGAAATTTCTACCACTTTTTGTGGTAAGTCTAAGCCAGCTAACATGGTGCAGTCACTCTGAAACAGCCTAGTGTTTTTACTAGCTCCCTGCAGTCTTCTGATGTAAAAATAATTATATTTTCACACCAGCAACATAAAAATAGTAGTTAAATGCACAAAACAGTAGAAGGTCTGACTTGGGTCACATCGCTACTGTGAGGCCCTGCGAGCTGTCCTAAGTGAATTATAGACACATTTTAAGTCTCGGAAAACAACAGCAACTGGTATTTACAGGGCGGGCTGGGAGGGGGCAGGGAAGGTCTTTCATATGGCAATATCAGCAACTGACCATCTGACTTTCTTAATGCACAAATTAGAACTTGCTAATTACAGAGTGGCATACAATATTACAACCCTTTTCTTAGCTGTTATGGTGCCAGTCTCCCTCACTTCCCAGCCTGGCTCGATGATTCAGTCATTACGTGACCGGCTGATTACTTAAGATTCCCTGACAGATTTTCCTCCCTGGAAACTCACCGTATCATCCCAGCGCTTTCTGAGCGAGTATGGCATAAACAAGTGTTGCCTTTTCGCTGAACATTTTGCTTTGTGTTGTCACTGCAGTTCTCTTGGCCAATCTGCCACGGGTGGGAGATAACTGCAGCTATAATTACTGGGGAGAATACCTTATCACAGGCATAGCAATTGGGATAGCTCTTACTCTACTAAATAAATTAATGATATTAAGCTGCATGCAAATCAGAAATGCATAAAAGGCCAAAAATCTCAGTATATGGCCCCAAAATGGGAAGCATGGATTAGTACTCTCTCCGATACAAAGTAAATAGGTGCCTTCAAGAGGAAATATGTATAAAATCCAGCAAGGCTGAGATAACCAGTGAGCGGGATTCTGGGGAGAAAAATCAAGGTAACGAATAGGTAGAAAAAGAAAAGCAGAGCCGCAGAGCCTCAGAGCCAGAAGAAGAACAGAGGGACAGTGAAGCATTAGTAGCGTGAAACCAAAATCCTCCTATTTCATTTGTCAGTATTTTTTCAGGGGTCATATTCTAAAGATCATTAAAAGGTAAGAGAAGAAGTGATCTAAGTATGTTTGAGTGGAATGAACCAGGCAGGATTCAGAAGTTCCATGAGTAGATGTTCACTCATTTATTTACTGAACCACTGTACCTAATTAAGAAAGCTTTTTGTCAGTAGAAATCCCCCTTTCTTCCCAAAGGTTTATTAATCAAAAACATTTTTAAATTTAAGTATACAGTATAAACTTTCAGAAAATACTTACCTTAAATATTCCACCCAATGAACTGCTTATAGGCTCCTCGGTAACTTAGATGTATACTATCACGTAGAAGCCTTTTAAAGTCATGTTATTTTTTGAAAGGTGCAGAAGAAAGTAAATATTTTAATAACGGTAAAGGCTTAACAAACTGGCAATTTCGAAAAAAAAAAAAAATTCCAGCATGAGCCACAAGCCTGTCCTTAACTAACATCACTGTGAGTTTGTTTTTTGGATCAAACCACAGTGAGTTAAGGATGGAAAGACTGTCTAACTAACTTTGAAATTCTTGGCTTTAGCCTGTTTTAACACAAGCTTACCTTAAACAGAGGTGTTTTGTGCTCCTTGCCACAGTGCAATATTTCTCCGAGTTGTAAGGGAAGGAGACCGCCTTCCGTCACATCCTTTCCAAAAGGACCCACCCTCTGAACGGGGTAGCTCCAATATGACCAACAATCCAACTTCTCCAGCTTACTTTACGTTTTCTTGGCTTTTAGACCCATAAACCTGTGAACTTGAGGGATGTCCTCGCATACCCACGAGGATATTTGTGACAGGCCCATGTGATTCCTACATTCTTGCTCAGAGGGGTCAGGGGAAGACCAGTGTCATAAAAGATGTCATTTTTAGCTTTGCTTGAGTAACTGGCAAAACTTTCATGTACAGGAATGTGAATCACACACACGAATAGGTGACTCATGTATGAATGGGAAAAATGTCGCCCGAAAACATTGTTATTTTCTCCTCCCCAGGCCCTGGCAGAACGTGGGGGGCAGCCCACCCCACTGGGGAAGCAGGTGGCGGTGAGGGACAGAAGCACACGTTGGGAGGGTCCCGCGGCAGCCGGGGCAGGGCTGGTGGAGAGCTGGCCTGGGTGGGAAATCCTGGGGAGGCAAGAAAACCAACCACCCCAAACTGGGAGCTGAACCCCCACAGCTGCATCCACCACGCTACCTTCGCCGAGGCTGGCTGCCCAGAGCACCCCTGAGTAGGGAAGACACCACCTCTTTGTGTTGCAAAAGCAAATAAAACCCATAAAATATCCACTCAATTACTTGCACCTACGTGTCTCTGGAGTGCAGGAGCCAGGGGTACAGGCGCGGTGGTGACAGGGTGTTTGGGGGTACAAGGGTCTGAGACCGTGTGTCCGGGGCTACAGGACCCTGTGACAGTGCCTGAGGGGGACAGGGCAGTGTGACAGCGCCTGAGAGGTCCAGGCCGGTGTGACACCGTGTTCAGGGGCCCTGGCCGGTGCGACAGTGCCCGACGGGCCCAAGGCGCGAGGGGCCGCCGCCGCCGCCCCTCCCTCCGTCCCCCGGTCCCTGCCCGCCCGGCGCGGGAGGCCCGAGGCGGCCGAGGAGGCGGGGGCAGCTGACGCCGGGCCCGTGCGGCGGCGGTGGCGACAGCTCCGCCCCGCGAGGCCGGAGCTGAGACGGAAGAAGCCGCCGCCGCCGCACAGCAGCAGCCGCCGCCTCCTGCCGGAGCCCGACATGGCGCTCTGAGCCCAGCCCCGGCCGTGCCGATAGCCGCCACCCCGCGCGCCTCTCCGGGGGGCCCCGAGCAGCCACCCCCGCGCCGGGACCAGGGAGGGGGGCATGGGCAGGGCGAGCGGCGCCAGCCGGCAGGGCCGCTGCTAGGAGCCCGGCGGGCATGGGAGAGCGGCGCTAGGGACCCCCTTCCCGCCTGCGTCGCTTAGCTCGGCCCCAGCCCCGCGGCCGCGAGGTGAGCCGGCGGCGGGCGGCGGCTGCTGGGCAGGGCGGGCCGCGGGGAGGGAAGAAGGGAACGCGGCCCGCGCTAAAGTCGCCTCCCCGGCGCTTTGTCCTTCCAGGCCCCGCCGCCGCCGCCCAGGAGCAGGGAGGCCGAGAGAGGGGAGCAGCGGGCGGCGCCCGGCCGCCGAAGCCCGCCATGGCCCACTCGCCCGTGGCGGTGCAAGTGCCCGGCATGCAGGTGAGCTCCCTGCCGCGCCGGCCCCAAAATGGAGGCGACGGGCCCGGGCTCGGCCCCGGCTCCGGAAGCGGCGCTTGCGGCCCCACCGGGCGGAGGCCGCCGCTGGGGCGACGGGTCCGGGGGACCGCGGGTGGGCGAAGTGGGGCGGGCGGTGCGGCCTGGCCGCGGAGGGGCCGCGGAAAGGCCTCGCTCGGCCTAGGGAGGAGCGCGGGCCGGAGCCTTCGCCGAGCGAGCGAGGGGGGTGCTCTGAGGTAACGGGAGGCCCTGGAGGGGCCCCGCTCCCTCAGCGTGCCCCGGGGGGGACGCGTACCTGCAGCCAGCCCCTCGGAGGCGAAGGGTTTTCCCTCCCTCCCTTCCCCCTTTGTTCAGGGTTGGCCATGGTGCATCCAGGAGCACGTAAGAGCTTCTAAAACTGATTAAAGGCGAAATGAAGTTAATCGCAGGGTGTGTGGGTGTGCTGTAAATGACATATCGGGCTCGCTGGCAAACGTACCTCCTGCAGGACTTCCCCACCAACACGCGCTTGGCGCTGGGCCTGTTGCGCAGCTCCTCCGAGGACCTTGCGATTAATGGAAAGGTGATAAACGCGAGGTCCGCTGGTGCTCCAGCACAGCGGCCACCTTGCTGTGGGGAGCCGTCATCTGTCAGAAACTCACACCTCTCTTCGGCTGGGAATGAGACCTGGTGTGGTTTCTCTGTGTTTGTGGTATCTGCTTAGGAAACAAACGAGCTCGTATGTTACTGATTTTCATAGGAAAGGTGGAATACCTCTGACTCTTCGTTCTTACTCCGTTGGACAATCTAATACAAGTTTGGTCAGAGATCTTTATCAAGCCTAAAGGAGCTGAGGACCAAACTCATTTAAGTGTCGATTTTAGCTTGTCAGACACTGGCAGCCCAGTCGGTGTTTTGAGCTTTCTCTTAACTTCTGGCATAGTCATGCCTGTGTAATATTGGAGATTTTTCAGTTCAAGAAACACAGAAGCCTTTATGATACATCTCTATGTATGCGAGACATGTACAGTAAAGAGTTCAGGAGGTTTTGGAACAGGAAGTTAAAATTTCTCTTGGTCAGGTATCTTCATCCCTTTTAGAAAGTGTAGAATTGATGTATAAATGGTATTTATATATTAATTTAGGCCAGTTACAATACCAAGGTTTGGTTTACCTTTCTGATTTCTAATAATTTGCAGGCTTTCTGAAATGAGTTAAATTTTGGTCATCAACTGATTTTCTGTTGATATAAGAGGACATAAACCACATTTTCTCAGACTCCTTGTTCCCTTAACATGTTAGGGTTACTGTTGTATTGGTACCTCCTAAACAAATTTTGTGATAAAAGATTTAGAGGCTTTAGCCTGAGCGTCTTTGTTTATATCCTCTGGGTTTTTTAGTGTGTTTGTATTGGGGAGATTTCTATTTCAAAATCCAAGTTTGTCCATTTCTTATTTTTATATCTGCTTAATGTCTTGCCGTCCTATTTTCTATAGCTGTCCTGTCATCACAAAAGGACCTTGGAATTATTTAAGGTCCTGTTTTCCATCATTATATCAATAAACTTTATGTAATAGAGCATACTTAGTTCCGCTAACATTGTTGTTAGTTTAACCCAGACCCCTTAACATATATCTGTATGTTTAAAGCATTTTTTTAACTGTTAGACATGTACAGCTGCATAGAATTAAAATACATTTTTCCCTTGGTGACTTTTTTTTTTATGAAGGCTATTACACAAGTCCCGAAAGTCTTAGAATACAAAGAAATAGAATTTGGTGCAAAATTATTCTGCTCACTCTTCTTTTAGAAGAGTCATAATATAGATTTTTTTAATGAAAAAAACCCACAACAAAACTGTTTTAGAAGAGTGTGGTAATCTGAGGTATAAGGGTTGCTGCCTTTTTTTTTTTTTTTTTTTTTTTTTTTTTTTTTACCTATCTGATCTATTCAGTCAGGATCATCCAAGTGATGATAAAAGCGTCCCTGCTTCTGCTCAGTGTTAAACTAAATGCATGGTGATCAATTGAAGAAGGAATAAACAGGTGCTTCTGTGATGGAAGAAGATCTAGTAGTTAAGTTAAAACTATCACTGTGGGAAAGTGCCTGTAATGTCAAACCCCTTGTTTTGTAGTCTGTGTTGAGGGAAGCATTTTGTTGAATATAACAGTTGGAAACTGAATTTGCCAGAGAATCTGTTACAGGTTTGAAGTTTTCAGTTTTATTGTAATCTTATACTTGCCCTCTCATTTCAATATACAAAAAAAAGTATCACAAAATTCCAGAAATAATGTGTTATATAATTCCCATACTCCAAAAAGAAGACTTTGACAGTTTATCACAAAAGTGTAACAGAAGCTTTTTTGACTGTTTTAAGATCTTTCATCTTATGAAGAGTCAGGTTCCCTTTAAAAAAAATCCAAACATGGAAAATTACAGAAAGTCACATAGAGTTATTTTGGTGAACTCGCAGTCTGACTTTCAGTACCCTGGCAACAATGGAAGACCCAGAGGTAGTATTATCTGTTGCCCTTATGAGTAGTTACAGAACCATTTGTTTATGTAGTGGTTGCGTTCTGTTTAACCTGTCTTGTGTCTCTAACAAAACCAAATTTTATACCTAACAATTCTTGCCTCTGCAAACAACTTCCTAAACACGTTCCTTTTCCTCACTCCTTTGGAAAGGCTCCACTTGATCCAATTGTACGATGTTAACTTACTCAGCTGCCAAACTTCTAAGCCCATTCAATAAAATCAAAGTACTCAGTGAAGGTATAAAATGAGTGCTCTGAAGCTGAGCATGATACACCAAATTATGGCACTTCATACAGAATCCAAGACTAGAAGGAAAAATGAAAGGTTGATTGAGCTACGTGAGCACAATTAAGGTGTCCTGGTTACATGAAGCACAGTTTGCAATGAGTTTGAATGTCAGGTTAGAGTTTTTATTCAGTAATGTCACTGTAAACTTGTTCCTTTTTCTAATGGGTAGAAATATTCAGACTAGTTCTTAGTCTGGAATGCTTTGAGATCTCGCAGTGAGAAAGTTGTCCACTGGCACTACCGCCAGGGAATCCAGTTGAACTCATGACAGAGTGTTTCTGGATATGACTTGCAAGAGAGACGTTAGAGCCTGCCTGTGGCTTTTACGAATGCAGGGCCTGCACTGAAAACAGAGCCGGAGTGAAGGTGTTGGACCCCTTATGAGTAGTCCTACGCTACGCTTTTCTCTTGCCCAGCAGGCAGGGTGCTCAGTTCAGAAGGTTAGGTTTGTTTCAAGTGATCAGAAAGTCATTAATATGTCAGTCATTTCAGGCTGATGCGTTTCTGATGAACTTATGTTATTGGCAGCATCTCATACAGTACTCCAAAACTTCTTTACAAATAAAAGAGACTGGAAATTGTTAACTTACAAGTGAGTAACAATTAACCTTTCTAAGGTGGACAGGGAGGAAATTTTTCTGTCTGTCAGCATCCTAAATTTCCAAACTACTCTGTAAACTTCAGCAGTGGAACATCATTCAAGTAATAAATGCCTTTTTTAGCTGGTAGAGTTTTTATGTATAACCTTTCCCTTTTCCTGTTTTAATTTGTTGTGCAAAATCTTAAGTCTGTGAAATACTCATTCATGAACTAATGGAAATGTTGATTCTTTTCACTCGTGTTTCTTCTTGTCAGTATGTGTGTCTTTGGAACCTGATTTAGGGCTTTATTTCTCTTTATTTCTGCTACCCTACTCATCTAAACACTTTTTGTTTCCTTTCTCATGGCTTTGTTGGTATGTCCTGATCCTGTATGGCAGTAGTCTTGAGTGTGGCCAGAAAGGTTGTTTAGACCTGATCTCCATCTGTTTTTGTTGGCATTCAGACTATCTTGCAATAAAGAGCCTAACTTCCTCTAAAAGCAGAGCAGCCAGAAGCATGTGACCTGTCAGCCGGTGTACTCTGATTCGCAATTCAGGGATTGCTTGATTAAGGACAAACTTGGATGTAAAGGTGAGCTTTGCTCTCTGTGCTGCCAGTTAACAGGCTGGCCGTAGGGCACTGCTCGCTGAGCAGCCTCAGCCTGGCAGCTGGAGAGTCTCTCCCTGCAGGATGCTCCGAGGCAGATCAGTTAGAGTCTAGTTATTGGATGGGAATCTAAAGATTAAAGGAAAGGTAGCATTTAATTTTGGAAGTGTTCTTTTTCATAGACCAAGAAAAAATACATTTTCTCTTAAATTAGTGCACCTGTAGAAATGGGCTCTTTGTGTGGTGCCCAAAGCTAGTCTGGAAGTGTGTCAGATTTCTAGTAAACCTTATACATTGTGGTTGCAAGAATATGACTTCTGTTAAGAGCAAGCAGTCTGTTACTGTGAAATGCTTAAATGTTTAGAGAGTGGGCATTACAGGAACTTAAACCTTTGAAGAAAGATCTGTTCAAGGATCTGGTAACTCATTTCTCTTTTAGGAACTGAGCTGCATCCAGATGGTTCCACAGTGAGTTTGAAAAGGCTTTAAACTTTTGTTATTTGGAAACGAGACTTACTCAAAGGAACCTGGCAAGTCTAGTGCTTGCAGGACACCAGGAGACTTCCACAGTGCCTAGAAAACAGGGATTTCTTATGATTAAGCTAGGGTGGACTCCAGTCTTTTGGTGATGAATACCTTGTCCAATTTCAGTTCCTTGATTTGTACTTTGAGCCACAGTGCGGGCAGTCTGCAGGAAGATATTAAGACCTGTGGAGAACATGCCTCTCTGCTACTTGAAGCAGATATGCATCAAAATATTTGTGGAATTCAACACTGCCGTTGTTCTTTACCTGGTCGTGCTTGATGTACAAGCTGTATCATACCTAATAGTAGTCTGCTAACTCAGCTCAGGCTTTATTAGCTAAACTTGGCTCTTCCATCTTGTGCATTGTGGTAAGTTACTCTGATGACAAAGAAAAGTAGGGCTCAGTCATACTTGTACTGTCTGACTGCTACCAAAGGAGGAGGATAGGGTGAGCTCTGGAAAGTGTGTGATACATGAGAGCTGTGTAGGTATAACCAGCTGGAATTCAGCAGATGCTTTTATCAGGCTTAGAAGAAAAAATCCACAGCAGTCCTTTACTAGTACTTTTTGTGCAGTTTTTACAGTTTTATACACACATTAAGTGCACTGACCTGGAATTCAGAGGCAAATCTGCTGAAGCTGCAGAGAGCACATAAAAACCCCTCAACTCATCTCACCTTAATCTCTCTGCTGTTCTGTACCATCGTATAGTCTCAGTTATGGGCAGAGGATAATTTCCCCCCAAAGGTAAAAACATTACCTCTGAAACCAGACTTTTAACCTTTAAAAATATATAATTGTTACTTTATTTTGTGGTATTTTTTTTTTCTGTTGAATTTAACATTGAAAAGATTCACACGGGCTGTTTTTGAACTCCAGTGTCTTAGTGTCAAACTTAGTGTTTACAAGTCCTGATGGAAGTTTTCTTTTTCTTTTCTCCTTTTCCTCCAAAAGGAAAATATATAGCAAGCTCAGTAATATACTGCAATTTGTTGTTAAAAAATGGAACAAAAATCTTTAGATGCTTATTTTGAGGGGAGGATTGTTTCTTTATATGTAGTAACTTTGTGGCACACCATGAAGACTATATATGACTGAATGTGCCTCTGCAGCAGTATTTGTCATATGAGACCTATGAAACATCTTAGTAAAGATAGGCAAGCGTATTATCCTGAGTTTTCATTGTTTTCAGTCATCTCCAAAAGTGAAAGGATGAATTTTAAACCTGTTAGTAAAAGTACCACTCATTTGCTCTTTGGTGATTACCTTCACGAACTCTGAAAAGTGATAAGAGACCATTGTTTTGTCTTTCATTTATTCTTAGGGACTGAGTTTAATAATTGACAGACACTTGAAGAGTTCAGGGATGGGTCGTGGGGGGATGAGGTTGGGGGTGAACAGTACAAAGTTGGTTTTGAAATTCTTCTGTAACAAATAATTTTCTGACATGCTGTAATTAGTGGCTACATGTATGTTGTCTTTGCAGAAATAAAGAGTTGGTGAGGTATCTATCATGTCAGGAACCACTGTTCCAAATCCTGCTATTTCTTTCTAACTTAACAATAACTGAAAATCAAATTCCGTCCTAATACTGCCTCACCAGTTTTTACTCTATTTAAAGAACTGTCATTTGTTCTTTAAATTTAAACTACTAACAGTTCTTCTAGAACAAGTCTGTTCTGCTGATTAGATGAGGATCACTGAGCACACTCCTTAGCTCTGAAGGAGAGACTTAAATCTTATGGGAAGGGTGCCCATCTAGTGATATTCACTGAAATCCATTCTGCCAGAGGGATTGCTAGCCAAATAAATCTGGCAAAAAGAACTCAATCAGAGAAACTATTAATAAAGGTACTGACAAAGTAAGAGTAGCTTGCCGATCTCATTCCTCCTCATACCTTGTGTATGTGGTTTTGCAGAGATGGGCTATATTGATTAGGTCCGTAGCTTGGGAAAGAGCATGGCTTCACCTTAGATCTTTCTTTATGAAGAAAGCTTTGAAGAACTGCGTAGTTGACTCTCAGAAGTGTGAAGCCAAGTTTGTCTTGCCAAAATCTCTATTTGAATGGTCTTGATTGAGGCAGTGTATCTGGAAGAGCTTTGTGGTGTGATCTGTCTTAGATCTGCATGAATTCTATATGCGTTGATGAAGGAGAACAAGGAATGAGAAATGTTAGTTATCTGCAGGTTTCACACTTGAGCTGTGGAAGGGGGAGCCTAAGAGCCCGGGGTGGCTTCACTGTTTTCATGAACCAGAAGTCAAGAACCATCTGTTCAGTCCTGAAGAATGTGGGTTTTTTTCTGTTTCCCCCCTGCTCCCCAATCTTTTGCAGGCTTTCCTTTCAGCTGAGTACTGTTATATGTTCTGAATATTTGAATAATGTTGACTGTGGGGGATCAGAGGGTATCTATGCTTTGCTAGATGTCAAGTTGTATTTCAATGCAGGCTTCTGTGTTGGGAGCTGTATGCAGAATAATAAAAATACTGTACAGCTTGAAATGACTGTGAGTGTTGTAAAGTGCCTAAATATAAAACCCTGAATGAAAAAGATTGAATTTCTACTGATGTAAATCAATTAAAAACTTATAGAGAATTATGAGGGGAGCAAGATGATCTTGCTGTTGATCTCTCACCTAGGAAGGTGTCATCTGGCAACTGGTCATAGCAAGAATATTTTTACATTCCTGCACAGCTTTATTCCAGCCTAGTTGGCAAGAAGAATCTGAATTTTTTTTCAGGGTGTTTCTCTTCCTCCCCTCCCCCTTCCCCTCGCCTTTTATGTAATGAGATGCTTTGCCATGCTATGAATGAGCTGCAAAGTAATTGAAAAAGGAGTTTCCTGAAATGGGCAGGTTGGTTCTGGCAGGGTAGGTTTGTTGCTTCCTTTGCAGCTCATTTTGGAGTTGTATTTCTGGTTTTTCATTGTGTGCTTCTTGTAGCTTCAGGTCTAGTATGATTGATATGATGAAGGGCCAGTATTCAAGGGAGAGTACAGCTTTTCAAGCTTGTGGTCGTCTAGCCTTGGGGAGAGGACAGAAATCTGGGATTCTAGTAGGCTAGTGTGCTTGCCTTCCTTTCTCAAAATAGTCCCTACCAAAGCTAAAGGAATGGTGTGATAGCCTCTAACTGTGGGTTCCCACTTGGGGTTCATTACAGGCAGTGATTATGCCTGGAGAGTTATCTGTGGTAAATAAACTTGTGGCCTGCTCTTTAACCCACGTTGTATTTTGGAGCCATCCTTTTTCAACCAGTGTTTTTCTGCCTTGCTTTAATTTTGTTTAGCCTGAAAACAAGTAATGACTACTTCAGTAGAGAGATTTAACAAAGATACTTGTGTGTGTGTTAAACTTGAGGTCTTGTGGCTGCTTTCTAGTTTATGAAGCTAAAAAGTTGGATTTTGTTGTTATTTTTGTTCTATCTGGATTATAGTACGAGTTTAATCTTGTTTACAGGAGGAAAATATGTGTATCAGGTTCTAACTTGCACAGAATAAATGCTAAAATGGCTTCTAAGATAGAGCAGTGAGGAAGCCTGTAAAATTTATCTAGCAGTTGCCATTTAGCTGTAGATACTGAACCTCTAAATATTAGGAAAATGATCCAAACGCCATAATGATATAGTTTATTGCTGGCAGAGTTTTGACTTAGTTGTTCCTTTAAATGGGTGTGGCAAAAATAATAAAAAAAAATGTGTACTGATAAGCAGGCTGCTTGCTGAAAGGAAAAGCATACTGCTAAAAGTAGGCTGCAGCCCATAAATGGTTATTTTTCCATATTCCTACTAGGCGTGGCTTTTGTAATCTCTCTGCAGATTAGGTTTTTCAAAGCAGTTCATAAAATAGAGAGGTTTCAAATGTTCTTCAGCAGTGAGAAATTGCAGCAGTCCTGTCTTGTGACTTGTAGTTCAGGTGTACAGGCGGGCAGTTCACTGAGATGGGTTAATTACCCGCTCAGCAGTCACTTGTCCTGCACTGTTCAACACAGGAGATTACATTTGTTTTGAAAGATCAGCTTGTTGAACTTTAATAAATGCAGACGGGAGTTTGAACACTTTGGGATACCAGAACCTGTTGATTTCTTGAACTGGCTTCTCTCTCCATCTAGGGTTGTCCATCCTTCCTAGCTATGGAGCATTCAGTCACTCCTGTCTTTTTCAAATCATAGTAAAGACCTAGTCACAGAATTTGTGCCCACCTCCCTCCTTAATCCCTCTGACTCTTTTGGTAGGCCATGCTCCTCAGAGATATGAGCAGATTGAAGGATATGCACCTGTATGCAGTGGTTTGAGGATTTTTTTTTTAAAGATACTGGGTGGTTAAAAGATATTGATAAATGAAATGGAAGCTGAGTGGGACTCCATTTGAAATGTAAGGGTCTTCAGTTACAGACAAGCTCACTGGCATGAGCAGTTTCTCTTTGTGTTTCCTCTCCTCAATGCAGAAAACTCTTCATAAATAATTGGTGTAATTTTTTTCAATTGCCTGTGTCAAAGAGCTAATCTTTGGGATATGTGCTGGTATTCTTGCTTTTTGCTTATTTTTGCTGTTTCCTAAGATGCTTCATGTTGTATTACCAAAGTGAAAGAATGGCTAAGAATAGAGGAAGTGAGTTCAGTGGTTTCCATTTTCAGCACAACATGCAATTGACAGCTTGCATCTGCCACAGGTCAGAGATGGTTTGAAGATAAAGGTGATTCTTTCCTTAGAAAACTGAGAATGGGTGGGATTGAATGCTGGTTTTAAGGTTTTGATAGTCATACGAATTTTCAAGCAGCTCGCCTTATGGCTGACTTGATGAAAACAAAGCCACATGGGTGTTTTGCTTGCTTGTTTTTGCTTTTGTTTTATATTCAAGTTCTCCAGGTTCTCCCTAAAAATGGCGATGAGTCTTGGCCTTGTCAGATAAGGGAGATGTTTCATAAAGGGTGTAACAGAGGTCAGGTCCAGTTTAAGGACAGCAAACCTCAGATCTAGTGTTTGTTGCCTACCGTGTAGAAAAGCTTGATAATGTAAAAGTTTGATACTTTATAAAACCAAATGGTTTTGTTAAAATATTTTTTTCTTCAGTATGTATTATACAGTTCCAGTAAATATAAGGAAATATCTACTATCCTGATATTTGAGTCTTGAACAGGGCTGCAGGGTAGCATTAGAGTTTAGTTACATGGAAAAGTCACTGAGAAGCAAGAGTGTGTGTACAAGATGGAGAAAAAAGATGTTTAGACGTTCCATCTTTGTTTTGAATGTGTGCAGGTTCATTTTTTTCTGATTCTTTATAAGTAATAATGGATCTGCACCTGTGCATTAACTTCAAACTATTTAAATTTTTATGTATATACACACATACATACGCCTATGGCACTGTTTGTGTGAGTAACTTTAATTGTAATAGGATTTTAAAATAAAATTGGTGGGCAGAGGTGGGGAGGAGCTCCAGGAATTAAAATCTATCACTACTTGTGGTGACTTTATTGTAAAGAAGTAAAATGTTCCTTATGCAGGTAAAATATGGAAATACATATAATGTATGTGAATATATATTGTTATATAATAGAATATGCATGGTGTATAATTAATGTGTGTATGTATATAATATCTGAAACTACATGCAGATAGTGTATGCAAAGAAATTCAACTAAGAAGAATGTATCTGTCGATTAAGACATTAAGAAAGTCCCGTAGCCTATCAGGTTTACCAATCTTACTCCCTCTTAATTTCAATTTTTTGAGGGGTCTGAACAGAAGAAAAACTTAGAGGTACTTTATTGTCTGAGAATAGATAAATGTCTATGAATGGATGGGTTACCTGTGATTTCAATGTGTTCAACCCAGATGCAATGTTGTGTAAGAGTTAGATAAATGCTGAGAATAGATTAAATGTCTTAACTTTTAATCTGTTTTTCTTTTACTGACTTTCAAGTGGTTTTTTTTACTCATTGTATTTCAGGTATTCATTCTTAAGACAATAAAAGGCATATTGGAGATTTTATAGATAATAAACTAGGCGTCATAATTGCTTTTCATTTTATTGTTAGCCATAATTCAGACAGTGCAGACAGTGGGACTTAAGAGAAATGGTGCAGTGCATGCTGGCTTCAGCAAAAAAGTTGGCATACATTCCTGATCTGGCATTTTAATGCTAATGTAACCATGAGGCTGCACAACAAATTAATTACTGGGGTGTTTTTTTGTTGGTGGGTTGGGTTGGGTTTGTTTTTGTATGTTTTGCCATAACACCACCACCTTCTTCTCCTCAACGTTTCTGTAAGATAGCTCTTTTTCTTTGACTTCTCCCTGGCTATGAAGATCAGTTTTCTATTTTAGTGAGCAATTGCTTGAAATGATGGTCTTTTAAACACACAGGTAATTCTGATGGCTTCCAAAGTTACCAGAACATGTTAGGGTGCCATAGTAGTGGATACTTGAAAAACATACGAGTAGGCACTCTGGTCTTCTCTTACCAACCTTTTATAAAATCTTTTGAGCTAATTATTGCATCTTTATCCAATGTGTATTGGAGTAATGTCTCCTAATGTAGGTGAGCTATTCTGTAGTGCTGCTACAATTTTAAGGGAACTTCTGTTCCAAATAAAGCCTGGGAGATGCTTGAAAATCCAGATAGTACAACAGCATTTCTGGATCAGGTTTTAGAAATATTATTAAGGCAACAGGATATATGTTCTCACATTGACAGACTACTTAGAAGAAATCTCACGAGACTGTCTTAAATTATTTGCTTTGGGAGACCTAGAGGATCCTGGTTTTGATTTTGTTAGATACAAGGCACTAGCTCAGTCTCTGTTCAAGATTCTTTGAAGCTTTGGTTTTTCATCCAGTTGTACTTAGTACTCTTTAATGAAATCCATTAATGAACCTTCTTAGAAGACCTCTTTCTCCAAAAGAGCTGTCCTGCACTGAAAAATCCTGAAGGAATCTAACACAAATACTGTTTCTTCTAATTTGGTGTATGTCATTAGATATCTGTATAATCTTGTAAGTTATACATTCAGTGTGCTTTAACTTTGTTTCAAAGGAAGAATGCAGAATTTGGAGACAGGTACATGAAAGGGTCAGAGGTGGGAAGGTGAGTCAGCCAGTCAGTCTTGTAGCAGAATGCAGCCAGGACATTGCTGCGTAGCTGTGTATATCAGAATAGAAAGAAAATACTAATATAAGCCATACTGCAGAATACTTGATGCAACTACTGCAAGTATGCTGGCAAAAGTTATGCTATAGTGGTTTTTATTTGGGGCTTCTGAGCAGGCAGCTGGACGAGATGACCTCCTGAGGTCCCTTCCAAGCCAAATGATGCTATGATCCTGTGACTCTGTATGTGCACAAACGCACACAGTAATGGCACATGGCTGGATAAGAGAGGAGGAGAGATTTTACTGAACGCTAGCGCAGGCTGTATAGTTGTGCTGGACTGGTGAAATGGTGGACTTCCTAAGCTATGCAGAGGGCTTGTATTGTCACGCTCGTGCTGGTACTGTTGCTCATGCTGGCGAGATTGAAGTTGGCATGTGAATGTGCCTGTGCTTGTCATACTTGTTGCTGCTTTTGTCTGTAGAAACTGGCTTAGGGAGGGGAAGAGCAATAGATTCTCTTCCTGATTTGTCCACTTATAGGTGTTATCTTCAGAGAGGTGATGATGGAGTCCATATGCTGTCTATTGTATTGTTACCATCTGCTGCCCAACAGACATGACTCCCTGTAGAAACCAGTATTTATTTAAAAAAAATCCCACAATTATTCATGCAGGCAACTTTCAAAGCTTCTAAACCTTTTTCCCATTCAATGAAAGATCTGTGAAAGAACAGGGAATAACATTTTTGCTCAGGAGTGTTAATACTGTTAGAAATCATAAATTCTACCATATTAGAAGCTTAGCTGGCAGCTGTGCTGCAAAAAATTATTGGTATATATTGGGGGTGTGTATACACACGTACACACTTTCATTTGTATAAAATATATCTCCATCCTTTTCTATACCAGGAGAAGGAGGAGAGGCATTACTGCATTATATAAATTTACCTTTGTTTAAAAAGTAGTCTTTTAAGGTTTTGTGTTTTGTTGGGGTTTTTTGTTTTGGGTTTTTTTTATTGTTTAAAAAATATTCCTGTAGAACAATAGTCTGAAAGATAAGGAAATTAAGAAAGGTAAAAGCAAATCTCTTTCAAAATGCAGTCTTTGTTCTAAGGCCATGTTTTAAGTTATGTAGTGTTCTAAGTTTGAAGCCTTTCCAAAGGACATTATCTCAATATTAGCCATAGTTGGTCAGAAATATTTGCCCTTATCCTGGAGTGTCCTACAGTTCCTTGTCAGCCTTGGTGAATAACAGAAGCTGTAAAGCTGACTTTGTGTGCTGCGAGCAGATTTTCTCAGAATAGAAAGATGTGACTTTTTCCTCTAGCAGTCCCGCACAGTTTGTTCTCTGATGCCCCTGTGTTCCACCTCTCCTTCCCCGGGATGTACAGGGAGTGCTGCCGTGTTGGGAAGTCCAGCCGTGCCGCTCTCTCCCTATCTCCAGTACTCCCACGTACTGGCATTATGACTTGGAAGTTAAAATAGCCTTTAAAGCTCTGATTCACCTGAAGTAGCTTGGGGGAGAGAGTTTGGAGGCCTGGCTTGTTTTGTTGATGACCGTTAAGTGGGTGTATAGAATTGTGTGATGTGCATTTCCACTGAGGAGCTCAGAGGAATTTTCTGCTTAAGGTTTCTCCCCAAGCGAAACCCAAGTGTTGCCCTTTGAGTTCATCAAACATTTGTCAAGGGTTGGATTAGCTGACTATGTCTGTGATTAAATGGCTTTTCTTTTATCTGTCTGGAAGTGTTTAACAGGTTTCATCTCAAATCAACAATAGCATGAATGATTCCCGGAATCCCAGGCTCCAAGTGTGTCTCAAAATGAAGCTAGTTTTTCTGAAGATGAGTATTTTAGGGTTAATTAAAAGTTTTGCCAATCCTCTCTCTTAACTCTGTTGTTTCTTGTGGGTGTGTGTCTCTGTTTATTGTAAATGGAGAACTATCAGTTAATTATTCCTTACTGCAACTAATGTAGTTTAGGAACACGTTAGGTTGCTAGCTAAATGACAATTCTGCAGCTTATTTAGCAGCAGGGAAAGGCTGGGTGGCAGTTGCTGCTGCTTTTGCCACACCTGTCCTTACGATATTTTTTTTGAAACATGTCTGAAAATAGATTTTTAAATTCAGAGTTTTTCAAAATTATTTTTTGAATTTTTTAGTCTTAATGATGAAAAGATGGGAGGAGCTGATGCAGTAGTGTATGGCAATATGGCTGTCTTTGGGCAGTTTGAAGATGTACTGGGTTTTTTTGTCTAAAAGATTTATGAGCACCTGAGGCCTACAATAATTTTCTTTCCCAGTATAATAATATTAGTTGTCCCACACTTCAGATCAAAATAGTACTCATCCTGTCTTTTTTCATTTGCTTTGGTTATGTATTTGGTCATCTTTTAAGTCTTTCACTGGATCTATCAAGAGAAGAAAATACAAAATTTTTTGCTTAATTATTTCTCTGAAGGTGGTGTGCGTTTTTGGTTTTTGTTTGGTTTTTTGTTTGTTTTTAATGGAGCAGAGTAGCACCAAGCGCATTGTAGACAAAGGGGAAATTCCTCATACTTGCTTTAATGTGCTGCTCAGGAACAGCAGTGCATCTTGTATATTTGCAAAATCTAAAAGTCTAACTCCGCAGATCAGCATGAATCTGCTATACTACTTCATGTTCCCTCCTCTTGTGATAGCACAAATGACAGCTTGGTATATATGAGCGGTGAACTGATTCCGCTGAAAATAAACCTGACAAATCATATGGTTAACTCTTAGCTAAATCTGTTTCCTGATTCATCTCACCATATTGTGGAATAAATTCTGGTAGAAGGGAAGAAGCGACAATAAGGGCCCAGTAAGGAAACGAGATTGTCCATTTTGTACCAGGTTAAAGTAGTAATGTATTTTTTTTCCCAGTAAAGATTTTCACATCCATTTGCAAGAACACCAGTGTAAAGGTGTTTTCTGGAGTTTCATGTTGATACTTGGGTATTTTGTTATGTAGGGTAGTCTGTGGCTTGGGTTGAATGTCTGCTTTTGCCAAAACTATCACTTCTTTTGCTGGCTCTGAGTTTTGGAGTGTGAGAAAGACCTAAAGCAAAGCATCTTTTTCGTATTTTCAAATGTTGCTGTTGAATCAGAGGGCTTTTTTCTGCAGGTGTTTCTTGTTCAAAGATTGGTTTGTGCAATGAGTTGCCCAGTTCTGACAGTGGTAATGTATTTAATTCTGTTTTTCTGCAAAATGTGGGCTGTTTTGTTCGTACGCCTGTCTTGCCTCTTAAAAACACCTTTCTGCAAACTTTCTTACTATGGTCTGAAGTCCTGTGTTCTTAAACTGTGGAGCAAGTCATGCGTATCCTTCAGAAGTCACTGCTGTGGTTTTGGATACAGAAGGTTCTCTAAGCAGCCACACAGCGTGCTTTATCTTGAAGGGAAAATGAGAATCTGCTTCCTTTTTGTTTTCTTCACGACTACTTGAATGGAGCTGAGAAATTTAAGATCTTTGTATAATAATCAGTCTGCTGATCTTAGAGTAGTGAATCAACAGAGAGTCCAAGCCAAGTGTCCTCAGCAGTGCTATGCTCTCTGGTGCTCTGGTCCCATTTTTAAGGCATGCTTGGGTGATGCCAGCCAGTTCTGATCAGTACCTCAGTTCCAGTACTCTGCTCCAGCCTCCTTACTCCTCCTTCGAACGTCTCTCCGTCCCTGTTGCTCTACTTTCTGTCAGCACTTTTAGCTGCCCTGAACACGCCTGAGCTTATCAGATCTCAGAATCTGCTGGTGAATACCGGGTAGTGCAGTCCTCTCACAACTAGCTCCACGCTGTATTACTTGATAGGATGCTTTGCCTGCCCAAGGCTGTTGGCCAGGTAGAAAGCCCAGCCTTTTCTGCCTGGGTGATGGTGTTAGTGCGTCTGTGCCAGCAATTGCATTCCCCAGTCTTCTGAATTACTGCACAGATAGGATTAATATTAAGAACAGCTCTGTTCTTTCGTTTTAAAGTGTTGTTATGTGGGGAAGTGAAATGAGGTTTGTACCTGACTCCCTTCCTGGTGAAGCTCATTTACCTTTGACATAATTGCATAATGTATGTTCTGTAACTAATAGCGGAATTAAATTTATTTCCTGCACACTAACTTCCATCTGATGCGAGCCTTCTAGTGATGTGCTTCTTGGGAAGTAATGATGGCTAATAACTTCAAAGTAAATTAAGTAACTTGGGTATTTTTTTTTCTTCTTTTTTTCTTTTTTCTAGAATCATAGAGCAGACCCAGAAGAACTATTCACAAAACTGGAACGCATTGGGAAAGGCTCCTTTGGTGAAGTTTTTAAAGGAATTGATAATCGGACACAGCAAGTGGTTGCTATAAAAATCATAGATCTTGAGGAAGCAGAAGACGAAATAGAAGATATACAGCAAGAGATAACTGTTTTAAGTCAGTGTGATAGTCCTTATGTAACAAAATACTACGGATCATATTTAAAGGTAATGTATAGTATTGCACAAAGATTTGCTAGCACCTAGTTGTATTGAATGCCACTAGGAAAAAAATCTAAAGTGAGGAGTTATCATGCCAACTTGACCTTTTTTTAGTACGTTTTTGTTTTTCTTTGAACAGAGCTTTTCACTTTGTTTTGCTCCTTCTGCTGCTTGTTCTTTGAGGCTGGAATTTACACAAAATGGCTAGAGAATGAACGGAGTTGATAGAGGATTCCTCTTGCCGTTGCTATTACTTTTGAACCTTGGTTTTCTCTCCTCCCTCCACAATCCCTAGCACAATTCTGTGGCCTTTCTGGGGAAGAAAAAAAAACCTTCATAGCTATAGAAACAAAAACCTTTCTCTGATATGGAAAGAAACCCTTCACCGTGTGAAGATGTGTTGGTAATTATGCAGCATAGTAGGCCTGAGACAAAGTAAAACTGACATCAGCAGAGTTATGTAACCGCTGTGTGAAATGTTATCTAAGGTGTCATTTAAAAACAAACAAACAAAAATGAAAACCTATAGAAAGCCAAAATGTTGAATTAGTCTTTTCAACTTGCAAAACTGTCTAGGTATAATCACCTTAAATACTGCTTAAATGATCTGCAGCGCATACATGTTTTAGATTATTTTTAAAAAAACTAAAACCATTTAATAAAAGTTAAAATGTTAACCATAGTTAGAGCTATCTTAAATATCTGGGGGTTTTTGTTTGCTTGCATTTGGGGTTTTTGTTGGGGGTTTTTTGTTTGTTTGCTTGGATTTGGGACTGCTTTGTTGTTTTTGAGGGGTTTGGGTTTGTTTTCCCCCTCCCCCCACTCCCCCCCCCCCCAGCATTTCCGGCTCCTTAAGGTATAGTGAGTTTTTTGACATTATTCTAAAGACAGATCTCTGAGAAACGTTCCTGTGTCACACTTGTGCTGTATCTTTCAGTGATACTATAAAAGTATTTGCAGAATTTATTTGATAGTGTTCTTTGTAGTTTGGGCTTTTTTCCTCTTTAAATTGCCAAAGTATTCCATTTTTAATATTTTAATGCGAAGTAGATAATTTAATTTTTCTGTACTCCAAATACTAAATTCTCATTTTGACCAAGATAAGACAGCTATGGTGGCTTTGCTCTTCACTTAGTTACTCGGTATTCTGTGGGTTCTTCATGCTGAAGTGAATGTACAAGTTCTCACTGATGTCCCATCTTTCCTTCTCTTTACTGGGCTCAATCAGTGGGATTTTTGTTTTGTTATTAAGTGATAGAGCTCTGAGATGTACTAGAATTTACTTTCCCATATCATAGTGTATTAGAACAAGCTAGTTCTTCTCAAGATAACTTTGAATTCAGCTAGCAATGTTCCCCTGGAGCAGTGCACAACTGGTACTGCAGATGCAGACATGATCAGTCTTTTTTACAGTCCTTTATTTTCTGTGATGAGCAAGTCCTAAATATTATCCTCCTGGGTATCCATCATTTTAACTGTGTGTTGTAAAAGCCCAATTGTTTGCCCTGAAGTACAAACAGGTCAAGGTAAATCTTGGAAAGTGTTTTTGCTTGGACGCGTTTTTGCTTGGAAAAGTGTTTTGTTAAATTTCAAAATTAAACAGCGATTGCAGCAGCTGTAAATGGGGAAATGAAACTTTGATTTGGTCGGGGTTTGTTTTGTTTGGGGGTTTTTTTGTTGTTTTTTTGTTGGTTTGGGGTTTTTTTTGAGCTTTATAAGTCATGGAGTGAGTAGGGAAAGAAAATAGTCTTTTCATTATTTGCAGCAACATAGGTACTGAATGCAAAAAGGGTATCGCAAATCTGCCTAAGTACCTGTGCATCACAGCAGTTTGTCTTTGGCCTTGTTATGCAAGTCTCTCACTTTTTATGCCTTTTCTTAGATATGTAAGTACAGCTATTCTATCAGTGCTATAAAACTTTCAGCTTCTGGTTAGGGTTTTTTACTTTTTAAAAATTCCTGGCAAATACAGCATCATGTTAATGCTGCAGTACTTTCCTCACCACTGTTTGAGTTCTTTCCATTTCTATTCTAAATGGATAAATTCTGAAAGACTAATGCTGCTCTCCTGTTTACTTTCCACACTTCTAATATTGTTGGGGAAGGAAAATTTCTGTGTGTAGAGCTTGGGGAGGTGTTTGTGCAATTTTGGTTACTTTCCCATTCCTTTAAGAAATTCCTCTTTTTTAAAAACAAACAAACAAACAAACAAAAAACTTTAAAAAAAAAAAAGGTTCACAGGAATGTTTTTCATCCCAGACTAGCATGATAGGTAATTCTACTGCTTGCTCTTCCCCAAGTAAATGAATAAAAATATCCACAAATAAATGAGTACTTTTAGTTCTGTAATTAAAAATAAATAAAATACCTGTTTCAGTAGTATCTTGGCTCTAAATTTTTCTTAGGCTAGATTTATCCTTGGTTACTAATACTAGATCTTTCAGCTTGAGTTTTCTCAGGGGAAAGAGTGTATTAGCTTTGCTAAATGTGAAAAGAATCTCTTATGCTGCCGTTTCATTTTAGTAATAACGGGTATTTTAAGAGTTGTATCTGTCTATTGTTTTTTACTTAAGTGCTATAGCTTTTAACTTTTTATTAGCTATTACTCTGAGAATGGCTGTCAGCTCAAGTATTTAGCTGTGTAGTACTTCAGTCACCATTTAATTTCTCTATGTACTGTAGACATCTCTTGGAAACAGTGAAATAGGTACAGTTGTGTACAAAATGACTTTATAATTAAAGATTAAAGAACATTGAGGCTAAATTCTGAAAATTAATAGCCATTTTTTGTGGATATGACTGGTACAAAGATCACATTCAAAGTGGTCCCATACGTTTGTTGGTGAATACTTAGTTTTATATATAAAGATCACTGAAAATACTCCTAGAAATATCTTTTAAGGTAGTGGTTAAAAAGAGCATAAACATACAGTAAGTAGAAGATATTTCAAAATTTGAGAGAGTTTTTATTTTTCCCTTTTCATTTTTCTTTATTTACAGGAAAACAAAACAGTTGAGCCAGTCTGCCCTCTTTCAGATCATGCTTATGGAATAGAAATAGTTTACTAAAATATATTAATCATACATGTAGCTTTCTCTGAAGCTCTAGGAATGCCATTAGAAATGTTTTTGAGTTTTGCACTGCTTAAGTCAAAGAAACTTAGTATTTTCCTGACTATACCAAAGCAAACCCTCAGTGCAAAGGCATTCAGGTTGCCTACAACACTGATATTTCTTAGTTGAGTAATCTAGCTCTGGTTTAAATCTTTAAATTTGATAGTTTTTACTTTGAAGTAACTGCAGCTGACACCATGCGTTGGCTTCAGGTTTTTTTTCATGTGTGCTTCAGTTCATCCAGTTGAACTGTAGCAGAACATCTTCTGTTGTAACTTATTCTTTTTTTTTTTTAATCAATTTTAAGTAATCTTTGAATAAGCAAATCATTCCTGTCATCAATTTGTAGTCAGTTTCAGTTTTTCCTCCGGTAAGATAGCATATTTGATAATTAAAAGTTGTTTATGACTAAAAGGCAAAAGAAGAGATGTTAACTGTGAGGGTTTTCTAATTGCAAGCATTTCAGATGAGAGATCTTATTTTTGTACAGTCTGTTCTACGTATTCTGCAGCTTTGCAGTTTCCTCACACTTCAGGACGCAAAGCCAGCCTTGTGGCTGATCAGGATGGAGTGGCCCAGTCTCGGGAGCCTGGGGCTTACCAGCTACACACACGCTCTTCCAGATGCTCCTGCTGCTGAAAGGGGGAAGGGAAGAGTGTCTTTATTTCAATTACTTGACTTACTAATTTCTAACTTAGTCAGCTCAGCTGATGCCATGTAAGATACTCTTACGTTCTGCAGCCTAGCTGCTCGTTAGCCACAGCTTGTACATGACTTGTGATTTTAAAAATATGGACAGTCCGTTAATATTTTTACTTAGCAGTGCAATGTTATTTGTCTGTTATCAGATATTTTACTCTGTAAAAACCTTATCATTGTTACAAGATGGCGAGGTCTACTTCCTTGAGGTTCTTGGGATAAAGCTGATGCCAGTTTTCAGTTATTGTGACACAAAAAGGTGCAACCTCCCATATCTTTGTAATTTGGGGTACCTGTATATCTTGAATTTTGGAGTTTGAATGGGAGTTTCCCATTGAATTAGTCTTAGACCTTAGGTATTAGTAATTTTTTTCTTAAATTTTCATTGGGTATCTGGCAAGATCAGTAGTGTTTTCTAAATATACTGGTAGGTGATGTACAAGCATATATACAGTCAAAGAATGCACCATAATAAATACATTTGTGTACAGTGGTAAAAGGTTTTACCTTCATATCATGTCTTTCACAAATGCGTGTAGAGTTGTACAAGCTTACAGCTGTATTAATGCAACTTTTGTAGCTGTAAGGTAACTTAAATCCTGATGTAGATGTCTATAGACATTCATGTTTCTGGAACGTCAGGATCTAAATTTGTTTCCTCATCCCATATTGCACTTTGATTACAATTAACATCACATCTCAATAAATAAAACATTAGTTGTGGAGGGTACCCTTGCAAGTGATAGTCCATAGCAATGCAGCAGTGTAAGTTACGTTAGATAGCTAAAATAGGTGTTTTCCTCAAGCCTAATAGCTTATCAAAATGTATTACTACCTTATCAGTTCAGGCAAGAAAAAGATTAAAGGTATTAAAAATTACCCTAGTTCTGGCATGGTTTGGTTACGCAAATTTGTGAAGCTTGGTAAAATACTTGAGCTGTACTTTCCATCTGATCCCATAGAGATAGATCTTCTCGGTGGCTGAAATTTCATGATTGTTTGCCCTATTTGTACCATCTAGCCGAGGGGTTTAAATATCTATCCTTGTAACTATTACAGCCACCTGGGCTTGCTCTTTTCTTTTGCAATTAAAACAAGCCTGAAGTTATCCTCAGTTTTTCAGATTTGAATATGGAGAACTCCTGTAGTAGCATCCAGAGACTTCCATCAAAATTGTACAGCACTTTGTGCAGCAAAGCTTTGAGACAATCTAAAGATACTGTTTGTTCTACATTGTCTATTTATACTTGGTTGACCTAAAATAGCTAGGAAAAAGGTGGTTCATGCCTGGCTAGAAAATATCCACGCCCGGTTACAGTGGATAGTAGCAATTTCTTTGAGACATTATTTCAGAAACACAGGACTTATTCATTTTCACCCTATACTGTTTTCAAGTAATAGTCAAATCCTCCAAACATGTCTGGTAACCACAATGTTTGCCTTAAAGTGGAGTTCCTTGCAGGTCTTCTCAGCTGACAAAGTTGGGCTTTATAAAAACTGCTAAAATTAGCCAGCCCTTCCCTGCTGATCTCATAAATTGGAATAGACTCTCATAAATGGTGTGGTTTTTAAATTCAGTATAAATCTAATAGAGCACACTTTGTTGAGATAGTTGGATGTGGTGCTTTCAGAAACTGCACCTTTATTTGCTTGTTGAGTTTTGTGTCACTAGTCACGCAATGGAGTGGGAAAGCATACAATGTAGAATGCAAGAGGCTTTAAAAAGTACTTCTGCCATAAGCTTGTGCTCTGTTATAAGGAACTAGCACTAGTAAATATTTGCTGGAGACTTAAACAACGTGCATGGTACTTCACCAGGTCTGGTTCAGTTGAATATTTTTAATGGCTGTTTTTTATTTTAAATAATGTTTTTATTCACAGAATTTCTTAAGAGTAGTAGACGATAGATTAATGTTTGGGTTTCTCCTGAAATGTGAGAGGCCTCTGGCAAGCAAATAGCAGAAGATCCCAGTTTTGAAATGTACGGTCTGTAGATCTGGTACCAAAACTTACTGGTTTTGTTTATATGAACCAGCCCCCTTTTGCAGCTACATACCAAGGGCAAAGTCAGCATCTAGAAATCAGCGTTAGAAGAATTTGTCAGTTCTAGTATTCTAGTAGTTGAGACATCTCCACAAAGAAAGCACAGAAACTCACATATTCACAGGGCTTGAGATTCAAATAGCATATAGTGAAGGTGTACATGAACTTTGCAATATTACTAGAAATAATTAAAAAAAAAAATCCCAAGATAGGTGCCTTAAGTCATACTTTTTATTGAACTATATTCCTCTGTTCTTTGACCTTCTAATGGCTGACTTTGAACCTCTGATCTGAAAACTTCAGAAACCTGAACGTTTTTGTAGGATTCCAGGTCTGGCAGTGGAATTTCTCATGGCTGGTGGTTGTAGTGCTGCTTTGTCTCTCAAAATTGGAGCTGACCCTATGGTAGCAGGCATGTTTTGTGGTGGGGTGTAAGTCCTTAGGTACAAGCATATTCAAGGGCTGTCAGTTCTCACTTTTTGCTGGATCTGACAACTTAAGTTGGAGCTTGTAGACATGTTACATACGCACTTGCACAGTCACCACGTAGGTGAAGAGGGACCTAGCAGCTACCTCGATTAGGCTTTAAATTTCTGTTGTCTTTGAAGCGCGTTTACATTCACTCTCCTGCTCAAAAGTAATTTTAAGTTCTGAGTATTTTCCTCAGATGAGAAGTGTGGTGATGTTACAGGAAAGTTTCCTTTTAAAATTGTAATGCTTCTGTATCACAAATGGCTGGAATTAATAATTGTAATGCAAAGACAGCCTTTTGTAAGAACTACAACCTTACATTACAACACTTAGTTTAAACTTAAACCACCACCAAATCACTTTTTTCTCTAAGTTCCATTCCTTTAGGTGGAATCATTTTAGATACCAGTTAGCAGAAAATGACTGGGGGGGGACAAGAGTGGTGGTGGTGGGTTTTTGTTGCTTTTTTAAATACAGAAGTCAAACTTTAATTGATATTTAGACATCTTGCACAGGAGCTGTGTGGTTGTCCTACAAGAAGTAATTACATGTAACTTGGTGATTAATGGGATTCTGCATTTACATTCTCCTGACAGTATGCTGGTAGTCTATTGAAATATATATTTTTTTTTTTTATTATTATGGCAGCCTTGGACTTCTAACAACTCATGCCTTCCTTTACAGGGCACAAAATTATGGATAATAATGGAATACTTGGGTGGAGGGTCAGCTTTGGATCTTGTAAGTATACAATTTTTTTTGCATTATAAGTACTAGTGAACCTTATTTCATTGTGTTTTCATATTTCTTTATAAAATCTAGTCCTGGAGGTAGCTGATATTACATCGCTGCTACATTGTAATGCTCCAAAAAGTGTGAATTTGAATGGTAGTTCTGTTATATTGAATTGATACTGTTTTTTTGTGGTTTTACTGTTTCTCTCTAAGCATTAGGAAGCATCCATTTGTTCTCAGTCAAACGTAAGGCAATGTGGTTTTTTAGCGTGAGGAGAAGTACTGCTCTTGCCATATGTGGTGTGGTTTTGGGTCATCTGTCCATCCCCCGTCCCCTCTCCCCAGTAGAATATTCATTACACTTGCATAAAAAATGTTTCCTTTGGGATTGGGTCTCAGGAATGAATGAAGCATGTGCCCACAGAGTACAGTTAATTTTAACTGGTTAAAAGGTGTTGGGTTTTCCACTTTCAGGTATTTTCCGTTAAGCATGAAAGTGCCTTTTTCTTAAGATAGTGTAGCATTCATGAAGGATGTAGCTTAGAGAGTACAAGAGCAGAGTCCACTGTATGTGGATGTGGTTTCCCCATACTTTCAGTACAGCTCTGCTTAGAGACCCACCCTTTCCTGTAAGATAATATAACTCAGTCTTTGTTTGTGTGATTCTGAAGGAAAAATATCACGTCTTCACCGTTACAGAATGGTGTTACTTATGTATTTGCTAAGTGGTCCTGCCTGCAAGAGTTGAAGTATGTGCTTAACTTCACAAATCTGTTTAAACTCTTTTATGAAATTACATCGCATCAACTCAGCTACGGGAATGCAAAAGCATAGTAATTATGTGTAGCATGTAGTAGTTTGTAGCTCTGGAACTTAGTCTTTTTGAGAAAGGGGCTGTGAGGTACTTACTCTTTAACACTTTTGAGTAATGGATAGTGTTCTGTGGGCTGTCCGAAATAGTGAAATAGCTTTGACTGGTGACAATTGAAACCACCGAACCTTTAGAAGAATAAAACTTTAAGTTTTGCCTCATATGCCTCACTTTGCCATACCATAATTTCATGATGTTCTCTGTTTTGGTGCTGTTGGTAATTTTTAATAGCAGACTCACCCACCTTAATTGCTTCAGTTTTATTTACATAGCTTTCTAATGTGCAAAGTTTACACTTACTCCATACTAGCAGCTTTATAGTAGCGCATTACATTCGTGATGCAAAAGCAAGCGTGGAATCAAAAATACTGGAACAAGAAAAAAATGCATTATTAAATTTAAAAACCACAGTCAATAGCCTAATTTATTTTGAAATAGAGTTTCTTAATTCACTTAATCTAAAATGCAAAATTCAATCTGCTGTGTTTGCTGTCTATAGGAAACTATAACTCTGTGGAAATTTAGTTCTAGCTTTTCATGTGCATTGCATGCTGAGAGGAGTGCATACTGTATACGTTAGAAAAGTAACAGCATTTTCAGTGGATTATCAATAGAGGAGATGTGAAGGTGATCGTTCCAATGGCATCTATTTCTGATAGAAGTTGACATACTTCATTGACTATTTCATGAATTCTGTTAGTTCTTTACTTTAAAAAAATCTTTCAAGTTTAAGATTTAATTAAATCAATAGCAAGGCAAAAATTAGATACAAGACTAAGATTATTTTAATGTGTCTTTTCTCTAAAGCTGCGTGCTGGCCCATTTGATGAGTTCCAGATTGCTACCATGCTAAAGGAAATCTTGAAAGGTCTTGACTACCTACACTCAGAGAAGAAAATTCACAGGGATATAAAAGGTGCATAACATTTTAAATATTACTTCGTTAAAGCCTTTAACAATCATAAAAGCAGTATTCTAATTTAGATATTATGTTATTTCCCCTTGGCAGCTGCCAATGTCTTGTTATCAGAACAAGGTGATGTTAAGCTTGCTGATTTTGGAGTTGCTGGGCAGCTGACAGACACACAAATTAAGAGGAATACCTTTGTTGGAACTCCGTTTTGGATGGCTCCTGAAGTTATTCAGCAGTCAGCATATGATTCAAAAGTAAGTATAAGAGTAGAATACCTTTTCTTTGTATCTGCAGATCCAACAGAAATGACTTTGATTTTTGTGTTTTTAGCTCTATCAGTATGGAGAGAAAAAGTAGATTTCAAATTACAGGGTTTCAAATAATAAAATTCAAGTATGATTAAATTGTTTTTATACAGTAGTTACATGTCACTGTACTCACATGCAAGACCCGTGCAAACTCACCAAGTAAATTGATGCTTTCATGTTAAGATTCTTTCAGAGAAACTCCCTGGATGCTTTCAGTGTTGTGCGTTGATTGGTTGGTTTGTTTTTCATTTCAATTCAATGTTTGGCATTTAATTTGAACAGTAATAAAGCTCTCACAAATTAGAATGCCACCAGAACGTACCAGCTTATTTAAGGCCAAGATGGTGGCTGAAATTTTATTCTCTTCTCAGATTTTTATAAACAGCTCTGGATATAATTTCTTTAATGATATTTCTGAGGACCTGTGTAATGCTGAAGATTTTAGCACAGGTGACTGATCTTGAGAAGGAAAAAAGTAACTTGAACTACAGGATGACAGGATGGTTAGCTGTGGTAGCATCGTGGTACCTTGTATATTTCTTTGTCGTGGGTGCTGTTGATGGATGACTAATTGCAATGGAGAGTTTCCCTATGTGAACTAGCAGTGCAATAGCAGACCTCCTCCATGTTTTTCTGAGGGTTGGGAACAGCTGCTAGAAATGATGTTAAGGAGGGAACAGTCCCCTCTTCTCCCATGTGTATACCCACAAGACAACCTAGAGCGTGTGATTAGTGAAGTGGCAGTGTACTTCGGTGCTGGCATTGGACTTTCTACACTCTGGAGATGCAACCTTAAATAGGAGCAAGAAATCTAAAAATCTTGGTATATGCAAAGTAATACTTTCATACTGGTTTTTTTTCTCAAATAATAAACATGTAACTGTACTTCTGATGTGCACATAAAGAAAAGACTGTTGAATATTTGCGATGTCCTGAAGATATTCACACTCCAGGAGACTTTCCCAGGATCGTTCAGACTTGAAGGAATTAGTGTACATGTCACAAGGGTTTTTGCTGATAAGGAGGAGTATGTTGTAGTTCTCCTTTTAGGGTTTCAGTGGTGCAGCTGTAATGTGCTCCCTAGGTCATTTTGGAAAAGCACTCTACCCCGCTTTAAAAATGCGTGTTGTCCAGTCGAAATGAGTATAATTCCTCTTCTGCTGGCCCTGTGTACCACCCCTTCATTTACATTCTCCCAGCAACCTAATCTTTTGCCTTCCATGTCTCCTCAATATGTTGTAAGAGCAGTGCCCTCTCCCTTTTCTTTCTATGCCAAAAGTCTGGTGGGAAAGCACAGAAGATGCAAGCCTTTGGTAGGACAGATGAAGGGTTTTGGACAGGATATGCTTCAATTTCTAGACTAATACTGATGAATATTTTGGTATCTGGACTGAATTTTAACCTTTCTCCTTCTCTCCCTACTTCAAAATGACAGAAAATAAAATAGAAACTCATACATTTATGTAGTGGCAGAGATTTACAAGCCCCATCTCTTCTTTCAAAACATTGTGTTCCAATATACAGTTGTTGGTTATGATATCGCAGTAATAAACAATGAGCTAGTTCAATTCTTCAATATTAAGTACAGATATTTTAGTTCTTGTGAATAGGAGACGAATATTGAAGACATGCAAATCGTAACCCTTGTTTACTCTATGGGCAACTTTGGTTTATGATTTCTGTGCCAAGCGTACTCAACTGTTGCCAGCCACTTTTAATGAGAAACACCTTTAGTGACCTTAACAGCTATTGTAGCTCATCTAAAAAGATGCAAGTAATGTATATTTCACTTTGGAAAAATCTCTAAATCAGAAAAGAATTTTATAGTTCATAAGATATTTTGATACAAAGACAGAATTGGTTTATAATGCTTATCTTTAGCTAAAATAAATACCACTTCATCGTTCTTCAGAAATTTACACTGTGAAGTTGGTGTTTCAGGTCTAACTAGTTGTTGATAATTTTCTAGCTAAATTCATCAAGCAGTCTGTTAGGAAAGAAATTAAGTGATCACCTACTGGATTTTATTCAACTCTCTGCCTTGTTCCTTTAGAGTGAGTTGCCAAACGAGGTTGGATACCTCAGTGCATCTACAGTTTAAAAAGTAACATCAGGATGCAGTTTTGCTATCTAAACAAAATCTGAATTAGACATAGGAAATTTGTAGCAGTTTGTAGTTCATTATATAGAAAAAAATCAAAGGAAGATTAATGTTTCTGAAGCTTTTTCCAAAAGCATGTGTATTTAGGTGCACGTTTAACTTGCTGACAGTGTTGCAACAGTGGCAGTGTGCAACAAAAGTGATGTTGTGGATGTTTGTCATTGAAGTCTGCTTAAGTCAGCCAGGTCTTTGGGAATTATAGCCTTCAAGTATTAGAAAGGAATCTTTGTGCGTTATCTACGTAGGCCAAAATTAATTTTATTATATAAATGCAGTAGATGTGAAGATTTCAGTTACTAAATATTTAGTCACAATAGCCCTTAATTTTGTACTAAAAGTAACTTTTCCCTTCCTCAGGCTGACATCTGGTCATTGGGAATCACAGCTATTGAATTAGCCAAAGGGGAGCCTCCCAACTCTGATATGCATCCGATGAGAGTTCTGTTTCTCATTCCGAAAAACAATCCTCCGACTTTATTAGGAGAATTCAGTAAACCTTTTAAAGAATTCATTGATGCATGTCTGAATAAGGACCCAACATTTGTGAGTAGATATCTCTGTGTGTGTGTGTGTGTACACATAGATGTTTTGGTTTTGTTTTCTACTCTCTCATGAAGTATTTTGCTGGTGTAGTGCATCATAGTGGATTGAAATAATTTTAGAGACTATACTTTCCACTGTAAATGGTAGTGGTACTTTTTAATAGCTGTGTCTCCATCCTAGTCTCTTCTGTTTAAAATACTGAGAGGAGGAGGGAGAATGCTGAAAGAAATGATGGTGGCAGAGGCAGCTTCCTAAAATGCGCTCAAGCCTAGGATAATGTCAGAAGAGAAACTTTTCTAGAGGAGAGAATCTTAAATCTTTTTCTTCAGCAGAACTTTTGCTGACTGTCTGAACTCTGCTTACAAGGAAATATTGCATTGGAGAATTTTGATTAGTCATTTTCCTGGGTGTGTACCTTCTAGCATAGAAGGATAAGCAGTATAGTCTGTTGATCATATTTTTAGAGTGCTTGTAAATGTGGATTACTGGCTTTTCTTGACTTCCTGTTTCACTAATTTCCTGATACTATATGACTTAGCTCTAGAAGTCAGTTGTCTTACTAAATCTCCCCTATTAACATTTAAAATCATGAAATGTTAGCATAACATTAAATATTTAAAGTGTTTCTTACAGCGCCCTACTGCAAAAGAACTTCTGAAGCACAAATTCATTATGAAAAACGCCAAGAAGACTTCATATCTGACAGAACTGATTGATAGGTTTAAGAGATGGAAAGCAGAGGGACATAGTAGTGATGAAAGTGATTCCGATGGTTCAGATTCGTAAGTTTATTTTCAGTTTAGTCTCTTCTGGGCTTTTTTAAAAAAAAAAAATAATGTTACTGAAGTAGGTTTGTTGCAGTTTCTCTGTGTAATTAACACCTCTTCTGTACATCTGTCTCTGTTCCATGTTTTTCATTGACTTCTTTCAAGAAAACCCCTTGTATGAACCTAAAGACCTAATACATAAGTCAAGCTACGCGCTCATCTCTTTAAACTTTCTCTCTGTGAAATCAATTTCAGTTCCGTTTAAGTGCTATGTATTTCCTAGTCTGAGGCTAGTGGTTATACCAAAAACAATGAATCACAATTAGAAATATTGCAGAGCAAGGTTGGGGTGTATGAAGAAGTTTGCACAATGCCTGTGGAACAACGTACATTCTGTAAGTCTCTTGCTTTTCTGGATATCAGATAACTGTTTTAAATGGGATGCCATGGGAGAAGGTAAGCTTTATGGGTAGATAACATCTTCTGTTTGCTTTGATCATATTTCAGTTTATTCAGCCTCTGAAGTTGTTTCTTTAAAGTTCAGTGAATGTTTCAATACACATTTTTCTTCTTACTTTAAGGAATACAGAACTAATCCATATAGATTTATTATGTATTTGGGCTACCTATGCTTGCTTAGCGTTATGTTGTGGCTAGTATTATGTACATTATATCCTTTTTCTCCAGGGAGTCCAGTAACAAAGAAAATAACTCTCATCCTGAGTGGAGCTTTACTACAGTTCGAAAGAAGCCAGATGCAAAGAAGCTACAGAATGGGACGGTATGTACAGTCTGAAGAGTTCTTCTTTCTAAGTGCTGGTTTTGAAGCCAATTTAAGGAAGATAGTGATAAAACTTTGTAATTATTCACTTTTCATAAGAACTATCTTTTTGTAGTTCAAGAGATGATGCTTGTTAGTGATATTTCCTATGCCCATGTCAGCATTAAATGCAAAAGATACCGCATACTAATAGATCAGTGTCTGTCCATGGAGATGTGAATTTTAAAGACTCGTGTAATATTAGAGAGGAAAAATGGAACTGGTTTTCTGACGATATATGACATTGTTTCAGATGTATCATCAGGCATCTGTTTCCATATCACGTAACGTTTCTTGATGTACTGTGCCTTCATTGTTTTCATAATGTATTTCAAGTGCTTTGAATTTAACTGAACTTTGAAAATCACATGTGCTGTGTTAAATGCAGCATATACGTTGTATAGGAATACGCTAATGTAATCCTTATTTGTTAACTTTTAGGATCAGGATCTTGTTAAAACCCTGAGTTGCTTAACTATGATAATCACCCCTGTGTTTGCTGAGGTAAGTCTTGACTTAAAAAACTTCTTTGAAAGTATTACCCGAGTGTCTGATAACTTATATAAGTTGTATCTGTTTTGGTTTGCTACTCAGCTCAAACAGCAGGACACAAATAATGCTAGCAGAAAGAAAGCAATTGAGGAACTTGAGAAAAGCATCAATATGGCAGAAGCAACGTGTCCAGGGATCACAGATAAGATGGTGAAGAAACTTATGGAGAAATTTCAGAAGTAAGTTAAGGAATTTTTTGTATGCTTTGTAAAAAAAAAAAAAAAAAAAAAATTAAAAGTTTTACTTTAAAAGAAAAATTTTAAACTAAGTATTTACGCACAGGAAAGATTAGTTGACACTGAACTTCATATGTTGGGTAAATTTGAGTAGTTTAGTGATAAGTGAAAGATCTGCTATGTCCAGTGCTTTAAACTTCGATAGTTACACGTAACACTTCTGTTGGAGACTAAAACTAATAGTAGCAATTAGTATATCTGTTTGGTCTTCTAGTGCTGCAATTTTACTGTGGTTGTTACACCTTGCTTCCTTTAATTTAGCCTGCAATTTTGTTGTAAGCTTATTTATAGCCAGTAAGGGAGCAGGAGAATCTTTAACTTACCTTTTTAGGGAGCATTTTCTTGAGAATGTCACTCCTGGTGGTTTTTTCCTATGAACTGTTGAGATGAAGGCGTGTACTAGTTCAGTGATGCAAAAATACGTGCTGTTTGCCAATCTGAAACAATATGATTAACAAAATTCTTACTTGCTTTTTTTGTCCATAGATTTTCTGTTAATGACTCATCCTAAGAAACTTCACATAATTGACTGCTGTTTCGTATGGACCCAGTGAAACCCACCAAAACTACTTCAAGCTTGGCAGTGCTTAGCTCATGAGCTCCTTGTGCCTTTTGGATCTTTGCAACATATTGATGGTGATTGAGGATTTGAAAGAACCTACTCAACTATTTTGTGGCAGTGCACATGGTTTTATATTTTCAGGAAATTATTTTGTAAAGAACAACTTTTAATATTGTAGTTTCACCTGTTTAATCTGATAAATGTTGAGGTGCAGTTTTGCTTTTAGAAATAACCATTACTTTAGTTAATAGAAAGTGCAAGTACAGTATGTTTTGATGCTATTTTGTTCCTGTACATGGGGATGTACAGGTCTTTTGTATTCATGAGTTAAACTTTTGTAAATCACTAACGAGCTTCAGAGAAAATAGCTTTTTCACAAGCGTATTCAAAACATGTAATGTAGTGGCAAGGGTATTGCTGTAGCACCTGCTTCAACCAGCATATAGTTATCGTGCCCTGAAAAATAAACCTGCAACAGTATCTATTATAATTCGAAATTGGTACAGTATTTTAGGCAGCTCTATGATTAAATATATTTGAGAGCAATATGTCAATAGTTTGCAGGTGATATGTAGCAACAGGTATATCCTGATGTACAGTTATATGTATTACCTTTTAGAACAGGTTTTGAAGTAGTAATTCAATCTTATATCATCATGGTAGGAAAATTTAGAGCAATACAGTTGAGGGGGTGGGGCTTTTGGCAATAATGGACAAAACCTGAAGTCCAATTTAACTTAATTTAATTTTTTTCCTCTGAGTATACATGCCTGGGTGGAAGGGAGCCAGAGAAGCCGAGCGTCGCATGATACATACCTCACAAGCAGGTATAAGTGTAACACCAGCGTTCTGTGTGGTGGTGTTGTTTCTCCTGTAAGATATTTATACACATTTTTGTTCTTAAATACATTAAATACAGTACATCAACATAATTTGTTTATAATTTTATGGAAGTGTATTTTAAATATGTATTTACCAGTTAATATGCAAATAACTGAGTTATAGATATTCTTTCACAAAAAGGTAGTACTGTGCAGTACGGAGTGATTTTTTTTTTTTTTTTTCTTCTCCATAAAAAGCAGATAAGACTATAAAGTTGCTTTCAGTTATATATTTATGGTACTGCTAGATGGGTAATATCTTCTCTTCTTTTTTTTTTTTTTTTTTTTTTCTTTTTTTTTCCCTTTTTAAACCCAGTATGTATATTATGCTGAAGTTTTGAACTGGGATTGTTTTTCAGTACTTAGCTGTGGAACTGTTGGTGTAAATTTATTTTTGATAAAGGCTGGGTGTGTTTATTTTATGGTTCAGACCTGCACATTTTGTTTTTGCACAAAAGTCATTTTAAAGAATCTGAAATATATCTGCCAAATATTGAAAAAGTAATGGTGTGCAAGTAAATACTGCATTTTTAGTCAAATGTTGCCATTACATCGTTTTTATATAAAGGACACTTGTGAGAGATGGTGGTTAGATATGCCAAGGACAATTATTTTCAATGGTGCCTACACTGTAAAAAAATTACTTTTAACTCCTTGTTTTAATTTTAAAAAAATGTTTCTGTTTAAAACTTTCATCTGCTATATAACTGAAATTCAATTAGAATTTATATCTGAGAAAAAAGTCTGGAAATAGTTTTTGAAAACAATAATGTTATGGATTAAATAAATATTTTTATAAATGTAAAAGCAGCAGAAGTTGTAAATACAGTTGATCTGAAGCTTTACAAAATAACTGCATCACAGAAACAAATTGTAGTGCTCCTCTAGCTTCTGTAGTTGTTAGTCTTGTAAATCTGTTTATAGATGAAGCTTATTTCAGTGTTTTGGGGGGTTTTAAATGGTTTAAAAATAAATATTTAAGTTCTGTAAACTTTCATGAGCTTGTTCTGTTGTGCGTTTTATTCTGGATTTTGGTAGATGTGCAGAGGTGTGGATATACCTCTTACAAACTTGTGTTCTAGTTCAAGAAAGGTGTTCCTTGCACAGAGTTGCATGGTTGCTTTGAAAAGGTTTGGGTCCCCCCCATGCTGTTCTTGTCCGGAGGACACCTGCCAGCTGCTACGCCACAGGGAATGGATGGAGCAGCCCCAGGGTTCAGTTTGATTCCATTCCTAAAGAGGAGTCTTCAGGATCTGTGTGCTCAGACAAACGTGCACGGCCGGTGACAGCGTGGTAGAGATGTCAGAACACTCTGACTTCATTGTGAACTCGGCATTGTGGAGTGAAGGTGCCAAAAGGCCTGTGCCACAGTTACCTCGGCTTTCACTTCAGCAGTCTCGACCCAAATCTCGTTTTAAAGAGCTCCGTACAAATTTCTCAGAATTAAAAACATGTTTTTGCTTCCGTGTCACTTCCCTTAAGGTGTTCTTTTTATGGGGGAGACCAAGGGGAGAGGTGGTGGGGATTCCTCCCCAATTTTGTAACTGGTGGCTCCACTCTGTTGAAACAGGGTCTTTAATCTATGCAAATCTGTAAGTGATTCTGGGTAGGTGGGGTTAGTGAATGACTTGGGAAATTGGAACCTGTCCTATTTGTGATATGACTGTAACAAGTTGCTGAACTATGGTGCCTCTTCTTTTCCTGTGAAATGGGTGGGATGTATACCTACCTCATAGGACAGTGTGGGGAAAAACTCATCCACGTGTGTATAATACAGCCTCATTCTCTTATAGCACAGTCCATTCAAGAAGCTGCTTTTATTGTACTGCATATGGCATTTCTGCGCCTAAAGTCTCTGTGCATCCTAAGACTATAATCTAACTCTTGAGAATGGATGTCTGTATTACTGGTTTCCAGAGAACAGTTGTCTTTTTCCCCACCACGTGTTAGTTATTGATGAACTGTGTAACTTAATCAGCAGTATTCTGTTGCTGGCAGATAGCTAATGGAAACATGTATCAAAATATTCATGCAGGAACCATCCTCTTGCTTGTTTGGTTTGTTCGGCTTCCCACTGTAGATTGAGAAGAATTGATATTGAAGTAGTCTCATCAGAGTCGTCTGAATCGCAGAATAGAGAAATGTATTTGTTCTTGGGTAGATGAGTCCTTTATCACTGTAACCATTCTTAAAACCCTTGGTCTCTGACTCTAGTACGCTTCTGTGCAGTAAGCATGTAGTATCGTAAACACCTGTTCTTGCATTCGAGCGAATGTCTATAGCTGAATAGGAAAGTACATAGGTTCTTAATGTGTTTGCACAAAGTTTAGCAATTGTTAAAGGTCTGATTTTTATCACACTGTTTTATGACTTAACACTGGAATAAAATTATTTTCCTCTTTGCAAAGTTTTAGTGGTATGTATGTTGGCTTCTCTTACTTCACGCTTTTCCAATAAATGAAGTAACACTTAATAGAGATGAGGTAAATACACTGAAACATGTCTTAGCACTTCTCCAAACTGAAATTCTTTGTATGCTGAGTACATTTTGCCTCTTTTTATATCCTAACATAGACACCTCTACCTAAAAAGTTGCTGAACATCATGCATCTGAATTTCAAGATCAGCTTTATAAGTGATATATTTTATATGAACCCCAGTTACTTCAGCCTAAATGCACTGAGTAGCTTAATGTTTTGATACTGTAATGCTGCTGTGCCTCCTCCCCCTTTAATAATCCTTGCTTGTGTAAGGGCTGTAAAAGTTGGTATTTTCCAGGTACTGCTGTCTGTCCTTCACCGTCAGCAGACCGAATCATTCCATGTCCTCCATCCTCATTTTCTTCCCTAGTGAAACGCAGTCACTTAAATAGATGTTCTTACCTCTTTTGGGTGAGTAGGGCTGAGCAGGGACCGTGGGGAAGGACTTACTCAAGGGTTATTTCAATTGCTCCTTGACATGTGAGCCACTGCTTACTGGGATTGTTTCTTTATTTTAGTCAGTCCCAAGAAAGCTGGCTTACGCAATGAATTTAGCTTGAAGATGTTGATTCTGTCACTTACTCACGAGCTGCTTTGTTCCTCTGCTATTGTTGACCGTGGTGTAGGATGTGCTTAGGCACAGTGCACACGCTGTGCCCCAGTGCTCTCTAGTCAATGGAAAAATCCAAAAATAGTTCCCAAGTCCTTGCTTCTCCTTCTCAATGCTGTTTTCCCAGCATAGTCCTGAATGCCAGAGCTGGCAGCTCCTGGAGATTTGGGCAGTGTGGCTGTACGTTGATCCCTCTTGGTGGGACTGTGCGTCTCTTCTGGGACATGCTCAAGGTAGAGCTGACCTGGGCCAGCCTTTCCCTGTGTCTCCACGTGCTTTCAGGAGCTAACAGTGATGGTGGGTCTGCCTGTGTGCTTAGGATATAACCCTTCAAGGGACGTTCTCCGAGGGCTGTGTGTGCAGTCTGTATTTGAAACACTGCTGCTTTTTTTTTCCCCTCTACCAAATTGTGCATACAGACTGCCATACTTAAATGCTGTATTGAGTGGTGGTTCTTGCTCTTTCCAAGGTGCAGAGCTTTGGGAAAGGCAAGAAACAACTCTATAACCAGAAAGATTATCCCTTTTCTTAATAGAACATGTGCCAAAGCAGCATGTGGGGTCCCTGTAGTTCACAGTTTCTTCAGCACAGGGCAACCAGGAGCAAAAGCAAACCTTACAGTGTGCTCTCTTGTTGATCTAATGCATTTCTTTGGGCAACCAACCAAGAATGTGGTTGTTTTCAGCAGCATTCAAGGATCTCGGCGAGTCTCCCCAGTCACTGAGACAGCGAAGGCACAGAGGGAGCCCGCAAGCAGCTGCAGGAGAGGGAAGCCAGCCCGGCAGCGCCGTGGAGTGATGAGGGCTGCCTGGAGCGGGGAGGCACAGGGGAAGGTGGGCCGGGGGGGCAGATTTGACAGGGCAGAAGGAGGAACCCAAAGCTCTGGTGTGAACAACTGATTTTTATTGTCCAGCTTCTAAAAAAAAGGACAGCGACGTGCAGGGTGAGCAGTACCCATAAACCTAGTTCTTTTTACATTTTAACCTATTTTCTGTCTTTGCCCCAGCTTCCTTATTTCTCAAATCCTTTCTAGGGGGTCGCAGTAGTTTCTCAACCGTGGATTTACTGGGCTGTCCCTCTCCTTACAGTCATGTCCCACAGAATCTTACAGGGTTCTTAAAGAAAAGTAACAAGATCCTCCCTAAAATCTTACAGAGGTGTCATCATTCTCCAGTTTTCTGAGCAGATTTTATGTAGGTTTAGGGTAATCATAATTTTTTGTAACAACAGTACTTGCAAGAAGTATCTTTATACCTTTTCCCTTCAAAGGAGCAATGGATAAATTGTGAATCCTCCTCCTGCTGCCCCATGGATGGGGAGCAATCCCATCTCCTGCTCCTTCTTTCTAGCTAGAAACAGCCCTGGTAAAAATAACGTTGCACTCGTAGCAAACAGGAAAGTTTCGAAGCACCATGGTTACAGCAGAGTTCCTAATGCCAAGGGTGAGCACCAGCTGCCTGTTTCTTTCCTACCCCCCTCCTGAGATCTTTCTCCCCATGCTGCTTAACTGAGGCCTGATTTAGGGGAGCAAAGGACCCCTTACACGCCTCGGTCCCCCAGATTTAAGCACGGCACTGAGGCACTGGAGCTGTGGAGCTGCTGCCAGAAAATGACAGCTAATGGACCTATGAAAAGCAGAGCTATACGGTATCGTTCATTAACCCACTTCCCAGATCTCGCTGTTGGATGCTGCTAAATGATTTACAAGCACCAGTGGCACGTTTCTTGGGGAAGGAAGGATAGTGCTGTAAACTGGCTGGGGAGAAGACAGAGCTGTTTGCTTCCTCTGTGGCTCCAAGCATTGCGAGGAGCACCCCACACATGCAACCTTGTCCTCGAGGGCCAGGCGCTCCCTGCAGTGTCAGAGGGAGGAGAGGCAGGATGGAGGAGACGTGCTCTGTGCTGGGCATTGGCCACGTCCGCAGGGGGTCAGCTCCCGGAGCAGCCTCCTCTGAACATCCTGCTCCTCTCCAAAGGGGCCTCAAACACCCCACCAGTGAGCTTCCTTGCAGCTGTGAAAAACAGATGTTTACTCTTCTGTGAGATATCTAGTTGAAGATGTCCTGCTCATTGCGGGGGGGATGGATTAAATGACCTTTAAAGGCCCCCTCCAACCAAAACTATTCTATGAGTCTATGATCTCTTTTCTTTTTCTCCCTTCCTCCTTGATGAAGACTCCATTGGCTGAGCTCCAAGCCCGGCCAGAAGCCGCCAGCTTGGGTAGCATGCAAGGTCTCTGCAGGGCTTTAGGAGAGTCCTGGTCCCTCTGGCTGGAGCAGGACCCCCGCATGTGCTGGCAGAGACACAGCAGCTTCCAAACATGGTGCAGGGGTTGAGCACTTCTTCTGACCACTCCTCTGTTGTCTATTAACACATCCTCTATAGCTAAGAGCACTCGCACAACACAAGCCCATCAACGTTTCGCAAGCAGTAAGCAACGCTGCAAAGCAAGAGTGTCACCCTTCTGCAGCCCCGGGTCAGTGCCGGCCACCTCTGCTCCCTCTGGCCGGTGTCAGGCACCTAGGTGAAATACCTGGAGGCCCCCCTGGAAGTCCTCTCTTCAGCAGCGCCGGTGGCGAAGGACACCTCCTCATCCTCTTCATCCAGCTGGAGGCTGCCGGAGGACAGCCGCACCCGGGCCATGGGCGACCGCAGCACCCGGCCGTAGAGGGAGCAGTAGTCAGCGGCCAGGAGGTCGGAGTCAGAGTCGCTGGACTCGGTGCTGCTGCCCACGTAGCGCTCGGCGGAGCGCCGCGGCCCCGGCGCCAGCCCTTGCTGGGTCGGCACGTGCCAAAAGACGCCTGCTTTCCGGCTGCTCAGCGCGGGGCATGGCCCCAGGGGCCTGAACTCGGAGCCGTAGGGGAAGCGGAGGGTTTTCATGTCCGACTGGCTCCAAGACCGCTTGGGAGGCTGCTCCTGAAGGCCATAATCAAAGGAGCGAGCCAGTGACCTGTTCTCCACCGCCGGACCTGTGGTCGTGCCCGCTGCCATGCATGCAGCCTCACGATGAAAATCCCCAGCCTGGGTCCCACTCGGGCTCTGCCTGGGGGGTTTTGCTGCCACAGGGCCACATCCACCGGCTGGTCCTGCTGCATCCTCGCCAGGTGCCGGGGCATGGCATGGGGGCTGCGGGGGCTTGTCCAGGTAGAAGAGGACCTGTGGGGCCGGGGCTGCCATGGGCAGGGGACACGGCACGTCCATGTACACCAGTGGCCGGGTGCTTACCTCCCGCATGTTGCCCACCGAGGTGCTTTTACTGTTCCCGGCGAACTGGTGGTGGGGCCGAAAGGATGTCAAGGGGTTCCTGGTGCCAAAGAGGTCAGTGGATTCCCACGCCCGCTCCAGCTCCAGCTCGGCGTAGAGCAGGGGGAAGGCGGATGAGCTTTTGGAGTGGGGTAGGAAGGCGGGAGACGCTTCGGGCTTGGAGCGCTCCAGCTCGGCAGCGAATGTCACCTCCACAGCAGAGCTCCGGCGCCCGTTGTCCAGCATGGGCTCGGAGGCGTGCACCCCGTTGGCATGGTAGGAGCCCCGGCTGCCATAGGCCAGGCGCAGCTCCTCCACCTGAGCAGGGGCAGAGGGTGGGTGCTCAGACCCCTGGCCGGGCAGGGGGGCAAAGCAGAGCAAGCAGGGCCAGCAGTGAGCCCCCAGAGCTGAAGGTCTGGCTTGGCCTCCAGCCGAGCTCCACCAGTTGGGGCCATGATGCCAAGACCTGCCCCCAGCCCTGGCGTTACCTCTCACTGGTGCCAAGGGGAAATACCTGCTTGGAGACATCCGTCAGGAGGTCTGGGGAGGAGCGGCACTGCCTCTCGTCGTAGCGGGATGCATAGTGCTTCCTGCAAGGCCAAGAGCATGGGTGGGTGTGTGGCCAGTAGGATGTCCCCCCCACCCAAGCACTGCCCTCCTCCACGCCCCTGGTACCTCTCGAAGGGCAGGCTCTTCATCTTCGCCTTCCTCCCATGCTCCAGCAGCTGCCGCTGCGTTCTCCCACTGCAGCAAGGGGGGAGAGGTGTGAGCAGCACCATCAGCCCCAGCCCTGAGCATCCCCGCATCCCAGGGGAGGCGAGGAGATGCAGCAGGACCGAGGCAGTGGTCTCTCCAGGAAAAGCAGCTGTCGGGCATCATCCCTTTGCATCCAGCCAGGTCCAACATAAAAGGGAAGCTCTGAGGCACCCCCACGTCCTTCCTGGCCTCATGAGTTCAGTTTTCCCCTGGGACTTTACCTGTAGCGGAAACTGGAGCCCTTGCTGCACAGAAGGGCTTTGGGCTTTGACTTGGGCTCTTCAGACAGCCTGAAGAAGGCATGGTACTCCACACACGTCTTCCAGAAAGCCTTGCAGGCATCTCGGCTCGCCATGGTGAACTCCAGCGTGTCCTTGCACAGTGCCTGCACGGCCAGAGACAAGCAAGCCAGCATCAGGGGTGCGGGGCCAGGCTCTGTAATTTGCCCTCCTGACCCCCCACAAAGGATCACACTAGGCTGCCGGTGGCTCTGGCCCTCGGGGACACGGGGGTGGCACATGCCGTGCTCGAGGCGGGGAAGGAGAATCACCCATGAGCAGTAGAAATGGATTTTATTCAAAATCGTGGACTTTGCGTGGCTGATCCTCTGTCCACAGCTGCCTGCTCCCGAGCCTGGCAGCTGCCTGCAGCGCAGTACTTACAGAGAGGTTTGCGTGGAGCTTGATGAGAAAATGCTTCCTCTTGAAACTCAGTTTGCGAATTTTGGACCAGTTGAATGTGTTGATCTTTGTATTGCCCTGCAAGGACGGACACAGCGGTTACAGCAGGATGGGGCAAGTGAGGATTGCAGAAACATGATGGGCCAAGACCTGAGCTTGTAGGACACTGCACAAGACCCCGACATGGCTCTCACTGCTGCCGAGGTCTGGGGAAGGGCTGCCAGGATTTGGTGGTTGACCATCAGTCAGCCCCAGAAGTGGGAACTGAGGTCCAGGGCTGAAGTCTGCCTACTGAAGCTATTTGTAAAACTCCAGGATCCCAAGACAAACCTCACAGAGGTCAAGGCAGAGGTCAAACATCACATGAGTTAATGCAGAATCAGCCCCCCCAAAAGAAGTAAGACCCTCCTCTCCTTTGCTGGGAAACGTAGCAGAGCTCAGCTCACGCCCATGCCTTTATACCCAGCTTAAGCAGGCTGCAAGCATATTTTACCCCTCATCGTCATTACGCATCAATTTAGACGCAACCACACAACACTGGTGTCATGGCAGAACCAGGTAAAATTACGTTACTCCATGCTGTGGCACCGAGACCCTCTCAGCTTTCTGGGAGAGCCCAGAATTTAATGGGCTCACAGATGCTCTAATCATGTCTGAGGGGTGTTTATAGCTCTGAATAAATAACTGGGTCTGGCAGCGCTAATTATGAGCAGCAGACCCACAGTTAGGGATTTTTTTTTCTGCTCTGGCAAGATGTTCTCAGGTTGAAATTAGCTGGTGTGGGAGGCAAGTGCTGCTTCACGCCGGCTGCGAGGAAGTCTGTATTTATTCTGCAGCTACGCCGTGATTACAGCGTTATGTAATTGCACAGACGTGAGGTGGCTATTTTCGCTGGAAGATTATACGGCGAACACGTGTGACGCAGCCGTGTAACCTGCGGTGCTTACATGGCCATGCTCGCCGTGACAAGAGCCAACAGCGCCGGGCAGGCACGGCGGCACGCAGCCGGCGCTGACGGAGGCGGTGGGGCTGAGCCCTGCAGCCCTGCCCCCGAGCAACACCTCCGCGCCCGAGGTCTGCGGGGGCACGCTCCCTCGTGTAGGATTTGGGAGGGTTTGGAGCACGTGCCGGGGAGGAGGGTCCCCCCGCCCCACCGGAGGTGATGTCCCTGGGGAAAGGCCACCCCGCCTGGGTGCTGGCAGCCCGCCCCGAGCCCCAGGCTCACCCGCAGGACCAGCACCCCCATGTGTGTCACGGCCAGGTTGATCTGCGTCCCCTCGCCGTCGCTGGCGGGGTGCGGGCGAATCCCGTACATCTCCAGCTTCCTGGCCACGTCCAGCAGCTGAACGTCCGACTCGGCTGGTGTCTTCCCGCTGGAGACACAAACGGATCGGGAAGCGACAAGAGTGAGAAGGCGGCTGCTGAAATGGGCTGAAAGAATGCCATTTTGGACATGCACATGCTGCCGTCATACCCACCCCACTGCTGGCCCTGCCTGCTAATGGGAGTAACCCCGTTGGCAGGCGCCCGTCGGGTGCTTTGGGTGGGCGGCCGTGGGGTGGAGCAGCCCATACCTGTGTCTCCGGTGGTAGTGCATGATCTTGTTGTCCAGGTACTCCTGGTTGGGCAGGTACCTGTGGGTCGCCAGGTGCTGCTGGTCCGTCTCCTCATGGAAGTCGCCCAGCTCGGCTGCGGGGGACATGGGGAGAGCAGGGGTTAGGCTGCGAGGGGTCACCGCAGGGGGAACCCGGGGCTGCACAGCCAAAGCCCCGCTGAGCACCCTGTCCCTGGGAAAGGGGCACCGTCCCTGCGGCACCCGCCTGCCCTTACACTGCAGCAGGTGGGAGACGAGCAGCGCCGCGCTCTTGTCGCTGCAGGGCAGCCGCCCCAGTGCCAGGTCCTTCTTGATCTGGAGGGTGAAGAGGTACCTGTGGAGGGGGACAGGAGCACGCCCGGGAGGGAGCCGGGCTCAGCAGAGAGCTGGGCGCCGGGCTGAGCCGTGAGGGCTCCGCTGCAGGGGGGCTGGCTGTCCCCGCGCCTCTCCCTGCGCTCGCCTGTGTTTCCACCCAAGGGACGCAGGTCCGCAGGGTCACAGGAGGAGCGCACAGCCCCTGCAGAAAGCTGCAGCTGGGCACCACCATGGCCAGTACGCCCCTGCCATTGAAATGCCCATCAGTAGGTTTCAGAGTTAGCATTCCTTTATGCTTTGGAGGACATTTGCATCTCTCGGGGCTAATGATGTTCTGCAGAAGCACTGTCTTTTAGTTTTATTCTTAGTTCCTGTTTGCAATGCTTTCTCTAAAACATAAGAGCTAACAATGTCATTTTTAAAAATAAAATTAAAGTTGTTCTTTCAGAACACAGCTTGAGGCAGGAGCTAGACTGAGCAAAGTCAGACTCGGTGCCCAACTGCTAAAGTGTTTGGCAGTAAACAAACTGCAGCCTCTTAAGACAGCTGATCCTTCAAGTGGATTTTGTTTAAAAACAGAGGATTAAGAAAAGATAGATACTCTCTTGGTTTTGTTTTGTAAACTACAGAGCTCTTTCAATACTTAGAATAGTCACTGCTAACAGGTTCGGGTAGATGAAAACAAGGAATTAAACACACGCTTCTCAATTGCAAAAATATAGGACTGTGAGGTAAGAAAGTAATAGAACAAGTACTGTACCTGGTCAGCTCTTCTCTCAGATGGCCGGGGTCCACTGGGAAAAATTTCACCATAAATTTGAAAAGAACCTCCTTAGGATCTTAAAACACAACATCTTCATAAGTTTTCTTTTACATGTCTATTGAGAACATTTACAACTCTCTTCACACATGCTGTCTCCTTACGGACTAAATTACTGTGGGCCCTTACAAACCAGGGACTCCAGCCTGCCCCCACGGCCAGCCTGCCCACACCCCCAGCGTTACCGATGGAGGTGAACAGGGAGACGGGTGCCTAAACAATACTAAAGGAAAAAATGCCCCAGCATTTCTTTAAATTGCAAAGACCCCAGCCAGGAGGGGGGTTTCCGTGGAGCGGTGCCACAGGTGCTTATCTGGAGCCCTGGTGTAATTGCCATCAGCAGGGCTGTACATTAAATCCAGTCCTCCAAGCACTTGGGATGCAACAGCTTCAGAGGAGGCTGTTTGGGCAAAGCTTTTTCGTGGGATAAGTGAGAGCAAGCGGCCAAGCCTAAGGCAAAGAGCATGGAGGGAGGGAAGCAATTTTGTAGGCACCGTCTGCCCCAGGACACCATGGGACAGCTCAGGGGCTCCTGGAGGGACCGGGCCCTGCGAGAGCAGGCCTGAAGGGACATGAAAGAAGAAATTGGTGCATGAAATAATCCCACTTCTGGTGCACCCAGGCTTTTTATCAGGCGTTCCCCTTACAGGGAAATTCAGGCAAACACTGTACTGCAGCCTCCCCGTGGCAAATACTGGGGTTGTGCTCTTGACCGCCTCCTAGTCATCATGTATTTGGGGAAAACATCGTTTGGTTCATTGCAGGGGTGGAAACAGGCACAGGCTGAAAGGGGCACTGTGTTAGCACCGGGCACGGCCACAGCAGGGGATGCTGAGCCTGAATTCAGGTTGGGCTCCGCAGCATCGCCCTGCAGCGGCACGGGGTGGCTGGGGGCTGGAGAGGAGCGGCAGAGCCTCGAGGCACACGGCTAACCCTGCTTCACGCCGGGCTCGCGCCGCGCAGGCGTCTGGGCTGCTAAGAGCTGCGAAGGGGAAAGGAGGGCATGCAGGGAGCGATGCCTGCCGCTCTGCCAGCACAGCGATGCGCGCACACGCACGCACGCAGCCGCCCCTGCTCCCCCGCCAAGCTGTCAGGTTATTAACAGCTCAAGCCTAAAATGGTGCAGATATACCAGGTTGCAAAGGCAGTGGTATTTCTACAGGATTTTATACGGACTGTGGTGTCTCTGCAAACAATCCTGCTCAGCCTCACGCTATAAAACGAGCTCAGGTAAATGCTGGAGACCAGAGCCCCCGTCCCCAAGCAATAACACTGCACGCATGTGCCTGCACTAGTCTGTCACTGGCAGTGATTTAGAAGAATTTTATTCTTGAAATACTTACTTTTGACTTGCTTTGTTATGGGTTTTAGTGGTTCCAACCAGACCTGAAATAAGGCAATGAAGAACCGGGTGAATAAACAGCACAGGAGGCAGGGGGGACAAAAGCAGCAGCATCATGCTAGAGTGCAAGACAAAAACGTTGGCCAGCTCGGCTGCTGTGGCAAGCCGTCCCGCTGGGCAGCCCCGCACGGATGGCTACGGATAAACCCCGTGGGCTTTGCCAACCGGCTTGTGGCTCCCCTCCTAACTCCCATTTTCAAGGAGTTTTTGGCATGGTGGCAAACCTTTCCGTTGAAGTTTTCCATCTCGCGTTTCGGGGAGGTGCTAGCAAGCCCCCAGCCAAGCGGGTGGTTGCTGCGAGGATGCGGCACGGGGCAGTACCGGGGCCCTGCGCCGCGACCCGCACTCACGTGGTTCCCAGCCTGGCTGCGAAACTCCAGCCCGAAGTACTCCTTCTCCGCAAGGTTGAGGTGGCTGCAGGTGAGGTTGAACAGCCCTTTTCCGCAGGATTTTTGCTAGCAAACAAACACACCGTGGAAGCGGCGGGTTAGGCAATGCTGACAGCAGCAGTGATGGGATTTCAGTGAGATGGGGGAGAAGTTTCAGTGAGATGGGGGAGAAGCTCCCTGCCTTGACCCCGAGAGGAGCTGTGGGATTTTCCTGATTCCTGATTTCCAAAACCTTACTCCATAAATGCTGCTGGTTTCGGCATGTGGGACAGGACGACTGCACACTGTGTGCCCCTTACCTCTGCTCTTGGAAATCAGATTCCTTCTCATCTCTTCTCTCCTTTATTAAGGAATGTAAACCAGAAAGGAAAGGAAAAGGAAAGAAATCTTGCTTTTGGCTCACCTTTTGCAACCATCACTGTCCGGGCAGCTCTATCCCTGGCAAACCAGTGAGCCATCCCCGGGACGAGCATCTGCCTGACCCAGGGACGGCCGTGGCAAACGTGCTCGATTAAGAGCAAACGGGAGCACACCTCAAGCCTGCGCAGCAAGCCCGTGTGCCCTGGCAGACGGCGACCGGATTGCTGGGGACGAGCTACTATTATGGTTAACAGTAATTAACAGCAACAGGACCCTGCGGAGATCCTGCACCTTGGGCTCTGGGTCATCCATGCACTTTAGCAATATTAATTAAGTGGCACTACACGCTGATAAGGGAGGCCAGGCTGTAATTATTCCCAGTAAACAGAAACACTTGGAGGGTGTTTTGCTTGACTTGTTGCCATGCTGTGTGACACGGCTGGGGAACAACCCGGGAGGCCCCTCACTTTGGAAAATGCTCCAGAAAGCACCAGAAATTAACCTGGCAGTGACCCATCCCAGCAAAACCCCTGCTACTCCTTTATCAGCTCATGAAAAGCAGACCAAAAATGACCGTGGGTTAGTGCAAAAGCAGGCCGAAGCAGAGAGGCTGGGTTAGACAGCTGCTAAATTACGGCATTTCGGGTGACGGAGGTGAAGGCAGGCTGCAGGTCCCGGTGCCAGTGGCTGCTCCCGGCAGGGACGGGAGGGACCCCGGCTGCTGGCGGTGATGCACGCTAATAACCACCTTTCACGGCTTCTGGGATGAAATTGCTGGCTCCGTGCTGAAAGGCTGCTGAAAAGTGATAGCGTAATAACAGCATTCACTCTGCAGCACTCCCGGTTCGCCTCAAAATTACTAGATCACAAGGGTAATTAAAACAATTATAAATGTTTATTTCCAAGCTAGAATTTTCTAGCATGAAAGGCCTTGGCCTTTGTCAGGCAGCCAGGAAAGACAAGCATTTCTTACCGGGTTATTACCCACCACATGTCTGCTGGGAGCGACCCGCTCTCCTCCAAGCCCAGCACTGCCCAGGGCAGTGGAGACGAGCGGCTCCATCCCCAGGAAAACCTGCTGACTGGGGAGACGCAGCCCTGTGATGCAGGGGATGGTTTAAAAGCAGAGGTTTTCCTCTTGCAGCGTGGTGCTTGCAGGTGCCCCATCCTGGGTTTGCGGGGTACCGAGGCCCCGACCCGCGCTGCTGCAAGCACCGGGGTACGGTTGTGCTCGGGACAGCATCAGGCAAGAGCAGGGGGCTGTGCCGGAGGAGCACAGTGTGAGGCAGGAGCGTGACATGTGGGGCTGGGCACCCCACATGCGACCCTACATGTGCCTTCAATGACATTGCAGGGCCAGGCGAGCACCCGCAGGCAGAAACCCCTGGGCTGAGGATGGCGGAAAGGAGAGGCCGCGCTTGCCCCTCCTCTCCACGCTGGAAGCAGCTGGGACTGTAAGCAGGGTAAGAAAGCAAGAGGCACATCCAGAGGCAGAGAGCAACGTGTGACACACAGGGACACACCCCCCCGTCCCCAGAGGACACCCTGGCAGCATTTGCAGTCCATCAGCAAAGCCTCATTTCTGCAGCGTTCCCCGCAGCACAGGCTGCTGCACTCAGGTCTTTGGTTTACGGGGGAGCGACAGCGTGTGGGATTTGGTGTGACCTTTCCCCACCACCTTGGGAGATGTCCCTCAGGCAGTGTCTCCTGCAGGGCCGCAGCTGGGATGCAACGCCGTGCACCAAGAGCCACCAGCCCCAACGCTCCCCGTGCCCTCGCTGGACCATCTCGCGTGCAGCCAGCTCTGCACACCTCCTGTCAACAAATTCCCACCTTTATTCATCGTAAGGGACATGAGACCATGGGAGACTTGGTCCTTCACTCAGCCCCAGCAATTAGTTCTTCTGGGCTTGTTTGCTTTGCCTTGTCTTTCTTTTTTTCCTTCCTGCTGAATCTTGCCCTGTAGCAAATCCCACTGGCAGAGATGCCCAGGCTTTGTCTGCCCAGGCTGCAAAGTGGTTTGCCCTTTCTGTGCTGCTCTGCGAGGGCTCCTGAGGCTGCCCAGGCTCAGGACAGCACTGTTTAAACCCTTTCCAGAGAGAAAAGAAGTGACTTTATGGGCAAGAGCACATGCCTGGTCACAGCTCTAGGTATCTAGGGGGGAAGGAAGAAGGGAGGCAGCTTTGCAATATCTTCTCTCAGTGCAAGAGACCCATTAAAGGCTGACCTGTGACTGTCCCTGTGCCTGGGCACTGGGGCAGGGGATCCCGGTGCCCTCCCAGTGCAAGGCGCAGGGCTCCGGGGTCCCACAGAGACCCCATCCGCGCCATGGCTCAACCCCAGGGTGTTCAGCAGGGAGGGCGCAACGAGGGACATGTGGAGACGCGCCAGGCCCCCACCTTCCCCTGCCCTGGGACTCAGACCTGGTGCCAGCCCGGGAACCACCTCCAGTGCCCAGCTGAAGGAAATCCCGGGAGCTCAGCAGCCGCAGGGAGGGTGCCAGGTCCTGGCTGTTGGCGAAGACGCGGATGGAGGCAGAAGCCTCCCCAGGGAGGAACTCATTCCCGTGCAAAGCCGGGCTGGAGATGAGACCTCGCTGCACGTGCCGGCAGCTGTGATACCCACGTGAGACAGGTACAGACGCACACGCCGAGCTCGAGGCAGAGGGGGAATCAGGCCCGTTGTGTTTTCTCTCTTTTGTCCTTCTCCCTCCCATTATGAAGCACCGCACATTCAAAAGAGCTTTCCAAAGTCGGGAAGGGCTTAGGAAGAGTTGCTTGAAATATCTGCTCAAAACTTAGCCCAAAGCGGTCCTTTTATAACGGAGAATTCACTAATTCAACAACCCATTTATCGTACCCATACAGCATCAAATGCATGAAATGCCTAAAAGGCGTTTCCAATACCATTCCAGGCTAAAAAAGGAAATGACCAGGAGTTGCTCTAATGGAAGCTGTTTGCTGCAATAACATGTTGTGCAGAGCTATAGTGCTGTAAGTGTTCTGGGCAAATAAGAAAGCAGAGATGGAAAAAAAAAAATGCAGCAATATTGTACCAGCAGCATCTTTCAAATTGTCTCGCACTATGCCCTGATCTAATCAATAGGGAAAAAAAGCATTTTTAAATTACTAGTCTCATTTTTAAGCTGACTCTAGGTCTAGGATGCATTAATTAAACTAAATCAAACAACTTCCACACTGTGCCAAGGAATGGAATTGCTTTACAACCCTCTTTTGTGCAAAGTTGCTGTTGCAAAGAAACTGAGCAGTACGTCCGAGACGGAGCAGTCTCGGGCTATGCGACAAAATCAGAAGACAGGATTGTCTGAGAAATGTGATAGAACTTGAAGAAACCCCAGTTTTATATAAAGCACCCTGGTCCCATAGGAGATGCAGGTAAGTGCTAGAACAGATCTACTTGAATTAGCTAATTCAATTAGCTACTGTGATTATCAAATCCCAACCAACAGTAAATGCTCAGTATCACACTTGTAATAAGATTTGTTTCTAACATATAATCAAGATATATCTAGTTTCAGTTATCTGTATGCATACATATATATATAAAAATCTAATACCATAGATGTTAATACTTAGCATTTAAAACCTATTTCAGCAGTCAAAATTCAGAGTTAGCATTTATTAAATGTGAGTTATTAATGATAGTGTGTTGTGGGACACTGTCATGCAGAAACCAAGATAAAGTGAGTTTTTTCCTCAGCTATTCTCAAAACCACACAGTTTTCTTTTTCAGCTGAATGCTCAGGAAGAGATGCATGCAGATGTTTCTCACCAGGGGTACTTCGGTTAAATATCCTATTTTTATTCTGTTCCCAGATTTTTCTTCCTTGTTGAATACTGGCAGCCAGACAAACGGGAGAAGAACTTGACACTTATCAAGAACATCACTTCGTATTAGCCAATTTCCAAAATGTAACACCAGATAAGTAAAAGCCATTCCTCCTTCTTTATAAATAATGCCTACAAGAAGGGAGAGCAGGAGTATGTTGGTGCTGAAAGACACTTAGCCATCAGCGCTATAACCTCTTGGTTTGGATCTGAGGTTTTTTTGCTTTTTTTTTTGTTTGGTTGTTTTTTTTAAGCTGAAAAGCAAAAGCTATCAAAGACTATGCAATCCTTCAGAGCAGCAATGACTTCAATAATTAGCACAAAAACCCCAGTAAGAATACGATACCCACTTACATCAACTACAAAGATCTTCTGGGAGTCATCCAGAAACTGGACTTTCAGGTGCAGCATCCTCGAGCCTGTGGCCGAGCGTGCAGCAGGCACGGGAGTCCTAGCGCTGTGAGCGGCGTGCCGGGAAGGGAGCCCTGACTCCTCTTGCGCACATAATTTCCCTCTCAGCTGGATGGAGAAGGCTGCAGTCACAGATGTGGAGCGGAGGCTGGAGCAAAGGAACGGAATGCCTAAAAACAAGTTAAAAAAAAAATACCGATACCTCCCCTGGTTTAAATATCACTGCGTTAAAGAATGTTTCCCCCCTGTGAATTATGGGTCTATTAATAGGGGGAAAGGCTGTGCAGCAGCTCTGCAAGAGTGGCACTAACGGGGCTGAGACAAACCCAGAGCATTTACAGCTGGTGGTGAGCAACGCGAGGGCAAAGCGAGCCCACGCTCCGCACCGCAGGGTCGGGGAAGAAGAGCTGAGCAGCTCTCCTGCCAAAGTCACCGAGCAGCGAGCGGCGAGCGGCGCCTTTTCTGCCAAGGCGCACTAAAAGACCGGCCGGCTGGCAGCTGTGCTGGCTCCACGAGGTGGGCAGATAAGGTCCGACCCGCCGTGCGGGCCGGGCAGACGGGCTGATGTACTTCGCTGGAGACTGGGAAATGTTTCCAACCGAACGTGAAACCAGGCGGGAGGCCTTCCTGGGGAGGCAGAGGAGGACCTGCTGCTAATTCCTGGCTGGCACCCTCGTTTGGCAGCTCAGTGAAGTCTCACAAGACTTTGAGACAACCTGGTTCCTGTTTCACACCTAAAAAGCCCACGTCCCCGCACGCATACGCACATGCACGGCTGTGCTGCCATATCCCAGAAGGGCAGCCAGCACAGGACCAGCGAGGAACTAGCTCATCCTCCGAGCACCAGAGCCAGCCGCCCACCCTCGAAGCCCCCAGGGCTCAGGCCAGGCTGCCGGGCGCAGCCTCCCCGCAGCGTGGTGGGCGCCTGGGGCTCGCACTCCCGCTGCTTCTCCGCTCCAGCTACTGCGGGGACACGATGCTCTCGTCCGGCAGAACCCCCCTCACTGAGCGTTTGGATGAAGGCAGCGTTTGGGCAGGAGCCCCCGCTCACAGAAATGAACACACTGAGTAGTGCCAAAAGGTGGGCCCTGGACTGCCATAGGGCGTTGTTATTGCTGCTGGAAAAAGCCACAACCATGCACGATCCTGTGGGACCCAGAGCAATGGAAACGTATCCCAGCAAACCAAAGAAGACACATTAAGTGCTGTGGAGATGTTGCTTGTTGCTTCCTTCCTGATTTCCACTGAAATATCCACTGTAAGTCACTCCAGGCCATTTGCTGGAGTTCCTCTTAAGCTTCCCAAATATTCCTGGGGATGTCAGGACAGAGCCCGTCAGGGTACACACTTTGCCATCTGGGCTGCAGAGAGGAAAAACTTAGAGCTTTTTAGCTATAAAAAAACTTATTAGTCTTCTACTGACCAGGACAAAAAAGCAGCATAAAAGTGAAAGCAAGTCTGCTTCTCCACGTGAATCTGCTGCACGAAGCAGCTGAGCTCATCGCCTGCCAGTGGCCGGGAGGGGCTGGCTGTAGCTGTACCGGTGTGCAGGCACTGCGGCTGAGGACCGAATTGCTGCCCTTGGCCTGGGGTCTGAGCTCTTTGTGTCACAGGAGAAGGGCGGTGTCACGTACAAACCGTCTGGGGGGGCTGAGTGCACTTACCCTCCGCAGTTTTAAATGCTCGTGCCGGCAAATACTGGTGGGCATGGAGGAGAAGAGCAGTACTCCCGTGAGCGGCTCCCACATCGCAGATACGGCTCCGCCACGGCAGCACTGGGAGCACAGCGGGAGCGCTGGACCGGCAGGAAGGATGCACGGGGGTGCGATGGAGGAGCCCTCAAACCGCAGAGGCAGCCAAACCTCCCTGCTACAGGCTTTCCTGGCATGCCAGAGGCACCAACCCTGGGCTCCATGGATGCTACTAGAAGCTGAGCACCAGCTGGCCAGGTTGTGGGTGGAAGAAAAGGGTTTTTTTCACTACCATGGCGTGAAGGAATTGGTCTGTGTTGGGTTTATCAGGGCCTCTAGCCGCCCTGCAGAGGCATTCATGCAGACAGTGTGGAGCCAGCAGAGGCAAACAAGGTAAATGAGGACGTTTTCAGGGTAAGACGGTAAGGGATGGCCAGAAGAGATGTGACCTGGGACATGAAGATTGTTGCTGAGAGCAGAGGAGATCCACTGCCTCAGCAGACGAGAGACCTGTTTTACCCGCACCCATCCTTCCTTCTGGAGGTGACCTTGGGGCCGGCTGGAGCAGGACGTGGGGAGCACCAGCACCCCAGGAGGAGCTATCCTGGCTCCCAGCCTGAGTCAGTGCTGACCCCCAGCTGGGCACGTAAGTCCTCCTTATCCACAGAGGCAGGGAATAATGTGAAAATGGGGCAGGAAAGTGCGGAGAAGGTGAAGGGTGAGCGCAGCTGTACCGGCAGGCAGGGAGGAGACCCCGAGCAGCAGCACCGGAGCACAGCAGGGTCCGAGCAGCAGCGTGTCAGAGCACGTACTGCTTCAGGGCTGTTTGCTCAGCCAGCTCAGCCCTTGATTTTTAAGACTCTGGACCCTGCTACCACCATCCTGCATTGCACCAGCTCTCCCAGGGAGGACTTCAGTCCACCAAGTGCATCCGATCTCATATGAAGCTCGATGGTATTGCCTTGAATCAGGGTCTTCTTCAGCCTCTCAAACAGCCTGATGTTTGCCAGGATGGACCGAGCAGAGCAAGAAACAAGAAGTTTCCTTCCTCCCAAACCCCGTTGCCCCTTTTCCAAGGTGAATTTTCACGCCGGTGTTTAGGGTTTGCCAGTTTGTTTGTCCCCCTGTTGGCCCCGGCAGCGGGGGCAGCCTGCAGGACGGCTGACGGGGAGCTGAGTCACTGCGGCTGCGCTCTGCGGAGCCTCCCAAAACGGTGAGCCACCGGCACGGGGCAGTGAGCGAGTTCAGCCGCCTTCCTCCAAAAAGGCTCACTTTGGGCCCTGGGGATGGGTGAGGAAATGCCCCAAATCTCTCCAGTCCCTCCCCGAGACACCCCTGAGAGAGGAGCAGGCTCTGAGAGAAAGCTCTGGCAGGGGAGACGTAACATGCTCCCCCTGCATCACTGTGGCCGCGGCTCTGCGCTGCTGTACCATGTGCTTTGTCATGCTTATCTTCAAATTCGGTTTAGAGGAAAGGAAAAGAAGACAGATAGCTAAAGTCATGGACTAGACATCTGCCAGGGGATTTTAAACACCATAGTCCCAAAGGCAAGAACCCGTACCCGGCTCATCGCTGAGAAGGAGAAGCACTCGTCCTGTTTTCCACACTCGAAACATTTACTACCGGCAGCTGCCGGAGACAGGGACTCACCTAGGTGGACTTTGGTCTGTGGTGGCCTTTCATACATTTACATGAGACCTCCTCTTCCTCAGCCGGAGCTGCCAGGAGAACGTCCGTCCACGTTCACTTCTCGCCCAGCCATTGCCCTCCCGACTGCAGGGCCGGCGAGCGGCACAGCCGCTTGCCTGCCCTCGCTGGGAGCCGGCTCTGGCACAGCCAGAGCCCTTCTCAGCAGCACGGGGCGCACGGGAGGAACAGCACCAGCTGGTTACTAAACCCAAGGCACAGCACCAACACTGCAGAATGGGGAAAGTCCTTTCCAGAATAGGGTACCTACGACTTTCCTGCTGCCACACCGAAAGGAATTGTTTCACTCTCAGCTGGGGTCCTGGCTTAGGTACTAGTTGCTTTCAATTTTTTTATAAAATATCCCCCCAAAAGGTATTTTCAAAAAACAAGGCCTGAAAGAACTGAGTTTATTTGGCTTTAAAAGAGAAGAAAGAGGGAACAACAATGACCTCCTGACCCACGCGGGACCATTCCAGGAGGACAGACTGCGCTCCCAAGCTATGGGGAAAACAAAGAAATTGCTGGAAATTGCAGGGAAGATCTGAGTTAGGTCCTAGGAAAGACCCTGAAACTGTGAGGCAGAAGGAATACCGGAACAGGCTGGAAAAGCCAGGGATGACTCCGACAGAAGTCTGGTAGGGATGGGCCAGGCACACTTGGTCCTGCCTTTAAACCTTTAACAATGACTATCATTTTTCATTGACTTCACAAGTCACATTATATCTTGAGCGTATCTCAGCAGTTGACTAGCCAAGTCCTGCCCTTCTAAAAACTTCTGCCCCAGAACCATTCTATTTATTGAATATAATAAACAATGATGCATTTGCATTTCCATCATATTTTGCTTGCCAAACATCAGCTAAATAGTCTGACATCACCGTGCTGAAACTTATTACTGGAAATTATGGAACTTATTGCATTTTTTATTTTGTGTTTAGGTGGGTTTTGCCCATTAGCTTCCAACTGCAGGATCAGGCTTCTCCGACCAGCACTTTGTTTTGATACCAGAAGGTGACACTATGCAGCAGCATTTTCCTCTCCAGTTTGCCCCAATCCTACCCAGGAAAACCCTACCGTGGTGCCTCCTCATCTCGCTAGCATTCCCACCGAGAGCTGTACTTACGGCAATGCAACATCACAAATATTATTCACTGAAAGCAGCTCCGCAGACACCCTGGTGTTCATCAGCATTAATAACTCGTCTGCAAAACGGGATGAGACCAACGGGAGGGGAGCAGCCTCTGTGCGTGAACACTGACAGGAGCGAAGGTGAACAGCCCTAGTGCTAGACTGGAAATTAAGACAAGTTTAAAGACGAATTGCACCCTCTGCCAGTCTCCCACCGGGCGGTTCCAGTGCAGGTGAGGACAGGATTACACGCTAGCTACACAAATGATTTGTATCGGTGTTCGGCTGGTAAGAATTACAAGATAAAGAGGGAGAGGGGCTTGGGGATGGCCGGTTGCTGTGCAGGCAGCTCCTGCAGGCAGGCGTCCCAGCAAAACCAGCAGACCCGGGTTCAGTACAACTTGCAGGCACGTGTGCGGGAGCAGAGCGTGACCCTGACGTGGTGAGAAGCGTGGTGCCATTTCAGCTGCAATAATTCAGTTGCAATAATAATACAAGAAATAGGTTTAGCTGAGTTTAAGCACTAAGCCAAATTAGAAGTCAATCGACTGACTCGCTCTGCTTTTTTTTTTTTAGTAACAGTTTCTGATGTTCAAGGAAGCAGAATCATATCAAATCTTATTCTGGTGATTATATTTTTACTTCATGTTCTTTTTACCTACCTGTAATAACAGAGTAGGAAATCATAAGTAACGTCAATTATGCACAAAAGACTCCAAATACGATTGCAATTCCAGATACTCAATGGACAAATTAACTGTAAGTGCAAAACTTTCTTTGAAATCCTATTAAGATATACTTGCACCATGCTACCAAAGTCCTGAAATATAAATTTATTTCCATTTCTCTTCTGTTTTCAGCCTGCTCAGAGCCACGTTTGATTCCCAGGGACTGCGCACAGCCTCAGCCTGAAGGCGATCGCCAGGGCGAGCCAGCTCTTGGCTTCCCAGCTCTTGGCTTCCCAGCTCCCTCTCGTGGTGGTGGTGCCCAACGACAAATACAGGTGACAATTCCGTTTTCAGGGATGAGCACCTCAGTCCAGCAATCACACACTCTATCGGGCATCGATTTGTATTGTTGACTTTTCTTCCTTTTTCAGATTTTACATGCTGTGTAAAAACTATTACCAGGCACTGCAGAAAGCAGTTTGCTGTAAGCAAACGCAAATGGTAGCACAAGCTATACAAGAAACTAAAAAATAGCCTGACTCTGGTATTATCCAGAACGCATTATCTCATTTTTAATACGGTCTGTTGTTGGCACAGCTATATAAAAAGCACTCAGTGATGTTTAATTCAAACAGATCACTTCGAAGACATGAGAAAGCAATTTATACAAAAAAAGAAAGCCTCATGACTGTATCGAGTCAAAGGAGTGCTGATGCCTCCAAAGACTCGGGCATCTCTTAGGTTTCAGTCACTTCTAGCTAGGGAGATGCACCTCACTACATCTATGCAGTGGTACGAAGCACAGGACTTGCATACGCTGTCCTTAATTTGCTTCAAGCACGGACTGTTCCTGCTCCACTTGCACATCCCCACGCCAACAACGTAGAAGTATCGTAAGCTTACCTGCGCTCCGGCAGTCCTGCGACGAGGTCTCCGGATGCCCAGGCTCTGTCCTCGCGAGCGCTGTCAGGAAGTCAAATCAATCAGCCCCCTCCCTAGGGCTCTCCACGAGTCACGTGCAGATCTTCCCTAGGTTATGCCCCGAGGGAAAAATCACAGGCCCCATGTACCACATCGCAGAAATCTGACTGACAGCTGGGCAGTGGCTGCTTGTCTGCTCACGCAGCTCTGGCAACAGAGAGTTACGAGACTAGAAGAAGAGGCAGCAGCTCTTCAGAAGGGAATTAAAGGCCAGGATGGTGAAAACCTTTGCTGAACATCATCAGGAAGGATCCTACGGCCAAAGGCTGAATCTGAGGAAGCTGCCAAATCAAGTCTGCAATGCTGGGTGAAAAGACTGAATCCTAGTGGAAAGGATGGAGTTCTAAGGAACTATGTTGCTTATTTTCATGACAGACGTGGTTTCCCTCTTGGCTCAAGACAACTAGCTCTGGTTGAGTAAGCCTTGATTAAATCTAGGCAAAGAAATGCATGTGTTCTCCAGGTGCCTCCAGGCCAATGGATCAGACCCATCTCACCATATGGATCCCAATCCTGAGTTTTGGTAACACGTTTCCCTCCCAGGTAGCCTCTCTTCCCCTCCTGCCTTCTTTTCCTTTTATTCTTCCTCAAAAGACCATTATCACACTTCAGTCCTACCAAGGCCTGCCAAATTCCAGGTATATAGCTCAAAGCAGACCTAAAGTTGTGTCAAAGCCGTTCTTCATAGAAGAAAGTGGAGGGCAAAAGAGCAGCATCCATCTGAGGCTGGGAGCTTGGTACTTTTGTAGTCATCAAAGGTAATCCCTGTCTCATGGTTCCTCTTTTAGGGCCTTCTGGCAAATGGTGGTAGCTACGAGACAGACATGTTTCAAAGAACAGGAAACATTCCTACATCATGACTGGGCCAAGGTTTCAGGGGTACATCCACAAAACCTTTCTAAATTATTAATTTGGGCCCCAAGATGAAACAATTCAGATGGCCTGAGATACCGTGCTGACAACAAACAGAGAAACAGCTTAGACAGCTAAAAGGAAAGGAACACAGCTGGACTCCAAAGTACTTCTAACCACAGTCTGACACTGGACAGGCCCTGAAGCTAAAATCTTCCTTCTAACCTATTAAAAAATACATCTGCACTACTGAGATTAGACATAGGGCATTTGGCAAGTCTGTGCTAATTCCTGGAACATCGAATGGAAACCAATGCCAGGATCAGTAATGTGACTGCGGTCACAGAGACACGGGGCTGCAAGGGACTTCAGGAGATCACACGTGACAGCCCAACGTACGGAGGCAGAACTATACACGCCACACGCGCTCCTTCCTCCAGCAGGTTACCCAGTGTCGTCTCTGAAAATTCTCCACCACCTCCACATAACCGCAGCTTGCTCCAGCACTTCAGCCATGCTCTGTGAGAAGCTTTCTCTCTTTTCCAACATAAATCAGCTCTGCTGAAAATTCAGTTTATTTCTTCTTGTTTTCCCATAGCAGCTGTGTTGTTACTGATTACGCGATCATTATTAATTTGCTTTTAAGAAAAAGGGTCTAAGGTCTACTGCAGTGGTAGGATGAATCCCAAGCTGACGATTAATCATCCTATCTGCCAGTTCCCAAAAGAACAAGTAGCCCTTAAGGAATGTCACAAACAGCAAATACATTTTCTCTTTTCTGGGCTAACCAGATAATTTAAATCTAATGTCAAGGCAGATCTTCTAAGGACATAAAACTGGATGAACTAGCCAGCCTAGAGGCAGGAAAAAAGAAAAAAAAATTAACTTGAAGAGCCAGAAATTTCCCAGAAAGCTGATTGTCTGTTTGGTTTGCTGAGTTGCAGTCATTTATCAATTATACCTTTTAGTAGAAGCATAAGAAGTCTAAGTCTGAACTAGTTATATTATAGTATCACAAATGTATGAAAGATACTAATGCTTTTCATAAATCTGAGAAATTTTGGGGTTTTAGGTTCTAGCCTACTTATTTATTTACATGCAAGAAGTCCAATTTCAAAATTATTCTACAATGCTGGTACATCTGATTCTGGGTAAGTCCAAGCACCTCCCCTTCTGTAACACAGTCTTCCACACTGTGCCCCCAGGAGGGAAGTGCTACGATTACCATTTTCTTCCAAGGCAAGAACAATTGAGGTCACCCAGTAACCGGCAGCGTCTCGGAGTCTCAAATCCCACGCAAGCCCAATCACTAGAAATATGATTTGGAAGAAGTAAGTCGCTGTTAGAAAGCTGTCACAGCACGCTCAAATGGAACCGACAGAACACCAAGGAGCACGGACACATCGCAAACCAAACATAAACAGCAAAGGCTGCCCATCTGTGAATATTTTGCAGGTTCCTACAACATGAGAGGCTCTTCCCCATCAATTATTGCAGTTACTGCAATTATCGCTCCAGACTTTTTTGGAGGGTCTTGAAGAGAACCTCAACTTTGAAAGAGAGCACCAGAGGCAAGTTGATTCCATACTAAATACACTGTTTCTATGGAGAACAACAAATTTCATCCCCTACAAGCTTGTAATGGAACTGTATCATTGCTGCCAGCCAAGCTATCGTAAGCTCAATGCTGCCCTCAGCAGAGCCAACAAACTAGTACAGGTAGGATTTGACCTTTGAGTTGAACAACGCTGTTGCTGATTTACAGCTGAAAGTCCGTCTTCTCTGCTCCTCACAGCTGTATTGACCAGGCAGAGATAAAAGTGGCTACTTAAAAGCCACATTATTTCGCTTTCAGAGAGCGCAGAGCACAGAGCCACCTCATCCCCTGACAGAGCTCGCCTGCAGCTACGGTAGCTATACACACACTTCCTCCAGCTGCCGAGTAAGTGAGCGGTGACTCACCAAACCCAAGCGCCTACCAGCAAACCAAGCTACCAGGACTGCTGACTTTTCAGCAGAGATTAACTTAAACAGGTCAACATACATTGTCTCAGAACCCGTATCATCTCATTTTAATTAAGACTAGACACTTCCACCTAGTTTCAAACTGTAATTACAGCCGGGCCTATTAGGGCAGATAACAGCGTACTGCTCCACACGAGGTGTGGCCGGCGGTTCACCCTCCGCCCACGCAGGGTATCTCCTGTGCTTCCTCCTAGGGCTGTCCCCGCTGCAGGGTTCATGCGGTTGGTGGTTCATACCCCGGTGCAGCCAGCCAGGCTGCACAGCCCAACTCTGCCCTCGTTAGCGATTCATTTACGTGTCACCCGTGCTACGTGGGAGCGGGGCGGGGAAGAGTCCTCTAGTCTGTGCTGCAGTTAGCTCCTGCTCTCCAAACACGCTGGGGGGGCACATCTGTCCTCTGACTGCACAGGGGAAGTGGGTCACTGGGGAGCTCTCTGCAGGGCCGGTGCACTCTTATAGCAGGAACTGTTAAGCCAAAGAAAAAGCTGCCTGTGAAACCCTATCTCTACAGCCCCCCAAACCAGCTAGCCTGGATTTAAAGCAACATGACACTGTCACACCTATTTTACAAAGGACGCTACTCAACTATTTGTACAGCAGCAGCCGAGTTCACTCTCGGCACCAAGGCTTTTGAAATACAATGGCCTTAAACATAAAGCTTACATGCTTTCTTAAACCCCCCAACCCAGACTACATTGTACTGTCACTTTGAAACAAACCAGTGGTGTAAAGTCACAGGGACTTACCGGCTGTATTTGCATTCACTTCCCAGCCTCTGACTGGGAACAGGAAGCAGCTTGTTTAGTTACACTGAGCGCCATAAGGAATCGGGAATATTCTTGCTCAATTACGACTTCTTTTAAACCGTGTGAGAAATCAGACTCAGGCAGTGATCAACCCACTTGTTATACCTCGAAGCAGACCAGTCCCAATGTGTCAGCTACCACACTCCCTGACACTAGTCACAACAGGGCATGCTCCACCTCCTGCCTCTCGGCGAGGTTAAGGGAAGCACACGCTTTGTCCAAGATCACTTTCAAGGGCAATGTGCCCTTCTGCTCTGTCATTTTCCTCTCGAGATGGAACTCCTCCATCTCAGCGAAGGAAGTGTGAGCAGGAAGAAGAAACAGCATAGAAACCTACCTACAAGATAAGGTTAACGCTGTTTCAGCTGGAGGAGGGGTGGTTTCGCCTGTTCACACATCACTGAGGAGTGAAGGTAGCAAGCTTTTCTAAACTTGAAATCAGATTTTACGTTAATCCATGGCTTTAGTTACAAATGCAATATTAAAGGTCAGCACCAAGACTGTAAGTTCTGAGGAAGATGCACTTTTTGTTACAGGGCCCAGATGACAATCATTGACTTTGCAAACTCAAGGCTTTTACTGTGCATTTAAGATAATTGTTATCAAATAGCTTTGGGCACTCTCAGCTGGAAGGTTTTCTAGAAAAATCTTCTGCCTCTCCTGTGGCAGAGCTCCAGGAGTGCTTACTTGGCTGGCGTGGTGGGAAGATGACCGTTCTGGATTACTATGGTGGAGAGCAGCTACAGAGACACTGTAAGACAATGCCAGGACCTGCAGCCGTGGCCATCTTCACACACACAAAAGCCTATATGAAAAATAAGAATTTTAAAGACTTGGGCAAGACAAACACAGTTACTTGTTTTGAACAAAGCTTTGGCATACCAGCCTGTGAGGAGAGGCACCATCGCTGCTTTGAAGGGGCTCCCCAGCTCACAGAAGTCCCTGCCTTGCACGGGAAGATCACGCGTAGCCCTTGCTCCCCCTCCTCTCTACTCAGAGCGCCTGAGACAGCGAGCTTTACACCCAGTCTGGGCACACAGTTGTACACGCCGTTTCCCTGAGCCGGAAGGAGTCATTCTAAACATAGTAACCACACCTGAATTGCCATGAATAACCAGTACCTCAGAGAGAAGAGGAAAGAAAAAAAAAAAAAAGGCAGCTTGTCAGTTCAGCCCACTATAGAAGAAGAAATTGAAAATAGACTAGTCACCCCAGTTTGGTAATACAGGTATCTATTTTATTAAAAAAAGTTACAAACAGGTGGACTGTAGGGTTGTCTTACAAAATGACAAGAATGAATTCTACTGGAAAAAACTTTTTACAAAGCATTATAGGTAATTGTTCCATTTTTGCACTTGTTATTCCAGATTTCACCTATCACTGATAAAGATACAGTACATTAGATACATGATGTTAGGTTACATTTTTATTTGTAGAGCCCTACTGCAGTGATTTGAACAACTCCTAAACAGATGCCATAGTAAAGACAATACATATTGCATTTATTATTAGCCTCTTACTCTAATAAGCAACTTCACATGCAATCTATTGAGGAAGCCTAAAATAACTTTTGGTCCCTTTTTCCCCCCAAAGTGTGCTGAAGAAACCATCTCTCGTTTTCCCAGTCCTGTCACTCTAAGCTAGTTCAAGTTTTTTAAGGTTTTTTTTTCTTTTTTCTTTTTTTTTTTTTGCGCTGAGGTCAATGAAAATGAACACTGGTTTAATAACTACCCATAGGAATGAACCACTGATTAATATTAACCAACTTTTTCCCCCTTAGACAAAGGAAAACTAAGATCTTTATGAATTACTTTTACTTCCTATTACTTCCTTACAACCTACAAAAAATATCAACAACCACCACTTAAAAAAAAAAATCTACTTTGAATACAAGGTTTGGTTTAATTCTGATATTAAAGTGCAAACCTAAGTATTAGCCTCAGCCTGTTTATAAAGTTTGTACAAACAGGGGAAAAAAAAAATTTCAAGTAACCCCACAGGAAAAAAAAAAAAAAAAATCAGGTGTTTCGATACCCAAGCAGAAAACCTGGTGTCCTCTTCTTGTCAGGATTCAAATTCAACACTGAATGTAGACTCAGAATCTTTATTTCTGCTAACACTGTAAAGTCAGCCTGCAGTATTACCAATAAAACACATTAATGTTCAGATACTGTACCGGTGATCTTTTATTGTTTTAAATGCCATCATCCACAACACAATTCGTGAGTTTTAAACTGCTTAACCTCATATATCCATCACTGCTTTTACTGGAGCTTTTCTCAAAGTTATTTAGCTATTACAGGGAAAAAATGTACATTTCTAGAAGCATGTTCAAATGACTAAAGCTGGGCTCCTAAAAACCTAGAACTTTGGTGCAGTAGGTGAGCTGCAGTTATTAAATTTCTGCAAAAAAAAATTACACATTTTAAACCACTGCTAGAAAAAGCTCTCATGTATGCAACATGTTAATAAAACTGAACAAAAAGATTTCATCTGTTCTTTGTACATTTTCATTCTGCTCTTTATACCTGTGTTATTGTTAAAATTTTCAAGTATTCAGAGAAAATGTTGATCAGGTAAACAATAAGGAAGGCAATGGCTGTTTAAAGCACACTTGCAGTTAGTATCACTGAAACCTGGTGCTTTTCCCCTTGTTACACCAACTTGTCTCTAATATTAAACTTGTTTATTGGGAAAAAAAAAAAAAAAAAACAACTAAAAAGCAATTTGTGACAGTGCAAGAAAAACTTTAACAAATATTGCTTTAAAATATTATTCAGAAAGACAAATATTAGGAACTATAAAATGTAAAGTGATCTTATTTGCATTAGATTTACATGTGCAGAGGTCTACTAGATGTCTCTTAATGTGCCAGGCAAAGCTGAGCTGACTGACTAGGCATACAGCCCATTTCAAAGGATACATTATCCCTTTTCAAAGGCATAAAGAAGCTATTTGTAAACAAGCAAGTTTAGAAACTCAGTAGAAGGAAAAGTGTGCTGCCATTTTTCAATGCTACAATTGTCATTTTTGATTAAATGAGTTTAAGAAACCCATGATTGCAAGAAAAGAAACATCAACTGGAGACTTTACATCCCATTCCAAGTCATCCCTATCGTCAAATCGGACCAGTTACAAACACAGTATCACAGCTGCATTTGCCAAGAAAAGGGATACTACATCCATACAACAGAGGTGCCTTCAGTATCTTTTCATGACACTGTCACACGTAAACAAAAAGTCTCAAAGAATGACCAGCTACATTGTAGGAGAAAACTTTGCAAATAGAAATAAGCACTGATGCGAGGTAATATACAGAAGTAACCATTTGTTTAAGGCTCAATTTATTCTCCATTAAAACTCTCTTCTTTTAAAAGGCATTGAGTAGGTAATACTGAGTTTAAGTATTTAATAAATACAAGTTCAGAAATTGATTAAAGAAATCAATTAAAATATTAAAAATGAACTCTTGCATATTAGCCATTATATGAACTTAGAAAGCTATAAAAGGACTGATAGATAAAGAACAGATTTTTAAACTTATGGTAAACATGCTAAGCATTCTGATTAAGGTGTGTGGATCCTGGAGGCCACCAACCTTACGCACTTAGATGTATGGCAATGTGCTGTAATAGAGACAGGTTTACCAAGGCTCAGCTCTGCAACCTGGGCTGAAAGTTCTCCAAAGCAGCATCTGTGCAAGTTTCCTCTGAGTTTTATCTGCAATTTAAACAAAATAACTAATGAAAGCCATATTCAATACACATTCAAAGCGAACGCAGCTTTTCCCACAGTGTGGAACAGCTAGTTTTCCATACTGAGCTCCAAAGCACTGCTTTACACAGCCGCATTCTTGAAGTTCTCCTCCTCTAATTCTGGTAATACAAGAGGCAAGCAGGTAACAACTTACTGCTATGAACTTTGTAACAGCTGCCCCGGTGGGATACTAAATTGCTTCTAAAGATCTGAAACAGCTAGGAAATCTATGTTCTCCTGTACAGAGGTACATACACTAGGCTTTGCATTGGTGGTGAAGAGGCACTACCTCACCCAGTAACATGGAGCAAAGGCATTTTGCCCAAGTTCTGGGAACAGCTAGATGAGCCAACTAATTCAGTTTTGACATCTGAGGTCTCAGCATTCAGATCCTCTAAATTACTACTAAAAAACCCCCTTAGTATTCATCAGCCTCAGCAGGGAGAGAACTGTATGCTACTGTTCTCAATCAAGCACACAAATTAGTAGTAGCGCTACCAATGTGACCAATACATCTTTGTATGTCTGATACCTTGCTTGCACTTCACAAGATTCATCTGCAGAGATATCCTAAAAGCCTCAGTCGAAGCTCAAAGTCTGTAGAAACCCGTCCCTTCATATGCACAGGCGTGCACTTCACCAAAGCCTGATGCTTGGCTTTTCAGGGATTTTGATGAGTCTTCTCTATTCTTGAAGTCATTTCTTCGTAGGAGTCAGGACCTTACGTTTCCTACTGTACTGCTTCTTTTCAGCTGTTGATTTGCTCTCAATTAACAGTTTGGCATGACAGAATGCTCCCATATAGTCAGGGCTCCCCTTCTTGACTAACAACCGGTCACCCCCAACATTCAAGAGCAGTACTCCTATACCGACAGGAGCAAACAGCCAGGTTTTGCTTGCTTGCTTGTTTGTTTTCCAATTAACAGTAATTCTCACCCAGTCTGGTGAGCACATGTACCCCCACACACTGTCACTGGTTCACGAGTTTTAGATGGGGAGGGTCAAAACATGTACTGTCAAAAATGTACTGTCAAACAGCAAACAAACATTCAGCTTTATAATGGGGATGGATTAGACCTGCTTAATAGGTGTTTTATCTTTGCTTAGAGCACAGGAGAGGCAAACCATCTACAGTGCAGCTCCTCATCCTACAAGAGGATCCCAAAACTTCACCTAAATCCAGCATCCAGTGCTGTGACCAGCAAAAAATTGCCGGGGATAGTAAGAACAGAGAAAGCAAGTAACAGTATTTTCCTCCACATGCTCTTTCAGCATCCTTGTATTTGCAGGTTAGGGACCTCCCAATTCAGATTTCTCATCTTTCCATTTAACTTGTGCTTAGTTACTACAATTAGCACCATAGAGTACCTTATCTGGCTTCACTTGCCCATGAAATTTCTATAGCACTCTCTAGTCTCTTCTGCAAGCAGGTAGGAGAGTGAGTGATGTTAGACAATCTAGTAGGATAAATTTGTCTGTGTTGCATAGCCACACAGACCAGAAGATAATAGACTTTCAGCTTTTATCCCTAGAGAAGAGTACTCTTCCTTTAGCACTTGCTAACATCAGTTACCCATGAATGGAGGGGACAGAAATCACTAATCAGCATCAGTCTTTCACCCCAATATTAAGGTGTTCCCAATCTGATTAGCACCTCTACAGAAAACCTTTAATGCACCAGCACTGTAACAGGTGCCATATTTAAAATACAAAACACTGTCATACTGAAAATTCAAGAGAAATACTAGAGCAAGGAACAGAAAGCAGCTACTGGAAATCTCACATCTCTGAATGCAATAATGAGATGACAGAAGACCACTGCAGAAGCAGGAAAGGGGAGGGAGGGAAACAGGATGCAAGAACAACGCAAGTTTTTAAGAGGAACTACGGGTTATCCTGATTATGTAGTTATGTTCCATCCTTCATTTCACCCAAGATGACTGACTGGAACAGTAATTTTTGCAAGTGCTACTCAACAATGTCATGAAAGAACCTATACATCATACAGATGGGTTGAGGTATCAGTACCAGAAGAAGGTAAGTGGTACCTGCTAGTTAAAACTGACGCTAAAACAGGCTTAGATAAGACCAGGTCCAGCATATACTCCACCCCCATCGCCCACACACTAGTTTCTCCATCAGAACTGTAGAAACACAAACGGTTTCTATGTACTTCATTCTGAACTAATTGATCAAAGATGACTCTGGGACACAGACAGGTCACAGAACTCGGAGATAATGAAGATTATGCTGGGACGGAGCTATAGTTCAAGCCCACTTCCTACACACACGTTTTCAGGCAGCTGGTTCCGCTTCCTCAGTTTCACTTTACCTAGGAGGGGTCGCTGCTAAAGCAGATGTTTGAGAAGCAGCAATTGTTCCCTGGATCACAGATGATAAGCAGAAGAATTACAAAGCTGATTACAGCTATCACAAGACACCATCAGCAGCTCTCCTACACTAGAGCAGATCAGACAGAAATTATCAGGCAGTAAAAGCTTATCATAAAGTTAATGAGATCCTACACCTACTCAATCAAAGAACAAGGAAGGAGCGGGAGCCAACAAGAAGAAAATATCCCAAAAGTGTGAGGCTGAAATGAAAGATATGGAGCATGAAGTCTGTGAAGAGCCAGGAAGAGTAATGCGAAAAGAGGTTTCAGACATGGTGAGATCTGGACTGAATAGGAAGCTTCTTAGGCAGGAAAGACCTACTTGTTTGGTACAAGTGACGAGACTACACGGGGCAGAAGCAGCATCTCCTAGAAGCAAGGAAGTATTTTGCTGCTAGAGGCTTGATGTGACACTGAGCTAGGCAGAATGAAGGAGAGGAAATCTATATTATAAAAGCTTAGGATCCTCTATCTCAAGATGTCACAAAGACATAAGAATACAGATGTTTCTTCTGAAGCAAGAGCATGCTTAGAAAACTCATCAAATCTAGGCATAAGTTTTAATTCAAAGGAATAACGTATGGCCCTGCCCCCGTCTCAATTTCACCTTTAAGATTAAACTTGATATTTAATACTAAATCCAGAAGCGGCCAGGTTACAAAGAAGCCTCCCTTAGAAGTAACCAATTCTGGAAGTATAGATTTCATGGATAAAGGGCCTGATTTTGTCAGAGTTGAAGACAGCAACCTGCACAAGATAAACCACTAGTCACCCAAGGGACTGCCATAACCTTTGGCATGATACTTCAAGTCCACACACTCTTATCTGTGAAGCTGCCTTAGAAATAGCTGAAACATTGCATTACTATATGCGATTCAAGATATTAATCCTGCAGCACTCCATTAAAAAAACAGTAATTCCTTTGATTAACTCCTTCCTATAAGGCTCTGCATGTGTTAGGGATTAGTGTACAAGGAAAGACTTTATTTGTATTTTTTCTCTGCTCCAATACAAGCAGTATTACTGCTCGCCTTTCAGCAAGCAAATCTTGAACTTATACACACCTCTTACATGGTGACAGCAGCCTTTCCTAATCTCACAGAACTGGAGATAAAAACATCATGTATTATCTTTAGTATGACAGTGCTAGGGTCATGAGCATCTAAAATTTTGCATTCACAAAGCACTTGATAACAATCTCAAAGACAAGCTTTGAGACTTCACTCTCTGACCTTGCACTCAAGATTAAAGAGGATACGTGGTCCAAAGCTTCCAGTAATAACCTATTTTCCTTCTTGTCACTCAGACACAAAAAGGTCCTTTGACTCAAGCAAGAGTTACTAGCGTGGCAGCCAGAGCCTAAGCCTCTAGCAGCGCAGCTGTCAAGAGGGGCAGTTCTTTCCCCAGAATGTTCATGTCCTCCCTCATCCCTGCACTTGCCCTCAGAGATCACACCGAGCTGTTTGCCAAGACAGGTCCAACAGACAACAGAGGGTGTGATGGACCAGCTGGCTGCACGCAGAGCGTACCAATGATGTAGAAAGAGCCCTTTTCAGTGACGTGGATTCAAGCCGATGGCAAAACCAGACCTGCAACGGCTACGATGAAAAACAAGAGCAGGGGGGTCCAGAACCACCTCGCAGAGGAATGACAGCGCTGCTGCGTGCAGGGGAGGAGCAGATCCATCTACGCAATCAGGTGAAAAAGGTACTGAAAAAGACCACTGCGCGCACAAAGGGCCAAGAGCAGCTATCCTTGTGGAAAAAAATAAAAATCAAAGCAATATCTGAGACAGGGGAAACTTTATAGAGGCCCCTCTGAACACTGCACTCCTGCCACACCTCTTATGAGTCACTGGGAGAGTGTCGCGCATTGGGAAGCCATTTTATAGTGTGTTCTCTGCTATGGAGACTTTAGATGAAGAGCACTTTGCACACATCCTTGACTAGTACATGTGGGCTTTAAGCCACTCCTCACAACTCAGGGTGGTTCTCTTTTAAACTTATTCCACTGATAAGGCAGAAATGTACTCTAAGTACATCCAGTTTCTGCACCATAGAATTAATTTTTTTTTTTTTTTTCCTTCAAACAAGCTCAAAGCCTTCTCAGCAAAACTATTGGGAAACTTGGTCACAATAATCCCGTTGAACTCCAAGGTAATTCCCATTACTTGAAAGTAATTCAGATACCAACTACAACCAATAATGAAACCCACTGCAACATCACAAAACATTCTTAAGAATAATGTAATGCCAAATACAACACTGACAGTCAAAATAGGTGCAGATGAGATCATATAATTTGTCTCATTGTAAAATTACTGCAAGTAAATGCAATGCTCCCTGACTAACCCCCCCGAAGTAATGCAAGAAGTCCATTTGACTCAAGTAATCATGTGCAACCGAATGCACAAGCTTCCATCTCTTTTGGAAGAAGGCTACCTCCAGGTTAGGCTACTTAATTTCAGACTCTGTCATGCTTTATCTGCTTACTTCAACAGCATACTTATGCACCTCAATTAGTTATGACTGTTCCACCAACCTGCTCTGTATGGCCATGATTGAGGTTTTTCTTAATTTCTCTCACTGGACGATGCAAGTTGTACAACACTGATCTTGTTTTTCAGGCAGGGAGGCATAGTTCATTTGCCTGACGATCTCAGCAAACAGTTCATCCACCATTGTTTTGCTCTTGGCTGATGTCTCCATGAAGGGACAGCCCCACTCCTGAGCCAGGGCTCTGCCTTCTGCAGATAAGACCTCCCTCTCCGACTCCAGATCCACTTTATTCCCCACCAGGATCAGAGGAACTTTCTCGTATCTCTTCACCCGGACAATCTGGTCCCTCATCGGCTTGATGTCCTGATCAAATAATCCAATCGGTTAGTACATGTAAGTAATCACATGAAATTGCTATATAACCACTACAGAAGCACATTTTAATAACCCTCACATGCAACTGAACATTCAAAATACATCAGAAGCCTTCTTAAACTCATGCAGATCTAGAACTCAGAGGAAGTTCACTACCCATCTTTAATAAAAGTTATTTTTTTATTTTATATAAATGCATACACATTTTATAAAACGTATGCGTATATAAAAATAGGAAGTGACTACTGTACTCCAAGAAAGACTCTGGTTCAGCTAGAGGAAGATACAGTAGGGCTGCTTGGAAAGTTGATTTCAGTTTTCTGAAAAAAACTGTCTCAAGTTTAACAATCTGTACCATTAGCAGTAGCATGCCATTACACAATCATTTAGGAAGCTTGTGTTTCGTTTACAGCTTGAGAAAGCTAGTAATTTAAATGAAGCCTTCTCACTTCTGGAATGCTTAGAATAATTCATTGTGAACACATTTAATCACATGTAAGTAACCAAATTAGATGCTGCAAAGAGATTTTATTACCTAGAGATGCATTTATTCAAGTCTGAGTTAACATCGGGGAGTTTACACTTGAAAGTCTGAGTCAGCCTCCTCTGCCCCCTCCCCCCCACCCCCCGAGTGTTTTAAGTTATTATCAGTACTACTAAGTTCTACAAATTCTTGCATAGTTCCGAGACAAAGCAATTAAGCGTTTGAAGTTATCACTGTGTAAAAGAACTGCAGAGAGTGGTTTACACCTACAGTCTTCGGAGTAAACATGCTACAGACAGACAAGAATAATTAAATATTAACAGGGTGGATTACTAACTGTATGCCCATTCCTCGAATAATGGGGACTCACTGGTCCCCAAAATAAGCGAAAACGAGGGGAGAACCATCCCAATGTCACTGCTGTTGTTTTCCAAAGAAAGTATGTCTTCAGCTTGTACTCGGGCTGTTTCGAGGCCTCTGCTAAGATAAAGTTTAGCCTTCAGCAGAAGCAAACACACTGCTTCAGTGGGGGTGTGCAAGGTTTTGCCAAGCAGCTGGAACACACCCAACTCAGCCACTGAAGCCAACGCAGTAGTTGCAAATCCCCACACTGCACACAGTGCTGCTAAATCCACTTATTCCCCACAAATAAAGCCTCATGTCTAGAGGCAGCTTAGACCAGTTACTGGCTGAGATATTTCCATTTTTTTTTGGAGAGTTTTAATAGTAGAAATGAAATCTAGACCCACAAATTATCACATATGGCTTGCTTCTCCTCTCCAGTACACCACCTACGCTGTGAAAGCATCAAGCTTATGCTAGACAGGAATATATTTTGGGGGGAGGGGGCGGAAAATAGCAGCTTACTTAACAAGTCAGAATTGCAGAACAATAAGACTCTCTTCAAGAACAACTGAAGAAATATGTCTCTTAAGAAGGGGTGGGGGGGAAGAAGGGAAGTCTCGCTTTTAATAGCGAGTGATTTCTTCATAAAGGGGGATTGCCAAAAGATTTCTATGGGGGAAGTGTGAGCAGGTCATTGTTCTCCAACACTGCGTGGGATTTAACAATGGTGGCACCCTGATAAGTACCTGCAAAGCAAGCAGTTTTCCATCAGGAAGCAGGGCTGGTAAATGCACTTTCAAGGGGGGCATTTTCACTTTTGCCCCTTCGGAGATAAAGGACTTAGGCACGAACACGGCCAACCCTAGAACTTCCTCCTCGGCCCAGCGCCTTCCCCAGGGCAGGAACGGCTGCGCCCGAAGAGGGGACGCCGGGGCCAGCCGCCTCCCCGCCCCACCGAGCTGCCGCTGCCGCCCCCGCCCAGGGCCCGGCGAGGTTACCTGGAAGGACTGCTGGTTGACCAGGCTGTAGACGAGGATGAAGCCCTGGCCGTTTTTGATGTAGAGATCGCGCATGGAGGCGAACTGCTCGGTACCCGCCGTGTCGAGGATCTCCAGCACCGAGGGGGACGAGTCCACCTCGATCTCCTTGCGGTAGAAGTCCTCGATGGTGGGGTCGTACTTCTCGATGAAGGTCCCGGTGACGAACTGCACCGTCAGGGCGGACTTCCCCACCCCCCCGCTGCCCAGCACCACCACCTTGTACTCCCGCATCGGGCCCCGCAGCCGCTCGCCGCTCCCCCGCCGGGCCCGCCGCCGCCGCGGCCCGGGCCTAGGGCAGGCGGCAGCGCGGCCCTCGCATAGCCCCGGCCCGCCTGAGGAGAAGGGCGAGGCCCCGCTGCTCCCGCGTCGCCCTGAGGGGGAGAGACAGCCGTTAGGGCCCGGCCTGGCCTGGCCTGGCCTGGCTCGGCCCCGCCGCCGCCCGCCGCCCCGCTCCTTGCTGCCACCCCGCTCCTTACCGCCGCGCCTCACTCCATCCCGCCGCGCCTCAGCCGCGGGAACCGCCCGGCAGCGGCCGCCCCCGCCCGGAAGGCTTATGCTGCGGCACCCGGAGGCGCGCCCCTCCCCGCCGCTTTCTCCGGTCACTTCCGGCGCGGTGCTCCGGCAGCGCAGGCTGGGCGCGGCGGGCCACGCCCCGCGGCGTGCTGCGTCACCGCCCGCGCAAACAGGGCCCGGACGCTTAATGCGGCGACACCCGCCGCGGGGGCCGGTTTTGAGTGTAGCACCGAGGCAGCCCCGCCGCCTCCTGTCGTGGGGGGACGGGTTTAGGTGTGGCACCGAGGTGCCCTGCTCGCCTCCTGCGGGGGGACAGGTTTGCGTGTAGCACCGAGGCGTCCTCCCTGCCCGGCCTCGGGGGGGATCCACCCCAACATGGCGGCTGCCAGCAGCGCCCGGGCGCCGCGGCGGAGCGCAGGCCGGGCCGGGGCGAGGCGGCACGCGGGCGGGCTGTCCCCGAGCTGCGCGGCCGCACGCGCCTTCTCGGTGTCCCCTCACGCCAGGGCCGGACGTCCCCGCGGGGTGAGCGCAGGCCCCGCGGCCGATCGGGCCCGGTTCTGCCGCCGGCCGCCCGCGGTGAGGCCGAGCTGCTCCCGGGCTCCGGCGGCACCGGAGCCTCATTGGAGCCTTCCTGCATATAAATCATTCCTAATCACGGCAAAAGTTCCATAAGGTGGCAGTTTCCTTGAGGAGCGCGTTGGCCAACTGCTCGGCACCCATTCGCTTGCGGAAAGCTCCTCTCGGGGCGCCCGGCCGGGGCGAGGCCTGCTGGGCTTGTGGCGTGCGGGAAGGGCGGCGGAGCAGGGCAGGGCGGGGTGCGGCCCTGCGCGGCAGGGGAGGCGGCCGGCGGCACAGACAGTGACTGGCAGGGAGGGCTGGAGGGAGAAAGTACACCGTCATGATGATTTTACAGGCCTGAAAGAGTGCTGTCGATAAAGCGGGCTTATAAAAGATGCCATCTACTCACAAGCTTTGCCCTGTGTCCTTACACCTTCCCGGCTGCAGCAAAAGACACCAGATCTCGCAGCGTGACTGTCCTGTGCTTTCGCCGAGGCTTGGCTTTTTCCTCCCGTTTCCTTTCCCTCGGAGCCCTTTGCACGAAGAGCCTCCCAGAACCGGCACCAGCAACTCTTCCAAGCAGCAAGCAGCGTGCGCGGCGCGGGGTGCTCGGTAGCTGGGGCGGCCGCATCGCCCCTGCGGCCGACAGCAGGTGTCAGCCGGGGACCGAAGACGGGCGCCGGAGCCGCCAAGCTGCCGGGATGAGCTCCACGCTGCAGCCCCCCCCAAACGCATCCCTGGGCGCCTTTGGAGTTGGCCCTGGCGTTTCCCCCATCGATGACTTTCCTCCCTTGTTAAGAGGAAGTAACTAAAAAGAATAAGCAGCTGTTTTCCTCCTAAAGTAAAATCCCTCAGTCACTTCAGACCTGACTCGATTGTTTGCACAAAGCATTCCTACCTGTAGGAGAAGCTGCCCTCTGATAGAACCGAATTGTTGCTGGGCACCAGACTGCTGCTTCTCATGGGCTGCAGAATTTCAGCAGACACGTGTGAGATGCAGGACTTGTCCCTTTCCTCTGTGCATCACCTGTTTGATTGCAAATCTGAGGCAGGCACTGCTGTCTATCCGTGTTGTATCCGTCCCGCACTTCCAGCAGGCCCTAGAGAGGTGCCTGGTCAAGGCTAAGCATCATCCGAAGGCGCAGAGAGGTGTACTGTCGAGGTGGCTCTGCTTATGGCTGTTTTCACAAAGCACTATTTTGTTCACTTTCTTTCCAGAAGGAGAATATGCCCATTATGGGGAAAGCTCAGTGAGCACTTTTAGCCACCAGAACAAATCTTACATAAGTTACACCAAATTTGAGTCACCCTTCTTTATTGCAGGTAAATAATAACCCCTCTCCTTCCTTTGCCATTGCCTCCAAAATTGTTTTGTCAAGTGAATTGCTGGCATGAGGTAGACGTGCCTGGATGGAAGATGTTCATGTGGCTGGTGAATCAGCTTGAAAATGTAAAAAGGTGAGCATTAAAACAGGCTGCCTCCTACTTCAACCCTATTATAAATCATGAGTAGTTGCAAAGTACCTAATGCACTCAAGGTGCTCAGGATAAAGGAGAGATGTGTTGCTCGCAGAGGAGCTTCCCATCTAATTTTAACCATGACACAATCAGCGACAGTGACAAATGGGGGGAGGGAGAAAAGGGGCGAGGGAGGATGGGGGTGACAATAATGAGATTACACGGTCACTTAGGTTCATTATGTGCGTGTCTTTGTGGCACTGCGGGTCCATTATGTTTGTGGTGGGTGGAGGAATGACTAAGGGAGAGGAATCTGGGCAAAGAGCACAGCGATGGGGCAGGCGGAAGAAAACACAAATACATTTTTGTGCAATTTGACTTCACCAGCAATGCCTCACTCTTGGGCTGAGTGGACAGCCCAAGCGGGTGGGCGCAGGATTGGGAACCTCCAGGTGCATGATCAGTATCAATTTGAATTCCCGGAGATTTATTTCCCAACTCACAGCACTTTATACCTGACCATACACGTCTACAGCTGAACAAAAAAAAGGCTGATCTCACAGTGCACCTGATTGTTCATTATCCTCAAGACGAGCCGTTGCCTTCATTAAACAGTTTGCACAGCTCTTTCACCGCCTTGTACGCTACCACGTACTTGGAGCCACAAAAATAGCTGGTGATGTAAAAGGTTGTGAAACTCTGGATGGGAATAGCTGCTTCTGCCATAAATGGCCAAGCCCTGAGCCAGCCACGCAGGGCACCTCCTGCCGATACCACCGCTCTGCCGCTCCCTGGCTATCACCGCCTCCCTCCTGGTGAGGTGCGGCACATCCCGGGTCAAAGGCCTGATTTAATCCCTGCTGCCACTTTCTTCCGGGCTTCTGCCAAGGAGAAAGGCGCAGGGCTCGGCCCTCAGTGCTGCCCCAGGAGGGTTTGCCCTCTCTCAGCAAAACAAACCTCCAAAACGAGCATCTGGGCAGGATTTGATTGCTGCCAGAGCAGCTCTGTGCTCTTGATGGACTCAGCTGCTCTATGCCATGCCCGCAGCCAGCAACAATAAAGCAGGCTCTTATTAAATTAACCTGCTAAGACACAGATCCTGCAGGGATGTTCGGGGAACAGACAGATGGCACAAGCAAGGGCCAGGAATAATTGCAATCCCCATCTCACCAATGTGAGAGACGGATCCTGCCCCGTGCCGTGTTCAACAGGGAGGCAGGAGGGAGGGCGGGCAGCGCCCTGCCCTGCAGAGCCAGCCCCGAGAGGTGACAGAGGAGCATCCCCAAGCTCTGGAGGGAGTGAGGAGTCTGGAGCGTCTCCTATGGATGCCAGCGCGGGCTACACCACCTCCCCACCAGCCAAAGCCTCCCCACCCCGGCACGGCGTGGCCGCTGCCTGGCTGCTGCTGCTGCCTCTGGCAGGCTGTCCACGCTGTCGCTATCGACTGGCTCGCTGCTGTGACTCACTGTGTCTGCCCGAGCTATACACCAGGCTCTTCTCTGCCAGGAAGCCTGCAGCAGGCTGCCGAGCGAAGGCAGCAAGGATAGCCTGGATTTCATCTAAGTTATCGTCTAGCTGGGCACATCATTTGCGTAAATACATGCAAAACCAGCTTAAGGCCTAGTGTCGTTTCTTCTCCGCCTCTTCCAGCAGTTTTGCTAATCCACTTATTGTGCCTTATGGCGTTCAGCATGTAAGCTGCAGGGTAGGGAGGCTCCTTGGGGCTCGTACGGCTGCCGGAGCACTGGCGGGTGCTCTCACATGCGGATCTTTTGAGGAGGTCCTGTCATACCAGTCGCGTAACTGTAATGACAGCTTTCGATTTCAGCTCAGTCAGATTACAGTGAAATAAGTCTTAGGGGTTGGATGTGTTCAGCTGGCCCAGACTCCTAATTCTGGGGTTGTTTCAGGCAGTATGACCTGCAGAGATACTTTTCTTCCTTGCCAGCTTTTCCTGCCAACATAGAGATGACTCGGGCAAATTCTGAGGCCCTTTCTCAGAAATTTCTTGTTTCTGCCATCTGTCAGCTTTTAGCCATTACTTTAGTAGCATCAAAAGGCATGCTGGCACTTAAAAAAAAGGTAAAGGATATTTTCCAAAGCAGTTACTGATTCTGGGGCAGAAGTGGGGTTGCACTGAATTATAATTGATACAACAAGGAGGTTACTGCGATTTCTGGGAGGAGAAGTATCTCTCTTTGGTCCCCAGGCATGGTACCAGATCACCAACTGTTTAGAAAAGCTTGGCCCAGGAGCTGGCGTTGCTGACGAGCAGCACCGCAGGGGAAGCTGCTGTCGCTGCACCCTGCCACGCTCCCCGGGCAAAGCCCGTGGCTGCAATTGTAGCTTTCCTGAGTCACTGAGTCACTGGGGTGGGGAGAGCAGCTCGGCTGGCGCAGCTGCCCCCGGGCTCAGCTACCTGCAGCCCCTCACCTCCACACCCGTCCTCTCTCCCAGTAATCCTCTCTGATGCTGCGTCTCCTGCCTGCAAGATCAGCATCCCGTGCCGGGGCCGGGGAGCGAGTCTCCAGGCAGCGACGAGTCACGGCTCTGTGTGAGGACGCTGGTGGTGCAGCAAGAAAGCTGCTTTCACGCGTCTCTCCTCTTCCTAGTTTCTCCAGACATGGGTCTATCTCCTCATTGCCCTTCATGGTCCGAGCTAATATAATCCGTACCGCAGTGCCTGGGATGCGCCTCCAGCTATCACTCACCGTATCCGTGGCAGGCTCGTGCCGAGCCGCAGCTCCGTGGCTCCCAAAAAGTGGCCCGTTCTCCATGTGCAGCACATGATGCCAGCACAGCACACTCTCCTTGGGTACGAGCTTCCGCGAATTTCCGCAAAGCTGAGGGGACGGGGCTGTCCTCAGACTTCACCTTGTCAAATCACCAACACATGTGACAGCCTCTCCCTAGAAATATATATACATACATATTTTAAAGTTTCTAGACAACATTATAGTAGAGTAAAACTGAAAATACAGCTTCTTAAGGTTCAAAAGCCAGAAGGCAACAGTGAACACATAAACCAAACTTGTTGCCTTAAGCCTCAAGTGAAAAGAAAGGAGGGGGGAAGGTAAGTACACCATCAAGATATATTTTTAAGATTTGTGAAAATAAAGCAATTTTAAACTGATGTCTAACAGAAGAGTTCCCATTTGCTTTTAAAATTCCATGGGTTTTCCTTTTTTATTATATTCCTGCAGTATTTGCAATTCAAACGCTACAGAAATGTGCAAACTTGTGCATGAAATACACTAGCAAAATGAAGCAGCTAACAATTAATTAGAGTGAAACTCTCTGCTATTGCCTTTGCAGAGAAAGACAGAGATAAAATGTAAAATTCAGCCCGAATGGGGTATTGAGAAAATACTTTAATATGATGTTGATCTTAATAAGCAAAAGCATTTCTTTCTTCTTTTTAATAAATTACTTTTCACTTGACAATTTCCTCGTAGCAAAGTGACAAGTATTATCCCGAATTGTTAATTCCTCCGTGCAGACTCCAGCGCTGAGCTCATTAAAGTGTGCTGAATCCCCGGGCGGGAGCTGCCAGGTTGTGCTCCCGTCCAGCGCGGGATGACCTGAGACCGTTACAACGGCGGCGCGGCCTCACCTCCAGCCCTGGGCCAGGCGGTGTCACCCAGGCGGCCGAGCGCCTCGCCTTGCCAGCAGGACCTGGGTGCCTCACTTCGGTGACACGGGGACATTTCTGCTGAAATACTGGTGCCTCTTTCCCGGGGCAACCCGGAGTGTCTCTCCTGGCCAGGATGGGGTGCACACACACACACGAAAACCGGGTCCTGGCAGCACTCGTGGCACGGGGGAGCTACCTTTCCCAGGTGGGCAATGCCACCACCACCAGCTGCTGCGGGGTGGCACATCCACATGGCACGGCCCCATTCCCCGTGCCGATGGCACTTGCTTTCCCACCCGTTGCTTTTCCCCAGCCAGAACTGAGGATGTGTATGCACAGCAATGTCACCGCAGAGTCCATGTGTCCAGCACGTGTCCCCAAACGGCCACGCTGCACGTGGCTCTCGTGACGGTGGAGGCTGAGATGCTTCTGGAGGACAACAACCTGAGGCCGGAGGAAAAGGCTTTCCCGACAAGTGCATTGGCAGAGCTGTGAGCAACGGCCAGCCAGGCAGTGCTTCTCCCCAGACTGCATTTGCAAAAAGCTAACAAAACTGTCTGTGAAGCAAGAACACGGCGAGCTCATTATGAGACACTTTATCAGCCTTCCTGGCAAGGGAGGCCAACGGTGCAAAGCTGCGTGTCCTCCGTGCCAGAGCCTGTCAGCTCCCCTGGAAATGACACCTGGCTGCTTGGAGGCAATCCAGGCACCAGCGAGGGTCTTTGCAACACCCCAGAAAGCTGCAGCCTGGATAACGTGTGGCATCCATCATCGTCATCCGAGGGAGCCGAACCAGCAGACTGCGGAGCCCGGCTGCTCCAGGAACCTGGTGCGGGAGCCGAGGGGTTAAAGTTCTCGGCTGGGGAAGGTCCTCAGAGGAGAAGAGCACCGAAACTTCTTAATTAGACTATTCAAATTGGACGGGGTTGCAAAGCAGTTAATTTCTCAACTTGAAAAAAAACAGAATTAGTATTTGCCAGCCAAGATCAGAAACAGCGGGGGCCATTGACAGCCTTGCTGGGGCTCCCCGTGCTGGGGAGGACTCCAGAGGTCTCTGCCGTAATTGCCCACGGTCTTTAGCATTTTGTTCTGCAGTTTATGAACTTGCTTGAGTTCATTTTGCGGATAAAAGCTGGTGATCCAAGCCCCAGCTGTATCTCTGCCTTCAGCAGCAAGGGGCTGCTGGCTGGTTTGGTTTTGCAGAGCGGAGCTTCGGCGTTTAAATAATTTCCTAATTTGCACTCTGGGGAGGATCAAACCCTTGGCTGGTGAAAGTGAGCGTGGCTCTGATGGGGCCGGCGCTCCCTCCTGGCCCCCGAGGCAGCCAGCCGCCTCGCCGTCCCTGCGGAGACGGGCAAACGGAGCCCAGCACCAGCACGGAGCCGCGGCTCACACCGAGGGTCCGCTGCCTTGTTCATCCACGGCCACGGGCATCTCGTCGTCAGCAGCGCCCGGGTAAACCCAGCTATCCTGGTGCCGAGGAGAGGATGCTCTCGCCTCGGCCTTGTGTCACGGCAGACCCGGAGGCAGGTCCCATGGGGGATGTGGACTTGATGCTGAGGGGGGAGAGTGCCGAGGCGAGTCCTCATCCACAGGCTGGCAGCTCTCCTTGAGCTGGTCCATCTGCCTCATCCCTCAGGCTTTTCTCATCTCCTACTTTTCACTTTTCTATTCTTTCCCCCAATATTTAATCCCATGCCAAATTCTTCCCCATCCTCTTAGAATTCTGCAAGTCTCTTAATATTTTTTTTTTTTTTTTTTTAGCTTGGCTGTGTAATTGCAAAGCATTTCGAATCCCTCTGTGTTTAGTCTTCATACCTTCTGCCATCACTGTGTTGTGATCACTTAAACATGAGGTCTTTGCATATTATGCCTGTTGACACAAATTTTTGCATGTTCCCTGGAAAGAAAACCATCCTCCGTTAGCCAGTGCTTTGCGGTGAGTGAGAAGGGATGTCCCAGCAGGAGCAGAAGCAGCAGCTGAGGGTCCCCACCCTGTGCTGCACCTCGAAGCGATGCTGACGGCTGAGCGGAGCTGGGCTTTCTTTCCTGGCAATATCTAGTTGCTCCTCAACGGCCACGAGCGAAAGGCTTTGACACCCTCCATCAGCACTGCACCAGGCGAGGGCTGGCGCGCGGCCGGGCTGCACGGCTCTGCGGGGTCCCCTGCCGCCCTCCCGCCGTCAAGGTGGCTGCCACCGTCCCTGGCGTCACCCGCCGAGTCTCAGCACGATGGGAACGGGGAGAAAAAAGACGCTTCCTCATGCACAGAGAGCTTGCGCTGAGAGCAGAGAAAATTGATCTCTGGCTTGCTGAGCCTCTCGAGCACTTCGTGTTGCTGACAGGAATAATCAAGCCCAGCCCTGGAGAAGACAAAGATGGAAAGAAAATAAAAGCTTTCCTCGTCGGGCTGATTTCTGCCTGGGGTTGGGGCTCTCCCTGCGTACCCCAGCGGTGGTTTTGGGAGAGGATGTGCTGGGGCTGCTCTTGTTCCTGGGGCTGGTTCAGCGGCAGCTGCTGTGAGCACCAGATCTGTGAGGTTCCCGCACGTTTTTATTTTCCTGCCCATTTCCGCAGGGTTGGAGGGAAGGGGAAGGGGGAGGGCGGCTGCCGGGGCTCCCGGCCGAGCTCCCGGCCGCGGGGCTGCCGCGTGCACTCACACCGGCCTCGCCCAGGGGACATCGCTTAAGCCACAACCACAACTTGTCTCCTGTCATTCTTGCAAAAGCCACGTCTGGTGCAAAAGCCTGGCTTTCCCCAGGCCGGGGCCCTCGCGCAGCTGCACAGGTTGGAGTTCGGAGTCGAGGGGCAAAGTGCCGAACTGCTGCTTGTGGGGCGCAGCGGGGAGGGCAGGCGCTCGAGGGCTCCTTGCCGCCGGCTAACGCAAGCCAAGGGCTGAGCTTTGCCCTCCACAAGAGCGTGGGACATTTGCCACAGACACTACCACCAGCAGCTCAAAATCTGGATCTAATACTCCATTGCCTCAACTATTACCGCATTAAAGGAAAAACCCACACCGAAAAGGGGAGTCCGGAGGCTCCTCCTGCTCCCGGCAGCACACCCTGAGCTGGCCAGCCCCAGCTGCAGCTACTTGCAGTCCGGGGGACACGCATTTCGTCAGGCAGCCGCCCAGCCCCATCCTTGCCAAGCTGCCTGACGGCGATGGGCAGAGCTGTGGCAGTGCCAGGCACCTGCGAGCAGGGGTACGGGGGGACCACTGCATCCCCACGCTGGACGAGGGGAGCGGTGCTGTCACCCCAGCCCCAGGCAAGCACTGCTGGAGGGATGCTGCATCACTTGGTGTCTGGTGGAAGATGCAGGTTGATGAGGCTGGAGGTGGGGAGAGGTAGAGGAGGAGCGAGGCAGCTTGGGCTGGAGCAGCTCTTCTCTCCCCACTCCTGCCCGCGCGCTGCAGCCCTGCGCCAGGACCGGCCGGGCTGGCTGGCTGGTGGTGGGTGTTCGTGACTCATTATCCCTGATCACCATCCGATGACACATTTACTGCCAGCAGGACGGGCCTCCCGCCAGCACGGCAGCCCTGGAGCCTCGCGGGAAGGCGGCTGGGCTCTGCCAGCGGCTGTGCCGATGCAGGCGGGCTGGGAGGTCACCGGCTGCAGCCCTGGGATGCGCAACCCCATGTGCACCCCCGGCTGAGTGGGTAATCGGGGCAGACCAGGTCCCTCTGTCCTGGCAGCAAGTGCGCAGCGCTCAGGGTGCGAGCGGAGGGCTGCCTGCGGGTGCGGGAGCTGCACGGGCAGCGCACGGCAGGGTACAGGCAGGCCAGGGCTGAGCGTGGCAGGGCAGGGAGCCAGCTCAGCACCCTCACCTCCCACAGCGCCCACCCCACTCGCCCCCGTGTCCTGGCTCATGGTGCCGGGCCCATAATGACAAATGGATTTAAAACATTCTTTATTAAGTGAGAAATCTGACTCCGCTCCCCATGCCAAGGCCTAATACAGTGCAGACCTAAATACAGCACTAATGCGAAAGCTTAAAGGATTTCCCATAATTGAGCAAAGCTGGCAGAGGGGCGCGAGCCTGGCGGGGGGAACTGCAGCCCACCTCTGGCACGGGCCACCCTCTGCCCAATCCCGCTCGCCCAAATCTGGCCACAGCCCCCACCCTTGGACTGTGCGACGTGGGGAATTAAAACGTCTTCCAAGGCCTCATCCCACCCAGCCTAGCGCCCCAAGTTGCCCTCGTTACCTTCTCCAAAATCCCCTTGATTTATGCAATAGCACAAGTGGCATCGCCACCTGTGAATTCCCGCCTTGCTGTGTCACCCCCTGTCCTTCTGCTGCACGCGCTGCTGGGGCCCTGCCCGCCCCGAGCCCCCGCTGCGGGGCACGACGGGGCCGGGGGAGCAGGATCGGGCACACCCAGCTCCCAAAGCCCAAAGGATGCTCGGAGCCGGGGAGCTGCCGAGCCAGCACCCGCTCCTCCCACACACCCCGGCATCACGGGGCTGGGGTGGCCGCCGGCACCCTGCGCCCCAGCAAATACACGGACTTACCTTTGCATTCCCCCCACCCCGGCGCTGCTGCACGCCGGCTCTGAGAACAGCGATGGTTTAATGGGCAACGTTCTGCATCTCCTTACCGGCGCGGCAGTGTGACCCTCAGGCAGGCTCGCCTCGCAGGGAGAGATGGCCGATGGCTTTGATTCAAGCTTGTGTTTCTGCAGGGAAAAGCAAACAGTATTTTTATTTGACAGTTTTCCAGAAGCTTTGCAAAGCGCCTGCAAGCACCTTTGCTTTGGCGCAGACACACCCACCCCAAAACACCACCCAGCGCCCCTTGGCACCCCGGTGCAATCACCGGGAGCTGTTTGCCAGCGGGAGCCCTTCCAGGCACCCGGGTGCCGCCGCACTGCAGGCGTGGGGGCAAAACAGAGGGTTGGCGGGGCTGCGGGGTGAGCGGGGACACCAGCGGGGACACGGCCGCAAAGCCCTCCGCCAGCTGCCACGGCGCGTGCAGGGCATACAGAAGCTGCAGCAGAAACGCCGCCACAGAGATCCGCTGAATTACAGCGGCATAAAGCATTAAAGCAGAAGCCGCATTGATTATAAACCCAGGCTTCGAGCACGCGATGGCTGCAGAGGGGAGGAAGGCAGCAGCTCCCTTGGGAAGTCGCAGATAACATTTACGAGCAAATAATTTACATGCACCATGGAGCAAAGCAGAAATACCTCTGCGCAACCCAGCTGCAGCTGCGAAGAGATAAACGGTGCAGCATCGTACCACGGCCTCCTGCCCGGCTGTGGTGATCCTCGCCGCAGCAGCCGGCGCGGGTGTCGCAGTGCCGTCGCCTCGGGGCTGGATTTACGCCCTCGGATCCAGGGCAAGGGCAGTGGGAACAGCCGAGGAGAGGACGGAGCGCATGGCTGCTAAACAGACTGGCAGAGCCACCCTGAAAAAGGCAAAATGAGGAGGAAAGGGCAAAGGCATTTGTAGCAAACATCTTCCAGCTGAGCCAAGCCTGGCTGGGAGCCCATCAGAGCCAGGTTGCTGGGCGCCTGCTCCTCTAAGCCCATCCCCATGGCCTCCAGGCTGCGGCTCTTTCCGTCTCTGTGCAGGTCCCCCTGCCCGCAGACACCCCAGAGGCCTCCCAGGCCATTCACAGGGCTCGTTTTTGGGGATGTGCTGCCATTTCAGAGATGCAGTTGAGGCAGGTCCCACCTGGGCTGGAAGGGGCACATCGGTCCATCGCCTGCAGCAGCAGCTGGGAGCAAAGCGAGAGGGGACGGGCCATCCCTCGTGCCGCCCCGCGCTCCGACGCGACCCCTCCTGGGAAGGGTTAACTGGCTGCTTGTGTTGGAGAGGATATTTTAGATCCACAGCTCATTGGGGATTAGCCAAACATTTCTCCATTCTCCCTCTTCTCATAATAAATAGATCAAAGTGATCTATTTATCCAGCACTAAGTCCAGATTGAATACAAACTGGCTTTGGACCATAGAGGCCCATCTGAATATGGAGCAAGCCTTGAAAAATAGATTTTTTTTCCCCCCATGTTTCCCACTGAAGCTTCAACAGCCAAAGAGCTAAATGGAGATTTTTTATTAAACTTGGCTTTCCTGCACAAACGTGCCCCAGTGGAGAGGAAGATAGATAGATTAGGTGCTGTAATATTTCCAGATGACACATGCCATAAATACAGTATCATGTATAGTTTGCTCAGGTCCTTTAATCCAACTTCATCTATAAAGTGGTTTGCAGCAGCTCCTCCTGTGACTTCTGAAAATGGGCCCCAGGTAAAATCCCACATCCCTGGCCCAGGGATGCTGGTTGGCCTTGAAACACAATTCAAAGTCTCCTGTTAATGGGCTACCTTTGAACTTTGGTGTTGGTGTGGGACTCCCACCCCAACCGTCCCCGTGGGGGATGCTTCTCCCGAGTGGAGCTGCTGTCTCCAGGCAGCCGAAGCTCAGCCCTTCCCACAGCTCCGAGGAAAGCATCCCTTGCAAGCCCCTGTCCTCTTACCACAGAGAAGGCGAACCAGAGGAAGGCTGGCAATAAAAAATGATTAGTAACCATTCAGGAAGGATCTCATCCGTCTACAACATCCACTGCTTAGAAAAGTTTCAGTTCTCCCTCTTTTTTTGGCTTTAGAAACAATTCAGACATTTAATTGTGCCATCAGACGAGGCAGGAGTCATTTATAGAAAAAAGCCGTAAGTGGCCTTGACACACAAATGGAGTCAATTAACCTGCAAGGAGAAGTCAGGGAAACAGGCTGACGAAAAAGCAGCAGTTACATAATTTGTCCTGGGCTCGGTCTGTCTTTTCTCAAAGTCAACAGCGTGTCCTACTAAGGGCGATGGGGAGGAGCAGGGTCTGCACAGCCTCCTCGCCGCGCCTGCCCCCGAGCAGCTCTAGTGCACCTGCATCCCCTGAAATACTCCAATTTTCAAACTCCTAATTTTCCCCCGGGGTCAGATTCTCGAACTCCTTTGGGAAAATGGCCAACGACCCCTCCCGTGCTGCGCTCCCCTCCCTCGGGCCGGCATCAAACCCCTCTCGTTGCACCACCTGGGCTCACCCATCACCTCGGTGTCCCCCGTGTCGCAGCAGCCAGGTGCCGAGGCCAGACCACCACTCGGACGTCAGCAGAGTTAAGTTACTCACATCTTCAGGGGCTTCCCGACGTCGTCTTCTGCTGCCCACGAGATGCCAGCCCGTCCTGCAAAAGCCACGCTCCCCGGCCTGGTGCCTCCAGCTGGACCCAACGTACGGCGAGACCGGCCAGTAAAAGCTCCAGCTTTTAGGGAGCGAGGGGTGATCTCGAGCCAGCTGAAGGGTAAAAGCCCCCTTCTGTGGCAATGCTGTTGGCACGCAGGTGGCGACCAAGGTGGCGATGCTGCCGAGCAATTTTCTTACCTCTAAATCTATCCAACATTAAAGAAAGGACAAACAAACTCGGCAAGAAGCAATTTTCTCTTGCAGAAGTCTAGACCGAGCTTAGCCGCGGCTGCTCGGGGCCACGGCGAGAGGCATCCCCAGCCCGCGCCGGCCGGTGGGCAGCGCAGCCCGGGGCCGAGCCGGGCGCTGAGCAGAGCTGGGGAGCCCGGGCCTCTGCCAGAGGGAGCCGGCGGGTGTACTGCTGCACCGGGACGTTCAAAACGGTATCTGGCACAAACGCTGAAAGAGAAAAATTAATACACACAGCACTGTGCTACAAAAGCTGCAGGGCTTTGAATGATAGTCAATTTATTCTTCATGGTTATCTTCAAACGCACAGCTCTGATCTCCTCTCTAATCACATCACAGACAGGGCCAGAAAGGAAGCACGGGAAAATACAAACGGAGCACACCGCATCACACGTGTCTCAGAAGGGCTAAGGCACGAGAGAAACCAAAAGGCAGCATCTGGTAAGTTTTACGTTTTATTTTTCTAAAATACAAATGTCTTTCTTGTGTTAGTAACTTTAATATGATAGGCCGAATGCATCCAATAAAAAGGAGGCACTGGCTACAGAATTCAAAATACTGAAGGTATTTTCTGGAAAGGAATTTATTCTGTTGTTCTACACTTTAGATATAACATTGAATCAAATTCATTAGTTATTACTTTTTACATCAGAACCTTTAAAGATCGGGACTAATAAACTGGAACTTGAAAAGTTTTGAAAGTAAACTCCTATTAATGTGTAGATATGGATCCATAAAAAACATAACCAAGAATTTTATACACTTTATTAAAAGATCAAAAAATAAACAATAACAATATAGAAGTAACATACTAAAATGAGTAGCATTATGCACAGTTCTAAAGCACGTACAAGCACTACAGCAATATAACGTGGCAAAAAGAAAAATAAATTCAAAGCGTACACCCTGTTGGTAGCAGTTGAGGGAATGAACTATCATGTTACGGAACTGAAATATTGCATTAGCCTACGCCTGTCTGGATCCGATGATATTTTAATTTCTTACAATTCCACAGGGCTAACTGTAATCGTTTGTATATATTTTCTAAACTATACCATTAAATTGATATCTAATGTTTCCCTTGCTTTGTTTTACCAGAAATGCCTATGAAAAGAAGAATGTGCTTCAAAGATCTACTTTACACAGTACAGTATAAATGTTTTTATATATTTAAATTAAAAATTGACAATTTAGGAGAACATTCTCTTTGATTTTAGTGATTGCCTAAAATACAATTCTCTATTTATTAAAAAAAAAAGTGATCCGCTGTCAGGTGATACAATAAAGAGTGTGGGGAGTCTCGGTTTGTTTTCATGATTTAAAATAAAAATATAATTAAAACAAAGCTAATTGGAAAGAAAAAAAAAAATCCCATAATCCAATCTAAGAATGGTCTTATCATCCCCTCATCTGCTAGGATACAAAAGCCATGGCAACAAAATCATTTGGCTTCCACCACTATCAAATAGCATCTGTGTACAGTAATAAAGAACTGGAACCTTGTAATTCGGTGTCAGGTAATTCTCTCTGTTGTGTGTTTGGAAAAATAACTTAATTTTATTTAGTAGTTGTGTTATTTTTGCATGTTTAAATATCTCATTTGAGAGGCATATAGAGTTATTTTTGATGATAGAGGATGTCAGTAAAGATCACTAGCAAAGATTTTAGCAGTGCTGTCATGATCGTGCTCATACCCCAAGGAAAAGAAGTTTTGACCAGCTATGATTCATTTCACATAGTGCAAAATATTTTTCTCCCATAATCCTATAAATGAGAAAGAGCTTGGTTACAGAAATTGATTACGGCAAAGGGAAGCCTTAATCGCATGGTGGCTAGAATTAGCTGATTATTCATATTAAAATCTAGGTTATTATAACACCCATGACGAGAGGCAACATCTGATTTTTCCCCGTTTTAAAGACACGGGAGCCGCACGATGCTACGGCTCCGATTCAGCAAACCGCCCGCTTAAACACACCCCGCGGTGCAACGCGGGCTGGCTGGGCGCTCGCCGGCATCGCGAGGGGTCGGACGCCACCGAGGTGCCGGCAGCGGTGCCCAAGAGCAGGTCTTGCGCTCGGCAGCGACACCACAGCCCCCAGCCCTGGAAGGGGCAGGAAAGGGAGACGGGGACATCGGGTGCCACCGCCCACCGGCTCTGCTCCGGGGTGCTCGACTCACGGCTCGAGTCGGGACCAGCCTCGCGGCAAAACCAGCTACCTTCCTGAAGCAAGTCTGGGGCTTGGGTTTTGAAAAAAAAAATAAATTGTTCTAATAAAAAATAAATGGGTCAACACAAGCCTTTCAGCTTCTCCAAAATCCCCCCGGTACTGCCGAGCCCGGGCAGCACCACCAGCACAGCGGGAAGGGAACCCGGGGGCTGCCCAGCAGGCTGGGGGCCCACGGCTCCGCTTGCCTTTGGTGGCAGCTCCGTCGGGCTTGTTACAGCCCCAGCCAGAAGCCCCGAGCTGGCCACGCGGCCACGATCAGCCCCCACCTCCCTGCCCCAACATCCCCCGGCAGCGCTCTCAAACCACCGCCACGGCTGTCGCGTGGCAGAGGAGACTGGCCCAAGGCAACCCAACACCACCCGTCCACCCACTGCTCGGCAGCCCCTTCCAGCTCGTCACCTCGCCCCAAAAGGGGGAAAAAAACCCCCAAACCAAAAAGAAATCAGTAAGTTGTGACATTTCAAATTCCCTCTGGGATTTAAAACACTCGCCGCGATGACAGTCACCTCTAACGGATGAACGCTTCCAGCTAGAAATAGGATTAGGTGCTAGGAAAAATGTGTGTATGCCACCACGGCCCTATCCGTCTAATGGGATTCACCGAGAACACAAGCCATCAGAAACGCGACCGAGGGTGCGTTTGAAAATGTAGGCCGATTAAAAAAGAAAAAAAAGTAATTCAAATCTTTGCTAGTGACCTTACTAATTAATTAAGCACTGTTTCCCATTTCTCCGTGCTGCAGGTTGGAGCTGACCTGTTATCAGTCTGCTGTATAATAAGCTATGGCAAACTACAAAGCTTTTACAACAGCAAAGCAACATCATGCTTTCAGATAAGTTTTATAGCAAAAAACTCCTCCTTTTCAAAGCCTTAGTAATACCTATCTCTTTTACAAACTTTTCCTGTATTATTACAGACTTTTTATATTCAAAATAAGTTCCAAGGATTTCTTTCGTGGACTATGTACATAAGTGCAAAAAAGGTGTGTCTCACACATTCGTACACTAACTGAATCAGTTTAACTGCAGCATATTTGTATCTTCAACACTGTTACGGGGTCATTCCACAATATTTTTTTTTCTTATGTACAGTTTTTGCTAATATAAATTAGTATTAAAATAGTTATACGCTTAATTATTTAGCCCTGATCGTAACATAACTGCGTGAGTGCTCAATTTCTGGAGAAAAGAAAATTGCAGGCAGAGCTACAGTACTGAAATGGATTAATTCTGAATTCCCACCGCGTGAATGAACGTGAAATGAAAGCAAGACCGGTCACTACGTCGTAAATACAGGCCGTCGTGTTTTCGAAGTGAAAATACTGTGGAATAACCCTTGCCACACAACAATTTCTACAAGCTATAAAACCTGACTCTAAATCCATGTGTTGTAAACTTCTTGACTGAAAAAGTGACGTTAAAGACACAAATTCAGCGTTCACATGGGACTTTGGGATTTTAAAAATATTCAATCATATCTTTATCTGACAGTATCGAACTGTACCTTTAACAAGCTCATACTGTTACACATCACTTTTAATTTACATGTGAAAATTTCACAAATAATGTATACAAAGGTAGCCATGTTGTAGTTTTGTTGCCATAGCAACAACAACTTAATATAATTAGTTAACAATGAATCTATCATTGTAGGAGTTACATACAAAGTTAATTTTGTTCTTAAACTGTAAACTATACAAACTAGTTATGGACTGTATTCTATACCTTACCATGCTTCAGTGTTGGTTTAGAATATAACTAAATGGGCTGAATACATGTATTAAAAATTTTAAACTTTCTCTAACTCTCCTTCAAAATTAAATTCATTAGTTACTAAAGATATCAAAAAAAGCAATAATGAAAACCTTAAAAACTAATGGTAGAGAAATGAAAATATATGACATGAATTAATGCGTTGTAGCCTAGTAACAATGTGTTGTAGCTCTATTTACATTTGGATTAGGCTATCAACTATTTTTTTTTTTTTTTTAAAGATATTACAGTCTTTAACATACAGTATATACTCTAAGGCCTTCAACAGGCACATGGTAAAATCAGGTCAATATCAAACTAAATCCATTCAACAGGAATGGGAAATTAGATTTTCCTCATAAATTTCACCTTTTTCAATTTTCATGTCTGTGAAATGTACAAGGGATAAAGAAAACGAGGACTCCAGTTTCTCAATCATTGTGTACCCGCGCGTCCTAGAGCTCTCTCCCGCGCCAGCCAGCAGCCCGCGAGGTGGAGGAGAAGACATCTCGCCCGGCACACGCGTCTCCTCCTCCGGCCAGCTGCGCCCACGAGACACATACCCATCTCCGTCGCCGCCTCGACGGTGGTGGCCCAGCTCCGGCGGGACGTCCGCTGCCGCCGCCGGCGTGCCGGGAGGACCGCGCCGTGGGAACCCGGAGCGCCGGGGCCAGCGCGGCTGCGGCGGGCGGCCAGCGCGGCGGTGCCGCCGTTCGGGAACACTCCGAGCGCGGTGCGAGACGGCGGGGGTGATGGCAGAGGGGGAGAGCGCGTCGGGGTGTTCGGGAAGGGGGCCGGCGCGGGCTGGCCGGGGAGGTAACGGCGTCTAGAACATCGCGATGCAAAAATACACAGTCAAAAATCATCAGCTAGAAATTTCCAACTAAAAAAACACGGCTGATTGTGAAATCATGTTCCAAATTACTAAAAACACTGTATTTAACAAAAATAATCTTAATAGTTTTATGAATCCATTTTATTTTAAATCCCTCTTTTATTGTCTGCTTATGTTACAGTTTAGTAGTAGTACTTTTTATTGAAACTACTAACAACCTTTTTCGTGAAAATGATCAATCTCAGCTTTCATTTTCCCTCTGCATGACCCGTTTTATCCAAGTTTCAGCATTTCTTGCATATTGTTTGCATAAGGCTGAGAGAAATGGACAAAGAGAAATAACTTTGGATAAATAAAAAATATAGGTTCATGGAAAGTGGGAAGCTTATAAAAATGTCACTAAAATTATATCGATTTAAACAAACTTACATACATCTCTTGTCAAATAAAGGATGATATTCATGCTTTTATGACATTTGTTTAGAGTCACTAACTAACTCGGTGACTTTGTAATAGTCTATTTAGGAAATTTATAGTCTGGCGACTGGTTTTTTTTTTTCTTTTCTTTCTTGAACAAAGAAAATTAGAGCAAGTCATTGCACAACTAGTTTAAATAGTGCTACCTCAAAATGGCATTTTTGCCGAGATTGTTTTGAATTTGGTGAAGTTTAGTGCTTCAAGCTTTTCTTTCCTTAAACTCATTTACAAATTAACTCTAAATTTGCCAGCAATATAAAAACTGTTGTGGCACCTAATATAACTACCCTGAACATCCCTCATTGGACCTCTTTAATAAAAAATAATCCTTAAACACTTTTTTTTTTTCAGTGCTTTAAATGTGACATGAAAACAGCTGTATTCTAGGTTTACATTCTATGCACATCTATGCCAGATGTTTAAGTCGATAAATAAAATAGGAGGTTACATCAAAGTGTCAAGATATACAAAAATCCATTTAGCACTGAAAAAATTCCAACCTCCTTGAACTCATAAAGCCATACAAGCTTGAATGCATCCTTTCTGGCTTAAGAAGATCAGCTCTGTTCTTTGTTGAGGCACTGGCACAGGTTGTGCAAAACCCATTTTTGATACACAAATAATTTCAAACAGGAAGTACTCAAATCCACTTTTTCCACTAACAACGTTATGGTTTTGGGAAACAGAAACTCAGTGGTGAAAAGAACAGGTATGCGGTCGCCAACAGAAATGAGAGTCACTGATTTCAGGCAACGCTGCTGCTTGTGAACACTGATGGCTGGGAAACATCTATGGACGCAAGCGCCTGTCAAAACACGGGGTTCATAAAGGAGGGTCTTGGAGGGGGGGGAATGTTTTTTCCCCTCTCCCAGGGTTTGGTTCAAAGCCTGCTGAAATGAATGGAGAGATTCCTTCTGGCTCAAGGTCTTTTTGAGCTGGGCTCTTCAAAGGTTCTTGCTAGGAATGAGTCTCCACGGGCAGGGGGTCAGAGCCTGCTCTAGGACACACCGGTTGTGCCCTAGATGCCCCGCCATCACTTCTGGTCTGTGGAGATACACATCTAGCAAGGTATCTGTGCTCACACGGGAGGAGAGGGGGCAAGGAAAGTCTCTAACTAAGGCTTGGAAAAGAAAAGACCACCTGGTTGTCAGAATTTGGCACCCTACAGCACCACTGTGTGCTTGGGCTGGCCGGCCCTCCGGACACTGGGGCTGGCCTCATGCTTGTTTTCAGTAACAATTCTCTTTCTCCTAGTACAGAGTTTGTGGATTTGCAGCAGCAAATCCATCTCTTCCATAATGCCAGTGATACTGTAGAGCTATGACAGGGATGAATTTGGCTGTATCCTCAACCAAAATGCATTCTGCAGCCAGATTGTTCAGCAACGCAGCATAACGACAGGCTGGGCTGTCCAGGGTGCACGGGCTGGAAATCATTTTATTCGTGCGTGTGAAAAGGAGGTATTGAGAACTAGCCCTTGTTGTGTGGCAAACATTGCTCTTGATCAAGTAGAAGGTGCCAAAATACATCCACTGACCTACAGGAGCTCCATTAAGATGAATGTTTATCTGCAGTAGAAAGCTTACGCTGAGCTTTTTCCTGCTTTGTTACTGCTGTGTTTGCTTTAAAGGGTCAGAGATCACAGGGTAAAATCACTCACTCACAGGAAATGGTGATTAAATAATCGGTGCACGCTGACAAGATTTCAAGAAGAGCCACGTAGGATTTCAGGCCGAAATGTTTCAGCGTGCTTAGTGGAGACAAGCCCCCGAGCACGGTGTTACCCAGCTTGGGCTAAGTCACGGCTGTCGCCCACTCCAGCTAACGGCTGGCATTTGCTCCTCTCCAATGCAATGAGTCTTTGCCCAACTGACGCTGCCTCACTTCACCACCTTTTCTTTTTTTTTTTTTGACTGCACCATGAGAACAGCAAGAGATTGTGCGCCGTTTGCAGCTGAGAATGCACTTCAATGGACAACAGAACTGCAGAAATCCCTTGATGCTTACCACTGTCTGAGCAAATCGCTCCTGTCCCCTTACTGAGTGTGGGCTTTTGTGTTTGTTTTTTTTTTTTTTTTCCCAAAAGTTTCCAGAATCATTTCATGGTATTAAAAGAAATACCCTGAACTGGACTAAAATGACAGCTGTCCTTTCATATCTCTTGTACTAAAAATTTGGAGACTCTATCTGAAGGCAAATTTTAAATGATAAAAGGAGCATTTAACACAAGCAACTTTAGCTGACATTAACAGCAAAATCCAGCAAAGGGCAGAACATTCCTGTGTCGTGTTTTTCAAGCACATAATTCCTGTTTCCCACAATAACATTTTTAGTAAAAAACAAACAAAAACCCATAAAACCTACAGTATATGAAAACTTAAGACATAACAATAATGAAAAAATGGTATTGAGTATACTTGATAATGATGTACACTTTAAAACAAACCAATAGACTATGATGTAAACAAAACAGTAAGATAACACTTTAAAAACAAGACAAACATTTATCCATCGATAGTATACAGTAAACCAACAGTCCGCTGTGCAGATGCACTTATCAGGATGGTAGTCATAAAATGATTAAGTGTGTTAAAGTAATGTGTTATAAAAGTCTATTATAATTTTCTACTTGTATATCTCATATAACAGAGCGCTGTTTGTTAATTGTTTCTATAGTGCTTTTTTTTTTTTTTTTTTTTTTTGACATTCCCATTGATCAGTTTTTGGTTAACATGTAGGCTGCAACAGGCTTACTGTAGAGGTGGTAGAGAACAATAGAGGGAAGAGGGGATATATACAGAAAGGCCATGCGCAGCTTCCCACCAAGAAGTCCTGGTGCTCCACAATTTTACTGTTCAGAATTTCAACATGGTCTGCTGCAGGGGAAAGAAAACAACAACAACAAAGAAAGAGTGAGAAGTTAGAGAGAGAAATATCTATATTTTAATAAAAGTCATTCTAACAAGATACATCTGCATCCTCACTACGTTGCCCAAGAGGTTGCCATTAGTATGTTGCAGAGAGAAAACATTTTATTCCCTTAATTTTCTGACGTAGGGTGAAATTGCTAATAACACACTTGGCATCCTCTTTAATCTGCACTTAGGGCTTTCCATTTCCAGTGCATTTCGCACACGCTGACAAGACAATTAGTGAAAGAGGTGGGTGAATAATAGTCTTATTTTTGAGACAGGACGGCAGGTAGAGAGTGACTAAGGAGAGGGCAAAGAAATCCCTGACCATGGTTAGATCCTGTTTCCTCGGAGAGAGCCACAGACAGTCACATGAAAATCTGATCCTAAGGAGCCACGAGCCAAAGGCGAGTCGGGCCCAGAGACAAAACACAGCCACAGAAACCCTGTGCTCAGGTGACCCTCTTCTGGGAGCAGATCGCCTCTCTTGGGATGTACTCATGAAAATCCTCCCTGAAGGACCCAAGACTTTTGTCTCCTGAAGAGCGAGGCTAGCCAGCCTGGCTACCAGGACCTCATCGACCATGGAGGAAAAGAAAAACATCTGCCAGAGCAGCAAGTGTTTCAATTACCCAGCTCCCACTCAGGGCACTGCACAGTGCCAACCAAGGACCTTCTCTGGCAAAACACTTGAGCACATGCACATTTTCACATGCTCGGGTGGTAGCATGAAACGATGTATCCTTGAGAGATTTCCTGGCCTTTAGTTTATGCACAGACACAGGGACGGGATCAAAACACACACGCTGCTGCATGGACATGGTCGCTGGTGGGTCTGTGAGCACTGGGGACGCTGGGGACACTGCCCTTTCCTGCCAGCCTCCGAAGGTGGGTTATGTCCTGCAGCTGCGAGGTGTTAAGAGGACAAGCGGGAGAGCGGTGGCTCACGCACGTGCTCACACTGCCCTTGCAAAGAGCAGGTTCCATGTCTGACCCAGACCCTGTCCATGCCCAGTAGCCTGATCCCCAGGAAATCCCATAAAATTCAATATGTTGACCCTAATTCTTTCAAGTAAAGGGTTTTCACAGTCCGTAACAGCACGGCCGATGCTTTATTTGGACAGACTGCACCGCGCTCCCTACTTGCTAAAGAAATATATCCCATGGAAGTTCCTTGCCTAGTCTGAAATCACTAGCTATTGACAGTGTGAGTTTAAGCACACACATAAAAGTGAAAAGAAATCAGAAAAAAAGAAGTTTCCTGAAATGAATGCTGAAAACAATCTCAAACAGTTCAAGAATGAGGCTCTTCCCATGCAAATAATCTCCTTATCGGGTGGAACAGACTGTTTTGCATGTGTTATGGAAATGGGTTAACATGTCAGGTGTCACGTCTGTCTGTCGTTTGGGAGAGCAGTAAGCTGTGTAACACACCAAGTTTCAGTAATGGGGGTGGCTCAGTGTTCACCCCTAGACTAACAGGGGTCTGTGGCCACAGTTAGGGGGCGATTTATACATACAGTAGTTTTAGGTCAGCAGAGATAAGGGCCACCACCAATATGAGTAACTTTTGTCGATTCCTAAAGATATAATTAGAGAATTGAGGCCCTAAGGGATATGATTTAGTGGGGGACTTGGTAGTGATAGGTTAATGGTTGGACCCGATGATCTTGGAGGTCTCTTCCAACCAGAACAATTCTATGATTCTATGATTCTATGAATTGCTTGCCAAATTAATTTCCAGCATTTAAGTACTTGCCTGTAATACGTGACCTAAGGAAGAAATGGGTTGCACATCTGTGTATACTAAATGGCCTGCATTGGGAAAATCTAGTGACCTCTTGTTGAATAGGCTGAACTGCTCTTTACTCTCTTGGAGTAAAAAAAACCAGCGATGAACTGAAACCCTCAAGGGGTTTTCTCTTGTGAACATCAGCTAACACTCACAAATAAAAGCAATGGAAAAACGACACTTCTGCTACAGCTGTGAAATAATACTCTGTAAGTCAAAGAAAAGGACAAACTCCTCCATCGTTCCCACTCAGAGAAACACAGCAGCCTAGGGAAGCCCAGGATCCGCAGGCAGGGTGAAGGATATGTTGCTTGCGGCATTCATCCTGGTCTTAAACACATACAAGGACCTCTGAAGAAACCCACCATGAGCCAGGCCCCCACTGCAGCTGAACAACAGATCTCTGCGCAGACCAAGCCAGCCTTGCAGACGCACAGCAGCTGATGACGACCCAATCCTGCTTACCCCAGGAAAGGAAATATGCCACTAACAGCAAAAGAGAAGTTACACCTTTTCAGCTGACTCATTACCAGAGCAGTCTTTGCCATCAATAGCACAAATCCCTGAGGCACCTGCAGGCAGCTGGGAGCCGTGCAGAGCAAGAGTAACCTGTAAACACAGCCGTCAGACTCAGGGGGATGCAAGAAGGGAGGCTACGAACACTGTAAAACAGATTTTTTTTAGATGCAAGGAAACATTGCTTGTTATAAGCCATAAGGCTGGTCCGTATCTGTGCTGCAGGTGCTGCATTTCTGTTGAATTGGCAGAGCGTGAAGCCACTGGGGTCCCGCAGGCTCGGTCCCTCTGCCCGAGCCAGCCCCCTTTTTGGGGGATGCAGTGCCCTTGTACAGAGCAATCCACCGTAAAGAGAAATACCGAAAAGGAACTTACTGTTCTATCGGGAACTTCTACATCTGTGAAACAAACATGCTGCTACTCAGTTCATCTACTGATAACTGGGATATCTACAGCAAAAAACACAAAGAACACAACACATTAAAACATTGTCTTGAGATGGGGCTGCTCATTCTGTCTTCAGTATCAGGTTAGTAAGTACATCAGTGTCTTATAAAACAGGTTCCATTCCCAAGATGTCTTTATTTTGCCACACATTAAGTACAACGTAGCTGCATCACTACTGATGCCTCGTGGAGTACATGGTGATTGTACTGGGATTTTAACTCCATAGACTACAAGTAAGACAGAAATGCCCTGAAACTATCTGGCTGAAACAGGACTCATACAGCCACAGAGCAACGCTGCACAGGAATTTCTGCTTTCTTCTCATGAGCAAGACAAGTATGAGTAAGACCCACTCTACCTGAAAATAACAACAAAGCACAGAAAAAGACTAGCAATCCCTACTGCACGCAGTAAAACACTGCCTAGGACTTACGCAGGCAAAACTTCTACTGAAAGCCTCGTGACCTCGCACTAGCAGAAGACTAGAGGATGCCCCCTGAGATATTACTGACATTCGGCATGGCTAACAGCCTCCTACAGAACAAAGTGACACCCCGTTTTCTTTGCAATAGCTCTAAACCTGAGAGCATGACAAATAAAAATGCTAAAATTGGTATTGGGGGAAAAATTTAAAAAAAAAAAAAGTGTTTGAAATGTCTCTGGTCTAACGGGGAAAAGTTGTGGCACACCAAATTATCAGGAAGCATCACTAGGACAGGTTGTGCATATACAGTTCAGGACTGGTGCGGAAGCAGCCATCACAACTCAGTATTTTCAGAGGAAAGTTTTGGAGAGAATTATGGCTCGGCAGACATGCATGAAATCCTGTACACTTATGGCAGTGCTACAACGGCACGTACTGCACATCCAGAGTCATTTCTGTAGGGATGGGTGACATGCTACTGCTGTAAATAAGCTTCAGACTTCATAGCCTCGCCCCCCATTTTTGGGAGTTTGGTGGCTTGGGTTTTTTTTTTGTTGTTGTTTTTAGAGTCCAATCTTGCAATGGGGGGAGGCCACTTTGTGTTTTCACTTCCACTTTCCAGCCAGGAGAGGACATGCCAAAATACCACGTGGAAGGATGCTCGGGGTGGTATTTCTGCTTGAGACTGAAAGCAGAAGTGCTGCAGATCTTGCGCGACAGTGTGGCCGGGAGTTTTACAGCCCGTTTTTCAGGACCCGGGGGGAGTGTTGTTTTTGGAGAAGTGCCTGCACCCCTGCCAATCGCCCATCCCTACGCTCCGGCCGGGCTCGCCGCCCATCCCGCGCACGGCAGGACCGGCCGGTGCCCCCTCACCGATCCCCGGACACACACACACACGCACGCACACGCTGCCTCTGCGCGCCCGAGCCTGCGCCGAGCCGAGCGGGTCGGGAAGGCGCTCGGCCCCGCGCAGGATCCGGCCCTCGCCCAGTCCTCGAGATCTGAACACGTGAAAGAAAGCCATTGAAAGGGCCAAACCTGATTGGCGGTAGCTGTTGCAGCGAAGGGGACGCTGGTGGCAGGAGTTGTTGCTGCAGACACAGTGGTGGGCGTAGCACCGTGCATCATGGGCACTTTCGGAAGGGAACCATGGAAGCGACATACGGGAGGGTGGAGCGTATATATATTTTTTTTTTGTATTTTTTTTTAATGTAACCATGGCAACATGTGGTGGATTTGGGGGCGTGGCAGGAATCACAGCAACAAGCCATGTGACATCGTCATGAAGGACACATCGGGGCGCAGCATGCAATCACAGTGCAAAGCAAGACAGCGTTGGGAAAAAAAATAAACAAGAGAGAAGGGGAAAAGCCAATTACAATTATAATTAAGGAAAAAACCAAAACATTCTCAACACTTAGTACATTTATAAGCAGAACAATGATGTATTAGACTCCGAGGGCCAAATTTCCAAAGGGGGGAGAGGGTGGGTGTGCTAGCAAAAGCCCACGTCAGCTCGCACCCGTGGGGAGTTAGACACAGCCAGTGCACGTTCCTTTGGGTGGGGACATTTTGGCAAGCGCACCCTCCCGCCCGCCTGGGAAAGCTTGTCCCCTTCCCTCCCCACCCCGTCCCCGCCAGCAACCAGAGGTATGTGATGCACTTTGCAGCGGCTGCCGCAGCCCTTTCACCGGGTTTTCTCGCCTCTCTCTAGCGGGGACGATGTTTCGGCACGGGACAGAGCTAGAGGCACTGCAAACGAGCGGCTGGCAGCCCGAGCTCTCTCCATACAAATTCAGCGTGCTTCCTTTCCACCCTAATTCTAGAGGATTTGGCAAAACTCCCCTCTTGCAGGGTGGGGGGGAGGGGATGGAGAGGGGAGGGGACCAAGAGGGAAAAATACATGAATGCATCTGAACAGCTACAATTTGCAGAAAGAGCATCCGAAAGGACAACAGGGAGCTCGGCAGCCTCCTAAAGCTGCGTGTCCTGCAGAGCATGGTGCTGGAGGGGATGCTCCGGGGTGCGCACGGGCATCCCCCAAAGCCGGGGGGGGGGGGGGGTGTGGTGTGTGCAGGGCTGGAGAGCCTACGGGAAGGCCCGGCCGTCCCCGCAAACATGCAGCAGGGAAGCAGACTTGCCTTCCCCTCCACCCCAGCAGACACGGCCAGCCCCGGCAGGGAGCACGCGTGCCTGCGGGCTGGGGACGCTCCAGCCACAGGACATTGGAGCATGTGGGTTGGGGTTTCCTACAGGCAGAGGTGTGTTTGAAGGGCTCAGCTCCCCATCATGCAAGCAGTGTGTCCTCCCTGTGCTATAGGGGTGGGGAGGTTCGAGAGCAGAGTGCTTAGCCATTCCTGCCAAAGCCTTCAGACCTGCTCCCCGAAAGCCTTGCACCCTCCCCAGGGCTCCCGCTCCCACCTCTCTCCCTCTGGCTGAAGCAGGCACACACCTGGATGCTGGTAGTCTTTGTATAACCTTGGTTGGAGGATGAAAGCTCAGCTTTCACCCACCCTGCCGTGCCCAAAGACCTGCACAGGTTCCCAGTAAGACCCAGACTCTGAGCCTGAACGTACTGGATCCCTGCAGCAGCAGCGAGCATGTACTCAGCCCTGTCACCTCACTGCATCCCAGGTACACCAGCAGCGGTATCTCCCTACGGTTCCTTGTACCTGCAGAGCTGACACTCCTCTAAAGAGATGCATCTTCAGCCGGTCCACAGTTTAAGCCCTGCCTCTCTCGCTGTACAAGCAGCGCCTTGCTCTGGCAGAAGGGCTGACCCCAGATATGTTCCTCCTTAGTGCCTTTATTAAACCAGTCTCCTAAAATGTCCTCGGAAGGAAAACTGAAAATCCAAACTCTAATCCACCTGATGCCTGATACAAAAAAATAAACCAACAGGATCCTCCCATTGCTATTTCCTTTTGTTGGATGACTTAAATGGGTTGTAAAGACATTTAAGTGACAGATTTTTGTCTCTGCAGCGGAACTAAATAAGGGTGGGAACACATCACCTTGGATTCTCTTATTAGTCACACGAAACACTGCACTGCACAGAAATTAAAAGGGATACAACCATTTAAGCCTCAAAGAAGACAGCGGATAGACAGTCACACCACTCAGCCACCCAGGTTCTCACTGATGCATACTAACTTGCTGTCTCTTTCAGATTAGGAAAAGTTGAGAAGTTTGTGTAGAAAAACCTACCAACGCTTGCAGTGGGTGTCATGCACAGAACTGACCCTGCACACCATGCATTGAAGCGTGGAAAGATGAACAAAAGGGATATTTCATTAGTGAAGCTTCAGTGTTAGAAATCACTTTAACTAAAAAGCAGGTATTCTCTTTGCAGCATTCAGTATTTAAGCACATGCAAACAGATTCTGCATATTGGTACATAAATAGTTTAAACTCAGTTTTAAGAGATCATAGCAAACCAAATTAATTCTTGAATTCTTGGGTAGTAGAGAATATATTTCTTCTCTCACCCTGGTATTAAATTATATGCTCTATCCTAGAAATCAGGGTGGTGTGGGGTTTTTTTTGGTATTGGCTATGTTGATTTCTTTCTGGTCATGTCAGCAGAAAACAAATCGCCCTTAGAGGAACGTCACACTCATGTTAAAACTGACTTTCCAAAAGCAATTTACTCCTGCAAGCAGGGACTGGGATTCGAAGTCTCTAGTTTAAGCTGAAAGAGGCAGTTTTTTTCTGGACTTCAAACAATTGTAGTGATGATGCCATTTTCAACAGACACCCTGACTTTCCCCCCCATGGCAACCCATGATGCTGATCTCTCAATAACTGAACAGGAGAAACTAAGAAAAGCAACAGCTCGCTTCTCCTCCCCACGGTGTGAGCTGCTACGTGCCACTTCTCTGCTTCACCTTCCAGAGCGCTGCAAAGGCTGAGACCAGATCTGCAGTCTGATGCATAAGGGAAAATGGGGATGCGTAAAGTAAATTCATCAGAGATCCGTCCTCTGACTGGAAATTTGCTGCTCTGCCCAGCATTAATGTCCTCAGACGAGAGCAGGTGCCAGCAAATAGACCTGTTATGCATCAGCTCTGTGTGTAATTTCATTGCCACGAGACAGGGCACAACAGCACAGTGAGAGTGCTGGGTAAAAGCTAATTTACGGTGCTCACATCAGAAATGCACGTCCTTATGTCAACTTTGGCAACTGCGACCTCGAGGAAGAGGAGCGTGTAGCCAGCTCGGGGACTTGGCATTCTCAAAGGTGTCAGTGTTTCCTGAAGGAGTATTTTGCTTGGCACCTAACAGAGTGCGGTAAGGTCAGCTCAGCCCATCCCCTCCAAGAGCACTTTGCAGAGCACACGGGGGGAGGCTCCTACCCGAGTCCCTCCCTCCGTCTCTCCGTACGAGACTCCACTTCCCTGGAAGAACATTTTGGCAGCTGCCGAGTTCGGAGTGTCCTCAAGTGCTCTCAGAAGAGGAAAGCCACACGAGCACAGGGTTTAGGTCTCAGCTCTCTGGACCTGCGCTCACACCTGAGACACAGTTTGGTCTCAGTATAGGACTGTCTCTAAAGCTTTTCCCCTGACCCCAAGGAACGGCAAGGCCACCATGCAGGTCTACTGCGTGTGCACCTCGAGGGGCCAGCCCGAGAAACACTTTGTATATTTTTGTAAATATCATCTGGCAAGTGAATACAGCATGAAACATTAAAAACATTGGGTGTTCATTTTCTTACGATGCTCTGCAATGATAATAATGACACTAAAAAATGAGCTATCAACTCTGGAATATTCCTAATTCAGCCACTTCTAATACTTACTACTCTAAGCAGGTTTTGTTTTTCATTTGGCTGCAGTGAATAGAGGCTAATTGGCTAGTCAGCAATCACATCTGCCACGTCAATATTTTGAGTCCTATATGAATTACTGAACTGCATCTTTCAATTTTACTCTGAGACCTTAAAGGTACAATAAAAGCTGGGAGTTAAATTGCTTTTAAAAAGCTTAGGCTATCGTACTGGTCAAAAGACAAGCAAGAGGGAAATATATGCCTTTAAAGAGGATTATGTAATTTGCATTTACTAAAGATGAACCATTCCCTCTATAAACATCATGGCTGCTGGAATATGTAGGTCACTGAGACAGAAGCTCAGAAAGATACCTGCAGCTTCAAGTGAGCAGGCACAGAGGTCCACAAGACATTTTAACATGAGTCCGTAAGAGTGCTACACAAGAGTCAAAGAATTAATTTGGGATTAACCAGTTGAACCATAAGGAGGAGAAACAGAAAGTATGAATTCAAGAAACATGCAGATATTTTTCTTAGTTTGACCGCTTAAAAAAACCCAAAACCAAACAAAAAAGGCTAAGAAGGGATGTTTACAAGTGAAAAGCTCTGAATTGTAGTAGGTGAAGGAAAAAAAAAAAAAAGTCAAACAACAAACGTTAACTTTTCATCCATTTTTTACACGAAACTACACACTGATACTCTTTTGCTAAGGACTCTTACAAATCTGCTCATTAGCTCAACGCCTAGGTCATAAAAAAGATAACTACGATGCTGGGGAAAGCAAGGAGACACTTACCTGTAGGGATGAATGTAGGCTGTTGCAACTGCATGTTGGCTAGAGCCTGTTGGTAGTGGAAAACGCTTGGGTTAAAGACTGTGGTGGCACCATTGTTTTTTTCAAGTGCTGGCCTCTTTGGTAAAGGTTGAAGTGCACCAGGCGGCAGGGCCTGTGGATAAGGGAGTCATTAAAGACAAGTGGAGTAAAAAAAAGGGGCCAGACGCAGATTGAGCATGCAAAAATAATAGGGGGTCTTGGCTTCAAATCACCTGCAACTGTGTCAACTTAGCGAGACAGGAAAGAGAAGAGCAGCTAAATCACAGTAGAAGTAGTAGGTGAAACCACAACTTCACTAGGAAAGCAGTTAGTAAATGCACCAGAGGGGGCAGAGTTGAGGAGGAGGAGGGATGCTAAGGGAGCTTTTCAGCAGGACTGACTTGGGCACATAGGAGAAAAAAAAAAGCACGAGGAGGAGGAAGGGGAGAGGTGATCACCTGGACAGGGTACTACAAAGAGCAGTTGCAGGCAACAAGCATTAAAAAAAAAAAATACCAGCTAAGAGAAATATAGTAGATGACTGTTTAAAAACAAGAAGATTAGCATAAGCAACAAATGCTGTGGAAAAAAAAGGGATGCTTGCCTACGCCTGTTCCAACACCTGCCTACATGTATGTGTGGAAGCATGGAAGCGTGCACACCTGTATAAAGCTGACCCGTGTGTCCAGGTGGTAAAGAAGAAGCTGTTGCCAATTACACACATAATGTTATGTTCATAGTAAAATACCTTTCCACTTAGTAGAGAGGCTGAGCAACATGGTCAAGAACAGGCCTGATTCTCCACCACCTGCACCAGCGGCACAACTCACCACCAGCAGATTTGGACCTGCTCCCAGTTTCTAGAAGGCCTCCAACAGTTAAATACCACTTGCTCATTATTAACAGTGGAAAAAGCCATTGACAAATCTGCTGTTCGAAGATTTGGGTGGGCCCTGCTATCAGGCAAATCCTCTCTTTTTGTTCTATCACACCACCAGGCTTCTTCCAGCCCGTCAAACCTGTTTCATGATCAGACTTGGTAAAAAGCATTAACCCAACTCAGGAACTTTTCTCAGTGAGTTACTCATCATTCACCCAAGCATGTCTCAACAGCAAAGTAGTATGTCAGGTTCTTAGGAGACAGGAATGTTTCTAATAATTTACAGCTTTTCATTGTATTCAAGTAGAAACCACATTTTTTTCTCCACGTTGTGATAGAAAAGGGTCCTTTTTAATTATGCCCTGCAGTCCTTTCGCACGTAACACTCCCATTGACGTCAATGAGATTTACGCACGTGTAAGTCATGCAGAATCAGGTCATTTCTGCCTAGTTGTTAGTCTATATCACGTAGCAAAGCAATGGCTGAAAAACAGGGTTATCACTCCTATTTTTTTTTTGAATAGGTGACAGTGAAGGGTAAGTAATGGAGGAGGTTTAGCTAATGAAGGGTTAAGGCTACAAACACACAGTACTTGGAAGAAAGTACACCAGTAAAGAGATTTTAAAGCCTTCCGAAGATCAACACGCAACAGAATATAAGTGAAAGCTTGCAACAGTTTGTCACCATCTAGAAACAGGTTTCACTTTAAATTTAATTTGCTACAGGAGACTGCTCATCTGAGAAATGTTAAGCAAGATACTTGCAGGCAAAACATTACTCCATCCTATCTCTATTCACATGGTGGCTTTTAGGTGGTTTTAATATTAAAAAAAGAAAATTAGAAGAAATTGCATTTGCAAAACTGCCCTCAGACATGCACACATCCTCTGCTAATGCTAGCAGGCATTCAGTGCCAGCATTAGGACTTAATCTTTCCAGATTTCTTCTGGCTAGTACCAAAAGACAGCAGTCAAACACAGGACAACATTCTCAGACAGACACCAAAATCTTTTGCTTAAGATTCGTATTTTAGGGTAAGAATTTTAAGGTAAAGATCTAAGAGTTTCCATTTCTAGGGGAGCCCTTATTGATATCTATGTTGAATGTGACTGTATCTACATCTCATCTATTTAATGACAGCTACATGAATGTTCCTCTAGGCACAGGACAGATCTGCAGCTTGTAGAGACTGGAGTAGCTCCACTCACATCAGAGGTGTTCTACAGTGACTGAAGAACTTGCAGCTTAAATTCATGCTCCTTACTGCGCCTGATTGCAAAACATTCTTTTTCAGACGCTTCCAAAATCTGCCTCAGAAAAAAAAAATTACTAATTATAGCAAAGCAACTGTGCCAGACACATAATGGACTTTTGACTCCTTGCTTCTTGGCCAAAGGCTGTCACCACCCCAAAAAGCCCATTATCCCATAATGGCAGTGCCAAAAGCAGAACAGCTGAAGGCTTTGAGATCTCGCCGTGATGTCCTGGCTCTTTACACGTGGGACAATTCCTGAGCCCAGCACTGCAGTCAGAGGGAGCACACAAACACCAACAGGCCATAGGGATCTCAAGGCACAATGGACTACCCCATCATCTCTCTAACATCACCCTTCCTCCTACCCTGCTACAGCGCCTTGGGAGCAAGGGAGAGAAAGGAGCTACAGCAGTCCCACTACTGCTCCCTGAACAGCACCGTTGGGAAATGCCTCAACAGCAGCTGGGTGGAGAAGCCCAAATAAATGCAACATTTCCAGAGTCCTGTAAAGAAACAAGCACACTGCAGCAGCTGCTGTGCAGCTTGAAGGCCGGCTCTGCCACGTGGGCTCTGTGGGCACAGGAGCCAGGAGCCTGTCTTGGTCTGCTTCTGGTTTGACACAGCCTTCTGGGTCACCTCTCCCATCCCAGCAGCTGGGGGAGCATCCATACAGGAGCATGCCCTGAAGACACGCTCCTCCTGTTGCCAACCCGCAGGAGGGCACAGGGGGACAGAAGGATCTGGCTTCACCACTTCTTCATCCCTTGTGTTGAGGTAAGAGCCCCAAGCCAAGGGCACACTCACTGAAAGGTCTATCTACAAACACTCGGGAGAGGTGTCTAAAATTGCACGTGATGAAGTTGGGCCAATACAGATCCTGCACAGGGATCTGGTAGGGACACAGGAGCAAACAAGTGTGTCTCATTTGAAACAGGCCAGAATTTCTGTATTGGTCTCAGGACCTGCAGGAATTATATAACAACTCATGGGGATACAACATTTCTGTCTTGCACCGTGTTCTGGTTCTGAAGGAATCCCCCAAGCGTGTCCTGCAGCACCTACAAAAGGCCATGGGAGACTCCTCACCACATTTTGGCCTTACCAAATTCTGTAGCAAGTGCCTCCCCACTGCAGGACAGTAGCTAGACTAAACCCTTGCAACAAAGAACCTACTTGGTGAGTTTACCTCATCCCACTGCTTGTGATTTCCCTCTGGACAAGCTCTGACCATCACAGATGTAGCAGTAGCCTTTGACAGTAACTTTTTCCGACTTTCTTTTTTGCCTGTGTGTTTGTGTGCACACATGCGTATGTAACCTATGCAACACAATCAGACCATCTGCACTGCTGAAAGGGTTAACTCCATTCAGTATCCATGCGATAGCCCGCACTGATCCCAGTGAACAATTCCCACTACAAAAATGCCAGGCAGCTCCCATTTTTGGGCTGGGAAAGCCACATTCCTGCTGGAACATGAGCGTCTGAACAAAGAGGTCTGTGCCATGCATGGCATGGAAAGCAATCTTTCAGCATGACTGACAGATAAAAATGCACTGCATGCCAAAGTCAAAATTTCCCACGTGCGGGTTAACAACCCTCTTGTTATTTTTTGCAAGACAAAAACTGCATTAAATCTTTGCAACAAACAATTTAATTGCACCTCAAAGTTCCCCTCAGATTGCTATCTCATGGGAGCAGATCACACTTTCAGCCCTTTGCACCTAGAAAAGGGGGGCTGGGCCTGCATCTGGCTTGCTGCTTCAGTCCACGGCACGACAAACACAAAGTGATCCGAGAGAGGACAGAGGCAGCGCCCATTCCCTGGCAAGCAGCGGAAGCAATGTGAGCAGTTTCGTCTGAAGATTATGCATGCTTTTATCACCACCGTGAATCCTTCTCTGGTGCAGCCTTCCCAAAGGGTTCAGAGGAGGTGACATATTCCAGCAACGTGGTTGCAAACCTTCAGATGTTTCAGAGCAGGAAGACTACTACAAGTAACTTATCTGATGGGGTTTTGTTCAGTGGGGAAGGTCAGGAGGGTAGGGGAGTTAAAGGGCTTTCCCATTCTCTGCTACACCACGTCTCCTTGGAGAGGTGGCTCTTGGAGAGGGCAGCGAGGCACCGTGCAGGTCACTGCCTGCGCTGGCTTTGGGGCTGCGACTGTGCCAGCCGTGAGCAGTGGGGAGCGAGAGGCTGTTACGCCATTTACAGCGTAATTCCACGACTGCTGGTGGAAGGTGGGCCCTAGCAAGGCCTCCTACTGCTGCTGCCTAAAACTCTGATAAGGAAGCCTCTGGACTACTTAAAAAAAAAAACAACCAAACAAAAAACACCAAAAAAACCCCCCACCAAAAAAAAAAAACCCCACAAAAACAAGTCTTCAGAGGGGAAGGGGAGCAGATCAGCCTCTGCTTCTTAGCTCTGGGAATGAGGAGCAACACCAGCTTCCCCCCTATAGCTGGGCAACAGGAGCTGTTTTTTTTTAGGATGTATTGGATCCCTCATTATTTGGGGTGAACAGGAAGGAGTTGTCTTCTATGGAGTCAGGACTGACAGACTGGGAGGATGGCCTTTGCCTCGCTATGAGTGTCACGAAAACAGGTAAAACATATTTGAGACTCGGAAAATAATCAAAGCTTATATGAAGACAGCTTGCAGACAGAAACCTGGGGAGCAGATCCTGTGCCTGAGACTGAAGCAAAAGGCACCCAGAGTGAGGTCCCTTTGCTGACACTGTCCCACTGGGGTATGGGGAGAGGAACCGGAGACAGAGCCAGCTGCAAGCGGCAGCCATCTCCCCAGCTTACCAAACACGCGACCAAAGTCCTGCACTGCACCTGCTTCAGTTCTCAGCATAGATCTCTGAGGGTGCTGCTTAGCTCTCTCCCTCCTAAATTTGAGTTGTGCCCATTGCACTGAACACCCTTCTGCAGGGCAGTAGCAGCATGACACTGCCAGGCAAGGCTGCACTGCTGGGCACACCACGGAAAGTTGCTGGATCTGTCCTGCACCACCCAGTCCTCTGGCATATCCAGCACACTGAAGACCTAATGAGTTAAGTTCTCACCGAAACACCACGTCTTGTGACTCCAAAGCTGCCACTGTTTGGAAAAACACTTCAAAACCCAGACCTGCCTCCCCCCAAGATTATTCACTGCCTCCAAAACACATCCAGCCTTCAGGAGGCAAAGCTCAGACAGTTAATGGATGGTGTGTGGGGCGCAGGATTGGCATGTCTGAACGCACACTGCAACATTTCTGGCCGGGATGGGCAGTCTCCCCAGGCACTAACACAACAGACCAAGTGCAGAAGGCTTTCATGCAGACTAAGATGGTTACGTGCAAAGCGAGAAGGTGAAAGGTCCAAGTACCAGGTCAAAGGTTGCCTCGAGCGGTCGCTTCAGTGATCTGACAGCTGGCTGAGTCTTAATTAGCAGGCAGCGAGCACATGATGGCAATGGGCCGGGGAGGGGGAGTCAAGCACAGTAACAAAAACAGCAAGCAGAGGTGTGTCAAGAGAGCGCAACGTTTTGGGGAGGCGAAGAGAAAAAAAAAAAAAAAAAGAATGCATTATACAATATATTAAAAAGACGAGGCATGCACAACATGGGTTGGCTAAGTAATTACCTGGCCTAGCGGCTAGTCAGCTATTTTGCCTCGGTAAGTTTTAAAAGTAAAGAAATGTCATCACGGGACACGTGCTTTAGAGCATCTTCACTGCGGCTGGCACAGCGGGTCAGGAGTGCTCAGGGATTAGCACCTACGAGTGGACTTGCACTGGGCTTCAGCCCGAATTCTGCCGCTACAGGCCACGCAGAGGTCAGCAGGAGCGCTTGTGGCAAGGGAAGGACCACCGGTAAAGAAGGGAGGTTCAAGCACAGGCTTAAGTGCCACCCTGAACTGGGGGCTGAGCCTGACCTAGTTCATCTGACCGTGCTGCACTGACTTCAGCCAAGCAGGACTGAGTAAAGCTACTACTTGTGCATGTCAAATAATGGCAGGACTGGGTCCCTCAGAAATATCTTCTGAATTTAGATTTGAAGTCATTCCAAATCTATTTTAGAAGGTACACCCATTTGTCTGGCATATGTTTTTTGATCCAAGAAAACTGGGCACCGTTCTTCCCTTTATTAAAGTCTTATTCCTCAACAGGTACAGTAAATGCATCAAACCTTGAAAAGTCAATGAATAATGTAAGCTGTTTTGGTAGCATGGGTGATGCAACAAGCCATCAATAAATATTTCAAAGATTCTAGTTAACAGCATACAAACAAGGTTAATTACATTTTTAAGAGAAGCCAGCAGCATGAATAAAACATGCACTGGCTTTGGTTAAGTAGCAGTGTCCTAGATAATTAGCGAAAAAGTAAAGATTCAATTGTAAAAAAACACAAGAGTTTCATTTCAGAAGGTTCTTTTTCAACAGACCTGGGCTGTTGTTTCAACAATAATAAAAATAGTAAGAAATCTAATAAATAAACTCTGCAGGACAAATAAATACTGCAGTATAAATTGGTTCTTCAAATTACATTCCAGGTAATACTGAGCTACAAGGAGGGCAGTTGTTTAATTTCTAGAATATTCCCAGTTTTGCATTACGTTTCACCATGAATGAAAAGCAACGTCTTCCTTTAAAAAAAAGTATTTAGAAAAATTTTAGTAACCTTACTTGTAAATCAAAAATGAAGCAAGAACCTTTTTAGTATTACTTATAAAAAAAAAAAACCAAAACCACAGAATGGATGAGGTTGGAAGTGACCTCTGGAGATCATCTAGTCCAACACCCGGCTCAAAGCAGGGTCAGCTAAAGCAGCTTGCTTGGGACTGCATCCAGGAAGGTTCTGAGTATCTCCAAGGATGAAGCAATCTGTTGCAGTGTTTGATCACCCTCATGGTAAATAAGTTTTTTTCTTATGTTTAAATGGAATTTTCTACATTTCATCTTGTGCCCGTTGCCTCTTGTTCTTTTACTAGGCACCACAGAGGAGTCTGCATCAGTTGTCTTTACTTCCCCCATCAGGAATTTATACACATGGGTAAGATCCCCCTGAGCCTCCTCTTTCCTCCTCAGGCTAAACATCCCAGCTCTCACATCTCTGGAATAAATAGGTGCCATTAAACCGAATTCAACAGAATCGCAAACATTTACTCCAGCTAGGAATTTGATCTGGTAAGTCTTCCTTGACTCATTTTTAAGATTGTAGGTATTAGAAGTCACAATTCAAATTAAAATACAGGTAGGACCATCTCTACCAGATCCAAAGTATCAAACAGGTCAGGAAGTCATCCTTGGTTTGAGTCTTGTCATTTCACTAAGCCTTGACAAAGGTATCAGGCACAAGTTTGCTAAGCTTAAACAATCGATACCTTATCTGCTTTTAAGTCAGTGGAAATTTTGCTACTGACTTCAACAGGCCAGGATCTCCCTGCAAAGGATCTATTATAGGATAGACAGTCTTTGCTTTCATTGTGCACTCAGGAAGCTAAACTGACACCTATGACTTAGCCAAGGAAGGTGTTCGTCCCAGGTGTTGCTGTACTTGCGTTCATGTCACCTCATGATGTCATGTCAGAAAAATCTAAGGGTTTGCCACCGTGTCCCTAACCGGTGAGATGTACTGCGCCTCTCGGGGCTTCATGCTATGGTGAGCACACAGAAAGGATGAAGAGATGGGATTCGTATTGCACATGCTCTCAGCTCTCTAGTCAGCCATTTACAAAGCACTCTACTTTTCCACAAATGGCACATATGACACAAATGAAATCTCTTAGCAATGGAAATACAGATTGACAAGAGCTCTACTTACCATTGCAGCTGCAGCTGTCTGGTTCACCTGGTGTTGAGCTGCCTTGATTTTGGCTTGCAGGTGTGCAGGAGGATGAAAGTACTTGCATTTCTCCCTAGAGCATCGACCTTTGATGTAATCCATGCAAACTGTAACAGTATTTTCATTTGTGTCTATCATTGCAATATCTATAGGGTGAGCATAGCGGCAATCATTCTCACCACGTGTGCAATTTCCACGCTGAAACTCTCGACAAACCTTAAAAGAAAGTCACATTGTTGAGCAGAACATCAGCAGTATTTTCAACACAGAATATCAGTTCAGTTGGCCACATTAAACCATGCGTATATTCTAAATCCATGCTCATCTTGGGCAGCACGTATACCAACAGTCACAGGGGCAACTGATGCTACTCACAACTGGTTCAGGGTGTGAAAAAACCCACAATGTTACCAAGGCCAATTACCAAATGCCAGTAAAGTACAGAATTTGTGCAGAATAGAAAGTGATCCCAGGAAGTTAATGTTGTTTTGCCAAACTTTTGGAGCTCAGGATTCCTCCCCTGCCTCTAAATGTTAATAACTCTGCCATTTGTGTCTCAACTGGATGATGTATTTGTTATGGTGCAGACTCTCGGGCAGGACATTTAATTCTAAATGTTGCATGCTGCTGTTATTTGCAACAAGTACCTTTTCTTAAATATGTAGGAGCCTCTTTCACATAAGTAGTCTCACTGCCCTCCACAATAAAACTCTCACCCTGGGGTTACATGAGAGTGCGTTCGATTACACTGCAATGTGTTCGTAAGGTGTTACCAAAATTGCTAGCTTTACAAAGATCTTGCAGATCTTTGTAAGTTATGAGCACTGAAGCATCAAAGGCAGAGGAAAAGGTTTCACAAAATGGATCTGCAAGGTTTCCTTGTCTGAGGAACTACGAGAAATTGTTGAGGACTATAGCTGGTGGTGTAGATCGTACAGTGCACGCACCAGTGCACTATCAGACTGAGTGTGGGGAAAAGTGAGACGTCATGTGAGAGCAGAAGCAATCAGCAAGGCAATATAAAGTACGTAACACAAAACAATGTGTTTTGAAATTACACCCTTCTCCACTACCTTCCTGTGTTATAATTTACACCTGCAGGGGCCTCTGAATTCAGGTCCTCAGCCCTTAACTCCTGCAGAGCCTCTGCTTAGGGTTTGAAAGACATTTACAACTCCTCCAACACTAAGTCCCAGCATGCCCAGCCAACTGGGGGGGGGGAGGAGATGTCTTTGCAATGCCCTGTACCCAGCATTCCCAACAGTGTAATGCTTAAAGCTTTCTGTAAAAGCTCAATAAGCCCATCTCAAGACAAGGGAAGTCTCTGTTACTTCCAAAACATCTCCCACTCAACTCAGTAAAACGGCAGACCATCCACTCGCATTTTTTAAGTGTGGCACATCATACACAGAGAACAACAATCCCAGCCCTGCTCTAATGCCCACTGAAATCAGAAGAGTGAGTGCTCCCAAATTTCCAGTGCCTTCCAAGGACTTGGGATCAGGGCCTCCATGAGGGTCTGCTCAAGCAGAGAGCAGCAGCCCTGTGTTAGGAAAGCTGCAAGTTAAACTCTGCGCTGTGCTGCATCAGGCCATTCTAGCAGAGAGCAACAGCTGGGCCCACATGCCCTGTTCATTCCCATCAGCAGTATTGTATCAGATGTCCAAATACCTCCAGTTTATCCGTACGCATCAGTTTCTGCCCAGCAGAGCCTCCTGGTACTGTAACAGTAGGATTTCCGGAAACCAGGACAGGAGTATTTGGTAAAAGCTCTGCAGGAACCAAGCCCATCCCAGGAGAAACATGACTCAGGTAGGGACTAAAAGCCATCGTGGGGCTTGTTGCAAGCGATGGAGTCACAGGAAACGTTGTCTGTATATAGAAAGAGGAAAAACAAAATATTAGTTAAAAAGCTGTCTTGGATTACCCATCAAAGCCTTGCAGCACTTCAATCCTTTTAGACAATGTGATTAGCAACTTCAAAATGCTGTGCTCTCCAATCTATTCACTTATCGCCATTTTCTCGTGATCCATTCGTTTCTCCTGACTCACAGATTTGTGACTCATCCTGAACACAAGGCATCTTTATTTGCCAGATCAAAGCATATTGATGATCTTTATAGTTTAATGACACAATTAAGGATTTCATGCCAGCAATTAGGGCAGGCCCAAATTAAACAGACTTCTCATTCCCAAATAAATGTCTCAGCTTCTGTACATTTACACCTCAATGCCGTACAGAGACCTCAAGGTAAGCTGCAGCTTCAGGACCTGGAAGCACGTAACTCCATTAGCTATGTAGCTGAATTCACTACCAGCCTGCACTGAGCTCCACGTTGTCATGGCCAGTGTGGCTCAGGTAGACAAATGGGATCATTTAGAGTCAGGCGAGGCATCTCTGCTACAGTACGCTTGCAGGTCTAGCATTCTGCACATCTGGGGTTTGTTTCAGACTGTCAACAGCCTCCAGGCAAAAGCAGTTTTGCTGGAGTATCCCGAGCCTATGCTCCACGTGAACAGCAGCAAGAGGACACCAAACTCACTAGTGTTACGACGTGGAGACCTCATGGCTTGGGCAAGTGCAGGTGAGTCATGGGCTTGGAAGAGCCATGGACAGAGCGTACCAGATGAGATGGCCCGGGTGGGCAAGCACGATGTCCAGGGACCCCAGCTATGCTGTGAGGAGCAATGTCCCCATGAGGAGACAGAACAACGAGCCATAAAGATCTCAACTGCTTCTGATCCCTAAATCGTGTTCGGCAGGCCCTGCAAGTGCGGCAGAACTTCAGTGCCAGGGGCCAGAGCAGCTCCCTGGCCTGAACTGCTCCAGCAGTGCTGCTCTGGGAAAGGAGCCGCCGTTCTGCCAGGCAGCCCAGATCACACAAAGCTCCTAAGCAGGTGCTCAATTTAAAGTCTATGAATAGCCCCTATAGCCAGGGAGTTTGTGAGACTTTAAAGCACCAGATCCAAGGTGTGTTTGGGAATGAAACCTATTCCAGCTGATGAAAAATCCCCCCTGCCCACCCCTAAGACCAGAGCCTGCAAGGCAGCACTCCTGCTCCTGGAGCAGGGGGCTCAAGCAGCCCCCAGGGAAAGGAGCCTGTGACTTGCAACTATTTTTATTTTCCCCTCTGTCACCTGCTCCACTGTGAACTCTGGGTTACAGTTAAAGCTGTTCATATTTGCATACATACATGATGCTGTCCTCGGTAGCCAGAGCCTCTACTTGGCAATAAATGCAAGTGTGCTTACAAAATGGCCTGGGGCGTTTTTTTGGCCACACACATCATCCCCTCCTTGCTTTTATTTTTGTACCTCTAGTCTTGTGGGTTTCTAAAAGAAATCACACATGGACAGTGTGTTTCTCAACAGCATCTTCATCCCAATACTTTTATAAGCTAGGAAACACCTTGCTTGTTGTGATCTGGAAGAAGCTAGCCCACAGTAACACCAGCCGAGCTGTCCTAACCTATATTTAGCTTAATGATGCCCCCTTCCTAAGGTCAAAGTGACAGCAAGCAGCTCCTGAGGCGCTGGGAAAGGGGATGACAGGTCACTGCCAGCATACATCCCACTCTCTCCTCCACAACAAGGAGACATGGCCTCCTGAATCAGCAGCGCTAGGTGCTTTAAGTGTAGCAGAACCAAATAATCCCCTCTGGGAGGGATTTCCAATTTTCCTTCTTTTGAGTCTAAGTCAAGCCCTGCTTCAGCTGATGGGAGACTTTAACCATTAAACCCAGGGATCCACCACTCCATGGCCCTTTATTAAATCATTTTCTTGTCTCTCTCAATTCTCTGTGGCTCCCAGACATTTTACACCTTTTGCTGCTAGAAAAGCTCTTTAAGGATCTTCAAATGCTGTGACTCCCTGAACACTTTAGTGAGAAGGCAGCATCCATGAGACTGTTTTCTTTTGTGCAAGCACCAGTAATTACAGTGGCATCTGCTGAACTTCTGCCACCATTCGCACTCAAAATGCTATTTTGAGGAGTTTCTCCAGCCTGGCCAGTCTGCACAGGTTTATGCTAGGGCCCAACACACATTGTTAGCACTTGTTTTGTGTACCTGTAAGTGACCCAAACCTTGCAGCACATGTGGCTTGCACAAATGTGCAGGCAAATCTACCCCATGTGTTTCTAGCACCCAATACAGCAGGAGTCCTGGGTATCCTGATAGAGCAGGTGGGGCATAGACATTGCTCCAAAATTTCAGGAGATCCTTTAAGGCAGGCTTCCCCTGCCTGGGCTCAAACACAACCAGGAGCCAACCCAAGGACCTAGCTGGTTTCCAAGGTAGAGGGGAGATGTTCCTCTCACTGCTCAAGCGAAGGATGCCAGGGAGGAAGGCTGGGGGCTTGCAACACCTCAAACTGAGTGAATTCACCAGAAACCAGTGGGAAGGGGTGCGAAACATTCTTGAAGAGGTGATATACCAGCCCCTCCACCAAAGCCACTACAAACTGGGAGGCAGGTCCTGCTCCCTGAAACACAGTCCCCATCTCCAAGGCTGTTCCCTCAAGAGCAGTCCCTCTCCTCACTAGGAATGACTGGCAAGGGCTAAGGGATCTGAACGCAAGCTGAAGAGAGCAGAGGAAGGATGTCCATGAAGAGCAACTGAGGATCTACCCGTGATCCTGGAGACCTGCAGAGGGGCGCACGAAGGAGCAGGACGAGTTTTTATTGCTGCCGCTGGTTGTTCACCCATTTCCATGCCCTGGCATCTGCTGCCACGTTCCCAAGGCTTCATAACCGCTTCTTGTGCCCGGTGCCACTGACTGGAAGTGACAGCTCTGCTCCACACCCTGCCCGCGGGCAGGGGACTGACACTCGGCAGCCACGCAGGCATTTTCAGCGGATGCACAACCAGAGAAGCAGCAGACCTCGCTCAACACGTTAAACCTCGAAGCACTGAGGTTTTTAAGCCTGAAGTGTGCTAAGCACACTGAAAACTGCTCCTTTGTAAGCTGGCATCACGGAGCTCTGTATTTATTGTGGCTGATGAGGGGAAAAGATGGGCTGCGCTCATTGCCAGCCCTGACTGCCTGTCTTGGATTGGGAAATCTAGTCTGGCTCATGCATCAGTACCAGTAATAAAGATGCTGCCAGCCAAATCTCTCCTCCCTTTACGTCTGTGCAGGTCCCCTGCGCCAGGCCTGTCCTGAGGGAATTTGAGCAAGTTTCTTCCTTGCAGCCAGAACCCAACTGTAATTTTTATTCCAAATAGCACTGGTCTCTTCAACATGCCTCCCATCTACTTCTTGTGATTGCACCCAGCCAGGAGACCTGACAGATCAATATTATGACTGTACACTAAAAAAAAAAAGTCTCAACTTAGTTGCTGGTGTGCTCTAGGGCAAAATAGCCGCATTGAAAGTATCAACACTTACCCTTGCTGCCCCCCCTTAAAGCTCTTGCAAATTCAGGAAATACAGGGGCAGGTTTCCTTGCAAACTACCTTTCATCAACCACAGCACATGCAGACACTACCAGTAACTCCTGAGCAGAGGGAAACAGGTTACAGTGCAGTGGCAGAGGGGTTCAGACTGGTAACAGCTCACAAGACTGGTTTATTGAGTATCAAAATGCTTGTAAGAATTAAAAAAAAAAAAGAAGAAAGAAGCTGAAATGGCTGTTGTGAGAAGACATCTCAGGGGGAGGGCTGCCAATGACTTTGACAGCTCTGAGCTCGTCATAGACCCTGAGCACAGGAGCCGTTGGGTTGAAGGTGTGAGCAGAGAGGAGACCGTCCGGGGGGGGGGGGCATTTGTCACCACTGGTGGTGGCAGAACCTGGAACAGCTGATTTTGTTAACAAACTAGAAGTTGCATTCAATTTGCCTAGCAGAAATTGTGCTAAAGCTAGAGAAGAAACACAGAATGGGTGTGAAGAGGAAGGCAGAAGAGCGGCTGGTGTTTTGTCAAACACAAGCACTGTCTCAGCTGGGAAGTGTTGATTCTGAGTTACCTCAGACCCTAAAAAGGGAAAGCCTGAAAATGAGAGACCCAGTATAAATACAGAGGTGTTGATGGCCTGAAGGAGGGGAGACAGGTCGCTGCTAAGCAGCTACACATGGAAAGCACACAAAAAACAGTGGCAGCTTTTATTACAGTCTGGTGATAGAAACGTAGAAGATAAAGATCTTGTACTGACAAGGCTGAAGACCCTGATATTGGAAACACAATTGATGCTGTTCAGAAAAAGCAAAAACCTGTGTTCCCCTCCAATGCAACTGCATCCGGCTGGCTGTAAAACCACCCCTTTAACGTGAAGGCTGAGCACGCTGGACTGAACCCAACCGGCCAAAGCATCCAGCTACCTACCACCACAGATGCTTGTTTCCCCAATCTGACCGCAAAGACACGCTCCTAGGCTCAAAGGATCTCTCACTTGCGGGCTGCTGTAGTGTAAAAGGCAGGTGGTAACACCCCACAGCACTGTCTCTTGGCAGACACCAGCTCCCGGGTGGGCCAGGGTACATGTGTTTACTCATTCCTAGTGTGCCTTTGACAAGAGATATAGATCAGGTTTTTGCTGCATGGAACAAACGCATGCCCAAAACACCTGTTGAAATCTGCTCCAGCACTTGTTCCAAGCATCACTGGCCAAGTGAGTTGGTCACCCTGTGCTTTAACCCTTTCCTCAGCACCAAGGGGCAGCAGCGGGGTCCCACTACCCCAGGAGGGGACGCAGGGCTGGGTTAAAGTCTGGGTTGTCTTCACAGGCATGGGTGACTCAGAGCTGTCAAGATAGTCCTGGCTACAAAGAGCTTGACAGGAAGAAAAGATGAAGAGCTTGAAAACAAAGAGAGCTCAGAGAGGGGAAACAACTTCCCAGGGCAGCAGCAGAGGCAGCGGCAGGGCAGGAGCGGAGGCAGGTGTGTCAACACTGCCGTGCTCCATCCAACCGCCTGTTCAGACACAGCTGACAGGGCAGCACCATGCAAGCCCCTGCCCTGCTCCAACCAGGTCAATTCGGAGCTGGTGCTGAATCACCCCCATGGCCAGCTCCAGAAGTCTGTCTCGCACTGCTGCAAAGGGATAAAGCAGAATGGAGAGGGTAGGGATCAGGCCCAGGGTGCAGCACTTTTTGGGTGGCCTTGCTTTGGTGCACACATCTCAAAACGACCATATCTGAGAAACCAGACACAGCATTGACCAAAATGGCTCTCCATATCAATGCCAGAGCTTAGCTCTGTCCACCTTCAACCTGACTTTTACACAGTTTAGCAGACAGAGGTGCAAAACCAGCCCAGAGAGCTTCCAGCACAGCTCAACCAAAGCCAGCAGTCAAGGTGAATTCGGACTTTCAAAAGTCCAAACTTTACTAGAGTCTTCCTACTTGGCACCTATGTGGTGCCCCCAGTGTCTCTCCCAGACAAATACACCATGCTGAGCGAATACTCTGCTCCATGTCCTTGCCTGACTCGTTTTAAAGTGCTGTACAAAGCAGTCTGTTTACAACTGCATCACGGGCACCGAACACTCACGTGAGTCTCAGCTTTGCACGGACGGTTAGCAGCAACATCAGAGACCACCCAGAGACTTCAGAGAAATCAGCTCACGCTAGAAACCATTAATTCACACCTAGTAGGCTTCCGTGAGCAGCGTGCAGCAGGCAGCCCACCTGGGACACGGTTTTTCTCCAAGCAGCACCTTCATTAAACAGCCATCATCAGGGTCCTGGCTCTTGGTTCAACGGGAAGATTAGCTCTTGCTGGATGTCAGCGGTGGTACAAAAAGATCTGGCGGTGAATGTTTAGATACAAGCTCATAGACAGACATATTCAATGCCATTTCAGGAAGTGTGGTGAAAAGCTGCTATGTCAAGTGCTGTGGGAGTTTTTTTGTTTGGTTGGTTTTTTGGGGTTTTTTTGAGGGGCGGGGGAGTGGGGTGGGGTGTTTTTTTCATGGTAGGTTTTCTGATGAAAATGCACTTTAAAATGTCTAAGCATTCAGCTATTGTTTGGAGCTATTAAGCACGCTGTTCCAAATCTCGTCTCTGGCAAGCATCCCAATTAAGCAGGCATCCCGTTGATCAGCTTTCTGATCACATGGGATTTGTTCTGCTGCTGCATCTGATATAATATTTTCTGCTTTGAAGAATTTCATGTGTAGCCAGAAGGAGGCCCCACCCTTCTCATTTAGAGAGAAAAAAAATTCTCAAAGGCTGCTTCCACTGGCAGCATCTTCAGGAAATCAAAGGCAGGTGAAAGAGCAATCTCTTGTTTGTCCTGAAATTGGTGTGGAGCAAGTTGGGCAGCAGGAATTAGACCAAGAGCTCGTTTACTCTAAGCAAAGTGTGGGAAAGCAGGAAGGCAGCAGTCACTGCAGAGCAAATTTTTATTTTTCTTCTTTGCCCATGTCTCCCTCATGGCACAATTTAGAAACCAGGACCTTTCTCATCAGATAAGGTTACCTCTGAAATGAGAGCACTAACCAGACAAACCGACAGATTCAGTCTCAGAGGCAATTTAAAAGCCAGGAGTCAAATTGCAGGAGTGAACTGGACCTGCAAGATTGCAAAATGGGAGGATGGGAACTTTCCAAAGAGGAAATCCCAAAGATGTTTTGAATAGCCAGCCAAAGAGCATCCACTGTGAATTCCCCACAGAGGAAAACCCCAAACAGGAAAGGTTTGCTTTTGGTACAGGGCTAGGAAACCAGTGCTACCATTTTGTGGGAATTCAGGATTTCCTTCTGATGTGCACGTACTTTCGAACTCCACAAAAAGAGGTGCAAAGATTACAGCAGATTAGAGCTTAAGGTGCAGAGCAACTAAAGACTTTTTCTGTAGCCCATTTTCTCTTCTGCCTCGCTTTTCTGTCTTCAAAATGGGAAGAATAAACAGCATTTTCCTAGCTTGCACAGCAGGGTGAAGATAAAGCTGCTAACACACATAGGATGACCAGAGGGAGGGCGAGCATGGAAAAGCCTTCACAAGACAGGAGGAACACACCAGGCTGGGGAAATGTCCCGGTATAGTGGCAGAGCACCATCATAAAGGGACGCTGGTCAGCTTTCCCCACTGAAACACAGCTCCATCACAAGCTCTTACATCAAACAGCACAGCCTCCAACCAGGAAGAACCCTCCCCTGGTCTCTCATGAGGATAAACCAGAGACACCTGAGCTTTTCAAAGCCTCATTTGGGCAGAAAAGCCAGGCACTGTAGGTGGGACACCAGGAGGCCAAGTGCAGGCTGGTTCACAGACTCGCACATCTTCAGGCTGGAAGAGTCTGTCCTAGGGGTCCAGCCAGACCTCCTGTGCGGCACAGCACAGGGAACCTCACCCAACAACTGCACATCAAGTGCACGTTGCCCCAGGAAAGACATTCAGCCCTGACTTTAAACAGAGAATTCCTAATTAGGCTCTCAGTTAAAAATGTGCAGCTTATTTATGTCAGCACCGAAGAGCTGCTTCAAGACCTCTGACATTTCTTAAAATATACATAGCGACAGACTCAAACTCAGCTGACAAATGTCACCCCCTCCCAGATACACCAACCAGCAGACACAAGCCATCCTCTCCCCGGCATAACAGGGTTCTCCAGCCTGAAAACCTGTTTTAACCGATAGGCTACGGCAGGGACCAGCAGTGAAGGCTTCTCTGAACTACCTGCTCTGCAAACACCCATCTCCCACAGGCTTCCCTCCCTACCTGAAGAGAAGCAAAACTTTCCTGCTGTTAGTATAAACAACATTACTGTGAAAAACAAGTGACAGGGCTGTGACATTAGCACAACTCTCTGCTGGGACAACGGCAATGGCACAAGTCTTCAATCCCAGGCATAAAAGTCTTACGGTCTGGATACGATTCATCTCCCCCAATTTTAGCCCACCAATGCAATACATCTAGTCCAAGGGAGTCAGCTGGCCTCTTGCCACAGCATGGAAGAACTCCAGCATCCTCACCCCAGTGTACAACAGCTATCCAAAATAAGATCCGTTGGAATCGAGCTACTCAGGACTTCTGGGATGTGCATGAATCACCTGATCAAAAATCCACCTGGTGCTAAGATCCTTCCACCTGATGCCCTGAATCTCGCAGCTCCTTAGTTATCAGAGGAAGAGGGAGCCACAGCTTGCAAGAAGATGCAGAGGTAGCATCAGACATCCCTCTGGAAGATGCTGCCCAACTCCGTGCAGCACGAACAACCGCCGGAGCAAAAGCACAGGGCTGGGGCCTCCGTAAGCAAAGAGGAAAGAAACGTGGAGCAGCGTGAACCCGATTCACCGCTGTAACTTACGATTGGCTGTAGCTGCGCGCCTGGTAGCATGAACTGCATTTGCTGAGCAAACATGGCTGCGGCTGTCTTCTGCTGGATCAGGTTGTTGCGTCCATTTATTTCAAGTTGTGTTTTTAAGTGTGGGGGAGGGTGGAGATATTTGCAGTTCTCTCGGGTACACCGGCCCTAAAAAACATAATGAAACAGCATTTCAGTGAATGTAACACTCAGGGCAGCCAGGGAAATTTAATTAAGGATTGTTTGGGTTACTGTAACAACACAATCATCTAGGCAGAGGCAGTTTGGTAGCTACTGTGCCTCTTTTGTGATTTTTCTATAGCAGTGCAACACTTAGGTAAAGAGAAGAGCGACATGACTTCTCCTGCAGTAACACTAACCAAATACTATCAAGCTAAACCCAAAAGTTAGGCTTCCTGATGTTAAAATGATTGTTATAAAAAAAAACAAAACACACACCACAAAAAACCCAAACGTAACACAAATACCAATATTTTCAAAAGCTAGTGGCAACAGTTCCAGAAACAACAAGAAAAAATTCCCATTTTCTTGTGTGGGTTGTTTTTCCCGTCCCTCCCAACACCAGACCACTTAATTGGCCCTGACAACCAGACAGCGAGAAACAAAACTGTCTCCATCACTTCCCCAGCTGCACTGGGTAAAACATTAAGAGCATTAAGAGGACAGCTCTGTAAAGCAGCACCTCTGATCTTCAACATGCATGTACCGAGATGCTGAGAATTTCCTACTCACAGGAGGAAGAATTGAAACAATTTCCCCTTCGTGCTTTCATTTGTTAAAAGCCACAGTATGTTGCATCACTGACTACTCCCCCCACCCACTCCAAACATAAGCAGGAGGGAAGCCAGTGGCTCCTAAAAAGAAAGGGATCACTAATGTTACAGATCACCTCAAATCAACTGAGACCATCACTTTTAAAAAATATCTGTAAACTATGCCTTGCTTTACTAGTGTTTGCAAGTAGACACAGGGAGATAAATACCAATAGTCCACTGAACACAGAAAACTAGTAACAAATTTTGTCATTAAGGTGAAATAGTTCTTCAAAAATAGGGGGCTTTCCCCTCTTTCTCTATGTATTCCCTCCTCAAGAAACAGAGGCATACAGAATACAAGAAACATTTTATGCAACTTTATGCATAAATTTTATAACTAACTTATGCTGAACTTTTCTGAAGCGTCAATTCTTCTGTAGCTATTCAGACCCCAATAAAACAAGGCCAGACCTGGGGACCACAGCACTGTTGTGTGACAGATAACTAGTAATTGTTCCTGCAGCCAGCGAAGGAGCAGGACCATCCATTACCCAGCCTGTCCCCGGCACTCTCGTCAAGTGCTGAACACTGAGTTCTCAGTCTCAATATAATTAAGCTTGCTTTCAAAAAAGGGGCACACTGGGTGACCCCACATCCCTGCTCCTGTGAGCAGGATCACCCGCAGCAGAGCCGTAACCCCACAACCAGGTCCACACGGGTACACCCATTACACACCACTGCACCCAGGGCACAGACTGGCGGAAACCCCCGGGGATGGGCCCCTGCCTTCATCCATGATGCTCCCCTGGGGATTTTTAAGACCTGTCTGTGCCTGTACAAATGTACCACTGCACAAAGCCAACACCGTGACCCACTGCAGGGACTGCTTTTGAACCCCCAGCCAGGCTCCTCGGCATGCCAAGAGAGGGGCAGGTCACCAGAGAGCAGCCGAAGATCTGCAAGCTTTGCGTGTGCTTTCCTCTGCCCCTTTTCTTGGTGGGGATAATGGCTTCACCAGGGACAGGGCTGCACAGCCCATCTGCGGAGTGAAAGGGGCTGTACGATGGAGCATCCCGAGAAACAGGCTTCTCTCTTACCTGCTCCACGGAGATCAGAGTTAAACAAAACACCTGGCTCCCTGTTGTTATTTAGAGGCAAATAACGAAATGCAAGAAGTGATGGGCTAAACCTGCCGGGACAGGAAAAAACAGTCCCAAACTTCAGTAGCCTGCCTTTGCAGAGTGAAACTCTCTGCCCTGCTCCTACAAGAGCCCAGTGGCTCCTGACAACCCAACTCAAAAAGAAAGAGGCTTTTTAATGCTATTGTTTTGGCTTCTCAGCAATCCAACAGCCCCAGATCCCCAGCAGCGAGTTAATTGCTCAAAGGCCCCAAGGACATGAATCTTCATCACCAGACACTTTCTCACATCTGTGTAAAGTGAGGGTAAAATGGCAACGTGCAGCTGGCTGGCGCTCAGACAACCCAGCATTACTACAAGGTAAATAACTGCATTAATCTGGAGGGAAAAGGAGACTCATCAGCACTAGGTAGGTTTGGGTCATCCTTCTCATGACACCTTTCCAGCTGGATGGGGACCAGGTCCTTCCACAGCCCTTCTCATCACCTGGGACCCAAAAGGAGTCCACCATTCAGGCTCAGAGCATATCTGCAGCGTCCCACCTCCACAACTTCTGCGGGGCTGCTCAGGTTGCTGGAGACCAGGAGCAGATCCCATAGAGCAGCGGGTTGTCGATGGCCAGGCAGCTGCTCTATTCTAAGCTCCAGCCTTCGAGGGCTTACACATCAGCCTTAGAAATTCCTCCTGGTTGAAACTTGGCACAAGTGCTTTGGGTTGGGGAAACACTAATTTCTACCAAATTTGGAATGAATCTGTGTAGATTTTCTGCACTGTAGTTTTCTACGCTGCAGGAATGCAGAAGATGAAAAAAAGAGCTACTATTTTTTGTAAACAATACTTACAGGGCCTTCTTCAACTTGAAAAGGACTTTGCTATTCCAACTGAAATTTTGTATGTCATTGATACCAGCCACCCCAGCTTGGTGTGAAGCTTTGTTCTACTTTTTTCTCAAAACAGAGTTTGTTTAATTCCAACAGGGGGTTCTACAAACAGAATGTTTTTATTACCAACAAAAAAACCCCCCATACAGCACGAGGCCTTGATCCTGCAGACAGAGCTGTGAGCAGAAACCAGTGCCCACACAGAGTGCTACTGGTTTCAGTGAGGACATATTTGCAAGGAACTGAGAGCTGTGCAGATGCTGCTGCAGAGCGAAGGCTGTGAAGTGCAGCACAGCTGTCAGTCAGGCCTTCTAGGGCTCCAGGAAGACTAAATGAATCACCGCTGCACTCGGATTCAAACCCACACCTTCAGCCTAGCTCCTCCTCACCATCATTTCGATCCTGAGCATCATCAACCACTGTGTTTCACCAGGACAGGTTAGAAGCCACAGCTGAGTCAGGTTGCCCTCTCCAACATCACAGTAGGTTCTTCATCTCTCAGACAATGAAATTTTAGAAACTGATGATGTGACTGAGTGTGACACAAAATGTTCCCAGTTTAGACATCCAGCTATGAAACAACTTTCAAGATGTCTCGCTCTAAAGTGATGGGCACCTCTAGTATCATCTGAACTCCAACACTGGTAGGAGTGATCCCTCCTACACTTCCATCACAACGCCCACAGTTCTCAGTACTTCTCAATAACACATACACTCTTGAAGACCAATTTCAGCTCTATGAAAGCTGCCAGAAGGACAAAGGAACTGCCATTACTCACTTCTCAGTACCAGCTGCAACACAGCAGGGAAAACAACAGGGAACTGGTAGCAAATCTGCTGTGTGGATACTGGGCTGGGGACAAATAAGGACAACTCCATTTTATACCTGGGTGGCCCAGGAATACAGTATGACAAAATATAACAGGAGTCAGGCCCCCAAGTTTCAGATGAGCATCTTTATGCTAAAAGGCGCAGTTTTGCTGCAGTGACTAGCTGTGGCTCCAGCACATCGAATGCTCGGCACAGGGCACCGGACAGTCCCAGTGTCCTGCACAGAGACCTGCTGAGACACTCTCCAAGCTGAGCGTTGCAGCAAAAAGCACCATCCTAGTACCTGGAGTGGGTTGCTGCGTGTGTTGGGAAGGGGCACGGTGCTCAGAGACTGACCTGTGTCAGCGAGTGGTGTGCTGAGCCTGCTGGGACCAGTGCAGCCATCCTATTGTAACTGGAGGAGTTTGTTGCTGTTAATTTGGCATGACTATTGACTCCAGGGAAGGTACATTCCCACCCTGTCCCCGGTGGCACATGAGCCTGCAGCCAGGGAATCACCACCCAGCAACAGACTCTGCTGCTGGCCTTGGTAACATGCTAAATATAGCTGTATTTTCTGGCTCCTTGCAAAATGGAAGGAGTCTGAAGGACCATATTTGTCAGCTTCTTTGCCAACTACAGCCAGGAGGGAAAAGCATATGGACTGCACTTCCCAAGGCTTGAAAAATGGATATTAAAAATAAATCATTAAAAGATTTTATAAGAGTATCTTCTCCCCCTTTCTTCCCACACACTCCCCCCCTTACAGTAGGCTGCTGGCATGTGATTGACTCTGTGTTGCCAACTTAAGTCATGCTGTGATGGCGCATACTGTAAATGGCTGGCATCTGACACTAGCTAACGTGACAGCAGCTTGCAGTGCAACAAAGCCAGCTGTTTCGAGTGCAGCACTGATGGCAGCACACTTAAATGCAGTAGAAAAACCTGCATTACACCTGGCTGTTTAGAGTCTGCTGGGCTGCACCTTGTCATCTGCATCCTAACTCCGAGGGATGCAAATAAAAGCACACTGGGTACTGCACCAGGCTGGATGAACCTACCCTAAGCATGCTGCACAAATTCTCTTCTTGCTGGCTGCTGAAGTGAGCTGAACTCTGCTGCAGAAACAAGGCTTCCAGCACAAACCCAAGGCTCGCTCACGTTTGCATCAGTAATGCAGTTTGTTACGGTCTCTTTAATCCTGGATGCCAGTGAGGGGTTCCAGAGCAGACACATGTTTCTGGTTTTAATGACTGCACTGTATGTCCTGTCAATCACCAGCAGTTCTCATGTGAAAATCTTTAAGCCAATGTTGCTTTTCACACACTGGAGGCTGCAGTAGGCTTGTGCCCTGACTGTGCTGTCTTTTCCACAGACACTGATGACATGTGCAATGACTGACAGCAAAAAGAATGAAAAGAGACCAGGCAGGAAAGGATTTCCATGTTTTGCACAAAACCAGGCACCAAAACACAGCCTGTCTACACAACTTTTCCCTGCATGAAGCAGCAGATTTCCACCCCCCCAAGAGGAACTCAGTGGGGAGGCACATTCAGAGATGCGCTGGCCCTGCTTACTCAATGCCTGTTGCTCCAGCGCTGAGGCACGAAACGCTCTCTGCTTTCCATCCCACTCAGCACACGCACACAGAGGCCTTCTGGCCAGGGATCCTCACTCCTGCCAGAGCCTGGCATGGCTTTCACAGAGGCAATACAACCTCAGCAGCCACAGCGTCTGCCCCCGCAGCTGGAGGGCAGGCAGAGACCAGGCTGCAGAACTGCCCACAAAGTGAATTGTCATGCAACAGTGGGAGGCAGAAAGGGAGGAGCTCTGGGCTTCATCCCTGTGACCATGCAGCACAGCTAAGAACATGTACTGAGCAGCACATGCTGCTCCAGATCTACCCCTATTGCCATCTGCTCTCTAAGAGAAGAGTGATACTGAGAGGCAGACTTGGTATCTGCTAATGCCCAAGCTCCAAGTCCTTCGTTCACCCACCCTATCGGGACTTGCAGCTTCAAAGTTACCCTTCCAGGAAAGTAAACCACCAGCGTGTGGGGAACACTGTCCATCCACCACCCCAACTCAAGTGTTTCGTGCTCACTACGGTTTGTCCCTAGGCAATTTGCTCCAGGGCTGAGCAGCTGGCACGCTGGCTGGATTGCGTGGCTCATCCTGCCATCTCCAATGCTGCGTCACGCTCCTCCTTCCACACAGGTAGAGAGCTGTGCTGGAGGGAGGGAGGGAGACAGTCATCCATCTCACTGCCCGAGCTCGGCAAACAACATCATCTCACTGCCCTTCTGCTCTGCAAACATCAAATAGCATGGAAATAGCATGTTTTCAACTGGAAAACAAAGGAGGCTGGAACCAACAAGTCAGCCTGATCATTAGCGTGTGTTACGTCCCACAGAGAGGTGTTCGTGCAGCCAAGCTGTCACTGGTTGCAGTTCAAAGCCTAGCTCTGTATGTATCTTATCTGCAATTCCTTTCTACAGGCTAATGAAATGTTAAAAGTTATGCTGCCAACCGAGTCAGTGAGAAGTACAACCTTGCAACCTCGCTTGAACATTGACCCTGGCACAGTACATCAGACAACTTCTGCTTACTAGCAACGCTTTTCTGCTCGCAATGTTGGAGCAGCTCACTTTTACAGAGAGGTTTTGAAGTGTAATTATGTACAAAGCGCTCCTTGAATGTATTCTCATGGAAGGCTGTTAGCCCACCTACAGGGATCCTAAAAAGCAGGCCTAGAAGGATGTAGAGAAGTGACACATCACCCCCTGGCCTACACAGATCAACTTCACCTATTTTCTTTGTACCTATTACTTGTGTATTTCCCGGACAAGGGACTCCAACACATCACTCTCCCTGCAGCTGTGAAGCTCTTCCTGATTCTGAACTGCAGTTTTGCTCCTCCTGCAACCAAAGCCTAAAACTTGTCTTACCCCAGAGGGCCAGAACAGGAATTATTCCCTTTCTCTTTGAGGAAGGGCCCATACTTAAAGGCTGCAGTCACATCTATCCCCCCTTCCTCAAACCTCTCTGCTCTAGACTATGCAAACCATGTTCTTTCAACTTCGTGAGCAGGGTCTCCAAGCCTTTCATGAGGCTGCTCCCCCAGTCAGCCTGCACCCCTGCTGACGTGTGTGCACGCACGGGGCTCTGCACTCCAGCTAACCCCTTACCAGTGCTGTGCAGGTACAAAGATTTTTTTTCACATGTCCTGCAGATGACACTGCTGCTTACACATCCTGCAAGACATTTTCTTTCTTTCTAATAGTGTAACATTTTTGATTCACTCTCAACAAGCCTTTTCCAGAACTACTGCCTACCCATCTATGCTGCATCCTGTATCATGCAGCTGGTTCGCTTGAATGCAGTATTTCATACTGCTTTTATTGAACTCACACCCCTTTTTTATGAACTATTTTTCCAACCTGTCAAGATTATCTGCAGCTCCACATCTGGTTCTCTAAAGTGCCTGTAGTTCCTCCCAGCTCAGAGCACCCTACCAATTTAACAAGCACACTCTCTCTATTCCATCATTCAAGTGATCGGAACAAAACAAAACAAACCAAAACTGAAGTCTCACCAAGCATATCCTTCCAGACTGCTACTGAACTCAGTTTTCCAAGCTGTTGTGGGCTGTCACATAAAAGTTTCTCCTATGCTTTGTTCCCTGTCTTGTTTGGAAACTGATTTGTGCCACGTCACAGACTCCTAAATCTAATGCTAGCACTCCATCCTCCCTATCTCTCTGAAATAACCCATCTCAAAGGCTTTCCAGATCTACTGCTTCTTCTGCTCCTCTCTGGACACCTGTAGGGACGCTGGAGAGTTAGTGCTCTGCACCCCTCCTGTGTCAGCACTTCTACTTGCCATCAAGCATGCATTTGTACACAAAATTGGGTACAAAGAAGCTGGGGATCTGAAGTTACTTGTAACAGCAATAAAAAAAAAATACAGCACAGCTAGTTGCTGATATTTTTCAAAAGCAGGTGTAACACCCATTTACAGAGAGCCCAAAGACTGCTGTTATGGTGCAGATCCTGCTGTGAACAGATCATAGCTGAAAAGAAAAAGCAAAACATATCTTCTAGTTAGCATTACCAGATGGCAATCAGCCTCGAAGGGAAGGGAAGCAATGTAGACTTCCTATCATACAGAAGTTTCAATTTCAATGTATGTGGATAAAAATGCTAGAGTTCAGGTTAATCTGGTAGCTTCCAGGTATGGATGATATAGACCCTGTGAAATGCATGTTCTAGCTAAGTTCATGAATACATAATTTGCTGGAAATAGGATTCAAACAGGCCATAAAAAGCACAAACCACAGTTTTGCAACGTCTCTAGGATGAGCTTCGCCTAACTTCTTCACACTTCCCACCTCTGGGTCCAAAGAGCCACCTCCCTGGGCCTGCGCAGACAGATGAGAAGAAAACTGCTAAAAACACCCCAGGTGTTATTTTGGCCCAACTCAGCCCCCCTGCAGTCACTCGAAAAACCTCTTCAGATTTTACACTGTTCTGAACGATGCTCTGAGCTCCGTGAGCAGCGTGTCAGCTCCGACCCGGAGCTGCTCAGGTGAACAGGGACATGTCTTTTGTCGAGGTACAAAGGACACGAGTCAGACCTGCCTCTCCACACAGCTTCAGTGGAAAAACCTGAATATCTATTGCCAGCTCCCAGGGCTACCAATGCTCCCAGCACTCTAAAGGCAGCCCCAGCCTGTCACTGAAACAGCGACTGAATTTCATGGCTTCAATGAATGTCAGGTCAAGCCCTTTCTGAGCAAGCCTAGACTTGATTTTGACTGAAATGAGTGAACCTTGATGTTTTGCATGATTTCAAATGAAAGCAGGAGACATTCAGCAGCTATGACGAGAGTTTTGGGTCCTTTTGAAATGAGAGCTCAAAGCAAAGCTCAGTGGCACGTGCAAGTGCAAGACAGCTAGAAAGCCCTCGGAGCAAACCAAGCAGATGTGCTGCATTCACCTCGCCGAAGTGCGGCTGGTGCATTTTGCACAGTCCCAGTCTGCCCAGTTGTCCTCTCCCTACAGCTGCGGCGCAGAGCCCTGGGAGGCCAACCAGTAGGTAAACAAGTAACTGTAGGTGTTTGGGCTTAAAAATGTTGTATTCCTCTGCAACTTTAAAAAAACAGGTCAGACAAACACAGCCACTTCAGTTTGGGTAGGGTCTAACTCACTTCATGTCCCGTGAGTTAGAAAAATGCAGAAGGAATGAGAAGCAGAGACAAAAATCCCTGGCTCTAGGACACTGGTGCTGCTCTTCAGCCTCCCCGTCTCACCCGTGTGACTGTTCTGCTGGGATATTTTTGCTTTGCAGGGAGATGGAAGGAAGGACAGGAGGAAGAAAAACGTCAGCATCATTTTTGCACATGTATTCAAGTCCAGACAAAAGCTGCCAACAGCCAGCTATGGGGACTGCTGAACAAACACTGCTAGAGACCTGTAACACCTCCATCTCTTTGTCATTCCGGCCTTTGTCTATGAAAGCCAACCTCTGTCAACGACACAAACCAGGGCTGCTCTGAAGCCCTCTCCTCCATCACAGGACTGGAAAGCAAGCTTCTCCTCACCACCAGGCGCACACCCGCTGTGGCACGTGGCCAAGCTGACGGGGCTTTGGTCATCTACCTACCGTACAACTGGACAGGCCTCCATCAACAGGCATTACGTGAGGAACAGCAGCACTTTCTCCAAGCAGGGGACATGCTTCCCATCATGTGGCACAAACAGTTTAGCAGCTGAACAATTTCACCAGTATATAAAAAACCCCAGAAGTATACTGAGCACATAACATTGCATCACTCACATCAGGGTAAGAGACAGTCATCAGATGCAAAATGCTGTGAACAAATAGATGCACAGCGTGGACAAATCCTACTGCAGATGCCAGTCCTTTCAAATAGTGTGTATAAAATGGCAAAGCACTTGGGCAGGGGGTTTCTCAAGATCAGATGCATTCTGCTGGGATTCAAATATGCTTATCTAGGACTCGCTTACAACATCTGCAGCCTCAAAACGTTTGTCAAGCTTGTTTTTGTTACACAGCTCAAACCAGAGCAGGAGAGAAAAACAAAGCAGAGACAGCAGCGTTTCTAAATCCTTGTCTCCCTTTTTGGTATCACCTTAACCAGTGACAGTTACTCACAGCTATTGCCAAGAACTTCAAACCACTGAACTCAGTAGGCAAATCCAGCTCCATACAGAAAGGATGGCTCGTTAGCATAGAGCTCAAGTATTTAAACAAGTACCATCACCCCACCATTTTTTAAAATTTTAATTAGAAACAAGGGGGGCATGAAACTACTGTATTCCAGTAGCCTCTAAGCAGCCACAGGCACCAGCCTCAACTCCCAACTCCTCATTCACCTGGCAATTAGGGAAGCCGAGAGCTGCTGTGAGTGAAGTTTTACTTTTGCACATTGCTGAATACAGCAATGTTCTGCTGAATTTCCCCAGGACAGCACAAAGAGGTCATGGCTGTCCTCCTGCTTTCATGCAGGATTTTCATTCCAAGCTGTTTGTTATACTTGAAGGTTCTTACAAACTCAGAGCGGTTATTTTGTTGGGGAAAAGCCCTGTAGCTCCTTCATTATATTTTTACATCTTGACAACTCTTTCCAGCTCTGTTCTCCTGCCAAACTCTCTTCATTCAGGCCAATGGTATGCTCTGTTATGCTCAATGAAAAACGTGTATTGATTTTAACGTTTTTGGTTTGTGGAACATTTTTGCTTGCTCCAAGCAATGGACAGTGTTTACCAAGTCCAAGAAATATATATTAAAAGAGTACGGCACTGTCAAAGTATATTTTTTATGAGCTGTAGAGCCACAGAGCAGAAAAACATGTTTATCTGAGAGATGACTACTTGCAATGAACAGCAATCTCATTCCACAAAAGAGAGGAATAAAGACTTCATCGAGCTCTTCTCTTTTGTATCCACCGATACATTTTGATTAGGCTGCGTTTTGTGAACCGTATCAGTCTGCTACCACCACATATTTGAAATGAGGTTAAAACAGAATAGAAGTATCATCAATTTAGAGTTCTGAACTGATCATTTTTAATGTCTTCCAAGTATTATTCTACTACTCTCCCAGGTTCAGGAATGTTAAAAGCACAATAAAATAGGTTTCTTTAATACAGTATCAAATACAGGCTCTCTCCAAGCGAAATAAGCTTTTACAGACATCCCTGGCCACAGACCTGCTCGAGCAACTGATCGATAACAATTACGAAGGCAGGCATTTAGCACCCGGTAAAGAGAGCACGTTTAGGAGCGTGTTTAGCCCTGGGATCACTGCATGTATTTAGAGTAGGACGCGAAGCAGGTGACATCCTGCAATGTTAATATTCCTGTGGGTGAATGTTTCAATGTGAGACTATTTGTAAGTAAAGAAATCAATTCTACCTGGAAGATAGCAACACTGGCATGTCATTGATTTTTCTTCTGTAATAAATTACAAAAACCCCATGCCAGGCTCTGGAACAATATTGCACAAGTACTGTATTAAAAAATCACTACAAAACCCCACAGAAAACCAAACAAAATAAAACTTCTAATATGTCTTCCACCTTTCGTCTCCCTCAGTTCTGTCCCTCCCGATTGCTATTACACCAGGCCAGCTTTTGAAAATACCAAGTGTAGTTTCTCTTGTCCCTTAAACCACTTTTTCATTGCAAATCCCATAATCCAATTCTACAGCTTTCACCGGCTGATTGAATCTGTCAAGGTCATATGGAAAGTTGATGCTTCTGACCTTCCTCTACCTACAGTGTCTGTTGAATATTACAATTGTAGCAGGCAAACCACACGTAGACAGAACCAAGCAAAGTACAATAAAGCCCAGGAGAATAAATGTTAAAGCACTGTGTTCATGAATACAAATATCGGACGCGTGACCACCTCCGGCAGCCTCGCTCCTTGAGTTTACACAAGGGAGAAGGCAAACAGGGAAGCGCAGAGATTGATAACTAAGTGTCCGACCCAAATCCTCCCTCTTGTCCTGTGGAGGGCAAAGCCATGCTCAGAAAACGCATTCTCGCTGCATTTTGGAAAGCAAAATGAAGCTGCAAATAAAAAAATTTGAGAGTGGCTAGGTTGGGGGTTTTTTTTCCTTTTTTTTTTTTTTTAGAACTTGGCAGAATATAACAATTTACTAACTGAGGATTAGCCCAAGTTTTGTTTGTGTTGTTGCTTTGTGCAGAAAGCAACAGCTTAATGGGCACCAACAGATTCCTAGTTTTCAAAAAATAATGAAAAAACTTTAAAAAAAATATTAATTCCATCTGGGCTGACAATTCCCAGGGAGAATCTTCAGTCTGGAAAAAAATAACTCTGCAGGATGTGCTTCAGCCTCAGCTACCGCGGGGCTGCCAGGGGGTATCGCAGCGGTGCCCTGAGCGGGGAAGGATGCTGGCTGGGCTCTGCTAAGCACGCTGACGAGTCCTGCTGGGGCACACCACGGCACTGCCACCCTGGCTCTCCACCCTTCGCCTGGAAACACCAAGATATGTCAGAACAGGACACGATGGTCCCTCTGTGCTTTAGCTTAAGCCACCAAAGGAGGTGACTGCAGGGGAGCAGGCAGATGCAGCAATACAGGAGGGCGAAGCCCTCAGTTGCCACCGCAAGATTTGCTCCCAGACGTCCGTCAGAGTCCGGGGGTCTGATCCTCCAAGGCACAGGACACCTTTCTGCTCTTGGCCGAGATCTGCCCAACAGCAGAGAGCAAAGTCAGCTCCCCCTGCCCCTCACCCTGACAGCCAACCCACTGATGTCCCCCGCTCCTCTCCTGCTTCTAGTCCTCTCTGTCCCATTGCTTGGCTCCCTTCACTGCTTCCCTTTCGCCTCTTCCCTGCTGCACACCGAAGCCCACCCCTCCAGCCACTTTCTCCCATAGCGGTGCCTCTCTGGCTACAATTAGGTTCACCAAAGACCAAGCTTTGTCCTCATTCTCCTGTTTCAGCCACGCACGCTGGGCAGGTTTGTGCACAGCACCCCACCTCCCCTTCACTCCAGCTCTGCGGAGAAGCTACCAGACTACCAGGAGAAGGGCTGACTGTGTGCCACCAACTCCACATGCTCTCACTCATCTCCGAGCAAGGACCGCAAATCTTTCTGGTCCATGCCAGGCCTCAGATTTCACGTCTGTGGTATAATGAACTTGCTGCTGGTCAAAGGATTAAAGCTGCAGATATAAAAAGCACCTTCAAGAGAGCTCTTGCAGCCTGCTAAGCACAGCAGGCAAGGACCACACGTCTCACACAGGCCCTGGCTTCCAAAGAGGGCATCCAGGCCAAGCAACATTAAATCACAGCCCTCCATCTAGGAGGCAGCAAGGCTTGAAGAGAAAGGAAAGAAGAAAAACAAAGAAAACAAACAAACAAAAATGAAAAAGAAAGCCTGCCTTTCCCTAGGCAAATATTGCACCTCGGTTAGCTTTTGCAGACTGATCTGTTTTAGCGTGTTGTTTATTACAGCCAGTAACGTATGCACATTTAAGTCACAGAGGGGATTTTTCTTTTAAAAAAACACCTTCAGAAGCGCTCTTTAAGCAGCGCCTGGCACTAGAAAGCAGATGTGACCAATCTTTGCTACCATCTCAAGTGAAAGGGAGGTTAAGGCAGTGTAAGTGTTTGTTAGGAGCTGAGCCTACGGGAGCAGCACAGCAAGCTGCAGCGGTAAGAGGACAAGCCTTTTTCCATGGAGGTAAACACGATGGGCTCGCAATGCCAAAGATAATGCACTGCCATCTCTATGGGCAAAAGGAGAATTTGGCAATAACACAGTTCTGGGCTAAAACTGCAAACAGTGAGACATATTTAACCGCAGTTCACATGCACCAGTCACAAGTACCACGCAGGCAGCCAGCCTTAAGGGACAGGATGCCAAATTCTGTGCCAACATCTGAAAACCTGTTAATTTATGATGGATTTATTAAAACAGCCTCAGTCAGAGCAAAACAACTACCTGTCGTAATTGCAACACTCCTCACAGACCCCTGTTCCCCCAGTCTGTTACCCAGTCTTGTGAGGGTCTGTGCAGATTCACACTCCCTTACCTCGCTCAGCCAAAGCAGATCCCTGCTGTTGTCCCTAACTGAGCGCCGTCAAGTAATAAACCCTTCCCAGGACACAGTAAGTCAGCACAGAGGCTGCAAGGCAGCCTGCTCAAGGAGGCTTTCTGCTCACCCTGTACTCCACGCTGACCTACAGACCCAGAATTCAGAGTCATTACAGTGATGTACAGCCCAAAGACCCCAAAATCTAGTAAGAGCGGTCTGTTTTCTCCATGCAATGCCAGGAATGGGGATTAACTGATAATGCATTTTGTAGAAACCATGATTTCAGACGCTGAAAGGTTAATTCCATGTAGCCACTGATTAGATCTGTTCCCTCTCCTGTAACAAGAGCTGCAGGACAGAACACTGAAAAGGTGGTACAGCCTTGTTGCGTGGGTGTATCCACTTTCTCCTGTGGGATGCAACTTTTGCCCTGCCAGAAATCCTGACCTAAATTCTCCTCTGAGCGGCACTGGTATAAGTGCCAGAACAGCTAAGAAAGGAATGTGTCGTGTGTGTGCATGCATATGTGTCCGTCCATCCATCCGTCCCAGTAGACCAACAGGAATGGAACTGATCAGAGCTTTTGTTTCATTTGCTTGGTTTCTTGGAGTTTGTGTTTTTAATAACTGCCAGATTCACCTATTTAGGTTTGAGAGCACAAGAGAAAAGCTGGGGGGGGGCAGCAGCTAAAGCATATCCATGTGGACACGCATGCTTATTCAGGCTTCAGTCACAAAAAGCAAACTGATCAAATTACTGTGGGCTTTTTCTGCCCTTTCCGTATCACTGCTCTGCTTTCCAAACTCCTGCCCTCAACTTCTACTCTGAGCTGCTTATCCTTATCCTGGTCACCAATGCAGTACAGACCGCCTGATGCTCAACCTTTTGTAGACGAGGAGGAATGCAAGGATTAGCTTTTAAAGGCTGTTTTCTATTAGAAAGCAATCTCAACAACATGACTTCCTTAGGCAGGCAGACACCCGACCTCATGTATTCTGCTTCTGCCACTGACAAGAGATACCTTCAGACACAGCACAATCCCTTCCTAAAAGGGCAACAAGAAAAAGACCTTTCACCGCCCTGATCGGGTACAACCAGAATGAGTCAGCTGCGATGCAAATATTCATTTGCTTTTAGGTCAGATAGGCCCATACCGGATCAGGCTAGGAGAGATTTTTTTCTGCAAGGAAGAGTGACCTTTCCTGAGGACATCTGCAGCCTCTCCGCCACGTGAGAGGAGTAGCTGCAAAGAAGCTCCAGTATCATTAGTGAGTCTGGAATGCAGCACGACTGGTGCAGACATCAGCGAACACTGGCTGGAAAAAATGCTCTCACTCGCTTAAACTAAGATAGATGGACTTCTGATAGGGCCCCAGAGGAAATCCCTGCGCAAATTTTTGGGCAAGTACCTCTGATAGAAAGAAAGAAGGAATATTAAGGAAAGTGCTAACACTTTTCCTCTGGCTGGGCTACACTCTGAAAGGATGCTTAACATAATTCTCTAAGAATTAGCACAATCAAGACAACAAAAAATAATTTTCAGTGGTGTTTCTGTCCCAGCTAATGTGAGCTCTATTCCGAGTAAAGACTTCCAAAGATTTTACATTACCATAGACTCTTCAAAAAACCCACACAGAGAAACACAAAACAACAACAATGAAAATCCTCTTAATTCAATCTGTGCTTTATCGGACAAGGCCACAGCAGGGGATTTTTGGCTGTGGGAATACAAATACTCATCGATGCTACAAGCTCAGGGTCCTGCTCTGATTACTACCCAAACACACAACGAGACAGTCCCAGCCTGAAGAGTTTTCAGTCTAAATACACCAGACTTGGTGGAAAAACCCCAGGTGGCTAGGGGAAGCCTCAGCAACACCGAGACTGCAAGCCAGACGCTCTGTGCTGGACTGGCGCAGCTGCGGAGCTGCGGCTGCGATGCCCTCTATGCTTTCTGAGCTTCTGCCCTCCGGCAGCAGGCAGCCTGCCTTTCCCATCTCCGCATCGCTAGCTAAAAGCGATCCTGCCCATTTGCCTCTCAGCCCCTAAGGGACATTTTTCCCCTCAACTCTCCCAACTGTGGTGCAGGAACAGTTTGAGTGGGCTCCGGTGACAGAAGCGTGACGCGGAGCTGGCAGGGAGGCTGCACTGGCACTGCAGGGTAATCCGTGCCCCGCTGTGCTGCGCCAGCAGACGCTGATAAAGCCGGCAGTGATGGGTGGCAGGGGTCCTTGCCGCATCCCGGAGCTCCTCCATCCTGTGGGAGAGTGCCCTGGGGAGCTGCTCCGCTCCTCCCCAGAGCCACCCCCACCTCCTTCCCTTGCAATCCATCTCTCACAGCTTGGTGAAGGTTTCAGACATCCCTGTCCTGCTTTTATCAACCCTGATGGCTCTCCTGCTCCGAGCGCCTCTGAGTCACTCAGCCTGATTGCCTTGCTCCAGCTCCCACCCTGCAGCATGCCATGGAGGCTTTACAGGCAACACGATTGAAACAGCAGGGAGCCAAAGTCCGTGGGGAGGTAACAGTGATGATTACTACTTCATCTGCAAGTGCACCAGATGCATCAAGAAATAAAAACGACTGGTGAAGCAACAGGAGAGGCAGAGGGCAAGAGAATTCCCCGGTTGCCTTGTTCAGTGCCTGCAGGCACCACACCTAACGACAGGGACAGAGAGGACAGGGGAGCTGCAGGAGGGCTCAGGGACAAACAAGCCCGGAGGGGAGGAGGAAACAGAGCAGAAAGGAGAAACAGCGCATCGGAATAAGGCTGCAAGTCTTGCACCATGGGAGCAAGATTTGGGAGGGCTCCTGCAGAAAGCACTAGGTGCATCTTTAATGCCTTCCCCTACAGCATTTGGGAAGGAGCAACATCCCCTCTGAAGACAACTCTCTGTCTTGGAAATCCGCTGTTTTATGAAACAAGATTCCCTCATGGGGAGGAAAGCACTTTCCTTCCTACAGCTGACCTTGAACACCATCACCTCTGCCATATCTGGATGGCCTTCCAAGCCCTCCTTGAAGGCTCATCTACATGTCTGTCTGGCTTTCAACTCCCCACTGCCCTGGCTACTCAGCGCTACTGCATGGGCTGAAATGTCCAACCCTGCAAGGCTCTCGTCTCCTCCTGGCAAACTCATCCAGTGCTCAGTATCTGCAGCGTCACGTGGAAGGGACCCCGGGAGCAGAGCCCGAGCACTGCACGCAGCATGACGCTGCACGAACTGACCACGCGGGATCAAGTGGCACTTAATGGCGAGAAAGCAAGCTTTACTCACACTCTGATCCTTCAGGAGCTGACAGCAAGAGGAAGAAACACCGGTCAGCGGGATCGGCCAGTGCGGTTGGGATTACATGCTGAGGTTTTGTTTTCAAACTTTGCTCAGTTGTGGCGGGGCTCTTTAAAGACCTAATCTCCGTGTGACTGTTCCCAGCACCAGCCGTGCCCCTGCGGATAATAAGGACTTAGGGAAGCACTGTCTAATGACGGCTGCGCTCTCAGGCAGGCTGGCTGCAGCTCCGCGGTGTCTGTGCTGCCCCAGCCATCTCCTCTACCTCAGCTAGATACTCCACGCTTTCCCAACTGCCCCTCTGAGAGCTGTTTTCTCTCAATAAGCACCCAGAGCTGCTCACAGCACCCCAGAGCTGCTCACTCAAAGCAGAAGTAAGGAGACAGAGTTAAAGCAGCACAGTTTGGGCTAATGGCTTAAATCCTCATCAGAACCTGGTGTGGGTACTGCTGAGCAGAGATGTAGGCATCACTAATGCAGCTCAGCTGATCCCAACACTCCTGTCTGTAGTAGTTGTTTTGGGGCTTTTTTTGACACCAGTGTAGGAGAGACCAGCTAAAAGCAAGTGCTGTGTTAATGCAGAGTATGTTCAGGTAAGTATGTTCAGAGGCATGATAAAACTCGGTGCACACCACTAACCAGTCATCTGACTGGGCAATGCGTTGTGATACCATACCCGTTCTGCAGGGCTATGTAAACTGCTCCTGGTTCCCATTCTCGGGACTGTTAATTAAAGCAGAATTTGTCTCCACTATTTAATGGTGCTCTGCTGTCCTAGTTTAGGCCAGGTTTTGTCTTCAGCAGCTCCTGTGTTTTGGATTTAGTGTGAGAAGAATGGTGATAGCACACGGATGTTGCTGGTTGCTGCTGAATGACCAAGGACATTTTGCAGTTTCCCAGGTTTTGCTAATGTGCAGGTGCAAAAACTTGGGAGGGGTAGAGCCAGAACAGTTGATCCAAACTGGCCAAAGAGAGTATTCCATACCATAGACATCATGCCCGGTATAAGTGAGGGTCGGTCAATGGGCCACTAGGCTTTTTAGACCCTTGGTGCCTTAAGCTTCCCTTAGGGTTGCTTTTTGTTTCCCTATTTTTCCTTTTTGTTTTTTGTTCGTTCGGCTGTTTGTTCCCTCACCTGCTCTCGCTGGAACTTGCTGTTCTGGGATAGCTGCAGGGGGGGAAGATACCCCTGCTCCCTGCCTGCTGCTCGGGACGGGCTGTATCTGTTGTCGGGTGGTGAGAAATTGTGTATCGTTTGTTTTATATATTCTATTATCCTTATATATATTATCATTATTAATATATTTTTATATTTTTCCTTTGCTGTCCTGGTGAACTGTTTTTATCTCAACCCACAAGTTTTCCTTTCTCTCCGATTCTCCTCCCCACCCCAGCGGGGAGGGGGGGAGTGAGCGAGCGGCTGCGTGGTATTGGGTTACAATTTGGGGTTAAACCACGACATCTGCGCACCTACCTCAGTGAAGGGTGGGGGCCAGCAGCCTCCCCAGCATCTCCACAGCAGGCGTGTTGGGCTGGGCGGTGGGTCTTTCTCTCTACTGTGCAGCCAGATTAACACACACCAAAGTAGCTTGTTTTAAACATTCACGTTCCAGTACAGTAAGAAAAAACTTCTCCCCCAGAGCGCAGGCTGCCACCTTTCAAACGAGGTCAGACATCGACCTCTGCCCCCACCGCCAATGACCTTATTAGCACCGATCATGGTTCTAATAATATCCTGCATTGTAAACGGGCCATCTGCCATAACATTTCACTACAAACTTGGGGAATTGGTTGGTTTGAGTACGCTCACGTCCCATCAAGCCAATTGCCCGCTCCCAGGCATACGCACCTTTAACCTAAACGTTGCAGAAAGACACCTCCAGCTCCCAGCTTTCCAGCTCGGAGCTCAAGCATGCAGAGAGCAGCACTGAGCCATGCCCAGGTGCTGGCTTCAGACAGAGAAGGTAAAAAAGCAGAGTCAGAGGTTAAAAATCCATCACTCCAGCATCACAGCCTCCAAGTGACGGTGGAGACACCGAGTAACCACATCACTGAAACCCAAACCCAAGGCCAAACACTAACCAGATGTTCAGAGAGTCAGAAGTAAAGCACCAAGGCTGCCGAGAGCAGAGATCAGTGTTACTTTTGTGCCATGTACTTTCTACTGCGTGGACACCAGAAAGATTTTACTATCCTAACACGTTAGCTATAGTTAAGCTGAATATCTTCACTTCCATTACAGGAGAGGGGGCTTTCATAACAGACAGGTCAGCATGCAGACGAACTAACCATGTTTGATAGCTATTCATTTAGAAGGAGCCAGGGTTTGAAATGCTTACTCAGTTAGGACATCTGTCTAAAACACCCAGACTCTTGTTACTACAGTAGCTCAGCTCCACTCAGCCTTCAAAGGCATTTTCTTTGTACTGCTCCTGTGAGCTCAAAAAGTGCAATTAGGCACAGAGACTGACATTACAACACTTTAAAGCAGCCTGCATCATCACAAGGCTTTGAAAGCTGGTTTTCCAAATCCTTGGCCTTTCCTCTGATCAAAAGGCCATCATCAGACACGGCATGAGAGGCTACATGGGGCAAGGAAGGGGGTCAGTGCCTGGTTCTCTGCTGTTTTATGAACAGCAATAAAACAACATTAATAAGCCATAAGTAAAACTGCCTGTATGGGGCAACATTCACTCAAGTGCCTAAAAGCATTTATTTTAATACCAGCATAACAATATTTATAGGGGCAGATTTTCAAAGAGCTCAGCTCCTCACTTGGAAATCAAACCACTTATTTAAAGGCTCTGTGGGAGATGTCAGACGATGGGCTCTCCAGAAAGCCTGGCACATCTTGGTTGTATTTGTTTTAAAGCTTCCAAACAGCTCAATTACATAAATGCATGTTAGTGCACCCTCCTTCAGATGGGTGAACCAAGTGGCAGAAAGCTATTGTCAGCAAATGGATTACATCAAACTGATGCTATGCCACTGAAGAAATCCACCAACTCCACACGCTTGTTCAGAGTCATTCTCCTCGAAGGCATCTTCCACCACCTTTCCACCGGCTGGCTTTGCTAGGCTAATGCAATCACGAGCAAGAGAAGTAGCTAGGTAGCTTCACTGACACAGCAGCAAGTCAGGACACCATGGCCAAGTGTGGCTCCATGTTACCAGGATCCTCTTTGCCCTAAACTCTCTCCAGGGATAGGGACTTGCAGGTTTGGGGCATCTATGTGAATCACGGTGTCAGCTACTGCTATAGATCAGGGCTGGAAGGTGTAAAGCTTGAACTTCCTTCCCCGTGTGGATCTGGCCGTGCCACAGCTTATAGCACAGCACCCGCTGAGGTGTCAGAGCTTACTGTACAAACACACACCCCTCTGCGCTCCCTTGGCCAACTTCTGACTCACAGCCACGCAAGGGTAAATGCAAGAGCTGCCACAGCTTGCTAGCTGGCCTTCAGCGCCCCGTCTCCCTCCTTCCAGTGCAGAGGAAACCCCTGGGGCTTGCAGAGCACTGCATTGCATTTGCGCTGGGTCACAGGCACAGAGCTTGTGCTTGCAGATCCAAACAGTTTTGGCAGGACTGCAAGCTCCAGGTGCGTGCGCTGAGCATGTGCAAAGAAACTCTCCCGAACTGGAAAGCCAAAGGTGGCAGAGAAGACAACCGCAGGCAGTTCTCCTCCTTCGGAGAATGGCTGAGGACCACTTCCTTCTCTCAAAACCTGATGCAACAGCTCACTTCAGCACAAGGAGCTCTTTGCTGCCCACAGGAATTCTACAGTGCTTAAAATCAGGCTTAAGTATTTTGCAGTCTGGAAAGCTTTGCCCTTAAAAAAGGAAAGTAAGCCTCAGGAGCAGGAGATGGCATGCCATGGCCCGTGCAACATTGCAATATGCCCATAAAAGGTTTCAAAATGTATCTGCTTAAGCACACGCAGCAGCTCAGAAGGGTTTAGAGTCACATCCCAAAAGAATTTCTCTCCTGCTTTTTTAGGCAAGTGTGAGCAGCAGTCAGCACTTTACCATCATCTTCCCAACCAGAAAACCAAGGTTACTCTTGGCTGATATTAATAATGTAAATGTTGCTGGCTTTATCCTTTGGGGATGGTGGTTTGCTCACGCCACAGGGGCAATGTGAGCTGCAGACAGGAGCAGAGGCTCTGCATTGCCAGGGCTGGCTGGTGAGGAGAGGAGAGGCTGGCAGGAAAACCCCACTGCTGAATTTGCTTGGCCTGCCTCCCCGAAGAGGCTGGCCTCCAAAGTGTGGTCTCAGGACAAATTTGTGGCCACTGCTCTGCTTTCCAACACGTTCAAGGGATAATGCACACAAGTCTGAGGCCCAAGGAAAAGCTGTAATAAATTAATTCATTAGCTGCAGGAAGAAAGGAAGGGAGGACAGTGGTCCTGTGGCTACCCCTTGCACCAAGACTCCCTCCCAACGTGCCAGCCTGCACCTGCACCTCTGTCAGCCTCTCTGAACCTGACCCCGGGACACCACCATGAGACTGGCACCCCAAACATCTTTTAACAGCAAAGGAGATACGTGGCATCAGGAGGTCTGGGGCACAGACAGTGCTCTCCATGTTCAGAAACAGAAGACCTTTAGAGGACATTTCTACAAACACAAGGCCAAACTTGGTGATACCCTGTGACTGTGCACCACCACAGACAGGAGATCCCTTCAGTGTCCACCTGATGAATCAAACCCCAGCCTTGCCCCAGTGGGGGCTGCCCACCCCTCAGGCATTCCAGGAGGGCTGCTAAGACACTCTGCTTACAGGTACCCATGAGAGGGCAGAAGAGTCCCAATCACTTCACCTTGCAGCACAAGGTGGGCACCAAAGACCCACCAGGGTCCCTCCCCACTGATGCTTTGACACTCGTCAGGCCAGAGCCACCCCAAGGGCAAGACGGCTGCCTTGGAGACTCACTCCCAGGCCTGGCTTCAGCAACGCCACGCACCAGGCAGGGGAAGTCACGTTGCCTTGTGCCATCAAAGCAGTCAGAGATGGGACAATGCAAGAGATCTACCAGAGGTGGGAGAGGATGGCGGAAAGAGACATACTCCTCTCTACAGGGAATCATGGCAGACATGGAGAAAAGTGTTCAGAAGCGACTTTCGGTGTTATTGATATTAGTTGATGAATGCGTCCACGTTGACCAAGCCTGTACAACAGTTGTACAGCTTTACATGGGGAAAGCAACACGGATGCTTAGATTTGCCAAGCACATACCCAAATTCATCTAATATCCACTCTCCACGTGAGTAAGAGTCTGAGGTCTGTTAGGTAGGTCAATCTGGCACATGAGGGACCAACACTTTCAGGAGCAAGTTGCTGAAGCCTAATCAATTAAAAAAAATGTGAACTCCAAGTATTTTACCCTTACTACTACAAGTGTCACACTGATAGCTTTGGAGAGTATTTCCCTTTCAGACAACTCCCTGCAAGCTTCCTCACAGGCTCTTAACATACACCTCCGTACTGACAACAGCAATGTCTGTACTGACTGATTGGCAGTTAACAGCATGGCCCCTCCAGACCATATCTCCAGGAGCCCCCAAGAAGCCCTCTACGCTGGGATGGGTCTCACTTCTCACAGTTTCCATCAGAGCTACACAGTACTCCCAGGACCTCCTCCACTCTTCTAGCAATGAGCTACTAAGGGAGCATCCCTCCAGGGTGGCACCAGAACTAGACCATGCACAAGGAAACCTATGGACATCCCGTCTTTCTTGCCATGTTACCCCTGGACAACACCAGAAGGACCTAATGGAGAGAAGGACAGGACCAATTCCTTCTCCCTCCACAGCACGCCTCAAAAATCAACTGCTTGCTTTAAAGCACAGACAAGGGGTTCCTGCCAAGAACTCTGCCTTACACCTTTGCAAACAGCTGCAATGAATAAGACCTCCCCACCCCTTGCTGCCTATTGCTGTCCCTGCAGCAGAGTCAACAGGTAACATCAGCCTGTTTCCAGTTACACACGTTCATCACCCAGCACCTCAGCACAACGCCAGGACCAAGGGGATTTCAAGTCAGAGGCTGGACTTTGTATCCAGCATCTAAGGCGCTCCGTCCTCCTGCTAACCCTGCTGCGGAGGCAGTAACCTGAGACAGAGAAGCAAGGGGACAGCTCTGGGCAGCAACCTTTTAAACCACGCTAGCAAGATTCACCAGTGCTCATCTGTCAAGGTTCAGCTGTCAAAACCAGCCACAGATAAGTGAAGTGAGATTGCTGGGACATCAGAGAAACCCATGGATAATGCTAAATAAATCAAACATGCTCTGCACAGACCTCTGTCCTAGAGAAAGATCAGTTGGGCAGATTAAAGCAACAAGGTGTATCTTTCCCCGGAAAGCTGAACATGCCTAGGGAAGTCACACACCATCCATGTAACCAGCCTGACCCCCAACAGAGAGCATCTGCAGTCCAGACACCAGGGCAGGCTCGGGAGATGCTCAGCCACAGGCACCACCAGGTGAGCTTCTCCGTCAGTAGTCTCCATCCCACAGCTGTGCCAAACACCTTCTGGGGACATCGCAGAGAGTATACACAGCATGTGTGCCAATTAAATTACACTGCAAAACCAGGGAGCTTGTTGTGACCCATACACAAGAAGGGATCACGCCTAAATATTGATTTTTCATTTGAGCTCTCTTATTTTCCTTGAAGTACCACTCTACTTTAAGAGAAATACTATAGCAACAGTTCTTATATAAATAAGTCTAAATACTTTTTTCCCTTGCTTTTAGATGTTTGACTCAGTAGTTATAAAAAGCACTTACGATGCGCCATAAGACACATGAGCATCCAGACAAGACAGAATGCTCCTGCAAATCTACTTCTCGTCACCAAATGCTGTCACCACTCAGGTAAGTGCCTTAATGATCGATGGAAAGTGAAGGCTTCTCAAAGGTGACTTGGCTCAACACTGTTCATCTGGTTTATTTGCATCTCCATTACATGGAGCCGAGACATGCAGTCAGAGTGTCTCCAAAAATATCTCTATGGCTTTGTTTGCTTTCTTCTTCCGCTGTAAGAGTGTAACCATATGCTAAGTTTAGTGGGTGTTTTTAGTTGTTTCCTAGTTTGGAGTTTATTTAAATTTAAAAAAATAGATTTGATTGCAAACCAGTAACAGTCAGAAATAGTTCTAGTGAAGTCAGCATAAACCAGGTACAAATTAGCATGAAAACTGTAAGGAACTGCCTCAGGTACACCAATTTCAAGATCATATGGTACATTTATTGCCCAAGCGCAGTGAACTACGTAGGTTGCCGAGGGACTTTGAATGCTATTACCAGATAATAACACTTCTTTTAGAAAACAGACAATTTAGACAAAACTGTGCTTTTAACTACTGATTTTATGCCTGTTCACAGACAACTCATCTTTTTTTTTTTTTAATAGAGAACTGCTTTGAAACATGCAATAGCTCAATGATGTTTTTTTAAATTAGACCTCCCCAAGTCAAAATTCATACCCCTGAAGTTTTCACCACACTATTTTCTGTCTTTCAAAATGCTCTTCAAAACTTTGATTTGCATATGGAAACATCTATATTCATAAAGCAAATTTTTTAAAAACAAACAAAACAAAACACCACCACACCCCACAAAGGTGAGCTTGTAATTTTTTTTTTTTTTAACCATGAGTCACAGAATCACAGAATGGTGGGGGTTGGAAGGGACCTCTGGAGATCATCTAGTCCAACCCCCCTGCCAGAGCAGGGTCACCCAGCGCAGGCTGCACAGGGCTGCATCCAGGTGGGTTTGAATATCTCCAGAGAAGGAGACTCCACACCCTCCCTGGGCAGCCTGTGCCAGGGCTCTGTCACCCTCACAGTGAAGAAGTTTTTCCTCATGTTCAGATGGAACTTCCCGTGTTCCAGTTTGTGCCCGTTGCCCCTTGTCCTGTCGCTGGGCACCACTGAAAACAGTCTGGCCCCATCCTCTTGACACCCGCCCTTGAGATATTTATAAGCATTGATGAGGTCCCCTCTCAGGCTTCTCTTCCTCAGGCTGAACAGCCCCAGCTCCATCAGCCTTTCCCCATAGGAGAGATGCTCCAGTCCCCTCATCATCTTTGTACCCTCCGCTGGACTCTCTCCAGTAGTTCCTTGTCTTTCTTGAGCTGGGGAGCCCAGAACTGGACACAGGACTCCAGATGGGGCCTCACTAGGGCAGAGTAGAGGGGGAGGAGAACCTCCCTCGACCTGCTGGCCACACTCTTCTTAATGCACCCCATAGTGCAGATACCCAAACTGTGATCAGTATAAATTAAAGCCTCTGTGAACACCTGGTATGCATTACATGCGTATTTTTATATAATATGTCACCATCTCCTAATGCTCCATCTCCCAGCTTACTGCTCAATTAGTGTTTCTAGTGACCACAGAAGGTGCTTTTTTTCCTTCCTGACATCTTTAGAAACCAAAGAACACGACTAACGATCTGCTGGCCAGGGAATTAAGAATCAGACAGGCTCATACCACGCCCGCCTGATCCAGCCTGAATAGAAGGTTAATGACTTGATGAGCGCTGGCAGACAGCCCACCACAGTGCCATGACAAGCCTTTGTACGAACTGCCATGAGCCAGCAAACCGTGTCCTGACCCTTGCAAAAAGCACCAGCTATGCACGGGACCGTGCACACCAAGCCTGGGAGAAAAGCTGATGAATGAACCCAAAGGCCATCTGGGTTTACAGCAGTGACAGTACACTCCTCTGCTTTGCTCACGTCTCAGAGGTACCATGGGACCTGCCTAGGAGGTACCGCGGGGCATTGGCCACTGCCCAGCAGCCCTCGTGGTCACTTCTGGAACGGGGGTGGCCCAGCAGTGGCTGGCTCTTGTGCCTCTGGACTGCCCTCCACCAAGCAGTGCAGGCTTGCCCTTCCATTCACACAAATTAATTCAGACAACACTGTTCTTCCAGAATAACGAGGGGGGAAGCGCGAGTAGAGAGTGAGAGCTCTCTTGGCATCCAATTCAAATCTGTGAACAGCTTCTCACAGGAACTATTTTTAAGTTTCGTATCAATCTGCCTGAGAAAGGTTCCTTCTGCTGCCTACAAATGTGCAAACTCCCCCTTCAAAGAACCACAGCTCAGGACAGCAAGATCCAGCCCTGCACTTGCAACCTAATCAAGACTCAATACTTCATGACCAAAGCATTGCACAACCATGCAGCACTTCTGCAGAGCATGCCCTGGTGAACCTCTCCGAGCATCACTGAAGCACCCCCAGTACTTCTGCAGGAGTCCTGTGTGTTCTTCACAAGCATACAGGTAGCACACATTCACCCGTGAAACAACCCACGCTGAGGCAGCCTGACTGCTTCTGGAAGCATTACTGCTGTTACCACTGCAACAGAGGTAGAACCACTATATGAGATTCACAAAAAAAAAAAAAAAAAAAAAAAAAAAGAGAAAAGTGAGATGCAGTAAGCATACAGATGCTGTGTGTGGCCTGACCAGTGAGGTGATAACCCCATTGTATGCTGGGTTATCAGAAGTTCCTGTATGAAGGCATTGTTCAGCCTTAAGAGGTCTGTGAGAAAAAAACCAAGCAACAGCACTACACAATGGATGCAGATAAGCAACCTCTGAACAAAGCCCTGGGCGACTGCAAGACAACAGGGAAACTTATTAGCTGCAAGCATCCTATATCCTGTCTCCAATAAAGCAACACAGATGTTCTGCTAATGCAGGGCGTGAAAAGATGAAAAGAGCACTAAGCAGCTATCGAGCCCTCCGCAGGAGAGAGGGTCAGTGTTCAACAGCTGTCGGAGGGAAACAGCGGCTAAGCGTACAAAGACGTCCACAGGACAGGCATGAAAAGCTGCTGCTTAACAGGTCTGAGAACATAACATCTCTCTTGTCACCAGTTATGGTGGAGGCCACTGTTATGACTACGAGCCCCTCGATACCATTGCAAACAGGGCTTTGCAAGCCCAGCTCCAGCCCAAGAACAGAAAGACCATTGTTTGAGAGTTTAGTCACCAGGGTGGTTATCTCCACTGGGAAACGCATGGCGTACACACACACACAGGCTGTGGTTTTGGGGACTGCACCTCTCCACGGCACAGCAGAACTGGGGCTCTACCCAGCGAGAGCAACCGAAGCCACGGGGCTGGAGGAAGGAAGGGCTTCAAGACCCACTTCTTGTTTGAGAAGTGGGGTGCAGAAACAGCCCCACCATCAACCCTTGGCCATGTGCTCTGCACAGTCTGACCTCTCCTCCTAGTGTACTTCCCAAAGGCAGAGCTGTTGTTGGCCCTCCACGAGGCTTTCCTAAGCCTCAAAAAATCAGGAAAATCTGCTCCCTGGAAAATTCAGGCCACTTAACTAGCACATACTGGGCATCTGCTACTGTGTCAAGAGGAAACTGCAATGAGAACATTAGTTAACAGCCAGTTACACAGGAAACACACTGAGCTGTAGAAGATCATACCCTACTCCTTTGGCATTTTTTGCTTTCTTAACATGATGTTCCCCATCCCATTCCCCACCGCTGAAGCAGGAGACATGTCTGTTCGTGCCAGCAGGTGGGATTTGAGCCCCAGCTGCCCACACACTTGGTACTGCGCATCTCACAGCCTCAGCTGTGCAGAGAAGGGCTGGCACAGAGTGCCTGGGAGTGCTGCAGACACTGCACTGCGAACAGCACGCATGGGGAAGCGTCACCCACGGGGGTGACACTGGACTACAGCTCAGAGCTGAGCCAAGGTGGGTGGCACAAGGGACACCCCCCCAGGACGCTGCAAACATCAGGCAAGTTCTGCCAGGGCACGGTACTACCCTACACGGCATGACAGCACTCCTTTCAGTTCAGAAACACATGCTATAAAATGTAAACATACTAATCTCTTCATTCAAAGTATCTGCACTGCCACTGGCTACAATTCAAAAGTTTCAAGGGCATAAAGAACATGACTTTTTTTTCCCTCCGATAAAAATATTTTTGTCTCTTGCTGTCAGCAAACCAGCAATGTAAATGAACATTTGAAAGTCACTGTATAACTAGAGTCATTGCATATAATCAGATTAAAGAGGGCAAAGCCGAATGCAAACAGGAAGCTTGAGCTTCTTGGTAAAAGGGAACAGAATTGAAAACATGAAGAAGCCACAAACAGTAATAAAATGGGTAAACTCGTAGGATCAAGCCCCAGTCTGAACCTGTACATACACAATTCCACCAGTTCTGTTACTCATTATGTTCAGAAAAATAACCCCAAATCTTTTCAAGCAACAGCTGAAGTTTAGGGGAAAACTTTTAAGCATTTAAAATATACCAGATTCCTTCTAGAAACTCAAACAGGTTAATTACTCTGACCAAAACATTAAACACAATGTCAAGACGTCTCAAAAGCAATCAGTTATCCATACCGTCTCAGGGTTTATACCATCCTACTTAAAACCTTTGAGGAGCCACACTTTTGGGGAAAAAGAAAAAAAAAAGTGGATGTTCCTTTCCTGAGAACTGTGGTGAAGCGATCCTGAACAGAGATGCCCATCTCCCCTCCTGTGAGCCCCCCGTCCCGACTCAAAACCTGGGTATTTGGTAAATTCTGAAAGTCACCCCTGGAGCTCCAACGGTGACAAGCAACCAAGAGCCATTTACTGCCTGTAAAACCGACTCGGCAAAGACGAGCACGAGCAAAAAGGCTCAGCTGTAACTCAGACAAGGCCTAGCAGAGCCATCGTGTTTGCATGGCCCTTGCAGAAAGCGTTTTCCCAACGCCCATTTTTCTGGGAGTGCAGCTCTCCAAATATTTTGGCTGTTCCTCATCTACAGGATGGCGTTAGAGTGCATCTGCAACTCTGTCTCCAGGAAATACACATAAAGCTGATTCATTATCTTAAAATGCTGCTTTCATTTCTGCTCATTAAAAGCACATTTCAGATCCCTGCACCGAATGCGCAGCCGATGTGCTTTGGACACAAATTAAAGCACCGGGTTTCAGTTCTCTACTTTTCTCATTTCAGTTTCATTTGCTGCCCACAACATGCATTCTCCATTTCGAGGACAGCTATATCAGACCTGAGCTACCATTGGAAAATGCTACGGATAAAATCCTCTCTCTCCCTGCGATGCCTGGCACTCCAGGCAACCGCACTTCATGTCAGACCCAACCTAGATTTCCGCAGCTACATCCCACACCAGCAGCATCTTCCCTGCAGAAACAGAGCAATAAACAGTTGTTCTGCACATCCCACACCCCAGCATGCCGAGCCATTCCGAAGAGAAGGAAAAGCAAGTGAGCTTAGGTAATGCACGCGTTAGACAGTCCTCACCTTTAGGGAGTCAAAGCAGGCAATAACTCGACCATTTTCCACATGGCAACTCCGTGACGGATGGGCGAACTTGCACTCTGCATCAGACCGAGAACAAGTACCTCTCTGAAACTCTCGACACACTTCTAACGTCAGCCATTTTGTATCACGAACCAGGGAAACGTTTACAGCCATGTTAAAAAACAAAAATTAAAATGCAAGCAATCACACCCTTCTTCAGGGCAATATTTACTGCTGATCTTTTTTTTTCTTCTTTTTTTTAAAAAAAGGGTAAAAAAGTGAATTCAAGTTAAATGTGAAGAAATAACTAACTTGTTGCTTTGGTAGAACTCCTATTCATCAGCACTTAGGTTTTCATTTAAGTCAAATCGTGTTTGTTTAAACAAGAATTAAACATAAAGCCAATCATAAAATAGAAATCTTATCAGAACAACTGAAAATCAAATTAGAGGCCAGCTCCTAAAAGTGCAATTGTAGAAGTTAAAATATAAGTGTTATATTTTGTGCCACTGCCGAAGTTACTTGCAAATAACTGGCAGACTTTCAAAAGAATTCTGTGCTCTCCAGTTAATGGTTTCAATTATTCTTGCAAAAAGCATATGCTGCTGGCAGCACTTCAGTTTGTGGAATGGTCTCGGTCCTTGGGGAGAAAACTCCAGGGTGGTTTTTTTTTTTCCTTTCTATTTCTTGCTTCTAAAAATTACGGTTCGCGAGCATCAAAACGAGCAAAAGGACGCCTGAATTTTTTTTTCTCTTTCTTTCTTTTCTTTTAAATATTTGCTACATAGTCGGGGGAAGGAAAAAAAAAATAAAATGGCTGAGCAAACTGCGTGTAAACGGGGAGCAAAAAAAAAAAAAAAAGGGCAAGGCTGGAGGAGTTGCCGTCAGGGCACGAACCGCAAGCAACGCCGAATTAAAAAGAGAGGGGGGCGAGGGGCAGAGAGAGGCAGCCCTAGACAGAAATCCAAGCAGCGGTGGCTTCAGGAAAGGCACTTTTCAGCAACCTGCAGGAAAAAGAGAAATAGAATCAGCCAGAGCCGACGGCCGCCCCCGCTCAGGCGGGCGCGGGGCTGCCCGGCCCCCGGCGGCGCGGCCCGGCCCCGGCAGCCATTGTCGATACCAGGGGCATTTCCCGCACCAAGCTGCGCATGGGAGGAGGAAGCGGCCAATGGCATTTACCGTTGCAGCAGCAGGCCCGGGCAGCCGACCAATAAAAGAGACCGTTTCATAGCGGCCCAGGCTGGTAGACGCCGGGTTTTATGCCCGCCGCAAGGAAAAGCGCCTCAGCCCCACGGCCCGGCCCGCGGGGCGGCGCAAGGCCCGAGGAGCTGCACGGCGCCCGGCAGCGCCCGGGCGGGGACGGGCCGAGCCCAGCCTCCGCCCAGCCTCAGCGCGGCGGTGCGACGCGCCAGGCCGGCAGTGCCCCGGCCACCCCGGCCAGGCGTCCCGCAGGGGTGGGCTGCATCGACCAAGCAGCCCTCCCAGACTAGGGAAGGATATTTTGCTCTTTACTTTTGTTTTTTGTTCCCCCCCTCCCCATTAACACACACACCCCCCCCCCCTTTTCGGTAGGAAACGTTCAGGCAGGAAGAGCAGCCGGTGGCTTTCTTGTACACAAAGCAGAAGGAGCTGCGACAGCTCAGCCCCATAACCACTTCGCGTTTTTAAGGTGTTTTATTTAACCCATCACTAGCTGCAGAGCTGTTCCAGCAGCAGCCTGGGATGGCACATGAAGACAAATGACTACTTCACAGTCACTCCTCTGTGGATTCTGAGCCTACAAAACTAAAAGCAAACTCAACAGGGAAACCTAAGCCACACACACATGGAAAAAATTAACTCATTGCTCACAGCTGTAGTTTTCCACCAGACTAAAGGCAACTCGAATTACTCTGACTCTAGCAACTCATGTTATACAACAAGCAACTTTCAATGCATTCCTATTCAAGGCTTCCTTGGCATCCACTAAAATGTTAAGCCGTCCCTAGAGTTTCCCATTCTAATATTAGCTGTACCAATGCCGCCTGATAGGATTGGGCTGTTTCCAAGTTCCCAAAATCCAGCCCTTTATCTTCCCAAAGTACGGCCGCCCAGTTTTGCAAACACTTGACAGGCGCGGGATGTTGCTCGTGTGACTGCTATTAAGACTTCAAGCTTTCGCAGGAGAAGAGCCTTCAACTAGAAGAAAAGGAAGCTTAAATTCCTCTTATTATTGGTGTGTTATTGCAATTACACTGATCAGTAACTGAAACCTACTGGAGCTGGAACAGTCAAACAATGCTAGCAAGGAAGAAGTGTGGGAAGAGGCTGTCATCAGCAGCAGGGGGTGGGGCACAGAGGCTGTTTGATTCACAGATCAAATTATTTCACATTAAAATACCAACATTCGTTAAACCTACATTGCAAGTGTTTTCTAGGCTAATTAGTCAAGTTCATAACAAAAACTGCCCAGATCCTTGCAATCCAGCTTGCAGCATCAGCACAACGGTTAGTCTGACCCATGCTTCTGGAAGGACCTTTGCATTTTTGCACATCAGGTGGGGAACAGAGACTGCAAACATCAGATTTGCTAGGCGTGTTTTAAACTTCAAAGGGAAGGGGAAAAAAAAAAAAAAGCACATCTAGCCATGCTCATGTGTTCTGGGTTTCATAAGGAACAGAGATGCTCTAAATCAATTCCGATTTTGCAAACAGGGCAAATTTATACAGGAATCCCATTCGCTAATGTGTGGGCTCCCAGTCCAAATGAGCTCAGCAAGCAGGGAAAGATGTGCGGAAACCTTTCTGCAGGGAGCTAGGGACTGGCTGGGCGCAGCTCTTAAAAACGAGCTAGAACAGGTCAGATATGGGTGGGGATTAGAAAGAATGCTCTCTGAGAAGCTGCTCCAAGCAGACTGAAATACAACCATCTTGTGGATTAAGTGCCTATTCCCACGGAAGCAAGGGTCTGTTAACGCTGGGGCCTGAATACGGTGGGGTTGAACTTAACACACAGTTACACCAAGATGTACAAACAGTGTAGTAACATCTGCCACTTCCCAGCCCTTCCACCTTGAGAAATCCCAAAGAACATAATAAACCAAATGTTCACCCCTCTCACCCGTGTAGCTCAGGAGCACACACGTGCACACACAGGTACACGCCTGCACTAAGCTCCTCAGTCGTCAAGATGAAGGGAATGATGTTAATGGAAGATAAGTCAAATGAATCCTACAAAACATTAAACTACAAATATCAGGACATTCAGATACATGTAACATGGTTGATATTTTTCTTTTACAACTCTTGGGGGGGGGGGACACGACACCAAACAGAAAACTCTGAATAAATACTTGCCAATGTCCTGCTGATGGAAACTGAGAACAGATCCCCTGTCCCACACCCTGCAGAAGGGTCTGTTCAACGTGCAAGAGCGAGACACAAGGAATATTCTGTGCTACAGAAACAACCCGCCTTCCTGCAGAAGAACAGACTATCATCTCAGACCCTGGGACTAGGGCTCCTGTACTGGGGGGGGGAGCCAAATAAATGAGTAAATCCTTAATATGGGGGGCCTCAATTCTGCAGCCTGCGTGCCAACCAGTAGAGCACAGCAGCAGCACACGCTGCCCCGATCGCTTGTTTGCTGTGCACTCAGGAGAGCACTTAAGCACATGCTTAACTTTGAGCATGCCGACAATCTTACTGGAAAGAAGAAAACCTGAAGCATGTACTTAAGTGCTTTGCTGAATCAGGGCCTAAACAAATGAATCTGGGTCGCAGGTTTATCAAGCCTGGGAGGCCAGCAAGCATAGGCAGCAGCCGTTGCATTTCGGCTTACGTGATCACAGCCCAGAGCAGCATGAGCTAGGCTTTTCTGCAAGTCAACAAATACACTTCTGTCAACGTTTGGATTGCTCCAAATTCCCTCTCCATGTGGCCATGGGGAAAGCTGAAAACACGTGCACGCAGGGCTGACATCACACCCAGCGCGGTATACTGCTGCAGCGAGGCTCCCGCGCACGCCGCCCAAGGATAACACACATCAGACAGGACACTGACACTATAAAGCTTCAATTCTCCATGTTTCAACTCCTGGTAGCAAACAATTGCAACCGTTCTCACCACAATGCATCCTTACAATCCCCTTATATTACCCCTTTTTTTTTTTTGGAGAGAGGGGACTGGCATTTTATTCACTTTGTTCTCCTGCTTATTTCAAATGCAAAAATTTCAAAAAAACATCCATGCCAAAACCAACATACAACAAGGATAAAAAGTAGCTCCAGCAAACACAGGCTTCGTTAGCGTGCAGGAAATACAACAAAGGGTAGGTGCTGCCTTTTGAACCCTTCCCAGTGTGGCTGCTCAGCAAGCCAGATCCGTCTGGCAGAGCTCATCTCCTCCGCTACCAGAGGGGCCAATCTCGTTTCAACGGCAGCAGCATCAAAGCTGGAGAAAGCAGCAGAGCAGAGAGAAAAGCCCATGGCCTTTATCCCTGTGAGGAAACTATACTATCCCTGAAGCCCTTGCTCCAGGCCAGGCTCTAATTGCCTGAGATGCAGGAGGACAGGGCTTGCTCCAGATGTCAGACCCAGCCTTGTGGCTACCAAAGTGAAGGGGAATAAGGGCAGTCTGAGGAGCAAAGGTCACGCTGGGGCTTGCCTCTGGCGGGACTGAGATGCCCCTGCCGCTTGAGGTAACATGAGGACAAGTGTATTCACTTGACACTTGAATTCCTCCTGCTTTCCATGAAACTGATCCCCTTCCACTGACACCCCCCATGGATGTCAACTCGCGAGGATGCTTCCTCACAGTCGAGTTCAGAGATGGTAATTTATGTGACAGGGTGGATTCAAGCAGCTCCCAAGTGTAAATGATGCTATTTAAAGTGATTTTTTTTTTTTTTTTTTTTTTTTTTTAGAAGAAAAAAATGACTCAGTAGAAGTGGCAAGGTGGGGTTCTTTATTTATTGTTCTTCAAGGATTTCCAGGTCACAACTGCTCAGATGAGAAGCAAACGTGCTGTTGCCCCAACTGACAGTCCTGGTGAGCGAGAACAGCAGCTCTTCCCCCTTTGCCTGAAGTGGGGAGACAGGGTGGACAGCGAGGGAACACCGGAGCTTTCCCAAAGCCAAGTTCCAGCCGTGCCATTTCTTTAGCATATGTGATGCTGTCCATGCTCCTCTCCTCAACACGAACCACCAGCATGTGACAGAGGAACTGAGGCTCCACTCTCCCAAGTCCAAGCTCAGCCCTATACTGCCAGGCTGCAGCACGCTTTACCCAGTTTTGCAAGTTATGGACAATGAAAGCTCAAACCAAGCCAGCCTGGATGGACGGACACCCTGCAGGCACTGCAATAGAGAAACTGTGTTCTTAAGCTTGCAAAATTCAGACCTGAAATCTGTCACCAATTCCACTACAACTTACATCCCATCCCTGAATTATTAATGTTCTCCAAGTGTCTAGATATTGTCAGGGCCAAAAAAGACTTTTTTTTTTTTTTATGGCCTTTCATCAAAGCACTAAATTCAGGTGGCAGCACAAATGACACTCTCACTCATCAGGCCTTGCACCTTTGAGGCAATTCTGTAACCTTGGCTTTTCATTGCACCTCAATGGCTATGGAAGAGCTTAGTGCACCCACCACCCCCTCCTTGATAAGCCAGAACGGGGAAATCCTCACTCAAACAGCAGTGAGATGTTTCCACTGTCAAAAAATCTTCCAAATAAATGCCATGTTCCTGGAAATACTGCATGGCAAAGAGAAACGGGAACAATGAAAATAGCACATTGAACTGTTTTGTTCTGAAAGAAAAACAAAAGTCTTTAGGAGAATACGAGCACCCATCGAACAGCATTTTCACATTCCCATGGAAAACCAAGTCTGAGCATCTTCCCCAGTCCTTTTTGTCCTCTACTTTCACAGCAGTAATAAAGAAGAACACACGAAGCTACATCCTTGCTCTTCAAAGGAACCAAAAAGGTACAGTCAAGGGCAAGATTTTACTGGGGAGTGCTATACTGGTACATTTATTAGCAGTGATGCGTGAGAAAAGATAACCCACATTTGTGGGGAGCTTTCAGAAACAGCGTGGGGGGAGGGGGAAGAGAAAAAAAAAAAATCTTCATCTAGGACCCACTGAGCCAGGAACATGACAACATTAGTTCAGTTGGCTGACATTAGAGAAGCTCATTTTGGGCCTCACAAAAGCCCATGGCAAGTTAGGCGCTGCCATGTTTGGATCACAGGGCAGCTCTGCTTCACTTGGGACTGGTTCAAAAGTGGAACTAGCAAGGCTGTACAGCAGCAAAAGAAACCACAAAAAAACCACCCGTAAGGCCAAGGTGTGGATCCTCCACTGCTAAAGTCCCGATTAGCAAGGCTCTTACCCTCTATCACATAAAATACAGCAGTGCTCAGATTCCAATTCCTCTGCTGTTGCAACACCGACAGTTTGCACGCAGCGGGGCTGCCTCCGACGTGGGCCGGCTCCCGCCCCCCACACTCACACGGGCTGTGCACTTGGGACAGGAGCCATCTCTGCAAACAGCGGCTTCTCCATAGCTTCTCATCGCCTCTGCCCTTAATGGGCTGCAGTATCAAGCCTGAAGAAGGTCAATTTATTTTCTGCTGCCTGCAAGAGGTATTTTTGCTTTCAAATTAGAAAATAATATTCCATTTTTCTGCTCTGGCCCTCATACTTTAAAGCAAACACTTTAGGGACGTGGTAGACACTTTGAATATTTCCTTTGTGAACATTCTGTACCTGGACACTTTCTCCCTCAGGGAACAGTTTACTTAATTTAAGGTAGACCTTTACAGCTAGAAGAAAATAGACCTTCTTTTGTTCTTCTACCAGTTACTCAGGAAAGGAGCAAGTTTTCTCTACCATGGCCATGCATGAAAAGTTTCTGTTCAAGGTCTAATCGCAGATGTTGGGGGCTATGAACCACCAGGGATCATACCGTGTGCCGAAGAGTCAAATCAGCCCCGAGTGCCGTCTGTTCAGAAGAGGACAGCAGAACCCAGAAGCCACACGTGCAAATAAAACAACCCCCCGATGCTGCTGCAATGGAAAAGCCTCGCTGGCAGGACACAAACCCACTACAGAAGTGGCTGCGTGCACAAGGCGGATGTTTGGGCATGCAAATACCACACATCTCTATGCTGAAGGAGCCACTAACGCTCGTCCTTCTTCCCCCACACTCGCTCATGCCGCTGGCTTAGAGCGACTTTGCAGAGTGTGGGTTACTGGTTGTGACCTCTCTGGAAAGAGCAGCACAAGAAAAATCCCCCTGCTCCTCAGTGGGGAAGGCTGAAGTTGCATATACTGCGTCCCACGTCTCGCCTTGCTACATCTCCTGCATTTATGGCACCCCAGAAGATAGCTGTGGTGCTCGGCAGGGACAGCAGCGCTGCTGTCCTCGGGAAAATGGATTGTCCATCATGTGCCTCCGGGTGCTCCCCACTGCTCTTAGCTGCCCTGGCATGACCTAGCCTGACCTAGGCCCCTCTCTTACCTGGAGAGGTGGCAGCTGAGGAACTGAGGGGAGGGAGGGGAAGAAAAAAAGATAAAATAAAGCACGGTGAGGGAAGGAAGCCCTTCACTAGAAAAGAAAAAAAAGTACAAATAAACTTGGGGAACTTTATCCTCGCTTGCATACATGCAATTTTCCACATTTACACCCTGCAGCAAACAATCACAGGAAAAATAAACGCCAAGTTTAAGGAAATATTTGAAAAAAGTCACTTTGTTTCTGAAATCCACCATTCTTCACTGTGGATTACGGTGCTCCTATTCTCTCAGCCGCCTCAAATCTTCACAATCTGTTTTGCTTCTTCATCAACCTCCACCACCTCCTGTCCACCAAAGTTCAAAGAACTCCTCTCCCCTTTGCTCCTGTGGGATTAGCTCTTCTCCAAAACGCTTCCAAAGGCAAATGGCTGGGAGCTATTTGCCACTATCTGCTGGGGATTTCTAAGCCAAAAATGCATTACAAAAACACTGCAATTTAAGGAGCTTTTTTGTTTATTTGTTTGTCTTTGAACAAAGTCACAGAAGCTGCTGTGCTGGACCCACACACGTGCCTCTGCAGAACAAACACCTTTCCATAGGGTGTTCCAGGGCAGCCTGCGGTGCTTCAAAGGGAGCTTCCCCCTGTTCGCTGAATAGATTTGTTGTTAGAATAACCACACACGCACATTTTTGTTCTTTTGGGCTTTTGATTTCCTGCCATCAGCTTATTCAGGACCAGTTAGAGGTCAAGACCCCTTTCCTACTCCAGCTCTCTGCTAGGAGCGACGGCGACCCACTGCGATCCCACACCTGCGGGGGGGATGCTCTGCTGATCAGGCAGCCAAGCGGGAGTTTTGCTTGAGCCGCACTCCAGCACAGCACCCATCGCTCCCCAGCCGCAGATACACGGAGAAGGATGCTCCCTTCTACCGGGACCCACCTGGCAAATCCCTTCTAGCCTCATACGGGAGGCAGCCTCCCGGTGCCAGGGAGCCGCGTTAGAGCGGGGCGGCTAACCCAAAACAAGCATTTCCTCTGCGGTGCAGAAGCAGCTACTGCGCTGCTGTGAAGCAGTGCTAAAATCCCCGCCAGTGCCAGCACCGCTTGGGAGGGGTTAGGACCACAATTACACCAGCTGCAAACACAAAAGAAAAAAAAAAAAAAGTTGGCAGGGATCTCTGGAGGTCAGCTAATCCAAACCCCGGCTCAAAGCACAGCCAGCTTCAGAGGTGGATGCTTCCATCTCCAAGCACAAAGAGAGCTGTCTCACACAAAGAGAGCTCAATTGAGTCAAACAAATTTATAGAGGAGACAGGAAAGGCCAAGGCTCATTAAGGCTTGTTCCCCACCACGTAATCGTAAGAAATAGGATCAAGCAGATGTATCCCACAATCTATCTGATTATCCTACTCAGTGTTCAAGAAACCCCCAAGGTCCTTGCCAATCAGATAAGTGTCTGCGTATGTTTGGGCAGGCCGATGGGGACGGCTGAGGGAAGGGAATGCCTTTACCCAACTGCCCTTTGTGGGATTCTGCTGGCAGGAACAACCTACGGGTCTCTCCTAAGCTCCAAGCATGGCCCTAGCCCTCAAGCCAGGCAATATCGTCCATTAAGCAGGAGAAATACTGAAATAGGAGCCCAGCTCAGCCATTCACCGTGCTGCAGAGGAGGCCTGGGGCTTTTGGGAGGCATCAGACTTGCTGCATACACAGAGGAGACCTGCCCAGGTCTGGTGCTTCGTAGGTGCCTCTGCCCATGCACACATACTTGTGCCTGCAAAATTCCCCTTCCAGACTTCTCAGTCACAGAGCCTGCTGCTCAAGGAGACAGATTTTCTCCAACAGGAAGGCATTTTCCATTCGGGTCCCATACCGCATCTCCTCAAAGCACATATGTGCTCCTACACACACACTATAGTTTCACGCACTCACATGTTAGCTGTCCTACCTGGTGACCACAGGCCTGCAGAAAAAGGAGACAGCATTTGGACAGTGGTTTGAATTCTTTCTCAGCTGGAAGAATTCACAGAAAACAAAAATAGTTTTTCTTTTAACATTCTTTGTACTGAGCGCTTGGATAAGCCATAAGTATCTTGGCAGCAAACCAGTTTGGTACAAACACAGAACACCAGAACACAATGCAGTCATCACAAAGCCACTGCTCTGGGCCAGACAGTAATTTTCCCCTTTGCACAGGGCAGGCCTCCAAAGTCTTTATGCTACTACATTCAAGTCCATCTGAATTACACGATGTGTTAAAAATGAGGATTCATGCATGGTAACAAAAATACCTATCATTTCTGGGCTACGCAGAAGGGCATACCATGCACAAAGGTACTAAAGAAACATTTGTGAAACAATTGAGGACTTCGGAAAAGGGAAGCCTTGACTTATTCCTCAACTCAGACCTCTAACAGCATCCTCAGGTTGCAAATCAAATACGTGATCATAGAATCGTTTAGGTTGGAAGAGACCTTTAAGATCATCAAGTCCAACCGTTAACCTAACACCGCCAAATCCACCACTAAACCATGTCCTCAAGATGACATGGCGATGACAGAAGGAGACGGAAAGACTGGTAACAAAAGCATCCAACGTGTTTAGGATAATTTCTTTCAGGATTAAAAAAAAAAAAAAGAACATGCAGGAAATCAGGAAAAGCAAACATAACAACAACTGAGAGCATATTTTCCACTTCCATACGCCAGTGAAAATCCAGAGCAGCCTAGTCCCAAACCCCAAAGGCATTATCTTCACACAGGTAGCTGCCACAGGTCACCACTTAAACAGGAAAGATGCTCTTGTCTGTAAGTGCCAGAGTGGGACCCTGGAGACAGGAGCTCAAACCCTGCTGCAGCCATGGGTGCCACAAGTGGTAAGTCACTTAATCCCTCTGCAAATGAGGGCCGTTACTTTCCTTTCTTTCAGTAATGTTTGGCACATAAAACCCAGGAACGACAATCAGGCATTAAGAAACTACTATAGTAAAGGCTGTATAGGCACTAGATGAATAGATCTGTCTCAGACCCCGCAACCATTACAGTATGAAATAGGATACAGGAGGGGGAGCAGAAAGCATGCGTGCGCACACACATATATATCTGCCCCATTAATCCAGCAGGCTGCAACAGGATAAAAGGCATGTCCAACAACTCCAATCCTGCTTGCACAGCAGTGAGCACCCTCCCAGCGTGGAAGGGAGGCACTGCTGCAGTACATGTGGGGGAGTGGCCGAGCCAAGAGGCACCTGGAAGGTCTAAGAGCTAGTTTTGGCAGCGTACTTTGGCACCAAGTGCCACCCACTCAGCTAGTGGCCAGGAGCTGTCTGCCTGGTACCCCCATGGGACACAGAGGGCTTGGGGATGCACGTGGAGAGGAGCCAAGACAGCTAAGCCCTGCAAAAGACAAGGGGAAGTCAAAGCCATTGAGGCACTTCCCAAGCCATTCAGAGTTAGTGTGTTGGCTGCTCCTGCCTTCTACACACCCCAAAATCTGTTATTCATTGCTCTTCATCTCACTGCCAGGTAGATGAATCAACTTTTCAGGGACTGAACATCCTCTGTTCTCTCTGAGATGTCTGAGTCATGGACACCAACTGAAGTCCTCAGATCTTCAATTCTCTCCTTACCTTCCTGCATCTGAAACGTGACAGCCTCCAGCTTCTCTTCCCCATGGAAGTCTTAGTGACCTGAATTATTTCCAGTTTCCCACTTAACACCCGTGGCATGCTTTTCTTCCAGAAAGCATCTGACTCAGCATGAAACTATTGAGTCAAAACCAGGAGCCTGAGAAGGTGTGCTCTAGCTAGCCAGGGCAGATGTACAGACGCACGGTGCCTTCCACATGCCCTGTCCTTCCTGCCACCCCCTCATAGCCCCCAGCCGCTCATGGCCAGCAACATGCAAACACACAAGCACCCACCCCTGCTTGGTTGGTCTGTCTGAGCTGACTTTTAAAGCAGCAGGTAACAAAAAACCCCAAATAGGTATATATTCCTCCAAATCTTGAGCGTATACTCTGAACCATCATCAATGCATTTATTTCCCCCCGCAAGGGAAGGAGCTTGGATGATGGCAGAGGGAAGAGGGGATATATGGCAAGTGGAGTCTTTGTTTTAATTGGCTGCTGTTAAGAACATTAGAAGGATGTTTGAAGGAGAATGATTATGGGCAGAGTGCAGAGGAGGTAATCAAAGGTGTCCGACAAACTGAATTTATGATGTGGCTTAGCAATCCATCACCTGGCTATCATTCCTACGTACATACACATACGTAAGCCTCAAAATATATTTAGCTTGGGGGGTCTGGAAAAAAGCAACTGTTCTTGCAACCCCAGCTAACAGCAGTTTGCTCCTTATAACATTACAGAAACAATTTATTTCAAATCGGGGAGGGAAATCAGTTCAGATATAAAGGATAAATTGTTTTAAATTCTTCTAAGTGTGAAGACAACTTTGTTTACTAAATGCATACGAGGGAACATATGCGTACAGCATAAACTCAGCAATGGAAATTTGGCTCCCTGCAATTCCCTGTGATATAGATGCATTTTTTCCAGAGGAAGTCCAATGGTCTCGTTTGTTTTCACCACTAATAGAGGAGTTCAATGAAATTTTCTATTGGGAAAGTCTAATGAGGTCAGAATAACAGAACAGAGTAACTAGGAAGGAATGTCCTTGCATTTTATTTTTAGAATAAGGATAAAGGTGGGGCCTTGCAAGAGGCAGGGGATGGGCCTGTTTTGGCACACATGGCCAGGCTGGAACGCTTGGTCCTGTGAGCTTGAGGGGGTTTTTGAGCTTATTTTTGCAACAGCGAATCCCTTGCCGAAATCAGCAAGACGACAGTGGAAGGGTCTGGCTGGGAGAAGAGCAGAGCGATGCCTGGGGGTGCACGGACAGTCTGGGCAGCAGCAGCCCTGGGGCTCCTAGCCACACTCCCCTCCTCACCCTGTTTCCCTCTCTTTGCAGGGAAGGTGAGTGCCTTCAGCAGCTCCGCTGAACTGGAGATCTCTCTACTTCTGCACATTAAAGGGAATCCAAGTTACAACAGGGTAAGTGTTGTGGAGGGAATCAGGAGCAAGAACAGCCCAGCGCAGCAGCACAGGGGGCACATGGTGCTGCAAAGGGAGCAGCCAGCAGTACGACAGGGAACAGGATTTACGCTGTTGTTAAGGCTGGATGTCAAAACTAAGTGAGACAGCCTCAGGGAGTGAAGAGATGGGCCAGAGTAAGGCTGTGAAAATGAAAAGGAAGGAACAAAGCTAAATTAAAAAAAACCAAGGCAGAGCGGGAAGTGGCTTGACTGGGATAAACAGGTAAGGAGGAAAAAGAGTGCATTCAAGAGCAAGCAGGTCGTGGTCTGTTTCCTGGCACCAGCTAATCTGATTGGCACAGAGATACAAGAAACAGAGGCTTAAATAGCTCATGGGAGCAGATCTTCAGCTGGGGAGAGCCATCATCACTCAGCAATTAACTCCCTCGCAAGCTCTGCCCCTAAACCCGAAGCGCAGAGCTGACCCTGCTGAGCATAGCCAACACAGAACAAAGGAGAACAAAATGAAGCATCTTTGTAAGGGTTAACAGGCAGCAGAGAACAAGCTGTTCCATGCATTCAGGTCAGGAAAAACAGGACTGGGACTTTACACAGGCACCATGCACACATTGCTGTGCCAGGATCACCAGAGCTCAAGCGGAGGAGCAGCCAACTATGCCCGCTAGGAATGAGACTGCAAAGAGCTTCACCTTAAAATCCGCAAGGACAGAGTTAACCCAGGGGTGTATCAGCTGGGGGTATAGTTTAGGGAGCATCAAGGCATCCAAGAAGACTGGAGGCAAGCATCTCTGCTCTGCTCCTTGATATTCTCTCTAGGAAAGGAGTAAGGGAAGGCTGAGTAGAGGGAAAGTGTGCGGGACAAGGTGCAAAGCACCCTTTCACCCCTCTTCTGCTGCCCAGAGCTGCAGGTCTCCTACTTGTGCTGAAGATGTAGGTGGAAACAACCCAGGAGACTGGAACCAGAACCACAGGAATGGTCCAGGGATGGCAAAAAAATGCTCCTTGACAGGCAGTCATGGGAGGCTGGACTTGCCCTCCAGCATGCAAGTCCTCAGACACGATGTTTCAGAGTGGTATGTTGCCTGTGAGTCCTTCCTCTGCTCCCGTCCGCAGGCAGGTGTGGGCAGAGTGCAAGCCCCCCGGGGCAGCAGGAAAGTGGAGTAACAACCCTCCTTCCAGCTGGAGACAAGGAGCCAGCAGCACCCACAGATGCCCAAGAGTAACAGCAAGGCAGACATGCACAATTGATTTCCCACCCTGATGCTTTCCAGCCTCCCACTATTTCTAACTCAGAGGACCTCCTGAGCCTCTTGTGGTTTGCCTGCTCACTATTCCCCAACCAACTCCTCGCTTAGTACTTGCCCAGTCTCCCCAGCACTTGTGCAAGCTTCATGTGCCCACAACACCTTTTGGCAAGGACCTCTACAGCTCCACCATGCCTCATGTGAAGGAGGAAGATCTCCTTTGGAGTCCTTGGCCACAATCATTCCCTTATCTCCCTGCCTTCCCCCGGTTGGTTTTATGATATGCTGCAGACTGAGCATCATATGTTCCCAGAGACATATCCTTTTAGGGACTTCCAGTATCAGCGATGAAGTTAAAATCTACATACAGCAGTTTACAAAGCTTATTTTCCTCTTAGATAAAGGGGAGGGTCAGGGTGACACAGAGTAATAGTGAGATGAAATGCCACAATTTTCAACCTTTTCCAGGAGCTCCATGCAGCAAGTCTCATTTGCAACCCCAGACTTGGGAGAAAGCTTGCAATTAAAAAAATTAACAGTGACCTTGAATACAAGGGCTACAATTTAACCAACCTGCATTCAGGCTTTGTTAATAAAGAAGCTCTTCCGTAGGCTACAGCACAAAGGCACTTTTCCAAAGATCAGGTTACCTCTGCCCAGCTACGCCACGGTGGAAATTTTAGAGACCTTTATATACAAGCTCCAAGAGAGTGCTCCTCTGCAGACACCTCCCTGCCTGCTCTTCACCCTCTGCTCTGCAAGGAGCAAGGTGAGCTCAAGCCTGGCTCAATCCATGGGTAAGGCAGGGCTTGCAATTAAGCAATAACGATCACAATCACAAGGCATTTTCAAGGGACTGATGACCAACTGGGTGGGGTTACATTACAGTGCATTAACCTAATCAGCATTTAAACCTCAGGAACTACACAGCAGAGGCTGCCACCGGGATTATAAAACAAAATGAGAACATACTCTTAAAACATGCGTCTTTCAAGGCTCTGGAGAGCCTTACAGCTACGTCTTCACAGATAATCACATCACAGGTACAGGACAAGGTTAACAAATAAGTGCCCAGAGCTAATGAGCCAGTTTATTCATCTCATCTACCAGAGAAGTGTTTTTTCCCCTCCATCCTACAGTAGCGTTACCTTGACAGGTCCAGTGCCCACAGTAAATGCTAGGTCTGTCCCATATTCTGAATTATCCCTTTAGGGATGAGAACAAAGATACATATTCGGGGAATGGATGCTTCCTACAGCTTCCTGCACAGCTCGCAGCATCAGAAAATTAAGCTGACTGGAAGAGCAAAGCCTGATGCTGCCCCTAAAGCAGAACTTGTTTAGTATCATTACTCATAGGCCAGTTAAACTAGGGAGTTGCTACTCTGGAGCCTTTTCTGCTTATTTCTTTATGGATTATAGGGCAAGGGAAAAACACAAACTTCAAAGAAATGTCCCGGCAATGCCATGTGCCCTGGGACACCCCATATATCCCACTGGCAGTAGCGCTGAGCCTAACTTCACCCCTCTCCTTAATCGCTACTCTACCTCTTAACAAAACATTGATTGCATGCCTTTGCTCTTACTGATTAGCTGGGATACCACTGAAACATGGTGGTGGCTGATAATTAATATTTTTAACTCTTGGAAAGTGTTCTGTATGGCAGTACTTCCTGCTGGGGTGGGTTTTAAGTGCTGTCCTCACTCCTCTGGAAGGCTGACTCACCAACACGAGGAGCTTGGGTGTAGATGTCTGTGCATGTGGATGGACCACGGTCTCAGAAGTGCTACCAGGGACCTATGAGGACAAAATGGTCTCATCTTCATCCAGGCAGATGTTCAGCACTGCAGCATGGATTCTGCAGTTTTCCCATCATTCTGCTCTTTTTGTGGTTTTAGTTGCTAGTTCAGTGTATCCCCCAAGCTCCACACCATTTCTGCCCAGCCAGGGGCTCTGCCTGCAGACAGGAGGGTTCTTTTTGTCTGGATCTTTGTTCTTTCAACATCATCTAAATATCACTCCCTTAACACCTGATTTAATATTTCAACCCCTTTAATTACACACAGTGGAGATTTTATCGGAAATCTGATTATTGTTTGAAAGTCTGAGCATTTCATCCCAGCCTTAGAATTGATCTATCGACTGCTTTTAAATCTCCCATTTTAATTTAGCATTTAACACTTCACACCCGCATTAATTACATTTCCCATGATCAATGTCAAACACACACCATCTCTAGCCCTCTCCTGATAGAAAGGCCTCAGAGACCTTGCTCTGCCAAAACTCTCAAGATAGCTTTGCTCTTGAACATGGGCATTTACGGGGTTGATCTCTCCAGGGAGAGAGGAAGATAAAGAAAAACCCATGAAAAACAGCGGTACTCAGTAAGTAGCAAGGTTTACTAAGCAACACCACCGGCACACATGCGCAGGCGCAGACCTGGCCCCGGCAGCGGCACGGGGACTGGCCTGCTCCCAGGACATGGGGAGCGGAGACTCCAGCCAGCTCGCCATCCATCTGTCCTACCCTCATCTCGGTTGGAGGGGAACCAGGCTCTGATGCGGGGAGCCACCGTGTATAGGCTCCATTGTAACTCCTGCCCACGCTGAGCAGCGGGTGAGCTGGGCTTGGCCTGTCCAAGAGCTGCACACAAGCACGGGGGCACGGGAAGTGCTGACGGGTCCATCAAGGAAAGCAAAACTTTACCAGCTCAGTATCTCCCGGCATTTAACGTGCACAGTGCTTGTGCCAGCCTGCAGGTCTAGGTCCCTCTGCTTGCCTTGCCGCAGCACAACATGGAGCAGCACTTCTCCAGTCCCTGAGTGGAGCAGATCTCTCATTAGCAGACACAAACTGCACAGACTAATTAAGGAAGATACCCATCATGTTGCCTTTATATGCAGCCACTGCCAGCTCTCAAAGGTGGCTGCTATAAGGCACTGGAAAGGTCCAGCTTCGCCAGAAAAACAGTACCAGGTTTCCTTCTCCAGGCCATGGGAAGCAGAACTGGAAGTGCTTGAGAGGGGTCGGGTGCTCCTCTTAACCTGTCTACAATGCGTTTGTGTCTCTGTGTTGAAACCAGAAATGGAAGAAGATAGCATCCCCAGCACCGCAGAAAACAGGAATATTTGTCCCTGAATAATTTCTCTAGTATATTAAGCACAAGTCATTCTTATGCAAAGGCTGCCCTGTTACAGCTACCAAGGTCAATAAGACCTTGCTTTATTTGCTGCATAAGGGCTGGCTGCGCAAGTTTTACCTTGTACATATTTTTTCCATGTGTTCTCTTGTCTTAGATTTCCCTGCTGCTAGTGCCTACGCATCTTGCTGTCTGTTCAGTAGGTCATGCTACCTTCTCTGGCTGTTGATAATAACTACCCAATATCCAATCCTCCAGAACAGTCAAAATTCCAGCAAACTGATTCTTACGGTATGTTTAATTCAAAAGACACCAAGGACAATATTGAATAACAATTTTCAAGGAAAACATGCTCCACAGCTTTTGCTAACAACATCAATATGTTTCTATTTTCAGGGGGTCTTGACCCGCTATCCACTCACACAGCCATCACTGTTCACATTCTAGTATCTACATACAGATGATTTTTTTGTGCAAGGGCTGCATTCAACCAAATGGCACTGCCTGCACACACAAGCTCTGGATTACAATACCAGGGAGTGTAGATTTCAGGAAGCAGCCAAGTACTGAACAGCCTGGATCTAAATAGATGCCAGGATCTGAAAATAAGGCCCTGTGCTTTTTAAACTGCAGAGACATTCTTACAGAATACAGCCAATGGTTATACCTAGACTAAGGACTGTTCCTCTACCCAGTTCACTAAATCCTGTGACATTGCAGGGGGAACAGTCAAATTTAGATATTTGCACAAGAAAGAAAAGTAGTATTTTGAAACTGTACAACATCATGATACTGCAAAAGGACTCAAATGTCAAGAAACTTTAACCCAAGCAGTCCCTTTGCAGAAGAACAAAGTTAAGTGCCCTACCTGACATCAGTGGCCAGGTGGGAAAACTTCACAACAGCCTGCCCTGCTCAGGAAGCATTCTGCCCTGCCCCAGCCCCTAAACCCAAATCAATGGGGACATGGCAAGCAAAAATGTCCAACACCTCCCCTGATCTGCCAGGAGCAGTGCAGCAGAGTCCCCCAGTGACAGTAGTTCTTCTTTCTTACTGGTTCATTTCAAGCTACACCTCACCACACTTGATCTACCACAGCAGCATTCGGTGACCAGCTCTTGCTTATCAGTGTCTGATGCAAACAAGCTTCCAGCTGGCGAGATCTGGTCTGGTGAGAACAGCAAGCCAGGACTCCAGCCGAGGGCTCACACATCCTTCTTCCAGCCCAGAAACCAAGTGGGTTTGGCTGTCTCATTTTGCCCCTCTGACGTTGCTTGAACCTCGTTCACAAGTTATGGTCAATAACATTAATGTCACATCATCCTGAGTATCTGCCCTGAGGACTACAAGCTCCTCAGGGTAGAAACCCCTTCCCTCTTTATTCTGCAGCAGACTCTGACCTTGGTAGGACCCCACAGCCATTGCTGTAACACAAACCATCATTCAAGCTTAACACACATACTGGTGCCAGAAGTCTCTCAACTGGAGACCGGCAGCATTACAATGGGGCTGCACAGAGGGGTTAAGCAGCACTGCTGAAAAGGGATGCGAACAGGGACTTCAGGCTCCGAGCAAGCACTCTGCCATACGTGCAGCTCAAAAGGTTAGCATCACTTGTGAGCAAGAACTGTCTGGCTGAACGTACTGCCTTTGTTAACTGACAACGGCTACATGATGGAGTGGGCTAATTAACTGCATTTTACTTTGGGGGACCCAGGCTTAAATCCTGGCTCTTGTCACAGCTGAAAATGAATTTAGGGACTACAATGAGAGCCGAGATAATTTATTTTCTACAAAATCATCAAATAATTGCCTGTCTCCTGACAGAGAGGCCCAGAACTCTATGCAAGGGCACTAGTGCTTATGCTGTTATTTCCCCAAGTATAAAAGTTATTAATGGATTGATGTGAGCGGTCATCACAGCTATCAGTGCTGCTTAGCTGGGCTGAGCACCTGAATGGGAAGAACCTCGCCATGCAACATGGTGTGCGCTTCACGATGCAGTGCTGGGCAGGTTTGCAGGTCCTACAGGGAGGGAAGCCATGCCTGGCAGGATTTAAAATTAAATTTTCATAGAGATTCATCTATCCCTTAAATTTTGAGGGTCGAAGCGCAGCCCTGGTGTAACTCTAGTTACTTCACTGGAAAACCACCAGGACTGGTTGTGGTCCAAGGGAGCTGAGGGTAATTTCCCCACTTCCTCACGGCTGAAGGCCGCCCAGCAAAGCCCGTAGGGAAGTGAGTACTTTCCCCATAAAGTAATCCTCTATTTTTATCTTGCTAAGAGAGTTTTTCATTTAGAAACTAAAACTCCTGCTTCTGGGAGAAGCCAAGCACCCTTTTCCTTTCAGATTTTTACCACAGAAGTTTTCATTAAATCAAATAAACCATTTTTCCACTGAAAGGAATCATCGTGGAAAAATCAGAACAACAGACCAGCCCCTGAAGGTCTCCAAGCAAGAAGTACAGATAAATTGCATTCCTGACTCTGGCAGCAGCATGCTCCTTCATACTACTCTTTGCAGAGTCACCTCACCCCTCTGTGCCTCAAGATCACCCATCCCAAACAATGGAGATCCTTGGTGTCAAAGCAGTTCCGAGAGCAACATGCTCAATATGTAACTGAAGCAGCAGCTAGTGATCACGAACCACAGTTTTGGACACAATATGCTGTTCTACTACAGCACAGGGGTTATTGCTTCTGAAGTGCCATCATCCTCCTCTTTCCTCCTCTCTCAGCAAAGAGAGAGTCTCCAGCATCCTCAGCCACCAGCACAACTGAAGGTGGGCAGGAAGACACAACAGAGGTCAAAAAGAGCACAGAAACATTTTCTGAAGCAGCCTTCGGCACATAACACTCAGCAACCCAGCTCAGCTCAGCAATACAGCACCTTTCATCTGCACGAAGCAAGAGACCCAGACACTTAACCCTGTAACACAACAAAGCGAGGGGTGGGTGTTGTCTTCACGGTAGGGTTTTACAGCAAGCCAAAGGTTTGTGTGGAAGGCTTTCCTTGAACTGCAGAAGAGGAAAGCTTAAGTCAGACTTCTATCCAAAAAGTCAGACTTGGGGTGGGGGGGATTGGTCAGAAGACATCCATGAGCTGGGGAAGAAGGGAGCAGCAGCCACAGTGCTCTGGAGGCTGACAAAGAACCCAGGGACCAGGAGGTCCCCAGTCCCAGGCAGGGCAAGATTCCCAAGGCCAAACCAAATTCTGCAAGTAAGGGCCACGCGTCTCCCCCCACCGCTATCTTTAAATCCTCTTTACTCCATGGAGCTATTCTCCACCCTCCTTCCCTTTTAATCAGGCCTGACCTACAGATGTCAGCCTCATTTCGGCTAAGTCAACACAACTGCCACATCTAGGATGCTGTTACAGGAAAAACCTTACTTACACTCTTGGCTGGATTCCAGAGTCTACTTCTTGGTCTAGACCTGACCTCGTTACTCTTCTGCAAGCTTAATCCTTTACCTTAAGGGCACAGCGAACACACAGGGACTCCAACGTGGGCCTGTCTATGCTCAGTCTCCCCTTCAGCCTGCAGAGCCAGGAGACTCTTTTGATCATGCTGCACAAACACTGACGATTATTGACGGGAGGCCCCCTCAGAACTGCATGTTCTTCAAAAACATTCAAGAGCCAAAAAGCCAATGTGAAACATGCGCTTTATGTTCTGCAAGGTAAACCTCTACCCTAGAGCTTACCCAACAGGACACAAACCTTCAATCAACAGTCCCCAAAGTTTCCTCAGATGCAGCCCTGGCCTTGCACCGAAACCATAGCCATATCTGATACATCCAGCTTCATCTAAAGGTTAGAATAGAATAGAATAGAATAGAATAGAATAGAATAGAATGGGTTGGAAGAGACCTTAAAAATCATCTAGTTCCAACCCCCCTGCCACGGGCAGGGACACCTTCCGCTAGACCAGGTTGCTCAAAGCCTCATCCAACCTGACCTTGAGCACTTACTCATCCTTCAGCAGAAACACAAGACATCAATACAGGACACTAATTGAAGACAAAGGATTTCAACCAGCTACCACGTCACCCTCCAACAGCACCTTACCAGGCACAGCCCAGCGACTTGCTGCAACGGTACAGCCAAAGTGAGAGCTAGCTTATGGCTCTTCCAGTATGTCACACTCGGCGTGTTCCTTGCTGTCCCCACCCCGCATGGCCAACATGCAGGAGTCACAGGCTGGAGATGGATGGACAACAGCTTTTCCCATCTTGCCCAAACACATCATATAAACAGGGTATCAAGACTGAGCGGGATCTGGCTCATGCACTCCACCTCGTGACCCAAAAACCTCGACCTTGGTCACATATCTATAGCAGCAGTGGAAATATCAACCTGCAAATGAGATATTCGCAACTAATCTGCTATCAGTTTATTCCGAGAAGGCAGCTAGCTGTGGATTCAACCTTCAGGCAACAACACAGGTGTTTCTTGGCTCTCAAAGACATTCGCACAGTGTTTTCTTTAAGTGTTTGTGGGGGGTGTTTAAAACCCCAATTATCTGTATCTGACACGATGCTGAACCAATACTCTCCTGGTTCACAGGAGCTATAAAAAAAACCCACCACAAACATTGAGGCTAGCAGGTGCCTCCGGATCAAATCCTCTGAGCTCTGAAACGGTCCTTGAATGTGTGCTGCAAGAAATCCTCCATACAGATGCACCTTTCATATCACAGGAGGAGGAGGGGAAGGAGAGGAAAAGAGATTAAAAAACAAGACAAAAGCCAGATCCTCAGGTAACAGAAAAATCAGAGATGCTCCCTCCGTTTACACTACCATGGATTTGAGCCAAAGGTGCTTTTAAAGTCCTTTTATGAAATATTTTAATCTGCCTCCCTATTTGCTATGAGTGCAAGCTAGGCAGTGCTTTTCAGAAAAATTATTTATTCAGTTTTACAGTGACTAACCTGAATTTCCAGACTGTTTCAAAAGAAAAACTGAAGCATTTCTTTACAAAAGGCAAGGAGCATTAGGCTGTTTCTCCCCTTGTTTTTCCTTTTCTTTTTTCCTCCACCCTTCATCTGAAACATCTCTACCTCTCATCTAATAAATAAACAAATGATTTATCTTTCCACCAGAAAAATGCTCTTCCCTTCACCCCCATGCCAAAAATGCACTGACAATTTTTTCAGGTTTTTTTGCTGAAGCCACCCAAAGTGGAATAATTTTTTTTTTTTTTTTTTTCCTTAAATTGATTTTTCAGTTTAGCCACCTACTTGAAAAAACAGCTAGCCTTACATCGCTGGCTGCAGTCTTACAGCCTGGAATAAACTGAACACGAAGCTGAAAGCGTGGGATTACCACTGGCTTGGCATTAGTGGGGCACCCTACGAAAAACATCCACAGTCAAAAGCAAATCACAGGGTCAGTGAAAGTGGCCACACTGTTGCATGAACTGCCTCAATGTTACTTCCCAGATTAAAGAACAGAAAGTAGCAGCACAAAGCTTAAATTAAATACAAGTAAGGCTCTAATCCAAGTCCATGAAATGAAGGACCAGTTCCAAAAGGCACGGACTCACCGGGATGCGCTTCTGGCACCCAGGGGAGGTGTCCTGGGGACGGGGAGCCCAGGTAGCACACGCCTGTCTTCACCAAGGCGCCGACTACGTGCCTGCCGCAGGGGAAGCTATGTCACACAGTGGGTCCGGTTTGAGGCCCTTACAACTGTATTTCATCACGAGTAAGCTCTAATTCTGGAAGGCGGAGGGCAGATGTGCATTTTCTTGTGTGGAGATGCCCTCTACTCAACCCAGCCTAAGACCTTCACTTACGCGAGGCTGTGATTAGGGGATTCAGGTCATGAGCAAGCAGATCTCATGCTTTAATTCTCTCTTTCTCATTCCGGTTGCCTGAATCTCCAGGATGAGCAACATCACATTCTTGCAGAAACCTAAGCAAACTCGCATGCAGCAGCTCTCCCCCTCAGAAGAGGGAGATGTATGAAGTCGATCGTGATAACCTCCCACCCGAAGGTGTCGGATGCTGCTGCTGTGCCACGGCACTCTCTCCTCACATTAAAGGCTCAAAACAGCAATCTTAAGGCCAGTCTCACCTCTTTGTCTCCACAATCCAGCTAACAATACTGCATCAAGTACATCAATACTCTTGCATTTGTATCTCCCCGCCGGTACACCCCCCAGAAAGATGTCCATCCAAAAATAAAGCAGCCTGCACTCCCTCTCACTCTCCCAGCTCAGCGAGGTTCCTCCCGAGACCACCCTGCTGAGAACCACTTTGGCAACGTACAGGTTTAAGACCACTCTAAAACCGGACACACCCCCAATATCACACTGCAGCCCTAGTTCCACCCTCCTGCAAGCATGACGCAGGATCAGACCCTTGCTAAGTGATCTGGGACTGCAGTAACACACTCCCAGCATTGCGATTTATTTGTGGCAGCTTTCACTACCTGCAGATGCTGTCCAAAAATACAGAAGAAAAATTTGTGCTCTTGGGAGCCCATAGTCTAAAGGCAGAGGTCAGGAGAAACACTCTGTTCTTACTAATGCAGTTTTATGGAGAGGAAAAAAAAAAAAACAACCAACCAGTCAAGCCTGTATGCTTCTCAGAAGCAGATTATGGCTAATAATACAAAGATTACTGACATTAAATGAATTTAAATTCATTCTTCTATCATTCAGAATATTAAGTTTTTTACCTTCCTCCCAGTATCACTCCCATTTGTAGTCAGCTTCACTTTCTGCCTATCACAAAGATGTTATATTTGGACTATAATCACCATAATGGACTTCTCCCCCTCGGCAGTTTTGTTGTACTAGGCGTCTTAAAAAAAAAAAAAAAGGCATTTGTAGTGTTAATTTAACAAGCATCCTATCTTCCTTTTTTTTTTTTATTTTCTTTTTTTTAAGGTAATTGCTGCACAACTCTGCGAACAGGTTCTGTAGTCCTAATGGCTTTTTTTGCCTATCAACAGGCAAGGGGAAACTCCCACCGGCACAGCAGCAGCGTTACTCCTGCCGAAGGAGTGAGTGCTGCTCAGCCCAGGGCTCTGCCGGGGAGAGGGAGCCGACAGCGCTCTCCAGCCTGGCCACGCCGCAGCATCGCTGCACGTCGCAGGCAAAGGGGACCAATAAAAAGTGTCTGTCGCTGGTGACCAAAACTCGATTTTAAATTCAGGTTGCTCCTCGCTAACGTTTGGACTCAAACTGAAGACACTGCTCTGCGCCACCCCTCTAGGAATTTAATGTTTTTTAAAGCCAGCACCAGGAAACTGAAGATGGAGCACAGTAACAGGAGCAAAGTCAGCCACAGGTTTACCTTCAGGAGAAAAAACTCCTTTTGAAACTTAAAAGTTCCAGTTCAGCTGTAGGGTCCCTCTTCCCAAACTTCCTATTGACAAAGAAATATCTGAGGATGCTCAAAAGAAAGCCATCCGTCAAGCAAGTCACCAGCCATGTGTTTGCTGCTGAACATCACAAATGTTCGCACTAAAAGCTTTTCACACATGTTTGCATCTACATTTTACTGAAAGACAGGGAACTCCACGGCAAACAAACTGCAAATCCCTGCCTGTCAGCCCCAAATCTGGAGTGCTTGGCTGGGCTGTGGCCCCAAGCTCCAGCCTCCCCCATTTGCTCTCCTGATTCCCACATCGGGAAGGCAAGCCAACACATCCCCAAGCCCACAGAGCAGGAATCAGTGGGCAGCTACCTGAAATGCAGTTTGCAGTGAATTACTGTTGCACAGGATCAGTCTAATGTAACTGTCTTCTCCTTTTGCTTCAAAAAGGGAGTTACTGCTGGTAAAAGGCACCTGCCTTAGCTCACGGCCTTATGCAATGGCTGTATTAAGCATCACTCTTATTAATCTGTACATGACTATAATAGCGTTTTACTGAACTAAAAAAACCCCAGCACCTTGCAAAAGGCCATCAGTGACCAGCCCAGCCCCACCCATGCAGACACTCTCCTGCAGCCCTGGGCACCCTCCAGCTCCGCTTTCACCACCATTTCCAGCTGACCCAAGTACAGGCTGCATCATCCACGGTGGCTGTGCCCTCCCGTGGGGCCCAGGCCTCGTTCCTGCCCTCTCCCCCAGCCAGGACAAGCATTCATGAGACCGAGCACAAGGCAGAGGAATGAGGACAGCAGCAGGGAGGAAAGAGAGTGCACCTCTCGGAGGCAAAACCCATTTGAAGGGCATGAAACAGCAGGCTCAGCTCCTCATGGTGCCCATGGAGGCCAAGGGCACTCGGCACAGCCCAGGAGCTCGAGCAGCCAATGGATCTGCCTCGGCAATGCCGCTCTGTCAAGAGGCTTCCACGATTTCCCCAAATACACGCATTCCCCACAAGTTTGCTTCTCTCCTTGTGCGCACTGAAAGGCACATACATTAGAAACACCCAGGAGGAACTGGGTGCAGACCCTATGGTAGGGATGAATTCTGCAGCATTGTGCAACCAAACACTCTTCCCATCCAGGTCACCAGGTATCCCCCAGGTTGGCTCAGCAGGTGGAGATGCTCCAAGACCTGGGGGAAAAACTGTTTCTCATGTAAGCTGGCATGCAAAATGGTGTCATCACCCAACTAAGGACATCTAGGACTGACTCTACAGCTGGGCTGAATTTCCAAATCCTGGTATCTCTAGAGGAACAAGACGGGTGGCACTGTACAGAAAATAAATCAATCTGTTGTTAGATACACCAGAAACTTCCCTGTACCTTATGAATGGATCTCAGGGTCTTGTCAGAAGGATAACCTTCCACCTAACATAGGACACAGAATGAATTTGCCTTTCAGCAGCAGCATCCTCATTCCAACCTTGGTATCTGAGCATCAGCTACCGAATGCGTCATATTACAACACAGTCACCAGAGCTGGAAAGTCCCCAACCCAGCAGGTCTCTCCCTTCAGCAAGGCTGATAAAACCTCATGCAGAATCCACCCCATATGCCCTACTCATCTCCTCAGTCTCAGAAGAAACGTGGATCATAGCTCCTCAACTGACTGCTCTGAAGACCCTGAAAATCATAGTGAAGGTGGTCAGTTCCGAGTGAGAGCCACCCGAGCTAGCTGCCCTGGGCAGACAGGTCCAAGGGGGTGGCAGAGCAGGCAGGGGAGGAGTGGGGATAACCTGCCTGCACTTCTGACCAAGGTGGAGGAGGCTGGTCACATCCAGAGGCAGCAGGGGACATGTCACCTCACTGCAGATACGCAGGAGGGAAGGGGCTCGCTGGTCCTCCTGCAGGAGAGCAGCCCACTCTGGTTGGCCTTATTTACATGACCTGTAGCGTAGCTTCCTCAAGCACCCTGTGAAAGGTGCTGCTGCATTAGCCAGACCACGCCTGGGCGCTTGGGGCACAGCCGACATTCGCTCGTTACCAAGGCTATGCTTAACGAAGGGCACTGAGGTTGTCACACCGAGTGCTTCACTGAGTAATTAGTCAAGGCGAATTAATGAGTGGTGCACTTGGTCTGAGGAACAAGCCAAGGACCTAGGACGGAGGCATTCGTTTGTGGATCCAAGAGTCAAGTGCAAAGGCAACGCACAGATGCCAGTGCCCAAACCTGGGCAGCCTGTCCGAGGGCACGGAGGCACTTCACAAGACACCTCTGCGCTCTGGCTTCCTTGCTCAGATACAATGCCAGCATCTGGAGGCTTCAGAGAAGGAGAGACCACCTGTAACCCTATCGATGGCTCCATGCTACTGTTTCTTTTTTGTACCTCAAAAAATAACTTTACTCAAATGTATCTGAAGGTGCAATACAACCCCCCTGGGCCAGCACTGCTCATTACCAGTTACTTAAAAGAGTTCAGACTATATTTAAAAGGATCCCACTGATACCTGGTATGGCTATAAAAAGATCTATCCATCCTGACTTGCTGGCTGTAGACAGGGTAGGAGATCATACAACCAAGCAGCTTGATTAAGAAGAGTGAACAGCACTGATGAAGTTTTGACCAGATTTTGGGGAGAGAAACTCAACGCCCTTTTGCTGCCTCGCCCAGCCAGGCAAGAGCCCAAAGAGCCCAATGCTCTCTCCTCCATCAGTTTTGTACCCTACGGCCTGCGGTAGCACTTTGCGTGCTGTGGGCTACCCCAGCGCTCTGGAGAACAACTCCCAGCAGCAGCCCGGCAGCCAGCCATGGCTCAGAGCAGGCAACGCTCTTTGCAGGAGCCGGTTTTCCTTTACGGGGCAGGTTTCCCCATCAGTGAGCTGGGGACATTTGGCAGCTCGCCATTCCAGCCTTTAGGACCGCTTTAACGACCGGTCCATCAGCCTACACGCATCCCTCCTGACATTACAGCCCTGCGCAGCACAACCACCACCTCCCGCAGTCCCAGGACCTTTCACCAAAAGATCACCAAACGCTTCACAAACATTAATGAATTAAGCCCCAGCATCCCAATTAACTCCGGCAGCATTATCCCCTCGTGACCAAGGAGCACAGCAGCAGGCCGAGGTGTCCCCATCAGCCTGCAGAGGAGCCAGCCATGGCAGCCAGACCTGCCGGCTCGCTCCCTCTGCTCAGCTACAGACCTGTGAGCTATTTCAAAGGCTCTTTCCAAAAAAGAAAGAAAAGAAAAAAAAAAAGCTTTCTGTTTTCCTTGAAAAGCAGGTCTATGCAACAAAAAAGGTACTAATAAAGGTTTCACCATCCAAATTAAAAGTCAAAGGCAGCAATAAAGAGCCTCTGAAATATAAGAAACACGTTGTGCGCAGTGTGAAATTTATTGCTGCCTTGCAGAATGAAGCCAAACATCTTAATATGGAAAAACAGCGCTACTTTTGACCCAAACAGATTGGGAACAGGAAGTAAAAACAAATTACCCAGCTGCAGCCTCCCCGCGTTGTGAGCAGCCGCAGCAGCAGAGGAACCAGCGTTTCCTGCCCACATTTGCCCCGTCCGTGCCCGTCCGGGTCTGCACACCGTTTGCCCGGGGGCCAGTCCCACCTAAACCGGTCAGGGTTTGCTATTAAAGCTCTCGCAGGCAAGATCAGGCCTTTATCAAAGGGGAATTAGCTGGGGAGAGCCAGGGATACGGAGACTGCAGGAATAACCCCAAATGTTGCACCCATTTGCAAACCACACAGGGCCAGGCTCCCCTGTGAGGGGATTCCCCTTCTTCTGGTGGCTCTCTCGATTTTCACCAGCCAAATTCCTGACTCAGGACAGGCATATTTCAGGAGTTAATTTTGGGTTTACAGCATCATCACCAGCAAACCCTGAGAAATTGAGTCAAGCCTCAATTGGCTCAAAACATAATTGCATTTCTTTTAAATAATAGCTTTGTGTTACTTTGGTTTTTGTCAGTTGTTGGGGGTTTTTTTTGAGCTTATGCCTATTACATCCTAATTATATTTTCAAGCTTTCATTTGCAGCTACAGGAATAACCCAGAAAGACATACAGATGAGCTAATTTTCAAATCATCACTTGAGTAAGGAGCTGGAGCTTTAAAGAAAAGTGACAGATAGACCAAGGGACCTGCCAGAAAAAAACAAACACATGCAAAACTGATAGTCCAGCATCTCTTTTGTTAAAACTCAATGCCAGAGAGAATGGCTTTAAGACCTTAGCAGAGCAAATACTGAATATCATACATGTAATGCAACAGAAAATGCCATTTACACAAATGCTGTGACACAAAACAGCAGCTCAGAACCTGATATTTTGATTAAAACTCTGCGTTCAGAAAATCTTATAAGCATGATTTTTACAAGCTCAAGCAGATTTTTCCTACAAAATTTTAAAAGATTACATGCCAGGTGTAGAATACTTCATAAAGCAGAATAAGATTTTTGACTTGCGCGAATTTTTTAAAAAATAATAGCAACTGGCAAATTACAGCCATTAGTACAACACTGCCTCTGCAGCAGATTTATGCCAGCATTACCGAAAGCAGAATTTCGCCCAACATAACTTCTGGGTAATAGAGACGTCTGCAGAACCGAGGGAAAAAAGCACATAAGCACGCACAATCACACATTTTGTGCATTCCCATCCAAGACTTTTACAAAGATGGGTATTTTGTGCCACTGTTTTGCAAGAAAGTATCCTGAGCGTGCTCACGAGTATGCTCTCCCACACGCAGTGACCTCCAGGCCTACCTCATATTCTTTTAAATCCATCACCTCCATGCTCCTAAACGCTGCTTTGGTGGAGGGGTTGCACTGTGAGGAAGGAAACTCCCCCCCACACCCCCGTTATCACGCTGCATGAAATCCTCCCTCTGCCCTAGCAACCTCCCACCAAAGAAATCCAAGTTTATCACGCCAAGGAAAGAACAATAAGTGGGAGTCCGAAAAGGCAGTCAGAAGTGCCGCCAAAAAATCAGAGCTCTTTCTCAAAAAAAGGCCCTCCCTTAGGAAGCCCGCCAGTCAAACCCGATCACGAGGCTGTTTTCCAAGGGTGAATAGAGTTCTTATTGACACAGCTTATGTCTGCAGCATGCAGCCCTCCGCAAGGCTTTCAAGAGCAGATCGGATTACACAGACACATTCTCTCTGATTTTATGCATTCAGAAGCCCTCAGACATAAAATGCCCAGCTCCAAAGGCCACTGGTTTTTCAGCTTGCTATCGGCCTACATGCTTTTACAAAAAAAGCAGGTGAAGAGATCCTGGCACCTTTACTTGGGCTCCAGAGGACCTCACCCTCACTGAGCAGGGCCATATAATTTGGAGGCCAAGCCACAGATTTGCTCCATGTGAGTAATCCAAGACGACTCATTCCCATGGTGGGTACTTAGCCTCGGGACGGGAGAAGGGAAAAAAATAAGTATCTGCTGACACCATTTAAAATGGGGGAAGATAACATCGTTCTGGGTAGACAATCCTTCCTGGAAGATAGCATGGAAAAAGGGGAGGCTGCACACCTTTTAAAAGAACAACACACACTGCCACAGCTTAGCAGGCAAGGGGTGCCCAGCTGGAAAAGCATCGCAAGCACAAATTCAGGTAAACCGTCTATCCAGGGACAGCAGTTTGCACACACAGAGGAACCTAGAGAAAATAAACTAAAAAGATCCATTTATACCATTTCTATACTTAGGAGGCACAATGAGGAACTCCATTCCAGGAGCAGACACACATACAAAGTCTGGGGTACCTGTGATGCTGCATTAAAGGTGAACAGAGAATTACAAAATGTTTTGTTATTATAAATGCTCCAGCTTAAAGACTGCGCTTCAGCAAGAGAGACAAGTCTGTGCTTAAATCATAGGACAAATTAGGACCTGAGCATTGCCGTAGAGAAGGATGGATGCACTGCCCAGAGGTCTGGAATACACTGGTTAAAAAGAAACTCACAAAACAGTCTAACAAGCAAACCAGTACATTACACGAGTAACTGGTTCCCTAGCACCTAAAAGGGAACAACTCCTGCATCAACTCATCCACACTGAATTGAAACTTCTCACTGAAATATTACATATGGCAAACACAGCAAATCAAGTAAGCTTGAGCTTCAGAGCTTTTAAGGGATTTTAAGAGCAAACACACACTGTTCAATAAAGACATCCTCTCCCCCCAGCTTACAGGCTGCGATCACTCCCCAACTAAGTGTTTCTATCATGTTGCAAAAGATTTTTTCTCCCATTTTTCCTGCTGGGTGCTCAGAGGCTGGACCTGTGTAACCCAAATGCGGGATGCCATGTCTGTCTGTGGCAGCAGTTCTTCGGTTGGATGTTTACACTCTGTTTTCAGAGCACAGCAAGAGGGCCACAGCTCCTATGACTACCTTTGGAAATTGAGATCTAAGCAAACTCCGCTTTTCAGTGCATGGTCTCCCTCTCAATGAGCAGCCTTGTGTTTCTAGTACTCATTTTAGTTTCCACACGTGACTTCTAGTATGTTCATGGACAGAAAAGCCTGCTCCTATGAAGGCTGTGTACTCTTTCCCAACACATCTGAGTCACACAATGGTTTGCTCCCCTGCCAAAGCCAAGCTCTCACCACCGGCGCGGCAGGGGTGTCCTGCTGCAGGCATCAGTCACCAAATCCTGACTGCAGATTCATCATCTTTACCTGTGCCTGCATTAGCCACAAAGAAAATCTTCATTTGCTTTCAGGCTCCTGACTAAGCTGCAGGCACTGGTGACTAGGAGAGCCATGGTTTGACTTGGACATGAAGAAAGACCCATTTGCAAGACACTAGCAATGCAGTTTTGCCCTCAGTTTAACTCGGCGTAAGCCAGTGCTGCTAAGAAAAACAGCAGCCCAGCCCCATCCTGTCCTGCCTGGGCACCCCAGGTCCTTACACCAACACAACTGTTTCTGTGGCCACACGGAGAAGGAAACCAAGGAAGCAGTGGTGGCTAAAATGAGCATAGCTTGCTTTCTTGTTATTCTGCAAGGTTATTTTTAATCCACAAAGATGGTGAAGAGACTGGAGGAAAGGACTGGAAGCAGGACCACTTCTTCCACCACAGCACCAGCTTCAAAACTGATTTGCAAGCTATACTGCAAAAGGTAAGAAAGACAACCTCCCCCCCTTTGCAGTCACAAGTTTTTAAGTCCCACTTTGAGATTCCCTTAAACTTACAGAACAGCCCCTCAAAACCTCAATTCTGGTGGTAGCACAAGTGCAGAACTCCAAGGTCCGTGTATTCATCTTGCTAAGATGGGGCAAACCCAGGAGAAAACTTCTATATCTGTAAAAATCTAAGAATAACTTTTAAGCCTCATGCCAGCCATTGCCCAACAGAGACAGAGGAGGCAGAGCAGGCCACCGCTGCTCATGAAGTGGAACTGGGCGCAAAAAGCACTAGAGAATCTTCTACATGGACGCGACACCCCAACACCCCAGACAGACAACTGCCCAGCATCCCTACTTGTCAGTAACGTTCCTGCGGCACGTGGGCCAGCACTGGGAGGGAGGAATAGCAGCCGAGGGAAGAGGCCAGTCCCACATCTGCTCCCTCGTTCTCCATGGGGATCCCTCACTCCCCCACAGCGGTGGGAAGGATGTGGCACTCTGACTTCTCCTGACCTGGACAGATGCTGCAGGAGGCTGAGTGGCACATAGAGGTTAATTTCCTTGCTGACCACCAGGTCTGCTTTGGACCCCTGCCTGTATATCCCAAACCGCCTGGAAGATAGCACCAGACCCGCTACAGACATACAGCTGTATACAGGCTGAACCAGGTGCATACGTCAAACTCGGCCGCTTCTGGGCAGGCTGACTTCACCCAAGAGCAGACTGCACCTTCTGCTGCTATAAACACATCCCATAATACCTAGAAGCTTCTGCACAGTCCATTGTCTTTCAAAGAGAAACACTCAAACACTGAAATAGCTCTGAAACTTTTCTGGGCCATCACTACTTTAAAATGACTTCATTTAAATATGTACCATGTCTATATATATACACACTCACACACCAAGGGAAATTAGCATCCGCGAGAAGGGCTGGTGCCCACACAGCGTAACTGCACAGCCGCCCAGGTCTGCCTGTGCCCGACTGTACCCACCACGGCTCCGCTCTCGTACAGCCCTACAGCAAACCCGAGCAGCTCGAGAGCCCCGCGAGGATTCTGCCCCACTGGCAGGAGCACACGAAAGACCACAGCCTGCGGGCTCTCCACCACACCACTTGCTAACACACATATTTTTGGGGGTATAGAGAGTGGTGGGGGCAGGGAAGTTTTAAGACCAAATTACAGAGTCCTTTAAATCCTTCAGTTCTGCACAAAGCTGAACCCCTAAGCCCTTCCTTCAGGAGCTCCCCCCTGCCCTCCCGAGCTGAGATGCATGATTTGGACCTTCATTTGTAAATAAAGCTCCAAGGAGCAGGACTGTGCCACGTAAGGCATTTCTCCAACCTGGAGAGCAGCACCATTGCAGCCTCCATGTACTACCTTAAAAGCAAAATACCCGCAAGGAGGACCCATAGGGGGAAAACATCTCTGCAACCCCATGGAAGCTGCTGTATGGAAACTTTAACTGCATTACTTCTGCTTCTGCATAATCCCAGAAGAACAAGCTTAATTCAGTCTGCTCCAACTCAGACACTCGATAGTTTCAACATGGTATAGACTATTACCTCGCTCTAATTACAGGATCACATTACATGTCCAACAACTCCTGCAATTTACTCTTGCCTGATACACCCCAGCTCAAAATTGCTCATCCCACCTCTCACTCCCATACTTTTTGGCATCCTTTGAATAAAGGCAGGGATACCTAGCAACATTTCAGTATCTGACACGCACGCACCCCAAGCCCCCCAAAGGTAAAGTCATTATTTCATTGCGGTAATGAAGGCAACGACTTTCACTAGTGCAGAACAAACTAGTTTTAGGCAAATAGCACGAACACGACACTACTGCTCACACACTTGTCTGTGCAAATGCATCACAGGATTACTGCTAATAATCACCAGTGCACAATACCACGAATTTGCACGTCGCTCCCCAAGCCAGGTGTTGATCTTGCACGGAGCCTATCCGTGCAAGAAAGGAGTTTTCAGAGAAGCAAAAGCTGCAGGATCAGGCCTTCAGAGTTTCACTACCTCAAAGGCAGGGGACATTCCTTACAGCAGCGCACGTCTCACCTTTGAGCTCAAAACTGCATCCGCAGCTCCTGCTGCCACGAAAGGGAAAGGTTTTCTGCCTGCAACCGTTCGCCCGCGCCTGAGCCGAATGCTAACAGGTCTCTTACTTGCGTCTCGCCTCGCCACTGCCTCATGCTCTACAGGGGAATATTTTGTTCCCCGAGCGGACGAGCTGTCCGGCCATCGCTCCACGATGATTCAGCAAGGGGGTGGCTCCCCGTCGGAAGGCACACCTACTGCGAACTGTCATACCACGGGGCTGGGTGAAAATGGGAGAAGTTGCTCTATCTATCATGGCTGCGCTTTCCGAAATGCGTAGACCTGGCCTGGTAGGGTCGAGGGGGACGAAGGAAGGGGGGGGGGATTTCCACCAGCAAACACATGGAAATAATTCAAGGAAATATCTCAAGGCTTTTAACTATGGCACAAGTAAATGAGGAAAAAAAAAAAAAAAAAAAGCCAGACACTTTCAGAGCCAGCATCAACTTCGCCAGGCTGTGTTCTTTGTTTCTAGGCAGACTCCAGTGCGGTGGCAAGAATGAACAAATGCGCATGTCTTCATAAGAGTCCAAAAAAAAAAAAAAAAAAGGAAAAAAAAAAATCCCCCCTCCCCTCCGGCCCCCCTCTCATCGCTGTAGCGGTAGGGGAGTCCTCCAGATAGTTTGTGCTGCTTTTTCAGAAGTAAAAGTCCGCTTCCACCCTGCTCTGAGCAGGCATTGCGCTACGCTACGAGGCGTTCGTGGCTACGACAGCGCCTGCAACACTTTCGGCTGCAAAAATTAGTTTTGGTGCAGGATTTTTTAGTGGGTTTTGTTTTTTTTTTTTTAAAGACCGAAGCGACACTCTGGCAATGCACCGCGACGCGCCAGCCCGCTCCGCAGACGCTCCGGCAGCCGGCGGAGCGGGGCCGCGGCCGGCCGGCCAGCCCGCCGCCAGCAGACAAAGGAGCGATGCGCCGCCAAGGAGCCGCGCCGGCACCCCCGGGCCAGCCCGCCGCCGCTCCCGGGACAACCGCCGGCAGCCGCCCAGCCCCGGCCGCGGGACGAACCCCGCCGCCGCCGCCACAGACGTGCCCCCCCGCCCCCCCCCCCCCGAAGCGCGCCAGACCCGTCCCCCGGCGCCCCGCGGCTCGGCGGGGGCAGCCGGTCCCCCGCGGCCGGGCCCGGCCTTACCTCAGCAGCGGCGGCGCTAGCAGGCAGCGGGCGGCCGCACCGTGCCACGCGCGGCGGCACGGGGCGAGCCACGGGGGCCGGTTTAGCGCGGGGGCCGGCTGCGCGCCGCCATTTTAACGCCTCCTGCCCGCCCTCCGCCCCCCCAGCCCCCCCCTTCCCCGCAGCGGGCGGCCACGCGCGGCGTGGAAATGCCACTCAGCGGCGCCCCCCCCCCACCCTCCCCTCCGCCCCGCCGCCGCCGTTACATTGACGCAGCGGCTCCTGGTCGCCGGGCCCGCCGTGGCGGAGCTAGCAGGGCAGCAGCAGCCGCCGCCGTCGTGGCCCCTCCGCCGCCTCCCGCCGCCGGGCGCACATGGTACGCTCCGGGGCCGCGCCGCGCCGCGCCCCGCCGGCCGCGCGCGCCGCCGCGCCGCCTGGCTGCTGCCATGGCAACCGGCCGGCTGCGCCGCGCCGAGCAGGCCCGGCCCGACCCGACCCGGCGCCCGCCCGTGCAGCGGCGCTGCCGGGCCCCGCCGGAGGGTCTCCTGATCGGCATTGCCCCTCCGGGCGCCCGGACAGCTGCGGGGTTGCCGCTGCCGCCCGCCGCCTGCACCGGCGTGACACGGGCGCCGGCCGGCGCACTGGAGGGGGAGCCGGGCCCAGCACCCGCACCTCTTCCCTGCCGCAGGACCCAAAGCCACCGCCGCACCACCCGCCCCCCGAGTCCGCCCTGTCCCCAAAGCCACCACCACAGCCACCTGCTGAGGGGCTGCATCCCCACTGTCCCCAAAGCCACCATCACACCTCCCTGCCGTGTCCCCTCTGTCCCCAAAGCCACCATCACACCTTCCCACTCTGTCCCCGCCGTCCCCAAAGCCACCATCACATCCCCCCACTGCTGCCGTCCTTATCTCCAAAGTCATCATTGCATCCCCTCGCTGAGGGGTTGTATCCCCTCTGTCCCCCAAACAACCATCACATCCCCCCAACCGCATCTCGTCTGTCTTCAAAGCCACCATCACACCCCCTCGCTGCGTCCCCTCCGTCCCCAAAGCTATCGTCACACACCCCCGCCGCAGAGGGGTTGTGTCCCCGCCAGGCTTGGCCACCCTTACCTGGGTAGTGGCACAGCTCGTCCACACTGCAGTGCTCATTTTCGCTCCTGTTTTGCAACAGAAAATTGCGTACGCCAGGACAGTCGCGAGGGAAAAGAGGCGCAATGTGAAGCAGATGAGAGAGTAAATCATAAAGCCGTCGTACACGTTCTGCATACTGCAAACGAGGAGCTAATTTCCTGGCAGCCGTCTTCAGGATGCTTCAAGTCAGTCTTTGCCAATGTGGCCCTTAAAAACCTCACAGCGTTCGGCTGCAAGCAACCCCACTCATTTCTGACTTTAGCATCTAATTCCTGCAAATACAGATATTTTAATTACGCATTTTGTTAGGGTGAGCTGAAAACAACCAGCAACTACCGGATCACTGAAGAAAACAAAGTCAATCACTTTTTTTTTTTTTTTTTTTAAATCAGTGTTTTATGGGATTCGGCAACATTTGCTGCATTTTGTCAAGCATGAGCTCAACCAGAAGCAGAAAGAAGCAGCCGAGGGTTGTTTATTGCACGCAGAGTGGCCCTCCCTGACAGCAGCATTAATGGAAATGACCGTAATAAAACTGCCGGTGTTCGTGGTCTGAGCAGCAAAGCGGGAGCCCTGATTTCTGCACCCTGTTCTGACAACCACTTCTTTGGTGACCAGGAGCAGATCCCTTTGCCTCTCTTCCTAGTTACCGCCACCGATTCATAGTTGAGATCAATTAGTTAATGTTTGCAAAGTCAGTTGAAGATGAAAAAGCATTACATACTGCTAATAAAACCATAATGATCCCACTGTTAAACATTAAACAGACAATGATGTGTAAAAAAACCCCCACATTTATGGAAAATTCCTCTTGCTGCAAGGACAAAGGATTAGCTCCTAAAAAAGGAAGGACGAACTCAAATTTGCATCACAGGATCGTGTTTCAGGGGTTTGGCTTCTGTTTATGTCTCTGCTACCGATGATCTATGTGGCCATGGGCACATCACTTGGGCCAGCAGTTGCTGACCCGCCTGAAAGTGGCAAGTTAATTGAGAGCTAGCCGAAAATCACCAGATGCTTTTGGAAAATGCTGGTCCTGATCATTTTGTGCCTCAGCTTCTCCGTCTGCTAAATGGGATGAGGACTGCAGCTGCGTAGCCTGATTTTTGCAGGCAAGATGAGACAGCAGCGAGCAGACCCTGGCAACACGGTCCTTAAAAGCCAGGAGAGCCATGCTGCTCGCAAGACACTCGCATCACACCGCAGTGCGAGGAATAAAGTGGGCGTGTGGGACTTCCTAGGAGATTTTTCTTGGTAATGAGTCTCGCTTTAGACGTAAAACCGGTAGCTGTGCCATTTGTAGGGCTCCGGGTTGCCGTATGTAGAGTAACGCATGTCTGATGCTCTGACCTGCAGGCAAGACGGAGGAGAGGAACCAGGAAAACCACGTTTGTCTGTACCTTTGGGCCTGCACAGGGCCAAATTCGTGGTGATGAGGCACCGGTGTTTCTGGCAGGGCAGAAGCCATGGGTGGGGATTTGCACAAGAGGAGCTCCAGGCGGTTTAGGATTTGGCACAGTGATCTCAGAGAGGAGAACTCCTCTCCAAAAAGAGCAGCCCTTTCACAAGGTAACCCTCATTTCCTCAATCGAACTGCCCTTTGCAAGGAGCATCCCTGAGCTGCAACAGCCTATTGCATCTTCCTCCTGAAATCTGATGCTACCCTGCTTTGATGGTGATCAGTTGTTGACTGCAGAGAAGCTGAATCATGAAACAGAGGTTATAAACAAGGTTATTTTTAACAAAGGAAATGAATCCCACATCATGCAGAAGTTGGAGCAAGGGACTGTCAGCTAGGACTCACAGGTCTCACTCCTGCCCTGATACTCTCCATGCCCTGAAGCAAATTACAATCTCTCTAACCTTTAATTTACCTGCTTGTAACATGGACAAAGCAGCAGACTCCAGTTGTGCTTTCTTTGTACAGCAAAGCTCCTGGTGTGACAGTAAAGCCGTGCCGGAGCTGCGCAGTGCCAGGGGCTGGCTTTCACTGTCGCCCAGCACCTTGCAGAGCTATTTTCAGCCATGCAAAATGCTCACACACAGTATTTCAACAATGTTCATAGACGTTTTGAATGCAGAGAGAGACTACCCAGTCTGATTCCCCTCTCCCGTATTTCACAGTCTTACATTTCAATTCCCACACGCAGCCCAGTAACTTCTGCTTCATTTCGCTCACTGAAAACTCAAAATAGAGAAGTTTCGTAGCTCAGAGTCTCCTGTTACATCCTTCAGGCACTGGCGTGCTGCAGGCTGTGCGTTGTGGATACCCAGCCCAGGGGGAGGGAAGACGAGTCTGGTACACCTACAGCTATCTGGGAAATTTCCTGATTGTACCACTTCTTATCTCTCTCCCACACTTACATTCTTCCCAGAAAAGTGTACTTCATTTTCCCTAGGAAAAGTGTCTCAACTCAGGGGAGCAGGGGACTGAGGCTGAGACCAGCCAGGCTTCCCCGCGCTGCCCGAGGAACACGAACAGCCCCACATACAGATCCTTGGGAACCTGTCTTCTCTGCTCCGTGCCTGAGTTAACAAGTGCTTTGGGTGTGTCTCCAACTTTGCATAGATAACTACTAAGGTTAAAGAACTGTAGCTTTTTTGAAAATATTTTGTAAATATATATATACTTATATATCTATATACGCACACATACACACACACATAAATTTATGAAATCTTTAGGAGATTGGAAACTTTCCTGCCGTACTTTATTTACAACCCTGCTAGGGCTCTTTGCTGCTAGAGGGGCTTACCTTTCTCACTCAAGTTTTCTTCCAGCTAAATAGTGATTTCCACATAGAAAATATCCAATAAAACCCAAGGCATCGATGGACTGGATCCAGAGGGGGTTCTGCTCCCACTGTGCATTCACTGGTGCAAAGCCCTGGCCCAGCTTCACCAGCCTGCTGTGGAAGCAGGCACCAAACCTGCGCACGCTCGGGACACACCAGCACTTGGCACAGGTGCCCAGGCACCTCCAGCGCGGCCGTGAGAAGTGGAACAGGACCAGCCTCGCAAGCCAGTTCCCTCTTGCAGGTGCCTGCAAGGACACGTGGCCGCGTGCCAGTGGTTGGAATAACCATCGCCCCGCGCTAGCTATGGGGCAGGGATGCTGCAAGGCTGCGTTAATTAGTGCTTGAGACGCCTCTGTGATCTATAGATGAAAGGTGATTTACAGCTGCAAATTATTGCTCTTCTTCATGTGAAGTCTATTATTTTCTGGTATCCCTCATTTTGACTCACGCCACGTCCCGTATTTGGTGCGGGGCAGGCTATTCTCTGTGGGTGGCCATATAGGTGCTTTACGTCTCCAGCTGGCTGAACGATTTAGAAGTGTGCGATCTGCTCACAGCATCCATTCTAGGTGGCCTGGCCGTGCCCATGCTTGGGTAACTTGGGCTGGGATTTGCACAAAACTACGGCACTTGGCAGATTGCTCAGCTGGTGGGTTTAGAGGGCCTATATTTGAGGCTGGATGCTCAGCTGGGTTGTGCACTCAACTCTGAACAGGCAGACGACCAGATGGGTGGACCTTAAATCCTGCCGCAGAGAGGAGAAACAGGAATATCCCAGACCTCTGTGCTTGGGGCTGCCCCAGGGAAGGGGAGGAAGCCAGAGAGGACCAGACAGGGGCCCCTCAGTCTCCAGCTTCTCATCCGTGTCCCAAAACCTCCTGGGCAGGAATTACAAAGCAGGAGAGTTTTGTGTCTTTGTCAGGCATCTGGAGGGAAGGGATATTAGGGTGTTTTTGTGAACAGCCCATGGATAGCGGAAGGAGCAGGTACGTTCGATGTCCTTCCTGCATTATGCACCATGGTATGCTCACCTCATCAGGCTGCAGCGAGCAAGCGACTTTTTGCTCTTTACTTCTAAATAAAACAGCAGAAAGTAGCATGTGGTGCCAGATAGTTGCAACGATGGAGGAAGAAATATCCCTGATACTCCACACTGTACAGGGCTGCCAAGCACACACATGCAGGAGGGCAGGACTGATGGCACCGGGCGGGCATGGCTGTTCAGGCACCGGGGAAATTAGCATCTGCAAACACTGTGACCCAGAGCAATTCCAGCATGGAGCAGGATTTCCTTCCACTGCACTCACCATGCAGCTCTCCACCTGGGAAGTAAATGACCACTCACACAAGCCAGCACAACGTTGTCACAGATTTTTATAGTTGGAAGAGATCTCCTACCTCCTGCCTAGCCCAGAAGAGTTTTCCTCTTCTCTTGCAAGATCCACAACATTTTAAACTGCTTCAAGTGATAAGTTTCCAAGATAGTCTCACGTACCAGTGAACAAGGAGGACTGGACGGAGATCTCAGTTCTCTCTCTATCACCTTGTCCCCCTGGCTCCACCAAACCCTCCTGGCAGCTGTTTGCCTACACAGTGAGTTGGTCCGGGACTGCCATTAGCCTCCCCATGGACACAACACTCACGCTCTAATTCCAGCTTTGGCTTGCTCCCAACAAACCCATTTGGGTCCCATTTTCACGAGCGGCGGCTGCAGCATAGAAGGGCACCCACCACATCACCCGTGCTGGCAGCCAGGCTCCCGCGCTCCCCAAAACGCAGGCTGCCGCCGACTCTTGCCTGTCCCTGCCGTCTCCTCAGGGGCCAGCCATGGCAACGGCCCTGCTTGCCCTCTGCACAGCCCCGTTAACGTGCCCGCGGGCTGCCCGTGGATGCAAAACGTGAACAAATCCATGTGTGGAGCAGAAACAAGGCTGCAGAGCTGCACCCAGATGGCAATGTATGTACATATAGAAAGAGACTATTTCAGAAGCATTTGGGTCAAGAGGGCTAACGAAGGCTGCAGTCATTCTCTGGGCCAGTGTCACCTTCACACCCGCTTGCAGATCGCCTTGCAGGGCCGTGAGACGCAGAGCTCCTCTGCATCCCATGCTGGAGGGACCTGGTGCTTCAGGATGATGCTGTGACCCTCCTCTGTCCCACATTCTTGTGGTACCATGAATCCTCTGAGGTACTAAGAAAGCTACAAGCTAATTCCTTTTCTTGCTGTTAAAGGCTGCAAGATGATCAATAGAGCAAGCCAAACACTGCTATGGGGAGCACCAGGAGGGAACTCATTAGAGCTCCCAGCCCTACTGCGACAAGCCCCAAGGAAAACATGGAAAGAAAGTGTGTGAAGAAGAAGATCCACCCTCACCCCCACCATAAAAATCCTGTCCCAGTCTGTAACCTGCCGTTGTGTTGCATTTTATCGCTGCAGAGTTTTCTTCAGGAGGTTTTGTCCTAAATTCCTCAATGTGCTGGGGCAGAGGGGCTCCGGGTCCATCGTCGCTCACTCTTGCGGCAGCCAAACGCAGTGTTTGCTGTAAGCAGGTCCTGCACTGCTTTCCTGCGCTCCCCGACTGATTGTACTAACTACAGGGAATGCTGAAAATAAGTCTGCAACACCTGACCCCACTCAAGCAGAAGTTGCTTTTAATGGTCACAGCTGAATGTTACCCTTACATGGGTTACCGAGGGGTAAGCAGAGATGCAGGCCATGAGCATGGCTTAGAAAAATGACATTTTACGTAAGAAGTGGACATGCCATGATCAGTTTGACACCTTCAATAAGATAAATCCTAGTAGACTATTAGAGATCTTTTATTTTTAGTGGCTGAATGTTGGCAAATAACAGTTTTTAATAACTATGAATGACGATATCAAACTGCCACACCCCAAACTGAAACCATCACTCATTTCTTCTGGCAGGTAGGGAGGGATTTCTCAGCTTTCCTCCTCTTTTTAAACAACTGCTGCAGCAAAGAGACACTAAAAGGTGGAAAAAACATACAATCTTGTGTGGTGATGACATTGACAGATGTGATGGTGCGGGCTGTACATGACGTTGTGATTTTTTATTAATAACTCTGCACTGCAGAGCTCACTTAGGAAAAGAAGGAGTGCCTGAGTGCGTGGGGAGGACAGCTTTGTTCTTTGGACTTGCAAGAGAAGGAACGTAACATCGAAGGTAGAAACACCGGAGGGGAACAAGGACTCACAAGGGAGGCAATGGGCTGTGGGTGGTTGTGAGCATCAGGTACATGCGGCAAACAAGACCCCAATCGTCAGGTATTCAGGCTTTTAAATGAGCTGACTTGGATCAGCAACAAGAGGGCAGGAAAAGGTGCTCTCAATTTGTGGGAGCAGATAAGGGACATCCAGATGTTTTAAACAAAAGGGTTTGGGAGTTTTTCTTTGCTGACCGGTGCAGTGGGATACCCACAGGACAATGCTTGGTCCATTCCTCCAGCGAAGGAGCGTTCCTGTCCCCCCTGGCCCACACGAGTCACCCACGCAGAGGTGTGCAGAGCCAGGCAAGACGGGGAAGGAGGGCTTGCTCCTTCTCCGCAGCCTGCAAACGGACACGGCCACCCCATTCGCCCCTCTCCTAAGCAGCCACGGAGGAGCCGCTCTGCAGGGAGGACACGGGTGGCCGCAGAAGCAGTCGGGCACAGCCCCGCAGAGAGCGAGAGTGTCAGCACGCAATGAACACGCTGTCCCCAGTCACGTCGCTGCACCGCCGAGGGGAAGGAAGCCGAGCTTCAAAGGGAGGGGAGGCAGGAGGGGCCCGAGTTTCCGGGGGCGGCTGCTCCCCAGTGTTTGTCATCATCCAAAGGAAGAGTGAAAGTTTTTGCTCTTGGGATAATTATTAAGGACATTTGGGGTTTGCTTTCACATGCCCTCTTCTTCTTTTTTTTTTTTTTTTGTTTGTTAATTAACTGTAAACCCCATCCTGACTGTTAAACAGGGATCTGCAGAACTGGAGCTTATATAAATGTAGTGATTTATGTTTCTCTGGAAGTGAACTGGCATTTCTGAGGAGCCCCACCCAAGCCTAACACATACCGAGGGAGCGTGCTGACTCACTGGCTGCTGGCGCTCGCTCCTCTCCCTCGATGGCCGGAGCCTGCAGCCAATTTGGGCACATGCGAGACGGTTGTGGTAAAAGAACCCCAGTCCCCAGTGACACTACCTTACACTGGAGAAGTGCCTGCTGAAACCTCTGGCTCCCAGGAGAGGCTCGGATGGGAAGAGCAGCAGCACTGCAAGGCTGAGTCAAGCTGTAATCACCGGCGCGATGCGCTGAAGGAACCAGCGTGTTGGCACAGCCTCTGCCTCCAGCAAGGGCTGATAACCCACCTCCAGTTCACAAGTGTTCAAGTCACCCGAAGGCAGAGGAGGGCCCCACAGAGCAGCCTGGCAAGCCCTGGCAGAAGCCCCTTTGCTTTGCTACACCATGAGAGCAGCCAGGAGGGTAGATGAGCTTGAGGAAGATCTCGAAAAATCCAGCGCTTCCTGCAGAAGGATCAGCCAAGGAAGCAATCACCCCCTGAGCACCTGACACAGAGAAGCCCAAATTACAGAAATCAGTTCAGCCATTTGCAGGTGTGATCTTGGTTTAAGAAAAAAAAAAAAAAAAAGGCATTACCATGTTGTTAAAATGGCCCCTGCCTACTCAGCTGTCTGCTCCCTCGCATTAATGCAGTCGTGTTTGACGACTTGAGGGAAAAAAGTCCCTTTTGATTGCAGTGCTCCTGCCAGCCGTGCAGAGCCAACCTTGGAGGCTGGTTCTCGCCTGGCTCATGGGGCATCTCCCAGCGCTCGCACACGGTCCATATACACGGGGCTCCCCCGGGACCACCAGCTCGCTAACCCACCCGCCTGCACACTCTGCCCTGAAGAAGACCCCCTTCCCACACACCCGGAGACAGCGGCAGGGGCACCTGGGCAGTGTTTGCCTGGAAGAGCATGTGCCGAGCTCCTACGGTTCCTGAATATCTGAAAGCCAACCAGATGGGCTGGTCTTTCCCTGCTTTTTTCACTAGCTACCCATCCAATATCTGCTGCAATAAAAAAGGCAAAGCAGAAAACAATGTGGTCTGTTTGTGTGTTGTAAACTGGGAGAACAGCTGCTACTCCTGGGCTAAACAGGAAACCTTGCTACGAGCGCCATAAAAAGCAGAGTTTCTACTTTCAGTTGCTGCATCATATTGCAAAGAGCAGCTTCTGCCAGCCTTGCTGCCTTTTTCCTAACTAAACTAGGTACAGTAATGGGAGCAACACACAGGACACAACTGTGTCCCTCAGCGCTCAGCTGTGCCTTCAGAGAGCTTGAGATGCATCCAAGAGTGAGAAAAATTACCTCCCAACAGTGCCTAGCATGCAGGGGAACCCTAGCGTACACCATCCCTGGTGGGTTCCTCCAAATCACGGCATCGCCTCTGAGCACAACCAGCTGCATCTCCCCTGGAGACCTTTCCCTGTGGATCAGAGCACCGACAGGCACCGTATCTGGTGCACGTCTCAGATCACATTGGAATAATGTCTCCATCTCCAATTTAAATAAACCTCCCGGGGTCATCAGTGGGCTCAGGATGGGGCCAATGCTAAGGGGGTATCTCCCTTTCCCAAATGGGTCTCCATTGCTTCCTCCAGGGTCCCTGCTCCAGGCAGAAGCACGTGTCGGGCTTCATCAGAAGCTAAAAGCTGCTCTAAATTTGATCTTGGGCCAGGCTGGGCAGCCCAGCCTGTATACTCCCCACTGTACCGAAACACACAGATGCTTTGTTTAAGCATTACTCAGCTAATATTTTTTTTCCATGGTTTACGAAAGGTGCACTAATCACTGTGGGAGAGCGGGAGAGGCCAGGAAGGATTGCCACTCCTCGCACCACCGTGGCTCAAACTCGCAGTCCTCAAAATGCGACGGTGTGCGTATCCCACCCGCCGAGCCGTGCATCCGCCGCTGCGCCACGGTTCAGCTGAAATCCTGGAAAGCCTTCCCGACTAGCTAGCTGGTGTCTGCTTCTCTCTCCCAGCCTGTTGCTGCATTTCTTTATCCCCAGTGACAGGTCTTTTGGGGAATTGCATCGTCAGACCCAGAGCCCCTTTGAAACTTTACACAGCTGGGGGCACAAAAAAAGCACAGCAGCAGGAGGAAATAAATAAACAGGAGATGTCTGCTCTTTGCTGAGAGTAACCCTGTTTGATGGGAGAAAACTTTCGTCCTATTTTCTGTTTTGTCAGTGGGACAGCACTTGACAAGACCACTGCTCGGCTTTCCTTTTCTTGCGTTCAGAGGGAAATATTTCTGCCTTAACAGAGACGATGTTTCCTGACAGACAGAAAAGCAGCCCGTACCCGAGCTGCAGCAGACAGCTCATCCAAGCTGCAACAAAGATGCCGTTGTACTGTAACACAGCAAAGCAAACAGCCTGCGCCTGTTATCATTCAGGCCTCACATATGCAGCACCGTAATGACCATTAATAACGGCATGGGCTAAATTCTCGTACCTCTGCACTGATTTCAGCCTTGTTCCATTAACAGCCCCACTCTTTTCCACGAAGCCGTCAGTGCGAGTAGTCACTGTGAAAATACAGCCCTGGGAGCAGCTGTATGGCACGTCCTGGCCGCGCAGTGCATCGGCCTCCTCAAGGCTCCATCAGTGCACGGGGAGTATATCACCCGTTCCCAATATTAGCTCCCAGAGGAGGGAAAAAATATCACCTGCATTTCTGTCATCGTAAGTCGGCCTTTATAAACGAGCATCATTCAGCTGAGGAAAACAGGGGCCCGGGAGGCAGTCGGAAGCTGGGACTTTGCTGGTGAGCTGGGAAATCCCATTTCCCAACACAAAGAGGGATCAGGCGGAAGAAAAGCAAAGGAGCTCCCTCTCCCCCATCCCCAAAGACTCCTGTCCGTGGGAAGCTGCAGATATTGGGAGTGCAGGGGATTTTAAGAAGAGATTAGGCAAATCTGTGGGTGATGGGCACGCGGGGACCGTGGTGGTCCACTCCTGCTCCTGTGCTGGAAAGCGAAGACACTGGAAGCAGGAGAAAAAGCCAGAATTCCAGATGAAACAAGGCCGCAAAAATAATTTCCAATCCCCTGAAACATTTTAACTGAGTCGTGGATACCTTCAACAGTGGCAATTTGTCCTGCAGAGACTGGTACACTGTGTAAAAGCATTTCCCGGCTGTCCACACAATGTTTCGGTGTGGAGCAGGAGTACAGGGCAAACGTCCCAAAGGACCAACATCGCCTAACCAGGGACGTTCTCACAATGCAACATTTTGGTGTGGTGGAAATAAAAGCCCTTTTCCCGTCTAAAACTTTGACAAACATCAGCATATTCAAGCAATACACTTTACTTTCAACAAAACTGCTCCTCCAACGTCCCCAAACTGCTATTTTCAGGATTTGCTCCTAAAAGAGACCCTTTTTCCCAGGGGAGAGGGCAGGAGCGGGCAGGGGCCAGGGCTTTGGGAGAGGGGCCGGAGCCTGGCAGCAGCCCGGGGATTGGTTTTTCTGTAGCTCCCTCTAGTGTGTACAGTCCAAAATGTGATTTAACACATACATCGAATTTTATGGACTTGACGCAATCTGAAATAGATTTAATGCAACAGGCACTTAAAATGTATTTCCAGAGAAAATGTTTGCTCTAGTAGAAATTCTATTATTTCGTGCAGAAAAACAGCTATTGGGGCGGCACAACCGGCTGGCTGCATTTTGCATGCTCACAGAGCCTGATTTCCCGTAGTTTTGAACCAAAACTTAAGAGGTCAGAAAGACTCTTCTGTAATAGCAGCTCTGGCCTATTTTTCACCTATCGCTTTTTCATTTATTCATAGCTTCCACAGGGACTAATCTACCTATTAGAATAATAAGGTTATTTTCTGAGTCTAATCTAAGAAAATAAATTAAAAAATCTAAACCTTTCATTAGATCTGAGAGAGACAGAATTTCTCGGTCAAGGAGAGCCGAGACACTCAGGAATATATGTCCAGCAAATAACATTTATTAATTATGCATATTCATACCCACAGCCACGGACGGCAGGCAGCCTCCACAAGCAGCCTTGTAGAAGGCTGCCTGCAAACTAATGTGTTAAGTAAATAGCTCTTTTATTGGTCTAAGTAGTCACGTAGTAAAGGAGCTCACATTTCCAAGTATCTGTGGAGCAAAATAATAGAAAAGCTATTAAAATCCAGAGAAAGATAGATTGCATTATATTGCCTAAATTAAAGCCTCAGTTGGTACGGATGTAAACATTAAGGTTCCTACTTTCTTCCAGGTCTGAATACCAAGCAGGACTTGGCCAGCACATATCAATCCTTTCAACAAACGGGTTTTTTTTCCCCCTGTAATATTTTTTTTTTATCTTTGCATTTATTCTAAGGCCAAAAGCATGACTGTACTGGAAAGAGCGGGTCCATTATGGCTTGAAGTAAATAACGTGCCCGTGACAGCTCACACTCTCCACTGCCTGCCAGCCGGGAGCGGCTGAAGGAGCCCGTGTCCGATGCTCAGCACCTCGGAGCTCCGACCTCCACCCTGGAACTCAGACGGAGCAGGGAAGGGGGAGGCTTTGCCCCTGAGGGCATGTCCTGGTTTCGGCTGGGATAGAGTTAATTTTCTTCCTAGGAGCCGGTATAGTGCTGTGTTTGGGATTTAGGATGAGAATAATGTTGGTGACACACTGAGGTCTGAGTTGTTGCTAAGCAGTGCTTACACTAAGACAAGGACTTCTCAGCTTCCCGTGCCCTGCCGGCGAGGAGGCTGGGGGTGCACAAGAAGCTGGGAGGGGGCACAGCCAGGACTGCTGACCCCGACTGGCCGAAGGGATATGCCATACCATATGATGTCATGTTCGGTATATAAACTAGGGGGAAAGCTGGCTGGGGGCTGCTGCTCAGGAACAGGCTGGGCATCGGTCGGTTGGTGGTAAGCAATTGTTTTTCATTTGCATCACTTGTCTTTCTTGGGGTTTATCTCTCTCTCTCTTTTTGTTATTTTCCTTTTCATTACTTCTTCTTCTTCTTCTTCTTCTTCTTCTTCTTCTTCTTCTTCTTCTCCTTCTCCTTCTCCTTCTTCTTCTATTTTAATTATTAAGCTGTTCTTATCTCAACCCACAAATTTTCTCACTTTTACTCTTCCGATTCTGTCCCTCATCCCACCGGGGCGAGGGGGAAGTGAGCGAGTGGCTGTGTGGGGCTTAGTTGCCGGCTGGGTTAAACCACGACAGCGCAGAGGTCCGGGCAGCGTCCATAGGGATGTGACGAGACACTCAGGCATCTCTGCTGCTTGGCAGGTGAAGGGACCATTGAATATTCAGCCCCATGATTAGCAGCAAACTCTTCCTCACACAACAGCCTATGGCAGGGGGCATCCTCGGCTTTGGGGGCCCAAGAAACAGGCTCTTCTCTGAGGTCTCACCAAGCAAGTCACCCCTGAGACATGCTAGATGTGTCCCCTCTCATCCCAGCTGCACCTTCTTTGCTCCCCCGGATGCTGAACCCTCCTTGAGGAGCCAGGTTGACCGTGAGTAAAAGCAAAACAAACAAGTCATACCCCAGTCCTTTGTTCGAGCAAATCCAGGGTGCATCCTGCTTCATTAGCAGCCCTGAGAATTAATCAATCATCAGAGCCATTTCCCAGGATCGGAGCTACGGAGCCGCGTGCAAGTGCAGGGGGTGCACCCAAGCCCCCGTGCGAGGTCTGCAAGGAAGGTGAGTGCTGCCAGGGTCAGAGATGGGGACGAAGGGCAATCAGGACCAATGTCCCCTGTTGTGACCTGCCGCACACAAGCAATATATAAAATGATTGACCGGTTGCAGTGCGGGAGTGCTCATTTTTGCAGTTGACTCTGATGAAAGGCAGTTTTGCCACCCTGTCACCCTCAGAGCAGCCTCTCTCCCACCCCGGGGCCTTTCCACCCCCCAAAGCAAGGTGCTGCACCTCTCTACACCCGCGTTTCCCTGCCAGGGGAGGCTGTACGGCGTGCGGAGAACGGCCCCCGCACAGCATCCCGCTGAGCGCTGCAGGGACGGAGGCAGGCAGCGTACTGCAGCATCCCTGGAGACACAGGGGACAGCATCGCTAGCCCAGCGGCTGGTGCCAGCTGAAAGGTATTTCTTTAAAGGGTCAGAATGAACTGACCCATGAATATTCAGAACTTGCATTAACAGCAAGACCTTTTTTAAGAGCATGTCACAACTGTTAAAGGTGGCTGAAATGATTAGATTGTCTCCACTGGCCCCCTGCACGTGGTGGGCTCCCGCCACGGTTCAGCCGGTTGCACTTGCACTGAGTCCAACAACTTTGTCTGGCAAAAGCATCCCTTGCAGAAAGGCAGCCAGCCTTCATCTGGAGACAGTGGGAACCGGAGAATCCCCCGCTCCCCTTGGTGGCTTGTTCCAGCAGTTAATCACCCCCGCTCAGAAATTTGTGCATGAACCAGTAACGTAAAATTAATGATTTCTTTCATCTCCTGCCTTGGCAGCCTGCTTGAGCTGCTTGTTCTACTGACAGTAATGATTCAATAATCTGAAAAACATTGTACTTCGTTTACAGTATTAACAGCTGACTGTACAGATACAGAGATTGTATTTATCCTCAAGGAAAGGCTGTTCTGCAGCCTCCAGAAGGTGACAGAATGAGTCACCTTTAGATCTTAATTTCTAGAGCTGCCTCTGCAGTCTTTGGCTTGTCTTTCATTTTTGTGCAGAAGCGACAGAAAAGCAGCCAGGTCAAATGGGCTTGTTGGCTTAGGATTTAGGGCACGGGCTGCCAGATTTGGCAAAGAACTGGAAGGCAGGAGCGTGCGGGCCCTGATCCCCCTTTATCACAGCTCATGGTCTGCGCCTTATAAATCTCTAGCCCAGGCAGCGATGCCTTGTCCACCGCCCGGGTGGCTTGGGAGGAAAATCTGATGGCAGAGTGTGTTCAGAGGTCCCCATCCTGCTCAAGGGCTGAGCACCGCTGGGGGAAGATTGAGGGTCAGACCCTTCAGGTCTGATCTCCCTCTCCCCATCCAAAATCTGACCCGCCGCTCACAGAAAATCAATGCAGCCAAACCAGATAGTGCCGCCCCTCTGCCCTGGCACCGGGAAAAGAGAGAGATCAACTTTGACAAATGCAGAGGGCCACAAAAATTGCACTGCCTTAAAGAGCCATCAAAGTAATTTCAAAATCAATGTGATGTTTGACAAAGAGCCAGCACGACTCCCTCCAGACGGGCAGCGACATCCCGAAAGGCTCTGGGAGGGAGTTAAAATTCTGCAGGCAGCGCTTTGCACGCGCCGATGCCGATGCGGCATTTTCTCAGCAAGGCCATAAAAAGGGGAGGGAAAAAAAAAGGGAAAGAAAAAAAAATGCATTGCAATAGTGTGACCCGGCGGCGAGGGGAAGCTGCACCGCGGCGCGTGAGTCAGCAGCACCGCGGCGTCCCCGCAGAGCCAGCCCCACGCACGCCGTCGGCGCGGCCGGCCGGGCAGCTGCAGCGCAGAACGTGCTCTGAAGGGCACTGGAGGAAGACAGGCCGTCATTAATTTTAATTTGTGTTCCCTCCACGACGGAGCTTGAGGACACGGCAGGAGGGAGCGGCCCTGTTCTTGCTGCCATGAAATCTGTGACCGCTCGGGAAGCCTGCCGTTGCAAACCTTGCCCCCTCTGCCTGCTTTGGCGGCGGTGCTGCCTCCCCGGCACGCCGCATCGGCCCCGGCAGACAGCACTATTTTGGCAGAGCCCGGTGTGTGTTGCCTCCCTGGGCAGGATCCGGCACGGCGCTGGGCTGAGCCGTGGAGGCACCCCAAGAGTGACCCCAGCACGGAGGCAGCTGAAACACAGCGGTGCTGCCCAAAGCGTGGCGGGGCAGAGGGGCACAGGGCTGTGACGAGGACCTGCCATGGACACTGTCCGTCTCTGTGCCCCCGCTCGCCTGCCCCGAGCAGTGCCAGTGCCAGCTCCGCACCGGCAGACGAGGGTCCCTGCTCCTGTGCGTGCCTCTCCGAGGAGGGGGCTGGCACGCTCGTGGCTCCTCAGCCCACGGCGTCTTCCAGGGTGACGGTCACATCCCAGGCTCCTCGGCGAGGGAAGAGCTCTCCACCGTTCCTCTCAGCAATAGCCGCCCACGTGTCACCTCTCAGCTTAGACGCCTGCCCCGGACAGAGCAGGCACCGCACCGGCCGCGGGGACGCCTGACGATACCTGGCACCGCCTGGGCCACCTGCGCTGGTGTGAATCTTCCGTGTGCAAATTCAGAGTCTGGAGCACAGGTCCTGAGGGAAACAGTTCTCTGATTCCCTCCTCATTATTCTCCTACATTTGTACTGTAAGAATAGTTTTTCTATATTTTAAAAATTCAGCATATTGCTGCTTTTTATTCACAGTTCATTACTCCCAGGAAGCACCTGTAACATTTGTATATATAAATAAACAATGCAGCCCCATTAATTTTGCACAGCATCAAATTCAGCTTTATGTTCTTTCATCAGGGGTGAAACGCTGGCTTGCGCAGCCTCCCTGCTCCCCTGTCTCCACCCTGTGCTTCCCGGAGAGGACGGGCAGCTTTCCACCCCAGCTCCAGACCCCCTCCACCCCGTTCCCTCTGCCAGGCCAGCCGTCACCCCCCTGGAGCACCCCACTTTTCGGCTGCCCAAGCCCGCACAGCTGCAGCCACGTGCTGGCGCTGAGACCAGCTCCTCAATGGCAAAAGGCAGCCCTGAACTTGGCGGAGGCGGGATGGACGTGACTTGGGGCCACCGCTTCTGCTCGCACGGGTACGCCCCAGCGAGCCCCGGTGCCCGGTGCCATCAGCCTGAGCTGCACAGCCCCAGCTGCAGCTCCCAAATTGATGGTAACAAATACATCCTCTTCTAAAAAAACCCCAAGCTTCACTAGTCCCAGCGCCTCAGGAGCTGCTTATTTATTTGCCAGAGCCCAACGTGCTCCTTCACTCCGGGGACGCTGGGGGATTTGCAACGTGAGCGGTACCTGGGGTGCCCATCACAGGGAGGACAGCGCTGCTTGCGAATCCTCGGCGTGAACAATTTTGACCTGATATAAAACCCCCTTTTCCAACACCTATCACCGACCTCTCCAGGGGGGCAAGAGCCGCTTGTAAAGAGAGATCAGAGAAATTTGTTTGCCAGTTATCTCTCTTTCATCTGCAGGTATTTGGAAACCAAAGGAACTGCCATTTGAAAGAGGGTGACGGTGGCTTAGCCAAAGGGACACGGGGGCCTCAGAGCCACCCTCGAGCCAGAGGGACCTGCTCACTGCGTTCATCTGTCCACCCGAGCAATTGGCCCGTCTTGATCTGGGGGGTGAATCATGTATTTTTCCACTGAATCAAAATAAATACATGCCCATAAAAAACCCTCTAAGGATGATAACAAACAGGGCAACGGCAGGAGCAAACGCACTTCCCAGAAGCAGCAGCACAGGTTATCCCCCAGCATCACTATACTCACAGCACGGGGAACAGCGGAAAGGGAGTTTCTAACATCAGCCTTCAATGGCAGCAGGAGCTATTCCAGGTGCGGCAGTCCTCCAGAGAATGCCAAAATCCCAGTAATGACTGTAAATCTGTGGCTGGTCTCTGCAAACAGCTCGGGGGACCACAACCATGGGGCACACTGGGCACCAGATAGTGGCATACGGGGAGAACCAGCATGCGGTGGCTTCCATCCACTAGTGCCACGGGTGTTCCGACCCTGAGACGCAGCCATCCCGCTACACATCCAGCGTGTCCCAGCCGTGCCGGCAGGTCCCCAGGATCACTGAGGCTCAGCCAGGACGAGCATTGCAGCACCTTCCCTGCGGGGAGGATTTTGGTTCTTTGTACATTTACAGCCTCATAAAACCACGAAGCTGCTCGAGGGGAGCAGAGGTCCCTGCCTGGCCCAGGCTGTGGGACGTGGGCAGCCGCCAGCTGCAGCCAGCCTGGCCGTAGCGCTCCCGAGAGCGGCACGCCGCAGCGGGGTTTCGCCCTGCCGCCGTCCGGGACGTGACTCGGTGGCACGTGTTTGCTGCTGGGCGGGCGCACGGCTGCGCGTCACAGCGATCGCATGGGCCGCTGTCGCCTGCCGGAGCCGACAAGCTGCAGCAAAGCCCTGCTGCCATGGTCAGCGTCGGCACAACGCTGCAACACCAAAGACCACATTGATTTTGGGTTTGTGCAGCGCTCGGTGAAGCGGACATCTCTTTAGGATGTAGGGGCTCCCCAGGGCTCCAGACTCTTCCCAGTGTTACTGATTTATTTTTGAAAGGAATCAAAAGGTGACATGTGGAAGTCAGGTCTGCAAAACAGTACTGCTCAAAGCGGGGGGACAGGTCACCTTCCCAACGGGCACTTTTTTACATGGGTCCTGCTGCTCAGAGGCGCTGGGGACCCCTGCCCAGCTGAGGTTTCTCACCCAGCCACGTAACCACTTTCTGTGCTCCTTTACCCCAAAATCCCGGCCGTGGGACCATCCTGGGGCCAGCGCACCAGCCACATGCAGAGCACATCTGCACAACTGCAGATGCTCCAGGAGGGACGGGCTGGTCCCAGAGCCCCACGCTCGACGCACCCCTGGCTCCAGCCCCGCAGCAGCATCTCCCCAGCGCATCCCCGGTGGGTGCCGCAGCCGGGCGGGCTCTCACCCGGGCAGGAGCTGGCCCCAGCCCTGGCCCCAGCCCCGTCACACGTTAATAGGGGGTTGACTTCAAAGTGCTGGAGCAGCTGATGCTGCTGAGGGTGCTGCAGCCATTCAGACAGCTTTATTCATTAGTAATTAGGCAGCCGTTGTCTGGCATCTAGATTAATCCCACTTTTAATTATTTTGAAACTGTGTGAGATTTCCCAGGCATTAAAGATTATGTATGCACTTGCTGATTTCACAGCAATTATTCTAATGTAATGATGTCTATTAATACGCTTCCCAGCTTGCCATGCCCAGAGGGGAAATTCCCAGTTTCCCCCCGCGGAGCACACATCTCCCGCACGGCATAACCCCCCATCCACCTGCTTATAGTGCGCAAAATAACACTTTCCATGTGCTTCACCTAATATTAGTAACATCACGGAGCTGTGGTTACACCGAGCACCGGGCATCTATTGCAAAGCCGGAGAGAGACCCCTCGAGGCTCCGTGTCCCCTCGCAGCCACAGAGCAGCAGCCTCTGCTGCAGGGATGGGAGTGGAGATCCCGCTGGAAAAGCTGGAGCATCCTTCCTTTCCTGGGGAAACTGCTCCAGGGCTCATGTCCAGCTGCAGCCCACCCCAAAAAAGCACCTTAGGGGGGCTTTTTGAAAGGAAAAGGAAAAGGTCACAACATTTCCATTCCAGATCGGTCCCATTTGACCTGAAATCAAAGGTTTTATTCAGCTTGTGGATCACTTGAACTCGTTACAGATTGCCTTTACAATTTAAAGATAGTATTTAAAAGAATAATGTAATTTCAAAGCGCACCAATAACAGAGGTGTGCGCTGAGACCCTCACAACAGAGAGCTGTTCTGAAACCTCACCTTTCGTTTGGCCTAAATATCCCTTGATCTCATCCCTTTTCACTATAGCTCTCATCATTCCCAAACTCTGTTTACCAGAAAATTTACGAAACGAGCGCTGTGCCACCAGCCACCAAATTTATGCTGTGGAGCTGAGACCTCATTAGGAGAACAAGGGCTCGAGTGAATGTTGTGCCGGGAGCTGTTTGCAGCCCTCTGTCCATGAATGCCCATCAAAAAATACATATATTTGACATAAACCTCTGTAGTTTTTATATTTTATATAGTGTATGTAGAGGTTTATGTCAACAACTGCTGGTGACCATCCTTGCAAGTGAAAACCTTATTTGCAGCCATACGAGGGAAGATACAAATTCAAAAAGCTGAGAATACCAAACGGCGGCAGTTGTATTCTCCTGAAAATGAACACTCAGCCCTCACTATAAATATTTTGATTGCTTTGCATATATATGGTTTCAGCATTTCATTGCTCCCAAAACAAAAAGCGATATAACCTCACCTGCCTGGCCTAATGCATCCTTGCCGAGCTAAACTGCATGACAAAGCTTCTGGGTAGAGACCACGGGTAATTTGGCTGATAGATCCTCTTGAAGCTTAGAGCCAAATTCGATTTCAGGTCTAAACTCGTCACTCCATCTCTAGAGAGAGCAGAGCAGCGATATTAGCATGATGGCAACGCAGTTGACTCTGAACTCAAGAAATGGATTAAATGAAATTACACTCTTCCCTGATGAGGCCGGTGGAACAGGGAGATTGCTTTAGGAAATCCAGAATTGAATTTCGTCGGTAAGAGTTCAGATGTTGTGCTATTTGCTCAGGCAGGTTTTGTGGAGGCTGCTCCTCCCCGCCGCGCAGGAGCCACGGCTGGCAGCGGGGTGGGAAGGACAGACGGTGCCGGCTGCCTCCAGAGCCCGGATCCCACCTTTGTTCGGATCACGACTTGGTTTGTCATTGCTCCGTCCCCCTTGGAGGCAGGAGATCCCAACTCCCCCGTTCCAGCATCCCCGTTCCCGCACGTGGTGGGAAGGACCCTCTGGAAGGGTCCCGCAATAACCAAACCATCCCCAGCTCCACCCAAACGCTTTACAGACAGGGATATATTTAGTAAGTGAAAGATTTAAATCTATCACCTGCTTGGAAAACATTTCTCCTGCAGAAGACATCTCCGTAAAGACGACCTCTCCACCCGGAGCTGCTCTCTGTGCCTCCCCGGCAGCACGTGGGCCAGCCTGGCAGTCCGGGTCTGCAGCTGAAGGCTTGCATTAGTTTGACAGGTTCCCTCAATTATCCGGTATTTCTGGCTGAAATTTAAGAGAGGAGATGTACCAGTTTTTCTTCTCCTTTCCTTAGTGATTTCATGAGCTGAGACGTCAATTGCACTGGTATCTGTCAGGTCCTATTCACAGCTCTGATCATTTAGAATAATGTGTGAATTTTAAAAATTACATGAAAAAGCAAGCCCATTAGTTCATTTTTACTCAAAAATGACCTAAGTGGGAGCAAACATGTATTACAGCACATAAAATATATCATATATTACATAAAGAGGTTGCAAAGTTCATTGACAAAAAGCTGAGCAGTTCACTTCCAACAACCCTTACGTACCAGGTACCCTTTAGGTGAGTTTTAGTCCCAAAATGTTAGCCCCAGATATGGCACTCTGCAAGGCCACACACGTGTCACAGCTATCAACTTTCCAATCTTTTGGAGGGTAACAGGAACCGACCCATTCCCTTTAACATTACATATTCGTGGTACACATCTGCATCTCCAAAGCAGCCCCCCGCCCCACACCAGCCGCCCTGGGCTGATACTGGCAGCACCCGTGTTGCTGACATCCCTTTCTGGCAGAAACTTAAGAGACATCTTGGTGCTCAGCAGGGTTTTCTTAACACGTGTCCAGGCTTTTCAAAACTTACCGGAGGGTTTGAGTGCTACGTGATTCACTGCTGCAGCTCCTCAGCTTCTGCAGTGCAGTTTGTCTGTCCAAACACCCGCCCTGCCCCCCACCCTTCCTCTCCCGCAGAAAAAGAGTTTTCTCAACTGTCAAAGTACTCCTCTCACACAGCAACCCCAATTGCTTTTACGCCAGACTTCACTGCTGGGTGCTTTTTTAGTTGCAGAGAAGCATCCTGCACGGCCTTGATCCCATTAGCAGCTCCACCAGCAGCTTTTTCAGTGCACTAATAGACCTGTACATAAAGCCACGTCAGTCAAGTGCAGGTTTGCGGGCAGATCGCTCCATTCCCCGCTCCCCATGACTCAAAAAAGCCTCGCAGAGAGAAGATGCCCCTGTAGGTACTCACAGGAGTGTATCGGGTTTGTGTTGCAAGGTTTTGGTAGTGGGGGGGCTACAGGGGCGGCTTCTGTGAGAAGCTGTGAGAAGCTTCCCGTGTCCAACAGAGCCAATGCAGCCGGCTCCAAGACGGACCTGATGCTGGCCAAGGCCGAGCCCATCAGCAACGGTGGTAGCGCCTCTGGGGTAACAGAGTTGAGAAGGGGGGGAAAAAGCCCCTGTGCAACTGCAGCCGGAGAGAGGAGTGAGAAGATGTGAGCGCAACAGCTCTGCAGGCACCCAGGTCAGTGGAGAAGGAGGGGGAGGAGGTGCTCCAGGCGCCGGAGCAGAGATTCCCCTGCAGCCCGTGGGGAAGACCATGGTGAGGCAGGCTGTCCCCCTGCAGCCCACAGAGGTCCACAGTGGAGCAGAATCCACCTGCACCCGTGGAGGACCCCATGCTGGAGCCGTCTGTTCCTGAGGGACTGCACCCCGTGGGAGGGACCCACGCTGCAGCAGGTTGTGATGAACTGCAGCCCGTGGGAAGGACTCACGTTGGAGAAGTCCATGGAGGACTGTCTCCCGTGGGAGGGCCCCCACGCTGGAGCAGGGGCAGAGTGTGAGGAGTCCTCCCCTGAAGAGGAAGGAGCGGCAGAGACAACGTGCGATGAACTGACCCCAACCCCCATTCCCCGTCCCCCTGCGCTGACGGGGGGAGGAGGGAGAGAAATAGGGAGTGAAGTTAAGCCCGTGAAGAAGGGAGGGGTGGGGGGAAGGTGTTTTTAAGATTTAGTTTTATTTCTCATTATCCTACTCTGATTTGATTGGTAATAAACTAATTTCCCCAAGTCGAGTCTGTTTTGCCCGTGACGGTAATTGGTGAGTGATCTCTCCCTGCCCTTATCTCGACCCACGAGCCTTTTGTTGTGTTTTCTCTCCCCTGCCCAGCTGGGGAGGGGAGTGATGGAGCGGCTTTGGTGGGCACCCGGCCTCCAGCCGGGGCCAGCCCACCCCAGAGAGGACGGGCACCTCCGTCCTCACAGGGGAGTTCGACTACGTCAAGGCAAGGTCTCCTACGGACACCTTTGGGTCTACCGCCCCGCTGCCAGTCCTGCAAGCCGGCTGATCTTTCATAGCCACCAGGAAAAAAAACCTCCATCCAAATTGTAAAAAAGCGTCTTTTCTAGTTGATGTGGGGCATTATGCTCAGTGCACTCTCGCCTGCTTTTGCATCTAAGTCTGGCTCAGCTTTTTTGTGTTTTAAAATGTCCCAGGAAGGGATACAGCAGGATGCACTGGAAGTCAGCGGCTAGGCAGCATCCTCCAGAGCCGGCTGGAGCAAAAATGGAGGGGATCATGTAAATGAAAAAAAATAATCATACGCGCACACACACACACAGAGGAACAACCCCTTAATACTGCTGCAGACCATTGGCAATCATGTTTAAAATCAGCAGAAACCACAGCTTGTTTTTCTGAGAAGGACTGCTCAGAAAAGCAGTCAAAACCTCTGCAACAACGCCTGAACCAAAGAAAGTCCAAAGTGGCTTTGCCCTTGAAAGCTGTAGTTTAAATACACTTCAGAAAACCTGCCATTTTAAACTCACATACTTGCCTGCCAACTGCTATTTCATTTGTGTCAAAATTACCGTTCATTCTGAACTGCGCAATTCCCAACACGTCGTCAGATAAAGAAATAAACGCGTGAAAATCAGAAGACTGTAGTTAAATTTTATTTATCAGTTCTATTGTTAAATTACACAATCAAAGTCAGTGGATCGGCCTGTAAATCTACACAATAAGACAGCGTCTACAGTGGAAATCAGTAGAATTTGATATGGCTATGACAAAACGGTATCCTTATATTCGTACATCCCCTATATACAATAAACAGTATACACAAAGAAAATGCAACTAGTCTCTGTAAACCATGCACACCACAGCATAAAAACAAAATGCACCTTCTGCAACAGGCCCTCCAGCTCGCCCACGGTTAAGTCCTGTTTACAGCAGTGCCTTTCAGTTTTAAGAGCGAATTATTTTCCCCCGTAAAAACCAAAATACAACCGAGACATCATATTGGCAACTGCAGTTCTCATTTGAAAAAAAAAAAAAAAAATCGCTGTACATGAAGTTATTCTCTTTTCCAAGCTGCTAATGCAGGGTATTGGTTCGCTGCTGCTTTGCTCTCTGCTTGCCCCCGGCAGGACGGCTGCCCCCGGGTCGCAATGCAACGTCGGATGTAAAACAACCTACGCCTGGAGCCGTAAGACGTTTGGAAAGCCTTCCGCCTCGTTTTATGCCCCCCTGCCCTCTTGGTGTACAGACTGTTACAGGCGAAAGGCAATAGTGCAAGTGAGCCTTGTAAGCATCGTGTACAGCGGGACAACACCCGCCCTTTTCGGGTGCCTCCATCACCGCGTACCCGCGCCGAGATCGCCATTGCGCGCCAAGCTCGGGAGCGTTGCAGGCTACGTACAAAACTTCTGAACTTGCTGAATGTATAGCCCAAGCCTTGCAGAGGTTTGGTTTTTTTGTTTTTGCATAGAGATTTATAGGAGCCCCTCACACCTCCTGCCCCATCTCCTCTCCCGGTCGGTCTCGGTGAGGCTGAAGGGCTGCGGGGGAGCCCGGTCCCGGTCCAGCGCCAGCTCCAGCTCCGCAGCCTGCGCCCCAGCAGAGCCTGCCGGGAGCGGGCTGCTGCACCCCGTGCACCGTGCAACCTGCTCATCCTGTGTAACTATGGCTATGGTAAAACTGGTCTCTCTCATTTTCAGTCATCGTTCATCCATCATCGCCAAGAAGGGCTCAAGAGCGTAGAAAAAAAAAGCCCCGTTCTTATCTGGTGTAGCAAAGATTTACTGGAAGTAAATCCTAATTCAAGTGTAAATCTACTTCTTCCATTGAGCAATTTTCTTCATAATATTGCTGGGATTAGAGAGTTTTACGACTCTTTAAAGACACTACACAAATATCCGCAACATAATTTCATCTAGTTTATACCACCAATTATTAAGGAATGATAAATTCAGCATTACGTATTCTAATGGGTAAGAAAGACTTAAAATGAGACACTGTCACAGGACTATAATTTGGAAAAGGCTTTATGAAACATGAAGATGTGTTGTAACTTTTCCAGAATGGTTAAAATCATACTGCCCTGAAAAATTCTGGAAACAGTGTCTTCAACATTGGCATTGAGTTCAGAAAAGTATGTATGTCTTTTTTTTTTTTTCTTTTTTTTTAATATGAGATAGACCAAGCTTAAAACTCTAAACAGCAGTAGGTAGAAAAAGTTTAAAATTTTAAATATTTATATAACTAGAGAAATTACTTCTATTCCTTTTAAAAGCCAATATTATACATAAAACTAGTCAATATTTTTTCTAGACCTTTATTGTTCCCTTCATCGTCCATTCATTAACTTGGTAAATGTCATAAGCAGTCGGTGCCCTTGAACACACATTATTAAAATAAAATTAAAATAAAATCAAAGGGAAAAGGTTTTGCTCATATACTGTATTGTAAGAGTATGTTAAATGCTCATTATTAGGAAATGAGTTTGCTTCCCAGATAGATTTCAGCCGAGCATCATAAACATTTTCCAGCATCCCATTTTGTACTCATAACTAATTTACGGATTTTTTTTTTTTCTTTTCTTTTAAATAAACGTCCAAGCAACCATTTCCGATGAGCCTACTTGGCTCCTGTGTTTCATAAATAATCCAACAAACCTAAAAAGGACAATTTAATTACACGCTAAGATTAAGTGTTCCACGTACAGTACAACATTTACTGCAAAGGCAACTGCAAAGGCAACATTTTAACCTCTTTTTGCTCCAAACCCTTGAGAAGCGTAAGTTGTTTGGACTGCTCCGTCGTCTCCGATTCGCGGGCTGGGTTCTGCTTCGCTTTCGGTGTCCGGCGAGTCCCCCCCCACTACCGCCGCCACCGCTCCACGTTCCCTATGTAGTCAGTGCTGGAGCTGTTCTCGCCCTGCTCTCTCAGGCGCGCTTGCTTCGCCCGCAGGATCTTGCGCTGCTCCTGGCGTTTCCGCCGCGCCTCCTGGTGCTCCTTCTGCCGCATGTACTGGTACCGCTGCAAAAACAGGTCTTTTGCATAATCGTACAATTCCATGTCTAAAAAATTGAGGGCCTCGATGCGCTGCTGAGTCTGCTCGTCTATCTCCACGCTGGAGGCCCTTGTGCTATTGTACTGCGTGAATGGCGAGATGAAGTTCATGTTGAAAGTCTTCTCAAAGAGATATTGAGTCTTCCGCTGAAATTCGGTCAGGCCGAAGAAGGCCATCCGCTTCAGGTTCTCCTTGGCACTGTCTAGCAGAACCTTATTTCTCTGCTCCTCGGGCATGACCGACAGGTTGTAGCATCCCACCAGGCTGAGGTCGGAGAGCATGCGGACCTGGCGGTTGTTGGCGAGGTTGTAGGGGCAATCCATGAACTCCTGCAGGGAACAGCCCGACCAGTCGTCCCCCGTGTAGCAGCTGGGCAGCTCCTCGGTGGTCGGGGACCGGCCGTCGCAGACGTGCAGGGACGCCTTCCACGTCGCTCCTCGCTGGACGTGGCGCCATTCGCTCAGGTATCGGGAGACGGGGTCACGCAGGATGGTGATATAGTAGAAATTCCTGCCAAGGGGAGAGGAAGGCAGAGCGTTTAGTCCCGCGTGTCTCCAGCACGCAGCGCATTAACGTTCAAAATCAATAGAAACTTGGAGATGCACTTAAGAGGCTTTCAGGAGCCCTGCTGCAGAGTGCTCCTCTGCGCGCTCACCTCTCCGGGGTGAAGGACGGCCGAACAAACTCCCTGGGGGGAGCAGGAAGGGTCATATCTACCCGCACACATCTTGGCTGTGCTTAACGAGTTTTGCCTCTACAGAGGTGGAAGGGAACCCCAAATTTCCTTCTGTGTAGTTGCCCAAGTGGCAACATGCTCCTGCTGGGTGTCTCAACTGATGCTGTCCCAAGGCCTTGGCAGAATAACCAACATACCTCCCAGGATGGAAGCCCCAGCCCGAGCAGGGCACAGGTAGCTTTGGCTTTTTTATTTTCCTTGTACAACAGATCTGGACTGACAAGTTTACGTAGTCTGTAAAAAGCTGCTCGTGCTACGTTTCCCGATGAGCAACCGTGGGTCTCAGCTGCACGAGCCCCAGAGCAGTGTTACACCTATGAGGAAGACATTTCCTACAAGACATTTCCTTTCGCAGGCCAGATAAAAGGGATGTGCCCAGAAGCCCCAACCCACTTGCACTGAAACGAAGATCTGGGAAAAGCTTATGCAAATCCCATTTTATCCTCCTGCCTTCACCTGATACAGGACTGCAACGATGAGAGAGGAGAGAGAAGTGAACGACAGGGAATTAAAGGATGCGTTACAGCATTTTGTAAGAGAAAACATTTCCAAGGGAGGTGCAGGCTTCGGTTTGGAGCGACAGGAGGGTGGCACAAGCGGGGGACATGCTGTCACAGGGAACCCCGTCGGGCCACCAGCTGGAAAAGCTGCCAACTCAACCTTATGGACAGCATCAAGAGATCACTCTGGGTCACACATTTACATCCACTGTCAAACACTATGTTTTCCACCGTCGGCAGCCTGAAGCCATACACACAGAGCATTTTGCACGTCCTTTAATATGACCAACACCTCAGCGATGATGTCAGAGGTATATTATCAGGATACCAGCAATCTGCTTAAATAAATGGAATTAAAGTAGCTCAATAAGCAATTTTCCTGCCAGGGAAGGCCAGTCCTCCAGGATGAGGACAGATCGCTCAGGAGCCCCGGGGCATGGTGGCCATGTCCTCGGTGCTGCCTAAGGCGGAGAAGGGACAATCATTTGCTTTCCTGAGTGGCATCATGACTGGCCACCCCGCAGCCAGTCTTTTGTTCCCTACCATTTCCTTCAGCAGAAAAGCCACTAGATGTCAATGTTTTACAAAAAATTGTCTCTGGGTGGACTAAAAAGCGAATCACAAGCACCAAAAGCATCCAACAGCACAGGGGAAAGGAAACCTGGAGAGTCGCCATTCCTCTTCCTATTTAGAGCATCCAAGCTCATAAATAATTAAATAAGTAGAAAGTACAATAAATTTGCAAAACCAAATAAAGCCAAGGAGCCCAGTACAGCATCAGTGGCTGGACACAACGGCACCTCATGCTCGGAGAGCCAGGACACCGCAATCAGCACTGTCGCCGTCCCCACGCTCACCCTGGTGCTGCTCCCCGGCTCCGAGGGCTTTGGCCGCAGGTTCACACAGGTGAAGGGAGCCAAAGCCCCCGCCACAACCCTGAGGAAGGTACTTTTCTCCAGAAGTGTCATTAAATGATTTCACTGTGAAAGCTGGAGTTAAGAGGGAGCAAGGACAAAGCTGACTTTCACATTGTGCACCCGGAGCGGCAGCCACCAACCTCGCATTGTCCCTTACAAAGACGGGAAGAGTTTCACTCTGTGTCATCTCAGCAGGTCTCTGGCAGTGCTGGAGAACCCAACAGGGCAAAGGGCTTTGCACGAGCACCGTCACCCGAACCAGCCACTCTGATGAGCTGGAGCTGACTCCGGTCCCTCTCGTACACCAGGCTCCTTTGATGCAGCCACGACACAGCCCTGTCGGGGTCCCTGACACGGGGAAAGGGAGCATCTCCGGGGCAAACCCAAGCCCCTTCTTTAACTCCTGCCAGGGCTCCTCACTCTTGGATCTAGTTTACTGGGATATTGCACTAAAATAATGAGCTGACCCTCAAGCACTAACAAGTTAGTGCCATATAGCACTAACCTCTATGCAAACTATAGCAACTAACATATAGCAACAAACCTCTGACGACCGAGGAGGCAGAAGCAAAGCTCTGCTTACCCCAGAGCACCTTGTACGACCTGGCCCGTCAGCGGTTTGCTGAGGCTGGGAGGGGAGCGGGGTACAGGCACGGGGGTGTTGCCAGCTGAGGGAGAAGGCCAACCAAACTGTACGCTCTCAGGTCATCACGGCAATTGATGGGGAGTTAATGCAAGAAGGGGAACAAATCCTGAGCCAAGATCGATACAGCGAGCATTTTATCACAGCTCAAACTCTTCAGCTGCTCTCCTTTTGTGCTCTTCGGTCACAGGCGGTGACAAAGCACCTCCCTTGGCTGCTGTTGTAAAAACAAAAGAATGAATAAAAACTCGTATGTTGGTGGAAGAAACTGTGTCGTAACGGATCACTGTCACCCCAGGTGGCTGGCAGCCTCATCCAGGCAGATATCTCCATCAGCGCCTGTCAGGGGAAAACGCCGCAGTCGAGGGAGACCGGGGAGAGGAGGCTGAGTACAGATGCTCACTGGACTCTGCAGTGAGCGTGGAGGAGTCTGGGCTCCCGCCAGCACCCCGCGCTCAGGAAGCCAGGCCATCGGCAGGGATGCTTAGGGGATGCCCCAGACGGAGCCCATATCCTACCTGGCCTGAGCACGGCTCCCTGCAAACAGGCTGGTGGCTGTTATTTATATCATGTCGTTATTTCCCAGGTGAACCCTGCTTTCAAGACATGACTTACAGAGAGATGCTGTGTCAGCTGCTGGGCCAATCTCAGCTATTTTGCGCACTTCTCCCCTTCTTAAGTTTCTCTGTTAAAATTCTACCGAAAAAGGCACCGTCCCTTTTGGGAACACAAGCTTTTGGGTTTGCCCCAAGCCACTCTCATCCAAGTTAGAAATCACGGCAGCTCCAGAAAAGCAGCCGCGCTGCTCTGCATTCAGCTGAACTGAGCTTCAAAAAGTCACAAAAGCTTTAATGCATCGTCAAGTCAGAGCTGTGCCAGAGATGGATTCGGCCATCAGCGCTTAGAGCATCCTTCTGCTGCAACTGGGAGGAAAACTCAAAGCTTTGCAATTATTTTTAGCTCTGTACGTAACAGCTTGTTCTTTCTGCTATCTTAACAAGGGGGTGTTGAGCTCTTGCCCATTCCTTGAAGCTTGTGCTTCAGAGCCAGAGACAACATGTTTGCAGGTAGAGCTCAAACTCTACTGTGAATCATCCCTCCGATTTAAAGAGCTGCACTCATCAGAAACACAGGTTTTCTAATAAAGTTGAGCTGGATGCCTATGAAGCAGAGAACAAAAGGAGCTCACAGGCAACTCAAAAAGTAGGTTGACCCTGGAGCCATCAGGAGATGGTGTGACAGTCACTTGCTCTTGGTATCTCCTTGCGCATAGCTATTCCCCGAGGAACGTGGGGACTGAACAGTCCCATGACACTGAGTTTGCTCCCCGAGCTGTGTCAACTGCTCTGCTTATCACGGCACTACAAGGTTGAAGCCAGAGCATTTTCGGGATCTGTGAATTATTTGTGCACGATCCATTACCGCAGAGGAGCACAGGAAAGGTCAGAAGCTCCCCTCAGATAAACGCCCAGCTAACAGCTCACATCATCTGCTGGGGTGTGAAGGCTGGGCTTTCTTGGTGCTTTGACACTTCTACCCATGGGTGGGACAAGGAAAATGGGAAAATGGCAGAGACAGGCAGGGTGATGTGCTGGAAGCCAGGGATGGAGAGAGGAGAGACGTGCCCAGCCTCCCCACAGCTGCAGCACGCCAGCCCTCAGGCTGCATCCTCCCGGCACACCAGCTGCCACACTGTCCCGGCACCACTGCGGTGCCAGGAAAGCCACATTTCACCCACGGGCCTGAACCGCAGCTCCCTGCGACCGACCCAGCACGGGCACCATCTCTGGGGCAGCAGTGCTGTCACACGAATACCCCGTGGCCGGTCCCAGGGCACTTTAATAACCTGCACAGTCATGAAGATGCTCTCTCCTCCTCTTCCTCCTGCACAAGTGCTGCTGCCCCATGTCAGCATCGCAGAGACCCCACGTGGGAGCAACGCATGCTGGGCTGGGGGGACAGCGCAAGCCCCTGCCTGACATTTTTGCTATGAGATGACTTTTGCTAAGATAAGATGGTTTTTGTTGAAAGGGACCAAGAAACGTGTGCTGTCAGTGGATGGACCTGCTTTTAGCTGTCCAGTTCCTCAGCCCAGAGCAGCCCCCTCTCTCTCCTTCCTGCACAGCCCCTGGAAAAAATACAAAGCAAACTGAAGCCTCAAAGACCTCCATGAATTTCTCTGAGGGGTTTATTGAGACTGAGCCATCTGCTTGCTTTGAAGGATAATTCTGTGGTCACATAGTGCATCTGTGCCAGCCCTTTCCCCACCTCTGCCCAGCACAGGGGCTGAATGAGGATCCTTTTTTCCAATCTAATGATTTTTTTAAAAAGCATCCTTGTAGCAAGCTTCTAAAAGCAACATTAAAGAACAAAAATAAATTGAAGTCAAAGTGAGGAGGTGTGAAAGCCCAGGGGATGACAGCACTGAGTAAAGCCAGAAACTTCAGGACTGAAGAAGCTGCCAGGGAGGGGACACGCAGCTACCCACGCCATGGTGCTCAGAAGGCTCATCGCGTGCAGAGCTGTTCTGCTGAGAACAGGTGAAGAACAGGTGACTTTGTTTCAGCATCAAAATGGGTCAGAACCTCCTGAAGTAAAAGTGCGTCTCATCCCAACCCAGCCGCCCCACCTCTGCAAAGCGGGACTGCAAAGCAGCGACAACGCAGGCGATGCAGAGACACAGGGGTTACGGCCAAACCCATGGAGGGAGCGCGTGGGGAAGGCTTGCAGCTCCCTTCCCTCCTCCTCTGCCGTGCCACAAGCCCCCCTGCCACAAGAGGCCTGGAAAAACAGACCATCAGCAGCTGAGCGTCCATCCTGAGGGCCTGAGAGCAGCAGGCTGCGTGCCGGCGGCAAAGGGCTCACCAGGAAACTCTTGTCCAGCAGCTTTAACTCTTGCACTTGCTCCCAGGGCACCTTAACCCCGACGGAGAGGCTCTAAGCAACTGCTGTGGCATCCAAATGGGTGCCATTTCCATGAGGACCACAACCAGGGCTGGCTTCAGCTCAGCGCACCTGAGCCCCTTTGGGTCAAAACTGCTGCTGGTGCCAAGGCAGAGGAGTATCGATCCCTGCGAGAGGACAGAGGCTGCTGCGCTGTTTAATTGCTCGTTGAGGTAGAGAAAGGCTGGAGGTCAGACGCTGGCAGCTGCCATGCCTTCAGCCTGGAAACCTGAGCCCGGCTTGATGGAGCTATGAGGTAAGGAGCTGGAGAGGGGAGCTGAAAGCTAAACATCCACTCACCATTACATCCATTAGCGTATGGTCAGTAGGTGGGGGACTGAGTGACCTCTTCCCATTGCTGCTGAGAAATGAGGCTGTAGCAAGAAGGGCTTTGTAGGCGAGAGGGTGAGAAACCTACAGCCTTTGCACAGGGAGCACCGCAGCCCCACGAACACCCCGACCTCCCCCTCCGACTGTGCCCGGGGCGAACTAACCCAGGAAAACACAGCTTTAGCACAGGGCTGGGGAAGCAGAGCACTGGGGCAGTCCCGTTCACCCAGCAAAACTAAAGCCACCCTTTAAGCTGGCTCAAGCACACTGGTTTGTATCTAGGCCAAGCTCATCCAGATGGCAAGCCTGGCTAGGACGGTTTGGAGACAGACAGGTTTGTGCAATGAATGGGAGGCAATTTTACACAAGTGTCTCCATCTCTTTGGGTGGAGATGGGGGAGGAAGGAAAATTTGGGCATGTTTCCTATTCTAGGGGACTTTTTTCCCCCAGTCTATGGACTTTGTGGTACGTTAACAGGGCAGCGTGAAACCAAGTTATGCTCCAGGTGAGGATGGACATAGAATCATAGAATCATAGAATTGTTCTGGTTGGAAGAGACCTCCAAGATCATCGGGTCCAACCATTAACCTAGCATTACCAAGTCCCCCACTAAATCATATTCCTTAGGGCCTCGTCTAAACGTCTTTTGAATACCTCCAGAGATGGGGACTCCACCACCTCCCTGGGCAGCCTGTTCCAGTGCCTGACAACCCTTTCAATGAAGAAATTTTTACGAATGTCCAATCTGAACCTCCCCTGGCGCAACTTGAGGCCATTTCCTCTTGTCCTGTCATCTGTTACTAGGGAGAAGAGGCTGACCCCCATCTCTCTACAACCTCCTTTCAGGTAGTTGTAGAGAGCGATAAGGTCTCCCCTCAGACTCCTTTTCTCCAGACTAAACATCCCCAGTTCCCTCAGCCGCTCCTCACAGCACTTGTGCTTTAGACCCTTCCCCAGCTCCGTTGCCCGTCTCTGGACACGCTCCAGCCCCTCAGTGTCTGTCTTGGAGTGAGGAGCCCAAAACTGAACACAGCACTCGAGGTGCGGCCTCACCAGGGCCGAGTACAGGGGGACGATCACCTCCCTACTCCTGCTGGCCACCTGGATACAGGCCAGGATGCCGTTGGCCTTCTTGGCCACCTGGGCACGCTGCTGGCTCATATTCAGCCGGCTGTCGCCCAACACCCCCAGGTCCTTCTCCGCCGGGCACTTTCCAGCCACTCCCCCCCAAGCCTGTAGCGTTGCCTGGGGTTGTTGTGACCCAAGTGCAGGACCCGGCACTTGGCCTTGTTGAACCTCAAAACATTTGAAAGACAAGTTCCCTCTGAAGGGTCAGGGGCAAATGGACAGACCAGATATGTACCACGTCCAGCAGAAAAGCAAATAAAATGAAATAAAACCCTGCAGCAGAGATTCTGCATATGATGCAAAGGATTAAGGACTGAGCTACTGAAAAAAGAAAAATAATCATAGGGTTGGTGCTTCGGCACCAGAAACAATGCACAATCACCAGCACCGGCGAGCAGCACAAGGACGATCAGTGTCCTTCCCACCCTCCCCTTAAACTACTCATGCCGCTGCATAAAAATCCACAGAGCTCATTTATAGAAGAGCAGCCACATACTCATTTTTTAAGCTTTTCTTTTGTTCCCTGAGACGGAAACTACCTCTCTGACACAGCTCATCCGACCAGAGGAAGACGGCCCTGCGCACGGGTCCCAGATCCCATCCCCTTCGCTGTTCCCAGCGCTGACCAGATACTCCACTGCAGGCAGGCTCCTGCGCTCCTCCCTCGCCCCGCACCGCTCCCGAAACATCTCCGCTTGGGATAATTTGACAGCAAAGTCACGGACAATGTTGGAAGGTCAGGAACACGAACAGCGTGAGTCTCACATTTCTTGCTCTGCTCTTAGAAACCCTCCCCGCGCGTCTCCGAAGCTACTGATGGATTTTAACCTTCGGCAGAGGGTCTCCCCACCGATCAATCATGCCCACCACGTCTCTATGAGAAGTCAAACTCAATTACGCCACGCCGGGCGCCAAGAGTGCTTCGCTCCTGGTAGGTGAGGTTAATTCCCATCAAGAGTGGCCCACTGAGAATTTGATTTGCTAATACCGCAAATTGTTCCTCCAAGAGAAATACCCCTGCTGCCTTATTTGTTGGAGGCAGGCATCTGTTTGGAGATCACTCAGAGAGAGGCAAAACATTCATTCAATACTGTGACTCATCCTGATTCTTAACAAACTTTGCCACCTAGAGACACAATTAAAAGGACAGGGGTGACCATCCTGGTGACAGCCCCTCCTGCCTCAGCCATGCATGCTTGGAAAGTCCCCCGAAATGGGAATACCTCTTCCCTGCCGAGAGGTGCTCCCGTAGGACAGCTCGCAGAGATGAGGCTAAAATATCTGGCAAGCTCACTGATGCAGTGCTGGGAATCGAATGTTTGCATCTACTCCAGATCAGTCCCAGATGCTTCACAGCAGTGATGTGGATGGCAACGGCAGCAGCCAAAAAGCATCACCCGTGGGCTTTCCGCAGTGCTCCTCTCTGCTCCCAGCCCTCCCGGCCCCACAGACAAGGGCAATGGGCCCCATCTCTGAGCGGGAGAGGAGCAAGGGGGGCTGTTGCTCTCCCAGGGAGCCTCAGGGAGAAGATCTCACATCCAATGTCCCATGGAGGCTGCATGGCTGCCTCCACGCCCCGATCGCAGCCCAACTGCCCATGCCAGGTCCTCCCCTGCTGCGGTCACGGTGCTGGCAAGGAGGCGAGCCCTGTCCCCAGGGGCCTCAGTGCAGCTTCTACCAAGCAAACAGAGCCAGGGCTGGGTCCTACTTGTTCCTACGAGACCTCTCTTCATTCAATCATTTCAATTAAACTAAACTTCCAGTCCCATCTCAGCCAAAATTCAAGCATAGCAAAATCTAGATGAACAAACGACTTCTTCAGTAAAGAAGTATAAAGATTATGGGGAGGGAAGAGGAGGAGGAACAACAAACACCACTTTTCTCTGCAGCAGCCTGCAAAACTATAAGCACGCGGACTATATTCCTGTACTCTGGGTCTCAAGGTGGCACCGGAGAATCGTACCATGCATTAGCTCCGAACAAGGGCCTGGGAGGAAAGGAGATAAGTGTTTCAGAACTGTGAATTAAAGCCATTAGCAAATGTAAATTTACATTTCCTCTAAGTAATCATTATGTTTTCACTTCTATCAGCACCCAATGAATCACAGAGATGTTTTGTCTAGAAACACTAATGGTGGGGGTAGGAAGCCAGCAGCCTACCCACAGTAACGGCAGCAGGAGAAAAGTGCCAGAGGAACCCATAAAAAGGAGCTGGATTTTGCAAGAATGGCAATTACACCAGCCCATCATTGCCCATGAAATTAACAAATAGGGAAGATCTGCAAAAGAGAAGCATTTCAGGCACAGAGGAAGGCAGCGTTTTAAGATTTTGCAGCTCAAGGTACGTGTTCATATATGTGCAGTCATGGCACATGCACACAAAGATAATGAAAATAAGGCGTTAAATAAGTAAAAAATATGCAGCCTCACACACGCACATGCTCCCAGTTACCCTCATGCACAAACTAATTGTCCACAGCATCGCCTGCGTAGGGGAGAGCTGCCCTGCAGATTTGCCAGAGTGGCATTAATTTCATAATTGCCTGTATTATCAAGATCTCTGCAGGATACCCTTGCTCACAACCAATTCAGCAAGAACAGTGGCCTTTTTACTTATGGTTTTTTTTAGTGGTGGATAAAAAGAGAAGCAAGCTTCTATTTTTAGACTCGGCAAACAGAAGAGCGACTCACCCGCTGGAGCTGGTCCCAAATCCACTGCCTCCACTCCGGAGTCTCACACGGGAATGGGTGGCAATGCCGGGCAGAGGGGCCCAGACCCATCCCACCCACCCGACCTGCTGGGAAAAGGACTGAACAGGCCTTTGCAAACATCAAACTCCCACCACAACCCACCCAGAGCAGCAAACCTTCCCACCTCGTTAGCGTAATTATACAATAGAGGCTCTGGATGGAGGGCAGCAGCGGTGCCGAGACCCCGCAGCTGCACGCGGGAGGTAAAACCCAAGGAAAAGAGAGAGAAGGTGCAGAGGAGCATCAGCACAAGAACATGTTCGCTTCCTTCATGCTAGATGATGAGCTGCAGTACGGGTGACGCTGGATTTGCGACGCTGGCCTCAGCAGCATGCAAGATCCCGGCTTTGGAAAGTGCCTTTCTTGCTAAGGGCGATTATCCCTTACAAAACAGGACGCAGAGCTGAATTTTGCACTTACACACGCTAGGAAAAGTCAAGGTGTGCGTGATGTCTTTTGAAAAACCAAGGTCTGAAGCCCACAGAGTACCAGAAGTACCTTCCTACTCCTGGCATGAGGAACCGTCCCTGTCCCCAGGAGCCCACGTCTCCCAGAGCCACAACATGCAGCATCTTCCAGGCACGGTACACCACCTCCCCGTTCGCAGAGCTCTCTGACGGATTCATTAAAAAGCACGGCAGACCTCCCAAAGCGAAAAGGAGGCCACTGCAAAAGAGCTGGTGAATAACCACAGGATGTTGCTATAAATCAGATATTTACAACAGTATTTACCCTATCTAAATGCCGGCGCAGGAATTGGTTTCAACTTGTAACTGATATTTCTGCGGCAGAGAAGATAGAGGTTTGCAAAGCCTACACTCCATAAGCAGTGGTTTACAGAGAGGGAACAGTGGCAGTTTTTCATTTTCCAGAGTCCACTCACCCTTCCAAGAATCTTAATGCCTCATTGATTCATAATACAGTACATAAAGATTTCATTTTTTCCTGCACACAGTGATATATTATGGAGGCAATCTATTTTGCCACTGAAAAGTTTGCTTAGTAGAAAAATTTGGAGTTTTGACATTCAGGAAATTACAGTCATCTGTAAAGCACGATTGATATGCCAAGGCTAACATTTTCATTGCACTTATGGAACCAGAATAACTATGTTAAAATATTTATTATATTCTACAAAAAAAAAAAAAAAAATTCAGGTTCTTGTTTATAAAAAGCATATATTTAATATTAAACAAAAAAGCTTTATCCTTATATCCATATACATTTTAGCTGTCTTAAATGCGCTAAGCCACATACTCTCTGACCAGATGAAAATACTTTTCATAATTAATTTAATAAAACCAATACTTCAGACAGCCTCTGCTGTGCCCCGAGCGCGCAAGCGGAGGGCACGAGCTGAACGCACGGCCGCGCGGAGCAGCACAAAGGCAGAAACGAAGCACGTGAGACGGGGCTGCCGGGCTGAACCTGCCCGCCGTCCCCCGGGGCTGCCGCCGCTCGCCTGCCGCCCACCGCCCACCCAGAGGGTGCCCGGGAGCTGGCGCACGGGAAGCAGAAGGTTGCTGAACCCTGTGCACTTCACTTGCAAGTTTTGTTGTTAATACGATCTAGAAGCAAGAGGGTGCAGAGGGCTCCCATCTCAGCTTGACAGATACATTTGTCTTTTTTATGAATGTATGAATGTGTATTTAGAAGTTGTGATTTATCGTATTTCCTGAGCACTCATTGCAATTTCCTAATCGCTGCTTGAATCGTAGTAACACGGCTCCCAACTCCTTCGTATATAAAAGTACGTACTATTGAACATCCCCGCCTCAGTGCTGGAGAAACCTTGGAGCTCTGAAGAAAAAGATCACACGATCAGCTCCAAGAGCTCTGCATATCCCACAATGGGGAATTAACTCCAGAGAGGTATTTATAAAATCATTTGTTACTATATCAGAGCTCAATCAATTCTCTTCAATAATACATAAAAGGAGGAGGTTTGGCTCACGTGAACAAATGTAAGGCTGACGTTAATTCCTTCACAAGCCATTTGCAGATAATCTTCAGTGTGCCAGTTAATATATCCCACGATAGGCTACACGAAAGTGCTTTTAAAAGCTAAAGTGAGGATATATAGCGTATAAAAAAGGCACATTAATGCAACTTATACTTTGCTTATCATAATTATTGCGCATACAGAAACCCAAGGAAAATCCTTCCCAGGCTTTCTAAAATTTTGTCCAAGGCAGGCATCTATTGAAAATGTCTTTGAAATGTAATTAATGAACTGATACTAATATATTCTCAGCCCATTGCTAAAAGAGGGACTGAGGAACGGACAACGTATTTACAGCTGCAACTTGCTACAATTTTAATTTCAGCTTTCATTGATTTCATTTAGCACCATGAGACTATATAATGAAGAAATCTGTATCAATTGAAAATACCAAGTGTGCTCCTGCCCCACTAGGGCACTTCAGTAATATCATGTAATGGAAGGGGATTCTCATTTAATTGAATTGGAAATGAAACACATATTAGCTAAGAAAACTTAATCAGTGCAATAATATTAAAATGGGCCACTCAGACAAACTATACTGATTAAGTCACTTGCAAACATTTCCGTAATCATCACTGAGACTTGTGGCGTTAATGATTTAAACTCACTTTTCTACTCCAGGGAACAAAACTGTAATTTCATAGCAGACAATTAGAATATTTTAAACCCTCTCGCACACATGACAATACAGTCTCCTGGCAGAAGCACAGGACCTGATCCTGCAAGGATACGTCTTGAGCTTGGATGTACAAGAAGGTCTGCACGGATGCTGGGATGTCATCAAAATGTTTGATTTAAGCCAGAAGACAGCCCAGAAAGCGCCTCGCTTGCTGGCAAGCGTTTCTGAAGTACTCGCTGCAGTTCTTCCGCAGACTTCATCTTTAATCTTGACTAGTTACTGATAGCACACACCGATGCACTGCAAAGCTGTGAGCTTCAAATGTCTCCCAGCAGACCAGGATTTTAAAAATCTTATTCGCACATAGTTGACATAACTGGATTTAAAATTTTCATGGAATAGCGGAGTGCATTTCTAATAAAACTCCATAGATGTGTTTGTCGTGTCAAAGCTCAGCTGGGAGGGGTTTACATCAGCTAAGCAAGCAAGACTTTGCAAACATTACAAGATGCGCAGAACATCCTGCTTCCCATGTCCGCTAGTTCCACCCCATACGTTTAACAAAAGCATACAGTACTTAGTCTGAATTAGTTCGGATGATGCCCTTAGAAAGCCATGTTTACGGAAGATGCCACTTTTGCCTCTTATACAACGCTGAACCAACACAGGGATGTGTCCATTGCATTGTGCTCGGAGGAGGACCATTTACACAGTCCAAGCATGAGACGTGCCTGGGAACCAGAGACTGAGCTGGCAAAACCTCATCAGATGCTTTCCTGGGGGTCAGGGGCAGCGCATTCAGCAGAGATATCAGCTAGGACACATTGTGTGTTTATGGATCTCAGATGACTCCTGTATTGTTAATTAATCTGTAGCATTAAAATGTTCAAAATCCTATTTTTGGACAGCCAAAAGCAAATTCAATTTTTGCTTATTTTCAGTGCCATGAAGCAAACTTCAGCCAAATTGGCAGCTGGACTGAGGCGACCGCAAAGAGGAGACACAGCAACCTGGGCTAGGCAAGGAGAGGAGCCCAGCTCCCCTCTGCACCAGCTGAAGGGGAGAGGGCTGGCATCGCTATGCAAAAACCACTCGATTCCACTGCCCATGAACAGCGCTGCTTGCTTTGCCTTTTGCTCTGGCTCTCTTGCAGTGAAGGTAACACAAGCCTGGGTCAAGACCTGACCCTCCTCTGAGCAGCTTCTCACTGTGGTCCTTGAGCCCTGAGCCTGCTGCTCAGAGAGGCTGAGCTCCCAGCGCTCACCAGCCACAGCCAACCAAGCAGACAGCACTTTGAACCCTTGGCCACACGAGCTGGAGGAAAAGTCTTGCTTAGGTTAGCTCAGATACCCCTAGAAACAAGCTGACTGCAGCTGAAGTCAAAGCTATCCTACCACTGCCAAGAAGGAAACCAGGAGAGGCACCACCAGCCCAGCCCCAGCATGACCAACCTCAAGCAAAATAAACCATGGATGGTAATAACCGTCCAGGGTTATTAACTGAGATTCACAGCTCCTTCCAAAAGGATCGGCCATTGTTCCCATCCCTCCACTCTTCTCCTCAAAATATATATATAAAAAAAGGCAAAACACTCTCCTTTATGAGCAGTGGGAAATGGTTCAAAACAGCATCGTTCCTATCTGTGAGCATCTCTTGAATGATTTTCAGAAGACAGTTCTACTCCTCCATGGATTATTCTGGCTAAAAATGTGTGTGACATTTTAATTATCAAGTACAAATGTTACTGCAAGCAAGTAATGAAACAGATGGTGTCCTGAATTTTACAGTACAGCCACATTTTCCAGCTCAAATTTACAGTTCACCAATCACCGAGCTTCACGTCCTGCCTCTACCACATCTCCCCTACCCATCTGAACTGCCGCAACCCTTTCGATGCTGGGAGCGCAGCTTTGGGAGTAGAAACTCAACACAAGTTGTCCTCCAAGCAAATGCACAGCACGTTTCCAAAGAGGAAACAAAACAGAGCACAACTCTATACACCCCAGAAGCACGGCAGGTACGAAGCGGGAGAGCACTTGCCTTGGAAAAAGGACGAAGGGATGAAAGGTGGCTGAAGAGGAACTGCCCTATTTGAGGGAGCAAAGAGGTGACCTTGCAACCTCCATCTCAATGAAGGACTTTATTTATTTATCTCAGCATCTTCCTCAGTGAATCCCACCCATATCAGTTATAATTCCCCAGATTTCCTCCTCTTCCCCTCTGGTGTGTTCGGCATTCCTTCCACAGGGGGTCCCAAGGGGAAGGGACAGGATGGCATCATGAGTGTCCCTTCAGGACCCATCAGTGCCAAGTCCCACATCACCAGGGGTTGAGAGAGGAGCAAAGCCAGAACCTTTTCCATTCATCCTTGCTGGTCTACCATCCTGCCAAAAACCCAGTACCTATGACCAGAGTTGCACTTTCGTGTGTTTATTTCTCCTCTCTTATAAAAAATAAAATATAATTCAAGAAACAGGAGCCACACAGGGGAACATCATCACACATGTCACACAATGCGGAGGAGGACAAGGAGGACCTGGGGCCACCTTCAGCTGACCACAACTCTACAAATGCACGTTCAGATGTGTGTGAGCATTATCCAGTAATGGATATAACCACAGCCTAGAGGAGACCCAGCTCAGGCTGGGTCTGCCCCGTGCCTTGCACGTTTCTTCTGTAAACCCCCTGCTGAACACAATGAAGTGTGTGAACACTCATCTCCTGGGTTTACAGCACCATGGCAAATGTGGTTCTTGCTTCAAGGAGCTTACAATCCAGTTCAGACAACGCACTAGGAGAGGGTGTGTGTCCAGCGACCGCTGGGGGAGAGCTGCAGCAGCATCCCCAGAGCTCAAGCAGCAAGCAGGGTGAGCTTTGGGCTGTCACTCCCTGCTCCGCGCAGCTGGGCTATGTCCCCGTCGGGCTGAGGAGCACGCGCTGCCCTCGCTGAACGGGCTCTTGATTTAACAGGCTATGGCCAAACTTAATCTCGGAGAGCCTTCCTGATACTCCGCTCCATTCATCTCCACTACCGCAAAGGGGAGCCGCTGCCGGGGCTTACGGCAACAGTGCTGTAATTACCGCAAGGAAACAGTTTCTGGGAAGGTGTCCCAGAATATAATGCGCTGAACATTTCCTCTTGCCGCTCTTAGTACGGAGTAAATAATCCCTTCTCTCAGCGTCAGCACCAGGCTGGCTTCCAGCTAGGTCTGCGAGGATGGGGACCGCTCCCATCGTGCCCCCGCGCAGGCACAGCGCTGGTAACACCAGCTCTGCTCTCACGATTCACCCTCGTGCAGACGTCCCTGGGATGTGCAAGTACTCGTGCGAAGACCAGACACGGGGAGATGCTGCACGGGCCAAACTCTTCCCATTTTGCTTTGAATCATGGCCAGGAGTGGAGCTTTGGAGGTGGAGAGGCTGACGCCAGCTTTGCGGGCAGCCAGTGACGCTTGGCTCACCCCACTAGCCAGAAAAACGTTTGCCACGAGGGCTTTGACTCTCATATGTAGATTTGCTTGCTGTCACTCAAACCAGTGATGTGTTGGCATCCGGAGGTGAAGACGGCGAGACCTGTGGTGGTCCTCTGAGCCCACCTGGAAAATCTCTTCCTAAAGGGAGCCAAACAGGGCACTTGCAGAGCTGGAGGGACCTAAGGGCAAAGCTTGGCTTGGAGCACAGGTGCCTTCACAAACACCTTCCAGTGAGCCCCTGAACACCCAGGGAAACCTGCCTGGGTATTTGGTTCGCAGGGAGAGAAGCCAAAGCACCAGCCGGTACCACCGATGCTGGGGTACACAGCCCGGTTTGCAGCAGATCGATGCTTTCTCATTTGAACTCAGCAAATGGGTGCTCCAGAGCATGATGAAGTGTGTCGCAGCGGCACAGGTTCTGCTCTCACTCACACTGGCAGCTGGATTGCTGCGATAAATAAACCTGAAAATCAACTGTCTGAGTGACAACAGCCTCTTCCTAGGTGTCCATCCCTGGAGGGGTTAATCTAAAACAATCTAATTTCTTCCCAAATTGCACAAAATCCAATAAGCGCCAGGCAGCAGTGTCTTTTCCCATTTAGCAGATTAAGAAACTGTGCTCTAGCAAATTTATCTGAACAATTCATTCCCACGAAATTACACTGGGTTTTGAACCTGAGGTTGATATACTCCATTATATCTGCAGGCTGAGCCATCCACCGAGAGGCTAGATTAATGCACAGCCAAATGCCACCTGAGCAGGGTTTTCTGGCAAAGCATCCGAGCAGGCACGTGGACAAGAGCAGCGGGCACGAAAGGGCTCACGACAGCGGCGATTTGGGCCAGGGCTCAGGCACAGCAGCAGCATCTTTAGCTACATCTCCGCCATCCTGTCATTAAAACAGCAGCACCCCCATAACTCATTTCAACATCCTGAGACTGGGCTTCTCTTCACATTATTTTAAACAAAATGACACTTTCTCTAGACACTTAAATGCACCCTAGTCTCATCGCATCAACAGAGGAAGCATATTTTTCCTGTTTATGTGAAAGGTGATATTGGATGCATCATACACTGAAATCGTTTGCTGGCTTCCTCTCGCAACATAAATAAGGGGAAAGAAAGAGAAGATAGATTTTAAAGATGTAGACATATGCATGCCCATTTTCTAACCTAGAACATTATTAAATTCTTTCATACATTCATGTGAGAACTGCAAAAGATTGTGAAAGTAGAGATGCTATCACTCATACTTTCCAGAGCAAGGATTAGGGAGCTTTTCTTCTTAATGAAATCTATATATTTAAATAATACCTGTTTGGCCAAGCCCTAGTAAGTACTGGCCAACAGAGGTGGGGTGTACAGCTCACATCCCAACTTGGTGGAACGGATCCGCCTGCAGGTCCAACCCAACCAGGGCAAGACTGAGCAACAGATCTCTTACGCTTGTCAACGCTTTCACCTTTTTATGACGGTTAAATACCTTTAAATGTCTGCAGCTTCCACAGGTCTGAGCATCCTCTACCGAAAATACATCCCACGCCCCATCCCGCCCCTTCCCAGCCCTTGGAGAACTGAGCCCAACCAAGCCCTGTCTGAGCTATGTTACCCAAAGGCGTTGCAGAAATCTTCTGGCTTGCAAGTGATGCTAAATTCATCTAAACAGCTTTATTTATGAGTGGTGTTACATCCCCCTTCTTGGGGAGACAGATCTGCCACTAGAATTGCCTTTTCCTGCCTGCAGAAACTGTAAGTCTGCATCAACATTACACAATTATTTTAAAGACATTATTTAGATAGCTCTATGGTAATGTGTATGTATACCAACCCCAGTCCCACAGAATTTGCATAGCAGAATTTTTTATCATGCTTCTTAAAGATTAATAATTTAAAGCAAGTTGTAACTGTGCTAAGATTTAGTCTTATGTTTTCATCACTGCTTTATATTCTCATAAATATCCAACATTGCCAAATATATAGGAATCTGAGATGGTATTCAAGAGGAAAAACTGCAACCAATATATCTTCCATTTATGGAACTGAATATAAGATCATATTCAAAGTGCTGCATTTACTGTCTGATTTTGAATACATAAAATATATAGCCATTACAAATTCACCTTTCATTGCAAAGCTTTGTTCTTGTAGTGACATAACTTATTGCCAGATTAGAGCCCTAAGTACGGCTAGACCGTTTTTCATCTTCTCCATTCCCACAAACACGACTGGGAGAGACAGGTCGCGCTCTCTATCAAAGTTGTGCTTACCACACAGCAATATTGCAACACGTCCCGTTAGAGTTATGTCTGCCGAGACTGTGAGCACAGACTTGGCTGCAGGCACCTCCTAATGGAATTACATAATTGGAGGCATGTCATCTAAATCTGAACAAATTGGATTCCCTTGTCATGCACTATTGAATCAAAACGGAAAGAACACTCCACGCTGTTATCTATGGTAAACCAACGACGGCAAATCCGGCGTCACTAATATTTTGATAATGTGATGTTTATTAAAAAAGGGGAAGGGAAAAAATAAAAAAGAAAAAAGAGAAAAGCTTCATGTAAGGCATGCCAGAATCATGTTGCATGCAAAAACGAGCTCATCCGAGTTTGGTTTCAGACTGGGAATTATGTTAATGGTTTATGACGGTTGAGATGTTAAGAAGATATAACAGCAGAACTATGCGAAGCCAGTTGCCTGTAGCTGCCAGGGAAGGGGAGACGAGGACTTCGGACAGGCCCTTCCACCAGGTCTGCGTCTGGAAGAAGTGACACCCACCAAGGCACCTTCTCTGCTGCCAGTCCCTCCCCTGCCCAGTCCGTGGTGGTTCGGCGGCATTAACATTCACATCTTGCAACCAAATTCCCCAGCCCTGGTAATTCATAAGCATGCCCTGCTTTTCGTTTACAAGTATATCAACTTTAATTTGGAATCACTGAAGGAATCATAACTAGGGAGCAATAACTGAGCACACTGAACTGCGCATTCAGGGCAAATTTCAACTGAGCGCTCAGCTCGACCTCCAGCTCTGCACGTATGAAAGAACAGAGGCATTAATTACATTACCAGAATCACTAATCAGCCCATTGCATCTTTACATTTCATCAGCTAACTGCTGGTGCAAAACAAGAGGCTTTTTTTCCTTTAATTCAGCTCTTCAAGCCTCACCAGGATATTTCCATGCACACATGGAATACATTCATTAACAAAAACAACAAGAAAAAAGAAACTAAGAAAAAAAACCAAGTTCTGATGCCTTACAGAATTTGTGGTTCTCCTAGTTAATTGATTGTGGGATGACTCGGGCTCCCCCAACCGCACTGGGCCCACCAGGGCATGTCGAGGATGGAGCCGAGGCACCTGAGGCAGCAGCGTGGAATGAGAAGGGGAGCAGAGCATCCCACCCGTGGTCCAGCCCAAGGCATGCAGGGGTTGGGGCGAGGGGCCGGCGGTCTGCGCCAGCGAGAGGGGGTTATCCGCAGTACGAGTCTAACGTGGCTAGCGCAGTGCAGAACTTCGGTTTTCAGAATGACATCAGCACGCTGTACTCTAACGCCAAGAGCTCCCGGCTGCCTCTGCCCCCACCTCCAGCAGCGCTGCATTTATGCAGTAGGTGTGCCAAACGCCTATTTATATTCCGTGTGAGGGAGAAACGCTGTCAAATCACCAAATTACCTCAAGTTGTGAGAGCACACAGCACACAGCAGGGGGAAAAGTGTTAACTACCTACCTAGCCTCCGCCTGTAGATCAACACTGAGAGGAGCCAGCTAAATATTTACTTTGCGCTCGGGTGGTCTCAGCATCTTCCCCTGACTCGCAGGGCAGGATCGCAGCACCAGGCAGCCCAGCGCCCACCCAGCTCCAGAAATGCGCAGTCCTGGTTCTGCAGCCCCTTGCAGAAGTGAGCCCCAAAAAGTTGTACCCCTAAGATCTATAAGCCTATGCAATTGCCAGCTAGTCCAAAGGGCCATTAATCCACGTAGATGAAGGAACTGCATGAAGAACAAACGCTCCTTGGGGTTGCCCAGCACTGTGTTTTCAGCCAAGTGGGTTTCTCCTGCCCCACCGGTGGGAGCAACGCCATCTCACCACCAACTCCTCGGCTACTTCTACATTGAGCTCCTGGGGGCAACCGTGCCACGGAAAGTGATAAACATGGTGGGAATGGGGCAGCTTCCCATGGTAGGGAAAGAAGCAATGACAGGAAAGCCCATGCTCCAGCTGGACTGTCCCACCACTTCTTCAAAACCACCATGTGGTCCTGCTCTGATGGCTCATCCAGTCTAAAATACTGCAATAATATTTAGTGACATTTCTAGATCTAAAGTGAGGGACAGGGAAAAGAAAAATCACCAACCAGCTCAGTATTTTGCAAGAGTTGGCAATGACTGGCACATCTTAAATCTAAAGATTACTGAATTACGCTGACATTACTTGATCTCTGAGTGTCCTTGGGATTGAAGCCGACCAGTTTAAGCGTCTCCAACAGGAGCACTGGCTGTGCAGATTGCCCACCCCAGCACTGTCCTGCAGGAGCACAGTGAGGAGCTGCACCCAGACTCCCCGCTTCCATGGCTCTCTGCTCAGCTCATGTCTTGGAAGCTGTTGCTAAATAAATTGCAAAGGACGTGTACCTGCTCCTATGAGGCTCAGAGTATCACAGTGGAGTCAACTGACCACAGTGTAAACAAAACCAAACGGGATTACTGACTGCAGCATCCCCAATTCTTTTATCAAACTGTCTTTTGTTAATCTGTAGCTTCAGTTTTTCTGCCACCAAGTTGCAACCTTCCTCCCCACGCAGCCACCTCCATAGAGACAAGCTCTCCTCCTTGATGGCAGTGCTTTGCTCTCATTGACCAAAGAGATCCTCTTAAGTGACTGTGGCATATGCAAAAGATCTGAAAGACAGACTAAATTACGTGATATATCCTCACATCTTCACGTCAAGCGCCAGCCTGTCTTAAAGCCTTAGCATGTCTGGTTGCACAAATGACCTCAACCACGTTGCTAAGGCTGAGTCTTTCCAGGGCTCGATGCCGCTGTGCTAATATCCTCGAGTGACTCGACTGACGCCACCAGACAACACGTGCTCGACACAGCCATGTTGCAGAGGGGCTGCTGTTTCAGCTAACAAACCAGGGACTGAACTGGGGACCTCTGGGATGGGCAAGAACATATTTACTTATTGCATTAGAGCAGGAAACTGGGGCTGATGCTGACTTTTTATCTGATACAGCTTAGAGGAAGCCAGGACAAACATCCCCTGGGGCAGTCACAGGGAGTCAGGGTGACTCAGTGCCTGCTGCAACACAAGTTGCAGAGCTCTCAAGCCACCCAAGAGCCAACAGCCTGGGCTCGCTGTGGCCTGTTGCTTTGCACCGACATGGACAAGCCCCCAGAACATCGCAGCCAAGGAGGGGAGGTGGGAAGGGCACACCGGGATCATAGAATCATAGAATTGTTCTGGTTGGAAGAGACCTCCAAGATCATCGGGTCCAACCATTAACCTAGCACTACCAAGTCCCCCCCTAAATCATATCCCTTAGGGCCTCGTCTAAACGTCTTTTGAATACCCCCAGAGATGGGGACTCCACCACCTCCCTGGGCAGCCTGTTCCAATGCCCGACAACCCTTTCAGTGAAGAAATTTTTATGAATGTCCAATCTGAACCTCCCCTGGCGCAACTTGAGGCCATTTCCTCTTGTCCTGTTGTCTGTTACTAGGGAGAAGAGTCCGACCCCCATCTCTCTACAACCTCCTTTCAGGTAGTTGTAGAGAGCGATAAGGTCTCCCCTCAGCCTCCTTTTCTCCAGGCTAAACATCCCCAGTTCCCTCAGCCGCTCCTCATAGGACTTGTGTTCCAGACCCTTCACCCTTCAGGGATGCTGAGCAACAGCAATGTCCTCAACACAATGGTAAGAACCAATGCCCACAACCACTCAGCTGGAAGGCACCGGCACAGCCGTGACCCTGTACACCCACACAACGTCACTGAAATCAGCATTTTACCTACTGGACTGTGCGGTGCTCCTGCTAGCAGTAACGAACATAGCTGCATTCGTTATCTGGCAGGCGCAACCACAGTGCTCCAGGGCAGCTCCAAAATTCAGAAAACTCTACTCGTCCACGAACAGAGGTTATGAAGCTCATTCTTGCACTCAGCCTCCTTTACGTTAGAAGTATCAGCTCGTAATTAATATATTACAACTAACTAATATCACTAATTAATGAATGAGAGCAAGGGCAGGGAGATAGGAGAACATTGGTTTTGATAGCTATGAAATGCACTAACAAGAGTCAGCTGGGAAATGACTCCTCTCTTTCTGGAGTTTTTACTAGTTTGATTTTCAATCAAAAAAGCTCTTGCACATATTTGAAGAAAAAATTATTATAAAAAGAGAGTGAAAAAAGCTCTGCCCAGTGCCCCCAGCGTCACCCATCCTTCCCCCAGGGCGATGCTGCCAGGCTTTACTGGACAGGAGGGGGTCCATGTGGGAGAGGGACGGCACGTGCTTCAGTTAGTGCTCACACCTCTCTAAAATCAACCGACCACAAGACATAAATCCCTTGGAAAGCAGGTCCTGTTGGTGCTCATGGGGATGGTTTGCTTGGAAAGGGGCATGCTGGAGCGGGGGTCCACGCACTGGTGCGATGCTGCGCTGAGGAAGGAAACCCTGGGAAAAGTCCCCTAGAATCCTCACCCCACCCAGGACCAGGGGTGTCCTGGTTCTGGCAGGGATAGAGTTAATTTTCACAAGAAGCTGGGAGGGGACACTGCCAGGACAGCTGACCCAAGCTGGCCAAAGGGATATTCCATACCATAGGACGTCATGCTCAGTATATAGAGGGGGGACGGTGCTGGGGGGGTCGGATCGCTGCTTGGAAGCAGGCTGGGCATTGGGTTTCAGGCTGTGAGCAATCTGTACTGTGAATCATGCGCTTAGTATATTCTGTTATTGTTTTTTTTTCCTGTTTTCTCTTCCTTTGCTGTCCTGTTAAACTGTTTTTAGCCCAACCCACAAGTTTTGCCTTTCTTTTCCCCGATTCTCCTCCCCATCCCACTGCGGGGGGAGGAGTGAGCGAGCGGCTGCGCGGTGCTTAGCTGCCGGCTGGGGCTAAACCACAACAAGGGGGAACCTCATTTTCCCCCTTTATGGCCAGGGCAACGTTGGTGCCCTCCTCAGATGCTAATTTGGGGATGCTGGTCACCCTCAATAGTGATATTGTGGCTGGGAGCACACCGGGAACCCAGACCTGAGATGGCCAGGTGCTGGGCACGGGGGTGTGTGTGTGTGTTGGGGGGGGGGTGTTACACAGTAATAACAGCTGGTTGGAATAATAAATTAGCACCTAATTAACAGGAGTGTTGGCTGCAAAACACTGAGTTAATGGAACAGGAGAAAAAAGAAGGCAAAGAGCTGCTGCTGTGAAATAGAGAGGTTGCTTTAGAAGCTGCTGTGTCAAGGACGCGCCTTGGAAGTCGAGCATTTAAAAGCTGAAGGAAGAAAAGTGCTTTTATGGGGGAAAACTTCCCCAATCCCTGCCCAAGGTCAGGACTTGTTTTCCGGGCAGGCAGTAGCCAGCAGCACTGGTTAAGCTCAGACTCACCCTATCAGGCTGTAGCCGTAGTGTCTCGAAGTTGCAGGCAAAAGGACAAGGTAAGCATTTAGGATGCAGATAGTACAGTCAGGACAAATATTTATTGGGTCAGTAGTTGCTGGTGAGAAAGAGAAGCTATAAAGTGGAGATAACAAGGAATAATGCTGCCACAATGGGAAACTGCACTAATGACTTAACAGCTCTTTGCACCTCTCCATAAAAACCTCCTAAGGGAAATCTCTTATTCAGTGCCGAGGAAACAGCGGTGTAAATCTGCTCTCCGCTACACTGGACCTCCCTTGCACTTGCAGCAGCTGCCAGACCAGCTCCCTCCTTGGCTTACTGCTCTTCTACCCTGTTTTTGCCTCCCTTCCCCAAGCAAGTCGCTGTAAGTACTCTCCCCCAGATCCCAGCAGCCCCGATGGAGCAGGGCAGGAGGAGAAACCTCCCACCTCTCTCCCGTGAGCTCGAGAACCTGTCCTGGCAGGGACATTGGGACTGGCAGAGGAAGCAAGGGTGACCTGCACCCTCTCACACCAGCAACACTCCCCCCCAAAGCCCAGCCAGTGCCTGCCACGGGACCACGCACGTAAGGCAAATGCAGAATAAGCATCTCTGCTAGGCAGGAGACACTAAGGACATAGTTCAAAAAAATGCCGTTTAACTGTCTTTAATTAATATTCCAAACTACGTGTAAGCCTTTAACACACAGCAGGACCACAGTGAAAGATTTATGAGATTGGTTCACCTTTCACGAGTGCTGCCTTGGGTCATCGGCACAAACTTATCGCCAAGCCCACGTACCAGCGGAGAGCTAGAGCGAGAGGGGAAGGGTAACATCTGCACGAATATGATGTGACCTACTTTTACAGTAATTTTAATGCATATCTGGGAAAAAAAACCCACCCTCTAAAATTTTAAGGGAGAACTATAAATCAAGGCATGACAGTAAACAAGTAATTTGTGAAGTCGTACTGTCTACTCAGTACAAACAAGAGATTCATCAAATAATAAAATACTACTTTAGAAGAAAACAAGCACAATTATTTTATAATTATGGCTGCTCTAGTCTTCTGAGGGCAGGAAACCTTCCTACCTCCATAGAATCATAATCAAGACTCATCAAAGTCCTGTAAAAGCAAATCAATATCTGCTCTTGGCAGGATGAGTTAATTAATACCAGAGTGCTCTTCTGCATGCCTTCCTGGCTGTCAGTCTGAAGGCAGCAAGTACAGCTCTTCCTAAATGCTCTCTAAAAAAATGCACCTACCACCACTGTGGCTACGGGTGACAAAGGATGCCGCGTCCCTGCGTGTCTGGATGTACGGGTACCATGGGCTGCGGTCCTCTTTGTAAAGGGCACAGACATCCAGGCGTTCAAAATCAGTAAAATGCAATCGACTCCGCGCTCCTCTGGATCCTTATCTCCATCAAACAAAAGCCTGGGGAGGGATGACTCAAGCAGCACCATGCAGCTAATTTTGTGGTGATAGTGGTTTATCTATCACCACATATACAGGGAAATCAAAGCCACGTCCTTTTCACCACTACTGTCGGTCCCCGGTTACGTGTGGTTACCTAAGGTGCTGCGGCATCCCACATCAGACGCGGTGCGCGAGAGCTGGTTGTTATCAGATAACTGACTCCTGCCGCCAGCAGCGGTGGGTTAACACTCTGCCAGAGACTTTGGAGATGCCACTTCAAATACTGGCAATCAGAGCACAAGCTTTCATCTTTCCACAGCAGATCCACTGGAGCTCTGTGCCGTTTACTGCATGCCTCTTCCTTCTTTTTTTTCCTTCTTATGAGACCTTTAAAACGGAGGTCTTGTCTGCCCTCTGTGATTAGCAAAGATCTCGCAGCCTTCCTGAAAGAGCAGGGAAAATTACAGCCAAGAACATGATAGCAGTTAGATGCCCAGAGCAGGAAGGAGTGAGACGCACTCAGCAGATTGCTTTGAAGCAAAAGCTCAGTAAAACATTATTAAACTTATTTTTAGCCTCATTTACTAAAGAAATCAGCCTCTCATGAACACACTGTCCATCTCCCTCCCCTTCCACCAGCCTCCTAATAATTTTTTAATCAGTTTCCTTATCTGAGACTCTGCTGTCAAATTTGTATGGAAGATAAATAAGCATTTAGAAGGGGTGTAGGGAAAAACACCCGGCTGGCGATGGAGAGCAGGCATTCCTGGGAGCTGCGGCCAGCTCCGTGGCACAAGTGCCTCTCATCAGCCGTGCTCGAGATGAGACGGAGATGCAGGGTGATTTTTAGCATAGAAAGCTGGCAGATGCAGCAGGGGCAGAACGCAGAGGTACTGCTCGATGGCTTTGCTGAACAGCAGCATTCACCACATCCCAAGAGTGCCAGTGACGTTGTGCAGACCTCCTGCCAAGAGGAACCGATACGTCATCTCAAATCAGGCATAAAAATGGGACAAAGATGCAAAAAAGCCAGGAGAGTAGGACAAGCCTGTTCTGCTGAGCACCACTGTTGACATACTTTTATTGTTGTTGAATAGTTTTCTTGGATCAAGCAATGGGGAAGATCCAAGCGTGCAGAGAGAACTGGCTGTTCCCGTCTGCGCGAAATGGCATCAAATATGGAGAGGCAGCTCAGCAACAGAAATACACGGGCTAGGAGAGTACATAAACAGGAGAAATGGGTGAGGAAGCAGGCTGTAGGACAGCAGGGGTGGAGAAACAGAGATGCCTGTCGGGAGAGTGCAGGGACCAAACCGTAGATGCTAGCATTTGGCTGGGAGAAGCCGTTTTTCTTCGCCTAGTTAGCACAGGCTTCACCTGTGTCAGTGTTTTACTAAGAGGACGGGGAGAGATTGCAGGCTATTAAGTTTCCACAGGGCTAAGTGGTATTAAAATCCATTGCTGGAGTTCAGGTAAGTGCTGGGTAAATATGCTCCCCAGCCTGACGCCGCTGGGTCCATTAGCCGGTGCTACCATCGGCGGAAAGCGGAGGGGACAGCAATCCATACAGATGCCGTTGTTTATAAGCTGGCTCTCATTTCAGTGCAGTCGTTTTTTGAGCAGACTGCTCAGTGATGGTGCCAGATCTCTGCCCCAGCAGCCGCCTGGGCAAAGCGGATGGTCAGGGAAATGCTCCCTGCGAAAAGGCTTTGCCATTTAAACCCTGCTATCCCTTTCCTTCCATGTACCGGTTCCTTCATGGAGCAGACAAGGACAGGCACTTTGCATACTCAGAGACCAGTTTCAGCTCATTTTATCCCCTTCCCTACCATTCCTTGGGTTTTGTTCTGTTCTGGGACTTAAGTAAAAAATAAAAAAAATAAACACAACCTCCCCAAACCTTTCAGGAATAGCGAGGGCAGCCAGCCGCCACAAACACCCGGCACATCCACATCAACAGCCTTTCTGCTCTTCAAAGCGGGTTCACAACACAGCCAGCCTGGCTCCCCGCTACTTTTGGCTGAGGGATGCAGCAGACACCACCGCACCGCTTAGCATCTGTTAGGGACTTTGCTTCAAACACTTTGGCAGGTCTGGCCGAGAGGCTCATATTATCCAAGAGAGAGAAACCTAAAGAGCTTGGGCGCAGTTTGGCCACCAAGAGCTGAGCTCCCCGGTGCAAAGCTGGCTGACCCAAGACAGTTTGCTATTGTGTGCTGCTTTCTGTCCCAAATAAACCTCTCCATGCACCCCACACCCAGCCAGGGGGTCTGGATACACCCCCCGCCCCCCTGAGGTGCACAGAGGTGGGGTATCCCCGCAGGTACCCGCACCAGGCAGCTCGCGAGGGATAAACCATCCTGTAGGCTCAGGGCTTATTTCAGAATGTGCTTTGTGCATCCATGGCTCTGCGGTGCCCCAGGAGGCAAAGGCAGCAGGAAAGCTGCCCCTGGGCAGCTCCAGTCTGGGAAACAGAAACCTCCGGCCTCTTCCAGGTCAGTGCATACAGAGCTGCCCGCTCATCTTCAAAACCAAATTTTGCATGAGTCTACAGAGCAAAGGCGACATCTTTTGCTTTCTGGGCATCCTCCTTGTCTCTCCTTTAGAGGGACAACAGTTAGAGCAAGCAGAAGAAATGCAAAGGCACAGGGGAAGCACACTTTCAGCGAAGCTGAATTACCAGAGCAGTGGGGCTCGGCTTGGTCCCGGGCAGCCCCAGGGCAGGATGAGCCCTGAGGACGAGCAGGGGAAGGACCAGTGCTCCCCTCGGGGCCAGTGCAGGCTCCTTGCAAGCTTGTCAGTCAAGCAGACTTCCAGGCAGGCCATCACGTCTCAGGGACAGGCTTGGTGTCCTGTGCCGAGACCCTCCAACAGACCTGTGCCCCACAAAACCACAGTCACACTGAAGGAAACAATCTGCCTTTTTAAGATGCAAGTTCTCGGCCTTAACGTACTGAGCTGCCTTGAACACAAAGACCAGACTTTGCATTCTTGCCACTTCGGGCAAAATATTTCTCTTAACAGTCAAAATGTTTCCCTGAGCACCTTACTTTCGCTTGAATCCAGCGCTCCTATCACTCTGCTGGAGGAGGCTCTGAGAATGGGAAATGCCGCAGACATTCATCTTTTGCAAGTCTCATCTTTCCTGTGGATTTGGCAATTACTGCAAACAACACAGGACGAGCTCAATAGTAGGTGAATGAAAAATTGGATCTGACAGCCCTAATTGAGCCTGAAGTCCCATTTTCTGAAAATGATCTGGCATAATTAAAAATTCACAACTGGAGACCAGTTGTGGTGAACACTATACATTATGGGTTCTCTGAATTACTCCGGGAAACATACACTCTCCAGGCTTTGGACTTGCAGCCAAAACAGCTCGAGCCACATTGATGGAGTCATTTGAGAGGAGTAACTCTGGATTTCAGGGATGGAGGGAGATGGCTCCTCGCACGCAGCAGCCACCGCTCGTCACAGCAAGAGGGTGGCTGTGCCAAACTCGCACCAAGCACAGGCTTCCAAATATTCCCTTCTGCTCCTAAAATTTCTTTTGATGCAGTTTGTTGCTGTCCCTACACCTTGGGGATACTCTCTTCACTCCTATGTTAAGGCAGTAACCAAATAGCTGCTGTTTTTCTATTTTATTTCAAGGTTTTTTGTGTTATCTCAGTATAAAGCAAAGGGACTCTCTTGCAAGCACTAACGGGAGCAGCTCTGCACACACAAGGGCTCTCTGAAACCTCTGCCCTGTGCCATGCCCGCTGCTAACACGCAACGTCCCCGGTGCCCTAGCACAGACACACGTGCATCTTTGCAATTGCTTTCTCCTTATTAACGTAATTGGGATTTAATTCCAGCACATGATTTGCAAGCTTCACTTAGCCTGAGACAACTTAAGGGAATGCAATTGGAAACATTGTCGTTTCTGCTTTTAACAAACCACCAAGATATCTCCAGTAAACAGAGTATTTGAGCAAACACACACCAGTCTTCAACAGGGCAGGGTGTGGGATGTGGGATGTTAATTCAGTTGCGGTGTGTTTGTAGGGAAACAAAAGCCTCAATAAACAAAACACGTTCTGTTCAGCACACAAACATACCAATCACAGCTAAGTAACAGGCCTTGGATCATTTATAATAACACATAACTTTCCATTTATAAGTGTTTTTAGGAACAGCCCTCAAACAGGAGATTTAACTAAGCTGAGCACTGAAGGTACTAATCAACTGCTCTGCTGCTGTATCTCACTCGATAGGCAGGATGCTTGCGGGAGAAAAAGAATAATTACTTAATCATTAGCATTTTTGAAAGCCAACATATCCACAGTGGAAACATCATTATATTTTTATCTAGACTAGTATACTGATCCTCCCATCCTATACCTAAGGCTTCAACGGCCATTCAGCCTTCCTTCCTAGCAGAGTTTTGTTGTGGGGTGGGGTTTTCCCCCCTTTCTCCCTGTCAGCTGCTGAGAACCGGCATGACAACCCAAACTTCCCAATAAATCACAGAGACAGCGACTCATTTAAACCCTTCACTTCAGAGGAACAGCAAGGTGTCATCTTCTCAGCAGCGCCGCAGCAATCGTTAGCGATGCGACGCCGCTTTTCCGAGGCACGTCACCTGTGCTGCAATCCCAAAATAGGCCATCCCAAAATAGGCCGTTGAGGCAGGAGAGGGAACCGAGCTGCACACGCAGGCGTTTCCAACAGGTAATGCAAAACCTACTGCGTGCCCACGCTGGAGAAAAAAGCCTACCAGGTCTGACCCCTGGTTAATTCTGCAGGGCATCTGGACCTTCCCAAGCCCTGCTGTGACGCTAATTTGAGCATCTAGGTGTGAGACGAGCATTTATGCACCAATATGCCCATCTGCTGCCGGAGAAGAGCCCACGGCGGTGCACGCCTTGCCACCATCCCGTGCTGCGGCACGACGATGGCTGGACCGGGGCAGCTCTCCACGTGCTGCTGTGGCAGATGTAGGGCCACTGAAGAGGGCTCCACCGTGGTGAGGGACAGCAGAGCATCCCCCGGGTCCAACACTCAACGCCGGGCTCGGTCCAGCTGTGAAACACCAGGACTCAGCTTCGTCCCTCATTTAACCGGGGATAATTGCAAATGGGTTCAGCTTCCCTGACAGCACCCTGGGATCAAACGTTTCTTTAGCGAAGAAACCTCAAACTCCCCAACCTTTTGTTCCCTGTGCAACAGACCACGAAGGGGAAAAACAATTGTGAACCTTCCTGTCAAACTAACGCCCTTTTACATTTATTTGGGGATTTTTTTTGGCATCACCATCTAAGGGCACCCCAAGATACAGAGGCAAGTTGAAGAGAAAGGAGTGGGGCTCACGTTCTCTAAGAGCCTGTGAAAGGATTTAGGAGGAGGTAGCAATTTGTTAAAAACACTCAACTTGCAGGAATTCTACCCATTCCGTGGGCTCTCTGGGGGCTCTGCAAAGACAGATGAACCAGAAGCACCTCTGCCTGCCAAGTTTGCAAAAGCCTGACTTAGCCCATCCTCAAACTCCCTAGGTACACTGGTGAGCCAGGCACAAGGAAGTCCAGAAGACCCAAAAAATAGAAATCCGGAGGAAAAACCAACACCCAGCACAAACTACTCTCCCTCTGCTGCTTTCAACGACAGAATTTCATTACATTTGCTGCTGTCTTGCTGATTTTCTGGCACAACATTTGGGACACTGGAACAGACTATTTTGCACAGCGTCTGCCATTATCAAGAGACTCTGTAGTCTGCAAACTTGGATGCAGTTTATTGCCAGTGTTCCTTCCCTGGACAACCCTCCCTTAAGCTTTATGCAGAAAGCATTTGCAGCAAGCCTGCTTTGATGCTGTCTCTACAAATCGTGAGTACAAAATGATCTCTAACGCCTGTTCCCAAACAGTGGCACTTTGGATGCTTTTATTTTTTTGATTAAAAAAAGAGGTGTCCCAAAGCTGCAAAACCAAAACCAAAAAAATCTCCTCCCGACCTAGGTTACTGCTGCCCTTTGCCAAGCTTTCGTGTTGTCCTTTAAGGTGTCAGCAGATGTTGATGGCAAAATATTCTCCTGGGATCACACACAGCCCATCCTCATAAATTGCTGGCAAGGATGCTTCTACGTCTGCCCGAGAAGCATCTTGCCTCAAACAAATCCATATTTATAGGTTCCAGACATATTTTTCAGCTTGGGTTTATTTATTACAACCCAGGCCAATAAAACAAGAAAATTTAGTTCTACACACACTGGATTCAATGAAGAGAGCAAAATTTGCATAACTTTGAAGCATAATCTTCCACAGCAACAACTAATCTGCCAGTGATTATCTTTCTGTTTGCTTATCGCTGTCTGTATTGACGGGGAGATGAAACAGGACAGCACCGCATTAGCAGAGGGGAAGCCACACCGGAGTTCAAATAATCTGGAGCTAAGGCAGGTATCCATGTGTTTGTTTTTAGTTAGGCTAAAAGTTATTCTATCTCATAAATACCTGGCCTTTCCCAAGCTGCTGGATCCCAGAGTATTTTACAGCCTTGGAAGAGTCTCCAGGGTGTCAGTTCAGCTGCCAAGTGATCAACTTTCTATCTATTAAACATCTGAAACGAGCTCAAATCTGGCGAGCCGCCACTTCACAAACCCACAGAATAACAAGCTCATTGTAAGTCCTTTTAGCGTGGATTAATTGGTGCACAGAGCTGGCAGTGTGAAGAGGGCAAAAACCCAACCGCCCGGCTCCCCCTTGGAAAAAGCAGAAAGCTCATCAAATTTCATTTGCTCCGGATACCGGGCGAGTAAAGACTTCCGTGCTACATGACCAGGCACAAGCTGTCGGTGAGCCTGGCTTCAGATGTGCATCACCCTGTTTCTCTGCTGCTATTTTAACGTTTCCTGCCATTCCAGCGGTTGTTTGGGAGAGGAAATAAATTAAAAAAGCATCTGGAAACACTGCAGCTATCATCAAGGTAATTAAATGAAAAGAAAACAGCCCAAAGTGCATCTGCAAAGAAAGGAAACCAGAAAACTCGAAGTTCTGCTCCCGGTAGCGCTGGCCAAGCCCTGTGGCTCTGCGTTCTCCATCTCCCTCGCACGTTAAATAAGAGCATTAATTGTGTCTTAATGTACTGCAGGGACACAGGGAAGTTTTATTTAACATAAGGTTAGGGTGCTGTCACTAAGAGTTTTTTTAAGTATTTGCATAGGGGTCTGGCTGTCACCAATCTGTTAAAAATATCACTAGTGCGAAGTTAAACCCAGGAGTTACCAGTTTTTCTGCAAATCCTTTTCCCCACACCCTCCAAGATGCACCTGCTATCTTCCAGCCTGGATTTGGCCACGCGAGTACCTTAGCTCAGGAGATTGCATCTGTTGAGCCAGGCAGATCTGCACGGCACAAACCCGGGCAGAGGGCTGGGTCACACCTTCTGGATGCGCAAAAGCCCCCAGCCCGTTAGTACGAGCAGCGTAGGACGTGCGTGATCCCAGGGAGCGTCGGGGAGGAGAAAGGACTGCGACGAGAAACAGGACGAACATTTTGACATCCCGAGATGCATTTTTCCTGACAGTTCACTGGGCAAAGGACAGTCAAAGGATTGTGTTGTCTAATGAATCAATACTTTTTGGAGAGAATTTCATTAGCTGTGACACCTCTTCCCGATACAGGGGTAACTGGAAGTCATTCAAGTCACCAGACCCCGTGATAGTATCTGCATACTGATGGAGTGCTAATTGTATTTGGGACATCAAAAGGTCATAAATCAAACTGGCGGCTCCCTGGGAATACAGTAACTCGATTCATACACGAAGGATTTTAAAATTTAAACTCATGATCAAACAGGGAACTACATTTATTAACATTTCTTCCACTGTGTTTCAACCCCTCAGTCAAGTGGCTGAATTGTCCAAATGGGCTTAAAACTACAGTTAATCAATATCGAATGTGTTATTAAGCAGCATGTGGCCAGAAAACTGCCTGCTGGTTTGTGTCAGCCCATTCTTCTTCCAAAGACCAAACAACAGGAGCAGTCCCTTTATTCCAAGTAGACATCTGCAAAAACTCAGCACCAAACCTCAGCTGATTTTACACCTCTGCCTGCTTTAACATTTCTCTCCTGGTAGCGACTAACAGCCCTGCTATGCACCACGCAGGCCAAAAGAGCTTGTGGTGCCGGCGGGAGGGAGCTGCTTCCCATCCAGAAGGCATCACAGGTACCATAAGGCATTGCTCCAGAACCAACGCGCGCCAGCATTTATGAACTCAATATAAAATTTACTTTTACTTTGCCCAGATGACAATTAAAAGCAGTAGATGCAAAGGAAAATAAAGAGGGAACACCCAAATACTAAATGGATCACAACATACAGACTTGTGTGCTGCTCTGCAGTACAAAATCATGGGAGAAATTAACAACATCATAAAAAAATTAGCCACGTTAATGTCAAAGAACGTGAGTTTGTCAGTAATGCCTATTCATGGTGGAGCCAACCTTGGCTCCAAGTGCTAAAACTGCACTGCCACGTCAGAGGGGTGCAGGGGGATAATCCCACACCCTTATCATTCGGGCATTTTGCAGTCAGACCGTGACTTCGTGCTGTGCTCACCGACCAGGGGCTACTAACTAGAGCGAGCTTTAAGCAAAGCCAGCCCATGGCAGCAAGCTGCCATGATGCTCCGCGAGGCCGAGGAGGAGCACCGCCTCTCCGCGCAGGGTGCTCATATGCCCTTGCTCATATGCCACCAAATGATGCCCATGGGCAGGCGTACCACTAAACGGGATGCTGATGGATTGCCCAGGCAGGAGGAACTTCTGCCCTTTGAAGTTTTTAAGACATTTCTTATCACATCAAGGATGGCAAAGGCACAGCAGAGCCTGCCTTGGACAGGAGGAGAAGACAGAAAGAAACTCAGGTCTCTGGTGAGGCAGACAAAGTTTTAAAATAAAGCAAAAACTGGGCATAAGGCAGACTTTTTAGTTTGCAAATTTCCTTGCTCACGTGCTCTGGAAAGACCCTCCTGCTGAAAAACACGTCCTGATAATTGGCTTTTGCACAGCACCAGCTCGGCACTTGCCTCCCTCCCCTGTAGGCTGTCTGCACCGTCAGCAAGCGGCACTTACCCAGGAATATTTGTAACAGCGATCAGAGCAAGATATACAAGCCTATTGCGCTCTGCATGCTCGGCTGCCCGATTCAGGCTGAATCAGCTGTCATACACTGTCTGTATCACAGATGAGTGCCTTCCCTCGTCTCTTACAGCAATTTCTTTTTCACTATGCTGAGCAGCAAATATGGCCCTAAATACAGCCCCATAAAGGTCCGCTGATCCTTGTCTTGGCTCACAAATCCAAAGGAAAATTCCCACACTCTAATGACAGCTCGTGCAATTCACCAATTCACCCTCTTGCAGTTAGCTAAGCGGGCGCGAATTAACTCTTCTGGGGTTACGCAGAACAGGGCTTTGCAAGCACAGCATGTCAAAGCCAGCTCAGCCGTCACCCTGCTTAAGAGCAGAGCACGAGAGCAGCCCTGGAGACCACTGTGCAGAGTAGGAGCTTTCAGGAGCTTCTAGTAGGAGCTTCTGCCCCAGACCAGAGGGCAGGATCCCTCCCTCCTACCCTAGCACATCCCTGTTAGCAGCTCAAGTGCAAGGCAGTCTTCTAGGCTTATTCCTGGAAGACGAGAGGGATGGAGAAAGGAATTAGCCTTTAGACAACTACGTTCCTCCCCCCTTTTCTGCAAAGGAAGCCTCGCTCACGTAGGCTTTAAATTCCAAGCAATTTTTAGACATCTGAAAGATCGAGGAGATGAACTCCCTCCTGCTGACCCAAGATCGACTCAGGAGTAATCATGTTTAACAGAGAGCTGCAAAAGTGAACTTGCAGGCAGAGACTGTGACACCTGCGAAGACGAGCAAGCATGAGAGGGCAGATGTCCGCGTTTCTACAGCTCAGCCTCATTCTGTAAGCAAGAAGAGGACACAGAGCAACAGTTACTGTCTCTGCTTGCAGTGCCAGTGAGGGCCACGAAACTGGGAAGAGGAGCTGTGTCCGGAAAGGTGAATGCCCAGAGCCGCTGAGCCTGACAAGTCCCTGAGCCTTTGAAAGCTCTTTATTTGCACACTGAGGGCACAGTGTAGCCATGACACGAGCAATAAAACGCATGGAAAGCCAACACTCCTGCCTCCATCCACAGAGGCACCTGATCGTCCGTTAGGGACCTCCTCCCACGGTGCGGGTGACAGTGCACGTGGGGACACACCATCGGGTACGGCACAGCTGACAAGCTGTTTTCACTTCCCCAAGGTACATAGAGAGAGAGGAAGATTTTCCAATCTATAGATCTTGTATCGATTATATTAAAGGCTCTGATAAACATTTTCTGTCAGCTGCTTTATTCCAAATTCCAGGTGATTTCTCTTCCCCCTCTTTGTATTTTTAATTAAATCAAACTCACACAATCTAAATGGCAATGTAATGAACATTTTTACAAACGGCTGCTTCTTGATGTCGATCTATGCAATAACAAACCCTCTACAAGAATATTGTTTGGGTATTCCCAGGCTCTCCCTCCCGTTTGTAACAGCCAGGGTAGTCAGTGGAGCACGAAATTATTATTTTAATGGGTTCTAAACGTGCAGGTGTTAATTTGAAAACTATGATCAGATAGAGGGTGGAGAAGCTGCAGGTGCATTTATTTAAATGGCTCATTTCGAACTTCTCCCTCTGTTTTAGGAACTGCATCCTGCTGACGAGGGTGGGCCTGGTCTCTGTGCTGGAGGACTCCCCCGTACACCTCATACACCGCGTGTAAGCAGAAGTGAGGGTGGGCTTGCACAACCAGCCCTTCCCGCCAGGATATACAGGATACACAGCACAAGGTGCATCGCCTTCAGTGTGGTCACTCAGATGCCGCGTCTTGCATTTACTACTTGAAACGCTGCCTACGTTTATTCCACTGCCTTATTCCTTCCGTTACCCCCCAAGTCCTATAAGATGAAAGCATCATCTAACATCGATGAGCTACAAGACTCTTAAGCTCACACGATGCCTTCGGCATCTGTAGACTGATAAGGTTAAAGAATAAATGGTTGGGGTTTTTTCGGGCAATCCGCAGAGAGCCCTGCTGAGATGAGACACTGGCTTATGAGGCTCATTACGATCATACTGCAGCAGTGACCTTCAGCACGCAGCAAAGGAAAGCAGGATTTAGTGTTCATGTCGACAACATAATGAAACAACTCAGGGGAAGGCCAGCCTCAGCCACAACTTTCAGCCTGCTAAAGAACTTGCAATCCGCAGCACCAAGAGGGAGTTTGCAGACAAAAATAAAAGGAAGCCTTCAGCCTTTTCATCCCAGGCTCCCGCATTACGGAAGAAGTCATAAATAAGGCAACAAAACATTTTCCTGGATAAAAAGCCATTAGAGGAAGCAATTCTCAGCTTTTCATCTGGAGTTTTCCCGGCAGCGGCCATCCGGATGAGATCGGCCTCCCCGGGGGCAGGCAGCACGTGCCAGCCCGGCTCGTCGGAAATCCAGCCCTGGCCAGCGCCTGCGGCTTAACACACCGAGGCGAGCTGCCGCGAACGGGGCTGGCTTCACAAAACCGGCTTCAATCTCCGTTTGCAAAGAGGAGCACTTCTATTCAGATATCTCCACTGACAGCGCCAGCTCCCAGAAAATCCCTTCATTCACTGGTTTCTTTTTAGAGGTCAATCGAGCTACAACACCCTCTGCAACGTCATGCTGCATCCTGAAAAGCAATGCGATCAAACTGTTGCACACAGTCAAAGTCAGCAAGAGGAGGACAAATTACTTTGTCCTTTCTTGGGTTTTTTTCCTCCCCCCACCCTTTCTTTTTGCCAGCTCTACTCTTGTGGGTTTATACCTTGGGTACCTGCGTGATTTCTGATAGCGCAGTCTCGGAGTACCCCACATCTCATTTATACCATCCTCACGACCTTGTGCAGTAAGGAAATGTCACTGCCCCTGGCTTCAGGTGAGCACACGGACAGATTGCCACAGCAGGAAAGGCAGGTCTGCCCGGGCTGGCCCCCGCTGCGACCCCTTCAGATGCTCCATGCTCATCCTCCCTTGGGAAATCCATAGTCCTGTTTTATCCCCACTTTCTTCCTTCAGCAACAGAAAAAGAGCTCGCATCCAGCACTGTGCACCAAGCAAAACTGTCTAAAAATGCAGCAGGCCTTTTAGTTCCCTCTCATTAAACCAAACACATCCGCAATCCCCGGGAACACGCCGACAAGCCATCCGCAACCACGGTCCCTGACAGACGAGGGAGAGACCGTGGCTTCAGACCTGCTCCACAGCTCAGCAACCCTCCGCTCCTGAGCCCTGACACCTTTTCATCCTGCTAGTGAGTAAACACTGTGCGACGGGCCAAAAGGTAGTTGAAAGCCCTTCCCGGCCCTCCCGCGCCACATGTGTGCAGCTGGCTCTGCCGTAGTGGCTGAAGTGTCAGACAATAATTTATTTTCCATATGACTTAGCCATCTTGCAATTATAGATTTGATTGACTTCCTGGAAATCCCAGAAGACAACCTATACCAGACGGAGAGTCACCCTCCTAGACTTTACATTAGTACCCAAATTAATCAATCCTTACATAGTGCTTTCACTAATTTGATGAATTACCATCAACGCTGCATTGTTGATTTACCCTGGCTTTGATAAGCATATTGCTTTGTTGCTATTTTAACACTGTCAACAGCATTGGGGGCACACCTCTTTCTCAGAAATGCGTTCAAACATTTTGTAAAGACAGTGATTTATATTGATAAACTGCACACGAGCTGGGAAGGAGCAGAAGAACGAGGGCTTGAGAGAGGGATGTGGGCTCGCCTCTCCTTATGCACCCCGCCATCAGGGTGCACCTTGTCTGCTCTGCACCCCTCAAGCAGACCAGGGCCAGAGTTTTGGGTGATGGGAACAGTGCTCCCGTCACCCTTCAGCTCCTCCAGATGCCAGGTCTGCTGGATGGGGCAGAATGAGGGCAGCCTAGGAACCGTCTGCCAAGAAATGATGGTGTTTTCTTCAGTTACTCGGGTAGGTCCACTAACGACCAGATCATTCAGAGCCGAGAAGCAGAACAAGAAGAGACAGAAGATGGCAGCTTTTGCTCTTCTGTCAGTTTATAAATAAAAATAAGATGCAAGAAGATGGAAATTGCTTGCTCATCTTGAAGGATGGGATGACCAGGTATCACCCGGTTTGACTGTAACTGCGGGTAATATTTCCTTTCACAATATTGAATGTAAGAAAAATGTTTCAACAAATTTGCTATTTTTCCTATATATCCTCCACCTTTCAGTTACTTCAGTTAATTAACACTGAATTCTAAAAAGTGACTTTAGAGAATGCCTCTTTCAACCCAGCTACTACTCAAGGCAAATTGAGAAACAAAAATAAAACCTAGCAATTAGCTGTAAAGGTAGCGTGAGGGGACCCAGGTTAGCAAGAGGTACCAAACAATCAGACCAAACCTCCCTTCAGGGAGACAACCAGCACATGCAAATGGCACAAAAAAAATGAAACATCGATTATTTAAACCCTAGGTGCTGCTTGGCAATGCAAATCACAATTACAATCAGGAATTTAACAACCACTTTCGATTTAAGACCAGTTCATTGGGGTGGATGATTAATGCTTGTTTACTTGCGGGGTGGCTGTATTGGGGGAAATGAAGCTGCAGCCCGTTCCCTTTGCTGCGGCTCCGAGGGAGGCACTCCACACGCCGGGGGAGCAGGAGGCCCCGCACACATCAAGGCCAGGTCCCTACGCCGGGTTTAGCAGTCAGGAAGGATCTTTAAGCATCTGCCAAAGTAATAGCAGCAAAGCTGCAACCGAACAATGACCCAAGCAGTGTTTTTTAATTATACAGACGACACAGTCCAAGTCTTAAGTAGTTTTAAACACTTGCCTTCGGTGTTTCTCCTTTTACATAATGAGAATCTGCCACTGAAATGGCAAATAGTTTATTGCAAAAAAAACCCCGAGCAACCCAAAACTGCTGTGTGTGAGCGGCTGGTGACAACTGTGCAGCCAAGAGGCTTCCCAGAAGACAGAGAGATGTACAAAAAAGAAGCCTAACAGGCAAAGCAATTATCTTTATCATCTCATCCGTGGTCCTTGATACATGATTCCTAAAAAAAAGACCCATAGAGCTTTTAACATTTTTATCTTTACATAAAGGTAGACTTAAAACCTACCAGCATTGTTTCATAAACCTGCAATGCTGGCACATTTGTGAGGATGCCCAGGTGCTCACAGGCTTGGCTTTGCTGTTTCTGCGTGGTGAACTCTCCTGGGAAGACAGAAAAAGCCATCTGTGCCAGGAGAGGCTCAGGAGAAACAGCTTCTGAAGCTGGGAAAGCTGATGGACAGGCTCCAGTTTTACTTTCCATGAAATATTTGTTGCATCTCATGTGTTTAAGGAGCCCAACCAACCTGAATTCTCAACTGGTTTGAACTCAGGTCTCTGGAGCCTGCAGGTCCAACACGCTGGAAGGGCTGGGATCGCGGGGCCTCATCCTGCATTTCGCCAATAATTCCCACATCCACAAAGCTGCATGGACACCTTGCAGCTCCTTGCAAGGAAACACTGCTTTGACTCCTGTGTCCCCAGCCACCACCAAACAGGTCCTCGTCTTTGCAGAAGGCTGCAAGTGCTTCTTTAGCAGACATGAAAATCCAGTTAATGTTCCCTTTCAGTTTGATTAACGTGCTTTAATGCAATCCAATTAACAAAGTATTATGGTTTCTAACATCACAGCTTTTATATCCTTTTCTAACCAGGAAAAATCTATGACATATGATACAGCCATTAGAAAGGAGCAGATAGCTTTCACTCAGAAGGCTCCCTCGCGCCTGATCCAAAGCCAGATAGGGTCAGCAGAAAGCCATTTGCTGACTACAGCGGGTCACGGATCAGGCACTAGAGAGTGAAATCTATAAATGCTCTTTCACTGGGGAAGTCACATTACCAAAGTCCATGAATTATGTGGGGGGAAAAAAAATCCCAGCTAAGAACTGCAGTATTTACATCTGTAAACAAACAATTCTTGCTGCAGCGCTGTCTCAGCTATAAAAACCCTTCCTGGGAATCGGAGGTGGGGAGCAGGGACTGCAAAGGACTTTGTGGGAATTATCATCAGATGAATTAGCTGAACATCAGCTGGGATAGAGTTAATTTTCTTCACAGTAGCTACTACAGGGCTGTGTTTTGGATTTGTGCTGGAAACAGTGTTGATAACACAGGGATATTTCGTTACTGCTGAGCAGGGCTGACACAGAGCCAAGGCCTTTGCTGCTCCTCACCCCACCCCACCAGAGAGGAGGCTGGGGGGGCACAAGAAGCTGGGAGGGGACACAGCCGGGACAGCTGACCCCAACTGACCACAGGGATATTCCATACCATATGATGCCATGCTCAGCATATGAAGCTGGGGGAAGAAGAAGGAAAGGGGGGACGTTTGGAGTGATTGCGTTTGTCTTCCCAAGTCACCATTACATGTGATGGAGCCCTGCTCTCCTGGAGATGGCTGAACACCTGCCTGCCCATGGGAAGCAGTGAATGAATTCCTTGTTTTGCTTTGCCTGTGTGCGTGACTTTTGCTTTACCTATTAAACTGTCTTTATCTCAACCCACGAGTTTTCTCACTTTTACTCTTCTGATTCTCTCCCCCATCCCACTGTGAGGGAGTGAGTGAGCGGCTGCGTGGTGCTCAGTTGCCGGCTGGCATTAAACCACGACACAAGCCAAAGCTGTATAGAAACATTAGACAAGGAGTATTTGAAAGCCAGCACAAAGTCTTTCCAGGATTAAGTCCTTCCACTGTTCTTCCTTTCAAAATAAGTAAAAACAAGCTAAGATGAATTCCTTGTCAAGCCTGTGAAGAACAGACTCCCGCACAGAAATAAACACAAATTGAATTTACTCTGGTGGCTTCAGATCGGTCACATCAAGCCAGAACTAATGCAGTATTGACCTGCTCTTACTCTAGACTACATAACAAAGCAGCAAACAACATTGCAGGCGCTGCAAATTCATTTCATTTTGTATCGTCTGGGCAGCGAAGTTAGCCTGAGATCCAGGCTGCATTCAATAGGCACCTATCTATCAGCGGGAAGCAGGACAAATACTAAAAGTTGGATGCTTAAGCGCCATCTGACAGAGACGAATGCCTTGTTATTCACCGCAGCCCGCTTGCAGGAGTCCCTCGGCCACGCCATCGCTCTTACTGCTAAAACCCCTAAGACTTGACTAAAGGGCAAACGTGAAAAGGCAGCGATCTGCCTTTTAGAAAACCCGTGCTGCAGGCACTCAGTATACATTTTGAAGCCACACAAAGCTGCCAAAATTTGAGTAGTGCAGCCACCAAAAGAAAACCCCATCCCGTGCAGAGCCAGGTTTTGCAGTGCTGGTAAGAGACCCCCACCGTGCATTTCCCGCAGACGCTGTCAAGCCGTCATCCATCTCTGCAGCCCTCAACGGGAACCAGCTGCAGTAGCAAGGGCTGTGCTCTCTTACGCCCCAGGAAGACCAGGGGATTCAGGTCTGATGTTTCATTTATTGATTTTAACACAAGACAAGAAACATGCAGAGAAAGACCCACGAGAACAAAGCATTAAGTGGTATCAAGATGGCACCATAAGGAAGTTTTGAACAGTCTCCCATCCTCCCTGCCCTTTTACTGAAGGTGACGCTACACAGATCATGCAAAAAATCTCAGATTTTTTTTCCCACTCGTAAAGCACCATGAAATATTTACTGTATTCCACATCTCCTTTAATGCAAGCATGCAGCTGTTAATAAATGCCATACGAATTTCAGAGTCACCCTTCCATACCAGATAGGGCTAAGCGGACATGCACCTTCTCTGCTCTTCCATTGGAGCAGGGCATTAGCCTCTCTTCTCTGTGATTAATTATCAACAGCCACATAATAGAATGGAAACCAGTGTGAAAAGCAAAATGCACCAATAACACAGCTATTGCAAAATCTATAACGTGCCCATGTCATTGTATACTTTAGATTGATGCTTATGAATTAATTTCTGCCAGCTGTAATTCCATCAGGCAGTCCCTGAGACTGCAGGTTGCCCCCACTCGTTAATGCAATCTTGGGAACCATCAAAGAGTCGCTCCCACAACTTATTCACAACTGCAGTTGCACGATACATCAAAGGGCAAAATAAATCAAACCTGCTTGTGCAAATAAGGGAGAAGTAAGACCAAGGGTGCGTGTTACTAAGACGTTTCCATCAGAACGCTTTTGAAGGAAAATTGGGTTTTTGACAAAACTATTCATCACGAAGGGTTCCTTTTCCTCAGGGAGCTTCCACGGATTGGGAAGGTAAACATTTGAGACAAAACGATCAGAAAGCTTCCAGCCAAGAAGAGAAGCTATGCTGCCTCATCTCACTGGGCAGCCCTAGAGCTGCCTTTTCCCTGCATTTTCCTCTTTCTGGACAGATCTCCCCGGTTTGGGCTGCACCTCTCGCCAGACACTGCAGCAGCTGAGCACGAGGGGCCGTGCAGCACACGCTGGGAGAGCTCTTCTGGGGCCTGCACGCTGTCGGCCACAACGGGCACGCGGCACAGGACCAAATGTGCTCATGCTGCAACGGAACGAGAATGAGAAGCCTCTCTGCAATTCCTGGTTTTTATTTTCTCCTTGATAAAAGCTAAAGTTCCAACAGGAAACCCACAATCATTTCTTACCTGCCCTAGCTATTGCTATCCTGGGACACTGAAGGTGCTCATTTCTTCCCTTTGCCGAGTTGAAAACTCCTAGTTGGAAACAGGGAACACTCCAGTAAGTGACTTTCATTTTGTCCTTATTCAATCTGCAACCTCTGTCCTCCCTCCAGAAAGCACCTCTGTTTGGGGACCCAACCCTGTACGAGAAAATGGCTCCAAAAAAGGAGAAAAATAAAAAAGCACTAAAATCATTCAGCCTTGTACAGGAGCCCAGCTGAGGATGTCTTCCCCTTTTGCTCCAATGATTTCTGCCCTCCTTGCATGAACATGTATTACTCATATTACCTGATGGCTGGGGAAGGGTCGGAGGGAGAGATAAGTGCAAGGGAGACTGGAAAACGTCATCAGTAAGTATCTCCAAGACCTCTCCTCCCCTTCACAAGCAGTTTGACTTCTAAGTTCCCATTAAACAGAGAAACACCGATTATGCCCCAAAATACCTGTTTCAACCCACGCAGTCAGAACAAGACTTTGTTTCAGAAGAAATGGTCGCATGAATGCAGAAAACCCGCCTGACGAATTAACTAAATGCCTTGCTGATTTGCCTGCTGATCAGCATTGCAAATAAGCGCTGCCTTGCACAGCCCAGGCTCCGGGAACGGGTGACGGACCCACTCACACAGCTTTATACTTCATGCCTCTAAGCAAGCATTATTTATAGCCTCACACTCAACCTGTAATAAATGCAAATCAGATTAAAAACCCGTTAATAGTTCATATTTATTAGCAGTGCATGGAAGATACTCATAAAAATAAGTAAATTATACTGGTGCAAGCCTGCACATTCACTTCTTTAAATGAGATTTTGGGTTCATTGCATATTAAATCATTTGGCTCTTGGATTACACAGTATCATCTTGTTTCAAGCAAGTTCTCTAACAGACACTGTTACGCACTTTTAGCTAGCATGCTTTAGGGCTACCATTTAAGAGCACTCTCAACCCTGCACCGAGGGCCCCGTGATTTCAGTGGCATGTGCTTCAGGGCCTTCCTAGCAGCAGTGCTTCTTTTGGTCTAGACATGGTAAACGTTGGCCACTACGTATGACACATGTTCCACAAGCAACTTACTTTTCTCCAGTATTATATATGCAGAAAAAGCCATAGCTTGGTACAGAAAAAGGCCTTTAGAGGATCTTATGTTTCAGGATTGTCATCAAGAACTCAAAAGGACCTGCTCCCCCAGGCACTTTTCAGTAGCTGTACGTCGCTCCCCCCCTTCTACCAGCTCATGACTGCATGGCCTCAGCCACAGGCTCTGCAGACCCTGCTTCTCACCGGGGCGCAAACGGCCGCCTGCCACCCAGGGAGAGACCTGCTCTTTCCTGAGCACCACAGAGAAAGCGGCCACGCCGCCCTACAGCACGAGGCCGTGCAGAAAAGGTACGCGGTGAAACGTCCACTGTCCGCTGCCCCATTTCAGGCTCAGAAAAAACAGAATTTGTGGTTTGGTCAGGATTCATGAGCTTCCTGAAGAAGAACTGTGCACTTTAAAAAACAAAAAACCAAAACAGTACTCACCGAAGAACTACACTTAAATGGCTTTCAAAAGAAATGCTGCTCACGGAGGCAGGTTTCCCAGCCCCCGTGATTTCCACGCGACACAAGAGCAAGTGAGGCAGCCATTTTGTAGGGGGCCAGTCTGGCCCTTCACACAGGCAAGACCACCTTCACACCCGATTTTCCAAAATCGGAACCACATATGCAAAGTCCCTCTTCCAAGGGTATATTTTATCTTCTGGAGTGTAGGAGCAGATAAACAGATAAAGCCAGAAAACAAAGGCAGGTCTCATCTCTTGGCACTCGCAAGGCAGGAATGCTCCGGCAACGAGCAGGTACCCGAGGTATCGCCGCTACCTCGGCTGAGCCCTCGCTTCATATGGCAACAGCAGATACAAGGAGCCACTGTTTGGAGACTGAAACGCAGCCCTGACTACATACATTTACATACATTTCATCGCTTAGCCAGAAGCTTGGGAAAAGACAAGACTATCGCAAACACTACATTGCAAACACAACAAATATAATCTGGTTACAACCGACTGCAGACCTTATGATACCGCTGGCTATGGGCAAAAAGAGAGAGAGGCACTCTGAGAATTAATGTTCTTCCAGTCTATAGAGAAACAAATGAGTTTCTGGTGCTGAACAATTAGTACTCCTGTTAATTATGCGTGCGGGTTAGAAATAACACCAAGCGTTTGGGACTGCTTCCATTTCGATTGTTTTCCTTCTGCACTGGATAACAAAAATATATTCAGACAGCTAAATAAATCCTTCATAACACTGATGGGACTTCTTGTTCACAGCAAGCAGTTATGCAAATTGCTAATTATGAGGCAGAGATAATCATAATCTAGCACATTTATGCAACCGCATGTACAACAGGGATAGCTAAAGCAATAGTTGCCTTATTGTCCTCACTGCATTTTTTAAAGTCACGCCGACGGGCTGGCTCACTGCATGGCATCGCAGCCTGGTGCAGCGGGTATTACAGCCCGGGAGCTGCCACGTGCCCCGAGGATGCAGAAGGGCCCAAAATAGAAGGTTTTATATACCAGAAAATAACACAGTCACAAGAATAAAAAGTCCAGTACCCCTGAGAAAAATAAATGGGAGAGTGGGTGTCAAAGCATCCCCACTGGTTTTCAATTGTCGCTTGAGAACCATGCGTACCCCAAGCTCACGTAGGTGCTCAGCCACTTCTCCACGGTGCTAGGCTTCAAACCCTGGCCTCTCAGGGCACGACAGGACCACAGGGTCAGGTATGACCGGCCTCAAACCTGCCTGAAATCCTGACCTGGTGCGTTTGGGATAAAAGTGCAAGAGATGGTAGGCATACCCAGAGGATCCATTTTCTGGGATTAACTCCCTGGGGTGAAAAGAAAACGACTCGGAGCTTCCCCAAAATATGATGCTCCTACCACTAAATGAAGCGGACACATGAAATCTGACCTGCAATGCTTATCCTGAACCTCATTTAATAAAAAGTATCAGCTTCAGAGATGTCCTGTTGCTTCAGACTGAGGGAGACTGATTTATAACACCAAACAGTCACAAAAAAACCCATGACTGAGAAGGAAGACTGCAAGGCAAACACAAATCTTCCCAACCTAGAGCAGCTCCTGCTCATTTGCTCTCAGCCAGCACACACTTGCCTTGCTATTTCTGTCCAGTTTCCCAGGCCAGTTATTCCAGCTCAGTAAAATGAGTATTGCGTTATCATTTTCACTTAAGGCTCCAAATTCAGAAGCTTCCACCACTTACTGCAAAAAACCCAGAGACAGAAACACAAAGTGCTGCAATGCTGGGGAAAGTGCACGGTGACATCCAAAAAATATCCTGCAAGGAAACAGCCTGGAAGAGGGCCTGCTTCTGCCCTAATTAGCTATCGTTTTGGCAAATGCAAGGGAAATGCAGCGAAAACAACCCTGTGACTTCACGTACCCAAAACATGGAGAGAAGCTCTGGATGGGCTCTGAACTGGAAATGATGGATGTGGCTCACTCGCGCTGTAATTAAATCTCCTTCCACAAAATAAGAACAGCGATCTGTGTCCTGACGAAAAAACCTGCTGCATCATGGAAACGGAAAAGACCAATCGGGCGGACTTGGAAGGAACTGCCAAGGATTTTTTTTTTGCTTGTTGGTGAGATATTAAACTCAGAGAAAGAAAGAAACAGCTTGCTCAGGCCTCGCTGCCTCTGCTGGGTGAGCGAGTACAGCAGGGCAGCACGAGAGAGGGGTCCCATCCTGCATCGTGGCTGGAGAGCCACCCCGCGCTGGCACTGAGAAAGCAGCCACGACACCTGGGTGCTGCTCAGCATGGTCCTCTGCTTGCAAGCAGCCGGAGGCAACCAGGTAAGCGAGTAAATCTGTGCAGGGCTGGGCTCCCGTGGTGTTCATGCATGCACCAGCACGCACCAGACCCAGCGCGTTAGAGCTGGTCCTGGCACCTTCCCTCCTGGTACCCATCTGAGGTCATCCCAGTGCCCAAGGGACCATCCCAGTGCCCAAGGGACCATCCCAGTGCCCAAGGGACCATCCCACCACCTTGCAGAGGGTGTACAGCAACAGCAGAAAAGAGCTGCACCTAAGCCCAGATGCTGGCCAACTAACCGTAGCAGCTTTCCAGAAGCATCTAAGAGAGCAACTCAAGAGTAGCAACTGGAGGCAATCCAGGATCAAGCCTTCAAAACCTGAGAAAAGCCCTGAGAATCCTCGAGCTATAAAAAAAATCATCCATGCTTGGTTATTTGTATTTGACTTCTGCTCTCAGAGCATTTAGGTTCTTGTCTTCAAGCTGTCCTTGGAAGCTAGAGGATTACAAACCTAGTTTGTTCCTGGCAGAAGAACGATGCAAGTAAAATCTTAATTCCTAGAGAGGAAACATCAAAAAACCCCCACCAATTTCCAAAGGTGATCCTCAGTACCATAAACATTTGGCAGGTTCCTGAATGTATTATGCCACGTTTGATGCTTTACCATGGCACACCAAATTCGATTTTACCCTGACTGGTGAGCGTTTTGCAGCATTGATACCTAATCCTTGGCGACAGAATGGAATATACCATAGACTGATCGGTTCCAATTGCTGGTAATTTCCTCCCCAAAATGTAACGTAAAACCTAGGCTAGACCAAAGATACAGATCTATGTACTTTTAATAAAAGTGAGCTTACCTTCAAGTAGGAATTTCCAGAAGAGTTGTGATGAAAAATGGAAACCACCAAATATCCAGCCATTTCAAGTGTTTCCGATCATTACAGGTGAAAGGCATTAGGAGAGAAAGAAAAAGACACTGATTAGCGTAACAAATACAGTGTTTGCAGCACATATTTTTAACACATTAACTGTACTCGTAATTCCACTAAGAACCAAGAGTTCTCATTCCAGTTTTCCTTTAAAGGATTTGCTTATATTTGAGATTGGATTTATACAATTTTTCAGAAGGCTGGGCTCCATCTTACACTCCTCACTCAGGCAAAACTCTCACAACAGCCACAGAAATGCAGAGAAGACAAGGAAAGCTTTGCAAAGCTTGGCCTGAAGGGCTGGGTCCCCCAGCCAGGGCAAAACAACCCCCCCAAAAAAGATCCAGTAAGGGGACAGCTGTAACTTATACCCTGTGGCAAGCAGAACTTCCAGTTCAGAGCTTGCTCTGCTTTTAATAAGATTTCTATCTGCAGCTGGAAGGCGCATTTCAAATTCATTCTTTTTCCTTGTGGAAATCAAAACAAAGCCATAAGAACTGCATTTCAGCACCAGTCTGTTTGTTGCCCATATAACTTTATGTGATCAAGCCTCACATAACCGTAATAAAAAGAACTCTGTAAAACATAGTTTTATAATACTTGAGCACACATTTAAACAGCTGAGGAGTTCCTCCAACCTGATGGAGCGTACTGCTTTCCATCTACTCCTAGAGACTGCAAATTTTGGATGGCTTTCACAGCTCCTTAGTGACTCGCATTTTCCCCCACCAGCTAGATGGGAACTCGCAGGGCAGTGAGCTATAGCTGGCCTGGGTCACAGAGAAGGAGCAACTCACACCTGAGCAGTCGGAGGAATCTACCTTTGCAGTGCATCCTTAGGAAAGGATGGGCTGGGCGTTGCTACATAGAAATTCTACCTAGAATTTGGATTTGTTGTTGTTGTGGGTTTTTTGTTTGGGTTTTTTTTTTTTGTTTGTCCTCTTCCTCCTTCTTTAAAAATTAAGGAAAATATGTGAACTGATATTTCAAAGATAAAATAAGAAATACAGGACAAATGGGTAGTTCCTTACAGTGTTTCTACCTCTTTACATTTGATTATGCACTAGACAACCGTAGCTCCTGGAATCACGTGAAATCAGAATCTGAACTGCTATAAAAAAATTAATAATTTCTACTCCCTCATTACTAGGAAAAGCTTCAAAACGTGATCCCTACAGGCTTGGTATAAGCAAATAAAGAAAACCAAGTTTGGCTCTGATCCTGCAAAGCACTTAAGCGCATGCTTAGCTTTGCAAAATCAATGGGACTTTGTGAGCTTCTAGAGAACTCCAAGCACACGAGAGATTTGTGGGATCAAATCAGAAAAAAAAAAAAGTCTTAAGCCTTCACCTAATGGTATTTCAGCTTCTCTAAAGCCTGGCTCATGATTTTTAATTTAAACACTGAGGACTGAGCTTAATACGTTTGCATAAAAATATTGACTCAGCAGTCTTTAGAAAGGTGAAAGGTCTTTGCAGACCTTCAGCGGGTGAGGGGATCTAACAGGGCGGCTATCGACCGCCACCACTCCCGTGTCCCCAGGCGGGAGTCTGGAAGAGTAGCAGCCCCAAAAATTAAGAGACACCCCCAAAAATTCCTATTTGCCTCTGTCTTAATTGCAACACTTTTTCCAGTACCTTCAATGTAAACTTTACTTCCATGCCTGCGCTACTTCAAGTCTGCAAAGCTTAAAATGGAAAAAAATCCTACAGAATTGTTATTGCACTTCACCCCAAACCATTATGGCCTCAGTTACAATCTTGAAAAGCAAACCAACAGGAGCCGTCTCCATTTTGAAGCTTTTTGGAAAAAAAAAAAATTAAAAAATTTAAAGGATTTTGCTCAAATGTCTACCGGGCACCGAATGGCCCAATGAGTCTTCAATCAATGTATTTGCTCCTATCAGCTAACAAGAAAAAGTGACTATTAGCAAGATCTCCGAATTAGCTTAACACCACTTTTTTTTTTTTTTTTTTTTTTGCATCAAATCATACAATCCTCAAACCAGGCACGTTTCTGATGGGAATTCACTCCCCAAGGGTCACTGCAAGCAGATACTGACAATGGGAAAATCAATGCCACACTCAACACCACCTTCTTCTTCCACTACTTCTTGTTTTTAATGAGTCTGAACTAGCGAGCGAGGGGGAGCTCCCCGATGACAGCTAACAGCCCTGAGTCGCTGCGAGCACAGGAGGACGGCAAAGGGAAAGCCAACGCTCCTCTCCCACCCAAAGCGCCCATCGTACCACGATGGCTCGTTCTCCAAAGAGCCCAATGAGACATCTCAGCAGATCAAATGGAAGCTGATACTGTACAAGAAAACAATAAAACAGCGACTGCACAGAATTAAAGAGGAGAGGAAGAAAAACTGAACAAAAAAATGTTGTATTGTAAAGCGACTTAAAGTGCTTTCCAACCAGTAATGAAGTAGACTAAACCTCTGCTAGCCCCCTTTTTTTAAACCTGACCATTTGCAGTCAAAAGCACGACAGAGAAGACACTTGAAAGCCATTAACAAACTACATTTTGAATTATTCCTTTATAGTAGCTGTTAAACCATAAACACGCATTCTACTAATGCTCATTTCTCGTGTTTCCCCCCAAATGTTATTTTTACTGTTGGATTGCAACGATAAACACCAGCGACTCCGATATTTCTTCCACTTCCTTTGAGAACGAAGGCGCATTCCCCCAGTAATGTATTCACCAAGGCACCAATCACATCTTTTAAAGTAAGTGGATTTGATGATGAGAACTGCTGAACAAATCTTCAGCAAATGGTGTTTATTGCCTATGTGAATGTTAACCATGCCACGCCAGCTGATATACAAGTCCTTAAAGCACTCAGCTCCCTGTATTTATAGGTACAGCTCTCCCGCTCCGGGGCACGAATTAGCTGAGCAAAGCCTGGCCATTTCCATACCCTCCCCGCCACCCTCCAGTGCCGTCGCGATTTGCATTGCAGACCTGCACGCTCATCTGAGCGCACCTTCGCTGTGAAATTCATTCCTGCCTGAAGCTTCGCGAAGATTAAAAAGTCTTACATTCTGCAGTTGGTTTTCCTAAAGTGCTTCCCGACTGCCTTAGAAAGGGACCTTTCTAAGCAGAAAGGTTTAGGTAATTTCTTTCTGACGACAGGTTAAGTGATGAGTGATTTGTCCAAGCGTGAGATGTCCATGTGCAAGTGCGGATTTCCCCTCAAAAGCAGAAATCTCCTTGCAGTTCCTGTAGGCCACCTGATTTGACTTTGAAGCTGGCGCTGCTACGAGCAAAGGGTTGCAAAAGAGATGGCCAGAGACCCCTTCCAACCTACCCCAGCCTCTGCCTCCACGCTGACACTGGTGCATCGGCAGACAGCCCACGCCAGCATGCAGAAACCACAGCCCAGAAATGCGGATGTGCAATTCTCTGCCCAAGCAGCATGACGGCACCATCCAAAGGCAGCTGCAGACTGCTTCAATACTGCAAGCAGCATGATATTCCCATTTTAGAGGCAGGCTCCTCTGACACAGACCATTTATTCTGCGATCTCTGCAGCCTCTGTGGAAGATCACGTCCCCCTAGCACAGACCCTGAGCCGAAACAGCTCTGGACTCACCCGCTGTTACTCTCGCTTTGGGCACTGGACAGACCTTGCCCTCACTTTCATCTGTAAAATCAGTTTCTCCAGAAGCATAAACTTTGCATACCACAAGGCAGGAGAAAAAATATTAAAAGAAAATCTGAATATTAAGTATTTTTAAAAGTTATTCACTAAATACCGTAGTCTAAACTAATTTTGAATAGCCTGAATCCTTTTCAAGTTGACCGTTTTTCTCAGTCAAGAGCCTGAGCTTGCAGCGATCTTGAGAAAACAGAGAAATTGCACACACAGTAAAACAGAGCAAGTCAAGGACAAAGATACAAACCTTATCATTGATTTGGATTTTGCAAGATTCCTAGAGATTTTTTTTCAGTCAAGCTGATTAATGTTATTTTAATGTGCAATATTTTGTGTTTAATAACCCCGGCCTTGCTTCTGAAAGGAGGAAAAGGTTTTACAGTTCAGCATTTTACAGTCAGTTTTGCAAAGGGCTACCACTAGATTGCATCCATAATTTTTTATGCTGCCACCTCCGACAGCAGATGGCAAACTGCCAGGATGGAGTCCAACCGCTTGCCTGAAACAGCAGTGTTTTGGGGCAGAGGGGGATGAAATGTGGCTGCAAAAAGAAGAAATGCAAAAAAAAAAAAGAAAAGGTAAAGTAACATAATTTGGCCAGAGCTGCTAAAAAGACTTACCCAAGTATATATTTATTTTGGAAGTCTCCATCCCCTCTGAACTCCTCAAACAGGACAAAAAAAAGAAAAAAAACCCACAACATTTCACTCCTCCCCTAGTCATTGCCCATCCCAGCCTGAGATTATTTGCACTAATAAAAGCAGGATGGAAAGAATATTAAACATCTGACAAAAAGCATTCAGGGTCAGTCTCCTGCATCGTTTCTCTGAAGGAGCTGAAGGCGAGGAGGCGAGAGCTGTCCCAGGAGGGCCGCTGCGTCCCTGCCGTGGGTGCTCCGAGAGAGAGATGCTACCGAGGGCAACAACCCCACGCAAGGCCAATTCCTGCTACACCACCTCCTGCAGACGGTTATGCCCAGACCCAAAGCCAGGCCTAAAACACAACCAAGAAACCTGCTGTGCTACAAATGGTTGGCTTTACTTAACACACCTTTGCTTTTCCAAGGAGCAAAGAGCTAGGGTTTTATTAGGATAAATTCCTTCCATAGGAAGGGCTTCACTTTTAATTACACCATTTTAAGGTTATAAATTGTTTTCTGGCCCTTATACATAATTAAATATAGATGTTCTCTGAGCTTAATGTCAGTTTAAATTCCAGGCCAGAGCAAGTAATTTGTTTGCATGTTCAATGAACAAACCATTTCTTGCAGGTTTCAAAGAACTGTGCTCATGCATCATGTATAAAGGCTGCCTTTCTCCAAGCTAAAAGGTCAAGCAAAGCAGACCTGAAATTACACTTGGCCCTCTAAGGAGGAAGCGAGGGCCCCTAAAAACCAGGAATCAAACTTTTGATCTTCCTGTCTTGAAAACCTAATAGTTTCAAACTTTCCAGGCCATCTAACGCCCGAGTCACTCGCGTGATCTCAAACGCTCCCACGCTGGCTTGTGTCAACACAAGCCGCAGACAGCAGGCTAACGATGCACAGCTACTGGGGCAACTGTGCAGGGGCTTGGAGTTACACTCCCTGCGGTCACTCAAACCCACGCTGATGGCGAGCCACAGGCCAGGAGAGACCGTCAGGCCAGATACATGTAAAATAAACATCCACACCTCCCAGTCTCTCTGCACCATCAATGTTTGCTCAACTACAGCGGATTAAAATCGCTAGCTGGAGACTTGTAAGAAATGAGCTGACGAGGACAATTCCCAGCGGGGAGCATGGGCTCTCCTCGCCTCAGGGCTCCCGGTCGAGCTCTGCGCAGCGCGGACAGCAGCAGGACAGCACACGAATGCCCGCATCCCGCACACGCGGCCGCGCTGCTGGGCAGGCACCCCCCGAACAAGGCACTGGGCCACCCCCACACTATGCTGAACCAGTAGCTAGACCGCAACCCTTCTGCAAAAAAATGGCTTAACCCAACCTTGGTCTTCCAAAAATGAGGTCTTTAACCTTTTTTTCTATAAAGACACTGCCTACTATTTATTTATTTAAGGTTGCTCCTCCTAGACTCGACCAACTTGCAATGATTTCTGCTCACAAGCACCCAACACCAATGAGATGTGCACGGAGGAAGAGGGCTGTCAAGACACAGTTTGCCTCAGAATTTCAGAGGAAACCTTCCTGCTCCCTAGGGAGCATCCCTTTGCCAGCATGGGGCTGCCAAGTCACCCACGGAGGCAGCCTTACAAGGAGCAGGCTGGGTTCTCCCTGTCACCACGCCAAAAGACAGAAGAAATGCTTCTCCCATGAGAAACATCAAGTTACTAACCCCAGGTTTCGCCCATCCACTGTGGATGCATCCTTTTCTAAAAAATATTGTTCGATCCCCTATAAAAAGCACTGGAAGGACATCAAAGTCATTGCTTTGCAGTAATTGCTAGTGATTTTGCTCAGCTTACAAGTACAGAGCTTTTACCTGTTTTATTTCAATACCACTGCAAAAGTTAGCTGGCACTGGAAGATCTGGCCCATTTCTTGATTTATTTTGCATCATTGCTGGTAACAAATGTTTTACAAGTCAAGTGCTCCACTGAGTCTTACACAGGTAACTTGTTTGTACTTAGATGCACCTTCACAATCACTGCAATTTTGAGGCTTCCAAGGGACTAATATCATAAGTAGCAAAACTTTATGGCTTTCCCCTTAAAAAGGAAAAGCAGTGTAGATTCACCTGGGGAAGCAGACGGGTTGTGAGAGCAGGCAGTTTTATTTCCAAGCACTGTCCTGTGAAATCAGCCTGCCCTTTGACACCAGCTCCAAACAAGCCAGGTCTGAAAACGACCCAGAGTCGCAGCAAACCCCCACTTGCACTTCACCCCATCGGCGTCGCGAGGCTGCGATGCTCCCGCCGTTACCTGCAGCTTCCCACGCACAGCAGCATCACAGCGAGGGAGCTATTTTTGCCCTTTACGTAACACAGGGTTCGTAAGTCTTTCTCCTTGTGCCCATGGCTCACCTTTTCCTTGCTACTGAGTTTTTTTGCCACCTCTGCAAGCATCTGCTGCGTCATGGGCTCTGCAAACACCACCTGCCCCAGGACCTGTCACGTGCATTTGAGTTTTCTCTATTTCAAAGCACAAAGAGGAAATCCTGCAGAAAAGTCGGGAGGACCCTGGCAGCTCTGATGCCGCACCAACGTTTCTTCTCTTTGCTGTTTCGCTGCACTTTTTGTATTGATGGTTAAAGCACAGCCTTGCAAGGAAACCAGGCCCAGGTCATTCAGCTTCTGGCCTCTGGCTCTTGCTACGGATCCTCCACTAGATTAAAGCACTCTAATAGATGTTATTTTCTTTGCGGGAAGGTATCTGTACACTAACCACATCCCCTTAGCCACCTTTGTGGTAACTTGAAAACAAGCTCAAAGCCTGTGAAGGAGGTCTGCATCCCCCTCTGGCACTCGCTTTGGGTATCTTTTTTAAGGAGCTGGCGCCCGTAACGCCGTGACATGGATGGTGGGGCAACGCCGTGGCTGGCGGGGCAGCACCTCCGGCTGCCAGCAGCTCCCACGCCGCATCCTCTGCACCATCCTCGCACGGGGTACAGACCGTGGGGGAAAGACCGACACTGGGGGGCAAGAGGGGACTCTCACCCTGTGCAAAAACAAACGGGGATTAGGTCAGATGATTCTCCTCTTCTCATTAAACATTTTCTGGGCTAAAATAACTGCCGAATGGGGTTGGCTTCCTCTCCTCCAGCCAGGCTCGCAGTCCTGTGGCTGGGCTGCAAATGCTGCCGCTGGCTGCTGCCCACCGAGGCTCCCCCGAGCACCAGCCAGGCACACCTGCAGCACTGCGGTCGGGTGTCCTGAGCAGATGGGAAAGGAATAAAAACTAAAGAAAAAAAAAATTAAATCTCCTGATGGGTTTCCTCAACCTATTTACTTATTTTTTTTTAAGTATTTCCCAATCGGCTGCACAATAAGTTATTTGCCATGTCATTAATTATGCATTATTGACTTAATACATGGTAATTTATGTTGACGATGGCAATATTTCTCTGTGCTGAAGGTGCTGGATGCTGACTATCACCAAGAGAGATGCTACTACCTAGCCTGAACAAAATGCATCACAGCCATTAAAGACATCAGTAGTTTACATGCTAACTTTGAGGAGACGTAGGAAACAGCAGAAATGCCTAAAACATCCTGCTAAAATTTCTCTTCATTGAGGCATTTCAGAACCTGTTTCCTTGTAGGAGCAACAGGGTTTGGCACTACTTGATCATCTGGGGTTAAAAGGAAGAGGATGGAGGAAGGTAAGTGACAGTCGTCCAGGAAACTCCATATATCACTATCAATAGTTAATCTACTGTGTCACATTTCTTAGAGAACTAAATGAAATGCAGTGAGTGCCGTGTAAAATTGGAGCTAGGGAGCAAAATTATTTTGTAGAGCAAATAACTGTCTCATACTGGCTGTTTTATGCCCTATTGAACAACCAGCAGTTTATGAAAACAAAGTTTCATAAATATCATAGCGGGCTCCTTGCTGGAGATTTCCTTCCCACGCAGGAAAAACGAGAGCGGGAAGAGTGACCCGAGGGCTGAGGAGCCGGTCCCCGGGCAGCACTGGCTGAGTCCGGTCTAGAGAGCAGCAAAAAGCGAGGGGCAGGGAGGCTCTTCCCGGGGAGCAGCTTGGGTGCTTCCCTCCTCAGGGCGCAGCTGGAGCGGCTGGGCAGCCGGAGCAGCCCAGGGAGCCTAAGGAAGCCCGGCCATCGGGGTGTTGAGCATCAGGGTCCACTGAAACGTCACAGCTGCTGGTCGAGGCTCTGGCAGCTCCGGCTGAGAGGGCCCAGAGTGGATGCAACTGCAATGGGAAGAAAGGGCAGCTCTCGGTGATCCCCGCTTTCTGGCCAATTCCTAGGAGAAGGGATGGAGGAAAACTGCTGGGATTACTCCTGATGACTGTGAAAAGTATGAGGCTTTTTTTCAGAAAGACTGCAGGGAAAACAAACACCCCCATGCAAAGCACAGACAGGGTTACCGAGGCTTCTGTCACGAGCCAGGGCTCATCCAGGAGGAGAATACACGCTGAGTCTCATACAGCATTAAAATCCAAACAGAAACAGCTTGGCCATTAAACCACCTGGCATTGCTGGTAACACACAGCTCTTTGCATTATTAAGAGTAATTTTCACATACAAGTCTCAAGCCTTTACCCAGAGCTTCGAACACTGACCCATCTCTTTAGATCCGCCTTTGTGTAAGTTGGCGTATCACCCACGGCGTATTACCTCAGGCCACAGCGTTAGCTGGGAGGACTTGACAGAGACACGAAAATGTATTACTTTCATCTCAAATAGAAACCTGTCACCTTCATGACTCAACCTCACCTACGGCATAGGAGTAAGTCTGACTTTACTTACAAAGCCCGGATTTATGCCAGATGCTATCACAATTAGAAATTCAATTATTAACACCTCAAATAGAGCCAATTTAATTTTTTAAGTTAAATCATGGTGAATCTAAATTAACTTCTACTAAATGGTCTGGGAACAAACACTTCACATAGCAATCAAATATTTTCCTCCGTTGCCCTCTCGCACTCCTCACCTCTGAAAACAACCAAGGGCAGCAGCACAATGCACAGGCACACACCAGTTTTGTTCATGGGATGCTCAAAGATACACAAAACAACTTCTTGTGTGGCTTTCCCAAGGACAAGCACAGTTTAAGAAAAAGATACAATTACTGTGAACCACATTGGAAATGTTTCAGATAACCTATGGCCAAGCAAGAAATCTGGATTGAAGAATTACCGACTCCCTCTGAAAGCCATTTCACTGCAGGAAAAACACAATCTGAGCGCCACTGGGTCTGAGGAGAAGTGCTAACTCCCAAAGTAGAAAGGGCTCTGAAAGCAACCCAATAAAATCTAGGTTTTATGAAGTTTCCTTGCAAGAAGCCTCCATCAGTTACAGCCCCCACGGAAAGCAGCAGATGGCCAGCACCAAGGGCCGTAGTTTTGCCACCATGCGCTAATGCCGGCTATATTTTATACCTCTCTGGGCAACACCACAGCACCCCAGCCCTCTGCTCTGCAGGACCTAAGGCTGAGATCGAGCACACCATCATTTTCAAGCCTCCCTTCATCCCTCTGCTTGAACTACACCACAAAACCCACCCCGCACCCCTCTCCGCTCCCCACAGCTCTGCTGGGCTCCATCAGCAGGGGATCTGCATTGCCCGCTGGATGCAGTCTGCTAGCACGTCTGGTGTGAGGGAGGGCGAGTGAAGGAGAAGGTTGCTGTCAGCAGCTGACTTTCCTGGGCTGACCCTTTGATAGCTTTTTTTATGTTTAAATGATGCGATAAAAATCAGCAATGAATTATGCAGTATCATTTGATAAGTCCAGCCCCAACAGTTCTTGAGAATCCCATTTTAAAGTTAAATTGGAGTTTGATGCTTTATCTCAAAGCTTTAATAAACTAAGCAAGCCATGTGCTGTACTCTCCTTCCACCAAATCGCTCTCCAACAGGCTGGGGTGCCCTGTCCCTCCCCATCCCCAAGCGTACGGGAAGCCCGGGAGCTCTCACTGCGATGACCCTGCCCTCCCGCACAAGAACAGCGCCTGCAAAGGTCTTGCCCTTCCCTGTCCTGCAAGCAGGTAAATTAGCAGTCAAGTTTTTTCTACTTAGTTGGTAAACAGCAACCTTGCAGGTAGCTTACCCTTGCTGGCGGCGTGGAGGGGGGAAATACCCATCACCAGTGTTGTTACACAGCACCCCTACAAGCCATCAGGCACAGAAAAGCAACCATTTTTCCTTGGCCTTTGCTTGGTTTCACCCACTTTTCCAAAACATCTTTGCAGTGTCTGTAAGTCAGCAAGTGTCGCATCTGATTTTTATCTCAGCTTGGCAGAGTTTAACCTAGAAAGCATCCCTGGTCCTACCCCAACACTGCTCTTCTACTCTGGGAGGGTGACGACTGCCTAACTGATCCCAGAGCAACTGGCCATTCTCTCCCGTGTGGATTCATCAGGAAGAAAAATGGCTGTAGCCATTAACGGGACAAGTATTTTGATGGATGAACTATCACAACACTGCTTGCTGTAACATTTCATGCTGCAGCCAGCTCCTCTCTTGCCAAATGATGGAAGACCAAATCAGCAAAAGTGAGGGTTTTTTGTTTGTCCATCTGTTTTCCCCACTCTGGGCAGCAATTTTAAAGATTCCAGCCATGAATACTTTAGTGGAGAGGCTGAACGGACACCTTTCTGAAATGTTAACCGCCGTTCAGGTTTCCAGACCTCTGGGGCTTGCCCTGTGAGCACTTTTTGGAGGTGCTGCTGAACGTCCAGTGATTCAGGTGGGATGGTTGGACCCGGAGGTAAAGCGAGCAATACCAATACAACAGTAATGCTGCCTTCTGGCTTTATATAAACATGTACTACAACAGAGATAGAGGCCTGAGCAACATCACACACAGAGATAAGACAGTCTCATCCCCAAAAAGCCGGTCTTACTGAAGTCGAGCCTCATTACAACTTCTGCTCTTGCAGTACTGGGCAAGGCACATGGTGAACGACCATCCCGTCGCGCATCCTGCTGTACACACTTTCAAAGGACTCAAAGTCTGGGGGCAATGTGCACACCCGAAGCGGGGTGCAACAGTGAGACGGGGTGCAAGGGGTTAAGTGCAAGATCCCTGTGATCCCAGCATCCAGCAATGCAGCACGGGAGATGCCGAGCTCAAATATCTTCTGGAAGCTGAGCAGATCACTGCTGCGGAATCATTTTCCATTCAAGAGTCTGGAAAAAAGGACACCAAATAGCACGAATCCAAACGTGCAGAACGGGAACACCCGACCCGGCCCCACCACAGAGCTACAGCCTTAATGGAGCCTCTACAGAGGCGAAAACCAGCAACACGTACCTCTAACAAAAGCTTTTACAAAGCACTAAACGGCTGCGTGCTGCGAGCCGCGTCAGCCCGCTCCACTCCAGGTCCTGACTTCCTGGGCCTTGCTGGTGACGTAACCAAAATGGACAATTTAATTAATTAAATTAAAATGCATTAAGCAATCCAGCAGGAAGGCAAGGCTGCCTATTTCAGTTCTTCTGAAGTACCAATTATTACAGCAGGGGGAAAGAAAACAGCCATCATCATAGCCCCGGTGACATTAAAAATAAAATCCAGGGGAAAAAGCAGCGAGAGCAATAGCGAAGCGCAATGTGCAATGGTGGCCCAGCACGAATCGGGAACAAGAACAGCTGCCGCAGAGAAAAACGGGCAGGGACAAGAGCGAAGCACGCAAGCCTGCCTGCTCCCTGCCATCACTCCAGGGCAGTCCCGAACGAGCAGCAGCAAAAGGCACACTATACCCACCCATGGACCGTGCTGGACAGCCTAGTCACAAAGCCCCAAAATGAGCCACTCTCTCCTTAATTTGAAGCCAAATGGCTTCCAACTGGGAACACAATGTGGCCTGGGGAAGGGATCAGTCTCCTCGTGAAGAAAATCTGTCTCTATGCCAACAGCATTTTTACGGAGGAGGATACCCCTGGAAATGCCAGGGTACGAGAGCGCCTGCATCCCAGTTGGGAGTACCTGAGCACCACCGCCACCAAGCCTTCTGTCTGGTCTGGTGACAGACATGAAAATAACACACATCCTCATCAACTGATGCCGCGTGTAGGAGGAAATTCACTCTTCCCACAGGAAACAGCCTTCAAATTAAAGCCAATGCCTTGTACAAGCTATTTGTTCCTGTATCTGAGGCAGCCATCGGTGCCTCCACAGGCACGGGGCCAGGCCAGCAGCCCTGCATGCCCAGCCACACACAGCCAGCCTGGAGTCGGCTAAAATCCAACAGAAGCCTGGAAGATAGTCTCCAAAGGAAAAAGTCTCTTCCTGAGCATGCTAGTGCAATTCCTTTAAGCTCCCAACAAATAAAAGTTGAATCGCTCCCAAGTTGACTTGCTCCCAACAAATAAAACAAAATAAACAAACAATAAAATACTCCCCCAGAAGGATATTTGGTTGGAAGCCGGTCCCTGGCTTCGTCCACAGCGTGTTGTGCAACCAGCCCACACGCTACACGTTGGTCCCTTCCCTCCCCCAGACCTGCCTGCCCCAAAGCACAGGGCCAAGCAAGGGCCACCTCGATTCCACGGGCCGATGCAGGGTTTGAGCCAGTTGTCACAGCCAGGTTGCACCATCCAGATCCAAGTAAGGCCTGGTTCTGCAATGATGCTGAGCTATAGCCATCCTCAACTGAGAGTGGGAAGAAGCACCAGGGGACAGCAAAAGACATCTCCCATGGAGAGCATCTTCCAGTGGGACCTTTTCTGCAGCAGTCCTCCAAAGCCAACGCAATGCTACGCTCTTCGACTGAACCTCCGAAGTTTCAGCAGGACCACGGTAAGGCAGAAGGCTGTGCTGCTTTTATTAAACTCGAAGCTTCCCTGCCATGCCTGGAGATCTAGACACACAGCATCTGTTATTAGAACATTTATCTTCTGGTACAAGGTGTGTCATACATATACCCTCAAGAGCCACAGGCGAGAGGTGCGGGCATGGGGTTGGAATAGCTTGCTGCTATTTTACTTTTGCAAATAAAACCAGAGAAGGGATTGCAGGCACGGGATGCCAAGTAGATAGCTGAAAGGACTGATTTGGATCGACAGATATGGGTTCCTGCAGCCGCAGGAGAGAGGTTAAGACAGAAAAATGTTCCCATAAAATATCAGTTTATCATAGCCACCTTCACCAGTCCTCCCTCAGCCTTTCACAGAGATAATAATAAACGGTTTCTCCATTATTTCCCTGTTTCCCATCCTGCACAGAGCAAGCACCACCACCAAGATCAAAAAGATCGCAAGAGATCGCAAGCCTGATTCCTCTCCCATGTCCTGCGGACTTCTGAAGGAACCTGCAGAGCCATTATCAGTCCTGGCTCCCATCAATGAGCCTTTCATGTGCTAAAGCCTCCTATTGACACTCACTTATTTATAGCAACTGCACTGCACCATTCATTTAAACACATCAGCATTTGTGAATAAAAGATAAAGTGGACTTTGAAGCATCGGCCTCAGAACACACCAGCCAGAAACAGGAGACAAAGCTCTCTAGAGGTGAAGCTGTAATCGGTTGTTGTCCCTCAGCTCCCTGCGACCTCACCGGTACCTGCAGTGGATGCACCTCTGGTCCCCAAGCCTCCCTCTTGCCAGACAATCCGAACAGCACCGAAGGGCTGCCAGGACTCCAGTGTTTCTTGGCTTCAGCCAGCTCCCCTTTAAATGACAACTGCTCTTAATTATTTCTTTCGATTTAGTACATTCCAGGTACAAAACACCTGCCACAGATCTTTGCCATCATGTTCAGTGTTGGCTGTCAACATTTCCATCATCATCATCATTCTATTTAATCATCACCTCTCATTGAGACTTACCAGCAGAGAAAGAACAGAACTATTCACAACTCTACTCCAAAGACCAAACCAGCTGAAGGGAGAGAAGGAAAAGGGCTCTAATCCCCTCCAGCTGCAGCAAATATAAGTTACAAGAGTGCAAGGGTAAGCCAAAAACGTTGAAAAAATCCGAAGACAATGTGAAAGATTTAGCGACCATGCTCTGAGGTGCCTGTGCTTTTCGTTTCAGATCACGCATTGGTGAGGTCAATTTTTAATTAAGCGAAAACAAACGATGGAGCTCCAAGGCTGGATCTCCGAGTGGCAGAAGGGCATGATCAATGCCGAAGAAACCGGGATGCAGATGAGAGCATCCAAGAGTGTGGCCTTTTCAAAGCCCTCTGCAAACACAAGAGCCCACTCAGGACCGAAACAGTCCAATTCAGGGCCTGTCTCATGCCAGCCTAAAGCAGCTGAACCAGGGTTAATTTGGATTTAAGTGAGTGTAAAGGAGAAGAAAATCAAGCCTCCAGGAATCAGCGTTGACATTCATCTGGCTTTATGATACAACTCGCAATATTTTATACTCTTATAGTTTCAGCTTTTGGCATCTGGGTTTCCAGTTAAAAAACATTTGGGTCTTTGTCATTCTGGAAATGAGTATTAAGAAAACAACCAAAAATTCAATGTCATCCAAGTGCATCCAAAAAGCTCAAGATAAAAAAGAAGTTGCTGCTCCCTCAGTCTTGTGATTTTAATGTTTCAGTCAAACATATTTCACAAGCAGAAGCTGCCATGTGCAAGCTCAGGTCATGGCTGCTGCTACATGGAGCATCACACACACATTATTAGTCATGCAAATCATGATGCAATTTCAGCTTAAATCCTCATAGAACTCAAATCTCTTTGAGAATAGTCCAAGAGCTCAGTTAAGTAAGAGGCTGAATTTCAACTTGGCCAAGCCTATTAATGGATGATCATCAGGCACCACCGACGTGCTCCTGAAGTCCCAGCACTGGGCAGATCTTAACTCATGGGACTCCAGTGGGAACACTCCCACACAGCTCTCCATGCTGCAGTAAACACTCCAGCATCCAGATATGCATGACCAGGTATTTTACAATCCATTATTATGGGGTATACCTTATTTTACTCATATTTTTCTGGACAACTTTTGGATCACAACCAAAGGGAAGCATATTCTACAGCAAAGAAACTTGAGCATTATTTTTTTAAACCTTTATCTTGTTATTTTGCTTCTGAAAAAATTCAGAAGCACAAGCAGGTGAAAAAATAGAGGCAAAGCGCGTGTGAACCATGGGAGATGTCTGTCATCTCCAGGTACACAGACCCCAGCCTTACACACTGTCTGGCTGTATCACCGAATCTGGGCAAGCGTCACTCGAGGAAGAGTTGATTAGGATAAATCTTTACACATAAATCAGCATAATGGCAATGTTTATAACCACCGCTTTTGATCAGTCTGGTTTAGTGCACACCACGAGCTTAGCACTGCCAGTTGCCTGCCTTAATTATGTCAAGAGCCCGTGCGGGCCAGGGAAGCACTTCCTTCCCCCATCTCTCCTAACCCCTCTAAGACCATCATTATTCTTTTCTGTCTCTGGTACCTGGCCATAGCAGGATGCCTGACCCACTTTCACAAATAACAAAATCCTGCATTTAGTTGGATAATTATAAGGAGGAAAACTTTTTTTTTCCCCTGCAGCACCATGATATGTGACAAAATGCTATGCTTTAAAAAGAAGAAAGACTTCATTGGAAGCAGCATGTTACCGAGAGCATCTTTTTCAGCACAGAGACCACAGGTAAACGCTCCCTTTCTGTGGGGAGGGCTTTGTACCGAAGCAGAGTAGGTTTGAGATAACCTGCTTCACTCTGCACTGAGATGAGCAGCACTCTGGCAGCCAGCATGAGGGGCAGCAATACGATGCAGCAGCTCTGATGGTCTTACCTGGCACAGAAAAATACAAATCTCCCCTTTAAACATCTTCTGAACCCTCTCTCCCACAAGTGAATTAACAGCCTGCGGGAAACAACCTAGTTTGCTCAATAGTAAGCGCACAATTTTGTGCTAATGCACAATTCTGAGTCCGCAAGAGTACCACACTCCTGTGGCCAGGCATAGCAGGCAACCGCTGCTGAAATCAATATTGCTTATCAATGAAGGCGAAAATACATCCAAGCCTTTGAAGACTTCTAAGCTCATTGTAATGAAACTTCCTGCGCTAATCTAGCCTGTGCACACAACAAAAACAGCCAGGCTTCTGTTTACAATTCCTGCATTTTAAATAATTCACAAAGAAATCAAGAGAGCTTATCATGGTGTACTGGGAATCGCAGCGGATGCAGTTTTGCTGCAGTGCTCCTCCCTGGGACGCCTGTTGCTCCTGGTTCTGCAGGACAACCTTACTCCTCGTCCCAGAAACATCCCAGGAACAGCCCAGGGCAAAGGACCACTCATGTACCTGGAGGACACCCAAACCCCCTGCTCTGCATGTCCTCTGCAGAATTCTCCCACCATTTGGGGAAACACTGAGATTTTATACAGCAGACTGCTCTAGTAAGAGAGCAGCGCTGGAAAAAAAGCGAGCCCTTCATCAGCCAAAGCAGAGGCAGAAGCAGACCTTGGTGCACCAAGTCAGGCCTTGCAGGGTTTTGCATCCCCCTGGGAGCACAAAGCCTGTGGAGACCTCCTCGGCTGCAGACCCCGAGCGGTGGGCTCTGCTACAGGACCTCTGTACCGAGCAGGGTGCAGCCACTCCTGGCACTGCATCCCCCTGGGGTACCCTGGGGCTGGCCTCCCACAAGCCATGGCTGATGCAGCAAAGTCCTGATTGCTGCCAGCAGCCCTGCTCCATCCTCAGCCCAGCCCGGGCAAGCAGGGGTGCCCAGGAGAGGACGTCTTGGAAGAACGGAAAGCACACAACGTTGGTGGACGGGTACACGTGCGGGTACACGTGCTGGAATGGGAGGGAAGACCAGGAACCGCCCTGCAGGGAGACACAGCCTGACACCACAGTGAGAATGCATCTTCAGCGCAATATTTTCCCTTGCTCTCTTACGTTTCAGCATTTCCACTCAACCATGTCCAGCCAAGCTGTTGTTACTGGCCACAGCACTGCTGCCCCCAAGGCTGAATTAGTGCTTCTTCTGCAGCCAGCTCCGCTCCTGCCTTAAGGGCTGCCAGAGAGGGGGTGGAAGAAGGCTCCTTCCAGCAGCCACCCTCCTGGCATGGACATGCAATACTTGTATAATTCACTTTGAAGTTCCCAGCCTCCGGGCGCAAAGCAGCAACCAACATACAGTTGATCTCTGTAAACTCCCAGTCAACAAACAGTGTTTCTCAGCACTTGTATCTTCCCTGGTGGGTTTGTAAACATCAGAATGGCTTCACTCTCCTCAAGGAATGGCTTTTTTGGAGGTGAGAAGGTAGCAACCCTTTCCCTGGGTCAGATGCCTACACAGCCAGTGGTCCAGCATCCCGCAGAGGCAGGGGCTGCTGGAAGTGAGTGATGCCTGGCACACATCTGCTGCAGCTTCATCTCTTGCACCTTTATGTTTTGTTTTCCCATGACACATGCTTACTGCCAGCAGCTATTTTTCTTCTTCCAGTTTTACTTTCAAAAAACAGGAAAAAGTGAGCTTGCTTTCCTGATAAAATCTGGGAAGTCTGAGAAGCAACTTAGCCCAAAGGACCTGTTTTTCAAACGATGAACTGGGGGAATTTGTTCCCACCAGAGCAGTTCACCTGGCTTGGAAGCAACTTTCTGGTTCCTTTTTCCTCAGAAACCTCCCTGAGTGAATACGTTCATCAGCCACGTGGCAGGAGCCCAGCAAAAAATACAGAGATACCTCTTCAGGGGCTCACCTACCTGCAACCTCTCCCCTGGGCCCCCCAGTGCTCCCAGTCCTCAGCCGACCTGGAGAACTGAGTGCAGCCAAGAGACATCACTGCTCAGCACTGGGCTATGGCCCAGATCTCACGGAGGACCACAAACAACTCTTTCTCCCCAAATTGTTTGTGTAGCTGCCTCCAGCCCACAGACCGCACCATGTCCCCAGTGCCCCTCATGCATTTCTGGGACTCCAGATGAAGAGTGGAGGGTGCAATGAGAGGGCTCCCGGAGCAGGCCCGAGCATCCTGCACATGAGGCACAAGCGAGCCCGCTGCAGAGCCTCCACCTCTGCCAAGCCTTCAACAGAGGGGCAAGCAAACCCCCAGAGAGAGCTGCTAACGCTCTGTAGCCCATTTACGTAAATCTAGTACGTTTTCCCCTCCCCTGAGAACTACAGTACATCTCGGCCCCAGCCTTTTAATCTGATGCTCGCATTTAAGCGTTCTGCTAATTAAACAATCCATTGCAAAGCCTCCCTTCTCCCTTGCACCCCCCTCGCCGGAGCAGGGCAGCACTATGGAGCGATACCAGCAGCCTGATGGTGCTAATAGCTTTGGGAATAAGATGGCATCAGCCCTGGGGAGCACCAAACCCCCACAGCTCAGGGATTATATTACACTTCAACTTGTCATCCATCAAAACCCAGAAACCGATCTCACCCAGTGGAAGAAAAATCGATAGCTTTCTCTTTCAGCACCAGGGGATGGTATTTTGTCTCCTCTCCCAGGGTCTTAATCAAGGGACATGATCCCAGATAACATATCAGTGATGGTTTTGCAGCAGCGAAGGACATCTGGCACATCACAGTGGGTTTTAGCCATGGGCCTCTTCTCTGGGTCAAAATTCATTCCTGCTAAGAGGCTGAGGTTCAGTCAAAGCATTAGATGGACCAAGGCAGGCCAAGTCATGCAGAGCAGTGCCAGAAGGACAACGCCGCATACTCCAGGAGCTGAGCTGGAGACAGCACTAGCAAAAATTTAGGTTCTGACTGAACGGTAGCCCAGCAGCGTCCCTCTGCCAGCAGGTCACCTTGCCTTGTATGAATGTAGCTGTACGCCTGCAACGTCTGAGGTGCAGGAGCACTACAGCACCCAGGAGCGTCAGGAGGGGAGGCTGGAGACGCAGAGTACTTCTCGGCAGGAAGAAAGCACTCGTAACCTATCACTGAACACCCTGCCGAGGCTAATTGCTACATTAGACATCTGAACAAACAACGCTAATCACCACATTAAACAACTACAATTAATGCTGCGCTGACAAGCAAAGTGCCACGCTGCATGCAATGTCTCCATCTTCGGTGATCTGCACAACCACCCCTACACCAGGTCAGCCACAGGGTCTGAACCTGGTCCCAACAGCTCCGGACGCTCCTACTAACCAAACCCATCGTGGGACCATTTCCCCTGACTGCCCATGAACAGAGCAGCGGCACGCAGCATCAGTGACTTGCCTTCCTTCTTTGGCATGTCCTTTGCAGAACGCACCTGGCAAAGTGGGCAGAGATGTGTTGCTGAGTAGCATTTTACTCTTAAAACCTTTTGCATTTTGCTCCCCTCTTCTGGGGCAGACAGGGAACGCTCTTGGGAAGGGAAAGGCATTTTAGCACCATGGTAGTTTCTGAGCTCCTGGAGGAAGCGCAGTGGCAAGGGACTGACAGGGACACTACAGCACTTTCGGTCCTGACACCGCATCCAGAGCCGGATCCTGCTCCCACGCCACGCGGTGCCCGAGGCAGCTCACCGACAGCCCCATAACTCTGCTGGGACCAGCCGGCACGGCCGAGCCTCCCACCAACCGCGAGACATCAGGGAGAGCTGGGCTGTTTTTAGAGCCTCTGGCTTGGCAATGAATTTCATTTCATTTATTTACAAAAACAGCATTTTTGTGGCGAGGTCAGGTTAAAAGCATAAATAAAACATTTTATGTCTCGCTGGATTTTCACACAAGGAATCAATAGGGTTTTGATTTAGTAATAATGAGAAGAGAGCCCTGTTTATTACCTGTCAGAAGGGCAACAAAAAGCACCAAAGGGTCTCAACTCATCCTCGGCACTTCCAAGCAGCCACTTCACCGTCACTGGCAGTGCTCCTGGTGCGGGGAGCAGCGTGCGGCACCCCGCATGGCTGGGAGAACACCTCAAACCAGGTGAGCAGACACACAGCTTGCTCTTACGCTTTTTCCCCCTTTAACTTTTCCCCGTATCCTTGCTGGTTTGGGGTCTCTGGCCCTTTTCCATCGTGGTTTCCAGGTGCTCAGATTGAGGGGTTTTGCATTAAAAGCAGTACCTATGTCTGAAGCACCTTTGCTCCACGCACAGGACCTGCAGCCAGGGATGGTGGGGGACATCCCAGCCACCCCAAGTCCCACAGCCTGGGTATGCTGCCCTCGCCCTGCACCTCCCTACCACCCTCCACAGCATCTCCAAAATCCCACGTCCGAGACTGAAGACCATGCCGCCAACTAGCAAGGGGGCAGGGACACAGGACAGCGAGACTGCAGAGCTGCTAACTTCTCGTTTTTTCTTCCCCCCAAAATCTGTCCTGAGCTGACTGATGCTGAATCCAACGGAGAAGCAAGGCAGCAGCTTTCCAGGAATGGATTATGGGGACCACAGGGTGCTGTTAGGGCAAGGCGTCACTGAACCCTTTGCCTCTGAGCAATCGTGTCCACCCTTGTGCTGCTACTGCTGGATGGAGGCAGGAACACGGGAGAAGCAAAAGAATCCCTGTGCTGGAGGAAGTCTCGCTGCTAATTAGACTTGAAACGCAGCTCTGCCTCGCTGCGGCCCTGGCAGACGTCACCCAGAGTGGTCCAGGCTCAGAGGAGCACAGGTCGAAGCAGGCACCATCTCATTAACGCAGACAGAGTCCGAGCCCTGCTGCACCCTCCTCCCCAGGTGGCAGCTTTCAGTTCCCACTGGATCCTTGTCACTGGGATGGGAAAACATGGAAGCACGGACTTGTTTGCTAATTTGCTCTCCGTATGTTTTCAGGTGAGGATGACGAGGGTTGCCCTAAGCCTAGAACAGCACCGAGACCCTGCTTGGGCCTGCCCCCTCCGCAGCCAAGGGAGCAGGGGCCCACGGGAGAAGAAAACCCCCCAGACCTCTTCACAACATCCAGAGTGATTTGCAAATCAAGTCTGCTCACGTAGTCGTCATCAGGTACATGGGACTTCCAGTTAATTAGTTTCTAATGTTATTAATTACCTGTCTTGCAAGCATTTTACATCAGACGCGCAATGTTTAATTTCATACATAAGAACCCAGAGCACTCAACTTCCAATATTAATCGGGAGGACTGTTTTTAATGCCCATCTCATTTTCACAGCACAATACTAGTACTTACATGAGAAAAGCTCTGCTACATCCCATCATCTGGCACCCGGTTATCATCAAGAAGCACAAGAACCACATGCTGTTGCTTAATTAAGTCCCTGTAGCACAGGGGTCTACGGGGGGGGTTGTTTTGTTTTTCGTTAAGAAAGAGACCCCCTGGGTGCTCGGCACCGTGCCTGCGGTGCCCTGAGCCCCTCCGCAGAGCGCAGCCCTCGGGACTCACCAGGCAGCTTTTTTATTTTCCTCAGATGTTTGGATTAGGGTTTGCACTCGCTGCCTGCCCCTGAACGGGCTGCTTCACAGTTTATTTTGGGAGGCTGAATATTGCACTTGGAGCGCATTTCACAAAATGCTTATACTCCCCTTTGTCACGGAGCTGCATGCTGCTTCCTTCATCGATCGCTCACCCGGAGACTGAACGGAGGGAGAGAAGAGAGGAAGGCTGTGGGAAAACAACACATTTTAGCGCTGTTGGTAAAATAAAAGGGTGCATCTCTCCATGGGTGCATTTGCACAGAGAAAATGCCCAGCCTTATTTGCACATAGTGATAATGACCACAGCCATTAATGCTCTGAGTCACAGGCACTGTGCTCAGCCTGTCAGCAGCCTGCGCCGACAATGGAGGAGCTGTGCTCCTTGCAGAGAGCAGTCCCGTGGACCGAAGGAGCCATCGCCAAGCCCACACCATGAGCTGGCACAGCCGAGCAGCCCACCCTCCACTCAGGGTGGACCAGCAACACCCGGGGGAGTCCCAGCCCTTGCAGCAGTGCACCCACACTCCCCCAAAGCGAAAGCACCCAGTGGTTCCCCCGTGCTGGATGCTAACTTTAGGCCAGCTGGGTGTTATCTTTGCTAACTTGCATGGAAAACCCCCACGATACTCCAGCCAAGGGCTCTCAGCTGCTTAAAACAGCTCTACAACTGGGTGAAATAGGAGCGAGTATTGGCACAACTCTGATGACGAGGTGCTGTAGAAACTACGTTTCTATGGCAACACTGTATTACAAAGCTATTTGGATGTTCATTAGGGTTTTCTAATTCTCCTAAACCGTCGCTGCCATCACCCAAGGTGCTGAGGACCGAGCAGGATGCCTACAAATGGACCCCAAAGCTGCTCTTCCAGTCTGGGCTCTTTGCAAGGGGAAGGTGGTAGAAGAGGGCCTGGAGAAGGGACTCTGTGCCCTGGAGACCAGTCCATAATTCCCATTTATTCCAAGATCACCTGTGTGATTTGTGCGACCCTCCGCAAACCGTGCGGCAGACCCTTGCTTTGAAAGGGCTCTGCTTGCCTGCCCCACCAGGGAGGAGACCGTCACTCCGGGTGTGCCACACGCCGTGGTATCTGCACGTGAAAGTGCAAGGTTATGCTCTGTGTCTTGGTTAAGGGAGTCAAGAAAATAACGGCATTCTGCGATGCTCTGTGAAACTCCTATCGTGGCACGCGGAACAATTTCAGCCTTAAAATAGACTGAGAACAAAAGGCTAAGATCATTAACAAAAAAACGAGACAGTAAAAAGGTTCACAAGCATAAATCAAGAGAACAGAAGAAAAACGCTTGCCAAATCAACACCACCACATTTAGACAATTACCAGACGCCAGAGCACAGCCATCTGTTAGAACATGGGTCCCACGAAGCAAGAGGGCAAACGCAGCACTGCTTACGCAAGAAAAGTCTTTGTTTCAAGAAAAATGCGTGCACTGTCACCAAACTACTGCCCCTTACACCACGTCACCCCCAGAGGCACAATCTCCTGAACACTGGGTTCCTTATGAAGCCCAGACCTCCTCGAGGAGGAGGAGGTCCTCCCCCATCACAACCAGGAAAGCGGACAGGGCTGCACACACTGAATTCACCAAGACAGCAATTAAAAATTAAGTCCTTGCTCTCCGGGGCACAAAGTTCCTTCTCCAGCCCCTCTTCTACCACCTTCCCCTTGCAAAGAGCCCAGACTGGAAGAGCAGCTTTGGGGTCCATTCGTAGGCATCCTGCTCGGTCCTCAGCACCTCGGGTGATGGCAGTGATGAGGTCAGCTAGGAGCAACTACAGCCCTGAACTTGCAACCTGCTTTTATAAAATAGTAAGGAAAAAAAAAAAAATCCTTTTTCCCCGTTGCAGCACGTAAGGTGATGGCGGAACTCGATGCCGCAGGCAGAGGGGAGGCAGGGATGCCAGCAGGTCTGAGAGGAGGATCTGCCACCTGCGGGCATCACCAGGATCTCTGGTTTTGCCACAAAATCCAATATTCTTTGGAACAAAGAACATGGTTTCAGACCTTGCACGTAACTTATCCTCCTCGGTTTAGGTTATGGTCTATCTGCACTTTCCTCTGAAGCACCATGGATCTGATCCCATTCAGCAATTCTTCTGTTTACTGATGGGTGAGCATGGGGACTGTCTCATTTACACCTTGAACACTGATACAAAACAACTGAAAGATTCAGACATTAAACTACACACCACTTTAGAAAAAACACAGTGTTATGCTGGAAACTCCACGGACAGGAATCAAGACCACTTAGCTGGTTTATTTAGGGTATACAAGACTTCATTCCCAGCGCTTGCTGTTTGCAGTAAGACCCATGGCCATATCAGCAGCACCATCTGCAACTCCATCTGAGCTTATAAACTAAGCAGTGCTGGGCATGGTGCTTTCGGCTCGAGAAGCTATTCTCCGCTTCCCCCGTCGTGCAACGTCAACAACAACAAATTGTGGCTGTATATTACATCCCAGAAATGGCCCTGCTGCAGTAGCAGAGGTTACTTAAAGTTAAATCTAATGTAACATGCACTTAAATATGCACGCGCAAAAAAAATCAATGTGGCACTTTAGGCACAAATATTACTGAGTCTAGATGTCCATTACCAATTTAAGGTATTAGTTTAAGAACAGCTATAAAAACGACCTCTGCAAACAAACTGTCCATTGCTGCTAAACTTGCCAAAAGTGAAAAATTTACGGCGTGCTATAATTACATTTCCAAAGTTAGAGGAATCACTGTGCAAAGGGAGAGCTCACGAGATGCCACGGAAATGTGTCACCACAGGAACACATTTCTGCTGGAGCAGAGAATGATGGAAAGATGTTTGCTTATTTTTAGCCTCTAGAGGTCACAGCCTCACAGTTAAATCCCTGCAGTCAGACAAGCAGTCTCCATTTTTGCTCCAATACATCATTTATAAGACATTGCAATCTTTTAAACAGCCCAATTTAAGGTCTCAATTTTGGGGACATCAAAAGAAACTTTGTCTGGCCTTTACAGCTCTATATAACCCCTGGGCTGAGCGCGGGAAGGGTGTTTGCAGTAATGCTTCGACTTCTGCAAGTTGCACGGGTCCCATTTGCAACCATGGTGCTGAGATGACAGAAGTGGGTAGAACTGCCGAAGCATGAAATTGGTTTAAAATGATGAAGCGAAGATCTGTTTTCTTTTGAGATGAAATCACATCTGAGAACACCACCAGCAGTCTATTTAATTCCCCTGAAATCTGATCCATACCATTGTTTTTTCACCCCCTTATTTCCTGTTCGAAAGCCAACACTGACCTACGCTACACTATTACCTGTGAGTTTTTCGCTTGACCAAATGTCACCAGGAAGTTTGGCAATAAGTTCTTGAAATGGAGAGGAAGAAATGCCTCCCTCCCAATTCCTCCAGACCGTGAGAGATGAAGCGCAGTGACCTACGCTGTGCCACTCCGGAGATGCTCCCCAAGCCGCTGTAACACGGGGCGACCCAGCAGCAGCGGAGCTGACTGAGCAGAGCAATGTTTCTGGCAGTGACAGACACCTCAATCCAACCACACTTGACCGCTTCTTCGGCCCAAGAGTGGCAACCACCTGGAGCCATTTTAACATTGCATGAAATAGCCAAAGGCTGCCGGTCCTCCTGGGGAGGAAGAGGAGGAAGCTCAGATGATGATGGATGCCGGGCTCCGCTGGCGCCAGATGTATTACTCAGACACCTGAGTGCCAGACCTACGGTGCCACCCCCGCTAGACTTTGCATTATCAGACTACACACCATAAAAGCATGCTCCAAGACCTTCAAAGGGCTTTCTTCCAGAGAAACAAGCCCTCTCTTTTCACACTGTTCCTTTTTTAGAAATAGTTCAGACTCATTAATAACTTAAAAGCAGGTGATGCTTGGTGGGTTCAATTACAGCTGCGGCATTTAGTGTATTACCACGCTCTAGCATGCCTCCACCATGTAACATCTTGTAACCAGGTAACAGGCATCCCCACAGGGAGCAAAACCTTGGCTTCCGAGCAGGCAAACTGGTTTGTGTCTAAACCAGAAGTTTTAACGTGAAAGCATTGCTGCAGGTTCTCCTTCTGGACACAGGAAAGCTGTGCCAGAAAAGCAGAAGCCCAGACCAAAGCTGAATGCACAAAATGAGGTCCCTATTTTGCAAATAATGCTGGTAGGCAGTCAACCTATTCCTCTCTCTCCCTTCTGCCTCAGTGACTGTCTGCCCCCATTGAAAGCCATGGATAGAAAAGCCAGACTTCAAATAACACATTAAAGGACCTGTCTGAGCTCTTGCACCCACGTCCCGCAATATCCAAATTTCTCTGGGGCCTTGAACAAATGTTAGAGACTTGGGTCAAAAGAACGCAGCAGCACCTGCATAAACTTTAACAAGGCATCTTCATTTAAAAGGTACCTTTCCTGAAATCCTTTCCCCATCCTCATTCCTACAGTAGGCAGAGCTCATTCAGGCAAGAGTCCTAAAGAACCCAGACAGCTCCGATGCCTGGGAACAGCAGCCAAGAAAACATCCTGAAGGAATAAAAATCAGCCCCCTCCCACCCCCTCCAAACATTACATTTTATTGTTTGACTGTTAAAAAGAAACCCAGCACAACACCAAACATCTGCCAAGCACTTCTGCTTCACTTCAAAACTCACTGCTGGGGATAAGCTGTTCACTCCTCCCTTCTGTATAAAATGCCGTGCGGTCCCCATCCCGCTGGGCTGGGCCGGGCTCTCGGAGGCGGCACCCACTGCCGGGCATCTTCCACAAACCCTGGCTTTGCCACCAGCAATTTTCATCCCCTGGAAAACTTGATCCGGAGCAATAAGAGGTATTACTTGCAATTAGCTGATAACCATGCTCTTGCCACAATGTGACCACAGGCCAAAAAGAAAAGAGAATCGCAGCCTACCCCAGCCTACGTCACCCCGCAGAAACCACAGAGGCAACGGCTTCAATTGGGGAAACTATTAATAGCAGAGGACAGATTCTGGACCCTTTAAGGCAGCTGAATTTGTAGCCTGGCAAAGCACAAATGGCATCCTCTTAACAACATACCTGCACTTCAAACTGCTTTAATGAAAGGTGTGTAAATGTAGGTAAAGTAAAGCTGACAGGTTTGTCTCCACTTGCAACAGACCAGATTTCCAAAATTTAGCTCAGCATTTCTAAATGCAGACAGAGGTGTATTTCCTACTGAAATCAGACGCAGTTCAGTATAGGATTTGATGAGGTGCTCACTGTGACTGCTCCAGAAGTCTATGTACGTATTCCCACATTGAAGATGGGACCCTGCTCCTCCTGAGTTGCAGAGCCTGGCGTCAGGTCTTCTGCTGCTCATTTTTATTACTAGAAGGCTGTGAGAAGGCGCTGGAGGAGGAATACGTATCACCACCACTACCAATTCCCTCTTTTTTCCCAGCTCCCAATTTCTCAACTTCAAACAAATCCAAACTAGAAAATATTCTCTCTGCACCTGTTAGCTAAGCTGACAAAGGTAATTAAAGCAATTGGATCTCCAGTACAAAAGGAACAGAACATACCCTGCCTCCATTGTCTTTGTAACCATGGAGATGCAAAACATCTCCATCATATTAGCATGGAGATGCTAAACAGTGCTGGTCCCTGTATCCTCCCCCAAGGAACGCCATTCTGAAATACAACCTTTACCAACTCTCCTTTGCACCTGATGGTCCAGCCGGTTTTTCCCCCAGCTTGCAGTCCACCCATCCAGTCCGTATCTCCCCAGTTTGTCTACAAGGATACTACAGAAGACTACAGTCCAGCTGGTATCAAGGTGGTCCAAATCCCCACCAAGAGCCCAGACTACAACTAGGAGCCTTCCTGGTATTAGAGGAAGCTTCATCCACCTCTTCCTCTTCAGCCTCTGCCTACTGCCGGCATTCCTTTGTTGGCCCAACTTCTGATCCTGACCCATCGTCTCTCAGCAAACATTATAAAACCATAAATGCCAGCATAACCCATAGTAGAGATGGAAAATAACAGATACCTACATCAACCATACACCTTGTTTGGGTGTCAATCTCTTCTGCCAAGTAACAGACGACAGGACAAGAGGAAACAGCCTCAAGTTGCGCCAGGGGAGGCTTAGATTGGATATTAGGAAACATTTCTTCACCGAAAGGGTTGTCAGGCACTGGAACAGGCTGCCCAGGGCAGTGGTTGAGGCACCATCCCTGGAGGGATTTAAAAGACGTGTAGATGTGGCACTTAGGGACATGGTTTAGTGGTGGACTTGGCAGTGATAGGTTAACGGTTGGACTTGATGATCTTAAAGGTCTCTTCCAACCTGAACAATTCTATGATTCCGCCTGCACAAGACATTCACATTTACATGGTTCGAGCTGGCTTAGAAATATATCTATCTATTTTTCCCCCTGAATGTCTGTTTAATTAAAAGGCAGTACCCCCATCTCAGTACCATAGAGTACTGCAAAGCTGCACACCGTGTGCTTAAATCAATTTGAAAGATGGCATTCAGCTCAAGCCTGTCAACGTCTACCTGAGCTGGGCTGGGGGGTTGTTTCTTTGGGGGTTGGTGGTAGGTTTTTTGTTGGTGTGTTTTTAAGAAAACGTACATTAAATCCACCATTAATAGCCACATACAGAAATTAGCAACAACTCTGAGGGGTTTTCTTTTTTAAAAAAAGTACCTTGACACAAATAACCTTTAAAAACGTGAATCATCTGCCTGCTATCATTTTAAGCCCGATTGCTGTTATTTTTGAACACTCAGATGAATCAGTGTTCATATGTGTACTTAAGAAGGTGAAATCTGGAAGAACCACATCAGGACAGACTTTTGGGAACACTGTAACTGCAGATTCATCAAACTGTGCCTCAAAACCAAAACATCACTCTGCTAAAAATTCCTCAATTGTACGCCTCTGTTCATTTGGAAAGATGATGCTATTGTTAGGAAAATGCACTAATTAGGATTCCTGTGCTAGTTTCAGGCTGAGTTTCTCTTCAAAATCTGCCTCTAGCAAATGCTGAATCCATTGCTTTTGTTTAACTAAAACAGGCTTATCATTTTTTTTCCTTTGGTATATTTTACAGCTCTGATTTGAGTAAGAATTCCAGTTTAGAAACGAAAGAGCTCTTGCCAAGAATACATTCCTGTAACATCACAATTTGATGGTTTGTTTTACTATTTTTTTCCCCACTTGGATGTTTATTTGCAAATGATTAACCACGCCATATATGCGCACAACGCAAGTTAGTGGTTTTCACCTATTCTTTGTCTGCAAGGGCTTAGCTACCATGAGCCAACCTGCATATTTAATGTTTTTTAAACCGGTTGTATTTGCTGCATTATTGCTGTGGAGTTCTGGATGACATCCAAGTGTACTAAGTTTAGCTACAAAACTGGCTCTTTTAAAATAATTTCCTTGTTAAGAAGCTGACTGCAGAGCCTCCGGCCGCTGCTTGGCACCGCAAAGCAATAAGCTGGGTGCTGCCAGCGCTGGAAGAAGGCAGCGGCCCACGGGCACCCGTGGCATTTCCCCCCGTGGGTGGCACGGGGCATCCCGGCCAGTGCATCCGTGGGGAAAAGCCCCGCTGCCCGCTCCCTGCCTGTGCTGTTTGATGAAGCAGTCAGTGCGGATCACACCGCTGCCTGCGCGGCTCTGACACAGTGATTTACTGCTGGGCAACCCGAGTGAACTGAAATCCGCCTCCCCTGCAGCTGGAAAGCCATTTTAGTCGCATAACAAATGGTAATGGGGAGGAAAAGCTCCCTGCAAGCGCTCCCGCGTCCCTCCCTGCACACCTGCACGCTTGCTGGAACAAGCGTGTGCGGGGGGACGGCTCGCTGGCGCGGGGGGATGGCACACTGGCAGAGAGACACCTCCTCCTCCTCCTCCTCCTCTTGGCTGTCAGCTCAGGTGAACAGCACACCCGAAGCCCCTCAGGGCTGGGATGCTGGGGGCCATCCCTCGGGAGCATCCCCAGGGCTCAGCGCAAGCACAGGCGGTGCAGGTCAGCAGAGAGCCACCCGACAGCTCCAGCGGACCCTCACTTTCTGAAAAGCCGTAAGCCAGTCCTACCCAAAGGCTAAGTGTGAACAGACCTGACACTTCTCTTTGATAGCCCTCTGATAGACCTCCATACATTGCACAGACATGCTGACGGATGCGTGCCCACACCATATGGATACCCTAGGCTTCTCCCTAAGATTTAACTGGATTCAAAGGAACCAATAATTTGTAAGATAGTATGCAGCTGCAATAAGAAAAATATAGATTTTCTGTAATGAATTACTCAGTAAATATTATCTTTATTACTATTTCTTTTAAGGTTCCTGATTTAAATTAGTGATATTGCAAAAACGTCCCCCCTCCCTTCCACCCTTTCTCAGACGTGCCTCTGGCAGAAATGGAAGAGCTTTCAAGACTTTTCGAAGGCTCACGTTTAGGGTCTTCTGCAAAAAAAGACCTTAGTAGTTTGGTACCATCCCAGCAAAGCTGTAACACCACTCCAGATGAGATGGTCTCCACGCCTTAGAATATTGCATTCAATTCTTTGCCCTCAGAAAAAACACATCTCAGTTGCTTCTGTGGCCTCTGTGTAGAAGCAGGTTTCTTTCACTGACTTAAAACCAGCTTTTATGAACACATTTATAACTACATTTAACTTTTATACAGATCATCCTCTATGAGGAAAACTGAACATGATACTAATCCCAATTAGATGTGAGAGCAAGAATAGTCTATCTCTTTATAATTATTACGGGAATGTATTCAATTTGCTACTTTCATCTAACAGCAATTACAACTGTTTACCAGTTCTAAAGCACATCCTTTAGGAAGCCATGAGTTGTATTTCATGCTAATCACTGTTTATTTGGTATTCTCTTCTGAAAATAAAGGGATCAGTTCACAAACCCTTAAACAGAAATGATAAGAAAGAGAAAAAAAAAATCAAATGAAGTGGTGCATCAGAAAGAGATAAAAAATGTAAGATCTTCCACATGCTAAATAGTTTTACAAAGCACCCATTGTAAAAATCCATCCATGGGACAAGTGCTGACTGCAAATAAGACTGTTCAAGGCAGTGCTTTGAAGCCACTTGGAAAAAATTAGCAGACTAGTGGTACTACAAAAAATCTCCCTTCAAGGAGATTTAAGCTAAGTTTTAGAAGAGGAAAGATTCCAGCAAAGAGAGATGAGATAGCCACGAACAGATCACTAATGAATGTATTGTATCTTCTGGGCTATAAAACAAGCCTCTTTGCTCCTGTCTGGCAAAGTTTGAGGGTGATGATTGTGCTCACACAGCAGAGAAATCCCCTCCTGCTTCCAACGTCCCGGGGCATGGCAGGTTGATACGACTGCTTTACCTCCAGCATGTCTCCTGCTCTCCTTGCAGCCTCTCCGATAGCAAATTTTTTGACAATGTCCTTAATGCCAGAAACGTACATGGCATTTCTACTTTGTAGTTTAAATCTACAGACATGAAAATATTACAGAACCTGAGTAAGATAAATATGTATTATCACCACTGATTAGTATGGAACGAAGGGCCCCTAGAGGTTGAACGTCTCAAGGAATGACATGGCAGTCATCTCCAACCGCCCACCATTTACACATGCAAATAAGGAAAGCGATAGCCGATGGATCAGCAGTGGATGGCAGCCCCTGAAACAGCTCCATGCAGCGCTTTGCACATGCAGAACAGGCCAAAGTCAAGCTCCATCTATTTGTATTGGCTAATCTAAAACTAACGAGAAGCAAATTCCAGCTTAATCCAATTATTTGTGCTAAATTAAAATCCCTCACTAATCCTTCATCAATGCCTGGTTATTTTACAGAGGAGACAAATCGAGGGTTTCTGTAACTGATGGGAAGTTGCACAAGGTAACGCGAGCACGGGACCTGCTGCACGCCACGCACGACAGCCTGCAAACCAGCGAGGAACCCCCGGGCTCCAGCACAGCCCTGGGGCTGGACACGGGCAGCAGGTCCCCACCGTGGAGCAGCCAGCCCCCTCCTCTGCAGACCGCACAACTGGTCATGCCAGGGAAAAACAAGGAAAGGGGAAACCACGCTGCCCTTTAGGCTTCCACGTGCTATTTGGAGACGCGTGGTCGGTGTGGCACGCACAGGGCACGAGTGCCTTAAATGATTGTGGCTGCATCGTAAGATAATGAGGAATCTCAGCACACTGCAGACATAAATAAAATCTCTGTTCTTGTCCCTCCCCAAGACAGACCTGATGCAAATAGCTCCAACCGTATGTTCAGATCGGGATCTGAAACCCCATCCTCGGGGGGGGGTCATTCCCCTCTTCCCTTAGGCCATCCGTCCCCCGCTCCTCCCAGCCGCCTGTGCATCCAGCCCGGGATGACCTGGCAGGGGAGCAGGAGCATTTCCACAACCGCTGCCCATAGTGCACTTGCTGTCCAGACACAGAGACGTCAGTCTCTGTGCTGCCATCTCGACAGGCTTCACAAGACGCCCATTCACACCAGCACAACCCCCCCAACAGCCACCGCCCACGGCTTTTCCAAAGCACCAAAATAAACTCATTCATTAGAATATTTGACAGCATTTCCCCCACAGAGGAGGAAGATGCGTGGAGGCTTCTTCTGAAAGCGGCATTATTTGGTGTTCAAGTTGCTATTTATTTGTTAGATGATGAAAAAGAAAAGGAGGCATCGATGTACAACAGCCCTCCTGAGCAAAGCATGAGTTTATTCCAAATGCGCATGACGGCGGGGCGAAGCCAAGAGGTGCTTCTCAAGCAACAGCGGAGCAGAAACCTTATTTCTGTGGCTCCAGGACCCAGCAGATTTCCAAGCAGACTCTGTCCTGGTTTAGGCCAGGACAGAGCTAGTTTTGTTTTCAGCAGCTCCTGTGTTTTGGCTTTAGTGTGAGAAGAATGGTGATAGCACACTGATGTTGCTGGTTGCTGCTAAACGACCAAGGACATTTTGCTGTTTTCCAGGTTCTGCTAACGTGCAGGTGCAAAACTTGGGAGGGGCAGAGCCAGAATAGTTGATCCAAACTGGCCAAAGAGAGTATTCCATACCATAGATGTCATGCCCGGTATAAGTGAGGGTCGGTCGGTGGGCCACTAGGCTTTTGAGACCTTTAACTTGCCCTAATCGTTAAGCTTCCCTTCGGGTTGCTTTTTGTTTCCCTATTTTTACCTTTTTGTTTTTCGCTCGTTTGGCTGTTGGTTCCCTCGTCTGCTTTCCCTGGAACTTGCTGTTCTGGGGTAGCTGGGGGGAGGATACCCCTGCTCCCTGCCTGCTGCTCGGGACGGGCTGTATCGGTCGTCGGGTGGTGAGAAATTGTGTATTGTTTGTTTTATATATTCTATTATCCTTATATATATTATTATTATCATTATTAATATATTCTTATATTTTTCCTTTGCTGTCCTGGTGAGCTGTTTTTATCTCAACCCGCGAGTTTTCCTTTCTCTCCAATTCTCCTGCCCACCCCAGCGGGGAGGGGGGGAGTGAGCGAGCGGCTGCCTGGTATTGGGTTACAATTTGGGGTTAAACCACGACAGTCCTTTTTGGCGCCCAACGTGGCTGGGTCACACAGACCTCGCAGTCCACAAACACTTCCCTCACCCACCCACGCTGATGAATGACCAGGGTCAGCAAGATAACACAAACCATGGGAACAACTCCAGAAACCCAGCAGCCAACGGCATTTTTGCTGGAATACGGCTAAGATGAAGCTTTCCTAAACTGCCCCTTTCACGGGGGGGATCCTTCATCCACTGCTGAAAATAAATGAGAGTTATATTTACTACGCGTATCCAAAAAAGTGCTCTTCTGCTTTAGGAGACATCAGGAAGGACATGACCTTTAATGCTGTGAGTTAGATCAGGAGGTGGATTTAGTGTCAAAGGACCATCTCCTGTGGAAAGAAATAATTGCAGCAGAAACTCACCTCATGGGGATTTTTATCCAAGGAAAGGTTTCAAAATATAAACCAACAGGTGCTGCTGTTAACTACAAGCCGTATAAAAGATCTGGAGATTTTGTTCTGATCACCATAGGTGTGTTTGGAATTAAGAAATAGTCTTTCAGTTAATAAACAAACCAACAGCCAAAATCAGCCTGCAGTAAGAGTGACTCAAAATGGTTATTAATCAAACTGCAGGGGAAAAAAATTCCTTATCTTTTAGTCATCAGTAAAGGGAGGTTTAGAAAGGTCATGGGGTAAAACCCAAACGTTAAAATGAGATCTCAAAAAACCACCAAGGAGAACCATTAGAAGAAATCTATGCATTTATCCGTCTCTGAAAACATGCTTTTTACTGGCTCATAGACATCAGAAGTCAAGGCATTGGCTCCAACAGCTCATCTCTCCCATCCATATATCTCAGGGCAGAAATCAAATATTTGGGACATTCATAATTCAAGCTCCCTAAATCTCAAAATTAAATTAAGTTTTCTTAATAAGCTACACATCATGCACTTCTTCTAAAGGGCTTCTTTTTTGAAAGGTTTAATAAACCTTAAATAAATAAATAAAACCTTGTACATCAAGGAGTCATAAAGTTCAAATAAGATAACCTTGAATTCAGTTTCCTGCACATGGTAATGAAGCTCCAGAGTATTGGAAATTCCTGCTGCTGCGGAGAAAAATAAATTGGGCAGACGCGGTGAGTGCTATCCCTTAGTACAAATGAACATAAACAAGATGCAAGAATGCAAAGCCAGCATGTGCGGCCAGCTATAATTTTCTGTGATTAGAGACTAAAATGAAATGTAAAACAACATCCCAGAGTGTCAAATTAGCGAGAAAACTAATGAACAACATAAAAAGAGGATTTTTGAAAGTCTTACAACTCTCTATAAAAATGATGAAAATCAAAAGTAGATTCATCTTGGTACTCAAATGAGTTTTCTGCTTAGCTTCCCCTTGCACCCACGGTCCGATTTTGTAAGAGGAGGCTTGGTGGGGTCTGTGAGGTGCAGGCAGGGCCCCGGGCAGCCCCCGCGCCCCCCTGGGACGAGGCGCCCGGGCGGCACAGCACCCACAGCCCTGCAGCACCCTTGGCCGGGGCTGCCTCCCGCGCTCGCCCTCAGTAGCATCCAAACCCAAGCGACGATACGCAACTGAAGGTTGTTCAGACAGGAAACGTTGCAAGACAAGCACTCATCCAAGAGCAATAAAGCAACATACTACAAAATATTAAAAGCACTTTAGGGGAAATCTCCAGAAAAATAATTTGGGGCTAGAGAATGTTCCTTCGTCCAAACGCAGATATCCTAGCAGACATTACTGCAGTGCTCTGGCTGAGTCACCAGGAGCAATGCCACGCTCCCAAGAGCTGACGCAGTACCCAGCCTGCACGTGCAACTGTATGTTTTCCATCGAGAACAAGCCATGCCCACGGCCAGAGGTATCTGATGAGTTCAGAAGAGAAGCCAGGCTCACCCATGGGAAATGATCAGTCCAAAAGGAACCATCTTTCAGAAACATAAGGGTCAAAATAACCTCCTCAAACTCCGGTAGACTGAACGTACAGACGTGTACATACTACACGTGCAAATTCTCATTCGACTCGTCCCCTCTGCAATCGCAACCGTGCACAGCAATGCGATAATCCTAGCCAAGATGCACTGCTGCAGCAGGGCTTGAAGCAGTATGGGGGCGAAATGCCTCCCCAGGGAAACAGAAGACATATCGCTGGCTTGTCATCTGTACCGTGCTGTAATCCAAAATCAGCTGGCATGCACTTTTACCTCACTTGAAGAGAAGCCTGACACCAAGGAAGTCCGCGAGGTTTGGGACAAGAGCAATTCCCTCGTTGCCCTTAAGAACCGCCTGTTTCTGAATCTCATTCTGCCCCGGGGCGCTGTAGCAAGGCTGGGACACCAGCCTTGAAACATCTCCATATACTGAGCTCTCTCCCAGGCAGCTGCACGGCTTCATCCCCGCTCCAAGACTAAGCAAGCTCTATCCTGGAAATAATCAGAATCTGTCTTCCCCAGGAGGCTGTTAACAACCGCTTGCTCTAATGAACATTTCGACCTCCTTAATTTCTAGCCAAAATGTATTTCTGGCCAGCTCATCCCCACAGCAACACACTGCCCGTAAGCATTCAGCTTCAGGTTTGGAGCCTTGCTAGCAGATGAAGATGCATCTGCTTCCCTGCAGATAAACAACTCTGCTGAGGAGGCTCCAGACAACACATTAATCCTTCTAAAGTCAGTTGTAATTTAAAGTCATTAAACAAGTTTAAATTTAACAAACTCCATGTGGAAAGCTGGTGTAGGGGGTTCCTACGGACTGTCACATCTATCAGCACATCTGTGCATGAGGCTGCTTCCCAACACAGTTCTTCATTATCCCAAGATCTAGAGAAAGGAGCCATCAAGCTCTGGAGTCAGAGTCAAGGAGAGGTGATATGAAGAGATGGGCTCTCTCTCCTTCTTCCCTTCCATCCCACGCACCCCCTTTTGTAAGGTATTGAAGCAGCAGGACCTGATGCCACAGATTTCTGACACTTCAGCAAAGTATCTGCCTGTGAGTCCCTGGCGAAGAGTCTAAGTGGAAGCTACAAGTACAGAGATGAAAACTGGTTGTCATGATAAAGGCCAAACAAAGCGATGGAGAGCACTTGTTTCGTTTCACACAGGAAGAGGCAGTACCAGGCTCAACCCGTTCCTGGGCAGCAGATGGCTGGGGCGGTGGGTCCCACAGCAGAGGAGAGGTGTCCCTCTGCCTTGGTTCAGATGGGTAGGTGATGGCTCAAGACTCAAGAGCTCAAAGGGAAGCAGAACAGAGCACACAACTCCGTCAACAGGGGTAGTTAGGAAGCAGGAGACAGCATAACACCAGGGGCCAAATCCAGGTTTCTACAGAAACATTACTCAACCAAAGGACATGGATACATTTCCCTCATGTTGAAAAGAGGCTCCAAGGCCAGCAACCTGTGCACATGTCCTGTATCCATGGCCATCCCTACAACAGCTTGTCCTCCCATGCCCGTTCCCTAGTGATACCAAAGAGCTACAAAGGCTTTTGTATATGCCCACCTATAACCAGCCCCAGTGACACCATAGCGACATTTTTAGTCCACAGCTCTTCACGCACCAAGGATGGACTAACTGCATGTGAAGCAGCTCCTCATTTACACTGGACGAACTGGTATCAGAGTGGAGATTTCAGAGCATGTGGAGCTGAAAAAGTGTCTGAAGTCTCAAAGGAAAGACCTTGTCTCTCTTCATCCCTTTCATCTTTACTTCTGTCTGCCAAGGGTCTTGACAGGTAACTTTCGTTGGTTTATCACCATCAGAGGGCAAGAGCATGCAGTATAGAAATGAGTCTAGAACTGAGATCACCCAGGAAGCAAAGTGTCTCATTAAAGGCAGAAGCAACCTCCAGCAGAAAATCAAAGAAGATAGGGCTGAAGGATCTCGTGAGGCCATTTGACTTGTTAACCTGTTGACGCTTAAATCTAGGACAATGCTTAGCCTTTCCCACCCAAGTGTACCTCTCAATTGCTAACACTTTCAGTTTTAGCTGACAGTATCTCCTTGTTTCTTAACCTTTCATCCAGCAGCAATATCAGTAATTACAAATTTTTCTTATAAGACACTCAACTCCAGCACACTTGAAGGGGAATCAAAGCAGGAGGTCATGAAAGTCTGGCTCTGTCATCAACCCGGTTCAAGACATAGCAAGTCTCTGAACTTATTTTACTGCTGCCACAAGACTTTGATATGAGCTTTTCCAGGAGAACTACTGGAACTCCAGACAAAAAGGACTGTGCAAGAGCCCTGCACCATGCTCTTGAACCTGGCACCAGCATCCTTGATGAATTCTTTTGGGGATGGACGCCCCAGGGACAGATCAAGCTTGTAAGAGACCCCACCATGACTGCAGAGCATCGCTGAAACACCACAAACGTGCCTCTTGTTATCCCTGGGTTTGCCCAGGAGGCTGCACATCACTGAAGGCACAGCTTGCCTCTCTCGAAGCAGGATTCGGGGAAGAGCATGGCTGGTTCCAGCAGCAAAAGCGTAAGGCCTCTTTAAAACAAAAGGACTGTGATACTTGCATAGGCCAAAGATCTCTCTAGCTCAGCACCCTAAGGTGAATTTGTCCAGTCTTTGAGCTCATATAAACTTTGAGTACCCACAGTAACAAGAAGTCATCAGGAACCACCTCCCACAGGTTGTTTGAAGTCGATGCCTGCTGGCCCTTGTACTGTGAGAGACAGCAAACAGTCATCCCCTGTTCGGTCCCTCCAAGCCACACATGGTTTTGCAGGTTTTGATCATACCCTTGCCCCCCCATCATCGCTTTTCCAGGCAGCGTGAGCTCTCTCTTGTGTGCATCTCTAAAAGCTCAGCCCTGCTGCTGGCAGTACAGCGGTCACAGCTGCTCACCATGGGGTGTCACCCATGCAGAGAGGGACCACCATGGTCCTGGGAGGGATGGGACATTCAGGTGTCAAAAGAAGAAGTCTTGCTAACTATAAGAGGCTTAAGCTGACAATGGTTAGATGCAAAAAAAATAATTAACCTATGAGCAAATCTATTCATCTTTTCTTATTTTAGCTGCGTAACGGAGGTCCAAAGACACTGCTGTACGAGATGCTCAGGAGCGCGCTGTGGGAGGGGTGGAAGCAGCAGAGTTGTAACCCGTCCTTCAGGCTGTTTACTACGAAAAAAAGTTTCGCTCCCCTCAGACATGAAATCCACAGATTACTTCGCATACATGTTCCAGCATCAAATCTGAGTCCTTATAGAAACAAGGATGGTGGGACAGACTAGTGTCCTCCCGCTTTGGAGGCTGGACTGGGCAGAGGCACCAGCAGGTCTCGCTTTCCTGCAGCATTTGCTGGGGTATCTCTCAGCCCGACCCACAGCCACCATGCAGAGGGAACCATCACAAGCATCCCCCGGAGGAGAAGGCAACAGGTCTCAAAGGGTTTACGTGGAAGAGATAAGGCCAGGCAGCAAAACCTTACTCCAGAAAAGTTGCTCACAGTCCAGTGCTTTTATCGGAAAACGGAAGACTATTTTTTGCTCAGATAGAAGACAGTGAGTAAATACAGAGTGGTGGGAACAAAAGTTTTAAATAGGATTTTCCACTAATGACTTGGTCTTTATCATTTCCATTTTTCCAGCTCTGCAGGAACACCGTCCCACAGCCGGAGGGAGCGAGGGGCAGCTGCAGCCTCTCCCGGGAAGCATCGCATGATGGTGTTCGCACAGCGCCTGGCAGGGTGAAGTCAGACCCCAGCTGAGCTCTCGGCACATTATTCTTTATAAATACAAACTTAATTTGGAACTATAAATATCCCTAATTTACAATTTTGTTTTAAAAAAAGAGATAAATCTTTAAAGACTTTCACTGGATAGTATTTTGCTCCCCCCCCCCCCCCCCCCCCCCCCCCCCCCAATTTGGAAGTCTTCACAGTGGTTTATTTTTTCTCTTTTCCTTACAACAGAAAGTTTTCCTCAGCCCCCAGGAAATCCCTCTACATAGAATGGCAAGAATAAAGGAAAATGCTTCATGGGCAAAAAAAGCAGAGCACTACAGAAGTATTTTTATATTCTCTTAATCAAGAAGAATTTAAGTATTAACAAGCTACAAATGTTAGAGAACTAATTTCACACACTTTTCTTTCCTCCAAATTAGGCTCTGTTAATCTTTAAAATAGAAAAAATAGCGTTTTGCATTGTAAATTACTTCCACTGCTGTGCCTTGAAGCCTCAACGAGCTACACTGAAATTCTCCAGCCAGCCGGACTGCAGAAACATTTTTAACAGAAAAAATCTACACTTTGCCGGGAGCCTGACTATACCCTCCTCCTTTCAAGCCCAAGTTACATTTCTAGAAATTCAGTGAGACTTTTTAAATGACATTTTAAGCGTAAAAATCCAGCAGCTTATTCCTGGCAGAAGTGCAATGGGGGAAAAGATATGCGTGCACCAACTTTCTGAATTAATTGGGGTCCAATGCCACACGGAGCTATGCAGCATGCGAGGAGAGCCGTATGTGCGACCAATTAGCATTTCCCCTTGTTCCCCGGGCACGGAGAAACGTTACCGCGCTTCCCTGTCGGTAACGGCGGCAGCGAGCCCGTTGCAAAGCCACCCGCGCGGCACGCTGCACTGATGGCTCCCTTAATTAAATACACTGCCAAGCAGCGGCAAGGATTTCATGGGCTATTTTGACAGGCAAAGGAGATGGGAACCCAGGATATTGTGCTATTTCAGATTTACTTTCACTGCAACCTATATAAAACATGTCCCTAGTGGCACTGGTTGTTTTTTAACATCATATATAAAGAAAATCTACATGGAAGAGCTACGCTCATGGAAAATAGGTTTAAACTCAGCTATAATCCCATCCTGAGCTACCTAGAAGAGAAAGGGCAGCAGCGTCCTCTTCTGCAATGAATGCTTCAGGATCTACTCTCCTCTTATGGGGTAAAGTGCTTAAGGAAGGCCAGAATCGAACATTGAAAGCATTTAAGAAGAGGAAATACTTTCATGCTGGCACATCCCACCTCTTGAGTCAAACAGGTGTGGAACTTATTTTATATGAAAGCCTTGCATATTGAGCAAAATGCCCATTTCTTTACAAGAAAACACCCTAAAATCACACGATTAACACAGCGGGTACCCCACACACATCATCCTGGAATAATTCTTGTTCATAAAGTATTTTCTTCAACCTTAAAGATGCACCCTTGCCACAGACACCTTCAATGGCAGCACTGTACATTGCCAGGGGAAATCAGTGTTGACATCTACACTTTAAGTTTAAAAGAAAATGCAATTTACAACTAACGTACTTCCAGATGAAAGAAATCTAGTTATCTTTTATGAAAGCAATTATTTAAGCTATCAGAAATAAAACAAAGCAGCAACATGCTTGACAAGTGACATGCCTCAAAACTGATGAAATAGAAAGCAGATAATACTTTTTTTTTTTCCACCAGCCTACATTAAACAGGAGCGAGAGGAAGGGGAGGGAGAAAAGCCCCCATCTATTCGGGCATAAATTAAATTGACACGTTCAGTATCATCTGCATTAGGAGTACAACACTAACTGACAAACAATCCAAGCTACGAGAGAGCCCTCCCCACTTCCCTGGTGCTCAGAAAGGCACGTTAATACCGGGACTGCAACAAAATGCTGCCATGTTCCCTATCCGGTAGCTTAGCAACTGTTTTTATTTCTTAAGGCTTGTCTGAGAAAGAGGGGCAAGGGGGATAAAACACCACGGAGGAAGCAAATGTCATGTTTGGTTTCTTTGAGTGGCTGACGAGAAGGGCTAAGGACACGCGGTTGTTATGGCCGGGAAGGATGCGGTGCTCACGGAGGGGCTCGGGAATCGGCGGGTGGCAATCCCGACCCAGCAGCTTCGCTGCCTCCCTGTCCTCGAAGGCACAGAGAAATCTCACCACGTCTAGAGCACAGCCAAAGTAGAGCAAATGCATTATTTATTACCAGAAGCTTGGAAAAAAAAAAAAAGATGCTCAGAGCCTCCTTCCTCCCTGTAGCTCTGCAATTCTTTGGCCACATCAAAATTCTTCCTGCTTAATCTCTGCTGCCTGCTTGAGAGGGGAAGAAAAGCCTGACTAACAAAAGCCAGAGCTTGCCCAGGCCCAGCAAGGCTCTGCTTCCTCGGTGCGGAGTGACGGCAGGCTTGCTGCCAGCACGGCAGCCCGCAACCGCCCCGTCTCACTTCCAAAGATATACATATTATTACCAGAATACTTCACCTGAACAGTCTCAATAAAATATGAGGGGATATTAACTAAGCTGTAAAAATCTATAAAAATTCTGCTTTACAAGAGATATTTACCTATGAATCAGCAGTTGGGTTAATTCATTATTCAGTAGGCTTGTTATTTACAGTGTATTACAGCTTTGTAAATTATTTATATGTGCTTGTCTCTGTCTGTGCATGATTTTCCCTTAAGAGACGAGAAATGTTTATTATCTCCCACACAGGGAGGTTGTTTCAGTCAGAGGTAGGATATTAAAGCATCTGATGCTCCGCTCCGGCTTTCTTCTCATCTGCGTCCTGTTGCGCCATCGTGTATGGATGCAAACACACCGAGCACGGGGATCCCAGGGAAATCCACCCCAGCGTCTGGGAGCCTTCAACTCGAAAACGCAGCTTTTTTGCACCATGTAGGCAAGCATCCACTTAGACAGCAGCTACCGCAGGGCCGCTGCCAGCCGCAGCTCCGGGAGGAAAAGGAAGTTTAAATTTTGTTTCATGTCAAAGTGTGAAAATCCACTGTCAAATCAGATTCCTAACGGGGAACTTTTTAGCTGCTAATAGTAGGTCAGGTTTTAAAATCTGCTGCCTAATCGGCAAGTGCGTGTATTTTGTGTAGCAGATGCCAAGGAAACCATCAGAGGCACCTGGGCTCCATCCCTTCAGGGGGATTGCTGGACCATAGGTACGGAAAAGCCATCACACACAGGAGCTCCGCAGCACCGCCGTCCAGGGCCAGCTGTTTTGCGCACCCAGCATGAACCATGGAAACCTTAAAAACTCTCTTAGGTCCAAATAACGTCAACAGGAACTCAGTGGATTTTTACAAGCATCCTAAAATTGGTTGGCCACCCAGCTCCCACTGGTACCAACTGCAGATGATTCCTCTGAAGTCCTCACGTAGCTGTAACAAATAGGGCTTGGCACCCACGTCCCTTGAAAAGTGACTCCGGCGACCCATCTGATCCTATCTTTCCTTTGCTTAGTAAATCAGCAGAAAATAATATTTAAACACCTTTTTTTAAGGCATCTAGCATACTTAAGGCTCTTCATCAACAAAAAAGAAATTAAGCCCACGTTTCCATATTAATTAAATTCCAACCCCCGTGCAAATGCAACTTGGTGCCCATCCAAGATAAGCTGTTTGTAGTAAACATGAGCCATAGCATTCGCCGTTCCCAACATAAAAATACGTGCAGATGGACGCGTGCTAAGCCACATCATTAGCTCCAAGCGTGCCTGCCTGTTCAGCAAGTGTAACAACAAATTTAGAGCAGGAATGCTAACAACTGTAAACAGCACGTTTTAATACTCCTATCCACTGATAGAAGTGAATTACTTAAAAAAAAAAAAAATCAATCTAACTTGGGAAGTTTGAAAAGATTGATTCAAAACATCTCTCTTGCTGATTTGAGTATCAATGAGAGACCTCAAAAAATGGAGTGAATGGGAGAAAAAAAGGGCTGAATGAGGTTCAGTGCAAATAAAGGTACCACAAAGGTACCATCGAGGTAGAAAGCATCCAGGGAGGAGCAGCCGAAAGGACCGACGGGGCAGAGCAGAGACGGAAAGGGCCAAACTGTTACTGTGACCCCGTGGGGCACCTCTAATGGTGGTAGTAATCGAAGCTTAAATTTGCACGACCAAATTGCAGGAGGACCAGGACGTAGCTCCAGAGAGCCAGCGGTGCCCCTTCCGAGCTGGGGACAGGCTGCGACCAGCTTGCGTTGCGCTGGCTCGTGTCGCCCAGGCTTTGCAAGGTCTCACCCCACCACCGCCTGCAAAGCGCCCGGCTCAGGGTGGAAAATTAAGCCATGAAAGAAAATGACTGAAGCTGTGTTTAACTTGATTAAATATTAAGAACGTTTCTATGTAAAGTCAGCATTAAATCACTCTAATTGCATTACCAATTTTTTAAACACTATTGGCAATGTCAGGCTTAAGTTATGTCAATCCACACCAACAAAGAACTATAGTCTTTTTATTCCCACTAAAATTACATAATTTCTGACCTCAAAGAAGTCTGTCACACAGTTACTGTTTCTTTTTCACAATCTACTGATCGTGAAAAGTTAATGAAACTGTTTATAGACAGGATGAAAAAATAATTTTCTCCCTTTTGAATGAAGTTAATGCATTTCCCTCCTGTATGAGAAACCACAGCGGCCCAGAGATGGCCAATTCTTCGCTCTCACGATCAGAGTTCCTATCTTTAGGTCTTACAGAACATTGGTTCGTTGTCTTGTCTTTTCCTCAGCAAATGCTCAAAATACAGTTTATTTATTTTTACACATCCTGATGATGCTACGGTTTCTCCATTCAGAACTGACTTTCCAAGATAACAAAGACTCTTATTAACAGAAGCTTGCTTTTCCCTCAGCTGGCTGAAAGGTGAATTTATTAGAAATACTTTCAGTGGCTCAAAGCCTGCACTTACATCTGGGCAACAAATTTTCCAGTGGGGCTCCCGCATGAAAGCAATACAGCCGCAAGACCAAGACCAGAATTTGAAACAATAATTTGTGTCGGGAATCTGCAGGGCTATTTTTTTTTAAACAAGAAATAGTATTCTCAAACCACATCATAAATACATTTTCTTACTCTCTCACTATCAGCTGAGGATCCCAAATACTTCTGTTCGTTATTTGTTATCCAGAAATGGGATTTTAGCCTTTGTTTTAAAGGTAAAACCTTTCTATAAAAGGTTTGGTGACAAAGTTTTACAGCATTCAAGCCACTGAACTGGACTAAGAAGGTGACTTCTGCACATCGGCAGCTCAGCAGATCCACCCTGCAAGGAGGCACCGTTCTATTGCCAGGCTTTTTCAAACAGCTTCATTCTCTCAGGCTTGAAAAACTAACTGGAACACTTAGATAAAGTGGGGAACCTACAGGGGTCTTCTTGCTTATGAAGAAACAATGAGATCTACTAATCCTCAGATTTTTAGCAGCACGGCACGAACAGGCAATCACTCCAAATTTTTCACATTCTGAACTTCCTCCTTAGAAGAACAGTCCTAACGCAAAGGGCATCTCAGTATTTCTCGTGTGCATCTGATACGCTTCAGATAATTATATTTCAGTAGAGCTTTGCAAATGTTATTTTTGTGCACAGTAATTGAATTCCAGTTTCTTTCCAAAGAGAGTCTGAGACAAAATCACAAGCAAACCAACAATAATTAATATATCAAGAATGCTACAAATCCTAACACACACATGTAAATCTATACAACTCACTAAATATGTATGCACAGACACTGGATTTTTTCCTGGCTAGGAAAGAAGGAACACCAAATCCGATGCAACACAGCCACTCTTCCTCAGTATATTTTATGGCTACCAGCCCATGAGAGTCACTTTAATAAATATAAATGCAAAAAACAAGATTAAAGTCAATTATTTAAATGAAGGCTGTTGCTTGCTGATCTAAATCGTAACTAAACCTGGCGGTTTAAATCAATCAAGCCCAACACATTTAAGAGGTCTGACACAAGCCTGTCCATCGCTAGCTAGCCCATCGTTGCTGTGCTTTCCTCGCCTGATCGTTTTAAGCAAAAGGGGTGAAATCCTAACTCTGGTGGGATTTTTGCCATCCTTTTTTACACCCATGCTCAAGGATTGCTTGGGAAGCTGGTGACCCAGTCTCGAGCCATGCACAGCTCCCAGCAAGCCCCGGGCAGCAAACCCCTCAGCCCTGGCATTGGGGAGGATAATTCAGCCCCCGTGGCAAGGAGATGGCTTAGCAGAAGATGTCACGGCCATCCAGAGCCAGGCCAAAACTGCGAGCACGGTGGACGAGGGCGAGGGGAAGGTGACCACAGGTCCCCGTGGATGCACTTGCAAGGATTTCTCCAAATGCAGAACAAACTGCAGACCTCGTGCCAACCAAGGCAGAAGCACCGTAAGCACCCAAAATGAAGCAGCCCCCCCAGAGATTGCTGTGTGACTGCTCACAGTCCAAAAACTCAAAAGCTCGGAGCCAGGCACAGCAGCAGAAGACTTTCTATGCAACTGCTTTGCCACTTCTTAATAACACTCCTAAACTAAGGAGGGAAGGAAAATAGTGCTTTTCTCTCTGCCTCCCCCCCGCCACCCCAGGTGTAACACCCCCCTCCTTGCAGCTCCCTTCCTGGGACCTGTTTCAGCATTTAAGCTCTGGGTGGGCTCTGGTTTCTCACTGGTAACAGGAATCGTTCAACTGTCCTCGGAGAAAACCTGGTTTCCCAGCTGTGTGTATCGACCGGGTATCTGCAGTGCAGAAGACTCTGTAAGCAAACAGAGAACGATGCCAGCTCTTCCCTCTACAATCTGGTCCCTATTAATTTAAAATTATTTGAAAACTCCAATGAAATATTGAATTAAAATGTAATTGCAGGGGTTGGGAAAGGTTGTGGCACTAAAGCTCTTATGAAGCTGCTTCATCTACATGACATTTTGGCAGCATTTACTGCCAGCTATGCAATTTAAGTGTGGAAGCTGATAGGCAAAGGGAGAAAGATCCCAAAGCCGCACATTTTGGAGCATCACCCCACATTGTAAGACAACCATGCAGAGCCAGGACACCTCAATATACAGGTCTTAAGCTTCCCCCTCAGTGTAAGACACTTCATATAAAGGAAGCAACATTCCAACAGCAGCAAAAAACAGTGTAAAAACAGAAAAACTGCTCTTGGTTGGTTTCAGCATGCCATCTACGACTCAAAACGGGCAATGTTCTTGCTTTGCCCTATGGGCACATTTTGGCGAGCATTTCTCTCAGAGGTACGGTGTGCCATAGCCGCACTCCCTCTTTCAGCTCGGCTATTTCTACCCCGCATTGACTCCCCAGCCTGGTTCACCACGCAGCCACCACGAGGAAAGCGGCGAAGCAGAGGCAGCTTCAGCTGATGGAGAGAAATGCTGTTTAAGCCATGGTCTGAAACAGCGTGGGCAGACACTGAGTTAGATCCATGTTCTCCTGCTCCTGTTTCATATCCATCATCATCCAGCAGCAGCCACCAAAGCGCTCCCCCTGCTCTTCTGGAGCTCAGCCCCGCACGGCTGTCCCGCTCCCTCCCCGGCACGTGGCGTTTCCCCTTGCTGGGCTGTGCCTAAACCCCCTCGGTGCCCATCAGGGAGCGGGGCTGCAGGAACAACCCCACACCACAGCCACGCATCCCTTTTCCTGCTGCTCATCACGGCTGTGCCTCTCCAGCAGGTACCGTGGCAGGAGAGGTGGGCACTCTGCTGCGTCTAGGTCGCATCCTGCGCGTGCTGCGGTGAGAGTTAGCAACAGGAGAGCAAATACATCAGATATTATGTACAGCCCCAGTTTGGGAATGCAGAGCATTTCTGACCTCCCCAGCATCCATCTGGCTGTTTCACATCAGCACAGACAATAGCTTGCGCAGAAGCCCGAGCGAGAGCTTTCGCACGCCCACCATCGGCCACGCGTATAGAGACTTACTTGCTGCTCAACAGACACCGAATCCTACAGCAGCTCAAAGTAACTCAATATCCTCCCACCACACCACCAGCCTCTCCCTCAGACACCCATATAAAGATGCCTTTGCAGGCATCTTTTAAAAAAAAAAAAAAAATCCCACAACTCGAGCAGAGCAGAAGCAAGTTGTAAGTCATCAGATCCCACACGAGCCTCACGTTTCAACCAGGATGTTCTGCCCACAGCTCCCTCCCGGCGTCTCCGCTGCTAAACTGGGACGTGGGGAACCAGCCAGACTCCTGTGCCACTTAGCCACATCCCTAAATAAATCCTCATCCCCAACCAGCACCTCACAGGAAGGCAGCGGGGTGCCACCGTGACACGTGGTCCTGTCAAGCAGAGGGGTCGGGGAAGCACTGCCGCAGGCTTGCCCTGCTCCCAAACCCGGCCCTGTGCGCCCACCAAGGGATGACCCAAAGATGGGTGCTGGGCTCAACCGACTTGTGGACCCTGCTCACAGGGACAAGTCCCACACGTGCTGTTGCTCCACCACACGCAAGATGAGTTGGCCGCAACTTGTCTTTCAAGGACATTTGCCCAAAACACTGTGGCTGTTGTTTTATTCAGCCTCGAGGAACGCAAAGACCTTTGCCAAAGACACGGCAAGCATACCGGTTGTCCAGCTAAATGTACTCATTCCTGTACCTCTTCAGGAAGAAGCAGATCCAGAATCCAAATTAATCAAAGTCTATCAAGCCCCTAAACAAGGGCTCCCCTCTCAGCCCCCAGCTCTCCACCAGCCCAAGAAGGATGCAGAAGTCTTCACAGAGATGGATCTTTATTTATAGACACAGATTAGCATAGAGGACTTCACTGTACAGTAAGTCCCCGTGAGACAGAGTCCGAGGCGACACCAGCCACAGACAGTTATTGATTACGAGTCAAAATGAAGAACGGTCTGTTTTGAACCGAACAATTTTATTACAGTCTTTGCTACCACGACACAGTGGCTCTGAAGACTGGCTTCAGTAAGCAAACCTCCACGCTATCTGTCAAAGGCAATGCCAGCATATTATTCTACAGGGTTATTCAAGTGACCTTAAAGCAACTGTATGGACCTCTGATATTTGTGCAGGTCAAAGACTGTCTTCATACATTCTGAAGACATAACAGTAGATATATAGCATTGTGTCAAAAGATGAACTTTTTTTCTTTTTCTAACTCAAGTCCTTTAGATCATTTAGTCATCAAGAACATGGGAAACTTCTGGTTGAGAAACACTGAGACACCATGAACCTCACTTAAATGCTCGTGCTTTCCACACCCACAAAGTTGTTAACATAACTTCATGGCAAATACCTTCCAGAGCTCAATATCCTCTCAGTCTCCAAAGCTGGTTATTGCACATGGCTGGGCACTAATACCAGTTTCATCAGACGAATATCATCTTCCAAAGTTAAACTGAATTCCCAACATGACATGGAAACTAAATATAATGAAGCAACTGCCATATATCACCACTTTTAACAGCTTGCTCCTGTGCATCATCAGCAGGACAACAGCTCAGTTTAGGTCTTCGTTCTCATGTCTAGGGCATTTATTTAATGTCTTTCTTATCTGCTTGGCTCGGTCCATATCCACCCATTCTAACAGATTTCCGTACAGCACAAAGTAGTGGTTTTCTGCTAACTTGTCAGCCTTCCAAGCAGCAGTTATACCCAGGTAAGCAATAAAGCCCTCAGTCTGCTCACCAAGAACTCTTCCCACCTGTCAACAGATGCTTAGAGCAACATGATGAATATCAAACAACCAACTCATGCACCAACATTCAGCTAAGCAGCTGCTTCTTGCCTTTCTAATAAAAAAGGCAACGAAAAAAGCAGTTTATACCCTTCTGGATCTGATGGCAAATAATAGTGAGTACTCCAAATATGCAGCTTTCTACATAATACACCCACTCTGTTGTCATAATACTTCAGCAGAAAAATAATCGTGTTCATTGAAAATCCTGCAGTTCAGGCTTAATCTCAAGCCGTTGTCCCATGCAGGCGAGGGAACACATGCATCTGGAAAGGCTGGGACCTGTCTCACAGCTGAGATCACAGCAAGTGCATCCTCGCTCGGGGTAAATAACATCCCGGCGGCATTTCCCACAGCAGAGGGGCAGGTGAGCAGCCTTCATCCTCCCAAGGAACCGACGAAGAAGGTGCAAGCGTAACTTATTCCCAAAAGGGAAATTTGTGCAACTAACCTATCTTGCAAAAGCACACACATATCTATCTCTTTCTGGCTACGATTATCTGGCAATTTGGTATTTAGAGGAAACCAGCACTGCAATTAGAGCTCAGAGCTCTGAAAGGCTGTTGAATGAACTCTGCACAAAGGACCTACGGGGATGCACGGCTTTCTCACTTAACCAGCACATTGCTTTTCAACTTCTTCACTTGTGAACCCTACCCAAGGTAATTTGATAATTCAATTTTTCTTCTTTGTTTCTTTCTCTAACATTGATTTTTGCTTTCTCACTCATGACTGAGCATGTTAAAAAAAAAAAAGATAAAATAACAATCCATCAGCCATAAGAAATATACTATTGTTTTGTGTCTGCAGCTCCCAGCTGGTACATTCTCCTTCTTCAACTACCCACCATATTCAGAAAAGCAGATGGCATCATTCAAACAAAATTAAAATAGGTAAGAGCATGCTAACTTTTTTATGTCTTATGATGATCATCTTTATGATTTTGATTTGAAAGTGCAAAAACTATACCAGATCCAAGGTAGTATAAAGTGAGTCATGGGAAAAGGATTAACAAACATCCTTCCACGATCCCACTAAGGTTTTGCAAACCTATAGTCTTAATATTAATGGGACTGAGGTTGGCCACAGTTTGGGAAAAGAGAATTTCTTTTTGCAGCAAACATCGAGGGCACATGCATTTATGTATGATTATGTGCACACAGCAGGGGAAAGTGTGCAACACAAATGTACGTTGGTCTGCATTATAAAATCCTAGAGCCAAGGTGCCTTGCAAAAATTCACAGGCACTTGGGGGTGAGGGGGTATTGAATGTGCATTTTAAAAAAAATTAGCTAGAACTGTTTTTACCAATACAGCAGTCAACACTGTGCACAAGAAATCGATGGACAGACCGTGGCACTTTCACCCCTTCAATATCCTGAAAAAAAGAAGAGAGGCAAGGGTGGGCAGGGGAGGTAGGGATCAAGAGAGAAACCGCTCCAGCTCAGACAAGAAATTCATCCCTTCCTGAAGTCTCCTCATCTGTAACACCAATGTCACGAAGGCAGACTTGCACGGCTGGGTACACCCAGTCTGCAAGTGTCCATCCCACCCCAGGAGCCATCGTAAGGGGTGCTCACGGCCGCGCCACCTCGCTCGCAGCCTGTCCGCGTCTCGCCCAGCAAGCGACGGCAGCCTGCAGAGAGGGCACTGCGTGTGTTTGTTTCTCCAGTAACGGGGAAGTGGAGGAAGGAAAAGACTCAAAGTCATTGCAAAGGCACATCTGAGAACGCAGCTTTGTGCAGAGATGTTACGATACATGGAAAGCAGCCGAACTAATTTTTGAAAGCATTTTTCCTCCTTCTAAAGGCTCTGCTGCCATCCTGGCAAAGCGTACCCTTGTCAGTCAGTGGCTAACCTTGTCAAGGGGAAGAAAAGGCTGGGAAGTGACAGGTTTGACAACCTGTCGGATGCCTGGTGCTCTGCTCTCCTCCTGATCTGATCACTATCAAACATTAAACCACTGTTCCTCCACACAGGAGTGCAACTTGATGCTTGCAAGCCTCAGCCAACAAAGATAGCGAGGCTGGTGAGCTGCCAAGATCCTTGCTTTGTCCCTTCCTCGCATGTTCTAGGCTCCCCTTTTAAGATCAGATAGTTGAACGTGTCACCCCAGGAGCTGTCCCATAGGAGTCCCAAATAGGTCACTGAAATTGCCATTGGTTTTCAGGAAAATGAGAACTAGAGGTGGGCAATGGAGCTGCAACATCTGAAAGGAGAGACATGGGCGACCACTGCCTGGTTGCGAGTCTGCACAAGCTAGCTTGCAAATCAAAATCCAAACTCTGAGAAACCCCAGATGGACCAAAATCTCCCCATCCCCTCAGAGAAGCAAAAAAAGCCCACTCCCATGCCACATGTACTGAAAACTCAGCACACCGTACATCATTCACTCAGTCTTCAGACTCCCACTGAATGAGATCATCTAAACATAAGGACTCTCTTTCTCTGTGTTCAGGAGGGGATAGAATATTTTAATTCATCTCTTTCCTCCACACACAAAACCTCTGCTTTTCCGGAGCAGCTTTCAGGATTCACGAGCAAAAGCAGCAGCACTGGCTGTAAAACCCTGCTCTTTATGCTCTTTAATTCCACTGACACTGCAAGAGTCAAAGGCTGAATAGTCAGGAGAAAAAAGCATCTTGCAATCAGGAGCTTAGCTACAGCTAAGTGAAGTTGGAACTGTAGTGTATATTTGAAGAGGCCATTTAGCGAACAGATGCCAAGGACAGACTACAAGTAGCACTTACATTGTTCTTTCATAGTGTTCATATTTAACTTACAGCAACATGGTCTGCTATCTTCCTGGTTCCCAGTGGGCTTAAGTCAAAACTTGCATCTGGTTAATTTGTTTCACGAAGACCTTCTCAGCAACAAAAGCAAGACGCCTGCTGCAAAGCCCAGCTGCTTCAACTCAGTGTTGCCACCTAACAGTCAAGTTGGCTTAAGCAAAAGGCAACTTGGGGGCTTCCTCAAGTCTGAGGAGGCTTGTGAACTCTTCACAACCTTCTCTGTTAAAATGCAATTGCAAATGCAAAGCAGACAAGGGAACAATACCCCCCAAAAATAGTCCTCAAGTTGCACCATGCAAGCAAGAGGAGGCACGACTGGACATCCACAGCACTTTGAAAGCATGGTCTTGCCCAACCCACCTTAACAGATCTGAAGCGGGGCAGCAGGTCAATCACTTGCTGTCTGTTCGGGTGCTACTGCTGCCCCCAAAACACCTAATGGGCGGGCACCCAGCTGCAGCATCCGTGGGACAGGAGGGAACGGCTGCTCCTGCTCTCAGGCACTGGCAGGCAATGAGAAGTGACGGGTTTTGAAGCACAGAGACCCGTCGAGTGGGAGCGGTGGTGCTGCTGCGTGACAGCGCAGGACAGCAAGGCTTGCTCTGCAGGGAGCTGTCGCGGTTTAGGTAAGACCAAACAACCTAACTCAAAATACCAGCCAAGCTTTCAGGACTATATAAACCCTTTTTCAGGTCTTTGTAGTTGGTTTGCCTGAAAACTTGTCTGTTGGATGGTTTTTCCCTTTGTTTTTTCCCCCCAAACCGAACACAAGACTCGTTCAATACTTCTGATCCTGCAGCCCAGGACATCACTCACACGCAGGCAGGGCAAAGCTGCCCCTTCCTCCCCGCTCCGCAGCCTCCTCCCCTCCACTCCCCACCGCAAACGCCGCGTGCGGATGCACAGAGATCCCACACCACAACACTCATCCACCCGCTGCATTTTGCTGTTTCGAATACAGACAAAACCAAGCTTGTGCAAAGTTTACAATTTAGCTAAGAATTTGGGGAAGAAAGTGCAACAGTGAGAATATTTTTCTCTTTAAAAAACAAAATTTCACATCTCGCATCGCTTACAGGCTTCCAGGGTTGCTCCCTTGCAACAGACAACTCACTGCTCGCTTTGCTTTAAGGATCCTCCCTCTCTTTTTAGACTCCAAGGAAAGGTTTCTTTTTAAACAAATAAAAACTAAGGCTTTTTAGGACTGATTTCCCTTTTCAAGGCAGTAAGGAAATAGATTCCTTTTAGCATGCTTCATGCTTGAAAAGGTTACAGTGGCCTTTCAAAATACCACATGCTGTGCATTCTGTATAGCATTAATGACTTGGAGGATGCACTGATACTTTCTAGTACATCTTAACCTTTTAAAATTGGGCCTTCATTGTCTTACCTTAATAAGCAGTTTGTTCACCTTATGTCATTTATGTCTCGCAAAGGCCACCCTGGCTGAAAATATACATTAGATGTAAAACCACTTGTCTTGCGTGTGTAGTTTAGTGCATGTAACAGCGAAGCAACAGCATCAAATAAAATATGCTTATCCTCTCCTCCCATTATTTCTCTCGGCTGTGACTAAAGCTTCCCAACAATCCCAGATGAGCAGCTCCCTTGCTCTTCGCCGCACTCCTTCGAACCGCAGGGCAAGAGGGCACTGACAAAGGTGTAAGATTTTATTCACTGCACAGAAGTTGACCGGCCAGTGCAAGCACACCAAGCTCTCTGGGAAAAGGGGAGGGCAGGAATCGATAAGAAATCAACAGTGATTAATGCTGTTTGACAATCTTTTACATTAATCATGTTTTCATGCTCTTGAGAATGCGAAGTGGAAAATCTATAGCCATAAAAGTGTAATTGGGAACACTCTTCCTACTTGCACTGAGACGAGGGAGAGAAAATCTTAAAAAAAAAATGTTTAATTATTAAGTGTCTGATTTTAAGTGATGCACACAATAGCGCTTTCTTATTCAAAGAAAACCTGGAGAGCAAATAGAGTGCCAGGCATCCTCCCTGCCTGCTGCAAGCAAGCCCTGCCAGTTTAGACAAAGATCTCTTTGTCTGATCCCTCAACTCCACCATTAACAACCTGACAAAAAATTCATAAAAACACACACCTAGCAGAAGTTAAAATACAGCCACAACAAGAAGTCAATCACTCTTTCTGGAGAACAAGCTACGAGATGCCACGGAAAGCAATGATGTCTTCATTAGCTTTTACGGTAAACATCCCTCTTAGAAAGCAGCCTTTATGATCCACCAAGGGCAATAAAGATGTCTTTGCAAATTGATGAGACAAATACTTTAGAGGTATAGTTTCCTCCAGAGCTAGTGGGAAACAGAAGATAATATCATTCTCTAAAATCATATAGAGGAAAAACTTATTCATCATTATCGTGGCAAGTTCACACCTGTAACAAAACTAGGGTCAAGCACAAAAAGGGCTTTAAGCACATTAGCAAAGAGTGAGGAGAGCTTCTGCCCAGGGAAGGCAAACTGAGGCGCCCGGAGGGGAACGGGCCGGTTGGCACAGCGTGAGCTGGATACCCACCGGTCCAGCCGTACTCTGAAGTCTCACCTGTAACCATGAGGACCATTCTCTGCAACAGCTTTTCACCATTAATTTTAGGGAGTTCCTGAGTGATATAACAAAGGAGAAAGAAAAACAGAAAGAAAACAACAAGCATCTGATACACTACAGAGCTGATCTGATATTCTCCTTGTACTAATCAGATACGATGCTGACCAACCACATTATACAGAAAAGCCCTTTTTGAGAAAGGACTGAGTTACCAGAAGCTAAAGAAATTAAATTTCCAGGTCTAAACCTGCAGTCTTAAAATTGAATTTTATCCAAGGCAAGAGACCTCTGCTAGCATGGAAATACAAAATGCCTCTAAAGGAAAAGTATGTAGGAATAAGGAGCTCCAGAAGGATACTGCTATTATGAAAAACACAGCTACTTTAAAAAACAGCACTGGAAGCAACTGGAAACCAGCAGCACAGGTACAACTGGGGACAGACGAGCAAAACAAAATTAAAATTCCTTCCTTGCCTTTTCTTGCTCCAACTGCTCCTGCTACGGATGTTTCCAAATCACATTTTGGGGTACCTGGACCATCAGGGACTAAGCCCCAGGAACAGGCAGGCCTGGCAGCCGCGATGCCTACCGCAAAGCCTTGCCACCCCCGGAGCCGGCTGCAGCGCGGGACTGCGCAGGCAGTGTCTGTCGAGTGGGGACCCTAAGCAAAAGGACCAACTGAAGAATTTGTCACCGCTTCTGTTACAGCTTTGCTGCCAAAGCAAGTACACTGCACCCTAAAATGCGACGTTTCTCATAAAATCAACTCCTTTGAGTATAACCTTTATAGAGAGGAATGGATTCACCTTAACAGCTCTCCCTTGCAAGGATCCAGAAGGCTCATATGCTCTCCCGTACCCTTCCTACCACACGCACTGGATGAGCCAATCCAGTTTTGCAAGATGTATTGCTTAATTAATAACTTTGATGTTGGCAATTAAGGTGTGTTTGAAAGAAGATAATGAATATTTTTTCACATGAAAGCACCACCTTTTTAGTCTAGCAAACCTCTATGCAAACTATAATTGATAGTTCAGTTTAATGTGGAATATTCCTGCTGCAATTACGGGGTTTTATTGCTCTATGTTACTGCACTTTGCACAAAAAATATTTTCGTTATCATAAATTCCTTTGCTACCAGACTGCTTAGGATGGGAGCGGAAACAAGCATCAGCTTCTCTAGTGCTGGAAATCTCGGCTTATTCCTTGCAGTACAGCAGCGGAGGAGCTCCCACATGAGACGGTTGTGCCTGGCTCGCTACAAACCAGCGAAGGACCTGGGACATCTGCAAGGGCACCGCACAGCTCCCCGCCCCGAGGCACTGCAGATCTGCTTGCACCTTATACAGAGAAGAGAAAAAGCAGGAGATCCTTCTATGGGAAAGAGGGAGAAACTGAGGCAGAGAGCATGTACACGATTTACCATGAGTCGCAGGTGTTGTGTTGCAGAGCTGAGGTTCAAACCCTCCCCAAAGTGCCTTCAGACCACTCTCTGCTCCAGGGACCCCCAAGGAGCAATAGTTTGCCGGTGAGATGAGGAGAGGCAGTGCTCACTGGGATGCTGCTCAGCCTGTCCTGACTATCCTACAGGCAAAGCAACAAGATTTTCAGCTCTAGGGTATCGACGGCTATTCCTTGGACTGGAAATGCTACCTGAAACAGGTTTTTCAGCTCACTCCCAGATCAGCTCCTGCCTTAGCTCCAGGAACGAGCCTGCAAGGAAGCAGAGCAGTACCGGCTTCCTCCGCACCCAGCACACATCCCGGGGCTATCACACTCCTTGGCTGGCTAGCAGGTCTCTGCAGGCATTAATTCTCTCTCTGCAGTAGCCCAAGGTACACCGCGAGCTACTGTTCATAGCACGAGACATCTTCCCTTGGAAAAACACCATTTCTCAGACCAAAACTACACAGCCTGTCACTACCTGGCTCTGCCACAGCTGCAACATGGTGCCAAACTGGATTCCCATTTTATCCGTGGTTCCTACCTGCGAAACAGGAAAGCAGCTCTGCAGGACGGCAGGGTCTTGCGGGAAGCCAGCTCTCAAGCCAGAAACCCACCTAGAGTCCCTGACCCTAACCCCTACGCCTGCTTTCCAAGGGATGGTCCTGTAACGACAGGCCACGCGCTCCCACTGAGTCACTGGATAGGGACACCGCGATTTCCCACCACCACCACGGCCATTTGGCAGCACCTCTTCCGAGACCACTAACGGCTTCCTACCATGTCCTCTGCCAAGATCAAACCACTGCTAACTGGAAAATGCCTTGCCCAGATCCAATAGAAGTTATATATCTGCTCTCAGGAGAGACATTTACTGAAGTTGAAGAGGAGAAAATACAAGAAAGTTCAGAGAGTCTCGGGGCTTAGAGATGGCACCAAACATTTTCCAGAACTCCTCCTGTGCCGCACCGAGCCTCATTCTTGAGCTAAAGCTCTTAACCCACCCTCTGCATGCCCAGCACTGTACATTCACCACGTCCCCGGCTCAGAAAGAGGATTTACTGATCTGCGCTCTAATCCAGAAAGCAAAACCACAGGAACCGGGGTTTCTCAGCATGAGATTGATACCAAGTTATTTTAATACCAGAGATGGTTCCCCAAGGAAGCAGAGCCCTGTGCTCCAGCTGCACTTTCACCCCACCAGGACCAGGACCAGCAGGAAAGCTGGCACGGCCATCACAGCTTCTGCAGGACCATCCCAAAACAGGCTGGGGAAGCAAAGCGCTCGCTCAGCCGGACACTGACAGAGCCCGCATTAACTTGGCCGGCCTAAGCAGTATGAAAGTGCTGGAACATGAGGTGCACAAAGCTGCTAAACAATTCAGATAGGCTTGCTCTAAAATAAGTCTTGGAGGAAACGCCAAACTTCACTTTATTAGCACTTAAATAAATTTAATACTATCTATAGTTGCAGCTCTAACTATAGCTACAGCTGAGCAACCCTGCAGAGTTGCATTTTAAGACGTTCCTTAACTAGAAACAATTTGCATCAAGCTGTGTAAGGTGCTGCTTCTTACCAAGAACAGAAAGGTAATTTGCGCTTTTCCCCCCTCCTTGTACTGTTTAATTTCCTAGGAGGTTAAAAGGCTCACCTGGCCATTAATACAACGATACCACTACGTTCGCAGAACTCATAGACTGTGATCATTAGAGCAGCTGTGCCAGAAGTACAAGTTTCCACAGTTCTGTCCCAAACCTCCCTCTCTGCTCTGCACACCTAAAAAAGGACTGTGAAATAACCTCATGGTACTCCTGACGGTGAATAAGCCTATCACGCGTGTGCCAAAGCAACCCACGCCACTTCTAGGATCTAAACCTTTGCAGCCTCCACTGAAGACAGACTACCTTATGGACAAGTGATGGTTCCACGTGTCCACTGCACCTCCACGCATCCTGGGAAGGATGACTTCTTTTCAAATGCTCCTTTCCATGCTACGCTTGCTGCAGCAGCAGCCCAAGTACAATTTTTCCACAGTGAATTGGGCCCTAATTACTGAACAGTTTGTGAACAACTGCCCTTAAAATGTTAACAGCTGAAATGATGATAACAATAATTCTGTTTGCAGTTATAATGGCCCCTCATTAGAGCCGCTTAATTAAATATTTTCTAAAACTATCCCAGAAAAAGAGCCTGCTCTCTCGACTGTAAAAGCAGAATCCAAAGCAGCCGCAAGGAAATGGTGGCTTTTTCCAGTTGAAGTATTTCCTACGGCCAACCACGAGGAGTGACCTCACACACGTCCATAACACGGCAGAATTTGCCATCATTAATCCATCTGTTCAATAGGAAAAGATGCTGCAGGTCTTGGTGAGCATATTCCCCTGTGAGGGCCATGCCATAAATTAGAAATGCTTAAATCTTTTACACTTATTTAGCCTTTATGCTATCTCTCCACCTCGTTCACCCAGTGCCTTTGTAGGATGAAGCAATAATTTAACATTCTCCCACAACCAAGTCAAAAGGAACAAATGTGCTTCCTTCAACATAAGCACAGCAGGATAAAGGGGGAGTTTTCTTTTATATAAACGTTTACAGCATAAGCACTGCTATGGCACACGTTGTCCCACCTTCCCAGCTCCCCGCCATCCTGCCCGCACCTTTGCGGAGCCACATCTAATCCTCTTAACCAGGCACCAACAAGTAAGAGTCCTCATGCTCCCCATCCGCTGGCTATCTTCCACCCCATGCAAACGAGACTAAGTAGATATCATATAACACATTACCATTTGTTACCTAATTAAGATTTAATGGCAAACCATGACTGGTTTACTCCAACACAACCAGCTGTTTACAAGCAGAGAGCTGGCCTAGGAAAGCCAACACACACTCGCGATCTCGCCATTCATCGCTAAAATATCTTGAGTTCCACTGATGAAAATCAGACAATTCTTGCCACTAAACACCTATAAAAAGGCACTTGAGCAATGCGTTACAGCTTACACTGGGTTGCTGACTTCTGTCAAGTATAGACGGGAAAAGATGTGGATTATTTTTTATACTTGTTCCCAAGCTGCTGTCGGGGCTGGGCAGGTCCTTGGTCTGACCTGGCAGATGTGCAGACAGTATCACATGGATTTAACTCTGCTGTATCAATACACTTGGCAATTTAACGGGGCCATAAGAGAACAGCTCTGCCTCCCAGACAGGAGCATCCCTGGCTCATACTGCTGGCGTAAGACTTCACCTTAGTGCTCCTGTAGTAAAAACCAGGTTCGGGGAGCTGGTAGACTAACGAATGACACATACACACTTTTTTTTCTTCTTTTATTGGTGCACTGATTCATGCCAGGGCTTGCAGTAAGCTGAGGAGATGGCTTAACAGAAGGACACAGCGGGAGTCTATGGAGAACTAATACTGCTCAGACTCCCCAGGAGAGGGCTGCACAGGTTGGGGGGAGGAGAAATATGTATTATCTGACTCAATCGTAGGATGCAATTCTTGGGTATTTTTATTCTGAACTCACCCTATTTCCAAATCTGCACAACACAAGGGGGCAAACTTGAGTGAAAACTGCCCGAGCTGGCTCTAGGAGCATTGCATCTTCAGCAGCCCACAGCTGTTCTTGTACAAAATCACCCTGCTCTTCCTTTTTGGGGTGACCTCAACCCCAAATGAGTTACAGTACTCCTGGCACACAAGGTAGGTGCCCTTTTTCATCACTGTAGTTGCCAGAATCATGATGTCTTTCTGGGCAATCAATGATGTTCCTTGTTCTCCTAGGCACCCCTGCTTTCCTTCAGGTCTTTACAAAGCTGTTGTCAAAATCCACTTTTATGAATGAATGCTTTCCGAAGTGCTATAGATAGCAGCAGGGTTAAAGCATCCATTGAATCCTCAGATAGGCTTTTAGAGGCAATATGCAAAACATACCATAATCCCTGAAGGGGATTACACTTTTGCAGTCTGACTCAAAACAAGTTTCCAACTTGATTATGCATCACAAAAAAGTCCATCCTGCTCTACTAATCTGAGAGAAAAAAAAAAAAACCAAAAAACAAAAAGCAACACAGACTAGCTTGGACAGGTCTGAATTCATTTTTATTTCTTCTCCAAATACAACTTCAAAATATTTAAGGCCTTTCTGCCACCTACATAAGAATAAGAAATGATCAACTGCAACTTTTCAAAAGCTATAGCCATATTATCTTGAATTCAAACTTCAAATTAAAGCTATTTTAATACTCAAAAATTGTCAAAGCCCCAACATAAACTGCCCTTAAAGCACAAAAACATCTGGTTGGGAATTAAAGTGGAAGGATGTTCAGCTAGGGCCAAGAGGTCAGAACCAGGACCTTTGCTGTGATTTTATTTTGGCAAGATCTACATTAAAAGCCTTCACTGAAACCGGTAATAATTTCCTGAGGTACAAGCAAGAAACACAGAGCCACGAGCCAGAAAACCAAAAGCAAAGATACTAAGAAAGAAAAAGGAAGTCTCTAGAAAAGGAAGACCGGAGCGGAGAGAGAGCTGTTGGGCCAGGGACGGGGAAGGACTTTGCAGCTAGCCCATGAAGAACTGAGTCCATGCAAAATGCGCTCGGAGGTGCGGTACAAGGCACACCGCAAAGCCCGCACTAACGGGAAGGGGTCCGGGAAGGGGTCCTAGGAGTCTGTGTGAGCCAGCCAGCTATTAACATCCCCCCCCAAACAACACAGGCACAAACACTAACCAGATCTGAGCAGCGCTGCTTTTGCTGCAAACTCTGTCAGGCAAACATCTGTCAGAACGTCTCAGTTGTTTAATCACATAAAATGTTTCCTCTTCATTTTTGGCACCTTATACTGAAATAGTCTATCGCAAGATGTCTCTGTATCATGCTCTATCAGCGTAACGCAAAAGAAAAGCTGTTTATAAATAAGGAAGGCACAGTTTGAGCCAGATATTAGATTTTCATGTGCTTGCTAGCAGCCAAACATACGTAACAGCAGAGTAATTGCAAATAAAGCGTGAGCATATGCATGGTCCAGGGAAAGAACCCCTGAGCAGTTCTGCACGGCGCTTTAATTTCCTCAAACATTATCTTTCTAACGAACTGGGAGCGTGATGAATGATCACCTTCCTCTGCCCGGCCATGTTAGGACTGTTTCAACCGCTGTCTGTTGTTTACTGTTTCTGGCCACCTGAATGTCAATTTTTTCAAAACAGCACTTATTCAAAATTGATCCCAACACCAGAAAAAAAAAGAAAAAAAAGATGCAAAAGAAGGGAGAAATGCATCCCCCCAAATTACTACTGCAGCACTTCACCTCCAGCTCAAGAATATTTCTTTGATAGATTATATATATTGAAGATCCTACCAATTTCATGGATATGTTACAGGGTAAACTAACAGGAAAGCAGTGAACAATTCCCCCTGCTCCTACAACTCAGAATGCAAAATTTCAGGCGGGGAAACCACAGAAAAGCTCAGTCTCAGTAGCACTGGTAAAAGAAACACCCAACACTCAAGTCCCTCTAGAAGCTGCCTCCTCTTTAAAATGCGCAAAGTTTAATCGGAGGTTGAAAGCAGGACACGGGGAGAAAGAGCTGGTTACAACTGGGGAGGTTGATTTGGTTTTCCAAGGAGCATTTCTCTGCGAAAGACTCCTGCTCCTAATGCCCGCCCACCCCAGCTGCAGCCACAGCCACCAGAAATTAGCTCCAAAATAACCGCAAAGCAAATTGATCACAATATCTTCCTTCTTCCTCCCTTATTAAGGCCCTACTAAAATTCAGCAAACCGGTGGGAGGGAACAAGCAGAAGACCGACAATGGGTCAAATTATCCTCATTGTTTAACGCTTGCCTTTCTTCCAGCTTTTTGTACAACCACCCTGCATCCTCAATGGCAAAGAAGTATTCAGACTTTTATTTCTTCAGGCAGCACGTTATTTCTCCAGGTCCATCACCAGAAATGCAAAGTACTGAGGAGCAGCACTGCACCCAGAGCGATGAGCCCGCGCACCTGCGACCCCCAGCCCTCCTCTGCCCACCCTCCTCCTCGTCGCCCTCGCCCTGCACACAGGCTTTTCTCTCCCCGGCTCGGATGCACTTGTCTCTTCAGCTGTCCCCCCATCTTCCCTTCATCTCTACACTCATCGAACATGCTTTTAACAAACCACTTGAGATCCTCACAGCCGGGCTGTATCTAAGGTTTGCTGATTCTTTCTGCGTAAGATTTAAAGAACAGCCTTTCCTACCCAGCCACACACAGCAGCTCCCACCCAGGGACCGCTCACCTCACAACTCAATTACAGCACATTCCTCAGCCCTGACAAAGGCATCTTGCCCTGCTGACACCCACTCAGAAAGCTGAGGAGATAGGTCCTTCTCCTAGCCAGCAACTTCGACTGCATCTCCATCCATCTATTCCTCTATACCTGCTTCTCTACCAAACCAGCTGTTTGGCTTCAGATTCAGGGCCCTTCCCACCCATTCCTGACTGCTACCTCCCAACGCTGTCGGGAAGAGCTGATTCCCACCTCCAGGCTGCCCACATCATCCATAAGCCAAGTAAAGTAACCAGCCTCTGGGCTTTCTCTCATAGCAAGCCCCTCCATAAAGTTAAAATAAAGCATCTGGAAAGCAGCTCCCCTCCTTACACAAAAACACTTTTAAGAGTGCTTTGAGGTGTCTACAAGAACCTTCAGCCTCCAGCTCCTTCAGGTCTCTACTGATGGTGCCAACGGACATGGTCGTCCTGGGCCCTCCTGTGCCAACTGACATCTCTTTGGAGGTGGGACCATCCTTGGAACACCTCCATGGTGTACGCTTCCAAAAGCAATGGGAAGAATAGCTGGATCCCAAGGCTGCACTGCTTTTTAACAGTAAAAAAAGCAAAGACTACTTGAAAAAAATATGCATTGCAGTGGGATCCTGCCAGACAAGCGGTTTTAAAGATAAGCACTACTTTTTACAAAACTTTGTGCATTTTCTACTGCAGTGGTCCTGGAGAGAGCGGGAGGAAGGAAGGATATGGTACGCACTGCACCGCCCAAGAACAGCCCAAACCACCAAGTTTTGCTATTTCATTAGGGCTCCAGCAAAACTACTTATGAGCAATACACAGCAATAGAGTCTTTTTCATCCAGGGATCCTAGAGTAATTTGCAGACCTAAAATGCTGCTCTACTTGCATAAATTACTAGACATGAACTCATCTAAGTCAACAATGATACAAGAGGGCTTGTAAGCGCTCCTTCCCTCCACGTACATCCTTCCCACAGCCAGCCTATTTCTTCCCCTCCCTTAGAAGTCCATTTGCTGCACGCACACACCGGCACAGAAATCTGGAAGTCCCCACCCCGGCAGCTTGCTTAGGATGCGGCCGGTCAATCCCATTCGACAGCTGTGATGGAGCACGACCAGTGTACACCGGGAACAGTAGCGTCTGAATCAGCTCACAGGTCTGCTTCATCAACAGTCCGCTTAATTACAGCAGAAAGGCTCCTTTATTATTCCCTTTTCAAATGTAACTTTTCCACTTTGGTATTTTTTTTACCTTAAAACATTAGTATAACTGGGTTAACATCCATGAAGAATAGGCAGTTAGTTTTATGGATGAGATTAGCTAACAAGCTTGAACAGGTTTTATGTTTGACTCTCGGCTGATGTGGACTTGTTAAGTCATTTACCTTACCTGGTCTCTGCTGCAAGACACTCATTACACCACTGCGTACAATTCCTTGGAAATTCTCTTTTTTTTTTTTTTAAGTCATACTTGAAGTACCCCTTAATTATTTGTGGTCTGGCAGAAGCTGTAATACTAACCTATTAATGATAATGAGAGAAATACACCGCGCACAATAATTATCCGCCACTGTGCACTGAAATGAAAGTGAGCAGGTTAACTTAAGCCTGAAAGACTGTTTTAACTCTAAATTTGAAAATAGAATTTGATGGTGCATGATTAAACCTCAAATTCTGCAATCAGGCAGGTGTTACTGGAGCAAGAGCATGTTAACTTTATAACAGCAGGAAGTTTTATGAAATCTTCCTTGAAAAAAAAAATCAAGTTTAAAAAAAGCACTCGCTGTAAAACACCGTTTTGCTCTCCTACAAATCGTTATGATTTACTTTTGAGTCAATAACTCACTAAAATTAACAAGATGAAATTATGTTTTGACAAGTTCCAGTGCTGATGAACAGATTTTCAAATCACGAATCCAGCTTCACCTCATTTTTCCACCACAGCTGACAGTCGAGAAGTGAATCATTCATTCCTTCTGGCCTTTGTGTATCTTATCAAATCCTACAGGGAACAACTAACTTCAATTCCCTCAAGTAATTTCATAAAATGCCAAACTTAATGTTCTTTCACACTTTAATAAAATTAAGTTCTATAGGAAAGAAAACATCCGTCTAGCCAAGCTCAACCATTTTGACCATATGTTGCCAACAGATCACCCTAACCAAAACAGATCTACTATACATAATCCTGCCACTCAGACTACATATAAAATATACCACTGGATAAGCTTTTCCCCGTTCCTTGGCAGCGTACAAGGTTGTCTTCTGCATAAGGCTTTGGTCCCACCTCACCGAACAGATGGATGTGATGGCTACACATCATTTAGGATAAATGAAGGAGCTTATTTGTCCCTAGAGCCAAGGAGCTGAAGCAATCGCAATACACCCAGAGGACTGGCACATGCAAGTAGCACATGTCCAAAATTTAGTGGAATCCACACAGAGAAGCTTTGCAAAGCTTGTGAAAGAGCCTGAACAACCAGGCAGCAGCAAGAGCAGTCCCAGAAGACGCAGACCTGAGACTCCAAGGGAAGAAAAAGCAAGGACTATTTCTAGGTTGAAAGCTAATTAGAAAGGGTGAGCGAGGAAACTGTTCCCCCTGGTCAATTCTCTCCTGTGTTGAGGAAAGCACACACAGAGATCTCTAGCTTTACCGTCAATCTCCCTTCCTCAGCCAAATAGCTGCAAGGACCCCAGATTTTGGGTAACTGGCCAAAAAGGAAGTCATTCCCTTTGGGCAGAAGTCAGGTAACCGCAACCTTCTGTTTTTTTCCCCAGTAAACCAGAGCTATCAGGATGCCCACAAGCTCCTTCCACACAACAAAACTCCATGGAAAAATAAACACCAAATTTTCATCATAGCCACTGACAATCTTAAGTAACTCTACCAAAGTCAATGGGCCTGTAGCAAACAGAGAACATGATCCCTGTGATAATACACCAAATCCATAAAACCTCCATTTTTGTGTACAGACTGGATGTTTTTAAAGTGTTTAAATGCAGCACCCAGGGTACTATCCTGGCCCTGCTGAAGTCAGCAATGACAGCAGGCTCCACTGGCTCCTGCACCCCACAAGGACATCATCCAAGGTCAGGCACCATGCGAGCTTGAAGGATGCCTCCTCCTCCTCCTCCCCAAAATTGAGCATCTCCTCCCCTTGCTCCTCTCCCAGGAACAGCACCTACTGGAGCCATCCGAGAGTCAGAGAGCCTGCTCTATGTGCAGCTGCAAACGTTTTATTTATTCTGAAAAATTCAACCGACACAGCTGTGTGATCTGAAATATGACTCAGTGGAGTTAGCGTCTTACTGCAGGCAATCACATTTATTATAATAAATAACTATAAATAAATAATGAGGTTGCTTAACAGGGACACGGGTAACCTGTCTAGACAATCGCAGAGGTGACATACTCTGCACTGGAATGTCCTCCAGATTTCAACAATAAGTCTTGATTATAAATATTATTTTTTTGTTTAAAAACAGGGCAATTATTGCTTATTTAAAAATACCAAAGCCTGCTTCTCAGCATTGCTGGCACACACCTAGCAAGTTTAGGTAGTAACATCTCCCTCTCTAGCAAGCCCTCACCGCAGCAGACCCTTAGAAAGATCAAGCAAACACCCTAGCATGCAGAATTTCTCATCATTTACTGCCACGTAAAACAAATTCCCCTATTTGGAGCAGCAAATGATAGTGCTCCATCAACAGGCTGGCCTACCCACGGCACAACAGCACCCTGCGACCATCACCCGGGTCTCAGGGTGGAGCTCTGTGGAGGGGAGGACACCCCTTCCCCTCCCCTGGTACTTCACTGCCTGCCTAGTGGCAAAAAGCAACGGCCAAACTAATAGCCGGAACACGTGACCTTAATTAATTAGCAGACCTAATGGAAAATGCCAACTCTGCATTGTCGCTGCCTGCTTTCAAGGACCCTCTGCCTGCGTCAGCACTACAGAGACGCTGGGTCCATTAACGTTTGCTCCGGGATAAGGACAGATGATGCAAGAGTGGCTTTAGCAACCTGGTACAAGAGAGGTAAGGTCTGAGATAAAGGAGTAACCTCCTGTGAATCGGTGGGTTGTGAAGGTCTTCCCTCTCCATAAACACTTCTCTGACGACTCTGTGGCGGGCTCTAGGACAAAGCCACCAAGAACAAAGCTAAGGTCAACTAGAAAGGGAGAGCGAGCAGATGGCTGCCTGCCACCTCACCAATCAGCAGAATCATTCACTTCAACTACATCATGAAATATTTCCTCACTCCTTCCTCTCTCCCTCTAGCTGCCTTCTTTCATCCATGAGCTGCGTCCATTTAGGTTACAAGACCCATTTAGCACGTAGTGGGGAACAGCTGGGAAAGCAAATAAACAAAAAATAAATTCAGACCAGTACCTTCCCTGGTGACCCCAAAATCCTAGAAGCAGCTGCAACAAGCAGTACTTCTCTGGAAGTAACACAGAAAAAACCCCAAACAATTTCTTATTCTGTAAAAATATCCCTTGCCCTCAAACAGGCCTGCAGTTACAATCCATTTCAATAATAAACTTCGTCAATACTGGGCACCACTGTTCAGGAAAAGATCTCCTTCTGTCCCCTAAGCCGCGCATCTGCCCTTGGAGGAAAATCCCAGCGCTCTGAACTTTGTAGACGTAAATTCTGCAAGCAGCAGCTCTGCTAATGTTTGCAGGATGGCCACGAGGAGCTTGATCAAGGCTTGGACACACATCTGGCCTGCAGGACAGATGTACGTTCACATGACTACTGTTTCATCAGTCAGGTCCTAATGTTTGCTGAAAATCTTGTGTATCACAGAAATGAAAAACCACAATCACAGCTGTTCAGTAAGATTTCCGTTTTTATTTCCATGGGTCACATTAAGGAATGAAGTATCTTCTAGTTTAGCAACTAAATTTATGCTCTTTTTAAAGTACTGTTATTGTTACCGCCTCTAAACCATTAAGACATGTCCAGATGCTGTGTTAAACATGTTTCAGATACCTTTAATAAATAAAAAACAAATCCCAAATGGGCAACGTTTTTTCAGGGGACACAACCTTACCAACTTCAGCTGCTCCAGGACCACAGCCAGCCCTGCAATTTAAACCTGAATTCTCCCTCAAACTTCTCAGCATTTTTTTATTTAATTTTTTTCTTATGATCAAGTTCCTTCAGTATCTACTGCACGTTGGATTTATAATGCTAATCAAACTTCTCCAGGTAGAGGTAGAGTTTATAAATTAATCCCGGATAAAATAAATACATCAGCCAATCTTGGTACAAACATTCCTGCCTCTGATTAAGCTGAATTCCAGGACTGTGCAGCATGCATTTCTAAAGGGTAAAGTGGCAGGAAAGATACAGGCTCTCCCCGCATACAGCACGGCACATTTGCATCAACGTGACCTCAAAGCGACAATGCCTGGGCAGGTGGTAGGATGAGACTCTTAGTTATCATGCAAAAGTGCAACTTGCTTTGCTCTTCCTTCGTGCCTCCCTACCCACGCAGCGAGCTCCAGGTGCACGGCGGCGGTGCCGGCTGACGGCAGAGCTGGAGGTTTCGGCTGTGAACTCCCTGGTCCGAGCGCTGGGATGACCCGAGTACGCAGCCCCACGCCGAGGGGCCCAACTGCGCCCTCCGAGGCTCCTTGGATGCTCCAAGATATAAATACGTGCCCACGATACAAGCTGTACTTTCCTGTTTTATGCTAACTACAGGCACCTATAAGAAGCGATCAATAGCAGTCTGTGCCATACCCTAAGAACCCTAAAATATTAAGTGCAGGAACCATCACAGACAAGACATTACGGCATTTATACAGGCTGAACTTCTACATCAAAAGCTATTTATACACTAACTGGGCCGAAGTGTTCGTCTGCTAACAAAAACTGCTGGGTGATTTAAACAGGACCCAGGGCAAGAACTTTGCAGAAGTTTCAGTTTCAGGTGTAGCTCTACACTGAGCCAGCTCCCAGTGCAACCAGTGCAAAGAAAATGGATGAAAGCTGCGTCTAAGCATTCATGCAAGGGGAATACAAGGGCAGAAGGGGCATGCCAACCCATTGGGAAGAAATTTCTAACCTTGAAATCATCTTGATTATACCCATTTTACTGCAGTGTTAACGCCAGGTTGACCAACTTGCCACGCAAAGCCCATGGGCACGGAAGAGGGCACAAAGCTGTCCATGAGCCAAGGCAAGAGCCTTCTCACCCACCCACTCGGGAGCCAGAGGAGCAAAGGCTCCTCCGACCGCATCCCTCCCACCCATGGCAGCCTGCACCCGCCACGACGCCAACACCAACCTCCTCCTCGGCTGTGCCACGGCACAGTGTCTTGATTAGTTGCCATTTATGCCCCAATTCATCATTCTTTAAAGAGAGAGTTGAAGTGTTTATTATGTATCTGGTAGGCTTAGCTTAAGTAGACACCATTTGTAGCTGTACAGTTTAAAGAGAAGTACTTTCCTCATTAAATGAAAACACAGCAGTCCAAATCTCTGCCTTCAATTCCACAGTGAAATTCCCTCTCTTCCACCATGGACATGATATGATTGCCTATTAAAAAGTGAAAGCAGAACGCAATGCAATACTAAAGCAATTCAACAGGAAAAAAGTCATGAGAGCAGGATGAACACGGTCTACTGGAAGAAAAAAAAATAAATTAGTCCTTTAAGAGCAACAGTAAAAAACTGTAGGTACCAGATTTGATTTTAAAAAAACATTAGCAATGATACATATGCTCAGTCAAGTTGCCAAGAGGAATTAGTTTAAAAGAAAAAAGTTTAAAAAATACACTTAGAAAGCAATAATATAGTTCTGGTTTATGTATTGTCGCTCCCGTACGCTGCTGCATTACAGAATGCTTCAGAGATCACGAAATGCTCTCCCATCACCAAAATGAAGCCCAGCAAATTGCTAATGATAACAGTTAAAGCAAGGTGTGGAAACTCAGTTCTAAAAATGAAGAATGTCAAAAACTGCACGCTTGTTTAACAGCCCTAGCCAGGCAGCCGAGTGCTGTTCACAAGCTTGTCCTCCCAGCAGACTGCTCCAAAGAACCAGAGCAAATCAGGAGTTACTAATTATGAGTGTTTAAGGAGGATGCAGTGACATTTCTTTGTAAGGCTGAAGCCCTTTGTAGGTATCACACTGGCTTTTAACCTCTCATCCCATCATACAACTCTAATGAGTTTTGTGGTCCCAGCATTAACCGTGTGGAAAAAAGCTGACACTGCAAAACCCACGCTCTTATCATTAAAGCTAACCGGATCCTGTACTTCAACCAAGTTAAGACAGAGCCGGTGCAGGTCATGATTACGTCCTTCCTGGGGAGGCCACCCCTCCGGGGAGTGGGACTCTTCGTTCAGTCAACAGGATGAGCGCCTTTGTCTCTAACAGGGACGACTCGGGCCATGAAAGCATCACCCCTGCAAAGCCCACGGCATACGTGACGGGGAGAGTGCAGATTTTGGCTACGCAGCAGCCAGACCGGGCAGCACCGGAGGTCAAGCCCAGATCAAACCTGGCAGCGCCAGGACACAGAGGACAGGCAGCATGGGTGCACCCCAGGCCACAGCGTCCCCTTTGACGTTTCAACGCCCTTCGGATGCCTCCAGGAGCAAGCCGAGGATGAGCAGCTGAAGGCACAACAGCGAGCACAAACTCCTTCCCCAGGTAGTTCAGACCGTCGGTGACCTTGCTGCTATGCTACAGCTCCCAGAAAACTCCAATTTCAACACAAAACTGAGGTCCTCTAATGTTAGCTCTTCTAAAATCTTATCCCATGCTCATGAATGAGAGCAACATTCTAAACCAAAGGGAATGAAATGGTTAGACACCTGTGTGTTACACAGTTTTTAAATTGTTCAAATTTCTGGGCAGCTGGTAAGAAGAAGCAGGGGTCTGACCTGAATTAGCTAAAAATTCCTATATGTTTTACAAAGCTTTACCAGTAAACTCAGCTATCGATCCAGGCACTGACTCTTTCAAATTTGGACAAACCTAGAATTTCAATATCTCCTCCAGGTATCAAGAAGGAACTCCAAACCAAGGCCAAGTCTTAACAATCCCAAATAATGTTCTTTTTTTAAATCATTGCTATTAAAATATTGACAGTGAAGCACTTTCAGGTATCCTGCGGGCATCTCTAGCACCAACCACTGCAGAAACAGATATGCCCAGACAACAAAGATGACTGAGGAGCTTTGGGATGCCCAACTGCATGAGCTCGTCCCTTAATCCAAATTTTGCTCTGAGACTCTAAGACACAAATTTGATGGGATTTACTTGCTCATCCTCTAAATCTCAGGTTTACATATTTCATTTTGACAGCCCTCCACCCTGGGCTTGAAAGCCATGACACAGAGTGCTACAACCGTCTGCAGATGAACTCCCTTTCAACTCACAAGCTGAGAGCAAGGAAACACACAGCCCTGCAGGTCATAAAACCTCCGCTCAGCAAACAAAAACCAGCAAGATGCAGGTCACTCAATTCAGAGAAATAATTTCCACCCCAGGAGAAGGTCGGAGAAGGTGCAGCTCAAGACACTGCACACAACTCTCGGGTCGGACACGGGAACAGGCAGCCAACTGCAACAAGCAGGTAGTTATCTTGGGGAAAATGTGGTATTTTGAAAGCTAAACAGAGGCAACAGCTTCCGCTCGCAGGCTGTGGTTAAAGCAGTTGCCCATATATAGTTACGGTAAGTGAAAATGTCTGTTCATACTTCTGTTAGCAAAAGTTGCTCTAATTATTAGTTATAGCTCTACAGCCTATGATGCCTTCTTCAACGAACCTGCAGGAACGTCTCCACTACCATTAACAAAACCACCAGTCTAGATCGCGATGAGACCAGCTCTTTGCTGTCCCGCGGCAGGAGCCGGAGTCCTGCACCTTGCGCTGCTGCACGAAGGAGCGCTGGGCTTACAGCACATGGGACTGGCCTGCTCTGGCTCCATCGGCCGCTGCCTCCACCCGCACCTCCAGCGGGAAGTGAAACAAGCACACCGACCACCGCCACCACCAATCTTCGGGATTTTAATTGAGCAGAAAGAAAAAGGCTAAAACTCTACAGGGAAAAACTGCCTGCTGGTTTGCTTCTTACAGCAAGTCGCTTCTCCAGCATCTCCCTGTCCTCTCCAAATTGCTTTTGTATCTTGCTGTACAAAATGTCGTCATCTTCTTTGGGAGGCTGGAGGAGCATCTCACAGGAAGGATGACCAGATTTCACAATACGTGGCCTTAAAGGTTGGTGTTAAATTTGACACTGTAGCTCCAAAGTAATTGTGACTAACCACTAAATCACCACGTGTAATGGATTCCTCCGAACATTTATAGCTAACAGTTCCATTATGCTCTAATCTGGAAAACATCTAAACGACTCTCCACAAAAATTAGAGGGGAACATAAACGTCTCGATAAAAACAAGATTCCAGAGATACTCCACTTAACCACAGTGAATTCTGTAATATAATGTCTAGTGCAATAACATCCATTACAGCGCAGTCATTTGCTATCTGATTTTTAAACCCACACTTCAAGACATCAATCTAGAGAGCACCAAGTCTACGTGAAAGGTGAAACAATCAAGAACAAACCTCTGGGCCAGTGCTGGGAGCCACGAGGAGGAGTGAGGGGCAGCCAGGGAGCTGAGCAGCACCAGGAGGCTGCCCGGCAGCTGTGGGTGAAAGCTGCCTCTCCCTGCGCCAAACGGGAAACTCGAAGCTGCCCTTGTGCTCCTGGATGCTCATCCCTGCACCCCATTTGAATTAAAACCCCTCAGCCCATAGTACAACACCGCGCTGTAAGAAGTGTCTGTCTGCCCTTGTTCAGCTTCATCCTCTTCCCGAATCCATGATTTCCAACCTCTGAAGGTCTGGGGGTAACAGAGCCCCGGAGGGAAAAGCACCACCTTAGAGATCCTGGCTGTCCTCTCTCGTCAAGAGAACAATGCCAGTTTGATGAGGACAGAAGAAGGGCTTTATGCAATCAAAACCCACAATAAAAATAATACAATTAACTAAGCACACAAGCAGCAAAAGAGGGAAGCGTTACTGATTCATTCAGTTTTCCTGGAAAAGCCTGAACTGTGGTTAAGTGGAGGACAAGCTGAAATTTTCCATTAGTGGAAAAAAAAGCTTGTTTACAGAGAGAAGGGAAAAAATCCCTCAGGTTAGTGTTCAAGTACAGCAACAACAAATTTTACCACAAAATCTCTCCTAGGCACATACTCACCCTGCTCCCGGCCCAAGGAGCAGTGGAGCTTGCAAACAGGCTGCTCTTGTTTAACACAAAAACCACGCAGAAAATAAAAACCAGTAAGAGAATCCCAATCTTCAAACAGGGAAGGGAACAGACAGCCTTTTGACATTCCTCCCAGCAATTCTTCCTCCAGTGTCCCTGCCCAGGGGGCACAGGAGGAGGGAAAGCAGGCGGTGAGGGAGGAGCTGGCTGGGCTGCGCGCACCAGGGGATGCGGCTGCTGTAGGTGACCCCGAAGAGCTCGACGGCGCTTGCAGCCTGGAGTGATCTTAACTTACTCTGGGCCAGGGAGACAGGCGTCAGTCTAGACCAGGGACTTAAAACCACTTCACCACCACACCTTCCTGAGTTGTACTGTGCACTCCTACACCACAACCAAGGATCAAAGCCAAGCGATGCAAAAAGTGACTGCGGCGCATCCCAGCCCTGGTACCTGCATTAACGTGAAGGCTTTTGCTTTTGTTCTTAGCAGAAAGGGATGTTTCATCTCAGCTGCTCAAGCAAAGATGAACAACTTGTAAAATGAAAAGGATGTCCACATGAGCTAAAAAGCCCGTGTTCTGCTCCCCCCTTCTCCAAACATCCCAAACTGACTCCCACCAGCTAGCGCACTACAGCTTTTAGGACCACTTACACTAGCCCAGGTCATGCCCTGGGGACACAACAGGCTATTCAGCAACTATAAATCCTACCATTAAACCACTTCCAAAAGAAAGTGCATCTCCCAAGTCCTATAACACAGACCAACACAAACTCCCACAAACACAAAAAGGCAATGACTTCTCACAGCCCAGAACTGCAATTGCTGCCTTTATATCACATCCCAGATGCCCGCTTTCCCTTTCCATAGAAAATTAAATCAGTCCTCTGCCGCAACCGAAACAATTAGCTGCATTGTAAAAGATGCAGTCCTAGACAGGCAAGCCATCTGCAAATGCTCATGTGTCCAATGACTTCTACCTGCCCTGTGTTTGGAGGGAGGAGATGAGGTTTCCACCCCAAAGCTGTCCTCAATAAGGAAACTGGTTGTAGGTAAGCTGAACGCGCAGAGGTGAAAGTCAGAGGAAAGCAGTTTGGTAATGCCTGCTGCTCAGAGCAACGTGCTTCACGGACTGTTTTAGTTTCTCTCGATGATCAGATTTCAGCCTGAGTATCCATCATCACGAGATGGCAGATCTCAGGTTTAACCAACCTGCGCTCCATTATAAGCAACGGGTACAAGTACTGGGACTCCAGTATGTACTGTGAGACACATAAATATCCTTAAAAAGATCTTTTAATCACAGGAGTAAAGAGACCAGGATTTTACTTAGCTTGATAGAACATAATACAAGACATTAAATATTTTCACCATAAGGGGAAAAAATAAAGTATGATACTGTACTTCATACCCATAACTCTTCCATGAATACACAGGTTTATTGCAGGAAGCAATTCACCTTCATGACTTCAGGTGATACGCGAGGAAAAGCAGAAGCAAAATTGCCCTGCTAATTCCAGGAAAATAACTTAACATGACGGGAAAAGCAAAAACAACCCTTTAGACAAGAAACAAGAGAACCTTAGATTCCTTTAAAAAGCCTGTATTTGCAGTTCCAAAGCACTGTTAATTTGCAACATTTAATACACAAGTTGTCGTCAGCCTTAAACCTCAATTTCCAGACCTCAGCTGTACCTCGGAGAGCAGCAGGAAGGGCTGAGCACGCGGTCAAACCCTCCAGCGCAACTGCTGAGCCACCGCGGCCGAGGCAGAGAATCTGCTTATATATTTTACAAGTAACCAGATCCTTCCATAATCCAGGCTCTGAGAAATTTTTATCTCGCCATGAGCTCAGCTGTTCTTAAATCCTCTCTGTGCCTTTTTCCTCCGTGCTGGCTGATACACTGACCAATTTTATAAAAGGGATTGGCTGACGGGAGGTCCGGATTCAGGTCAGATGGAGCTGGCCTTTTGGGTATGCTCTCCTACATGCTGGTGGAAGAGAGGTCCAAACTTTGCCTTTTCCCCTACAGCCTCAAACCAAGCCTGCCCAGGAAAGGCACCTATTCCTACAGCCTTCTCCTGCAGAGGCCTGGCTGCTATGCAGGGTCTGAAACAGCTGCTGCTTCTGGTTCTCCAGGTCCCCAACCCAAACCTGATACACTAGCCAGGACGGACACCGTCACATGGACGCATCAACTTACCCAACTGCTCTCTAGGTCTTTGGGTCCTGTAACAGGGAATCTCAATTTTCACTTGTCTCAGCAAGTCTCTACACCCTACACCCTCTGCTCGTCTTGGTGCACACGCAGCTGCAGCACTGACCAGTTGCAAGTTGCAGGAAAAGCAGGATTACAGGAGGGAAAGCTGGCAGCCCAAACGAGAGCAAAGACACACGAAATCCCAACTCTGCAGAGCAGGAAACCTCACCACCCCAGGGCAGCAAGAGGTGCTCACACCATTAGACTGACCCTTATTCTGCAAAGCATTTAGCAATACATTTATGCACTTTAAGTATATGCTTAAGCAATATATTTAAGTACTTTTGCTCACACAATAGTGTTCAGGCTTGACAAGACACAGTTTGTGTGTGTCTTAAACTTAGTGATGCACAACCTCCTTCTAATCCCTTCTCCAGAAATATCAGCACTGTTCTCAGTTATGTACCTTCAGTTAAATGTTCTGACAATAAATAAATTAAAAAAGATTTAGGGCAGATTTTTCCAAAAGCTGTATTGTACCAAACCTCAAGTCCAACGCACTTAGCCATGCTCGCAGACAAGGACAGTTATTCACACACTTTTATCCTTGCAAGCAACAAAAAAAGTATCCAAACATAGGGCAGTGCTCACGCATCTCCCGTGCAACATTTTCTGCTGACTGTATTTCTAGCAAAATTGCAACATCTTCTTGCATGTGGTAGCATGTTGAATATGCTGCAAAACATTGGGTGATAAGACAGCTTGCAGAACTATTCCTCAGTCAAAATTCACCCCTAGCCATTGCCCACTTCTTCAGCTGTTCTGTATCACTGCTAGCAAGCTGCACTCTCCAAACTCCAGCAGGTATCACCAGCTGAACCTCAGCACTACCCCATAATCTAACTCAATGAGGAAGTTGCCTCTATCCATAAAAATCTTGGGAGTGCTCATATTCCAACCCAGAATGCTGCTGACATCCAAAATGCAACTAGCAGCATGGAAAGTGAGTCAGCAGCTTCTCAGGAGAAGCAGCTGCAGGTGCAACTACTCTTTTCATTTGTTTTCTCTGCCTCTCCTCTGGAAATGAGATGAAAAAAGGCATTTATAACTCTACTTTGCAAAATGCATCAGCCATATTCAAGAACATGGGCTCACCTGGGGTCTATCTAACCTGTTCCAGAAGCAGGACTGGCTTAAATGCCTATATAGGATAGTTTTGCAAACTAAAGTGTTCAAGAGATCTAAGAGAAGCTGTAGTCAGTTCCTTCAGTCTCTGCTAACACCGCCTTCTCATGATCTAATCCTCTCCACTCTGAGCAGATGCAGCCTTAACAGTCACCCATTGCAACCAGATAAAGCAAAAGCTTAAAGCAGAGCAGCACTGTTTCATTCTGACTGACTTTGGTTAGGACACCTGGTGTTAGATACCCAATTTCTCCTACTTAGGAGAGCAGGTCCTAGCTGTTCTCACTACTCTTTTCTAGGAGCCAGAGCATCGGGCTCGCAGACATACCTTTAGGGCATGCTTAGACCATGCTTTAGTACAACTGTACCGGGCTTCTGATCTTCCCAAGCTGTTCTTTCCAAAGAACGAAGTCAGAGACTGCTTCATCCATGAAAGGGAGTGAAAACCAGCAGATCGTGCAAGAGCTCTGGTGTGAAAGCACCGAGCAGCGTGACCACGCACCAGCAGCTACGTGGTCAAGGAGCTTTCCTCTTCCCTTCCCAGAAAGGGAATCATGACCACAGCCCCCACAGGACACCAGCAGGCTGGAGTCACCTGCTGGTACAGTACATTGGGTTTATATTTAAAAATTACAGCTTCTCTGAATTCAAACTAAATGCGTAAAAATATTTCCATTGCCTCTACCAAAGATTAGTCACATACAGGCAGCAGAGCTACTAAAAGCAGTCAGGCCTGGAAATCCCACATCCTTCATGCACAGAAAGATATCCTGATGCAAAAGGTTGAATTACACAGGCAAGGCGGAGGCTGAGAGGAAGAGGACAGGCATGGTGATGAAGACAAGACTCACCCCAGGTGTAAAGTCCTGGCTTCTCAAATCTCGCTTGCATGTTTAGCCACCGCTTTTCTCCCACACAGACCAGAACCAAGACGGCAGACCTGCTGCCAGAAAGCCAAACAACCGACCTTTAAGTCAACTTTATTTGAAAGTCAAAACTCTACTCCACTTTTTATTGACCTAGTTATTGGAAATCACCAAAATCCAAAAAAAGAAAAGCCTACTGAAGTTTCAACTAAAGATGCAGAGGTAGGAAAAGAGAAAATGCGACAGGAAGACCATGCAACATGACTGACTTGGAGCACACAAGAACTGATGGAGTTAAAGCCTAATTTATGCCATTTATGTTCTTGCAAGTCACTCAGCTATCATCAGGCAGACGCATCCTGTTGCGCCTGACATTTCCTTGAGCGCTTTTGTCTTAATTCTTCATGCTACCACTGCACTGATTAGTTCCAACACCCCCACAGAAAAACAAACAGCTCTGTGAAAGGCCGAAGCCACACAGCCATCTTCCTCCCCATCTAAAGTTCACAACATCAGTTCCAGCAGGAACGAAGCCTGCTGCTCTTCTGGGAGCATCGCACGGACAGATGCCTCCACCCACATCCAGCCCCGTTAAAGTCCTCCACGGGCAATGAGTACCGTGGGAGGATGAGTCCCGCAGCATCTTCCCTATCAAGATGAGTTAGCTGCTGCCAAAGAAAGGGAGAAAGTTAGTACCTGGTAGGTTTTGCTCACACAGGACACAAGCACATTCCCATTAACTTTCTCTGAACCCACAAGAAAGAAAAAAAACCAAAAAACAAACACAAAAACAACCACCACCAAGCCCCAGAATGGCTTGGGAATGCTCCAGGGAATAGCTTTCCCACAGGCAAAAGGAAATGTTCTCCCCTCAGTTACCCTGAAAAAGCGACTCAAAAGCAGCTTCTCTGGCTTTGACCAAGGAAACATCGCTTTTCTTAATAGGGGGGCTTAAAACAGTTGCTTTACTCTGAACACAAGGAAGCTTGGAGAAAAAAAACAGTCGCAGAGCGCGCTTTACTCACTTGATTTGGGCGTTTGCTGAAGGATCCCGCAGTTCAAATAGCAGTCTGCATGAGCAGATTCCCACTGCTGGGAGCCTTGCAATGTTTTAATTTACCCAACACAAAACGGAGTAAAGGAAGAATTGATCTTCCAGCTATTTGGACCTCTAAGAGCATCAAAACTTCACAGTCATTTCGATTATGGGAAATTAGGAGCATTTACTACAAGGATCTCATGAAAGGCATCGTCTTCTTCATGCTTTTATGGAGATGTGCAAAATCGTTTAATGCTGCAAGATTCTCTCCCTCATAGCTGCATATATTTAGTTATATCACATCAAAAGTTTGGCTCCTTCAGAGTTGGATAAGCAGCTGAGAACCAAGAAGTAACATGATTTGAGTCTCACCCCCAATGGATCTTATGACTTACAGGTCTCTATAGACTAATGATTTTTTCCAAGATTAAATAAATGGAGATTTCACTCAAAGCTGTATACAAGCAATATCTTAAATGGATTCTGTCTTTAAAAGCATGAACAGCTGAGGAAGAAGGCTAGAATCAGGGAAGAAGGAAAAAACGCTAGTCCTAATTGCCACTCATTCAAAAACATTGTCTTGTTATATGCATATATACGGGACCCACCCGGAAATAATTGAGTGGATGGAAACGGCAACAGTGAGTTAAGTGTTTACCAATAGACTTTTTATTTCAACAAAAAAACACCCCACTGGATGTTAAACACAGGTCCCACCCAATGGAAACATATTGAAGGAATCATACATTCACTGTTTACATCAGCAATATGAACTTAAACACAAAAAAATAGATTGCTTTGGCTTCTTAGTCTCACATTAGCAAATGCAATTATCTTTCATTAATTTTACAGAGTGTTCACAGTAGAAATTAAATCATTTCTTCATGTCTGTTTAAGAAAAACTTTACTGTGTTAATTATTCATAAATACCAAAGTCTGCTACTTATTACTCATCACAAATGTGATTCATTTCAATAACGCCTGAATAACTCGGTGCTACCCTATTAGTCCCAGAACACACTGTACAATTGCCAGCATCAGCAAATCAATCACAAACAATCATCCATGCTCGCTCTCTGGTCCCAGCTGCCAAGAAAGAAGAGGAGGAGGAAGGCAGGAGTGGCTCTGCCTTCCCAGCCTGGTCACCGCACTGCCTTCATCCTCCCATACAAAAATGCTGTCCCGCATCTCCTGTCCTGTTTGGCTTTGCTTCCGTCCAAGATGCTGCAAACTCCGGCAGGCGCTGCTCGGGCAAGCATCCCAGCCCCAAACCGGGAACCGGGCTCCCGAGGGAGGAAGGCAGCGGCCGGGGATGCTCCATCGCTTTGCTTCCCCGCAGGTTTACATCTGGGCAGGCAGCTGCCCAGCAATGGGAATTAGCTGATTGAGGAAGGGGGGAAATTAATCCTCACAAGTATGTAAGAAGCCTACAAGGGTCATGCCAAAAAAGGCTGAGAGTCACGAGGGCTGCTCGGCCACAGTAATGCCCACAGAGCGAAACAAAGCCCAGACGCCATTTCTGCAGCTAAGTGGTTAAACAAGGAATTACCCAGAGTTTTGCATCCTGGCCCAACGCTGGGACTGCACAGCAGATTGGACGTCACTGGGAGGGGAAGAGGGGGCTGAAAAGTTACTACAGCAGTAAAATATGCTCAAATCTGCTGGAATTTTTGTAGCGTTTCCTCAGTCATTTTAAAAAACAAACCTGGCCACACCAAAAAAATCTCCTAAAGTTGCACCAAATTACAAATACATATATATATTTTTTTTGCCCATAATAAAGTCAAGAAATCATCAGTACTTTGTACACAATCCTCTCCTCCTTACACTCCATCGGTGCTTGCAGGGGGCAGACGGGGCACGCAGACAGCCCCCCTGCCGGCTCCCTGCTGCGGTGGGCTCCAGCCCCGCGGTCCTGCCCTCGGCACAGCTCCTGGGGGCACCCTGAGCCCGGCGGCACTTCCCGAGACCCCCGTCCTCTCAGAAAGATCCATTCCCGCATCCCATTCTCAGCCACATATTAATTATTTTGCTTTCTAGCAAGTTATGTGAGCTAATTTGGGCTGATGCCGTACAGAAACGCTGCCTTTATTATTACAGTTGTGGAGAAAGTAAATTAATGCAAAGGATTGCACACAGAGGCCTAATCCATTTGAGGTAAATCAATGCATTGCACATTTAAATTGCCCTGCTTTCCTTCAGAAAAGTACATTGAAGTGATTCATTAGGCACTGAACTGTTCACAAGAAACAGACCAATTCTCTTAGGCATGCCAGTGCATCTCTGCTAGTTAAATTTAAAAAGCAATCAAATCTACTAATAAGTCCTTTTTGATGACATTTACATCGGTAGAGAACATGATTCCTGACAATTCAGATTAAATAAATGAGGGACAAATTAATCTTGGTTAATATGCCTCAGAACTGATGCTCAACTTGTTAAACTTAAAAATGTGTCTTTTAATAAAAATAAATAACCTATTGGTGATGCTTGACTTCCAAGCGCCTTTGATAACCTTTAATAAAGGTTATAAAGTTATGAAGAGGAATCACAAGGCACAATCTGTGTCTATTTTAATACAGTCAAAGCATGTATTTATAGTTTCATTTTAATATTCATAAATTCCCAGAAAAAAAAAATAGCAGAAAGGCACCTTTTCAAGAAAAAGTAATCATGTCTTACTACAACGGCAGTGCGCCACGGTGTTCATATTCCCACTCTCTTCTTCAGGGAGGATCAACTCTGATAACAAATGGAATAAATACTGCAAGGAATAATGCCTGTGCCTCATTTCTTGCTCTATTGCAATCACTGGAATTTATTTTGCAACAACTAACATCTTCTCTCTACCCACAAAAAAATTCTCCAAATTTAAAATAAAAGGCAGTAGGAAACATATACTTTTAAATAACTAAAGGTCAATTTGCACTTTTACTAAAGATTTAGAGGAGAACTGAAGAGACCTAATATGGAAAATGATTTTTTTAAGCCCTTTAAGATGTCCTTTAAGAAGTCCACCACTTTATCTGCAAAACCAGCGATGTCAATTTAGAGAGCTTTACAAGTCCTATAGTCCAAACTTAAAGAAAACCACGAATTTAAGTTTATAACCCAGACTTTCAAGGTCAGGCCCTGTAATGGGATTAGGTGAAGGAACCACTTGTACTTAGGAAAATAATCCCCGGCCCTTCCCCTCAAAGCCCTTTTTTTGCTCCGCACGCTGGCCCGCTGCTTCCAACGCCCCAAAACCAGACCCGGCTTCGGTCCCACCGGGCGCCAGGCGGGGAAACTCAGCTGCCGCAGACACGCGTTCGCAGGGGCGAGGCGATGTTCACTGCGTATCTCATCCCGCCGCCGCAGCAGCCACCACGCCGAAATGAGCAGGTCATTAGGAAATCCCGCTGATAAACGAAGCGGCACGGAGTCGCTCGGGCCTGGCGGCACCTCTGCAAACACTTTGGGGTTTTTTGGGGTTGGTGGGTTTTTTTTCAGCTTTATAATTGTTGCAGCGTTTTTCCCTGAGGATTTTCAGCGATGCGTATTTCAAGGGCAGGCAGGCACCCTCCCGGTGCTCTGGCCAGGACCCAAATCACAGCAGGTCACCCCATCTGCTCGCTCACGGCCTCCAGCTCAGCCGTGCTGGTCCCCTTCTCTCCCTGAGCAGCTCCTCCCAGCCACGCTTCACCCCCAATGTGGCAGCACTGGGGGACCCCATCCTTGGAAGTGGTGTCTACTCCATCAGCACCCAGATGTTTTAAATTGGCCGCCTCCTGCCAAAGCCTCTATTATCAACCCCGAGCCTTGGGGTGCTATAGGACTCCACAGCATCTCTCCTGCCTACAAGGGGTTTAGTGCCAAGTTACAGGGCTTAACTATTCCCCAAATTCCACCACTACAGGTGAAACAAGGGAGCTCATCCCCTTGCACAGCTATACATCTTTTGTTTCAACAGCAGCTGCCATTGAGCAGGCCTCTCCCCAAGAAGCAAAACCCCAAGTGATTTTTCTTGCCCTGGCAGCATTACATGATTTTTTTCCCTCCACACAGAAGCAGCTCACTGGGAAAACCCAGGCGCAGGGCCCAGCCTGCTCCAGCAGGATCCCAGCTCACGCCAGGGCTGATGGCAACGCTTGCTGCAGCAAAGCCGCCTTCTTCCCGGGGCTCTGCCAGCGGTCCAGCTTGAGAGCAGTGGGGCACACCACGGCAGACCACAGAGCAGATGAGATTTGCAGATGCAAATCCCACCACATTTCCAAGAGCATGAGGATTAATATGTTCAGCCAACAGAGTCACACACAGTAAACACTTCCAGTTTGCTGAGAAATGTTTTAATGCATCTTTTTTGCTTTAGATTTTCATCAGACTTAACTTGGAAGAGTTTAACTAACATGTAGGGACAAGACAAGAACACCCATGTATCGCCAGGGGCTTCTGTCCCACATCACAACAATGTGGTGCCAGCATCAGGCCTCCCAAAAGTCAGTAGGCACCATCCCTGGTCCTGGTCCAACAGGCTTGTACCAGCAACTTCTTCCAATCTCAGACTTCCTGGCTCCAGAGGCAGTTCTGCAGGCTCATTCTCCTCTCAATGGAGAACATCTCTTTCCTTTAATGCTAGCCGGGAGGGACACCAAATGCAGTCCGACCTTTACCCACAGCCATGTCTCTGACCCAACGAGGGTACGAAACCACGGCACCACTTAAGAATGTACGTATCTGTGTTTGCTCCGATGTCTCATTACATTTTCCAGTCTAACCCCAAGGCTTTTTGTTTCTTGCAATGGTGCCATTGGATTTATTGCTATAGACAAGTTTGGTAGACACTTCCCATAATAATTAGCCAGAGCCGAGTGAAATCTCAGTTCTGTGATGCTCTCACACACAGTTCCTTTGGATGCTGCCTCCATTCAGTGTGCCAAAAGCTTTGAGGCTTCCACAATCAATCAAGTGACCCAAGTCAGTCACTCATGACTAGGAAAAGGCACATTTCTCCTTTCTCACCACTGATGCCAAGTGGCTGAGACAACCCCCTCCTTTCTGCCACCACCATCAGCGCATTCCACCAATCTCCCAAGCAGCAAATCCAGAGCACTCAAAGCATCAGCTGTGCCTGCACCTTCCCCTTCCCTCTCCCGAGATTTCCAGATGCTGCAGTGGTGAGCAGCACTGGTGGGACAGGAGACAGGCAGAAAAGGGGGCGTACAGAACATGTACCCCAATGGGACCCAGGGGTCTCCCCACAGCCAGAGATTCACGTTCCTCTAGGGCAAGGGAGGACCAAAGGAGGAGAGGGAGATCCATTTAGCTACTTACTTCATATTAAGGAGCACAGGCCACCACTACAAAGCAACGCAGGTTTTGGGAACCTACATGCTCATAGACAGGAAAGCACCAGTGTGTTAAATCCAAAACAGAAAAATATCACAACAGCCATCCTGAGTATTTCTACTGCTCCGGTGCAGGAATCTGCTCTTCAACCCTGCAATTCCCGAAGAAAATAGAGGCAGACTAGTGATGGGATTAAGGGCAGTGGCTGGAGGATGAATGCTGCAGGCAACTAGGTTCTCCATGGGCACACCCTCCAGGCTGATCCATCAGATCATATCACGGTGATGCTCTGTACCTAGTGCTAAGAGATCCAAGATAGAGCATCCTCCAGACTAACAAAGGCGCAACTTTTAAACAAAAGAAAAGGCCGCTACAGAACAGCCCAGCTTAATTAGCAATCTGACAAGTAGGGTCTCCATGCCCCTCAAGGCAAACCTCTGTGCAACGTAATCACACTCAGGTGCAAGCTAAAAAGTTTGCTGGAACAACGACCGCTCCTTTGGCTATTCCCAGACAAGGCTACACAGCCCAAAGACAGTAACTACAGATTGCATTATGCAGCTGCCAAGCAGTTCAAATCACTCTTACAGCAGGTCTCACTTTTTAATCATCTCGATTACAAATGCAGAAAGTCCCACGCTGGCCAAGCCAAGCCTCACTTGAGGAAACCGTCCTGTGCTCCTGACCTGCTCCCTGCTCTGATGCTGCTCCCCAAATGGGCTTTGCACTCCCCCCTCTCTCAGGATCTGCATGCCAGGGCTGTGCTGCTCCTTCCCTCCCCGCCAGCACTCACCCAGCACACCCCACCCAGGACGGTCACGCTTCCCCCCAAAAACCCCAGCACAGGAACAGCCAGGCTGGCCCTGCTCAGAGCCAGCAAGGCTCCTCCGCTCAGACACCCTCATCCCACACCTACTGCGGCTCTGAAAGAAGCTATTATCTGTCCAGAAAGTGCTTAGATTAGCGTCTGTTACTGAAACTAGGAATAGGCGCTAATTCACTAGTTGTCAGCTGAATGTTGCTAAATTGAGAATGCAAAATAATATTAAAGACAAGGTATTACAATGGGCAGGATGACTTGAAGGGACTATTGTTCATTTAAGAACTTCTTCTATTCTGTATTTTTAAACATTTAGAAGTTGCAGTCCAAATAATTGCTTGTCAAGACATTATTTGGGAGAATAACTGTAGCTATTAAGCAAGCTGTGTAATGAGGTTATTAAAAATATAACGTTGTTTTGAAGCCTTTGAGAGAGTAGACCTCTACCTAACACAAAATCACCACAGCTTCATTTTCCTCCCTCTCTCCTGGCTTCAATCCCAAGTCATGAGTCCTAGCGACCTCTCAGAAATCAGCTATGACGACACGTACATGGTTTGCTGGACGATGAACCATCGCTCTGAACTCTTGGGCAGGTACACAAAATGCTTCTGCTTTGACTCAGAAAAGCACGTTTGGTAATCCAACAGGAAAAAAACCAACACAAAGCCAAAACCTACAGACAAAAACTCAGCTCTCAAAGCCTGCCGGTTCCCTTCTGCCTAAGGTGGTGGGTTCAGGACAAGGACTATCCCCGTTTTCTGGAGGCCATGACTAACCCTGAGCACAGACAGACCTGTCTCTGGGGACAGAAGGGAACCTGTGCCCCACAGCTACAACTCTGCAGGTCAGACCCATCTCTGGGGGAAGAGAGAGGAAGATCACTGGAAGCCGTTCAGCAGAAGAGAGCGCATGTTATGCAATTTCCATTTCTGCTGACAAACACCACATTTATAGGACAGGTAAAATAAACTACGTAGCCTGCAAGGCTCAGCAGCCTGAAAACGGGAAGCTAATAGACCCAGAGGACAAGGAATTAGTTCCTGATGTTTCCAAAGGGGACGTCACAAAAATGAGACAATTAAATGTTAAAGCAGTAGGGAAAACAAAAGAGCAGGGATCACAATAGCCAAGTCTCATAAAGAGCTGCTTCTTGGGTACAGGAAGATAATGACGCTAACCATTTTTCTACTAGATGGCAGTGTAGTGTCACACTATATAAAAGGAATTCTAGAAAGAAATTGCTTTCTATTTCAAGTGAATCTGTGCTTAGACTTGACTTCAGATAGCATGATATATAACAGTACCCTCGTTGTAAGGGGACCTGCCGTTAGTCTAACGGCGCAATAAGAGCGATACCCTAGTTTCTAATTTCCCAGCAAAGCAACGTGAAAGGACACTAAAACCCCGAGCTGTTCTGCTACACGGTGCAGCTGCATGCCCAGCCGTGGACGAGCTACTCGGTCTGTTACAACTGAAGGTCTGCGGTAATCAAACCGCTCCAGGAGCAGGGGAAGCAGGTCCTCGCTGCCCAGGAGAGGCAGCCAGCTGGGCTTTTGAAAGGCAGGGGCAGCATTTAGGCAACCGCCTAGCTATGGTCAGGCGAGATTAGCAACTTCAAATGAAGGTGCAGGGATGAAGACAGTAGTGCCACTAAAATTCAAAAATGCAAATACAAAATGAACAAGGTTAGGGCTGAGGGACGATGCAAATATTTGCAGGTAATATTCAGCCATAAGGGTAACCTTTACTTTGCAAGGCCGCCATAAGCTAAAGCTAAACTTCAGATGTAACAAGACACAGTGCTCACGAACACTCTGAAAACCAGGGTTAATTCCTGGCGCACACAGGAGCTGCAGCTAGCGTACCCGGGGAGCTTAGTACAACGAGGTGATTCGCCAGAGACGGAACAGCTCTGGGGGAGCCTGCAGGCGGCTGGAGGACCCGCGCTCCTGTGTGAGCCGGGGCAGAGCCGCACCGGGGGGTCCCGAGCCGTGGGGCTGCCAGGCCCGCGCGCGTGTCACGGCGCACCACGCTCACTGCTGCTACGGACCGGGCTCTGTAACTCCCGGGCTCTCCCCACCAGCGGTTACAATCGCGACAGCCTGCGGGACGTCATTTAAAACACTGAACTCGCAGCAGAGCCGGGGGCAGGTTTTGTTTGCTCCGCAGAGCTCAAGGCACGCTGCACCCACCACGGCAGCCCCGGGCCGGTTTGGCTCCCGCAGCCCTCGCTGCACCCCGGTTTGCAGCCTGCTCCGTGCCGGGGTGCTCGGCACCGACCGAGCTGACGACCCGCCCCCCCCTCACCGCAGCAGCACCCCCGCCACGACTGCGCCCCGGCGGGTCCGTCGCCCATCCCGCCGCCGCCGCACCGGCGCCCTGCCGCCACCACAAGCCGGGGGGGGATCGGGGTCCACGGGAAGCGCCCCGGGGAAGGCCCGGGGCCCCCGCAGGGCCTCACCTGGAGGGCCGGAGCCGCACCTCCTTCTTGCTGTCCACCACGGAGGGGACGCAGTTGGTGAGCTCGGTCCAGTCGGCGTGCAGCCCGCAGCTCCAGCCGGTGGAGAAGCGGGAGAAGAGCCAGGTCTCCCGCTTGCCGGGCCGGTGGCAGGTGCACTTCTTCTGCCCGGCGCGGCACTCGCAGGGCTGCTCCAGCTGGATGTTGCGGACCAGGTGCCGGCCGAAGGTGGTGCCGCCCGTCTTCTGGATGTGCAGGAAGACGATCAGGTCGTCCCCCTTGATGTTGAAGTCCACCCGCCGCAGCAGGTCGCCGGCGGAGAAATTGAAACGGGGAACGAAACGCGCCGGCGTCTCGTCCTCCGCCCGGTACGGGTCGGCGGCGGCGGCGGGGCTGAGGGCGCGGAGCCGCAGGAGCTGGCACTCGGTGCCCGGGCAGACGTACTGCAGCACGATCACGGCGAAGAGGAAGAGCATCACCAGCGCCAGCAGCACCTTGTGGGACCGGTCCTCCATCGTCGCCGGGAGCGCCGCGCATCGCCGCCACCGCCGCCGCTCACAGCCGCCGCAGCAGCCGCCGCCACCGCGGGGGGCCGCCCCGGCCGCGCTCCGCCGCCATCGCCCCGCCGCCGCCGCCGGCCCTTCCCGGCAGCCCCCGCGCCACCGCCCCTCAGCGCGCCCCGCCCCGCTTCGGCCACGCCCCCTCCACCGGGACCGCCCCCCCCGCGGCCTCTCGGCAGCGGCGCGCGCCGCGCTGCGCACGTGGCCGGGAGCGGGCCGGGCCGGCGCCGCGCCGCGGGGCTCCGCGCTGCTCGGCGCTCCACGCGTGGCCCGGTGCCGGCGCGCAGTGCGGTACGGGGGTGCGCGGTGCTGAGCCGTGCGCCGCCCGTGGCCAGGCACGGGGCGCACGGGGCGCTGAGCACGGCCCGGCACCGGGGCGCTCCGCACTCCTGCCGCGGTGCCGGACCGCGCGGCAGAGTGAAGAGTACCACATCCCCAGAAGTCCACGCGTGGCCCTGTAACCACTCCCGCCCCGTCTGAGCTCCCTGCGGCCCCGGGTTGCCCCGGGCGGGGGCTGCTGTTGCAGTAGGGAAGGTCCGATTCGATGGCAGCGGCGCATCAGTGCTGCCATCTCGCCCATCCGTCACCCGCACTCCATCGCTGGCCCCGCTGCGCACCGGGGTCCGCTTGCTCCCCGCACCGCACGCTAACACCCAGGCTTTGGCCTGGGGTATGAGCATTGGCTGTTCTTCTGGACACCCCAAGTGGTTGCAGTTGACTCAGGTAGCATATACATGTGCTATCTCTGTCGGCGTATTTTGAAGTGCCTCTGCACAACGAGAGTGTTGTGTAAATAATAATAACAAGGACTCTGTGGCTTTACCTCTGATTAAAGGCCTTTGTATATTTATATGCAAACGACGTTCAGCCCTCTGGTTCCTGGCGTGTTGTCAATGAGGCCTGGTGCTCGCCCCGTGATCGTGACAGCAAAGCCGCCGTTCACCGCGTGCCGCTCTGCAGGACCACCTGCCCACCACGTGCCAGCCGCCCAGCAGGGCCACGGAGCACAGCTCAGCAAGCGAGCCTGGTTTTCTTCTTTCCTTCTTGGGTGCAACTGATGTTGTGGCCATTAATGTCCGGGAGAACTGCAGCCTTGCAAGTGACTTAGGAAAAGCAAACAAAAAATGAGGTTTCTGGCTAAAGGAGGTTTTCACTCCACTCCGGTGTCCTCTGTCCTTCCAAGGAGAAGCAGCCAGAGTGGGACCTGGGGTCTAGCTGCCCCCAGTTTAACTGATGTGCTCCAATGTTTAACTGGTGGGCTCAGCTGCAGACGTTACACAGAGGTGCTGCATCTTGCAACGCTCCTTCCCTCTCACTAATCCATGATTTCAGGTAGGGCTGGAAACGCCCGAGCTTCTCCTTCCCCTCCGGAGCGGGCGGAGGGAGCAGTCCTCCCCACCGCAGCGCCTCAGCTGTTGCTCTCCTGTCACTTGTGATGCTTCCGTTTCTCTGCCTGCCCAATCAGCCAGGAGCTGAATTTTCTAATATGCACAGCAGAGAGCAAAGAAAATAATTTGAAAACACTCTCCCAGACCTTTATCCATCATAAAAGGAAAAAAAAAATTAAAAATGGCCTGCCTGCTTTCTCCTCCTCTCACAGTGCTCTTGCAATTCACTTTAAGTAATTTCATCAGGTACATGTGGTGTTTGGAGGGGATGCCTTTATGGTTTTCATCCTTGAGCAGCCTATCCTGTCTTTCCTATTTTTTTTCCAGTTGTCTCTACTATTTTGAAAACATTTACACTCACAATAATAGGCAATTTTATCACAAAGATTCTAGGCATGAGAACTACTGAGTTAATTTGCTTCTGTTTATATCTGTCTCTCCAAAATGAATGGATTGCACCATTTAATGAAAATGCTGTGTTCTGAAATTCAAGCCTTAAAATTATAAAGATGTTTCTGTGCTTTATATCCATCACTCTCTCACAGTCGTTTATATAAAAAAAATATATTTGCCTCCAGCTTTATTTATTTTACATTATGAAATAACAAAGATGTGTGCTGGGCTAAAACTGATCCTGAATGCTAATACATGAGAATTAAAAGGAGAGAATAATGATGGCCTAATGTCTACACTAAATTAATATATACTATAAAAGATATGATGCATACTGGGTTGGTGTTCCCAGCAGAGCCATTATTTTGGAATGGGCTAAACAAACAATGATCATCCTTTCACTGATGAGTGATGGTCTCCAGTCTGCTGCCTTCTCACCCACAGTACGTAAATGATGCTCCCTAGCTTTGATCCAGGGATACAAAACATTTGCTTAGGCACTACAGAACTGAAAATCACCCCGAGTGAGATAAAAGTAGGACAGAACAGAGCTGTTAAGGTTTTACAGCATGGGCAAGTTTCGACGGCTGGTGCGGCAGCTGGTTTAAGTTAAAAGGTCAAGCAAAAATGCCGAGCGCCTAGTAACGCCAGGGGAAAAAAAATCTCTGCCTTCTTCCCGGCACGTGGTGTCCCCACAGACCCCAAACACACGGACCCCCTTCTCGCTCCCCACACACCACCATTCTCCTCTGCTGACACAGGGGATCCCCCCCACCTCCATGTGTGCGTGCACATGGGTATGGCCACTGGTCCTCTTCTCTCCCGCCTACGAGCATCCTCTCCCACCGGCCGGTCCCCTCTGCCCCCCGCCCCGTCAGCAGCTGCCCCCCAGCTGCCCCCCCAGTGCCAGCCCCTTCCTGCTGCTGGGACCGCGACAGCAGGGTCAAGCTGCGCTGGAGCAGGATCCCATCTTGGGCTGCCCCCCTTATTTACCCACGGAAACGTTCAGAAAGGCGGGGGGTTGTGTGCAAAGGCACCAGGTATTTGCCCAGAGACAGATCAATACACCACCTCATGCCTCAAGCCCTAAATTGATCTCTGCAGCTTTAGGAAACTATTGTTAGCTCTTCCTGCGGGACTGATCGTCACATCCCTGTCTGTTTTCTGAAGACCTTTGTTTCCACAGCATCTGAGTTTCACCTCTGCATTTGGCTGGCAAATGGTGACTGCTTGGCCCTAACAAAAAGAAAACACACATCAGCTTTGAGGTAAGCGGGCTGTCGGTGTGTAAAACAGCTTTATTAGGCATCAATGCCTCCAGCTTATCGAAAGGATTGAGGTTTCACGTCAGTTCAACCAGAGTAGCTCGCAGCGCCCGCTGCTCCGCAGAGGTACGGGCAGGGGTGCAGGCAGCTGTGAACCCCCTGGGCAGAGAGGCAGGACTGGGCTGTGGCAGCCCCGGCCAGGGCTGGGGTAACCCCGACTGCTGGGGCGCCCGCAGCTGCTGGGAGGATGAGGTCTTTTTCAAATTAGAGGGGAAACCATATTTGCACAATAGCACAATTAGAATAACTTGATTAAAAGAAATGCAAACAAGCCATTAACTTTGCTTTGCTAAATCTCCCTGTAATGCGATTCTTCTTACAGTACCTGTGCAGGAAGGAGGAGAAGATAAATGAAATAACTACAGAAAAGCCTCCCATGTCATGAAAATAGCATATCTACTAAAATAACAGACACAACCGTCACCAGCCCAGCTGCTGCAGCTTTCTTTTATGGAATTGTTTCTCTTGGCTGGAGCGGCTGATGGCTGAACAGGTTTGCGGCCAGGGCATTCAAAATCACTCTTCCCCTCATGTGTCCTCAACGTGATGGAGCAGATGCTCCAGCCTTGTGCTCCGCTGCCCTAGGAGGACCTCTCGCCCCACCACTTCCATAAGACCTGTGCAAACCCAGTACTTTGATAGTTTTACTTCTCTGTTGACGCTGAGTAAAACTAGATTATGGAGTCAAAAGATGTCACTGGGGGACAGACAACGTGAAGACACCACCCTGTTCCCTGAGGAAACAGGGCTTAGAAAGAGTGGAAAAGCACAGAGCAATTGCACAGGAGGAGAAGCAGGGCCAAGAGCAGGGAAATGGCCAGCAAAGGACCAAAGAAATGCTGTGGTGGGAGAGGGACAGACGCTCTGCTAGCACCTCACAGAATAAGGCCCTTATCTAGAAAAAGGGTATGCAAATGAGCAAAGGCATGGAGCAGCGGGGTGATGAGTAAAACTAATTGGAAAATGAGGCTTGATTATTCATGGACTTGACATATCAGAGAGCAGCTAATCAAAGGAAGAATACAAGTTTGCATATTCTTTGTAATGTGGGCATCAAAGCCTTGCTTCTTGTCACTATGGCATCACCGCCGCTCATTCCTAAAACCAAGCACACTTGATGCAAGCGTAACGTCTCGCTCCGGATCACGCGATGGGTCTTGGAGAGCCTGAGGTGTCCAAAAGCACCTCTGTTTTTTCCAGGTATTGAACTGATCTAGCAGTTATCTCTACTTACAGATCTTGCCTCCCTGAATACAAACATTGCCCAGAGCTCTTTGGGTGTGTGCGAAACTGGGCAGCCTTTAAAAGCTTGAGCCAAAGACCTGGAAACTCAAGGGACCCACCTTGCAAGATAATTGCAAGATAATCCCTTACGGGTTCATTTTGCTGCTGACTGATCACTAAATAAACGTAGAAATCATGCACGGGAGGATGGACTTGGTGGGAGGTATTTGCACAGTACTTGCTGGGTGCAGGAAGCTTCCAGAAGTACCTCTTTCCCAACACATGGCATCAGAAACCATCCATCCAGGCTGTTCATTGCAGCAAATCTTGGATTGTTACCGTCAGTTGGAGCCAGACAAAAGGCAGGCTAGCTTTCAAGTTACAAGGTATCGGCAGTATTTCCATTTCACACATAGATCTCGGTCCTGTGAAAGGTTTTACAGGAGGACCTGATGTGGGGCTGACATCTGGACGTGTACCAAGCTTCTGGGCAACAGTCAGAGAGTGAATAAATGATACTGTCCCATCACCGCTGATTCTTATCCCAGCATGAAATTGGCTGAGAAACTGCTGAAACATCAAATTCCCTTTTGATGAGGACAGCCTGGGACAACTCCAGGGAACAGGATCCATGGGGATGAAAGGGCTCTTTCAAGTATGCCTCTGAATCAGTGGGAAAAGTGAGAAGTTGGGACCGCTGCTGCCACTGTTGGCTTGTCTCAATAATTACGGTGATGGGTATATTAATACCATCTGGCATTAGAGCCAAAGAGCAACCAGGCAGTGGAAGAGATTACTGGTGAGGTGTGTGAAGCACACTTTCGGAGGTGCTTACGAGCAGATTAGGAAGAAATAGGAAGGGTGTGAGCCAGCGAAGCCCAGGGCTGCCGGCCATATGGTCCAAGGGACATTTTGTGCCCACTTCCAAGATATATAATGCAAACCTGGTATATCTGACGTACTTTAGAACAAGACCTGCAGCCTTTGCCTGGTTAAAGTAGGTAAGAGACTAACTCAGGTAATGTAGAGTGGTCTTCAGCAGTGGTTTCACGCTGGAGAGAAAGGCTGTTAAAGGATTCGTACAAATATTTGGTGCGTCTTCCTAAAACCAAGGGGGAAATCGTTTCACATGGCCCCTGAAAGGAAAAGTGGGAAAAGACACAATATTACCTAATGCTGTCTCAATAGGTGTGGAGTAAATACAGTGGGATTTGGTCCAAAGGCATTCAAGAAATCTGAAAGGTGATATCTGCCTTTCACAGGGAAATTATTCCAGTTTAATTACACTGGTTTTGAAAAAGATTTAGTTAAACTGGTACCCTTTTGCATGGACACTCTTCAATCCTAGAGTAGTTAATATCGATTTAACTTAATTTGGTGTCATTCTGTGTACAGACTGCATCTTGGATGCTGTATAAATATTTGCTTATTGAAATTGATGCTGAATTCAGGCAACACAGTCTTGTGGGATTAACCTGGGTGAGAGGGAATCAGATACAGGAGCAAAAAATTACCTAATTTGTAAAATGAATGAAAGAATAAATGAAGGTGAAGCAAAAAAGAACCCCAAGCATTACCAAATCAGAAAAAAAAAAAAAAAAAAAAGCAGCTTTGGGGCCAGCTTCTTCCCAGAGCCTCCCGAGCAGCAGGGCTGATGAATCTTCAGGGAGTGATCTTGTAGTCCAGTGAAACAAAGAAACGCTCGTTTCACACTGAGATTTTGTAAAAGCAGATTTACCAGGGATAGCAAATAAATAATTCACAGTTTCTGAAGACGTGAAGATACATTTTCTTTCCTTTATTTCAAATCTAGTTCTGCCAGCTGCAAAGAGCCTACAGCAAATATCCCCCTACAAAATAAAAATGAGGGACAAAGAGTTTCACTTTCCAGTTATGTGTAAAAGGACTCCTGAAAAAGCAAAAGCTCACCTTTCCCTGTAGCCCCCTCCTCCACCACCACAAGCCCACAGGGAAAGAGAATATTTGTGTTATATTGCACTGAACCTTCTGGAATAAGAAAACAAAAATCAACATTTAAAATCTAGATGTCACCACAACAGAAATCAGCAGACAGCACCCGGCTGGGCTGGATGTAAATAAGGAATATCGAGCGCAGCAATTTCTTCTTGTTTCCCGAAAACACTTAGGGTTCATAGCATTACAACACTTCGCAACAACTAAAAGAAAACCAGGGCAGTATGAATTTATACCTCCTGATCCTAAATTCTAGCACTGGGTCTCTCGGCCTGGGGCCACGCTTTCCCAGGGGCTCTGGCCAGCCCTGCATTTGCATTGCTGAAGGCGCAGGCTGCTCCTTGAATCCCGCTTTGTGGGAGACGCTGCCAGTCCTGCATGTGCCGTAGCTGCCGCTTCGCCAGATTAAAATAGTAGCAGCTATTTTAATCCGCTGCTGGAATACATCTGAAGAAATTCCTTGCGATCCCTTTCTTCTCTTCCCGACTGACACAGAGCCACGTGGCAGGGAGCGCACGTGCGGTTAGTGTTCCCTGCCGGATCCATCCTCGCCTTGGACAGGAGAGGTGGATGTGGGGGTACCCGCTCCGTGCTGCGAGCACCCCTTCGGCCGGTGAGGGCTGAGCAGCACGGACAGGCTCCAGCGTTGTCCGAGCCTCCTGCTCGGCGCTTTGGAGTGGGTTTGGGATGCTGCAGGCCCCTGGGAGAGCTGCCTGGGGACCGGCAGCAGCCCCACCACAGCCCCAGCGTCCCCGCGCCCGTCTGGTGCCGGCGTGAGCTCGTCACCCTCCAGGCCGAGGGCTGCCGGGTCAGACATTGGCCACGTAGATTGTAAAACCCAGTCCAACAGTGCTTAAATAAGAGAAGGAAACGGATGGCCTCTTCTTTGTCTTCAACCTTTGTTAACTGCTGATTCATCTAATCAGAAAATACGTGGGCAGAGGAGAGAGGGTTAACGCTTTTGTTCCTGCCCTGTCACGGGTGGCAGGACCCGCTGCTGTCGTGTGTGCGCTCTGTGAGACACGGTGTTGTGCATGCACTGATTACTGTAGCAAAAATTACCTGTGCTAAGAGGTGGTAAAGACAGCTATTGTTTTAATGCGTGGGGCTGATTCCACTCCTTTTCCTGCTCGTCTTTCCCTAATAAAGATAAGCAACACGTAACGCTATGGGGTGTATGACAGCACCTCTCGGCATCAAAATTCAGCAGATCTACAAGGAAAGGCATCCTCCAACTGCACAGAGCTTTTACGGATCTGCCTAGGTCCCAAGTGATATTTTTCTATAGCGGTGGTAAATTCTTGCAGTTGTTTGTGTCTGAAAATACTCGGGAACAAATTGTTACATTTCTATACACTCTTCCGACCTGCCTGATTGATGCCTGCTCGTATTTTTAGAGGGCTGATCCTGGACAGCTTCGGAGTCAGGGTCCAGCCTCAGAGACGGAGCTCCCAGAGCAGAGCCTGCTGCAGCCGTCGCTGCGGGGGAACGCTGATGCGGGACAGGTTCTCCTTGAGACTGTCCAACCCAGGATTACACACCCTGCCCCGCAGGACTTTCACCAAAATGCATTTCCCCAACAGTTCTGCACTTTTTTACATCTTTTCGGGAGCAATCCACCATCGCTCTCCATTAACTAGAACACTAAAGCACACATTGGGTTATAAACTCTGTCATGTCTTTGCTTGCAGTCCCTACCTAGCAAAAACCTCTTGGCCAAGGAGACTGTCTCCACTTGCCACCGGCTGTTGGACCGGCTCCGTGGGTTTATGTGAGCTGAGGAGTTCCAGGAGCTCCCTCTAACTCTGAATTTTTGAGAGACTCTGGGTGAATTAATCTGCCAGAGACCTGGGACTGCCAATGGGAGGCTGTGACACTATGCAGAACACTGTAACAACCAGAAGAAAAATAACTTATCAAAAATATTATTTTCTTTCATGCAAAGAATCAAACTTCAAATGATCCCATCTGTCACTTTCATCTGCACCCTGTTCCATTGGCTGGGTTTTGCTCATTAAGATAAATTTCAAGCCAGCAGATCATTTTTACCTTCAGGGCTTTGATGAAATGTAGTGTTTGGGACTTCCTCCCCTCCTCCATTTTTGACAGCCGTAACAGAGGAGTAAGTGTATTTCTCTTATGCTGCTTTGCAATTGTACGGAATGGCTTTGACCTTCCAAAAGGGAAAAACACTACATTCAAATTCCTCCTCCTTTCCCCCATGGGACTAGGAGCTGGCCAAGTCCCTCCAATAGAAGTTTCCCGTTTGACCTTGCATCGTAAAACCCTCTTTTCTTTATTACTCCCTCTCCTCAAAGCTTCCCCATCGGAACCTCTAGCCCTTTCAAGACGTGGGCTGGAGAGCTTCTATGTTGTGCAAATGGTTCAAACGTCTTTGTTTCTTCCCTGAAAAGACATAAAAGAGATTTGTTGGATTCCTTACCTCATAACCAAACACAACTGTATACCTTGCACTTTGCATGTTACGGCTCCCCATGCTTTCAGCCCCAATGACTTACTTTACTGTAAGTGTAATTATGCATTGGAGTGGTTTCATGAGCAATGTGATAAATCATCTGCTGCTTAAAGTCTTTGAATCAAGACTGGGTGTTTTCAGTGGGGTCCTGCTCAGTGTCTGGAGCACACAGAGGCTCTCAGTGCATTTACAGGAGGGTATATAATCACATGGTCATGGTCCGCCATGGTATTGAGGAATTAGGGGATGGGCGGGATGGCCTTTGTCATGCAGGATGTAGGATTAGTTGGACTTAATGGTCTGTTTTGGCCTTTAAATCTATGAATAGGCAAAAGGAAAGAGAAAAAACAAAAAAGAACAAAAGTGCCTATTATAGCCAGCATGTTTCCAGCTTCTGAAAGTGGAGCCAGAGGGACTGCAGGCAGCTGGGACTGGAAACGAGTGCTGGGGAAAACCAGGGGCACCCCTGTGCACTGCCCCCTGCACCCAGAGTCCCCACAACCCCCCCCAAACAGCCTCTTGCAAGCAAACCCAGGAGCCCAAACCCGCTGGGATTTGCTGACGTCTTGCAGAAAACAGCAGACACGAGGACGTGCAAAATGCTCAACTGCTTTTCAATTTTTTTCCCCCCCTTGAGGTCATTTTAGGTGTTCCAGAACTAGAAATCTAATGCTTTTTCTATTTCTAAATTAAGCTAATTAAAATTTTAATCTGGTGGACATTATCTTATTGTATAATTAGAAGAGCTTATAGTGCAGTGGTTTGGTTGGTACCAATCCTTTTTACTTTAAATCGTGTTTCATTAATTGAACCAAGCTTAGATAGGTGCTTATAAGGTAATAAGCTAACTATCTGTTCTTAACAAAATACTCCATTTTCCCTTGCAACTGTACCTACTCTGAGCCTGCATGCTTTCTGCTATAATAGTTTTCCTTTAGCGAAGCGTGAGCAATTACACCCATGATCCGCACGGGAATTTCGGGGACTACAGGCACTCCTCGTAGATACCGGTGCAGACTGACTCCACATAGCAAACACAAAGGATCCTCTTTGGAAAATGGCAAATCCAAACTCTACCCACCAACTGGCCGATATCATCTGCTTCACTATGGGTTATTGCATAATTAATTATTCCCAGGTCTTTATTAAGTCCCAAAGACTCTTTCTATAGACTAGATTGGTATTACTGCCATACATTTTAAAGAGCTTACTGTTAATTAATTTAACTCGTCTGCATACCTAAAACTCAGCTAAACCCTCTATTGTGCCATCTGCTGTCATTTCAGACGTGTAGGACTTCCAAACTCCCACAGAAATAGAAACGGATTAAAACCTTCTACTCAGATATAAAACAATTTAAGAAATAAGTTGCTTTTCAACATCTCCTGCAGTGCCCTGTGCAGAGCGGGACCGGGGAGCCGCCCGGGGTGCTGGCAGAGCCTTTCCCGCAGGTTATCCATCCCACCAGGAGTCAGCTTCCCTCTGGGACTATCGACCTGGTGCTTTCCAAAGACACTAAATTCCCTGAAAGCGTAAATAAAACGTTAAACCACAATTTATCTACTCCTGGGGCTAAGGCACCTGCACCGGTGAGCATAAATCACTTGGAACATTTATGATCTACTGACACATTTCCCTCCTAAAATAGGAGCCCGACACACGTAAATCCTCACAAACGCTTTTCCGGAGCAGAGCCGAGCAGCGGCACAGCCGACATGGAGGGTTGTGCTGGCACCCGTCCCATAGTCCATGCTGTGCATGTGGGGGCACGAAGGATGCTTGCCGAAAACAGGGTGCCATCCCCGTCCCGTTCAGCCCAGCACATCGCCATCCCTGGACGCGGTCACCAAATCTGCACGAGAACCTGCACAACGCCTGAGACCGATGGGCCCATGGATGGGTCGAGGGCTTTTGCTGCTAGCACAAACAAACCGGTAAATAATTACGTTAATAATGAGCCAGACCTTCCAGTTGGCCAAGTCACAGTAGCTGGGGTATTTTTTGTCAGTAAACAATTTCAAGCTAAAAAAAAAAAAAACCCACAACTTTTTATCAAAAACAAACAGCTCTATGCAGCAAGCATCCCCTGGATAAAAACTGCTATTTTTTTCCATAAGAAAAGCAGAAACCAATTCAGGTATAAAAATTCTTGTTTTTCTGCAAAACACACACACAAACTCTCACAAGGGGGTTTGAAAACACTGTTTGTTCATTTCTCAGGTAGGAGCTTCTTCTGAAAATATGGAGATTTTTTAGTAGAAGGTTGCAACTAAGGTTAAAAAAAAAAAAAAAAAAAGAGCAATTTCCACTCAGCTCTATTGTCAGCTCCGCTTTATGAGCTGGTTTGGGATTAATGGGATGACAGCAGCTGCCTGCCACCCCGCAGGTCTCCGGCAGAGGCTCCTCTCCCAGGAGCATCCTCCTCCCCAGGGGTGCTCAGCCGTGGGGAGCGGGGGGCACACATGGCGCTGGTCGGAGCTGAGCTCTGCAGCACCATGGCCCGTGTCAGGGCCGGCTCCGCTGCCCTGCGTCGCTGCTGTAGGATGCATCACCCGGAAGACCAGCCTTGTCCAGATGCATCACCCAGAAGACCAGCCTTGTCCAATAGTCATGGTGCAAAAAACCCTAAGGGCTGCCCAGCCCCCAAACACAGAGCTCTGTCCCTAGGGGATCCAGAGCCAGGTAGCGCAGCCAAACTGTCCACGCAGGAACAGGAGCCCCATGCAGCCCTGTTAGCTAGCAGAGAGCCAGCTGAGTCTGCAGGGACGTGGAGCTCACACCATGGAAGCGAGCCGTAAGGTGCAGCGTGCCCAGAGCAAGCCTGCAGCTTGCAGCGCTGATTTAGGCAGGGAGCGTTGCTGGAAGCTGGGCAAGACCCAAGGAGCTGCCATCTCACAAAGCTGAGCTCAGGTGCTCACCTGCTCTTTCAGGTCTTGTTTGGAAATCGGCACAAAATTGCTCCACTGCTCCAAAACAGGCAGCACTTAGGCTGAATCCATTTCCTAACCGATAATTCATTTCCAGAGTAGTCAGTAACTCTGTGCAAGGTGAGTCCCAGCAGCCCTCTCAGTTTAATTTGCACACTGGTTTTGTTCAGGACACAGTCCCTGCATCGCCACCTCTCCAACACTGGCATTTTTCAGGCTGGCAGCCAAGGGAATGCTTAGGCAGACATTCATGCAGACAGAAAGCTAAAGCTGGTTTGCGTTACATTTGCTCCAGGAGAGCCTGGATGGAGGGCAGTGGTTTGCATCTAGGCAAGAGGTCTGAGCCAACGCATCGCTCAGACACCGAGTTTGTTTGCAATGTACCATCATGCTTGTGGCAGGGAATGGTCTCGGCTGATACCAGACCCTCCACCTCCCTGCCAGCTTAGGTTCATCTCAGTAAGGTGAGGAGGGATCAGTCTGCACTTTCTTGACAGTCAAAAACCAAGGTATATTTGCTATGAAGGGAAGGGTTCACACCCCATCCTATCACCCTTCTTGAGTACCCTTTCAGGGGTACTGAAGCATGGGATGACAGCAGTGTGAGTGGGAAGGGATCTCCGGAGCCTCTCATCCAACCTCCCCCTCAAAGCAGGGCTGTCACCAGCACTTAATGAGCTTGGCCACGGCTTTGTCTAGCCAGGGCATGAAAACCTCCCAGGATGCGGATGCCACAACCCCAGCAGGAGACCAGGGATGCATCTCTCTCACAGGGAAGAAGTCTTTCCTGACGTCCAGTTTGAGCCTCCCAAGCTGCTGTTGCTCCTTGTAACATCATTTGCTTTGCCAAGAAGCGTTCAGCTCCGTCATTTCTGCAGCTTCCCTGCAGGTAGCTGTAGGCTGCCGTTAACTCGCCCCTTCACCAGTCCAAACCAGCCCAGCCCCATCAGCCAGAGCCTTGCAGGGCAGGCATCCCAGGCACCTGGACATCTCCCTAGCCCTCCTCTCCAGTTTCTCCGGTTAAACTGGGATCAGCCAGACCTGGTAGTACAGGTCTAGGTCTTGCTCTGTACTTCACAACATACATGTCACCCCCCTCGGCGCCAGCCAAGCAAGGACTGCCCCAGGCCACCACTGAGGGTGGCACAGGGACCTCCCACACATCTTCTCTGACAGAGGCACTGAGGCACCCAAGTTAAGTGGGCAGAAAAGAGAAACCATTCAGTTAGGATTTATCCCATTCACTGAGTTGTCTGAAAGCTGCAGCTTGGGTAGGCATTAAAGCAGCTACGGTGTCGGCGGCTCAGCAGATGTTCGCTATTTGGTGGCATCCAGCTACGTCCTAAAGCCTTTGCAGCCTCCAGCCTGAGTAAAGTCCTCCCTCTCCACTTAACTGCGCAGTTTTCACGGGAAAACAGCTCTCCCAGATATTCTTGCAGCACGCCAAACAATCTTGCTGTCGGGCCTCAAATTTCAGTGTGATTGGTAATCAGTGCATCAGCCATCAGAAGTGGGTTATTAAAATATCTGTCATGATGAACAATGTAAAATAAATGCAGATAAATTGTATTACTCTGGGTCATTTAGCTTTAAGTGCAGCAGCCTCTGTGTTTTTTGTCACTTAAGTGATATGCAGCATGAAACAGCACAAATAAATACAGATGTAGAGAACATTAGATACACTTTGTAAGAGCAAATTATGCACGTTCACATTTCATTCTAGTTAGATCAAAATTAGATGGTTTTCCTCCATTATCTCAGTGGATACACTAAAAGCCAGTGATTTATGAAAGAAACCGGTGTGAATGCCATTATAATTGATTAACCTAAGAGACTGGTGACCTACTTATAGGTATACAAATATGATTATAATTGTGCACTAAGTAATTGAATGTTCTGCAGGACTTCTTTATAATGTGACTGTAATGCATAAAAACAAGAGGGAGACAAAAGGTTTCAACCCCGTGCAATGTGCTGAGCTCCTAGGAGAGGTGCTGAGTGCTTCCTGCTCCTGTCGAGGTGAATAGGTGTTGAGACCTTGCAGAATCAACCCCCTCCTGAACAGCAGCGTTTCCCATAAATAGGCTATTGCTTGGACAAAAGGCTCCAGCTCGCTTTGTGGCTGGGATAACTTTCAACATACTGAGCAGATCACATCGTCTGGGAGATGCCGCACACAGCCCCCCTCCTAATTCATCGCTACTGGAGCACCTTCTCAAGGACTTCCTTTGCGTCAAGAAAGGGGGAGAGGCAGATCCAGACCAGAAACCGTGCAGCTATAAAATGAAGCTATGAGTCCATATTTCTAAACCACCCCTTTGCAGTGGGACTCAGCACCGCTGCAGTGGGTTTGGGAATCTGCCATGCCTCGGGTCTCTACCAGCTGTGACCGAGAGCCCACCACTGCCGCTGCGTCTGCTAATGGGTACAAGTGTCCGCGTTGCCTGTGTTACAGCCACAGGCAGGACACAGCAAAGAGCAAGAGCATCTCACTGCCTCCAGTGGTTTGCAGTCCACATACAGAACAGGGGGCAACATGGAGATAGTCCCCACGTGCTGGCAGTTCATGGGTTGAAGCCCAAAGACCTTACCCAGAACATGCAAATGGCTCTAACCCTGCAATCCCAGGGAATGCTCCTTGCTAATTGTCTCCCAACATCTCAGCAGTGTGCATCCTGCTGGACCACGTACCAGCATCACACAGCCCACAGCTACCTAGAGGCTCTCACAGCATTATTACGTGTCACAGATTGTCCTGTATCTTTTGCTGCCAGTCACTTCCTCCGACTTAATTTGTCTGAACTCCTCTGCATGGACGCGGGCGGCAGAGCTAACCTCTGACAATGACACCCACTGGCTCTCTGCAGAACAAAATTCTAGATTCCTAATTTGAATGACTAAATATAGTGAAGTCCAGTGATGAATTATTTAAAATCCATACAAATTCTGATGCTACACACAGAGTCAGAGACTTGAATGCACGTCTGCAATCATAAGTCCCTCTGCCTATAGCTCCCCCATGGAAAAGCATCCATTTAAACCCCCTGGGCTGAATGATCTGTTACAATTCCCTGGATTGGAAACCCTGGACATGATGTGGGAGCCAGGACTTGCTAGGAATGGATTGAGTTAAGTAGCACTGTGTCTGAGGAGAGCCATAACAGCGTAATGAAACAAATAGAATAAAAGCAGTCTAAAGTGACTCCAGTGGATTGATGTGTGCTTGCTGCTGACTGTGGAACAGTCAGGATTGTACCCATGTGTGCAGGATGATGCATTTATCATGCATTGCTTACACTGGAGGAGATAGATGGGGAAGAGGGTGCTGGTAGGGTCGTCGCAGGCCTGCAAGAGCTTTCTGGTATGATGTGTGCTCAGGGCAGAAAGGTGGAAACCATTGCCAGCAGCCCCTTGCTGCCACAGCCCACCTGGCTCAGTGTCAGCCCTGCTTGTGGAGAGCCAAAGCCACCAGCCCCAAAATCCTCATGTGGGGTGGGGTCAGGTCCTGCCCCCACAGCTCCTGCAGAAGCTGCAGTCAGGGATGCACTGTAGCACCGGGAACGCTTGGCTCCCCAAGGATAACCCTACACCCAGCTCCTGCATCGGCTGAAGGTGTCCCACTGCTGGTGAGGGGCCCTGGGAGGGCTCGCGGGACTCCCAGCCCCCTGCCCCAGCCTCTTGTCAAGCACCTGCTGGCAATGGCCCCATTTTGCCCTGTAGGAGAGCGGCACCTCCACTCAGCTGCAAAGTCAGACGTTTACAGCACATCCCGGAGAAGAGTTTGCATCCCACCTCCCGAGGCATTACCTCTACCCTGGGCACGCAAGTGACTGGATGAAGATGGCTGTGTTTGACTTCTGCATCCATCCTTTCCGATGCTGACAGCCACCGAGGGATGACTGACAGGTTCTGCTTTTTCAGCATGTTTTGCATTCTTTTCCATATTCAGTTGTCTGGAAGAGGAATACATTGGCCCTAGCAATTCTGCATTTGAGAGAGGTGCTGGCTTCTTCAGAGTAAATAGTTCAGGGTATTTTTACAGTTGGCATAAAAATACTGACACTGCCTGTATGGATAGCTCTGTTATTGTGCCTGGGGCCAATAAAGAATGTGTAAGGAAAAAAGAGAAAGCCACAAGTTAAACCCATACTTTACAGCAATCAGAGTCTTCCTTTTAATTTTTAAACTTTTCAAATTCTAGCTTCCACCACAATGAATCAGTAAAGGATAAACAGAGCTGCCAAGTTGCACTATTTTGAAGCAGAGAGATGACTCCCAGCTTGGCCAACTATTCTGACTGCCAAACGTAATATACACTAAAATGACAAAGGATATCAATGCAAAAGACCACGTACTATCTTCAGTCCATATACAGCCCTATATCTATCTCTACCACAGGAAACTGGAGCTCTGCCCAGCAGTTGTATCGAGTCCTGAGCATTGCCTATCTACCAAAAACTAGAGAGAACTGCTGGGGACAGATAGCAGCTATTAGCTGAGCTACTGAAGTGATACCTGCAGCTTTGCTTAAATGAGAGGAGCATGAATAAACCCAGCGTGGCTTTCTCCGTAGCCAAACTCCCCATTGCTGCTGCAGAAGCATTTCTGTTGTGGTTTTGCCCAACTCACTATTACTCAAAGCAGGAACAAGCCCGACCCACATGAGCCCCGTAGGAACTGCATTGCTCCAGCACCATGACACATCTCCTACTGTATAGCTTTTCCTCACCCCTACCAGCAGCAGCTGGATGAAACCCCTAGCTTCTCTTTGCCTCCTTCGTTTCAGACCTCTCCTCCTTTCAGTTGCAGCTCTACAAATCCAAGTGCAGGGACAAGCCTGCTAATATGAACTGTGGGGCCAAACGAATCCCTAGGGTAGCACCTGTGCCCCCTCATTCCCTTCACGTACATCAGCTGCTCTTCCTTCCTAAGCATTGCTTGGAGTGAAGACAGTCCTGCAGTGAAATAATCCCAGCTTCAAGCCTATTGCAGGAATTAAAAATGACTTGCTTCTGGTTGGATGCAAGGCTTACTAATTACCCACCAGCATTCGGGTGGCAAGTTTGCCACATGAATAATTGTGTGTCCGCAAAAGTGTTCCACTGGTAGGGTTATTAGCAGGAAAACAGGAATTCAGTTGGAAAGCATTAATAAACCTTGAAGACAACAGCTATTATGGTGATTGATCCACTATCCAAGTGTACACAACTCATGCAGGATGGCGGAGCAGAGGTTATTGCACGGGGAGGGTATCCTGAGAGGTGTGAAGGAAGGCAGGGTTGCTGTGGAGGTCAGGGATAAAAATTGGTACTGTCAGGTTCAAAAGCATTTAAAAAACCCACTCATCTTTTCCAAAGCTGACTCAAAATTAGATCATTTTAGTAGTCTGTAGCATTTGCTACTTAGGCTGTTGCTTGCTTTTCTTTTATTAATTATGGGCAATGGAAGCAGAAGAGGTATGTGTGTGTCACAGGGCAATTTCTGTGTTTGGTCCCCAGGACCAGCAGATGCTGCAATGCGGAGACTGCAGACGCTCCGAGGAGCAGACACAAATGTGCCCAGTGCACCCGTGGCTCCTCCTGAGGGGAGTGATAAAATCACCAGATCACGTCAAGGGCTGAAAGAAGGATTAAGGAAAGAACCGAGTTGCCCAGGAATTTCTGGCCCAGCGTACTGGGGCTGCCGCAGTGCTCTCTTGCCCATGAGTAGCTGCGCATTGTGAGCATCTCTCCTTTCTGCTTGTGTGCACCAGGGGTTTGTCCTTTGGCACTCACTGGAGTAAGCTTTCAGTCTGTCTGGATAATGACACTGGTAAGAAAAGGAGAAGGTGAACCTAAGCTGGCTTGTCTGGCATGCTAGGAACACGCACGCCTGGAGCTCCGCAGCATCGTTCTTTTCCACAGCTCCTTTTGCCTCCCTGGAAACATCCCTTTCTGCAGGGATATCACATCCCATCCCAGCAGTACTGCCTTCGCAAGAGCTGAGTGGAAAACCTATGGCCATAGGGGAGACAGAGCACTGGGAATTCAGGTGGTTCCTCCACCCAGGATCACCACTGGGGCTGGGTTGAGTCTGTGATCCACCCCAAATTGTTCACATCACGGCGTTACAGTTCACGCCAGGCTGCACTATAGGGCGTTGAGCTCATTGCAGTATTTTTCCTTCCGAAAGGAAACAAAAACAAACTTGCCAGTTTATTATTTCAGCTAATTATATGAACCAACAGTATTTCATCCAAACTATTTTAGGAAAATAATTGGAGAACGTTTGCAAAACCCAAGCAACCGTTTTTCTCCTGCCAGGGTGGCAGATACAAACATAAAGAGTAACATGTCCATACATCTCCAATCTCAACTTCTTACGAAACAAAATAAAAGCAATCTGGTTGTGAACTGATCCAAAGCAAATACAATATTTCAGAACACTCCACATTTAGTTGGTGGGGCTGATTTATATGATGCAATCTAAAGACCAGTGTGCAAATATGGATGGGAAGACTATTTCCCCTTCACACTTTCTTACCTCGCAGACATTGTTTTTGTTCTGCATGCAAGTGAGGAGCCCTTGGCCTGCGCACCAGCCGCCTTTGAAGGATGAGCACTTGACAGGTTTCTATGGCATTTCTGAAAAGGGTTGTTCTACAAGCCAGAGGTTTCCTTTGTCATATATAACACTTGGCCATTTATTGTGCGATCCGTGAGATCATCGTGTAGTAGTCTTCAGAATAAATATTCCCAAAGCATCCCCTGCCCAACTTCGATTTGCAGGCACTATCTATCTCTCTTCCCAATGTACAGATGGAACGAGAGGGAGGGAGAGGGTGGCATCTTTCCCAGGGCAGCTTCACGCGCAGGCTGAATCTCAGCGCCGGCAGCCAGCGTGCCACTGCCGAGCCCAGGGCAGCAGGATGGGAGCACCCTATGCGGTACCCTCTCCTTCATCACACACCGTCTTAGAGGCAAAGAGCTCATTGTGTCTGAGGTTTCCACCACCCCTTTTCCGAGACAGTGTTGCTCCAGCCATTGTCTCTGTTCTGTTTTTAGATTTCATGGTTAGTTTCCAAGATTTAGTGGCTTTTCAGCAGGCAGAAGAACACCTCGGGTTCGTGGCACTGCAGTCCTACTTAGAGATAATTGCTGAAGTAAATCAGAAACAAGGGAGGACCTAATAAAAACTGGAAATCATATGCTTTAAAAGTGAAATTAAAAAAAAAAAAAAAAGGAGAAAAAAGGAATACCAAAGGATAATTGTCATTTTCAGTAAGGAGGCCACTGAAGGATTTCCAAAAACAGTTCAGTCCCAATTCTCAGTTTGTCCTGCTAAACCTTGATCCATCATTTTGCGACGAGCCTAAGCATCCGTTCCTCAGGGACCCATGGGCTTTCTGAATGAAACCCTCCAGCCCTCCATCACGGGCTGCAGTCAGGAGGGTTGCCAAGCGTCTGCTCTGGAGGGTTGCTGCTGCTGCCTTGGACAGAAATACTCCTGAGTCCTTCCCCAGCTTAACCCCATCCCACCCCCTGTTCCTTGGGAGAACCAAAGCTGTGTGTTGCTTGAAGGCTACACATGGCCAAATCGATGCTTTACATCCAGGCGCTCTCAACGTTTGGGCTGCAGCAGCCCCGTAGCATCACAGGCAAGTGCAAGATACCACCAGGCTGGGGTTGCTCTAACTTACACCTCCCAGGAACGAGGGAGGTCAGCAGCAAGAATAAATACATAAATGTAACGCTTTCTTTCCTGCTTTCACCTTGTTCCCAGCAGTTGCATCTGTGTGTTTTGCACACCAGTGGCGTGAGGAGTGCTCTCGGGGAAGGGCTGCATCCCGGGACCTGGAGGGCCCCGATACCTGGGTTTCATGAGCAAGGCAAAACAGTCACTCTGTGAATTAATGGAAAATCTTATGGCAATGCCAATAAACAGAGACACTAATTAATACCCGCTTCAGTTCAATTCATTTAGGACTCAAATTGCTAACCAACGCTCTTCTTCCCCCACATCCGGATATTGCAAACCTTCAAGCAAGGCTGGATGTTTCCCTCGGCTCCGCAAGGGATCTGGCTGCTCCGTGGGCAATGAGCTGTAATGTAAGCTGATTTACTGCACAGCCCTGCTGGTGGGTGGGCCAGGATTCCCACGACGTTCAAGGCCTTTTCTGCAATGAAATATGCTTGACATGGAGGTCAAGTAAACTGCACTGTGTTGCATTCATAAGCATTTTTCAATTAACACTGAAGACTGTCTCCAATCTCAGAGTTCAAATATTCAAAGTCTGGGGGTTGTTTGAGGTTGGGCCTAGCCCTCCATTTATTTTCTAAACACTGACTTTTCTGCCATCTTTATTTACAATAATTAATACACCCTTAACGTAGGCTCTCTCTGGACTTGTTCTGGGATGTGCCGTACTCCTTGTTCTTGTGCTGAACAGCATTGCCCCACCAGAACACAGCCATGACTTGATGACTTGAATTTGCAAAGGCAATTTTTTTCTTATGGAATTCACATTATCAGTGGAAAAAAAAAGCCCCTTTTTTGTCATGGCAAAGTGGCCTGTTCTGCTCCAGATGAAAATGTGAATGTTCCCGTAATTACACACTGACCTGTGTTGAACAAGCTGGCTCAAATGCTATTTTAGCTCTGCGTGGCCAGACTTTATCAGATTTATTCTATCTAGAGGAAGTCGCATCACAAATAAATAACTTCAGTGGTACATCGGAGTGTTTGAAAAGCAAATTATTTGGCAAGTATTCCCCCTTTCTTCTCCTCCTTATTCACCGGGTTTATAGGGCCATTAACGAACGCACCCTGGGCTAAAAGTGTGGCCTTAGAAATGATGAGACAACCTCACCACTCTTCCACTTCATGAAGTTTTATTTTGAGTCCCGTTCTCCTCTTGCCCTCTAGAGACTTCATGCACTGCGACATTTTCTGAGTCGCTGCTGCCAGCCCGGGAGGGTGGCCAGGAGATGAGCTCCTTGCGAGGTGGGGGGACTTTACTGGGTGCCCTCCTTGAAGGACAACAGCTCCTTGCTGTAACTGCAGTTCTGCAAGTCTCCTTGTGCATTGCTGACACCTCACCTCCTTGCACACACCCTCCTGCCTACCCATCCTTGCCTCCAAAGCTCTCCCGTGGCGCGTCCGGATGGCACTGGATCTAGTCACGCGTAGGAAGGACGATGATGCCCTCTTGGATGGGTCAGCACAGGCACGGGCTCTCCCCGCAAGGTTGCTTCTTTCATTGCCATGGTCCCTTCTTGCTGCAAGTATGACAAATGCCAGAGCTCTTCAGCCATCTTCCTCTAGGAGAATTAAAGTTTTAATGATTAACCTTTATAAATTACAACAGCAATGCTCTAAATAATAAATAGTTTCTGGCCAGGTCTAGCCCTCTGAGCTATTATTCTCCAGCATGATATGCTGAGCCCCCATCTGCATTTATTTTCCATACGGTATTCAAGTCCTCTTATGTCATTGAGATAAGCAGTCAGGAGATATGTGTTTTCCAAAATGATGTCCTCATTCATCATTTCTTCCTCGCTGCTCAGCCTGATTACATTTAATTCAAGAAGAAAGAAGCCTTGCCTGGGCCCACTGAGCATATAAGGTTAAAAAAGCAATGCAAATGAAGCAACGGCTTCCTGAAGAAATGGCTACAGAACACAAAATAACAGCATCCCTTATCAGCACTGGGGCCGTGTACTCTCCTCCTCATTTCCAGAGAAAACTCAGAGCACAAATGCCCCATTCATCAAGATCAGCAGGTACAACTCTGCTTTAAACACATATGCACAACACAACCACCCTCTCCATTAATAGGGAATGAGCTTTGAGCATTAATTTCATCTGTTATTAATGCAAGGCTTAATTACGAATAGAGATAGGGGAGTGAAAGCTTACTGCAGCCTGAGCCCTTTCCAGTGACGCTTGGCTTAGAGGGAAATATCTTTTGTTCTACAAGTTCTTCTCTGTCGCAGTATTTGGCTGCTCCGGGATGCAGCAGGGAGAAATAATGCCAAAATGTGTCTATGCACAACGTGAGCAGCGGCTTTCCAAGCCCGACGAGGGATTCCTTATGACTTTGTACCCTCTCTGTGGCTGCCCTGGATGCAGCCTCCAGGTGTGTGGAGCCTCCTCACCTTGCAGCGGGGAGAGGCAGCCCTGAATGAATTGCTTGCTCATCTTCTGCAGGGATGCAGCCACCGTGAGTTGCTCTTTGCCAGCCTACGCAGACTGGTGCAGCCTGCGCCAGCCCTGAGCCAAGGAGCCCTGCTCTGCCCTGGGTCCGCTGTGCCAATCCTGCACCCTCCTGGGTGCCGGCATGGCCGCCGCTTGTCCCTGCATTGCTCAATGGTGAAGATAATGCTGTTGGAAAGACATGTGCGGTGCAGGCGGCAGCTCAGCTCGGTGTGGGAGTCCACATGTGATGCCAATGGGAATGGGCATTGGGGATCCTGGCTGGTGCATGGCTCTGCGGAGCGGCAGTGACAATCCCCCCAAGTTCGCTCCCCTAGACAAGCTGAGCTGGCTGCTCCAGAGCCGGGCTGGCACCTGCGTGTTTGCAGAAGGAATTTCCCACTAGGAAAGGCAGTTTGCATATTTGCTCTAATCAGACTTCAAAGAAATGCCAAAGGAGCCAGGGAAATGAAACACATACTGAGCCAGCCGAACAGGCAAATAAACACAGGCAAAAAAGCCAGAATCTCTGACCAAATGAACTCAGACCAAAACTCTGGATTTAAAATAAAAATTGGAAGGGTCTTAAAGAGCTGGGTGGCTTCCTGGCATGACCAGCGGGCAGCAGATCCGCGGCTCCAAGCTTTGCCCCGCAGCCACAGCACCAGTGCGGGGCAGCAGGGCTGCCTGTCCTGCCCTCCCAGGGCAGAAGGGCTGCAGAGGCACTGGGGTCCCAGCTCCTGCTGCCTCTCTGGGGTTTATCGTTTCCTTTTGCAGAGAAGTTGATGTTTTCTGTAGGAAAATCTTTAATAATTTTTGATAGCTATTCTGAAAAAAAACCTCCTCCCACGTATGTTTTGATCAACACTGATTTGGAGAGTCCAGTGTAACTCAACTTGCATTAAATGCGAACGATCAGAGGAATTTCTTAGCACTGGGACTGTTTTGCCACGTGCATCTGAAAATACCTGGCTGAGATGTCCTGGGTTTCCTAGAGCTCCCCCCCAAGACTATGACACAGCCAACAAACAGGGTGTCAGCTGCGTTACCCAGTTTCGTGACATTTTGCTCACAGTGCCCCATGAATGCTTTTGAAACACATCCTCAAAGGGATGGAGACGCCTAATTCCCATTGAGGCAGCTCAAGAATAATCCAGCCCAATATTTGTTTCCTCTCAGCATGGTTCAAACTCAAGCTAAGCTATTTTTAGGCTTAGGGTTTCACTCAACAGCTATGGCACTCACTGGAAGTCTTTCCCTTGGCTTCAGTGGATGCTGAATCCAGACCCAAAACTTGCATTTAAAAGTGCATCCCACTGTCCGCCTAGGACCTAATGCAACTGGCTCTCCAAAAGGTTACTGTGAGCAGACAGACACCTCCTAGATACAGGTGCAAGAGGCAAACATGCAAAAGGTTACTAAAGATTCATTCTCCTCCACCTGGAGCAGATGGGCATGTTATTTGGGTTGATGGCATGGCTGTAAAAACTCAGAACATAACAAAAATAGACGTGCAATAGCAGGAAGGCACCTGCTTCAACCCCATACAAGTGGTCATGGGCTGAATGGAAAACTAAGATTGTGTATCGGAAGATTTTTATAGCAGAGCCATGTCCAGGAGCAAGAAAACACAGTGAGATACCAGCAAATCGCCCAAGGGGTCTTTTTGCAGCAAGCAGCAGAGTTATTGAGGATGCACAGACTGGGGGCTTCTGGCATGGAGACACAAGACTCTTTCCAGAGACCCAGAAAAGCAAACAGCGTTGGGAGAGTAGCAGCCCATGACCCGTCTCTCCCAGAGCCTGCCTAGGCCAAGCAAGCCCACGTTCAACCTGCCCTCGCAGAGGAACCCCCAATACACGGATGGGGGAGCGGGGCGGCCGACGCTGCTGCCCTGTTCCACAGGCTGGGACAGCAGGGGAGGGAAGCTGTGTCATCCCTTTGAAGCCACAAAAGCAGGCGAAATGTAATTATGATCACCCAAACTGGAGTTCTGCCAGGACATCAGGGCTAATGGTCCTGCTCTCGCAAGACGTGCCATGGGATTTTTCTAATGATCACAAGCGGTCAGGACCTCAGTTTCACATCTCATTTGGAAGATAATGAAGAAGTCTCCCATTTATTTTTGGTCTGAAGGGAGGTAAGGACAAATTGACTATGTCAAAGGGCACGAGGACTTAGAAATGTAGATTCTTTTGCTCAAGATGTGACTGGGAGCTCTGACAGCCAGGAGGGATGGCGGAGGGAAAACAAGAAGCAAGGAGGAAGCGCGTGTGGTTTCATACAACTCCTGTTAGTGCTTCAGCTTTTTCTGAATCTGCTGTGACTCCAATGACATTGCTGAAAGGAAGGTGAATTTTTTTTCATATGAGTTATTCCTGCTGTAAAATATATTTGGAGGGAATGAGTTTATAAAGCTATCTCTGAGATAATTGGCAAGGATACTCCACTCTCCCATGAAGGTTATGAGTGGGTTACAAGAGGGTCTTCACTTTAAACTCAGAGCAATGAGAAATTAATAGATCTTGCAGTGTCAGTCCCAAGGCAGAGGATCATGACAAACTGGAAACAGGCAGAGAGGCTCTCTTTAAGTTACGGAGCGGGGGGAAGAGAGACGTATCAGACCCCCGGGAGTTACACAGATTCAAACTGACACCACAAGCGTGGTGATTGCCAATAAAAGGTCAGTGCAATTGGAGGGGACAGATATTGCCTTATCCTCCGAGCAGAAGCAAGCGCGGCATCTCCAGAGACCCTGCCTGTTGCTTGCCTGCAATAGGGAGCTCTGCCCTGGGAAGCTGCACCATAGTCAGCGTGGGCAAGTGCTGCCTTTTAGAGAGAAAGCTGCTGTGCCTATAGAGAACTATTTCCCTCTTTCCAGCTATGATTATTGCCATACTAAGCCCTTTGCAAGGCCTGCATCGCCCCTTTTTTTCTGCCAGGAGCATAAGAAAAAGCGCTCACACTCTAGAAAACTGTAGAGAAGGGTTTGGACAAGAGGAGGAATTGGCAAGGGCTGTTCTGGAAGGTCATTAAGTGGGTATTGGCTGTTGTATAGATGGAGCTGCCGGAGTGGAGAAAGAACTGGCTGTGATATTGATGAGAACGAGTAGTTAAATGAAAGCAGTTTGGGTTGCAAAATATAGACTGCCATTGAGATCAATACTGGAATCAGTTTAATTAATTTGTGTGATCAATAACCTGGAAGGATGAAGGCACAGACCAGCAATGCAATTTGTTCACGGTACAAAACAATCACGGAGGAGCTGTCAACACGCAGGACGATGCTCTCCGGCTCGGGCTGGGAGAAGCGAGGTGCATGCAAAAAGCACAAGAAATGATGGTAGGGACAGCCACCAAAGATGGGATCCATCTCAGTGATCTCACAACAAAACAGAGACTAATAATGAGCAAAGCTGAGCCCTCAAGTGCAGCACTTGGCTGTGGGGAGCACGAGAGGCCCGTCGCAAGGGTGTGCCAAAGGGACCTCGGCCAGAGGTGGGGAAGGGATGCTGGTGTCAGTAGCGAAATGGGCAAATCCCGCGGCGCTGTGGGCTTTGAGTTCTTCGTATGGGGTAGAGCATGAGCAACACATTGAAGGTGAGGAGAGCTCACAAATTTAGACGTGTTCCCATGGAGCAGAGACCAAGCAGAGAGGATTGGCTGTCCCAGGGTCCAGCATGGCAGCTGGGAGACTGCCCCGCGAGGACATGGGTCTCTGAGAGATGGGTTGGACAAGGCACGGCACTGACAGAGGAGGAGGTGGGAGAACTGGGCTTCGTGCTCCTCCTTTGAGTCCGAGAACATCCTGCATTTTAGCCTTCAGGTGAGCAGGGACACGATTTAAGCTGAAAGCACTGGCGGCAGGGTTGTCTGTGACTACAGCACGCTGTTCAGGAGCTGTAGGAGAGCCCTTCAGAGAAGGGCCGATGCTGGTTAGATTAATTTCTCAAAAGACTTTGGGTAAAACTCTGATAAAACAAATTCTCTCCTTTTTTTTTGTTCCTCCTTACCCCCCGGAGGGGAAGCGTGGCTTCTGCTGACTCCGGAGAAGCCATATGCACATCTCTCCTGCCAGCACTTGTGCACGAGTCCCGCAGAGCCGGAGCCCATGCCGGAGCCGCGATGTGCCAGCCGAGCCGTGCAGCAAGGGCAAAGGGGCTCTTGCAAACACCCACCCATTGCCGGGGCTGGCAGCAAGGGGGAACGCGCCTCAGCCGCGAGCAGGGGACATCGTGTGGCTCCTATTTCTGGAGCAAAGGAAAGGGAGAGAGCGTACAGGAAGGTAAAGATATAAACGTTGGTCCCTGGGGAGAGAGGCTGAGAATTCCCTCGTGTCTGCTGATCTGCAAACCTTGTCAGAGGCTTTTGATTCTCCCAGAGCAGAGAAAGGAAGAGACAGATGCTGAGATAATTACTACCCTGGCAAAGAACTTATTCTTGTATCCAGAAGGAGAGTTACGGCCTCACAGCTGTCTTCAGGATACAGTGAGAGCATTTTTTCCATGGTACATTGCAATGGCAATTAATTTTCTTGATAAGCTTAAACTAACCTTTATTTTAAAAAGGAAGATAACTTGTTGTACGAAGCATCTTCTAACCTGGCATTTACCAAGGACAATGGGATAATCATTTGAAAAGCAATTAAAGGTACCTTTTTTTTTAATCTTCCCAGTGCCTTTTTAAGGTGCTGCAGAGCCTACGGCCCCTCTTGCTCAGGATGACTCAGTGTTTCTTCTTCCACAGCATATTTCCAAATGCTCAGGGCCTCTCAGAGCCCAGCCTTTGGGGCCAAATCTTGGCACAGGCTCTCTAAAATAGGAAACTATTTCTCCTGGAGGTTTGATCAGAGAGTTGAATCATTTTCCTGCATAGCAGGCATGTGAAACAGGTCAAGTTCTTCTCTTCTAAACAAAATTATCTGGGAAGCCTTTTTGAAGAGTTCCAGCCTTTCAGCAGAAGATGATGAAATGTTAAATTCTGAGAGCTGTTCCCTTGACCCCAGTGCTCTTTTCCAGTTTTTATAGAAGACCTTTTCCCTAAATTAACTTTGCTAAAGTGCTTTGAAGAGGAAGAATGCCATATAAATGCTCAACAGCATTCTATTATACTAAATAATCCCTTTATCTTAATGGAAACAATATTTGGACCATTTTAAATAATGCATTCTAGCTTTTTAATCAGCAAAACCTTTATAATAATACACATGTAATTACTGCCAAGAACACGACAATATCTCATTCCAAATTACAATAGAGGAGGCAGCAATGAGCCGAAAGGTACAGTTCATGGAAAATCTATCAGCTTGGTCTTGCTGGTGCTTTTCTTATGAAGCATTTAGTCAGGATTTAGCCTGTAAGTGTGACTAGCTGCAAAATAAAAGAAGGTATCCTGGCAAGGGCACCGAGGCGGGAGCTGTGCACATAGCAATTAAGCTGCTGCAGGGTAGCTCTCCCCAGACCCACCCATTGGAAAGGACCTTAGCCAGGGCCTTCACTCTTTTTCTTTATTCCGACTAGTGACAATGAGCTCGTGCCAGAAGGGAACCTGATACAGGCGACGCAGAGCAAGGCTGCCTGACCTGTGGGCGCTTGTCTAGCTTGCAGCTGGGCACCGAGGGCCCCGAGATGAAAAACCCTCTGCCCTTGCACACTTGCATTGCACTGCCAGAAGATGTGCTGGGAAGCACCATCCAGTGATCCCGAGGTGGCCTCGGTCAGAGCCACTCTGGCCTCCGCGAGCACACGGCGGTGCGATGTGTGCCAACGTGGCGATGCTGTTCCCAGGGGTGACACGATCTGGGTTTTCATCCAGGGCTGAACCCGAGATAGCTGGAGCAGGGGAGATCCCAGCTTTTCCCTGCCATTGCCTGAGCTGGCTTGGGTGCAGAGGTGAGTATCCCAGCCCTGGGAGCTCCGGGTGATGGGGAATGGCTCTCCTGCCGTCACTCCAGAGATGTACCTGGCCTGGGCACCATAGCTACTATGCGTTGTGAAGCTCCCTGCCACACTCAACTCACTCCACCTGCCTTGCCCAGCAGCATCATTGAAATCAAAACAACATGCAAACAAAATACTGCTATAAGGGCGGACATACATTTTACCTCCAGTGCAAACGAGCACCGGGTGTGCTAGCAAGGAGAGAGCCGGCCCCGCCGCAGTAGGGCTTGAGCGCAGCAGCATACCAAAGGAAGACACCAAGGCAAATTCAATCAAATACTTCAGGAAACTTATTTGCTGCATTTTGCAGCCCCAGGTGCACTTGGTCCAAATTCTGCTGTCACTAAAAGGATTTTCCTAAACAATTTGCTGTAGCTAAAAGCAGACAGGTGAAGTTTTTCAGAGCCACAACCTCAGCTGGTACAAGTCAGCCTCCATCCAGGGAGCGGGAGGCAGAAGGGAAGGGAGTCAGACAGGTTGCCCCAGCAGCAACCGCTCGCCCCGAAAGCATTGTTTATTTTAAAGTTTTCCTACCTTCATGTCTTTGATGTGTAGCACACGCAGCAACATGATAAAATACCTCCAGTCCCACCTAATTGTTTTGTGGGATGACTTGTCAAAGCATAATTAGATCATTCCATGCATTGTTGTTACAGGGAAGCTTTGTGATCCTTGAATGTCAAGCTGTCACGGAGATAACCTAACCTTTGAAGTAACGGTATGTTAAACCAGGGGTTATTTATTATTGGCAATGCTCTTTACATGGCGTTAGTGCAGAAGCACACCAAGGGAATAGCAAACCAAAAATCCAAGACACAATAATGACAATATGCAGCAATAATTACAAACATGCAGCAAAATGGGATCGGGTAACGTAGTCTCTGTAGGAGTCAGCAGCACTGCAGAGAGCTTCAGAAGCCCTCGTGGAGCACTGTACCTCACCCTGACCTGTCTACTTTAATATTTGATCTCCTGTACTGGTTTTAGCTGCTCCAGCACGATATCTTGGGGCTTCAGATCTCTAAAAACTATACTGCTGGATTTTAGATGAATATAGAAAGTCTGGATAAGACGGCTCACCACAGGGAATTAGGGTACTATATTACTTTCGGCAGAGAGACCTGTGGGAAAAGAAATTGTTTTATGTAAATAACTCCTGCAAAAGTGTAAGGAGGTGCTGGGATGAATTGATAAGAGAAAACAAATTGCGTGCAAACAGATGTTTTAACGGACAAAGCCACCCAGGAGTCGAATCAGCCAATGAAGCAACCAGGGAGGTACCAAACATACCGTGAGACGCAAAGCGGGGCAGGCTGACGCACACTTCCAGCGGCGCGCACCGAGGACCGATCCCAGCCACACCACCCCAATTCCCGGGTAACCTGCCCGTGCCCCTCCGCCTGCCTCTGCGGCACGGCTCCACCCTGCACAGCAAGCGTTGCGTCCCAGCTGCGTCCGCGGGGTTGGCTGGCAGCCTGGAGACCAGGTATCCTGCACCCCACCTTTGCCACAGACATGAGGAGGAGTCCTGGGAGGGGAACATACGTCTCTTTGAGGAAAATAATTTGGTTATTAAGATCTCCAGTGGTGGAGAACCTGCGGCCATTGCAACAGGTCTTTGCTGTCAACAATTTGCAACTTATTTTCCGCCTGAATTTATTTGTCTTAGAGATGGAAGAACTCTGCTGCACCACCCAGCTGCCTTCCTCCAGCGCGTGTGCACCCGCTGCAATTCAAACTCCTTAACCTTCAGTTTGATAAACGAAATGAGGCAACTCTCAAACTCCGTGGGGTGGTTTCTCAACACTTCGATCATTCTTGCGTCTCTCCTCCGACATTTTGCAATTTTTTCTCGATACTTTTGGAAATGTGGACACCAGAAATGAGCACAGCGCCCAGCAGCTGTGCACCAGTGCCAAATTCGGAGGTAATACAACCTCCCTACTCCTACTGCCTACTATACTTAGCCATACACCCGGGGAATCTTACTGGTCTTTCAGCTGCAACCACAAGTGGGAAGTCATATGCATTTAGTTTTCCACCATCCCTTTCCTGAGTTTCTCCTTCCTGAGACAGTCTCCTCCTCCTCCACAAGCCTGACCTACATTCGATGTTTCTAAATGCTTGACCTTGTATTTGCATGTCTTGAAATTCCTATTTGTCTGCTTGCCCTTGGCTTAGCTAGCTGCCCAGGTTGTATATCAGTGAGCCTCTCCTTGTTTACTAATTTCCAGTCTTCAGATCACTTGGGAACCTTATCAGTACTTCCAGAATATTTTTTTCCATACTGTAGATAAAAATGTTACAAAAAGCATAGGAAAAAGAGCTGAAGTTTAGGAACAAGAAATAAGATAGCTTTCATTTTGGACGTCGGCTGGCCACTCTTTAAACCATTTAACGTGTGCCCTAATGACTAAATATCATTCTTGATCAATAGTAAAAATTTGCAAAATCATAAATGCTTACAGACATCTACATGTACTAGGTCAATACTATTGCTTTTATTGACCCCAGGTGTAATCTAATGAGAAAACAATATCATGTTAATGTTCTCACAGCCCTGCATTGACTGACATGAATTATCTCAACCTTCCTTCAGCACTTTATTCACCAGAATCTGCCCTTTCATTACGTGACCCGGAGTCACCACCCAGTCCATGTCACTCACCTTCCCTGAGCACTGGGCAGATGAGGGCTTTTCTCCAGGCTCTTCAGATTGTCCCTGATTTCTGAGATTAACCGTTTCTGTCCAGCCTGTTGGATCAGGACACTTTTTGAGCAAATTGGTTAAATGGGGTGCAGGTTACCGTGTTGCAAAATACAGCTCCTTTTGGGGCTTCCTTGGGTGCCCTTAGAGCGGGACATAGCTGCCACACACCCCAGCTTCGTCAGCCCAAAGCGCCATGCTGGAGGCATTGGTGTGGAAACATCTCTACTAAGTTTGGATCTGCACAGTAACACCACAAGCACCTCCGGTGGCCCTTCCTTCACGGCAAAATTAAACACAGCCAGTCATGCAATGCTTTCATGAAACTTGCCTTGGTAGAGACCCTGAACCATCTTACTGCCCGCCTGTTTCTCACAGAACAGCCTTTACCCACTTTCTAGCAAAGAATTCCCTTAACATTTTATCCGTGATGGTTATTTGCCAGAAAATCAGTTCAACATTAATTGGGTGAGTATCAGATATAGGATTGTTATTAGGATTGTCAAAATGATTCTGCTAATTGACAGTGAATTTATAACAAAGTTGTATTTCCTCTTCCACCACGTCATCCACCAGAAGTTACTCAAACAAAGGAGCACAGATTTTTATCAGACCTTCCCAAGCCTTCCCTTTTCATGAAGGTAAGCCTCCTTTTTAATAGGGAAGGTAATTACCTGCCAGCTCAAAGGCTGTGGTGAATTCTCTAACACTTGGAGCTTCTACTTCAGGAGATGCCGAGTAACAGGTATGTCCGTGGTCAAGCACAAGAAATTTGGCTTGATGCCAGGCTCTGTGGTGAGACTCTCCTCTCCCTAGGATTTCTAGGCCAGACCAAACCATCAGAGCAGTCCCATCAAATGCAAAGCCCAAGCATCTCTCAGCCTTACCCACCTATTGAACAGGACTTCCAGACAGTTCACATCAAGTCACGCTGTCTTTGTGGCCCTCATACGTTGCATTCCTTCTAAACTTCTGTTTTCACAGGGTCAGCAGTTTCATCTGCCTCTTTGTGACACTTGTAGTGTACAAGCCCTACAAGATGGTCAACAGCTGGTGTTTCTCTTGCCCTTTGCACATGCAGCAACACGGCTATGACTTTGTGCCACGTTTTTCAGCCAGGAGGTTATTGATATTTATAGCAGTGATATAGCAGATCATTTGGACATGGAAAAGAGACAGGAAATCAATTAGCATCGATACATGTCTCCAGACTGTTAACTTGCTCATACAAATACAAACGACCTTCCCTCTTGACACCCCATGGTGCTCAGAACAGGAGCAGACTCTGACCATCCTCCAAAGGGATTCAGAAAACAGGAGGAAACACAAGTAGGAAATTCTGGAAGAAAACAGCAATTTCTTTGCATGCAATAAGGAGCGTGATGGTCTCGCTAAGCACTAAACAGAATTAACAAAGCACCAGCAGAATAACAACGGAGTAAAACCACTAAAACTGAGCCATAAAAGAGGCATTACCAATTCACGTGGCACGCACAGCTTTTCTCCCACCCTTCTTTTGCTCTGTCAGGAATGCATACAGTGGGCAAGATGCGACACCCTGCCTGGCTCTTCTAAGCCCACTGCAACCAGACGTCCTGTAACCACTGTCCTGCGCTGAGCCTTGTGTTCTCTCCCAGGAAAGGCAAAATTTCCTGTCCCATGGAACCCAGAACCACAAGCCAAAATTCTCGTATGACCAAGGGGAGGGCAGAGAAAGTGGTAGGATCTCCACTACATAGCACTGGGAGATGCTAAAGCTCCCTAGATGCCCCTTGCCATCATGCTGCAAATCATATGTATGACAGAAGTGGTGTCATATCTGCTGCCGTAGCATGGCAGTGCTTGGTGCCCAACAGGCTTTTTGATAGAAAATATTCCAATCTGGGGGAGTAGGAGGGCGAGATATACTGGTCGTCTTCTTGTAGATAAATCTAGGCTTTCTAGAAGCTGTAAAGCTCTGCAGCTAAGCTCAGGGAGTTGCAAAAAGCAAACCACCAAGGAGCTGTGTGATAGGATACCAGTTCCTTTTGAATATCATCTAAGATTGAGAGCATTCCCACTGGAGCTATGCATAGATGAAGGAACAGGTCCGTATGGGAGGAAGAAGCACAGCAGAGCAAGCAAACAACATCCCCGTGCCATGATACCCACAGACATCACTGGGAAGTGCCAGCACCCCATCTCCTGCTGGGCATCCCAGCACCCTGAGCTGCGCTGAAAGGAGGATGGACAGTCCGAGCAGAGCGTGGCCAAGGGCCATCATTTCTATGGGGGGGGGCGGCGAGCGAGTGTTGAGAGTAACCTGCACCCACAACAATTCAGGTGTCAACTTCCAGCCCAGGCTTTTCACCTTAGCAAGTCCCTCCCTGCTCCCCCAAGGCTCTTTCCTTTGTGAGCACAATCCCTCTCCTCAGGTGAGGCACCTCACAGCCCCCGTGGGAAAGCCCATGTTTACACATCCAGACTAAATCCTTCTTTATCTGGGAGCCAAGGCAGAGCTCGGCAGGAGTCTTGGCAAGACGCAGCCGTACGCTGCCCTGCTCTGCGCTGCCGGGCGTCCCCCGGGGGAGAGACGCATCCCGCAGGGGCTGAGTCACGACAGAGGCACCTTCACGTCTGCTGGCTCCCGCCTTGGCTCTTGCTCTCCAAAGCTAAAACAAGCCCTTGCTGAGATCCTAGTCCCGCTCGACCTCCCCTCCCAGATGTAGGTAGTGGCACAGAGCCACGCCGTTTGGACCGGAGCAGAAAGAGAGGAGAGTCCCAGCAGGATTACAGCTGTGCGGCAGCGTGCAGCTGGTGGGTGCACAGGGGCAACGGGCTGCTCTGCACGCACCAAGGAGCTCAAGGAGGGATGGGATGTCCCCTTTGCCTGAGCTTCTTCAGGCCACTGCTCCTGGCATCCCCACCAGGTGCTGGGGCTTGCACCCAACCGCTCCCCTCCCTGCAGGCACTGCACCCACACTTCAGACAGGCTGTCCTCCAAAGCCCTCTAAAAATGCAGTTCACCGTGTCTCAAGCTGGCAGTCCCCAAACAAACAGGCTGTAAAAAAAACCCCAAAAAACCAAAAAAAACCCAAGCTTCTTGCAAACACCTGAAGGATACTGTGGTCCAGGACCAAGATGCTCCTCACAGTTACCTGCCTACACCAAATCCCTTCAGGGCTCTGCAGCCCCGGTTCAAACAGCATCTCATCATCCCCAGCATTTGGTGATTCACCAGCCTGAGTGCACGCTAGGCAATTCTGCATACGTCTGCTGTTCCTGTCAATCTGTCTCCCTGTGTACAGACACAGAGAGAGAGAGAGCAGAGATCTCTGACAGTGGGCAGATTAATAATACATTTATTTTCTCCATGCATCATGAGGAAGAGGAAGAGCTGTAATTCAAGAGCCTCCCTGAGAGTTTTGCAAATTCTTCATGATAGGAGACAAGAGCAGGAAAAGAGCTTTTGTGCTTCAACTCTTTAAAGCTGGTGCCACTTTGTATTTTAATGTAACATTTAAAAGGCGCACAAAGAACTGCGTGTACCATAAATATAAAGTGAAGATATTAAACCAGTCAATACAACCAGGGCATCATTTTTCATAAGCTCTCAGCATCAGGAGATAGCAACAAAACGTGGGTCTCTGTGGCGTTGATGGCACCTCAATATCTTTAAGGCAGAGCTTTTTGAGGACCCATACGGGGTCCGAATTGGAGCTCATCCCCATGGGGAAACCACCACGGCGCTGCAGAGCAGGGCTGGTCTGTCGCACCAGGGAAAGGTCTGGTTCTCCTGCCCTGCCCTTCTCATGGAGAAGCATCTGCTTGGCAAGTGAAACACGTGCTCTGTTTAAGGAGAAATGCTAGGTCTAAATAGCCAAGGCAGAAATCTGATAACACCAGAAATAGCTGGCATTATTTCAAAGCTTGCAGGCAGGAGTGTGGCAGCTCCTGCCTGCCCGTGCAGTGCCCTCTGCTGCCTTTCCCACCGGCGAGGTGCTCCCCGACGCCTCCCAGCTCTCCCTTCCACGGTGGGTTTCCGTTCCCATCTCCTCTTTACCTCTCGTCTTCCGAAAGTTTCCCCAAGGCCTGGATGAAAAGGATGAGGCAGGGAGCGCACACGCTGCATTTCTTGTCCACTTAAACATTAGCGTTCCTGTTCAGGGAAGGAAGTTGTTATTTAAAAAGCCAAAGCTATTTCTCACAGGCTTCCTTTTTTTTATATATCCCACCTCGTTTGCACATTCACCTATTTTCAAACAAAGGGAAGAAGAAGATAAGCTTTTCTGATATTGGCGTTGCTTTACATATCTGACGGGTAGGTACAAAGCAGGGTGATAATGAAGGCATGTTGGCGTGTATTAATCAGAAATGCACACGGAAAGGTACAGGCTGAGACTAGTAATTTATATGTCTCTTTCTTCACAGTTTTTTTGAAATCTCAAGAACAGGAAAATATAGAGAAATCAGAATAAAAATTACCATTAGATGTCTGCATTTCAGAGAGCAGATCTGAGCAGGTCTCCCCAGGCGCGCCAGCCCTGTGAGGTCATGATTTCCTTAGGGCTGCGCAAACTGGAGCAAAACCAGCAAACTAGAGCAAAAACCCAAAATAAGATATGCAGACCAGGATGAGCTGGGAAAAGCTGAGCTTCTGGCTTGGCCAAGAGGCCCTCAAGCTAACCTGGCCAAGAAACTGTCTGTCAAATACAGAGTTTGGCCAAGAGGTTGTGTGTAGAGAGTAGTATGGAGAATGCTCGTGTCTTTCCTAACGGCCAGCTGCTGACTTGAGACCACAGACGCTGTCAGTATAAGTACAAAAATCACTTTTCTTTTTAAAACTACTGATAAAAATGACAGCACAGGCTAATGCTGTTTCACCAACAGGCCCCATAATCCATGCCGATAACCTACCAAAAACAACCCCTGCAGTACATGTGACCTCGTAGGACAGTCCAAGTCCTTATGGTATCACACAGAAACCAGGTGCCATAACGACGGCGAAAGACAATTTTAAAGGAACTGAATTTAGGTAAGAGTGTAAGCCGTCGTTTTCAACCTGCCCGCATTATTGGGAGCTCATGCGATCATGACATAGCATTATGCAGCCTCGTATATGCTTATGTTAGATACTGTTAGGTCATCATTTGAGTCAGTAGGGCTGCCATTCCATCGACGTTTCAATTATAAAACTCCTTTGCAGAGATTAATAACGTAGCTCATGCTTTAAGCCAAAAAGCAATTTTTTCCCCCTTCAAAATTTCATTAAAGTCTGCTGATAGAGCAAAAAGCACAGTCACTTTTTTGTAGTTTCAGATGCTACTTCCATACTCTCTCACTATAGAGAAATTTTGCTCTAGGCAATTAGTTCTTAGCTGGGACTAACATTTCAAAGAAAACACAGATCCTACATAACCCAAATCCCACTGCAAGAAATCTGTACAACACTGATTCTCCCGCTCTAGCAATGCCTATAGTTCATATAGCAGACCTATATGTATTATTCCTCAATGTTGACCATGTCTCATGCTGGATACAGCCAATTCCCACTGAAATAACATATTAAGCCTGAATTCTGCCAGTGCCTACACGTGTGCTTACAGACATGAGCTGCACTGTGGGGCTGGATGGGTCTAAGACGCTACCCCTAAGCACATCGGACTGCTGCATTCCCCACCTGTTTTCCGTCAAAGTAACGGCTACAGACTATGAACAAAACATGGTACTACACCACTTCACATCAGTCCGTTATTCCAACCAAGGGTCGCTGTGATTTCCTGCCCACAGTGTGTTCAAAACAGCGGAAAGGAAACACCATTTGTGAGAAAGACATCTTTCCAGTAAGTCATGGAGCAGCGACTGAAGCCATGTTGGGGACTCACCTCCCAGCCTCTGTCCCCACCACACCTTCTTCCCAAAGCCTTCTCCCTACATGGGCCCTGCTGTCATGGGACCAGCTCCATGCAGGATAACCCTGGTCCAGCAAACGGGCAGCAGCAGGGATGAGGTTAGCAGCCTGGTCTCATCTAACGCGTTCCCAACACTGGTTTAACCCCTACTCTAAAGAGCTTTTGCTGTTGTGAGATGCCCTTTACAAAAGCCGCCAACCTCAGGGAGATGCCACCAGCGTTATTTCCAAACTCTACTGCTCTGCACTAAAGGGCTGCTGTCCCGTAAAGACATACCTGTGCCTCTTCCAAGCCCAATTTATCAGGCAGATTTGGAATATTCTCTCAATTTATATTTTTTCCCCCACATCTCTGTCTTCTCTCCCTCTGAGTGTTTTCCTGGGCTTCAGCGAGCCAAGCAGCAGGATTGCAGAAACAATCATCTTTACCCGAAGAGAAATTGAATCATAACATTATAGGATTTCCATGCATAAGCATTCAGTTCTCAATTTCAGCGTGTTTTGTCTTGCTTTGCCTTAATGGTCAATAGAAAGATTCCCGAAGACCTTGATAGGATAAAAGAAAACTTGTTAACATAATAACAGCATCTCGGGGAATTCATTGCAAAGCCGCCGAGGGCTTTCTGCTCCTTCCAAGCTGCCTCAGCGGCTTAGTCCTGAGTGCTGCTGGCAAAGATCACATCTCGTTCTCCCAACAGACTCCTGGAGGACGGGTCCAGAGCCATCTGTAAATTAGAAATTCACATTATTAGGTGAAAAGATGGCTGCATACACACAAAAATGCACCTGCTTCTGTTATTAACAAAAATCTGCAGAACACAGCATAAAGTCAAAGGCAGAGACAAAATGCCAGACCCTTTATAACATACACCAGGGCTAGGGACATTTCTGTGTCTCACCTATACATTGCAGGCTTTTAGACAACACATCACCCTGGCATATCTTTAATTAGCGCTCCAGAAAAGCAGCAAAAAATTGGATTTTTGCATTTCCCATCTCCAGGGTGAGAGCTGTCAAAAAGTGAAGCATTTTGCTTTAGAAAGATCAGGAGTCAAACTGGTCTTTGTGGGAGGAGCGGAGAGCTGAGGTTTGCGATGTTCCTCAGGTGCCAGGAAGCTCACCCGCTTGCTTTGGAGAAGCTCACCAGAAAGCCGGGCTTCTGGGACAGATGGACGTTACGAGGATGCCACCAGGTCGCGCAGTGCTGTAGGTGTCAGTGCTCCCCAGTGTGCAGGTCCCAACATCTTTCTGGTGAAGATGCAAATCCCAGGATAGGGAATTCAAGCATAGCTTTTATTAGGTACTTTGCATGGACTCCTGGAAATGACCCGTAGGCCTCCAGAGGGTGGCCTGAACCACAGCATAAAAATCTCTGTGCAAGAGAGCCACCATCCGCAGCCCTCGCTTCCGACGTTTGCGTGACCTTTTAAGCAATATGGGTGCAAGCAAAGGATGCTATAGGCCAAGACCATGAACCCCCTTTTTTGTTTGATGGGAAGCCTAAAGCAGAGAGCCAACACGTCTATCGTGGTTTGCAACGGGCCGCGGCACGGCTCAGCCTTGTGCGAGGCTGACGCGGGATGCAGCCAGCTCGGCAGTGCCGCTCGCAGCCGGACTGGCTCCGCTGCCCGCGCAGTGCCATCCAGCCCGGCTTTAGCAAAGGCAAAACCATGTTATTCAATCACAGCTTGAGTGTACTTTCAAAAGTACAGTAGCTAGCTGGTTGGCTAATTAAACTATTAAATTATTCTGGAAAATCAACATTTGCAAGTTTTAAGCGAGACAAAGCCATGAATACTGAGAACTCCTCAACTTAGCATGACTGATTACACAAACAAACCATACGTATTGAAGAAGTGTTACGAAAAAACATCGCTTTCATCAAATTCTAAGCGAACAGTTGTAGAGTGGGGAGGGGGAAATTAATTAATTACACCCTGAAACATTTCACTGATTGAATCCATGACCCCAGCACTTGTAAGGTCGTCAAATGATAGATTAGTGCTGCACAGAGTATCACAAATGGCATTTGCGCTGGGAAGCTCATTATATGAGATGTCAGGTCATGTAAATCATAGGAAACAAATACAAACATCCATCAGAAAAATGCAGATAGTCATTACAGGCAGCAGAGAGGAGTTGAATTATTATGCAAAATTTATTTTGACTATTAAAATACAAAGAGGTGACACAAAATTGTCCTTTAAACAAACATAAACTACAAGCACTCTGACAGGAGGTTTTGTTTATAAATGTTTCATCTCCTCAGCATACCATGGCTGTAAACAGTACCTGAAAAACAAAGGAGGGGAAGAAAAAAGAAACAAACAAAAACCGATCCAATATTTGGGTCTTCAGATCCTTTCTTTTATTCAAGAGAGAACTATTCTTTCTACATCTGAATAATCAATGCAAGATAGGAAGAGATAGAGTGTAATTACTGCATGTGAGTCATTTGTTACAGATCCTGTCTGCTCGGAGAGAACAGAAGCGAGTACTGCTTCTTGACAAGCAATTTTTTTTTTTAGGGAGATGCACTAAACAGTTTGGCAGAAATATGCGGGTGCTCAAGAAGAGAAAACCAAGCAGCAGGAGATACTAAACCAGGAGGGCTATAACCACCCTCCAAAGCCCAGCAGGAACCCACTTACCTGCTCCTAGTACCACCCATGACTCCAGGAGGTGGCCCAGCTTCTGCTGGCGTTCATTTCCTTGCTCATTAACATAAACCCTTGGGTGTCCTTCCTATTTCTTTTTCATTTGCTCGATGAAGCCCAGTTCATACCTGTTAACAGACCAGATAAGAGTATTTTTGGTTGGTCCACCAGGGAAGTTAAGTTCTTTCTTAAGGCCAGATACAGCAGCTAAGCACTTGAACCGTAACTAATATTGATAATTTTGAAGCACCATAAATTACTACCAAAGTATAATTCCTCACATTGAATGCAAATAAAAGTACCTTCTTCACTTTTGAAAAGGTCGGTGACACAACATTTAAAGGGCACCATTTTAGAGCAATATCATAAAGACGACTAGCAGGTCAGAAAGGAGTTTTGGGAGCCTTCCATCTGAATTTCTTGGTTGGTTTTAGACAAGATAAAAGCAGGGCTGGTGGGTCATGTTTTCAGAAGGAACACAGACGTTTGGTGCTGAAACCTCTCAAAGGTATATCTAAATCCCCTAGACCGCTTTGGGAAATCATAGCGCATCTTCCTGAGCGATGCGAGTTCCTTCCAACAGCCGCAGGATAATGTCTAATGAGTCACATCTCCTCTTAGTCTTGTTCCATCTCTCACTATTGTAAATCACTCTAATCTCATTTTATGAACACCGCATAAGAAGGCAGGCACTGAAAATTACAAATAATAGGTCAGACTGTGATTTGTGAATAGTGAATGCAATATCCTTTCCATTACCTGGAAGTTGTTTGCATGATGGAAAGGAAGAACTGGACCTTACAATGAAGCAGAATAAAGCAGATTTATTGGATCTTTTACCATCTGAAAAAATGTTTACAGTGTTTCTAATGTAAGACTGATTGATATCAACCGTACATTTCTTCTGTTGCTGCTCCGTGGTGGGATAAATTAGTATGCTCTGAACTTTCCTTGGGTAACAAGCCGTGAGTGCCCGACCACTGCCAATCTCGGTACATTCAGTGCTGCCAATATAAATTGCCTAGTCCCTTTGCAACCGGATAAATGGAGTACAATTCCAGTAAAATAAACACAATTCCAGCACTGAAAGAAACTGCATCTGCTGGTGATGCCTTTTCTATCGAAGCACAAAAGGAGGTTGTGACAAGGAGCTAAACACAGTTGTTAGAGATGCAGTGAGCAGTTCTCGAGTTCACCCGGAGACAGGGAAGAAGAAAAATACTGTGGGATCCAGTTCCTCCTGGCCGTGCCTTTGGAAAGCGTTGTGACTACAGCTTTCGCAGGGAGTCTGGTTAGCCCCGGGAAAGGCCCTGGCCTGGTGAGCAGTGAGCTGATGCTGACAAAGGAAAGTGAGAACAGTACAATAGAAAGGGAGGGGAATTAATATCAGTGCTATCGGCTGCTGTGCCATTTTAGATCAGGAAAGGCTCCTGACCTTGTACGAGATGGTGACCTTGAAAACCCATGAACCCTGGTGAGTGGGACAAAGCATTTCCAACCTCAAAACAAGGGTAGGTGCACGGAGGTCTGGTTACGCGCTGGGCATTTCAATTGCCAGACCTATGTCCGAACTGCCTGGCGTGGGACCACCGCAGGCAGCGCTTGTGCCCCGGGGCAGTATTTAGGATTAAGTCTCCACGGAGGCTCTTGCGAGAGAACAGATTGTGTGATCCAGCTCTGGGAAGCGGGGCCTGGCACAGCCCTTCCCGGGGAGCCACCGCAGCCCGGGATGCAGCCTGGGATTGCCCCCAGCTCCCCGACGCTGAGCACTGGCATGGACATCCCCACACGTCTGCGATGCACGGCTTAGATGGACAGCACCGCCTCATGGGGGCTATATAGTGTCTTGATGCTGTGTCATGGTGTAGCTTAATATATAATCCTGGAGGAGCTCACCTGGTGACATCTTTATCTCGAAAGCAACAGCAGCCGGTGTGTGCTATTTTCGGCTCCGCAGGCTTGTTTTGAGCATCTCCCCTGCTGTTTCTCGAGCCGAAGCCCCAGACGAGTTCATCCCAAAGGGAAAACCAGCGATGCCTCGGGTGAGCACACAGGAATGTGTCCGGAGTGGAGAAGGAGCCCACTGGTCTGTCCTGACCCCTTCCCAAACACCAGCTAGGAGACAGGACCTCCACCCCCTCCCCTGGTCCAGCAGCCCCACACCTGCTCTCCTCACCTCGGACGTGCGCGACCGACAAACTATCGCCATATTATTTTAAACACGGGAGGCTTATTAGAGTCTCCTCTATATCAGGCCTGAAATTACCACTGTGGTTTCTCAACGAGCCCGAGTCCTGCTGAACAGCTCACGCGACTTCTGGTTGAAATTCCTGTTTTAAAACCACTTTTGTGGCTCCCCCATGAAAGCAGCTTGATTTGTAGCTGCGCACCACGGCACAGCGTGGCCTGCCGAGCCGGGAGAGGCTCTTTCCCTTTAATGACAGCCATCTGCAGGTTCCTATAACTTAGCAATGTTCCCAGCTATGATTTATGGAGGGTGCTTAGTTTTATGGTATAATCTTTACTATTTTACAGGGTTCCCTTTTTCTCAGTTAAATGTTTTTTTCTGAATAATTCCAAGCTGCCAGTAGGTTTACAGAGGAGAAAACTGGAATGAATCTCTCCTTGCTTTTATTTACTCCTATTTGAGTACTGTGTTTCTGCATCCATTTTGGAGATTTACAATGGTATTAAGGTTGCTTCCCTCATCCTCATTTTATAGATTTCTGCTGCAATCATTTTGAAAGCCAGAAAGCTGACAGGAAAATTAGGAAATTAGATAGCATGTTCCTATTCCCTCCAGTGCCCTGATGAAGAAGGGGAGAAGAAAAGGAAACTGAAGGCAAAATAAATAACACTAAATACCCCAGAGTCCCCTCACCAATGCTGGCACCTCCTCTAGGCATCCCACCGTATCCCGACCCACCAGCACCGCTCTGACCCTGGGAACACCGGGCTGCACAGCAGCTGCGGGAGGCTCCTGCGGCGGCTGTCGAGGCAGCGGTGTTCCGAGTGCCAAGTTCACAGGCTAATTGTTTATCTAATTTTAATTGCTAATGGTGGCCCATGGCGCGGCGGCTCCCTGCGCTGAAGTTATCTCAGCCAAGTGTACAAGTTTATTGAAAATCATCATCCCAGAAAGAGAAAAGAGTGGGTGGTGACCACAGGATTTGGGGATGATGGTGGGGTGGCTTACCATATATGACTTGAAACATCCTCTCCATCACCTGGCTCCCCGTGACCCCCCTCTGAGGGCAGAGGAGTCCTATAAGCAGGACGAGCTGGACTCATCATCGCACCAAACATTGGGAGAGTTGCAGATGCTGCTGGAACAAACAGCATCTTTGCCGTCGCCTGAGCTGCAGCCAGAGGTGGCCACGGTGGCAAAGCGCTGCCGCGCAGGGAGGGTGCCGGGCACAAACCCTCCTGCAGCTCTCTGCACACAGGAGTTGCACCAACTTGCTCCAGCACCACCGGCTCACCAGGAAAACAACCTCCAAATCAACCTTTCAAATCATTCACGTGACTGGATAGACCAAACCTAAGCCTTTCGAATCAAAATAAGCATGCTGAGAATTGCAAAGGGGTTGCTTATCTAGCGACGAGCAAGGGCTGGTTATCTCGTGAGAGCTGGTACCACCTGCAGCCAGTGACAACCTCATCTGTAACACGGGCACTATTCATCCAGGTGCAGGTTTCTGCTCTGTTGTAGGTGTTAGTTGTTGCAGGCAAAACAAAAATGCTGGAAGTCATCCCAGGTCACAAAGTTATCTATTTCTTCTGATTTCTTCCCATCTTGGATTACAAAGACGGGTATTTTACATAGTTTGCTCCTGCTCCCATTTCCAGTGATGTGTTGACTAGGGAAGGGGTTTTGCTTACTCATTTTACCCCAGATACAGCTGATTTTCCACCTACCTTTAAAATCTGACTCATCCCTTTTGTGTGATACATTAGCCTTGATTCAGGTTAAGAACAGGTATTTTCATTTAAACAGAGAGAACATCCAGTCCATCTTTCCTGCTCTTTATGGAAACATCTGTGAAATGAAGCAACCGAACACAGCAAAATGTTGAAATTACCCAGGGAGTGAAATTCTGAAATTGCGTCCTACAAAAACGCCATTTCCATTTAACCCCGTGAGTTAGAAAGAGATTCAAATATAAACTTTCATTTTGACTTCATGGACTCAATCTTTATGCAGCATAAAATATAACTTAATATATAACATGATATACAAATAAAAACAAACCCAACATTTTACTGTATGTGTTCTTTACATTTTTATATTTTTGTACCTTAAAATGCGTGTTTAAAGCTCATTTAAATTGTAATATAAATTACTTTCATTGTGTGACTTGTACTTTGATTTGACACCCGATGTTCTGATAGGCAACAGGGGATTTTCTAATGCTGTAAAAGTACAATGGATATAAAATATAAAGACGAAATGAAGGAAAAATGCAATATAACTAGAACGACGACAAAATGGGCTGCTGGCTGCGGCTCGGGGTCCAGCTGTCCCAGGGAGCCAGCCAGCTGGGCAGCAGGCAAGGAGGCCGGGCAGATGTCTGGCTTCTGCTGACGGCTCTGATGGCATTGACATGTTCCCACAGAGCATCTTGATACCATCGAATCAGCATATTCCAACAGAAAGTGGCTCGGAAAACTATTCTGCCGGAAAATTGTTGACCCGCTCTACTGGCGGCTGATCATTCAGCGATACAGCTGAGCGTCGCACTTCAAAATAAATTAATAAGTAAGGAAACAAGCCCTCCTCTCCCCAAACCGGGAGTTCGGCACTCTCCCTCATGCATTACAGGCAGCGCTCGTCCCTATCCACCTTCACATCACTCACGACGGCACAGACCTCTCCCCTTTCCCCTTCAATCATGTCCTTTCAAGGCAAGGGCCCTGAACGTATCGAGCTTTTCCGATCACAGAGGCTGGTGCCTACGGCGAATGAGATTTGTTGCCTTCCCCTTACCTTCTCTTGTTCTCCTGCAGCCTCTCTGCAAGGGGCAACCAGACCCGCGTGCAGGACCCGAGGTGTGGGTGTGCAGGAGTTTAACCTTGGCGTGGTGACGCTCCTCGTCCTCGGAGCCTTCCTCCACCCTCCCCGTGGCCGTGAGGGTGGTGCCAATGTTTGGAGAGGAGCAGCCGCAAAGGGTCCAGCACATTCTCCTGCTTAAGGGTAAGTGCTAATTCGAAGCCCATCATTCTGTGTACGTAGGTAGACCTGTTTTAACAGGGACATTAATTTGCACTTATCGGCACTGAATTTCACCTGCCAGTTTCTATCACCCAGCCACTTATTTCTCTAAGCTCCTCCTGCAAACCTCTGCTTTAGGTCTAGCTAGCGTGGATAAATCTGTGTCCCCTGCAAACTTCACCACCTCGCCACTCACCTCTTTTCCCAGGTCATTTCTGAATATGCTGACAGTGCCCAACACAGGTACCTGCAGGATCTCTACTCTTATTTCCACCCACTGTCAAAACTGACATAGGACTTGATTCCTAGTCCTGGCTTCCTCCCTGTTACCACTCCACAGAAGATTAACCTTGTGAAAGCCTAGTCCAATTAAGTCCCTTTGGTGAGTCTCTTCTGCCCTTCAGCCCTGCTGGCTTGCTGTCTCGTGCATTTGCACGCTTTTGGAAAGCATTAAATGAGCGATCTCTGCTTGTAGGTACCACTGAGGCAACTTTTCTTTTTCTTTCTTTTTTAAACTTTTTCATTTAATTCCTTCTGATTTCTTCTTAATCTGTTTCCTCATTCTCCTCTAGCTTCTTCATGTAAAATGAAATATAGCTGTGGTAGGACATTTTTTCCATAGGGTTGCTGAATTTGTTAACAACAATCACTACTAGAGCAGCTCATCAGTACTTACATCTTGAATGAGGTCCTCAGCAGTAAATCCAGAGCTGCTTCTCCTCACCTGGACTCTCTAATTGTTTTGGAAAAAAGCCCAAAAGGTCACTTATGGTCTTTCCAAACCTGACTTGTGTGTCATCACCCCACATGACACGACCGACTCTTTATGGGGAAAACTGAGGCCTCCCTTATTACCAAGGGGACACTTTCTTTGCACGAACTCTGAAAGTTTGTAGGATTTAAAAGATATTCAGAAAAGCCTTGGCACGAGGAAGCCGGGAAGGAGATTTCAGAGCTCCCTCGGCAAACCCGAACCCCCGCCGCGCCGGGGAGGGCGGGCAGGACTGTCCCACGGGTGACCGTGCAGCATCCATCTCCCAGCCAGCGCAGCGGGGCCGCTCTGGATCGACCCGTTTGGAATTAGAATTGATTCTCATAGAATCACATTGTTAATCCTTTGGGATCACCGAAGGGTTGCGTTACTTTCTCCTCTGGCTGCTTGCATGTTCCTCAGCAAAGCTGGAGCTTTCTCCGTGGGGTGTTCGGCTGTGTCCAGACTTCTTGCTAGTGGGCTGGGAGAGATGGGGAAGGGGCTGCTGGCACTGGGAAGCAGGAGATGAAATACTGTATAAATCCTTTCTAGTAAATCAGATTTAATACTTTTATGCTATTACAAGCCCCGTTGAAAACAGTGCAAAAACTCTTAGTAAATCTGTCCCCTAGGTGCCTTATGTCTGTATTTATTCTGTCTTTTGAAATTCATTCATTTACTCAGTTCAGTTTTTGCTTCTGGGTGTTAGTTTTTATCCAACGTGATTTAATTTTATACTCGGGATTGGGTTTAAAGCTTGCACCATGATATCTAAATAAGTTCATTAAATGCTCTAAGTTTCTCTGGTTACAAGTATAAATTCATCAGCATGGAAATAATGACATCTTAAACCTATTAAATTTAAAATATCTTTATGCTCAACCCCAGAGCTCAGATATGCCAGCCAATGATAATCAAATGCCACCCGACCACTCAAAAATTCCAGGGAAGAGAAAATGAGCTGGTTTGAGGATGCCTGCGAGGCAAATCAGGCTGTCAAAATCCTATCATTCTTGGGAGGAATTTACATAGCTCACATTAAACTCACCAGAGCGACTGGAAACCTGGAGTAATTAAATGCTAGGGGGGAGAAAGGATGCTGGGTGCACCTTAGCCAGGAGGCCCTTGCAAAAGGAGGTGCAGGAGGGGTCCCCGGAGGGAACCAGGGTGCCCCGGGGGCTGGGGAAGCGCTGAGCTGGGCTCCCACGAAGGGGAGAGGAGCAGCATCCCAGGCTCCCTGCGCGGCTTGTCAGGGAGGTGGCTGGCTGGCTGGCTGAGGGGGACAGGCGGAGGTCCCTCCTGCTCGAGGAACGCCTGTTGGCTTCCCACCCGGCACGCTGTTTCCTCCCCGGGACGCGCGTGGGCTCGCGGGGCTTTACCTCCTCCTGTCCTGCTGCCTCGCACCAAGGGTCTCTGCACACACATTTCTCCCGGATTTCAGAGGGAAAGAGCTCTGCCGTACTTCCATAGAGAGGACTGGAAGGTAGCCCCAAACACACCGACTTGCTCCTTTCTCCATGGCAGATGGCCCTGGCTCCGGCTGCCCATGGCCCAGGAGCGGGTGAGCCCGGGGGGCTGGAGCCCGAGCGGAGTCGCTGATTTGCACAGTCCTCCTTGGGTTGCAATAAACTGAAGCAGAAGCAGCTGCCTCTCTCCGAATCCCCGGCCCCGGAGCACAACTGCACTGCAGGGGTTTTTTTAAAGGCGATCACTTTTGTTTAACACCGGTTTGCAACAGATAGACTCTGTCACTGCACCAAGTGTAAGGGACCTTAATCCTCCTCTTATTGACATGACATATCGTAATGGCTTCTTTGGTTACCTATCAAGTTACTGTGTACTTAGAAAGCTTTAATCTGTAGATTATTTACTCAATAGACTGTAACGGCTTCGCATAATAGCCCATAACGGCTTCCAGCAGTTATGGCCTATTGTGTCACAGGGAGTTTGTGTTGATTTTCTCCCCCTAAATCTAACACAAAGCATCTAAGACAATATGCAGTATTGTGCCGGCCTAATAAGACATGCCTAAACTCTCACTTCGTGGGGGTTTTTTTGCTTTTAAAAAGGTCAATATTGAGAATAGCATTTGTTTTCCAAAAACAGCAAGAAGGAAAATAGAATCCCTTCTCCTTCACCGACTGGAGAACGGGATTGCATCCACCGCCTCCCTCCCTGCACCATCTCCCTTCAGCGCAGGCACTCCTGGGGGCTCCCTCCCCTTCCCCGCTGTGGATTTTCACAATACCTGGAAGAATTCCGTAATTCTTGAAACTTCCGTCCCACCACCCAATGTGGCCAAAAGTGGGCAGAAAGCTCATACATACCGGAGGCTGAGAGTAAAATCCCCATTCCCCCTCGTGTTCAGCAATCACATTAACGACACGCAAACTGACTTCTTTGCCCACCTTCCTTATTTACCTGGTAGCGTAAGGGCTATGTCGCACCATGAGAAGCTGTAATAAAAAGGGAAAACAGTATATTCAAGACCCTGTGAGCCAGGTTTGGCATGGGTTCTGGGTACTGCGTGTCTAGAAGATGTCACGGAAATGCTGGCTGTGGCGTTCGTAGACTAAAAGGCTCTAATTTAGACATACTGTTGTTATAGCGATGATAGTAATGCCAGATCAGTAATCCTCAGAATACTGGCCATTCTCTGGGTAAATGGGAAAAGGAAAGGGAATCATGTGGATGCAACTTCTTAAAGGTATTTTTAATTTTCATTGTCTTTAAGATGTTCGGAATTTGAAGGACGTTTCCCACCAGGTGAAAACAACTTTAATTTTGAGCCTAACTGCTCCAAATTGATTTGATTTCATTTAAAACCTAGCTAATTAATTAAAACCACTTGACAATGCCCCTTCAATGTTTAACCAAAGAGCACACCGTACTCCAGCTGAGCTGCTAAATGTTTACGTCTTATTAGCAGGCTTCCCAAAGCTTGGAGAAAAGGATTTCCGTGCGAGTTCTCACCCCATCTTTTAATTACGCCTAAACAACTCAGCTCATTATAATTCTACTACGAACTTTGCTCACGAGAGCATCCTGCCGCATGCATTTAGCAGGTACCAACAATAGCTACCCCCACACTCGTACTCGCACGTCTCTCTCCATTTTTAAGTGGAAATTCCCCAGCTGAAGTCCTCAGAAAGTCACCCTGCTCCATTTCTGGCACAGTAAGCACTTTGGAATTAATTGCAAAATATGAAATAAATACACTGTGAAGATATGCATTAAAAGCAAGTTATAATTAAGCAATATGGAGATTTGCAGCCGGTAATCAATAAGCTCAGGGAACTTGCAAGTAGCTGGGGCTGTGGGCGGCATGGGGAAAGGGTGTGAACGGCTCTCCCTCGTGGGGTGTTTCACCATATGCTTCTCCCCGTTTTCCCCCAGCAAAGCTGTGTGTGCACCGGAGAGCGGCGCCGGCTGAAAGCTGGCGGGGTGCTGCGGGTACCCCCGCGGAGCTCGCCTCTTCCAGCCGCCCTCCCTGCGGGCAGGCTTCTGTCTCCACGCCAGCGCTTTCCCCGTCCCGCTCCAATGTCACCCCACGCCATTCCCCCCTGCAGCTCCCACCCAGCGGCTTCAAAGTGGGGAGCAGAGCCCCTAGGACCCCATTTCTACGGCTCCCTGGCTGCAGGGGCGAGATGCAAGTGCCGCTCTGCTAGACAAGGGTGGGGATGGACTTTGAGCATCTCCCGTGGTATTTTTCCACAGTAACAGATTCCTCCCAACTTGCAGATGGTTAGTCACGCGGAGCAGAAATAACATCGAATTCAGTCTTCAGGCGTCGTCAGATTGGGCCTCCCTTCTTAACTCAACCTGGGGGCTGGGATGAGAATTTGCCTGCACTTAAGGAGTAATTTTTGAAAACATAAACAACATCTTGCCGTGTGCTGGCCTTTTTCTGTTTACTGGGTTTGATTTCATGCCTGAAAAAAAGCCCGTTGCGACAAGATTCTGCAAGGAAGTGTTGGCTGAGCGAGTGAAATCATTAATGCCAGCTCAGGAGTCCTAATTGCCCCAAATGAGTTACAAGCTAAAATAGTCTGAACCAGTTATTAGCAACCACCGTACCCATCAGAGCTTGGCGTGGCAGCACGGAGGGAAGGCTGCGTGCAAGACGCAGTTCTCAACCCTCTCCCTTTCCCCGCTGCTTTTCTAAACAACTCCATTAGGATTTATACTGTCGATGCAGGATTATTCCCTATACTTCTATTTCTTGTTCATATGTATAGAAATTAATTTTCTGGTCATAATTTCAGTACCTCTGGGACATTAGCAGGCTGCAAGTAAAAATAGAACATCATTACAGTGTCAGGTAATGCGGATGAGTGTGACTAATAACCTGAGTGTCATTGATTTAATAATCTAATAACGTCTCTGCACACTCAGCGCTCAGACTCACCGATTGCAGATAAAGATTTAAACCCGGCTGCAGCCGCAGATTAGAATCAGCACCTCGGCTTTAGGGATCAGAACCGATGATAAGCAACCCGTGGCTGGTATCCAAAATATTAAAGCGGGGGAAGGAGCTGGCTGGTATCTGCAGCTCGTGCCGCAAAGGAGGCAGGTTTTCCATTCCCTGGGGTGACAGCAGCGGGAGGTCACAGCTCCCCGGCGGAGACGTTTCTCAAGCTGAGAGAGAAATGCTCACCGCTAGCAAAGGTCTGGCAGCTTTCAAATAGCCGCTGGCCCGCCAACAGCTTGGCCTATGGTGGTCTAAAATGCAAAGAAAAAGCGTATTAAGGTCAGTTATGGCACCAACCTGCAAAAGTCTGATGATCCACAGCCTTGAAACGAGAGGGAGGGGAGGGTGAAGTGAGCGGGCTTTGAATCGGGACACAAATCTTCTGACTTGGGATAATCTGGGTTATTCATTTGGAGAAAAGCTACCACAACACCCCCGAGCTCCTTGCAGAAAGCTGCCAGGGAAAGACCTCCTTCCCCTTAGAGCATCCCTTCAGCCAGTCCCATCCCTCAGCCCCACTTTCGGGAGCGCAGCCCCCTCCGAGCAGTGATGCTGGGTCCGGCCGCTCCGTGCCGCTGTCGGATGGGTGGTAAAGGTGTTGCTTCCCTCTGGCAGCCCCAGGCCGAGCTGGGAGATGGATCTCACCCACAGGGTATGAAACCACACAGAGATGCCTGCTAATGAGACATGACACCAGGTTTATTATAATTTTGTTGGAACGGGGACTATCGATCTTCTCAAACTGCGTGTGAAAATCCCGTTCCCCGGCGAGGCACCTCCAGGCTTGGCTGGTTTGGGCTCTCTATGCTTTATTATTAATGCAGCAAAATTTGCCTCTACCTGGGACTGCGCTGGCATTGTGGAGGGCAAATGCACTTAAGGAAAAATCTTTGGCTGCAGGAGCTTCAAGCCCCTTCAGGGGGGGTGGTCCTGCAAATAATTCCGTTTTTTTTCAGACCACACTTTGAAGGCCACATCAGTCTTCTCCAACACCACTTCATTTCAAGCATATTTACTTGTTTCCAGTTAACTTCACCCAGATAACAGGAAAACTCCCCGGGGAGTTGCCATAGAAACACCCGATGGAGACAAGGCGAGATTAGGGCAGCAGAGCCCGAAGATACCGTTAAGATTAAGAGAGATGTAGCTCCCACTCCGTAAGTATCATTCCCCTGGAAAAGGAGTAAAAATAGGAGTTAAAATGGAAAATGTCCTGCGTGGTTAGTGATGGAGTGGCTGCTGATAGCTCCGCTCCCCCGGAGAGATTCACCGCCTCGAAGCAGCAGAAAAGCCTTTCCAGGGGTCTTCTCCGAAGGTTTCCAACCTCAGCGATGCTCTGCTGAATCTCAAGAGGACATGCGAGTCCCATCTGCAAAAAGCTGCTTAAAATGTACCCGGATCTTTTCCAATACCTGGTGACATTGATAACCCTTTAAGCAATGCAGCGTCCTTCTGCATAATGGGCTGAGAAGGATAGGATTAAATGCAAGAGAGAAATATAACAAGGATTCAAGGAGCTACCTACCATTAGCAGCTATTTGAGTGCCAGGCAGTCTCGTTTCGGGCGATTTACCAACGCTTTTGTCCAAGCCGTTCATTCAATAGAACACTATTATGAAAATAGATGTCATTAGAAGCACTTTTTAATATATAAAATATTCTTTTTTTGCTATTCAACAGTGTACTCAACTCCATTTCTCTATTAAATTCTGTTAAATTTCCTAGAGTTCAAACAGAAAGCCCCAACAAAAAGAAACTGGTGTCCTGGTCTTACGCATAAGCCAAATTTTTGGGACAGTTACAGCGCTTCTTCCTATTTGATGCTCATACACGCAAATACTGAGGGTCATTAGAAATGAATTATCCTGAACTGTAAAATGGAAGGAGGTTCATCAACTATATTGATTTTTCGTGTGTGTGTGTGTGTGTGTGCGTGTGTGTAGCTCCTTTGGCAATTCGTCATTGAATAAACTGCTGCTTCATTCCTGTGAACCAAATTTTAGTTGCAGAGTTTTCTTTATTCTAACAGCAAGCTTTCCTTTGCACTATTTTTCCTCATGCGGATTGTCAGCCTGGGTTTGCAGGCATATTTCTCTTGCAGTCAATGAGGTGGTTAATTAAAACGTACTCCGTGAGTCAAAGGTGGAGCTGATGGGGGAGCCTAAAGAAAACAGGATCTTCGTCAGGAATGGATGCACACTTGCTCGGGAGCTCGGGGACGGACAGCCCTTAGCAGACAGCTGAAAACACACGCAGACTCAGAAAACTCACAAGGTGAGAAAAAAACCAATTGATGCCAACCAAAAACGTAACAGAAATTTGGAAGGGAAAAAAAAAAAAGGAAAAGAAAAACCCAGTAATTTTAAAGTATAGCCAAAAATCCACCTCTCTCACTCCGATTGTAAGCCGAGAGGTTGGCAGGGCTGGGAGGAATCCATTGGGGGGTTTGTGAGTATATTTATCTTAATTGCATTCATGTGGTTGCGGGGTTATTTGATTTGATCTTGAAATAACTGCTGTCTGATGTTTATGTGCGTTTCTGACAGGTGTGAAGGACGCCCAGAGCAGGGAATGGATTGTACCTATGCGCAAAGTTGTGGAAAATGTCCTTAATGCCAAAACAAAGTCAGGTATTAAATCTCATAAAGAAGCAGGCAAATTCTGCGTCTAACAACTTATCATGTAAACTTGTAGTCAGAGTAGATGATATCAATTTCTGTGGTTTATGAGCACCAGAGAGACGCTTCATAAAAGGAAGAATAATATGATTAAAATTAATGTAAAATACCATAGGAAGCATAACTTTTAAGTTTCATTTTTCCAATACTGGGACTTCTAGAACTAGTTAGAATAAAATAACCTCCGAGCATATTGCTTTCTACTGTAACTACACACACAGAAATTAATGCTCCTAGAAACTAGCATTTTCCTGAACAACAAAACCATAATTGATCACCAACCAGCTTCATCACCCAAGCAAACACTCTCCCAAATCAGTCAGCTGCTCCAGGTTCATTACTTGGTGTGCTAATGCCCTGCGCAGTAAACACAACAAATGAAATATGGAACTACTCTAACCACAAAATCATTACTAATTGGTAATCCCCAGCCTAGCAAGATTCGGGGAAGAAATACGGCTGTGACTAGCTGCCTGCCACGCTACCCCTGCACAGCCTTTCGGTCTGAACCCTCCCTGCGCGGAGGAGCGGGAGCTGAGCCTTGGCACGCTCGCTTCCTCCGGCACGCCGGACTGCTCTTCCCATTCCTCACATCTCATCAGCCCTGAGTTTCATCATTCCGTGCTATATTCAGTCATTTCAATTTCGTGAACTTATTTTGAAAATTTTATCGTGATTCTATTTTCCCATAAATTATTTATCCTTAAATTCCATGCTGCTCCATAATAATTGTCTAAAACACGATGCAGCCAAACTCTTCAATTTTACATTGGCTGAACCACACAGATTATTATGGAAAACATAGCTTAAACAATGCTTAAATTATTCTAATTAACCCATTTACAGGTTATCTTGTTCTTACCTTATTTTTCTTATTACATGCAAAAGAGCCCGGGAATTTAATAAGCTGTTTCCAGTTTTGCATTGCAGGTTCAGATTGTGCCACGTCTCCTACGCACAGTCCCTGCCATGTATCATTTAATCATATTTAGGATGAAATGGTTGCAGCAGTGACCCGCGAGGGCTTGTCAAGCAACACATCACATTTGCAAACCCCTGTATCTTCTATATAGTACAGAGTCCCCAAACCTGCTCTTACATATTCTGAAAAGCATTGCTGCACTTGGTGCCTCCCCTCAGAGGAGGGAGGATGATCCAGTTTTCAACTGGATGTAAATTAACACATTTTATTAATCAAACAGCACTTAAGTCTGAACAAGAAATCAGCCTCCTCTCAAAATTGTAGCATGGCCTGTATGAAACTCTTCTGGCTTTGCTCATGAACAGGAGCAGATCTTTTTACCGTCTTAGACCGTGCTTGGAGGCTAATGAAGACAAAGCCCAAGAGAAGCACATGCAAAAGGACAAAAATATTCTTCCACGTATTAGCTATAAAAATGCAGCTTACATAGTGCAGTGTTCCAGGCGCAAATTACCAGCAGAGTTAATCTTGGTGTAAAGTGTCTAAATGTTAGCAATATAAAAAGACAAATTAGCCACACATATGTGTTGGACAGGATATTGGAGTCTGGCTCGGTAGGGCAGTATATAATTCTCCCATTCTCACTGAAAGGTAAAAAGCCTCACATTACAGCTCATTCAGAAACTGCTGACGAAACTTCGTCTCTCTTTCTTGCTCCCCTTATTCCTCACATAGGAAAAAAAAAAAAAAGAGGGTGTTGAAATGGCAACTTTCCGCAGCAACGTACGAGATCGGGGTGACGGCTCCAGCCCAAAGGGCGCTGGGGCTGCAGGGGCGCAGTCCTGGCACAGCCCGGGGAAGGCACACAGGACCCCGGGTCTCACCTCTCTTCGCCACCCAGGTGAATCCCTAACACCTGGGCTCCTTTTAAAAATATATTTCCTTATGGTAGTTTGGTTTGGTTTTGGTTTGGGTTTTGGGGGGTTTTTTTGCTGTTACCCATTTGACTGTGTTCCTCACATGAACACTGAATACCATCCCCTCCATTTTTTTGATTTAAAAGACACAAACAGAGGCTGCTGGCTCAGCACTGGAAATTCGATATAGCAATGTTTACCTTAAGGGAACATCAACACACCAGGTAAGAAATAATCCTTAGAAATGCATGGCCTTCGATTAAGCTTTTTCCTCGACAGCCCCTAGGCAGGGCCCCTGCCAGCCCTGCAGCTCCACACCAGCATCCCCAGTCCAGGGCACGCACGTAGTCCAGCGTCTCTGAGCTGGAGGGCTCAGCACAAGCCTGTTCTCCCCATCCCAAAGAAACTGATATCCCAAGAGCTGAGAAACTGCTGTTACCTTTTAATTTACCAAAGCAGCTGGCACTGGTCCTTGGCCATGTGATAACCGGCTCCCCCGAGGGTCTGCCAGACCTGGGGTCTCCAGCTGTAGCCCCGGCCCCCGGGAGCCGTCACGCTGGTTAATGAAGTTGTCCCCATCGCGTCTCTCACTTAGTGAGGTGACAAGAGTTGCATACACCTCTGTTCTCCCCTGCCAGGACCACCTATTGCTGGTTTTGGAAGCACAAAGTGAAAATCCACAGTTAATGCAGTTCCTCAGGAGACTGGGGACTCCCCCACAGTTGCTGGATTAGAATAATATCCAATCATAAAATGCTTGGGTCTTGCATGCACCTGGATTTAGGGATACCCATCAGCCCTCAACACAGGCGTGGGACCTCATGCGTGACTGATTTCAGCTCGGGCCTGATTAAGTGTTTAGGAGGGTCACCAGAATCCCAAGATCTTTATCCTCATAAACCTTCTGGATTTAATAGTGACAATTTCTACTGGGCAAATTAGGTAAGTCAATTTTATAGCAAAGGCAAGTCAAATATGCTGTAATTAATTCAAATTAACACACCCACAAGCTCCTGAAGCCTATCATCAGTAAGGTGTCGTTTCAGGCATGCCTGCGGAAACATCCAAATACGAGTCATTAATAAGAACCTTAAGACTAAACATTTCGTAGGAAACCAGAAATAACCTGCACAAAAGCAGGCTGCATTACAGAAACCCAGATGTTATCTTCCTGCAGAACTTTATTATTAACATGGTCAACAAAGCAAAACACTTTCCTGTAAATCTGATTCTTTAACATTACATTTAACTGTTTAATATTAAGCCTCTATGGAGAATTACTGGAGCGTATCCCATGCTACATATGGTCTACGATAGGAAACTATGCCTCTGAAACTCTGAATAGCACAACGCCGTTCAGGAAATGAGAAAGGATTGTGGTTTGCAGTTACAACCTTCACGTGGCGCTCGCTGATTTTTTTTGCCTTTAGGAAAGCACAGTGTCCAGCATGGATATTTAACGTGGTCAGCTGTTTGTGAGAGAAAATATCAAAGCAAAAGCTCTAAGGCCAAAAATGCTTATCTTGAGACAACAAAATTATTATTTAGATGCAGAAAAAATCAATTTTGTTGTTAGAATACGAACATGGTCCAAACGCTTCAGCTCTTTATTTCGTGCACTGGACAAGGCTGCTGGAAACGGAGGCCAGGGAGCAATTTCAGAGCATTAGGTTGTGGAACGGGCTCGTAGACCATTGCCGGAGGACAATCAAGCTTTTCTGAGCTGTCAAATGTTAAATAGTTAATTGTACAGAGAGGGAGAAGAGCGGGAGAAATGTTGCTAGGTGCAGAGGATGTTATTGCTGGTGTACTGACAGCCTAAATACCGTGCACGCTACCCTGATGCAATCTTGGACCGAGCTGGGGAAGATCTTGTCTGCAGCACAGCACGGGTGCTTGGCACCGACTCGCCGCTGCAAAAATACTGCTTTGGGTTTGATGTTCGTGTGAGAAATTTAACTCTAATACAACAAAAACGGCCACATTTGCCGCTATCCAAAAAAGATTTGGCCTCGTTAGGTGACCAAGTCCTGCCAGAAGTCCAGGCAGGCAGTAAGACAGAAATGAAATTAGATGCTGAGTATCCAGAGAACCCAGTGACTGGTGAGAAACAGGGAAACTTTCCAGCAGAAAAAGCACAGCAGCCACACACCGATGTTACCAGCCTTTACTCTGCTGAAAGAAACAGGCTATTTGAGCAGAGATTCACATGAGAAGAAATACGCTGGTGTGTTGAGGCTGGACACCCAGCTCTGCCCTGTGCCAGCCCTGCACCGGCCACCGTTTCTCCTCCCCATCCCCAGGGCAGAAACCAGCAGCTCAGCAAAAGCAGGAGGATGCTCCTGCTGCGCCGCAAGCATCTCTGTGCTGACACTCCAGACAGCAGCGGAGGAGGCAGGTTTCCTCAGGCTGGGTGAGCCGAGGCTGCGCTGGAGATGCTTTGCATCAGATGAGACTCTGCGAGCGCAGGAACGCCCACCGGCACGGCAGGACTGGGCAGGCGGACACGCGTGACAGAGGAGGGAGGCTGAACAAAAAGGGGTGCATTTTCTACAGGCTCTCTTCAGACGTAAATGGCACTTCTATAAGCGATGCTAAATGACACCACCCTCCCTCCACCCCTCGCTCCCAGTTGCCTGCTTACATTAGCATTTGCCAGCTGTCAAGCTCTTGCTCCGTTCCAGTGAAATCTCCTGGATTTTCTCCTCTTTCAGTGATTATGTTGAACTGCTGGGATCAGCTCCTGCTGACACTGGAATTGCCAAATCAGCCTCTGCTTTTTTAATATCTTTTTTTTTTTCTCCCTTCTCCTTACTAACTTGAACCGATGCAGACCCCAGCACAGACACGATGCTCTCCGCAGGGCACACGAGTGACTGCCAGCTTCCTCAGGACTGTCTCCTAACGGAGAGCTGAGGTTCTTTATAACAGAAACAGCTCTCAGACACTGAGAGCTTACATCGCTTCCCGAGGAGATGGTACAGACGTAACATCTTCAGGTGCTGTCTAAAACAGAGATGAAAACAAGTCATCTCCTTCTGCTTTATGAGAATGGCCAGGCTGGCTCCAATGAGAAGTCCCTGTAGCCTGGTACCTTGTCTCTAACACCAAGTCATTGTAGATGTCTACAGAAAAGATTAACAACAGCACAAATACACCAGGATAATTGCCTGGGGTGCTTTGGTGGTCCCCAGTGATCTGGACTTGGAGACTCTGAGCCAGAGGCAGTCTCGGTGTGCAATAGCCCTCGCTGCATCACTCTGCCATGAACTCATCTAATTGGGTTTTGCACCATTGAAGCTTTTGGCCACCACAGCCTCCCATGGCAATGAGTGCCACGGTTGAACAACATGTTGGGAGAGGAAACAGCTCCGTCGTTTGTGCTGACAAGGTCTCAAGCTGCAGCTAAGTCCGCTCTCTTCTGGAAAAGCCCCGTGCGCTCAGCCGAGGCACCACTTGCCTTGCTAGCCTCCAGGCTCCAAAGCAAGCCCAGCCTCGGGGTCTCACCCATCTCTACCAGCCCCAGCGCCATTTTCTAATGGGCAGAAATAATCATTAGAGGGCAGAATGAGACCTGGACCCCAATGTGACTCATAATAAATATAAATGACTAAAAATTAGGCATGGTTGATGTTTTACTTCCTCGTAGCTCAGCAGCTGCATTTGGACAAGCCTTTGAACATCTGGCTTACCTGCACACCTCTGAGCCATGCTGGGCTTTAGATCAGAAAATTTTACCCAAAATGCAGGCATGTAGATGCGAGATGCATGTAGGCATGTAGACATCCCTCCGTTCCACTCGTGAGGTTTTTTAAAATCGTTTTCTCCTAAAGCCCAATTTAGCAACCGCAGTAGAGACTTGGTGTTTTTATGCAAATTCTCAAATTTACAGAAGTGCTGAGCTGAACTGGGAGTTGAAGTGAAGGCTTCCTTGCTATTCCTCCTGCCATTTAAACACCAAGCAGGGGTACACGGGTAGAGGCGGCCAGAAACAGATCTGAAACTTCCAAAGTGTTAAAATTGAATCCTGATGAACTGGGGATTGAGAGAGAACCAGTCAGTGCAGCCTGGGTCTCAGAAGCCTGAGCACTCACCCAGGGCTTCAGAAAATAAGGTTTAGATAATAAAGTCATCACTGGTGAATGCCATAACCCTTGTGCTCTGCTGGAGCTAGTATTCTCTGCCAAAAGTTTTGGGCCAGATAAACTAATATTTTCTGATGAGAAATTGTTTTGCTGAAGGTTTCTGACTAGCTCTCTGTATCACGCAGCACCTCGACGCGGGATCGCAGCCTTGGCCAGACAGCACATTTCTGCACCGTGACGCTCAGCCCAGGCCAGGCTGCAGAAGTTAATTTACTGTAAGTTACTGATAGTGTCGCTGACGGTTTATCATTCCCAGATTGGTATGTCTTTAGCCTGATTTAAACTGGTAACAGCTTGGATCTCATTTTTAATTGCAGTTTGAGTATAGTTGTCTGGTTGTTTGTATAGGCAAAAATATTGGTGTGCCAATCAGGTCATAAACCATCGCTCAGCCAGATCATCTAAAGGAACAGCTAAAACGCTGTGGATGTCACCGTCACAAGCATCACTCCTAATAATCGTGTACTCCATGAAACATAATTTTTAGCAAGTTGTGTTTAAAAAACAGATTGCATTTCTGATATGCCCTGCCAACAAGGTATTTAACAGAGCCGTGCTGGCTCTAATGTCCCTCTTTTGCATCCTTTCAGGGACAAGAATAGATACATCACCATCATGACATTAGCAAACGTGGAGACTGCAGCCACTTCATGAAATAAATTGGGAATGGCAGGCTACGTACTTGAATTGACGACGCAGGAGCCACTGGGCCTGTCACACTGTTGCTGGGAGAATCGACAACGAACCTCGCTGTCCTCAGCATTAATGACTGCGGCTTCGTCGGCCGTGCGAGCTGGGAGTACGGCTCCAACGTCACCTCCACGCAGCCCAGGTGAGGCAAACTTAAGAAGCTACAGGCATGCCCTGGGGAGTGATCTTACAGACCCACTGCCACCCTGCTACTCAGCCTGCCGTGTACTTCACCTGATAGTTTAAATGTGGGTTTTTTCTCTCTAAATGCCTCAAACACGCTGAAGCATCAACTTGTCAGAGTGCCTTCATGAACAGAATGACCTGCTGGCCAAAAAGCTCTTGACCTGATCTTGGACTTGATGAAAGAATGATGGGAAAGAAAAGAAAAAGCTTACATTAAGGACTAAAAATAAAATATATACAAAGAATGACTTAATTTAAACAAGAAACTGAATAAATAGGCAATCTATTCATGTATTTCTAATCCAGGAGTCAGGAAGAGAGTGGCATTTCCAGATATTATATGTAAGCCATGAAACAGGGTGAACCAGAAGGAAGCACGACCTTGACATTCGGCAGACACAGGCTGCAGATCCAGAGCACAGTCTCCTCCACGAGTGACCACCACCAGGTCTAACCCACTGGCGTGGTGTGCTGTTACCATACCCACCTGTTCTGCTGCTAGAGGTGCAGGCTCTGAGGTTCACCCAGAAGCACCAACTCTCCGAGCTTCCATGGAGGACGATGCCTCATGGCCGTGCAGGAGGCACCTCGGGAGGCACAGACCTGCCAGACAAACTGTCACCTGCAAAAAGACCGGGTAAAACAACTGAACACTATGTGTGTAGTCTGACAACGAGAAGGTAGGAAACGACCAACAGATTTCCCAAGCAAATCACGGCAAACCAATTTGTCAAGATAATTAGCACGGAGGCAAAGGGGAGCGGGAGATGTGATACATCTTGGCTCAGGAAGGCTCTTGACACCATCCCATTTAACTTTCACATAGCCAAAATGAGGAAATGGAAGCTAAATGAAAATTTACCGCAAATCTACGCTCTCAAAATTATTATCTGCACCTCACCGTCAAACACAGCCCTGTCCTGTAGCCCGTCTTTCTTCTGGCAGGATGGATAGTTCACCTACAAAACTGCAAATGCATGGCTGCAAGAGGGCGTGTCACTATGGGCAACAGGATCACGCTTCAAGATGACTAGATGACCTTTAAAGGTCCCTTCCAAACCAAACTACTCTATGATTCTATGACCTCCCTAGATGGGAGAACTGGCCCAACATCACCATGGTGAAGTTTAATAAAGCGATTTGTGGAATACCACAACGCAACAAGTAGGTTGAGACTCTCTAAACCCGTCCCTTTTCCTCTTGGAGGAAGAGACTGTCCCTTTCATTGTGAAACCTTCTGCTGAGCCTGCCTTGAGAGCTTCTCTTTGCACTTAAAACTGAGAGAGCATTTCCAGCACCAGCTGGGTTTCATCCGTGCCTCATTTCCAGATGGATAGCAGCGTGCCTTGCTCCTGCCCCTGTGCTGCTGGTTCCTGAGGGACCTGGGTGCTTACTTTCATCCCCGAGCTTGGGCCACAAGCCTTTAAGTGACTTCTGCAAGTGAGACAGAGTACTAAAAAAATCTACGTTCTTTTCCAAGTTTTGAGTCTACCCTTAAGTTTTTCCACTTTTAGTGGCTGTATTTTTACATTTTTGCATGATATTGCCTTTAAAACACCGCAAACAACATTTCAATAGATAAATAATTTAAAGAAAAGACAATAGATGCTTTATCAGAGTACGCAGCTGTTCAGCCATCCGGCGGGGCATGCCAGACTGGGGATGGTGGAGGGCTGCGTGTAGACCTGATTGCCCATTAAAGAGGCACACATCTCACAATGCCGCAATCAAAGCTCTCTGGAGAATTAAGCATTGTGCCCACGTGTAATATGTCAGTTATTTGCCAGCAGGGGAAACGCCGTAAGAAGTGAATGAGTTTTACTCTGTTCAGTGACATTACTAATGACTCATGCAGGATTATGGGTAACAAACCTTTGAAATGAGAGGTTGAGTTGTACACTACATTATACATCTGAATTTCATGGTATATTAGTGACAGTGATTGGTAATACAATATGATGGGAAATTGCTAACATCAGAGAGAAGTTAATACGAGGCACTGCAATTTCTCAGCGAGTCCCATACTTTTTCTAGTGCCACCCATAATCTGCTCATTACGGTTTGGCAAAGAGCAATCCCTCTCGTGGAGTGAGGGGCACCAGCGCTCTGGCAGCTGGTCATAAATTTGAATAGAAGATATGCAATCCGAAATGTTCATGTTTCCATGGATCGTTACCCAATTGTATCTCCTCTAAGAAGCAGGTGATTTTTTAACATCCTGCGACAGTTTGTTTCTGCCGATATTTTCTCTCTCCAGATAAATCTGATGCCAGCTCGTGTCTTATAGCATTTCTTCCCCTTCTTGTTCTATTAAAATGGCTGATACAGCCTACACGCACCGTAACTAAACACCAGTTAATGGAGTGTAACTAAGAAGAATTTATATATTTACAAAAAAAGTATTTCTAGGCCATTAAAACAAGTGTAAAATGTCTCACATAAGGCATTAAATTTACAAATGTCACCATAGATTTATGTCTATAGACTCTGGCAAACCCAGTGGCCACTTGTGTCCCCTCAGTCATTCCTGTTCCAAACAGCGTAAGCAAATGATTAAACTCTTTTCTTGATAGTAACCTCTAATATTCTGTGACTGTTTTACAAGGCCAGTAAATACCCACGTGACCTTCTCCATTGCTAGAAGATTTGGTGTTTCCTGGGGGAAGAGCCCATGCATAGAGGAGTGTCCTGGAGTGATGACCCTGAAGACCAAACCCCACGTATCCATATAGCAGATGCACCAAGAGCATCGCCTTCGCAAGGAACTTGAAATGGGGAGTCATTCCCAGGACAAGGTGGGAACACCGGTCTCCATGCCTTGTCCATACTCACACCAAACCCACCGTTGCGGACATTCATTTCTTCTCTTCTGTCTGCATTGCTAGAGGTGGCCACATGCAAATGTTTCTGGCTATTTCGAGGTTATTTCCAAGCCCAGCCATGAGTGTACGGAAATGATCCATGTTTAAGATTGAGAAAGGCTCATTTTTATGGTTCACTCATCACTGACACTCACCTGCTGACCAGTAGCAAAGCCAGTCTCTGCTCTTACATTGCCCTGTGGAGCTGAAGGAATGAACAAAGGGTCATTTATAAGCTTCGGTACCATCAAGCCCATCAGTACTTGCACACATCAGACCTGCCTAGGAGCACGGGGCTGGCCAAGTAAGATATTGATGTCAATGGGTCTGAGGCTGAAGCAAAGTCACCCTTGCAGAGTCACCCACTCCTCCGTGTCTCTGCTCTTCTTCTACCACTGGTCTGTTCCATGCATCCACACCTCAGCCAGCTGAACATCTCCCAGAGCTGTTCATGCAAAGTGTCCAGCACAAAGGAGTCTTCATCTCTCCTAGAGGTCCCTGGTGATACCTTGAGCTACGTAGAAGACAGAAGAATGACACATCCTGCCAGTGATACAGCTCAGCTCCCATGCCAAAACAATGCGTTTAAAGACTGTATTATTTGATTTAATCCTGCTTTTGCTGGGGAAGCTCTTGGAGGGAGGCCCAAAACACTTTGTGTGGCAAGTCCATTGAAAACCATAGCCGAGACCCCATCAGCGGGTAGGACAGGAGCTGGATGGTAATTACGACGAGTGAATGGAAGACAGTATCTCCCTCCAGCATTAAATTCAAGCCCTGACCTTTTCCAACATAATGACTAACTCAACCTTTACATAATAATATGTGTGATATTTGGAGAGTATAACATATGTGTCATTTTAATTAATTGAACAGAAATAGATTCACAGAGGAAAAATGAATTAACCAATCAGCAATCACCTTTCTATCTATTTGATGTCAGAATAATTAGTTTATTCTCCTAATCTCTTGACCCCTCTAGAAATCATAACCTTGCTGACCTCCTTGAGAACAGCGGCTCATTTGAATAGCGCCATAATTGTGCTCTGGGTGCATTATCATCTAGTTTCATTTTTATTAGGGTAATCTTATCCCTTCTTAATATGCGTCTCTCTGAAAGGCTGACCCAAACCCTGGGAAAGACTGCGGGACTTTGCTCAATAACATCCGCGTACTCTGGATGAAGACTGTGGCCAGCAGAATCCTTCCTCCTAGAAGATGGGCTGGTTTTGTTACCTGGAGGATCAGCAATAATTTTACCTCCGTCTGTCTGCCTGCGGACAGCAATAGTCAGACACGTGTCCTGACATTGGCAGTCGCAGACTGTTACCAACTAGCGAATGCTTAAACAAGATCACAATTTGTTCCAGAATGATAAAATGACCCTACAAAGTGAATTACACTGTGAAAAATAAATGTAAAATACTGTGTAGATGCACAAATGATTATTTCATTATCTGGCCAATGTATGAACGACAGATACAAATTGTTCCAATCATAGAGTGATGAAAGAGTAATGAACAATGGGTTCTTGAATGAGCACAGGAAGAAAATAATGAATTGCAGTTTAAATGAAATCAGGAGTCAATGGACTGGATCACAGACTGTCCTTCAGACATCGGAATTCTGCATTAGTTAAACACTGTCATTTGGAGAAACGTCCTTTAAGAGGAAGGAATCTAAATGGGTCAGAGAAAGAGACAACTATGATGAGCTGGCCATTGGCTTGCTTTTAGCAGGCTGGACTGGAGCATTCCCATTCCTGCTGCTTTGCTAATTCACACGCTGATCTACTAGAAATTAGCAGCTTGTACTCTGCAAAGTTAACAGACTGCTTGTACTTTTGCCTTTTCCCTATTTTGACCTTGCTCTTCCTCTACTACACAATGACTTTAAGGTGACATCTGACGAGATCGCTTGCCCATCACATAATTTGGGCACAGAATGAAGACCAAGACACCAAAAGCTTCTGGGAAAGAAAGCGTCAGTTATATAGAACATATGTGCCAAAAGCTCCCTTGTTTTTTTGTCGGAAAACTTTCTGCAATAGAAGGATTTATCTTCTTTTCTTTTGTTTCATACCAATAAACCAAGAATAAACCAAGGATTTCTAACGTTATTTTCAAAGAAACGCGTCACATTTCGTGTCTCAGATCTATCCATCACATTGCACAGCATCTTGTTACATCAGTACTGAAGCTACATTTCACTCGCAAGCGCAGGACACCTGACCATTTTAGCTTGCTGCATAGAATTTCTTTACGCTCTAAGAAGATGTCTTAGAAACCAGCAGAAATTAGCTGGTTTCGCAGGGTCACACGAACCAGCTCACTCCTGCTGCTGCTCTGCCCTTGCTGCATCCAGGGCCCACGCTGCTCCCCGGCATCTGCCCTCCTGCCCCTCACACAATAGCAAGCACAAAAGCGAGAGGCAGCGCTTCGAGCCTTACATGCCTCCGCAAAGGACATGGTGCTCTGGGCTGGGCATCCCCGAGGGAAAGGTCATCTTTCATCGCCTGGTGCTCAATAGCCTCAAGGCATTTGAAAACAAGAAAGTCCCAAATCCAGCAAGCGTGAGCACCATCAAAAGCCAGAGCGATGGCAACAAAGCGAAAAGCAGGGGAAAACAGTTTTTTTCTTGCCTTGTGGACAGAAATAAATATTTATTGGAGAGAAACTAAAGGATAAAGGTGGCACCTCTGCTGTGTAAGTGACTGAAAGGCCACCCGCTTCTGCCTCTGCTTCAATGACATCTTCTGCAAAGGGTCTCTCCCCTGCAAGGTCAGGGTAAACTTCATGTGCCTGCTATGTGTGTGTGAGACAACGTCCATAAAACACTATCCATCGCTGTACGTAGGCAGCTTGTCCAGGCAGAATCAGACCACAACCAGCCGTACCACTTACAGCCCCTCACTAATCAGATTTCTGTTTCAACAGATCCTGACGCTAAGCACACGAGCCCCTCAGCAAACTTCCCTGCAACTCCATAAGACTGCCCAGGGATGCTGAAACACAGGCCAAGACAACCAGCCCACCACACCACAGGCAGCCTATGGCACTATAGGGCACCGTTATTGTATAGGCAGCAGGGGTAAAATACCTTCCTGGGGACAGTGCTGAACATCCAGGAAAAAATTCTCCTCATTGACTCAAAGAGGCAAAATTCTCCTCCTCTGACAGATGAGTATTACAAAACGCAATGAAGATTGCAAACTCCAGAATACTTCGGTTCCCCCCACCGAGCCTGGTACGGGGATAAAACCGCACTGCGGCCCCGTGGAGCGGGAGGGAGTGCTGAGAACGGGCTCTCCTCTCCCGCTGCGCCTGTCTCTGGAGAGGTGCTTTAAGGCACAGCCACCTTCACCTCCTCCCATCCCAAGGGCCTTTCCCATGTGAAAACAACTTACAGCTCTGCCCTGACGAGAGCCTCAAAACAAGGGGACCTCATTTCCCTGGAGTTTGGTAAATATCTCCCTATTGAGCCGTTCAGCAGAAAACCCCAGCATTAGACCCAAAATCAAGCTGATCCAACGCATTAAGTTATCACTGGCTTGCTGTCAGACCTCCGAGCGGATTTGGGGTCTCAGGTCATCTATGGCACAGCATGACATGATCATTCACAGTTTCCTCAAAGCCAACCTGGTGTCAGCAGTTCGTTCAGCTGAGTGAAGCTGCGGTTCAAACCTCTGGCTCTAAAGAGCCACACAGCCACCCCCTCGGATTTGAAACCAAACTGAAAATGTTCCCTGGTGCCCGCTGCGGAGAGCCCTGCTCCTGTCCAACGGTCAGCTCACCGCTGTGCAAAAATACACGGCACCTTGCCTGGGGGATCCAGGAGGCCCAGGGCAGACACTGGCACGTGGAAGGATGGAAGGATGCTCCCCACTCCCCCAGCACCGGCTCTAGTCCCTGCCGTCTGGTTTGATAATAATCAACACAGCTTTGGTCTCGAAGAGGCTTGGGCTTCAAAAGGCTTCAGTCAGGCTGAGCGCTGCTTCAGGATGAAAATAGTGAGCAACAGTGGCAGCGCTGGGTTTTAGATGGGAAACAAAATGCATTAGATAATTTTGGGTAGTCAGTCTCGAGATGTGATCTGGCACGGGCTCCAAAGACAACTGGGATAGCCCAGGCACATCATGCTAGCAGTTCGGAGCCCTGAGACAAGGCGAGACCCCAGCTCCCTCGCCCGCAGCGTGTCTGCTGCTGCTGCCAGCTGCCTGCAGGGAGCCCTCGCCCTGCAGTGCGGAGGAGGCAGAGCTGCCTTGCCGGCATTCCCACACAGCAGTGCTCTCATCCCATAAAGCACGACAGCCCTGAGGTGCTTGCAGGGGCTCTCCACAAACAAACCAAAGTGCAAATTACCGAAAAGGTACTCCCCGTGCTCCAGCCCGAGCTCTCCAGCTCCGGTGGCTGAGTCCTGCCTCCCCAGCAGAATAACTGTGTCACCAGAGGATGTCAGCGCAGCCCAGTTAGCACCGGCGGCAGCAGCAGCAAATGCTTAACGTGGGCTAGTAGCTAGCGCCCAGCTCGGACTTGACTCGTATTAAGGCCCACGCTCTTTTGGCTTCACCACTTTGTTATCCCGGCACTTTGATGACACCAGGAGAGGTGCCGTCACCTGCGCAGCAGTGCTGTGAGCTGCACGCTCACCCTGGGAGACCGAAGCCATCTGCCCAGCTGGATTCTTGCATGAGCTGTATCCAACATGCCTCCCTGGCACGGGGCTCAGGCGCTGCTGAACTTCCAGCAGGACAGTCACAGGCAGGATGGACAAACAGCCAAGTCCCGGAGGTGAGCGGTGCCGTCCTGCTGCAGTGCTGGGCTCTGCTGGCTGCGCTCAGCAGATTCAGACTGATCTGAGACAGCGGACAGGTCAGAGCATCCCTGCCGGCGTATCTCCGTCGAGGTGCTGCTGCTCACACCGTGCACGCAGCAGCCGCCAGATGTTAACCTGCAACATCTCTACCCGGCGCCAAGCAGCATTGCTGCCAGGAAACCTGGGGAAGTTTTAAGTGACACCCGCACACCCCAGCCTGGAGCCCGCCTCTTGTGCTGCTCAGACCTGGGATTTGAAAGCAAACTGATAAAAACCGTGGGTCTCACAGCCAGCCACTCAATCTGTGCCACCAGCCCCCCTGGCTGGCCAAATTCCCCTGTGTACGGTGCTCGCCAGCTTGAGAAACACCTCGACAGGCAGGAGCTGCTTGCCAAAGGGCTGGTCATAGCTCCTCACCCCCCTCCATCATTACAGGTTTTGGAAATAACCACAAATGCCTCCTTGCTTTGCTAACAGTGAGTGAGGGCCGTAACAGCGGGAGGTGATGCTGTAGGTTGCAAGACTGTGCGGGAGGGAGGGGGCGAGCACCAGGAGCCAGCCTCTTCACTAAGAGCAATCCACAGCAGGAAAACAGTGCACCATGCATCACCCAGAAAAAAAGCCAGAAAAGCCGGTGCGGGCAGTGGAGAACACAGCATCGCTTCTGCCGGGCAGTACGGGGAGCGGTAAGCACTGACGGTGGGCGAGGTTTGCAGGCTGTGCCTTACGAGCGTGCCTGGGTACCGCAGGGCGCTCTGTGGGTGCGCGTTTGTCAGGCTGGGTTTGCTCTGTCCTTGCCTCTGCGTGCATAGCTGCACAAGTAATGAATGCGCCTATTAAAATCCAGCCAGAGCATTTGTCTCTCGCTGGCAGAGAGGCTTCCACAGCCCCACGATATGCTGCATTTCTTTGTATTTGCTCTGAATGCTCCACACGCTCCGTTCAGTGTTTTTAGACTCCGAGGCAGATGCACTGGATTGATTTCTAATGTAACTCTCATAATTACCTATACTTTGTAACGGTCTCAGTGCAAACATATGAAGCAGGCTTGGAGGCACAGACTTTGCTGTGTTACACCACAGCTTCTCACGTACTTTATGTGGTTCCAGAGCACAGTGCCTCATTCTGGGTTAACATTCGATAAACAGGAGCTTCAATTACCCAGCTGTACATCAAAGGACGAGCGCTCCGTCAGTAAGCGGGCACAGCTTCATTGAAGTCATTACCGGTTACATCGCAGTCACTTGGTTTTCAGTGTTAATTTGATTAACTATTTCACTCAGACTTGGCTGGTTACACAAAACTTGCACGAGATTTCAAAGTCTCATCAGAAAAAAGAAAAAACAACAACATAAATGTGCACTGCTCACAGTGCTCAATGAGGAGCCCAGCGTGGCCTTTATCAGCCGAAGGGCTGTTAATGCAGAAGTTAGAGATGCTTGGAGTGGGCTTTCAGCACTCGGCATTTCCCGACCCCTGCACCTTTGCTTTTCCTTTCTTATCATTACATTAACACTTTTGCGTTATGGAATATTTATGATGCACACCACATGCTTAATGGATTTCCTCCTTTGTTTGCAGCTAGCTTGCATTAATACAAGGCTCACAGTATTCAATCTAAAATCCATCAAGGATTCCTGGGCTTAATATCACCACCGCTTTTAATGAGAAAGGAAATCTGTAAATCGAACCTGCAAAAGCAAAAACAAAGGCTGTATGGGAGCAGCACAAGCAGTTCGACAGCATCCCTCACATTAAAAGCATCTGGAAGTAAACTTCTGGTAATTGAACCCGTTTTAAATCCCTGAATTACAAAGTAACTCTCTGCCATAAATCATAGCCATAGTTCCCCAAAATAGACGCCATCACACTGTCCCACACCATCACACACACATTCCTCTCCCTATTGCCTGTCCTGCAACGTGGGGCTACATGAGCAAAGAAAGAGGTAAAATGGATTAGAGCCGGCCTTTGGACTCCGGTGGTACCCAAACCACTCATATTTATGTACTCTTGCGGGAGTAAGAAATCAGCTGAAGACCAGGCATGCATTATGGTATATTTGCTTAAATCTCATTTGCTGGGCATGAGCTGCTTGGCCTTGTGCTGTCGGCACGATTAGATGCAGATGAATACTCACCATTCCTCAATGCTGTCGTGTCTTAGTGCACCAGTAAACGTTCTCCTAGCGCGCGTACGGGGCTGTGTCACTGGGGCAACGTGGACCGTCCGCAGCAAGGGAATGCTCTGCCCAACGTGATTGATCAGCTATTGCTGCCGACTGACGTGATTTCCCAGAGTTCTCCAATATGTTTCTGTTTATAGAAGTCATTCTTCCCTATCAACATTTTCACATTATTATCTACACATATACACACGGAAGTTAACCCTGACTATTAACAGAAGCAACAAATCTTGCTCCTAATGAGACCACTGCAACCCCATATAAATCAATCCAATTGCATGAAGTAACAGCACAATATTTAGTGCCATTTAGCTTCAGGACGTGCACTGAAAATAAATATGAATGCGCAAAGACAAGCTGATGCCTCTCAGGTTCAAAGAAAAAAAATCAGTAGGTGGTACTTTCACGAAAGACCCCTAGAAGCCTTCAAGGCCAGACCTTCTTGGCTATACATTAGGGCAGACCCAACAGGGTCAGCAGAACACCTCAAATTTTTCCAGGGGAGGATCTAACCCTGCGCGCTTACCCTCTGGTAATGGCAAGTGCCCCTGAGCTGGTGTCTGGAACGGAACCGCAGCACCAGCCCCTGTGTGCGCTCTCTTCTCCAGCTGCTTACAGGAAAGTCTCAGCACTGGTAGCAGCAAATTTGAGCTCCTCATATTTCTTCTGTTATCAGGCTCTGTTTCAGCAAGGGACCTCAGGACATGCCTAACTTCCAGCTACAGCTCTCTCCCTTTGAAGGTAATGGGGTAATCACACATTTAAAGTTAGATGTCTCTCCCTCTGTTGGTAAAAGGGGTCCTTAATACCTCTGAGTTTAAAGGAAGATCTTGCAATATTTCTATTCATCATCATGCAAAGGGCAGGAGTTGCGGATTTAAGAGTGGAAGGTAATTTCCCCTTCTGCACTCAGCAACAAAGAATAGTGCCGTAGGCTTTCCAACAGCCAATCCATTTTGGTACTTCACTGACAAGGTTAAAACAGTCAGAAATATATTGTGCCACCCTTAGAACAGAGGGTTTTTTGCTCATATGTATCCAATTTCTACTGAGATGTTGGTTAAGGAAAAAGCATTTGATAATCTGAGTTTGTAACCGGTGGCAGAGTCACCAGGTGGGAAGCAGAAGAAATTCAAACACAGACTAATGTGCTGTTTGCCGAGCATTTGATTTCCAATGAAATGAACACATTCAACAAATCAAAGCAAACCTGATGGTGCAGGAACAGAGCTGGGGGACGGCACATCGCTCCCGGGGTGCGTTCAGGAGAGAAATGGGGACTAAGGAAATGTCACAGGCTGGAGACAAACTACCCTGAGACAGCTCCACTCCCTTCTGTAAATCCTGGGTGCACAACTAGTCAGAAATGGGATGCCATCAACTCCAAAAGCGCATCCCAGACAACTCTTGTTCTTCACTTCCCTGGGTGCCTGTAGGTCCTCTCCGCAGAGCTAACGCTGTCTGCAGCTCGCTGCTACTTCATGGTGTGACACTGATGGGGAACGGTACCCAGCGTCTGACTGAATCCAGATGGGAGGCTGAGACAAACTACAAAGGAAACCCGAGATCTAAATCAGCACATGAAAAGAAGCAACCAGAAATAAACGGATTAATCTGCACTACAGTGTTTCTGCTCAAAAATAGGAAAGGCTGCTGCAAAGTTAGACCCGAGGTGAGGGAAAAGCCCTTAGGAAAGCAGAGGGGCTCAGGAGCACCACCCAGAACGGGCTCTGCTGATCTGTAAAGAAAACACATGCCAGGTTTTGATGAAGAGCAGCTCCAGCAGAAGGTGTCTCGGCAGGACGGGCTCCTCGGCAGCACACTGTGAGGAGTCCCCTGCCAGCACCGCGCCGCCCGCATCCAGCGCTTGGCTCCGGCCACGCTGCAGCATCCCATCTGCAAAGCGCAGATAAAGCTCCCGTGGCCGCCCGCCCGCCCGCCCGGCGCTGCGAACTCGAGGCTTGTTGCAGCACAAACCGCCTCGTGCGCAGGGACCCTCCACCGAGCCAGCCCCGGGGCGCCAGCACCGTCACCCTGGGGAGCGGGTGCCACCAACTGCGCCTGGACGAGCTGCAGCCTGTCCCAGCACCCAGCTAAGCCCATGCCAAGGCTATCCCGCAGGCACTGCCGCTGCACCCGGGCGGGCTGGAAGCGGCACAAGTTTGGGCTGGAAACATTCACCTTCTGGAGAAAACAACACTCAAAATCTCACGGCTTTCTGACCCCCTCCGGGGGAGCCTGGCTCGCACGCCTGGGCACATCTTGCACATTCAGCCAAGCTTTGCATTATTTAATCTTTCCAAACCATAACATTTTGAAGCAAGGTTAATTTTTTTTCCCCCTGTCTCTCCAAAGATTAAATAATGGTGGCAGTGGAAACAGATGGGCTCAAAGCTGAAAACATGGGCACTTGGGGTGACCTTTTGAAAAAATTATAAGAACTAGGAGCCTGGGTAGAGTTTGAAACGCCTGGCCCCTTTTTGGCTGCTTGTAGTAATTAGCTCATACAGGGGCAGTGCCCTTGCAGAGCCCTGGCCCCGTGAGTAGTTTACGCCAATGAAACAAGGCGCGGCGTTGGAAGGGGAGGAAGGTGCAAGGGAGCCTGGTGAATGAATACTGATCCTGCAAACAACGCTCAGGCTCCAGCAGCGAGCGCAGCGCGGGGGTTACCTCCCGCTGCAAGTGTATCGTGTGTGCGCCGGCAGCTGGAGGGGGCAAAACGTCTGAGGGAGTGAACTCAGCCCCTGGGGGGACAAGAAGAGGGAAAACAAGCCTCGGAAAGGCTCTGGATCGGCACAGATCCCAGGGCAAAGCGGAGCATGGCTGGTGCTGGCCACGTCCTTGGGGGACTTCCCATGTGAAGCTGTTTCGGGGAGGGGGAAATCGCATCAGATGGGGGAATGCTCAGGATCACCGCAAGAAATCCTGCCCAAAGGGACACCACAACCCACCCCACACCTATTTGAGCTCACTGCTCTGGCTCACCATAGGCCTAGCCTGGGCAGCGCCGCTGCGTCCCACGTATCTTCCATCCACACTGCTGTAGCTCCGCTGCAGCATCTCCTGGAATTCTCCAGGACCCACACGGTGGGGATGACCGGGGGCTGCCTCCTTGGCTTCAAGACTGACGTTGCATCTGTAAGCACAATTTAAGTGTGGGTTAGAAAAACTGTATGCAGGACCAGCATTTGCAACACAGAATTTGGGCTGGTCTTGGTTGAAATTCAGCAGGTCCACACTATCAGATCTTGCTGGTGGCTGAGACAGCCCCCCACCCCGGCATTTTTAGATGACTTTGTGATAGTTATCTTCCCTTTCTACTATTTGCTTTACGCTTGGAAAAAAGTGTTATCTCAGGAGTCCTTTGAACATTAAAATTTATGCCATGCATGCTACTTTCTTCAAATATTTTAAAATATTCGAAACGTAAGGACCTTGGCATAGTGCCCAGGATCCTGTCTTTTTGGATAAAAGTTTCCGATAACTGACACTTCCAATTACCATTTCTCCCTGAAGAGGTCATCTCCGCTTCGGCTCCAGAGCAGAGCAGGGGAGATACCGGAGGTCCCCGATTCCACAAAAGGTTAAAAAATCTGCACGGTTGCTAATTAAAGCCAACGCACTCTGTGTCTGACCTAGTTCTGCCTTGCTTTCAGGAGGTTTTACCTGAGTATTTTTCAAACCACTTAAAAATTAAAATGGTTAATAATGCATCAGAGCCAAACGTTACCCAGGGGCTCACTACGAGGGAAATCTTAGTTTTGCTTGCAGATGGCATCGTTTGTAGTTACCGTGGGTAGGGAACACCACCAGCCTGATTCCCTGCCTTTACTCCAACCGTGCACACCTTTATGCCACTTATTGATGCCCCAAACCTATTTTGACTAGTTCTTATAAATATTGAATAGCACGCTGGCCAAATCAGGAGGCAGAAGTTGGCTGAACTGTTCACCTGGTCCCCAACGCATCCGCCTGCACGCTCAGCTTCTCCTAAGAGAAACCTTTATGTATTCCTACAATCTCTGCTATTGCCGTCTCTTCCCGAGGTTTGATTTCCCGGGGTAAAGGGCAGGGCATTGCCGAGCTCAGGAACTAGGGCTTAGAAATTTTCCTTTTGCTTCTGCACCTTGCATTGACAGCAGATGAAATATTTATTGAGGAAAGTTTCATTTTACTATATTTTTTACTTGACTGCCACTTAGTGGCAATGTAAAGTAATGGCTCGGGGAGGTGTACCGGCCAACCCACAGCCCCGCAAATCAGTCCGGTATTTCGGTGACTCTTCCCAGAGGTGTGGGGCAGGTTACTTGCTCAATAATTCAGTTTTCACTCATCGCATTTTCCACAGGTTATGAACAAGGTTACGAAATCCCATCTCCTTCGAAAAAGCATGACAAATATGAAGGCCGTTATGAAGGCAACGTCCATCTCCACAGTGGTTTTCATTCATAAGAAGGCTGGTGGTGTCCACCAGCACACATCCAGAAGGGAATTCCAGAGGTCAGGGCTGGAAGTGCTCAACTGTCCATCAGCCCCCTGGTAAGGCAGATACCATCCCAGGCGGGTCTGCTGTTGTCGCACCCTGTGAGAAGGGTCTGTCTTCTGCAGGGAAAAAATATATACCTGTTTCTTGCTGAAAAACCAAACTCCCGGAAAGCGAAGCGAGCCGTTTCAGACACCCCAGCACCGTATCTCGCGGGGATTCCCAGCGCAAGGGGAGGACACGTCCAAGCTCCCGCTCGCCTGCAGCGTTGCGACTGCTCTTCTGAAGCAAAACAGTTGGGTTCTCAAGTTTCTGCTGAAATGTCAACATTTTCTATGGAAACAGTGAAAATAAATCATGGCATTGTGATTTTACAAGGGCCAATAACAGCAACACAGTAATTATCACACCAGGGCAGAATTTTAAAAAGTCAAGTGAGATTTTCAAGAGAGGGAGCTTGCACACTTTCTGTGGAGGCTCTGTGCTCCGAGTCTGGCATCCCGGAGATGCAGCAACTTTCACTCCCACAAGTTTCATTTCTATCTCCATAATTACACTGGAGATGTCAAAAACAACAGTTCTTTTTTGGTATTCTCCATGGAGGTGAAGGGGAGGGTCTGACATGACAGTGTACTGGAGCTTTCACATTGCAAATGCTTTAAGTTTCTCTTTTTTCTTTTCTTTTATAACTCGCATTGATTAATTCTTTCTTCTAATTGAAAAATTTCTTAGTGTGAAATAGAGGTAAGGCCTTGTAACCAGACCCTGAACTCAAAATGACAGTCATGTTATCTAATTAAAAAAAAAAAAGAAAAAAAAGAAAAAAAAAAGTCAGCCAAGCTAAAAAAAATAACGGTAATATTCAAACCTCACCTAAGCCCTCAATTTCACCTCTTGCTCTAATCACAGCTCCTGCAGAAGTACTGGCTTGCAAAGTCACCTGAAGGGCTCTCCTGCACCCGGCGAGCATCGCCGCTCGCTGACATCCCTCGCGCACTAACCCCGCACTCGCCGGAGCCCCGGCAGCGGCCCTTGCCGGAGGCGGCGGCAATGTGTATTGCCTTTCGCTCTCACATCGAGAGATAAGGGACACCATAACCCCAGTTCCTCGCCATGTCTGAACTTGTTTGGAAACCTCGTCACACCGGGACCGGGTTGCAGCTCTGCTTTGCCCTGCATAGCTTAAAATGTCGCTCCAGGGAGCGGAGGAGAAGCCCCCCAGCCCATGCGCGGGGGCACTCTGCACCTCCAGGCCCTGCTCTCAGCATGTGTGGGTGCCCCTCGTCTCGCCCATGGGGACCACAGCAGCACCTCGCCACAGCAAGCTCAGAAATAGGTCGAAAGAAGCCATTTTTTGCGCTGTGGATTTCTTTGTTATGAATTTTAATGGTACTTCAGATTAGTTCGGCTGCTGAGAGCGGTTTGCATCCCATTTGAACAGCTCTACCTGTGCTGGCATTAAGATGAAATGTTTACTTTTCATACATCTGCACTTTAAGCTGTGCTGCAGGAACCCAGCTTTTGAAAGCTTGAGCTCGCCTAGGAATTTAGATCCCTTTTCATCCACTTTATCAATTGTCTCCTCGAGGAAACATTTTGCCAACGCTGTAGATGATTAAAGGCTCAGGAGCACGTGCCAAGAGACAGCCGGGAGCGCTCTGCCACAGGAACGTCCGCTGGCAAACACAACGGGACCCTAAGCGGGGTGACCTCGTGCTGTTGCCATTTCTGTCTAACGGGAAGCCACTGCAGGTGCAGGGACATTCTCACGGTCAACCTGCAGCAGCAGGGGAGGCAAGGTCTGCTCTCCTGCTGCCAGCACGGTCGGCTCCCGATGTCCCTCCCCGGGAGGCAACGTGCACCTCGAAAAGCCCTGTTTCCTCTGGCACTCGGTGGTGGTCAGCTCATGACCACCCCAGCCCACCCAGCCTGTTTGCAGCACGGCGAAGCTGGAGGAAGAGCTGGGCTCTGGTGGACATTTCCTCTCTGGGTCGTGATAGAGCAGAGAGTAACATCTAGCAGAGCAATCTGATCGGCTGATGAAGGATGCACAAAAAGGTCTTCACAGCTCCCATGACTCTGACTTTGCTTGACTCATTTCCAACACATTTTACTCACTTTGAACCATTGGACAGACTCAGATGGGGCGTCTTGGCCGGTGCGGATGAACACAGGCTTCACAGCCAGCTACACCTAAGAGAAAGCAGAATAACTTTAACGTTTTGCTAATGATTACAGGTAGTTTATCGGGTCTAGGAAGAGCTATCGCTAACAGGCAGCTGCAGGAGCAGGTAACATTTAGTTCGCTCCTTGATAAGGAAGAGACGATAGCAATAACATGGAATCAAGAAATAGAAATACACACAGTAACAATAAATCACCCAAATGGGACAAAACACAAGCAAGTTGTCTGTGGTGGAGATTCAAACTCACAACATCTAAGGCACAACAGGTTATTGGGGGCTCTCTTGACCTAAAGATACTTTGCTTTCTTTGGGAAGATACTTCAAAACGTCCACAGACCCTGGTGATTTTTGCTTGCCGATACACAGCGAGGGGCAGAGGCAATGGGACCCCCTGGGAATGCACCCGCAAGGCCCGTTTCATGCTCCCAATGCAAAGTTCGAGGCACTTTGTAGGTGGGAGAGATTCCCCTCGTCAGCATCCCGGAGCGATGGGCTCGGCAGGACAGCACTTTTCCCTTTGAGGTAATATTTTAGGGGAAATGGGATAACCGCATTTTAGTATAAAGGGCAGCGTTAAAATTCTGCTGTGCTAGCCTTGCCTTGCCCAGGGCAAGTAATTTTTTTGACAGGTGAATAAAATATCATTAGTTTCTCCACTGTCATCAATCATCAAAGTGAAGGCTGGGCGCGTAACCTCTCCAGACAGTCCTGGGGGCTGCATTAGCCCCTGGTTTCTAAAGAAGCAGAGAGGGGCCGAGCCGGGAGGCTCCCTTTATATCTAAACACATGGGAGGCAGACAGCTAAAACCTCTCCCCAACTTTGACTTTTTTCCCCAAGTGTTAGAAGCTGACAAGAGCATAGAAATGGAGATTTCACGTTGTCACTCCAGCCTTGCCCGGCTATTTGTGGCCAGGTAGCCCAAGCTGGGCTATAGATTGTATCGGGGCACTGCTGAAAGCAGCGGCATAAGTTAAGGAGAGAGAATGACAAATCTGAAGCTTTTGTCTAAAGGTCACACGCTTGATGCTTCTTTCGCATTTGTGTGAGTTAATTTACTTTTAAAAAAAAAAAAAAGAAAAAGAAAAAAATCTTCACAACAAAGAAAAATGAACAGAAATCTGTCCCTGAGACTGCCGTGGCCGTGAACTTCCAAAGCTATTGTGATTTCAATGGAAGAATAGGAGACACTGCCATCGAAAATGCCATTGATATTGTAACAGATCATTGCCTAAATAGACCATAACAGCCCCCATTTCAATGGTTACTGAGAAACGCGTTAACCCCTTCCCGTCTGAGCGCCTGCACAATCTCTGCGTGACACATCAAAGGAGACACACCAGATAGTATGAATTTCACACCCTTTTTCTGCCTCTGTCAGCTCCTCTGAGCTTCCCCGTCCCTTTCCTTTTCCACACCGCATCAGAGCTCGCCGCAAGGGCAAATCCTTTTAAGCGCAGGCAGAAAACCTGGGGTTAGCGCATTGTCTCACCCCCCCGGCCCCGCTCCCCAAACCACCCAGGAGAAGGCAGAGCCTTCCCCAAAGGTCTTGGGCTCAGTGGCGGTTGAAGTGCCAACACTTTACAAAAAGGATATATATATATATTTTTATATTTTTTAATTCCCAGTGGACCAAGCCCCAAACCCTTCCAACTCTGAAAAGGCTTTCGAGGAAAAATTAAAAAAAAAAACCAACACAACCACAACAAACCAACAAAAACCAATACTACTTCTTTGAACGATGGCTCTTCTCTTCCAGACCCAGGGAGGCTATTGCAGTAGATCCCCATTAAGCTCCTCTTTGAGGTTGCTCATTTACCTTGTTCTTAAACACTTTGCCATGTCCCACCGCTGGGACCTCCTGAAATATTAAGCTAAACATCTTTCAAAATGCGTCGTGCCTCCCTGTCACCTTGATTTACAGATCCTGGGGAGGCGAAGAATGAAAACAGGTTTCTTTGGAAAAAAGAACTATTTCTGTAATGCTCCACATTAATTGAATCTCAATCCTTTAATTCTTTACTAATGGACTCTGAGACCACGTTTGCTGTTACTTAGCACAGAACCTATATATGTGTATGAATAAATATGAATATAAATAAAGCATACCAAAACCTCTCATTTCCCCTCTTATTCAGTTGTTCATCTTGAGTTTCTCCAAGCTGATTTTTTTCTACTAAGTGCTACCCTGTTGTACTCCAGCTGTTCGTTGTTTCATGAGTTTAAAAGCTCCCTGCTACAGTCCTGCAGTCTCTTCTCCAGAGGAATACAAGTAAGAAACGCACAAGAAGTGTCCCGGCTTTCCACGGGGTGAGGGCATCTGGCCCTGAGCCGGGACTCTTCTCCCTGCTGGAAGCCCATGGCCACAGCCCCGAGTCCCTGCTCAGCCACCCAAAATGCCACCCAAAAACACCATGGGATCACTGGCTGCACGGGTACAGGGACCTTTCCTGGGGCTTCCAGCTGTTACCAGACAGCTTTGAATTAAGAGGTAATTGCAAAAGGTAAATACACTTTTGGCGAGTCCTGCAGGCAATGGAGATCCTGGGGAGGGGACACCTTGGACTGAGGATTCATTCATTAATCCAAATGAAAGGACCAAGGGTTCATTGATGTTGCACAGCTCAGACTCCCCAGACCCTCCTGGGGTGCTCCCTCAGCTCCTTCTGACACCCTAGGGAGAAACCCACCCTGCATGGGGCCTCCAGCAAAGCCCCAGGGCCCCAGGCACGTCCCCCAAAGGATCTGCTGCGGGATCGAAGCTCTTTGCAGCCAGGCACAGCTGGACCAGCAGCTGCTTTGGGAGGTGCCACAGGGGCGGCAAGGACGGTGCCTGGCATGGACAATGCAGGCAGGGATGCGCTCAGTGCCTGGCACGGATGAGTGCAGCACCCGTGCTTCAGCCCGCTCTGCTGCTAAGGTCTGAGCAAGATGTGCCTCGAGAAGACACAACTAGGACATTATTGGATATTGGGAAAAATTTCTCCGCTGAAAGGGTTGTCAGGCACTGGAACAGGCTGCCCAGGGAAGTGGTTGAGGCACCATCCCTGGAGGGATTTAAAAGATGTGTAGATGTGCTGCTTAGGGCCATGGTTTGGTGGTGGGCTTGGCAGTGTTAGGTTAATGGTTGGACTTGATGATCTTAAAGGTCTTTTCCAACCTAAACAATTCTATGATTCTATTTGCTTCTCACTTCTGTGGAGAAGATGGCTATATTTTCATTTTGATCTCATTATTTATAAGCCTCGATTACTTTTACTTTTCCAGAAGATTCAGAGGCAAATAGCCATAACAGCCTCCCCTCTCTGCAAACAAAAAGGCGACCAGTTCTCAGAGTTGCCACAAAATTACTCCTGTAACCCTCTGTCCTGTTCCATGGAGGCCTTTGGGAGAGCCCAGTACAATGAGAAATAAAGCTACACTTTGCAGGGCTTCAGTGGCAATTTCCTCCCCATATGTTTCCCAAGACACTCTCTTAATTTAGTTTGCCTATAATGAATTCTGTCATTATTCCAAACATCCATTCTCATGACCTAGTCTTATAGCATATCACCACCAAGTATCTTTTTTTGGCTATACAATCTCCCTGGGGAACTGAAAATTGTCTCCGTCTGCAGCACAACTATGCTGGGGAGCAGCCTGGAAAACAGATCCGAGATTATTCCTTTCTGTGTCAGTCATTTAAGCCTCTTTGTGTTAAACTTGACATTTGTCTCGATGCTGTCTCAATAGGCCCCGCTGGCTGGGTTTCATTCAGCGCTTTGAGCCGGGGAGAGAACTTGCCTCTTGTTTTACTTTCAGGCCATTATTGTGCCAAAGCGTGAAGGGAGGGAGCTGAATAACCACAAACAGGTGAGGCGGGGAGAGGCTTTCTGTCTCTGCTCTCAGCTTGCGAGAGCTGAGCTCTTTGGATGCCTTTCAAAGCCAGGAGAAGCCAAAAGCAATAATCCCCACCATGGGAGCAGGCAGGAAGGAAGGGTATCTGGTGTTGGCCAGAGATGTCCCAGGGCAGGGGAAGCGCATTCCCGCACGGTGACATCGCGGAGAGCCAGGACGGCCTCAGCGGGGCCAGAAATGCAGAATTTGAAAAATGTCCAAGCTCCACACCCACCTTGACTGGAGCTGCAGAGGAGCGGGGCGGCGAGGGAGGCTTTTTAAGTCAATGCACGTGAAATGGCTGCTAAGAGTAAGGGGTCTTTTCATTAGCCACCGCTGCCTCTGCCTGCTCCCGTTAGCAATCTTTTTGGCAAACCACAATCATTTTTCTTCCCTTCTCCTCCCGACCCCTTGCTTTCATTTAATCAGCCTTGCAAAAAGAGCTATTATTTGTGCCTGACCTTCACACGACTGCAGGCAGGCTGGCAGTGGGTGCGTGCCAACGGGACGCGCAGGGAGCATCCTCCATGCGGGGATCGGAGGTGGAGCTCCAGCCACGTGCCTGCCGCTCGTGGCCTTGCCGTCACCATGCCGTGCTTTCATATGCATGTCTTCAGCACCACGCCAAGAAGGTGGCATTTTCCTGAGGCATCCCAAAAATGCCCTCTCCAAACTGTAACCGGAGCCTCTCAGAGGTCCCTAGGAGTAGGAAAAGCACATGCATGTTCTTGGAGGCAAACAGGATCAACTGTTATTCTCCTTCCTATTCCATCCACCCTGGAATTTCAGCGGCAGCTCCAGGAGGAAGGTTTGGCTCATGCAGTCACCCTGGTCAGGGGTCTCCAAGGGGAAGGCTCTCCAAGGCATGGCAAAGCACGTGGCAAAGCATCCCCCCCTTTGGAGAAGCACAATTAGGCACCTGTAGTAACACGTCAGCAATATCTGCATCCCTGCCCCGGATGGCGTCCTGGCTCCGTCCCAGCCCACGCTCGCTCGCTTCAGGCTCCACGTCCTGGGGAAGTGTAAGCCGTTACGCCGGCATCGCTCTGTAAAGAGAGAGAGGGAACAAGAGCGCGTTGTTTGGTAGCATCAGGCTTTAGCCCCCGCAATTGTGTGAGCTAATCAGCGGTATTATATGCATGTCTCTCGTGCGACTTCAGATGTCTCACCCCAAAAGCTCCTGTAACAAGGGATTAGGGAAGAGGCCGGGGAAGTTAAAAACTCTCCACTGGAAACTTGTTTCAGGATGTTTACAACCAGCTCCTGTTCAGAAAAGAGGTTGCTTTGTCTGTGCTTTACCTCGTGAGCCCGAGGACCGTGCGCGCTGCTGAACGGCAAACACCGCTGCCCCGCTCTCACCAAACAGCCCTGCAAAGATAAAAGCAACCAGCAGGAACGTGGCACCCCAGGTTGAACCCACGCCAGATCAAGGATAAAGCATCTGTACACATCTTGTTCTCTCATGGTAAAAGTCCTGGTTTAATTCAGACAGTGGCACAGGCATGCAGGATCCCTCGGCGGCAGCAACACCTCCCAGAAAGCTTTGTGCAATGGAAACAAGCCCATTCCCTTTGAAATATCCAGGGGCCGCAGTCATCGATTAGGGGTATTGGAGGGGATATCTCTGACTAGGCTTAAAGGCATATGCTCGCACAGCCCCAGCCCAAAATCCAAGTATTGCATGAAGCATGAATATCCAGGACGTCAGTGAAAAGGTGAACAACATTTCCAAAAGGGAGAAGAAAATATCAACAGAAGCCATTCACATCATGGTGATACAACTTCCTTATAGGAACCATATGGGCAAATACACCTGTAGGTTTGGTCCGAGCAGATAAGCCAAGCAGCCCAGTGCCTACACTGGCCCATGCAGGTCGTTGGAGGTAACCCAGAGTCTTCACTCGACATCGCTTTTGGTAACACCACAGATCCCAAGCTCTTGGGAATCCTCATTCAGCTCTGCCTCGGCTCCTCTTGTCTTGTCTTTTTAGAGTTTAAGCTCTCTGGGATGGAGCACCCGTGGCACCCCAACCACCGGCTCTCGCTGCGTGGTTGCACTGCGCGTCCATCCCATGAGCAGGCACAGAAGAACACCAGCACTCCCAGCCGGGACCTCCTCGTCACAGTCACAACAGGTCTGGAAATGTTTGTCGTAGAAACAGCGATTTCTCTTCCCAGGGCCCAGTTTGGACCGATGCATGAAAGAAAAGGTTTCCCAGCCAACACGAGCTGGCAGAGCTGGTGCGTAATCAGCCAGGACAGATGGGAACACACAGTGCCTTGAACCCAATCAAGAAAACATCCCAGGAATGCCTGTTAATGGGAACCTTTAGAGGGGTAAAATGGTCATTCAAATCAGAGCAGGATGATTGATTCCAACCTCAGAGAAAAGCACAAATCAAATTGATAACTATCCAGGGGGAAAAAAATCGGTTTGATCTGAAGCAAGGCCTGACAGCAGATGAATTCAAATTTTTTCAGCTTCCAAGATAAACTAATACAATGGAAATCTGGATGCATAGGCACTGAGGAAAGCTGTATTAGTAAGTCCCGTTTGGATATTTTGCAAAACCAACGGAGGGGTTGCACTCAAACTATCATGGACGTCGCTTTCCTCCGAGGAAGCATCCTTTGCTTCCCTGCTTTACCTGTAAATCACATTTACCCCCAGGTGCGTTGCTGCGGCAGCAAATACGAGCTGTCCCTTTGGAAGGGCTTGGGCAGCCGCTCCAGTTCATCTGAGAGGTCACCTCCTCATCTTAAAATTTCCCTCCAATGCAGAATTATAATCTCACGTGTCAGTATGCATTTGGGTTTATAAAACAGGCATGCAACACATCTAGAAGAAAAATTGCACCTGTCAAATGCCCTACCCCATGAAATAAACCTGTACAATTTCACTTTTCACCTAGTAAATACCCAAGCGCTCTCCAGAGCGGCCCCTTCCAGTATTCAAATCTGTTTCCATTAATATTAGAAGTTAGGAGGGTTTGGGAGAAAAGGAAGGAATTGATTAAAAGCAGATGGTATTCATTATCTTGCTAATCACAATCCTGCAAAGGTTTTTACAAAGAAAAAAGAGAAAGAAAAAGCAACATCAAGAAAAGGTCATGCTAGGACTTTTCAAATAAAACATTAGAAAAATAACACTTCCAAGGATTTACTCCCCTCTCATGAGAAAATCAGCTTGTTTCATATCACAGCTCAGCCACGCTGGGAAAAAGTCTTTGTGATACAGACATCATTCTCACATTTTGTGCTGGGACTGCAAACCTTTGCCGAACGTCTGAGAAAAAACCTGTTGAAAGGGTCATTACCACGTGCACCGTCCCACAGCCTCCGTTGGCACTGCTGTACCTCCCAGCCTTGGTTTTGTTTTTGTTTTTTCTAAAGGGAAGTCACAAATAATCAAATAAAGCAAACAAAACCAAACAGAAATAAAACAAATATGCCATTTATTGGCCAGAACCAGCGTAGTGGGAAAACCCAAGGATGGAGTATGTTCAAGATGACTGGCTGGAGTTCACTCAATGATTTTCTTGGGAGAATTTTCGCTCTCGGTATCTGATCCTGCTCCGATTAAAGTCAACAAAAATGTTGTTATTAACCATCCATAGCACTGGGAGAGGGAGAGATGCCTATAACAAAGGCCTTGGCATTTTTTCACATTATAAAGTTGCCAGATTCAAATGGGCCGGATTCAGCTTTGCTTCAGGCCAGCAGAACAGGATGCCGTTCAGGAGGAGGCAGCTTGCGAAAGAAAATCCCGTGGTATTTTTCAACTGCAGGAGCGCAAGTGTTTGCTTGTTCCTCACCACACTCTCCTCTGCCTTTTCAAAACCTGCCAGTCCTTCACAAAAACTACCCAGAAAGTGTGTTACACCAAGGTGCTGCTGATCACCACGTGCCTCTGGGTAGCTGGGGCAGGGGGCACCGGTCCCCCAGGGCAGCAGCATCTCAGGGTGGGTTCAGCGAAGACAGGATGCAAAATCCGGTTAGGATGTGCTCAGCCTCTTGGAATGAGAGGCACTAGGAAACCACCAGCCGTTGTCATTGACAATAGACTTTATTCTTTTCCTATGATTTCTTTTTTTAAGTAGGAAGCGGTTTTACGACATGCGGCCAAAATGTTCCGCAAGTAGACATGGTGCTATGTAAGCCAAAAAAGCTATGTGCTGGTGAGATTTTGTGGTCTTCGGGCTGAGATTCCTAAGCAGCTATTTATATGATAATTCATTTTTTAAACCACAACGACTCAAGACTGCCCTGAATGGCAGCAGATTCATTGTTAACGTCTTTCTGTGCCACCTCACAAGGTACTAAATAGCTCAGAGACGACAGAGTCCCAAATATGCCTCAACACCACTTCTGCTCCCCATCTGGGGATGTACAGCACATCTATGCTGATATTCAGGCTTGACCTAAGGTTTTCCTTCAACTATCCCCAGATTCTCCTGCTGTCATTTTCTTACTTTCAGGTCAGTCATTTTGCGAGGCAAGGGTCTCGCCTGCAACGCATTTCATTTTCAAGATGGAGTGAAGAAGTGTGAAATGGAAAGAAAGATAGATGTAGGTCTTGTTTGCAGGCACACGTACAAGAAAAACAAGCAGATCTGTGAACAGTTAAACTTAGGAAACCTACTTTTCTGCAGCTTTCACCTGTGGGTTCTCTGAAGGCAACTAACTGAGGTTGAGACTCACGCTACGACCTTCTCCCCAAAGGGACCAACTTGAGTCCCCCTCCACCACTCTGCTACTTGTTTTTATGAAACTTAGAAAAGCTTAATCTCTTTGGGATACCGACCCACATGTCAGAGTGCCGGAACCAGGTAATTGGGTCAAAAGCTTTTCCTTTTTTTACCTAAGCACGGTTTTCTTATGAAACCAAATGAAAACCCCAAGGCCATTCCTTGGAGAAGGTAGCATGCTGCATCTTCATGGAGTTATGGCTGGTCTCTGCATCCCCCGTGCATGCGGAGCTGCTGTAATTACGTTAGGTAAAGCGTGACTGCGGAGCCCGCAATGCTCAGCAGCCGGGCTGCCGAGGTCGGTCCCTGCTGCAGTGAAGAGCACCAGCAGCTGAGCACCACGTCGGGGCTTGGGTCTCCTTGGGAAGTGGGTGGTTTGGGAGGCAGGAGACACCTGCACAGCTCCAGACCGGTGAGTTGCTGCCTCCATCGAGTGCTGGTCCAGCATCGCATTTAACACCCATCTTTCCAGGCCCAAGCTTTGAGCGCTCCCACCACAGGATAGAAATAAAACCAGAGCAAAGCTGGGGTGGCGTGAGAAACGCCAAGAAGAAAATACATGACTATAGCATCTCCTCAAGGAGCTGTTGTTTCCAACATCCCCATGCAAGATACTGCTCTCCAGCCCAGGGGTTAAAGCCCGACTGTGCCTGCACCAGGGCGTTGCGGGCGAGGGCTCACCATTCCCCCGAGCTTTTGTTTGCCAATTATCTTGCCTGCAAGTCCAAGTCTCTGTGGTATTTGCAAGAAGAAAGCATATATTTCTGGTTAGTACTTATTAAATAAAAAGATCCCAGATAAAATAAAGGAATACTGTACTAACGCTGACGCTGCAGAAAGATAAATGGCAGCCTGGAGTCCTCCGGGGCTCTAAGTTATCTAGTTAAATAAAACGCCCCACCCTGCGTGCTGAGAACAAAGCGGGGTACGTGGTCACGGCGGGCTGCGTGGTGACCGCCCGGCGGTGAGCTCAGTCCGACACCCGGCCAAGAGAGACCACCACACCCAGGAGAAGCAAAACCCTCCAGGAAACATGATTCTCCTTCACGTCAGTATTTTTGTATTAATAATTTTGTTTTACTTCCATTTAGCTTCCTTGACTTGCAAGCAATGCTGCTGGGTCAATCTTCTGTTTTCCCAAAGCCACCAGCCAAAAGCTCCCCCTTCTCTCTCACTGCTTCTCCCACCGTATGTACAGATACATTTGAAGAAGAAAAATCCCCAAACCACGCCACAAGACATCTTTCATTTTAACTTCACAGTCAGCATCACGCACTGCTATTTCGGAAAAGCACAAGGAAATACGCTGCTCCTCGTACCTTGGCCACTGGAGCCCATGTCCATCCCTCCCCAGCTGAACACCACGAGCTGCCAGAGTCACACAATGTGCCACGATCCTTTGGTGGAGCCAAAAACCGAGTCACCTGGGTAGAGGTAGAGGAAAGGCAAAACATCCCTGTTATGCTCCCAATCGGGCTGGGCTTTCGGGCTGGGGATGGGTGCCCAAGCTCAGTGGGCTCCCTGATGGCCCCAGCTGCAAACCTTTCCATGCGTCAGTCTTTCTCCCTTGCCCAAGTCACTTGGCTGGATTTGGACTGGATCTTTAAATAATAACCTTTTGGGCTAGGAGCAAATATGGCAAAACTTCAGCCCCAAAGGCCAGCTTTTCAGAGGAAAGCCTGCCTGCCAGGACAGGTGCAGGCGGTCACAGAGGGGGAGGGACATTTATGCATCGCCCACAGCAGGGCCATCGAAATTGAGCCAGAGGGGGCTTCCTTGGCTGGAAAGGCACCACCAGCCAAAACAAACACTAAACATATTCCTTGCAATATTTCTTAAACTTTTGGTTTTTTTCCTTTTTAAACATGGTGATTTTGGGGCCTGGGGGAGGTTTGCTGGCTGATGTCCTTAGGGACTTTAGCCCTGGGAATCTACCAGCATTACCCCTGCACATGTGGCACAACATAACCGCGTTATCCGTGCCCGGGGAGAGCATCCCCGAGCCCCCAGCACACAGAGCAAAGGAGCGGCCATGGGAACTTCCAGCAGCTCCCTGGGCCTTGGGAGAGCGGCTCTGCAGGAAAGGGCTCCAGCTGAGCACATGAGATTTTCCCCAAGACAAAATGCCTTTCTTATTTTTTTTTTTTCCCTCCTCACTGACTTGATGGGAAACTGTTTGCAAAACTAGAAATATCCCCTATGGAAAAGTCTGAAAGAATTCAAGAGTGAAACAGCTGCATTCTTTAAAAGTCACTGGAATGGAATTTGATGGAAGGTAAGATCTTCTCAATAGTGTTTTCTAATGCCTTTAAGAATTCGGTGGCAGAGATCTAATTTTCTGTTAAGTTCCACAAGGAGGTTACGAACAAAATCCATCGAGATAAACCCTGCCGTTCAGTACCATATGCTTAAGGTTTTTTCCTTCTTTCTTCCTAGATAATCAAACCTGCACCTAAACTGCAGAGATTTAGCTGTAATTTTAAGATAGAGCTGACACACTGAAAGACAGATCATGTCTCAAGCATATTCTGAAACATACTTTTAGGTATTAATTCTCTTATGAAAGCAATAACATCAGCCCCTAACTTTAGATGGGGCTGACTCTGCACTTACAACAGAGTTAATCACGCTGACACACGTGAAAACCCCAGTGCACCTTCTCCAGGCGTCCAGCATCAGGAGCCTCTGACTACTAGTTTGCAAGCTGGACTCACAGGTTTGCTGGTCACTGGGATAATTTAGGAGTTATTACCTCATTTTTGGAGATTGCCTTCAGAAATGCATAGTTTGCTATCAGGCTACTTTTTGCCCTGGTTTATTTTAGTGCCAGAAGAGCACAGACCTGCTCCAGCTCCTCCGTTCAGAAACCCTATGGATAAGCTGCTCTCGGACAAAGGGTGGAGGGGATGAGGGTGGGATGTTGTTAGTGGCAAATAGACACCATCCCTCAAGACAAAATCATCTCCGTAACAAAGACAATGAAGCTTTTTTATAATCTGAGAAGGACGCAGTTTTACACCCTTTCAGAATAGCAGAAATGTAACACGGCTAAAAATCACTATAAAAAAGACTGACCCACTGTGCTACTATTCCTGCACAATGGTGCAAGGAGGCATAATTTAGGATCCTGTAAGTTTCTAAGTCTCTACTTGAATTTCTTGTAACTTCTAATGACGGCCTGTGCCCGCAAACGTATCTTACGTTATTCATATGCAGACTAAGCACCAACCTAAGGTAGTTTAGAACCAGGGGGAAAAGGGCTCAGCTTGAGCAACTGGAATCATCCCTGGTTTGCCATCCCAGGTAGCACAGCAGTTACTTTAGATTTCACTCACGGCGCGTCCCATGGAGCCAAAGGAATTGCTCCTAGGACTGGAAAAAACCAAAACCCAAAAGCACGCAGCCCAGAAGTATCGCACACTGAATTGCTTGGAGACTTGTCAGGTTTGCGAACTGCTCAGCACAGCAGAAAACGGCCACCACTGACAGCAGTGCGGCTGTTACCATCACGATACACATTACCGTTTCGGTAGTCGATCTCCAACCGAGGTCTGAGTTGGAAAGGCCATGGTAAGGATCGGCGGTTTGTGGTTCAGTGAAGTCCTGTAGCACTGGGAGCTCCATGCAATGGGCTGCAAACGCTGCTCCGACCTCCCCGGGCTGCCACCGCGCGCTCTGAGCGTGGGATGCCGGGATGGTGTGAGAGCCGCTGGCAGCAAGGCGGGTGGGAGGATGTGTCCCTGCACGGCATCTGGCCCTGGCTGGGAAAGACGTTACTGGGAATTGTCTGAGTTAAATGGGAAGCTTTGGGTCAGACCTTTGGGGAGAGTTTCTAACCTGCTCTTCCAAATGAAGTCACCACGCGGTCCTGCAGCCTCCGAGGCAAGTCTCGTCGAGAGACTTTCTCAAGACGCTGACTGCCTTGATGAGTAATGTGCAATGAAAGTAGTCAAGCCTGGCAGAGGGAGGGCCAGCTGAATACTCACGCAATTTAAATTGTAAATATGAGTATCTCACTGTTATTTACCTAGCAGATGAACACCGCTTGGAGTGACTGGTGCAATCATAATATTTGGCCACTGGCACTCCAGGTTTGTGCATATGCATAACTGGCTCCTTTAATAAAGCTGAAGACTTTGATACAGTCTTTTACCCTCCTTCTACAATCACTTATGCTTACAGTAGTCTCCGGGATTGTGTCCATACATATGCTTCCTAATTCATCCCATTAAGGAGGACACCACTGATGACGATGCTTTATTTTCATTGCCTTAAAGATACAGGCTGCACTGCTGGGGGCCTGTTTTTTGCACAGGGAATATAAATGGTTGGAGATCACACCAATCTAATGAGATCTCTTTCCTGAGTGTGCAGTAAAAGTGCACATTTCCTGTCCACCTCACAGCCCCTGATACAGATGTTCTGGTTCTCTCAACATGTCACATTACCCAGGTCTGCAGGAATACCACGGAGTGAATTGCATTTTAGGTTAGTCAAATGAGACAGGGGCAGCAAATTTATATGCTTTATGATGGCAGATTTTTTGGTTCCTAAGACAATTGGTGTGTTCACATAAATTAAAGGAAGGAAAAAAAACGACAATGTAGCTCAGCATTAAAATATGAACTACCAAGTTTTTGGAGTTTTGCTCAGCAACCCGAGCATGAGACTCAGCACACGCAGCTGGCTCACGCTAACGGGAGAATTGCCGTGATCCATCAGAAATGGCAACATATTGCACTGGCGGGGCCGTCGGTGCAGGGCAGTAAAGCAGGGGGTTAACGGGAGTGGAGAGTCCTGCAGCAGCACTTTTAGCTCGCAGCTTAGTTCTTTGCTGCAGATAAGGTTTTATGTCTGTTCCTCCAAGGGGGTAACAGGGAGAGAGAAGTGACTTGCCAAAGATCATACAAAATATGTCTCATACAAAACAAGGCCTGAAATCAAGAATTGCTGATTGACAGCGCTGCGACGGCCCAAACAACACACTCAGGCCAAGTCCTCCTTCCATGAAGCAAAACTGAGCACAAATGCTTCGTTTTCCAAGAGCAGCTCTGCTCCAAGCCTTGCATCTCCTGGGCAGGAAAGGCAGCCAGCTCCCTCTCCATGGAAACTTGAATACCCCAAGCGGTGCGAGCAGCGCTCCCCACAACCAAACACTTACTCGCGTGCAGAGAAAAGTATTTTGCCAGTCTGCAGAGCAGTGGTGCACCATGAAGTCTCCCCTATCACTAGTTTTTAGGGGGTTCCAGTAGGAGCGCACACCTCGCTGCCCAGGGGGAGATTTATCCTGAACATTTTTCATGAGCATTTCTGCAACACCAACACTGATCATGTAGCCAAGCAGCTTCGAAAGTCACACGGATACTTTCAGAAGCTAACACAACACAGATAATATTCTTGTTGATCATTAAATCTATTGGCAGCCACACGCCAGTGCCCTGTACAGACACCCCAGGCAACTGAAGAGAACTCGAAATGAAAACCAAGCCAGGGTCAACTCGCCTGAGCGCCCCGGGAGGACACAAGCTGGAGGCGGCAGACGTTTCTAGGGGAGCGTATCCCTCATCGACTGCCATCTGGGAAAGCAGGAGCTCTGTTTTACTTGAATGCTACTCAGGATCTTGTTTTCAAGAGAAACTGCAAGGCAGGATACAAACAATGACGCATTTGTCCCAGTGAAGCCTGGGGGCTGGCACTGGCGGGGCAGGAGGTGCTCGCACTCTTGGGGCACAAACACCCAAGAGGGCACCAAGTAGCCCCGGCTGCTCGTCCCCGTGTCGTTCAGCGTCCCAGGGCTGTGCGGTGGGGCGGACACCCTGGAACACCCGCCCTGGGATGAGTTTCATGCTTTCAGGGATACGGCTGTGCTGCAGATCCACCCCAGGCATCCCTCCTGAATTTTACTGACTTGGTTTGCTCTCTGCAAATTGATGTAGGGATAGAAGAGCACACAAATAGCAGCAAGGTACCTTTGGCCCTTAAAAAGCAGCTCAGAGTCCAAGGAGCAAGTGAGAGTTTAGGAAGACTCACAGATGTACAATTCCTCTATTTTTGGCATGCTTTTCAGGCATTCCATGCCAGCTGCCGTACCCAAGGAACCAGGTAACAACCGCTCAGGTGCACCCTCTTCCCACAGCTTTCTGTTCGTCTTCGGTGTTACTGACCTCAGCCCAGCACGCACAACCCGCTGAGAAACTGAGACAGAGAGGACGGGTGCAAGGCTCTCATCAGGGACAGTGAAAGGCAATAGCCTGAACGGGGAATCAAGAGGTGCTGCTGAACTCCTGACGTCTCTGGTAGTCAGGTTCCTCCTCAAGATGCCAGTGACCCAGCCATATTTGTCCAGCTCACCTGTAGGGGTTGTTGGCAGCAGCAAAGACCATTTCTTGCTGTGTGCTCAGCCAGTGCCCAAAAGCGGGACCCGGGGCTGGACCACAGCTGCTAAGGATGAGCACAACCCACGCCCTAGTCATGCCACTGGTGCCAGCAGCTCTGGGGTGCCCAGGCACCAGCACCCTGGAGCCGGCTCGTGTCAGACGCTGCACCTGTATCACGCTCTCCCCAATATACAGAAGCTTAAAAATAAAAAGTAAAAAAATCACAACTTATCATCAACGGCACTGCTGATGCGCAGAGCGCACAAGAGCTTGGGTCCGTGCAGATTCTGCCTTTTCCCGGACGCTCACCAAGCGCTACCCAAACGGATGCTCTTGGAGCGGGCAGCGGTGTCGGGGTGCCAGCGTGCCCAGCGAGCGCCGGGGGCTGCGGCCCCTTGCCCACAGCCCCGCAAAGGCCGCTCCCCGTAGCTAAGTTGGCAATGCCATCTAGTGCATACAGGCAGAAATAGCACAGTGTCCGCAGGCGTGCACGGCGCCAGATGTGCAGCCCAGATGTGCTCTCAGCCAGGGTGGCGGCGATGGCGACGGCAGCAGGCTCCAGCCGTGGCCCCGGGGTACCGGCGCCCCGGGCCGCGCTCTCAGCCCTTGCGCTACACGTTCATGCAGGCTGATGCGTTGCCTGCGCTGGATTTTTCCCACTCAGAAAGAGCCTGGCCTTATCCAGAAATCCCCACTTGCCTTGGGAGGGAGGGGAAATCCTCCCCTTTCCCCAAAGGGTTTCAACTGAATTGTTCCAGCTTCGTGGGCCTGTGGTCTTTACGGCCAACATAGCTCAACATTTTGGCTCTCTGGCGTCACCCGAATGTAAAACATCTCCCACAGAAACATTTTTTTCATGCACGGCAAACACTCTCTCAGTAACAAGAAACATTTTTCTTAGACATGAACAAAGGGTGAGGTTTCGTCAGACAAAGGAACCAAAGGTTTCCTTCTATTGAGAGCGTTTTCTGACGCAGACCAAAATCTTTTGCATTTTGAGTTGGTTTTTTTTTTCTGAGCGCCTACTTTTTCCAAAAATATATCTAGGCTGATTATAATTTTCTTCTTGTGCAACTTTTCTGTAATTTCACCAGTGATTTAAACCAATTTTTTTTTAAATGGAAATCATCTGGCTTTTAAAAATATTTTTAACCAAAAAAAGAGACATCTTTCACTAAGAATGTGTGACCTCTACAAGCAAAATATTTCAACAGCTATTGAAAACAGATATTTTGTTAAGAAAATGATGAGTTATGGACTTTTTGTTTTGTTGAAAAACAGGTCCATTTCTTGCTCTGGAAGATGCAGCAATATCTCCAACTGTTTTAGTTGTTCTTCAACCTGATTTAAAGGAGAAAGCTCTTCTTAAAGCTTTCCATTTTTTCCATACCTTTAACAAAACATTCAAGAAGACTCTGTTCCTCATTACAAACTCTTTGCCTTACAAACACTTTATACATTTAATAGGCACAAAAAGTCAGAGGAGGGGGGAAATTGCTCTACCTGGGCTTGATTTAGAAATAGTTTAATATATAGTCCAGGTCCACCCCACTCGCCGCTGCTGAAGGTTACGGGTGCAAGAGCCAGGCTGGCTCCTCGCTGTACACTGAATTAGCAGAATGAGGTGGAGGTAGAGCAGAGGGGATATTTCACGGCGGCTAAATCCACCCTGGCCATGCAAGGACCAGCAAAGCCCCTCTGCAGATGAAGCCGAAGCCGTCGGGGATGGATGAAGTGGGACCCGGAGCAGGTTCAGTCCGACTGCTGCTGGAGTCAGCGGGAGCCGCTCCGCAGGCTTGGAGCTAAGTCAGGGCTTAAGTAGGAACTGGAAGGATAAAAGCTTGTGGGATCAGGCCTTAAACCAACAGCTCCCGACTCGGTACAGCCTCAAAGAATGTCTAAAATAACCAATATCGTTACAGGCCTGCATGTTAAAATAAATGAAAATCAATAACGTTAATAGACATTAATTCATGCTAATGGAATCATTGCTCCAAAAGCAGAGTTAATAAGCCCAGCTAGACCACTACCACCGTCTACATATTAAAAAGATCCAAAACATTTAAATATTGACCACATTCCTTTGAAATTAATAGTATTTCCTTTGGATTACGCATTGATCTCGGCTGAGCCGTGCTTGACATCTGGAGCAGTTAAAATAGCAACCTGAACAGCCATAGTCTGCCACTAATTTTGAAAGGAGAAAACCAGTTTTAACTTATGTGCTCTCATTAAAACCACTCTGCTGTCTCAGTGCCGGGCTCAGAAGAGGAGAGCCACGAATCCACCGCACGCAGATGAGCTGAGCCGCGGCTGCTGCCGGCGCTCGGAGGCGGCTGCACCACCACACCCCGGCTTGCCCCAGGTTAAACCCCGGGGCTGCTTACGGGGTCCCCGAAATCCCTGTCTCCCTGGAGGAAAGGCCCCTCGCACAGAGCCCTGATGCTCACTTCCACATCGGAGACATCATTGCATTGCTCACTGTGCCATAAGGAGTGGGGCTGGAGGCGTTTTTGGTGTTGGTGGGGTTTTTCCCCCTTCAATGCTTTCGAAAACCAAAGGATGGAATACATTGGTTCCTCCATCCATCCAGACAGGACTAAAATACAGGTTTGCTCATGGTTTTACTCAAGTTTTCCATGTACCTCACAATTGTATAGGTTTAGCAACTCCTCACAGCTGGGGTTCCTGCTTCTTTAATGCTCCGGGTGTGAGCAGCAAGGGCATGAAACCAAGGAAGGGAGCAAACCACCCTTGCAATGCAACAGGAGCGAATCCTGCCAGAGGAGGTTTTCCCTTCCAGAAGCCTCAAATTCATTTCTGGTTCCTGCAATCGCCTGGAGGGTGCAGCGCAAAACGCATGGACAAACCTGGCCCCTGCACCCTGCTGTCAGCTGCATCTCCCTCCCACCCGAGCTGCAAACCAAATGCTCTCAGGGTTCAAAGGCCGCCGTAAGAAGCGCGCATCGGGTGAGCACAGCTCTGTGGGGCGGGAGGTCAGCGAGAGCCTCTGCAATGTTTGTTGCAAAGGTGGCCAACAAGAGAGGGAGCCCGGGAAACGCTGCAGCCCCGCTGCCTTTTGATGGAGATCACGTCACGCCGCAGAGAAAACCACCACGGGAGCGTGGGCCAAAAGGAGCTGCCACCAGCCCCTCTCGGGAAAGCTGCTGATACGACACCGTGAGGCTGACCTCCGTTTAATGTACTTTAAATAACAACAGAGTGAAAGCAAGGACAGGAGGCAAACGGGTGGCAGAGATGCAGCTCAAGGGCTGCCCAAGGCACTTATCTCCTGTGTCCCTCTCATTTCTCCAACTCACCCCTGCGCCGTGCCAGCACACCTTCAAGGAAAGGAATTTTTGCCCCTTTTCTAATCATCAGTTTGCAGTTAAAGGTGCCTCCGTGGCAGGGCACGCTTGCACCGCGGAGCCAAAGGGCAGCTCTGCCCACCCACCATCCCGCCGGCTACGAGCTCCCCAGGGACCTCATCCCCATCCCTCTGGGCAGCACGAGGCTCCCCGACAGCTTCTCCCGCCCATTATTATCTGTGCAAAGCACAGCCCTCCCCATTTTCTCCGTAGGTGCTCCCTCCAGGCGGGCGGCAGCGAGCAGGGGTGTCGCGGGGGCGGCTGACAAAAGACCAGCTGAGCTATATGCTGTATATACATTACACCTTTCGCTAGGAAGCCGAATGTCAGAATTACTTAGTGTGGAACACACAGAGAATAGAACACACTTAATTGCTTTGGCTAATTATTTTCAGACAACGAGGCTCCAGAAGACCTCTGTCAAAGACAACAGCTTCTTTGTAATCCTGACTCTCCTGGCCCCTGGCTAGCCCAGCGCCCTCGCTCGCCCACGTCAACGCTGATCCCCAACTCTTCCTGCTCAAACCTGAAAATCCCACCCCTATTTTGTAGCAACAAATTCGTATTCAATATTGAAGTGTTTTTGAATGCACAACCAAAAAACTTAATAATGAATAAACAATGATTATGGGGTTTTTTCCCCCCAAATTTGGGGTTTTTTTTTCTATGGGAAAAGCAAAAGGAGCAAAGCCGTGACACACCAGCCAATGCTCCCACTTGCCCCGAGACACAGAGGTGCTAGGGCTTCTCAGAAGTCAGCGCTCCCCGAGACATTCTACCTGAATCCTCACGAAAGCAGCATGGCCTATGCTAGTGCATGGGAAATTCAGAGCAAACAACAAAGTCATTTAGGACCGTTTGAGTGAGAGCCACTTTTTCTCTCACTCCACTACCCTGTGCATGTATCAGGGTGCCCAAGCTCCTCACCTGCCAGGAGAATAGGGCAGCTGCTCACCTCCAAAATCAGAGGACTGGTGTACACAGGCATTGAAAGCTGCCTCCAGAGCCCTGCAATACCGGCGTAGATTTATTTAGGATTGCACATACCAGCTCTGACACAAATACGCTCCATCGTGGGGATTCGTACGAAGGTAGCCATAAAAAAAAAAAAAAAAATTAAAAAAAGGCTCTCAGTTGAATCAAAATAGCTTTTCTACTGCAACAACCCAGTTGATATGTATCTGTGACCTTGCCTCCATTTTTCCTCCCTGGAAATGCGGATGCACCTCCTGTTAACGTCAGTGAAAAGCGTCCTGCAGACTTAACTGTCCTCAGCTCTGCTTCTTGCACAAGACGGCAAGTGCGTGTGTGGTACTAGCATGGGGGAAATGGCTGAACATGTACAACAATTAGCTTTAAAAGTGTAAGATTTCGGCTATTGTTTTAGTTGCCTGTCCCTGGGGATCCTCAGCAGTACTGTATTATTGATGATGCTAAATGGGGTTTTCAGCAAAGCCGGTTTGAAGGCTTGTGAATGCCAAAACAGCATTTCAACCCATTAAACTTCACAGATGAAACAATTTCTTCTAAAAATAATCATCTATTCTTCCCACCAGAAAAAATAAAAGCCCGGTCAATTCCTAACGTGCCAAGTTTTCAGGCAGGCCTGGTTTTTATGGCTGAGCTTACAAAGCTCTGAAGAACAGCAGGTTTATAATGGAAACACCGACAGAGCTGAGTTGTAGGTGAAGAGCAGCCGCCACCCCACACAATAGGGCTGCCAGCAGCCGCCAGCAAACACATTCCACCTTGCTAATCCTGAATTTTCCCGTTCAGAGGAAAAGATGAGATGTCTCAACTCCTGCTAACATCCTCGCCATTATGTCGATGCAAATACAGTCAGGAGGCAATTACCAGCCCAGCCAAGGGCCAGCCATTGTGGGGCTGACAATAGCTCGTCGAGCCCTTCCGAGGAGAAACAAATACCCTCAACCTTCTCCAAGATTTTAAGTCTCATTAGTATAAATCAGTAACCCAATTAATGAGGGATTTAGCATATTGATTTGCATCAGATTACATGAATTAATGACACACGTAGGGGGGGACAATACGGCAGGACACCCTGGGAAGATGAACAGCTACGTAGGGGGATCGTATTGGCACAATACATGAAAGAGGGGCATGGGCACCCCAGATTTCATGACGGGGATGAAGCTGCTCCCACTTGGCTCCTACGCGGCCATCGGGGAGACAGAGACATTACCTGGCTGTTGAAATGGTCAACAACCTGAGGCAGGTTTGCTGATGTAAATTTCAAGAGCTGCTTTTTAAATGAAAACTCCTGCTTTATTGGTTACAGCAAGGTCTGGCTGGGAGTTAAACAGAGACGGCTTCCAGGGGCGACCACCAAGGTCCATGGGTGAGACACAATCCTGCTCTGCTCCTGCTGGGACATGGGGCACGCACAAGAGAATCCACCACAAAGAGCACAGATTTGGGAAAAAGCAGCCAGGGCAGCAAGGAAACACATGGCAAAGCCACTGGGAGAGGGCTGGAGGGAGCCCAAAAGAGCAGAGCCCAACGAAGCAGAGCAGGTTCAGGGAGGAAAAGCAGCTCCACCAGCACCCAGCCTACAGCACGTGGATAGTGAACAGAGGAAGGCAACATACGGTTAGGATGTTTAGCAAAAGCCTCTTCCCCACGGCCGCCGGCCCCTTCTGCACCTGGCAGGGTCCCCGGCTCTCGCCAGGCTGCCCAGCCCAAGGGACCACGGAAAAGGATGGTCCTCCCTTCCAGAGGAGAGGGACAAAGGGACGGGCCATGCCCAGGATGCCTTCCCCTCCTCCCCAGGCGGGCAGCCCCTCCTGGCTCCGCTAGTTATAAAAGGGCTCTCAATCCCTGTAATGCATTAGATACAAATTACAGCAATTTAAGCACACTTGACCCAGAATTACAGCAAGCCCATAAAGAGCTGTGTCTTCCCAGGCAATTTACACTGTTACAAGCCCTCAAACAAACCGCAGCAGAGGATTAAAAAACAACAATAAAAAACACCGAACAAAAAAAGCAAACCAAACCCAGAAAACACGATGCTTGAAACAGCATTATCAAGAAATGAAAACCATTACTAGGGTTGGATCATATTCAGGTGGTCCTAAAACCGCCAGTATTGCACAATCGCTAACCCACGTGTGTCTTGCAGCTACCTTAAACCGTTAAATCACAGCCACGTGGAAGAAGACGCCATGAAGCACAGCACTACATAACCATTCGGGATAGGGACTGCAACCCCCAGCCCAGGGGACGCAGGCAGCAGGGACAGTGCTGACCCGGCGGCTGCTCGCCCTCCCGGGGCGGCTCCCGGCCGCGAGTCCCCCCCTCCCTGCAGCAGCTCAGGTCAACACAGATCCCACCAGCCAGGAGAGGGATTGCAACGTTCCTGCATCAATTTTCACCTCCTCCTATGCATTTATTTATTTATTTTTAAATTATTACTAGCCCTAGATGACAACCCAAGGAAGAGAAGCAGCAGAGGACAGGCCACCCTCCCACCAGCCCTGCAGGTATCACAGTATTGACTTATGGACCACTGCAGGCAGGTGGCCACTGGCCATCACATCAGGCAGAGACTCGAGGCAGTGACACTCTGCAGTTATCCTACTCAGCTTGCCTTACATGGAAAAATAAAGCCATCAGCATTAAAAAAGAAGATGCAAGTTAATTTCTTCCCGCAGTCAGAGATGGATTTATCCAGGTTTGGGTTTCCTGCAGCAGCCATCCCCACCAGCTTCCACACACACAATCCGTGGTCCTCGGGGTCCCCAAGATGCTCCAGGACTGCCTGTGCTGGCAGGACCTGGCTGTCTGCCACCCCTGGCCGTGGAGATGTGCCAGTGGCACGGGCCTTCCCGGGGACAAGAAGAAACGCTGCAGTTTTGTGCTGGCAAGTGAAGGGCTTGACCAGGGCAGCAGCCCCCAGTGCCAGCTGTCACCCAGGCGTCCCCACGGGGGACATCACCACATTCACGCCAGGGGGCTGCACGAAGGCAGGAGGGAAGAGGGTGGCTTTGGGGGGACGGGGACACACAGGGCCAGCAGTTACTGGGGGACACACGATAATTAGAAGCATCCAAACAGATGGAAGGGATTTGTATGTGCCTTGCTCTGAAAGGTCTGACACCAGAGGTATCGTGAGAAAGGAGCCAGGACCACACCAGAGGTCCTGCCTGGTCCGGCAAGTCTTACATCCAGCTAAAGCAATTAGAGGATGGTGACGGAAACTTCAGCACCATCAGGTCTAAGAAATGACCAAAGTACTGAGAGGTGGCACCTTCCAGAATCAATACACCAACTTGCCTGTGACGACGAAAGCCAGGTTGGCTCAGCCGGGGGCAGGAGCAGGACCCTGCCCGGGGGCGCGGGAGGACTCCTCTGCTGCCCTGGTCATTTGTCCCGACTCGAGGCCACACCACCCATCACAGCACAAAACGAGACCCTCGGATTACAAGAGTCTCCTTTTTTGCTCTCCTTTTCCCCCTTCATTGCTACCAGAAGCGTAAATACGGAGGCTGGCCCACTGGAGAAACCCGGAGCAGCTTGCACGCGCACGCCGTCTGCGAGGCCGTCGCAGCACGGAGCTGTACGTGCTGGAGCGAGAGAGGCACAGAGCTGTTAAATCAGGTCCTTTCAAGGGCTGTATTTTTTTATTCCAACTCTTTGGGAGACAGCACCTCTCTGGTTCATTTTGCATTTGAAGCTCGTTACCATTTCCATTAAATTTTATTTATGAATTCTATGTATGGGTATTTTTCTTTAAAACACGGTCGTAATGGCAACGGTTATGTGAAAAAAACCCCAAATACTCGAAGGAAGGGAGCACATGCCTTCCTCAAAGCCAGCAGCATGCCTTGTCCCTACCCGTATGGTTTCGTTTACAAGCTCATGTCCGAGAGCCGATTTCACACACAAACACAGAATAAAAGCAGGAACACAACTTTGGATCATCCTACATTGATGTTTACTCTTGTTTCCTGTAGCCCCAGGTGACAAATCTGTCCCTTCTATAGCGGAGGATCGTTGTGCTATTAACAAAGTCAACTGGACACGCTTAAAACTCATGGCAGGTCTTTGCATCGGTGGCTTGTACCAAACTAAGGAATAATAATTAGTAAGCAATTCGTTGTAAAACGATAAATATAAATTCGGAAACGTTTTTTCTGAGCAGAAACGCTCGAAAGCAGGAGAATTTACAAGCAGCTTTCTTACATACGAACACTTACGCCGAGAAGGGAGATGTTGGAGGAGTCAGCCCCTCTGAACACAAGGGCTTTTGTTTCACCGTTCTCTGAGCTCTGAAGAAGTTTAATTTTTTATTTTTCTTTCTTCATTTAACGTTGCCGGCCTGCCAGCTGGGTATAAGCCAGAAGGGTTATCCAGTCAGACCTTACTGCGATATATTTACAATGGTAGTGCATCTAAGGTTTGTTTATTTCAGGATTAAAATTCAAATGGCTAGAACCATTTAAATAATTAAAGGGCAATCAGAAAATGCCATGAAACCAAACAAATCAGGAAAAGTCATGGAAACCATCAGCAATATTTAATTCAGAAATTCTCTTTGTTAGGGAACTTAGCTGAAAGAAAACAGCTGGATGTAGTTCAACCCTCTAAATTAAAAACAATCTAACAAGGTCTATAGGGATAACTCTTTCAGCTACATATTGGAGACCAGATTCACTTCTACCAAGTAAATGTAATAGCACTCAAAGCTAGAAAGGAAATTCCTCAGAACTGAGGTAGTTTCTAAGTATCAACACATTTTCCAATTCCTCGCAAGGCAACTTAGCTATTTACAATCCATTTTTTCCCACACATAAATTTATAACTTTTTCAATTTTATGCTTCCATGATTTATTTTCTAAAGAAAAATAATCTAGCCAGAATATCCCTACTCTACTAACATCATGTTTTAATAAATAACTGGCTACTTCTAGTAAAATTAAGCCTCCAGGATTGTTTATACCAGCCAAGAATACTCCGCCTTTATAGCTTTGCAGAAATTTGGTGTGAAAATACAGTTGAATATAATGCTGACCCTGAGCTAACAAGTAATTAATGCTTCAATATAAAAATAGAAAATTATCCTCACAACACAAGGGTGGAATAGAGCAAACCCTCTCTCTCTGGATTGCTCTCCTGGCTGGATCCCAGCGTCCAGCCAGACCTAAAGGCTACCTAAAGCAGGAGGAGACGTGCAGAATAATTTTGAGTCTTTCCAAAGACTTTGTTTTCCCTAAACTCTTTTAAAAATTATTTCATCTCTTTTCTTAAAAATATACATTTCTTTTATTAATGAGTTGCCGTTCACCACAACACTGTTCCAACTGTATAAGCACAGGGAGAGAGAGGAGGGTGTCTCGGGTAGTGCCAAAAAGCTACAGTCGCTGGGCACCGGCTCCCGGGAGACAAAATACACCGAAAAGGAGGCGCCTTCAGCCCTGCCAGCTCCTGCCTGCTCCTACTCCGATGTGCCGGCAACGGTGCCGCGGGGCGCTGCCCGCCTGCTCCTTCCCTTTTGCCTGATCGGAAACAAAACTCTTGCAAAAACAAACCCGACACCCCCCCGCCTCCCCTCCCACAAAGTATTCCTTAAAAACAAAACAAAAATATTAAAAATTAGTCCAGCGTTCATCTAACAAATTTGCAGACAAGACACGTGTTGGCATTTGGATCTGTGAGACGACACGTTGCTTCCAACCGAACAAGTTTAATGCCTTATTCCCACGGGGGATGCACGTCGGGAACTGACCTACAGGAGTTACAGCTAATTGCAAGGATCCCGGGGAACAAACGACAACTCTTCTTCGCGTCTGCAGAACTGGAATTCTCTGTAGTCTCTTCCAATTTAACCGAATCTCCTGTAAAGAAAGTACAACCTGCTCCTGGCATTAACGCCCTACGCAAACGGGGCACTTGGCACACGGAGCAGCTCTGCCTTCGCCTTCTGTTTTACCGCACAATAAAGACAAATTACTTCCACTTCTTTCCAGATAAGGCAACTAACATAATGTGGATAAATGGGAAGTTAACTACATGAAACATGTTTTCTGCTCGTTGGGCAATTATTTTTTTCCCCGTAAGATAACATGATAAATAAAACCTGCTTCTGTACAGATATTTCTCATTTCAGAAACACATACTTGTTACAGGCCAAGAGAAGACCCTGGGGTTTTTTTGTTTTCATAAGAAATACGGTAAAATAAAATTAAAAAAAAAAAAAAAAGTGATAAAGACACAAATGCAGAGCTAACTACAGGCTTGTATATACATTTTTGTTATCCACCTCTAACATGGACTCTTGGTGAACGGGAGAGACTGGTAGTCCCCGTTCCTGTAATTCCCAGGATAGTAAGGGAAAAAAAAATAATCAGTATCTTAAAACCAGTGGCAACATAGTAAAAACTGTACACTGTTGTCCATTAACTTAAAAAGCAAAGTCCCTAGATGGTATAAAAGTGAAAGCAGGTGCCTTCTAACTTTGATAATAAAAGTCTTTTTTTTTTTTTTTTTACCCCCTACGCTGCACAATTATCTCCATTGTCTTTGCATGGCCAAGAACAAAATGCTAAGGAGCAAGGCTGCTTGTGATAAACCGCTCCTGGTAGCGGCAGAAGTGTTCACGTTCTTATCGCTCTTGTTGGAGTTCCCAGCGACTTCGGTGGCATTGAACTCGAACTCCGGGGAGCACTGCTGGAGCTCGCAGCCGCTGCCGCTCTCCTCCCCGCTGCTCTCCTCACCTGCGGGAGACAAACACGCGTGCTGTCCTCCTCTGCCGCCTGCAGCGCGAGGCTTCGCTCGCAGAAGGCAGCGGCGGGGAGCGGGGGGAAGCAAGCGCGGGGATGTTTCGACGTTTATGAGATGTAAATGCGGCTCCTCTGGTTAACGCGACTTCTGCGTGCCGTTCATCACACCCATCCGTGCTGGGGGATGAAAAGCTGGACATGACCCGGCGATGTGCGCTCGCAGCCCAGAAAGCCAACCGTATCCCGGGCTGCATCCCCAGCAGCGTGGCCAGCAGGGCGAGGGAGGGGATTCTGCCCCTCTGCTCCGCTCTGGGGAGACCCCACCTGGAGTCCTGCATCCAGCTCTGGGGCCCCAACACAAGAAGGACATGGACCTGCTGGAGTGGGTCCAGAGGAGGCCATGAAGATGATCAGAGGGCTGGAGCACCTCTCCTATGAAGACAGGCTCAGAGAGCTGGGGTTGCTCAGCCTGGAGAAGAGAAGGCTCTGGGGAGACCTTATTGCAGCCTTTCAGTACTTAAAGGGGGCATATGAGAAAGATGGGGACAGACTTTTTAGTAGGGCATGTAGCAATAGGACAAGGGGTAATGGTTTTAAACTAAAAGAGGGTAGACTCAGACCAGATATAAAGAAGAAATTTTTTATGATGAGGGTGGTGAAGCACCGGCACAGGTTGCCCAGAGAGGTGGGAGATGCCCCATCCCTGGAAACATTCAAGGTCAGGCTGGACGGGGCTCTGAGCAACCTGATCTAGTTGGGGATGTCCCTGCTCATGGCAGGGGGGTTGGACTAGATGACCTTTAAAGGTCCCTTCCAACCCAAACCATTCTATGATTCTATGGGAACAACCCTCCTCACACAGCCCATCAGAGATTCCGGTTCCCACCCTCTTTACTAACACGCTTACCCACGGCTGAAGCTTAACCAGCTCCCCGCGTTAGCATGAAATCCAATTAAAAAGGGAAAAAGAAAAAGAAAAAGGCAAACAGCAGCAAACATACTTATATCAATGAAGTCGACATCGTTCCCACTGTACGCATTCTTCAGCTTGTTGGTCATCACCCGCAGAGCCATGATTTGCCGCCGAATCACCATGTCTGGCTTGGTAATATCGACTTCTACCTCTGGGTTATTCACTTGACTTGCTAAGCCGTTTCCAGTCACCGCAAAGTCGTACCTGAAAAGAAATCGTTCCTGTTAGTACCAGACCTGCAGCTCGACGGGGTCTCACGTCGAAGGGTGACAGCGTGGGAACTCAGCGATGCCACTCCCATTTTCCAGCCTGGGTGATATCCTGAGCCCAACGTGATCTTCCCACGTGCTAACTCTCACGGAGCCCTTCTCTGGCTTCTTACCCCATCTCCCCTCCCCGCAACCTGAGCAGCATGTGGAATTAAACACTGTTTTCATGTAGCCTGTGCCACAAAGGCAGGGGAAAGACAATTTTCTCCCCAACTTGAAAAGAGAAGGAAGATCTGGGGTTTACAATAATAATGGCTTACAACAGCATAAATCAGCTCGCTGCAGGCAGCAGAGAAAAAACAAGCTGCTGAGATGCCTTGATGCCCAGTTAGATGACACTTCTGCGAAAACAACCTTTGGGGCCGTAGTTATCCCAGGGAAACCTATAGTAACTGTTGGAGGCAAGAGTGTCCTTCTGGCTTTGCATAATGCACCTTAACCACCGAGCTGGGGTATTAAACGTGTCCTTCTCACCACGCAGACATGAGATGCAATTTCGCTAATAACCCCAGCGGGAGAAATATCTGTGATGTTGAAGACGAGATAACGTAACCTCAAGCATCGAAGCAGAGAAGAGTCGAGCTGCTCAGCCCGAGGAGGTGTGTGTGCTCACGTCTGAACCCACGTACGGCCTCTTGGTTTAAAAGAGAGACTGAGCAACAAAACCCAACAGAATATGTCTCCTGGAACATCTCCTGGAGTATCATCTTATAAAGCAGGGATATGACACTTTTTTCCCTCCTCCAGTTACCTGACTTGCAAGAATAATCACTGTTTGACAGAAGAAAACATTACTCTTCTTCGTTACGATGCCAACATCAGTGTCACGAGAGAGAGAAAAGCCTTTAGCACAATCTACTGATCCTGGAGAGCAGGCAGTGAGATACAGCATACCTCTGAAGGGCATGCCCAAACCCTGCCCCGCATATGGGAGGCTTTACTATTATTGTTGGTTTTGTTATTATTTGTGATCAATATTACAGGTTTCAAAGAAGTCAGAGAGCGTGGAAGACTACTGAATTTTTAGCTTATTGGAGCCACAGAGAAAATAGTAATGGCAAAGCCAAGTCTCCATCTCCCCTCTAAAGGATGGATGCTGGCCCTCGCGCGCGCTGGGGAAATCAGCTGTGAAAAGCCCTGTACAAGCTGCTGATAAACAAGACCTCAGGCGGGCAGAGCCATTTCTTGTTGCAGAGACCCAAACCATCGCCCTGGCCAAGCGAGGCAGAGTTTCAGGCACACACAAAACAGCGCAAAATTTATGCAGTACGGCTCGGTCCTGTGCCCCAAAAATATCAAGGGCAAAAACTGTTATTACTTAGAAAAACTGCTGGAAAAACCTGGACGCCTTTTTTTTTTTTTAATGGAACATCTTGGATTTTGCTTATTTCCTCAGTAAGCAAACAGAAAAAAAGAAACTTTTATTTCCAAAATAAAAGTTAAGCAGTTACATAAACCATATGACAGAAAACCTTTGGCTTGTTCATGTGTTGGTAATTTCTTCCTTAGAAGAAAAAAAAAAAAAAAAAAAAAGAAAAAAAAAAAGTTTTGCAACTTTTTCCATAAAAAGTCTGCCTGAAAACCACTGGCCCCCTCGTGCCACTGACCTCAGGAGCGGAGACGCGGACCTGTCACCGGCCCCCGTCTCCCTGCCCCTGCCCAACCAGGAACCCAGCACTAGCTCCTGGTAGAAACACCAACCGGGGGCACCAGCGCTGTCAGACAGCACGAGCGTCCCTGCTCCTTGGCCGAGCTACAGCATTTTGTACAAATCACCTCCCCGGACCCGCGAGCAACAGCTAAGAGGTTTAGGTCCAGAGAGAGATGCTGTTATCTAGATATACAGACCCAGTTCTCTCCTTTAAACCAAACTACCACATAGAGCCTGGACAACCCTTTAGCTTTACATTCAAGCTCTCCTAGCTACAAAAAAAAGGGGTAACGGCAGCAGCCTGTCTCAGGGGAGCTGGGGCAGTCCCGTAAGAGCAGAGGGCTCAGAGAGAGGAGCCGGCATGTCGGGAAAGGCCGCGGTGAGGGGGGAGAGAGTTAACCGGGGATGGCGGCATCGCCAAACCTGCTCTTGGCGCTCCCGTTCCAGCACTCGTTCTCATTGACAGTGCCTACAGACATCTTTTCATCATTGCAAATGTTGCCGGGGAGAGATGACCAAAATTTTTTGCCTTGCTTCAGCTTCTCTTTCACATCAGTAACCTATTAAACAAAAGAAAAAAAAGAAACACAGGACATAATCCAGAATACCAAACGCTCATTAAAAGCGAAGCTGGAAAGGTATTTTTTATCACAACAGACTTGTATAGGCCAGATCTTCAGGCTGTGTGTTTTGATGGTTGATTTACTTTTTTAATACAAAATTAAACACTGTTCCTCAAACACATATTACTCGTAAGCCAAGCCTTTAAAACAGGCACTTTTCTGACATACAAGCGTTGAGGTAATTCACATCTAGAGCCACGGGCAGATTACACCCCTCAGAGAGTTTAAGACAGCCAAGGAATATTATGAAATCCTATAAATTACAAATGGAAAATTATACGCTGCGGTACACGGGTGCGAAGCGCCTGCGCGGCACCGGCAGGACCAGGCACTCACCAGTCGGTCCAAGCTCGTGCCGGCGGCTGTAGTCGGCCGCTCCTCCGGGTTGTAGGGCCTGAAACGAGCGCTGAAACCGCCTTCGGAGACAGAGCGAGCGGTCCGGCCCTGCGCAAGCGTTTTTGGCTGGCCGCATCCCTGGAAAACCTACGTGAGAGAAGGAAAGGGTTTTATGAAATGGGAGGTCACAAGAGCCTCCCTTCTCTAGGCTCCAACCCAGCCCCTGTCCAAAATAATACCTCAGCTTTACATTAAAGGGCATTAAAGAAAGAACATATCAACGAGAATAGGGAAATAAAACACATTGCACAAATAAAGCCAGAGCGTCCTCTCGGCCCATTTACCTTCTGAGACACCTGCATGCTGTTCTCCTGCATGTTCATGATCGCATCTGAAATTTTCACATCGATGGGGTCCATGACTGACTCGATGTTGAAGGGACCCTCCAACCTCTCTGCTACCAGCAGCATCGAATCTAACACAGAGAGAAACGAAGGCTTTTAACGGAGGATCTTCAAGAATAACAGGTAACAGGGATAACAGATTGAGCGTACAGACATTAACCACCGCAACGTCGCTTCTGACCAGCGCACATCTCCAGGAAACATTTTGCTCCATTTCCAGAGCCTACAACTTCTTTGGGCACTCACAGGCTGCCAGCACCAAGCCACGGGCTCACGTACATCAAAAGCTGCGTTAACCGAGGGAGAGCCGCCGCAGCCAGCCAAAAGGCAGCCTGTAATCAGCTCCTCCCATTACAACAAGCATTACTAACACCCTCCTCTCCATGCTTGCTTATTAAAGGTTTCCTTGTGTCATTTGTTTTTCAAGACTGCTTTCAAAGCCACCGGCTTCCTCACGCTGGTCCCGAACACAAGACACCAAGGCGAAAGAGCCCAAGATGATCATCGCTACCATCTCTCCCTTACGGAAAGCTACAGGCTTTGCCATGCCCAGGGAAGCCAAGGGATTGCACCTTCTGGCACCGCATGGACAATTTGCATGAGGGAGACTGCGTGAAACCAGAGTAACTAATGATGTATTTGGCACATCTCTCTGCAAGTGGAGATGGAAAATTCCCTCAGCCAACACTGGGTCACTCCTCCTGTGCCGACATGCACGTCCTCATCAAATACATCATTAAACATAGCAGCTACTGAACATCCATTACTTCCTCTGGGAAATTATTATTGGCATTACAGCTTTCGCCCTGCATTGCATTTCAGCCTTCTCTCTGGTTCTCCCCTAGAAGGTGCCTCCAGGTACACGCCTCGTGCTAAGCAGTCGTCTCTTCTTGCCCATCACAACCCTTATTTAACGTTAGTTTTCACTGCAGTCCCTCAGCCCTCGAGCACCCTGTTTGCTGTCTCCTCTCCTGCGTCACTTCGTGATGCTCTGCCACAAACTCATCATTTTCCAGTTGCATTTAATTCTTCGATTTTTCCTAGCCTGTGTGACGCGGGAGGCCAGGGCACAACTGCCCCTCTGGCCCCGAGGAACCCTCTCCCGAGGAGCTCCTCCCGGCTCCCAAGGATACGCCTGTTCCTTTCCATTAAGGAGAAATGGGCGTTTCAGTCAGTCTATTAATTTCTCTTGAAAAGTGTTTCTTGTGACATTCATCCTCCTCCTAAGCGCAGAAGGTACTTTCAACAAGTGGAAAACTTCTGCGGGCTCCGGCTACCTGTTAAAGCCCTATAAAGATATGCCACATACTGAACAATTTAGTAATAGCTCTGCCTTAGTGCCCAAGTCATATTAAACTACACTAAAAAAACCCACAAACTGATGACAAATATACAATTAAGCTACTTGTGTATTTAAATAGTAACTAATAACAATAAATCCAACACCAAAACCCCCAACATGAACTGCAGACGCCTTCCTAGCCTGTAAATCCACTTTTTAAAGACAACTCAATATTTTAAAGATTTGCTGGGCATTAGTTAAAGGTCTATCAGTCGATCAACCCATCCGAAAAACCACGTCAGCCGGGACTCGGGCAGCTCCGCCAAGGTGCGGGTGTTTAGGGAGTGCACCCCGGGAGGAGCTGGAGCCCCAGGAGAGCCCCTCACCCCGCAGGCGCGCACCACCAGCACCAGTGACGGAGCCGTTGCAGGGCATGGCTGGAATTCAGCCGTCAGGGACTACAAACAGGTCTGAACTAAATGCATTTAAAAAAAAAAAAAAAAAAAAAAAAGGAAAAAAAAAAAAAAGAAGGTAATAACGAATGAAACAAAGAGTCTTAGACTGTATTGTGGTGGGCTCCAATAAAGTGATGCTTCAAATCTCTGAGTAATGACTGCTAGCATGAATATACCATTGTGCCGGAGGGGAGAAAAATGCTTTTGATGTGCTACCAAATGGAGACTTTTGTAAACAAGTGGAGCACAACTTAAATGTGTTCATCATTGTCAAAGCTTTTGGGGTTTTTCACGCGCATAAAGAACATCCCGGCGCAGTTTGCAGGAAGCCGCTCATTTCAAATAAAAATATTATGAATAGACAGATAATAAAACACACAAAATGTATAGGGTTTTTTTTTTAAAAAAAAAAAAAAAAAGGAAAATCATTCCATTTTGTAACTACTTAATTCTCTGAGTGGCGAGGAAAGGCCGCAGATCAATAAAGTGTTTGTGAAAGACTGAAAGGAAACATAAACCCCAATTCTTCTGGCTGTTTGGCGTCTTTGTAAACTTTGAGCCGGGCAGGCCATCCACAAGACCATGGGAATGTAGAGCGAATTGGGCCCTTTGTTCGCGGGGGTGCCATGGCGTTACATGTATCACAGCCCAGGAATGCAGCCTCCGCTTTGACTGCCCATAGAAAAAATGCATTCGGCCTCCAGCAGAGCTGCCAAAGCTGGCGAGAAAAGATAAGGAAAGTAGTAATTGCCCTTGGAGAATATATTCAACCGGAGCTCTTCGGGAGCTGGGATAGACACTGGCAAGGAGCACCAAATTAAATAAACTTTCATTAAGAAAAAAAAAAAAAACAAAAAAGGTGATGGGGTGCTCTACCTCATCCACAGTTTCGATTTTGGGGGCATCCTGCAAACTTTCACCTCCCACCAGGAGCTGGCTGGTGTCCCCACCAGCCGTCGTGGCGAGCAGCGATTCCCTCCGGCAGCCACGTTTGACATGAATAAGTTGGCTGGGGTTCAGGGTAACGCCAGCACGTCGAGAGGGGAGGCACGCTGCGCTGACGCCAGAAATGAAGCTTCGGTGCGACTCCTCTCCCAGTAATGGAAAATCTTTTGGGGAGACAGGAGCTGATTGTAAATATAAATTATTTTGCCCCAGCTCTGGTGCAAAATAATTGATATTTATAAGCCACGGTGAGGTGGCTCAGATCTGCTTCACAAAAAAAAGTCTGGCAGAGTGAAAAATGTACCCTGGCCATTTATTACAAACACACAGCATGACAAAGACTGTCCCTCCTCCCTGCGATGGGGAGATAGAAGTGGATTTGGGGAGGGAAAAAACCCCACCCCACAACCCACACCATATAGCGCCATCCCTTAAAGACCCTTTTCCTCCCGCATACATTTGTCCTTGCTACTGGCATTGAGACAATCCTTGGCGACAAAGCACCTCGCTCTCATGAAGGAAAGCAATTCTTTCACATTGTGCCACCAATAATCAGAAACCCACAACTTCAGCCTCACTGTCTGACTCGAAGAACAAAAGGCAGTTTTCAGTCTTAACCCCAAGATCTGATTTAAAAGGGGAGGGAAGGAGGGGGAAGACCTTGACCATTCATTAACGACAATCTTTTTTTTTTTTTTTAAAGGTGAAAAAAAATTCTTTGCACACAAAGTAGTACTCCAGATATGTATATGGAGCCTGATTTCGACATCTTTGAGCAGATCAAACCTTTGTAGAGGGGGGAAAAAAAAAAATCATGAAAAGGCACTGGAGATTAACACTGTTCATTCATGAAAGCTCCAACCCCCCCAATACCTTGTTTGAAACAAAGTATACCCCCGTCTAATTGGTGTACAATTGTGTCAGGAATAGAGGGCAAAATAATTTAAAGATAGTTAAATGGGAGGAAAGAGTACAATTTGGTCGTTATTTCATATGCCGCAACTTTAAATGGTACTTTGCAGAAGCAAAGAATTATAAAGTCGTCTTGTCTCAACAAACCTACAAACTTTACACCCCAGTTTGGAAAAGCTTTACGTAAGTGACTTGCATATAGATCCACTAACATATGCGCATGCTTATTTTATACACACGTGCACCCAAATTCACACATACTTGCAGCATTTGTTGCAAGTTCTCCCATTTAACTATCTTGAAATTATTTCGCTAGGTTCAAAATCTGTTTTTGACGCGTAATAAATCATTGCCATAACTTAGTACTTAAACCCACAATGCAAAATAGCGTCGAGCCCACGCAGGTGTGGGGTTTTTTTGGTTGTTGTGGGGTGGTTTTGGGGGGAGTTTTTTGGGGTTTGTTTTTTTATTTATTTAATTAAACTTTTAAACACACACACAGAGGATATTTGTGACATATGCTCTGCCCCAAACACCAGATATATTTAATTTAATTTGCCTTGAGTGGCAAATTGAGATAGCAAGCAAAATCTGCAACATAACCAGCCCCTGTTCAGTTATTAAACTGACGAAAGAAAGCACTGCTCAAGTTTTCAGTATCCGTACTCCACTGCAAGAACCAACCCAGGGCGCAAGAAACAAGCAAGCACTGCCAACAAATGTAACGAAGCCTAATACTGTACTTAAGTAATGAGTGGGCAAGAAGCCCCTTGGGGAGGAAGCACCGCAAGAAGAAAGCTTTGCTTCCAACCTGGAATCGCATTTATTTATTTTGTCTTGTTTAATAATCTTAATGATTGTATGCAGTCCCCGATCAGTCTCGTGTGACAGGGCTCGCTGGCTTCCCCCGAGGTTCGTTTTTAGCTGCATACCACCTACAGCAATTAGCTGCTTGTGCTTTTGTCTGTTTTCTGGCATTATGCCCTTCCCTTTCATGGGATTCCTCTTTTCTACTTGGACTAGATGTTTGCAAGTCTCCTGGCTTTGAGCTATTTCAGCAACAATTGTAGCTGAAATACTTAATATTCTCATGAGAAAGACGGCTGGGAGGAATGAGGGGGGGTGTCAGCCTCCCAGAGAATGACTTGGAAACCCAATTTAGTGTCACATTTAACTCCCTATATGGAATACACAGGCAAAAAAAGCCTTCTGAAAATAATACCCTGCACACATCCAGTTGGCACGGGCAGCGAAGTGAAAAGCCAGTGCACAAAACACGGGAAAACAACTTCTAAGATTTAAATCTAGCCTGAAACGCCAATTATCAGCAATTTCCCTTTTTTTCTCTCGCAGCTTAATGAAAGGGAAATCTTTTCTTTCTAACAGTCTTTTTTTTTTTCCTCCACGAGTGGGATGGGAAGAGTACCACAGCCTTGTCAGTAGCGGCAGATATTTTACATGTGCACTTCATCACACATTAACTGGAGTGAAGCGACGGCTCCCAAAGGATGCTCGTTCACAGATAAATCAAGCTTCCTGGAAAAGGAGCACAAATGAAAACATTTAACATTATCTATTGCCCATGCCCCCAAAACGTGATGCATGGCCAATTCTGCTGAGCCTTGACCCAAGGTAGAATTTAACATTTCAGTCTAAATTTCGTGTATCGAATGATATCGTCTATAAGCACGGAAGAGAAATAACAAACAGGAGGAAGAGGACGGCAAGAGCACTCGCACAGCGTCACGTAAGGCCTATCGACATTTCAAAAGGATGGTGGCCAAGTGCCAAATGAGCTGTTTAAAACCAGATTCAGACACATGTCACATTCAATTTTTTAATGTAAAATACAGGCCTACAGCTCTTCCCCAAGCTCACTGCGGCTGGCAGGGAGACTCCCAGACGGCTGAGCAAGAAAACTGGCTTCAAGAAGGACAGCTGTATGGTGACAACAACGTATAAGTATGGAAAAAACAGCTTGCATACACGCTTGCTCCAGCAAGAAGAGACGCTCCAAGCCTACAAGCACATGGCAGCCCCATCCTCCTAAAGCTTCCTGCAACAGAGGTCACTGGCACAACAAAAGTCTCATTTATTTAGATATTAACGCGAACTGCAGAAGGTGCGCTGTATACAGAAGTGTGGAAGGAAAAGATACCCATCACAGACACCTAAAAAAACCTGCTGTAGCTCAGCACAGTCACTCGCAAAAGCCATTCAGATAAGGGACGCGGTATCAACGTATACTCACATGCAGTTTTAACCCATATTGCCTTACCCATAAAGATATTCCACTCGGCGTCCAAGTCCCCTTGGTTGGCCAAGCAGCCTCTCATGACGTTAAAGCAGTAGTTGTAACAGGGCTTCACCGATACCAGACCTCGGCAGTGTGGGCAGTACATCATTTTCAGCAGCGCTCGCGTACACTGCGGCGTGGGGTTCACCTTTAAAAGAGAAAAAGGGGAAAGGAGAAGAAAATTAGCCCTCAGTCACTAAAGCAAAAAACCGCATGCATTTCCCCGGAGCGGGTGGGAAGAGAGCTGTGCAGAGGAGATGCAACGGGGTCAGCCACCGCTGTCCAGTCAGAGCTCCCCGCTTAGGTGGTCCAGGGGTCTGGGGCGCAGATGAAGGGGTTTGGCTCACCTCCTTGGGTGTACCTGCCACTCCAGGGGGTACGGCCAGTCCCCCCCTCTGCAGAACATTATCTGCACTGCAATACACTTTGTTTATTGTGGGACCTCTCCCTGGGCTCCAAGGACAGGCACCCAGAGGGGACACACAGCACTTGAGCTCAGTAAAAAGCGACCGCGCCAAAAGGCGTAATGCAAGGCTGCACTATCCAAGCCCTGCTGCAAACACAGGCTGAAGATGATGATGGGGGATTTCTCGGGAAAAAGCGGCCAAGATGGGATGCCTGCCACTATCCCCGCACCAAACCCGCCGGGAGCATGCCCTCCTCCTCCGCCGCGCTGCAGCTCGGATCTTCCTGGACAATCGCCCAGCAGGGCTCTCCAGCAGAGAGACCGGCTCCTTTATCTTACATTCAACTCCTGCAACACAACATTTACATGACAGATACCCGGGTTCATTCACACTCAGCACCCATCATGCTAAATAACACCATTGCCCACAAACGAAGGAGGTGGCAGCTACAGCCCCCCAGCCGAGGGCAAGCCTGGAGGATCCTCGAAGCCAACGTGCTGGTGATTTTGCTCCACTGGGCGTGCAAACGGAGCTATCTGCAGCAGGCACGTCACCCCCTGAGCCCTCGACAAGGCTATTTTCCAAAGTGACTCATGGTCATTCATGTTTGATTCACTCTCTGGCCCGGCTTCAAAACATTCATTGAAACCACGTCCACCCAGCTGGTCTGAGGAGCATTAGCTCCAGCACCACATACTAGTGCCGACCACGTGGTGGGTCCGTCTAAAGCACTGAACAGAGAAGCTCCCTCAAGAGCAAGTTTAAGTGTTAATTAGCCACACATGAAAAAGGAAAATTAAGATGTGATCAGAGATACGCTGACAAAATAGAAGCAGTCTCTGGTGTTTTAGCAATGTGCTTGAGACTTCTTGAAAGGCGTTTATGGAGAGCGCTCTAAATCGGTTATGATCCAAGACCATGCTGAAGGAGGAGATACACACACAGCCCCGAGGAAGAGAGAAAGTCATTCAATACAAACGGCTGAAGATGTGGACGGCCTCCACATCTCATCTGCTGGAGGTCTGGCAACCGATTTCACGGCAGAGAGGATGACAGGACTGCACGGAGATGAATGCACGCGAGGAAGCCCTGGTACCACACGTACGCTGAGGGTGAGGACCTTACTATTGCGAAGGCCATCACAGCACGAGGGCTATGGAGAAACCGAACACGAACGTCTCGCTGGCTATTCTGGTGCAAAAACTAGTTTGGCAGCACATGAAACTAGGAGGCAACAGATTTAACAAAAACAAATCAGGAAACAAAAAAACCCACCACATATTCATTCAGACTGGCTTTGCTAATAACATCAGCAGATTTTTAAACCCTCTTTTCTTATGAAAAGAGATGACAGATAAAAATCTGTTGTCTTTCTGCCAACTCCAGAAAGACCACAGTTTCTCTTCAGTAGGCAAGGAAACTGGTTAGAGAGACAGCAGGACAATTTTCTGCAGCTGATGGAGCTCAGTGCTAGATTTTGGCTGGCCAGCAATGTTCATTCAGACATCACCTTACCCCTCTTTTGTCATCTTTACCCCTCTTTTGTCCGTGAGGAGCCTGTTTGGCTGAGCAAAAGAAGACTCGATGTAGAAAGCTGTTTGCAGCGGTGGGGGAATCTGATTCAGATGCTTCAGAGCATATATACGTACATATATATTTGGAAGGCACAGCAGGAGCCCCAGCAGAAAGCTCCCTATTGGGGCTGCGTGGCTTTAAAGCAGAGCTAGTTCAAACACTGGGAAGAGCTCAAGCAACAGAAACCAGCTAAATCAGATGATTTATAGTAGGAAAACTGAAAACAGACAAACGTAAAGGTATCATCTGCCATCCAGATGGTGCGGTCCTTGCATAACAAAAAAGTTGCAGGGGGGAAGAGGGAGCTAAGCATCTCGCACCCAGAGACAAGAGCTCTGAAGGATGCCCCAGTTTAGCCGTTTCTCTGATAAAAATCCCTTCCCTCCACGCCTACTCCTGAGGCTTGTCAGCAGATCTCAGCTGTCCTAGCACTGCTGGTCCTCATGGAAGCGTTCTGCATCCTCCTCGGGAAGAAAACTAGGAAAAAGTTGATAGCACCAGCCGGGTGCTAGAGCAGTTTGGAGCGGGACGGGGGGCAGGAGGCCTCCCCAACCCTATCATGGAAAGCTGCAGCTTTATGAAAGGCATTGCATGGCAGCGTGTTGCAAAAAATCACCCGCACGGCAGTGACCCAGGAGGCACCTCCTCAGCTTAGGTTCCCGGCTCACCCCACTCGGCTGCAATCCTGCAGCATCCACCCCGCTTTGATATTTCATAGGGGTTGATCTTTATGAATCCCAGCAGATGCAGGGGAAACTGAAGCTGCTTTCCCACGTTCCACAGCGAACGACATGGGACGGTCACTTGGATTAGGTCCTTTGAACAAAGACCCAGGATGATTTTAAAAGCAAATGGGGTTTTGCTTCCTTCCCTAGGTAGGTTTGTGGCTCTGAGCCCTACACAGAGCTGAGCAGAGGATGATGGCAAAGGGGGCGATGAAGACAAACCCCAGTCTGCAGCGACTGCCGAACCAAGCCCTAACTAGCGATGGACGTAACCCACCGGGACGCTGTTAGTTTGCAATATAGCTGCAGGTGAAGAAGAAGACAAAGGGGAAATTCATCAGTCCAGGTCTGGCAGTTTATGGTGTCAGAAAGCAACAGGAAGGCACAAGCAGAGATCAGCTCCGAGAGCGAGTTTCGGGGAAGATTACGAGCAATTACACCTCGTTACAACAGTGATAAATGCTTAACTGCTGCGTATTGCTGCAACGAGAACCTTAACCCCTGGCAAAGGGCCTGTACCCAGTCCAGACCAATTCTGGATCTGTCAGTGGGATGTGCCATATGCTGCACTGGCAATTCTTCACAAGCTTTTAATGTTCGCTCTGCCACACCAGGTGCAAGCTCTTAAAACACTATTGTATGTAACAGTAAACCCAGATATGCTTTGTTCTGGGGTTGTGTTTATCTTGGAAAGCAACTCAAGTTCATTCAAACCCTACTCCAGAATGACCCCCAAAACCAAATAATCTCCTTTCTAATAAGGCAGAGTCCCAAAGAAAGCTTTATTTGCTGAAGAGGATTTACTCTAGTAGATTTGAGCCCAGGTAGTAGTACACTGTAGTGCACATACCCTGTAAAAGCTTATAATAGAAGTAAATGCACTCCAACCCCTTCCTTTTATCTTGTGAAATTTATTTCCTTTCCGTGGCGTTCCACGCCACTGCAGCAATCCATCACCCTGCGGTTTCATCATGTAAATTACAATTTGTCCATGTCTATACGCTTTGTCAAACGTGAAGATTAAAAGCTGCTAACAGATGTGTTTTGGCACCAATCTTCACATTCGTATCGAACTTGCTCCTTAAAAATGCAGATTTGCACACAATCCACAAAAATTAAGTGAAAAGCAAACGATTCCGGGCTTTCTGGGCTTAATTCAAACATTTCGTATCATATTTGTTGAGGTACTGCCCCAACTTATATTTACTGGTGAAGATACAGTCATGTTCTTGTAAAAATGACGTGCTCTTGGTAAAATAAAATCTGTTTTTTGTTGGTACCTTGTCATATCCACCCCATTTCAGAGTCTCACATAAGGGAAACTGCTTGCCCTAAGTCCTCAGCCTTTTCCAACTCGCTGGCAACTACATCTGGATGCATACGTGCGGCAGAAACTTCACCATTAAAGCACACATCTATCAAGTGAAATGCCTTGTTAACAGCCTACCACAAAGCCACCAAAACTCAAGAAAAACCAAGCTGTGCAAGCAGATAAAGTTCAGACAAGCAACTGGTTTCTTTTTCCCCTCCTTCCCAAGGCAAGGAATAGCTGAGGAAGGATGACAGAGCTCCAGCCACGGACGGTCCTGCAGGGAGCTCCCACCAGCTGCCAGACAGCCAGAGCCACATTTTATTCTCTCGCTCTACGCTCAACTTAACATTAAGAATGTTAATAACAACATTTAAAATCCTGTCAGCTTTAATAACTATTTATAACAACACTGATAACTCAGGCTTTCTTATTTTCCAAGCTTGCACAACAACAGCGTTGCCATGCCAGCAGCACAGCCACCAGACAACATAAAAATCCAACAATTTGAAAATAAATGCAGTGAAATTTCCTTTGATTTATACTGTGTTTTCTTTGGAAAAAAAAAAAAAAAACCTGAATTAGGGCAATACTGGATAAAGAAGACTGAAGGAGTAACTTTTCAGTGACATGGGAAGATGATTTCATGACTTCAAAAACTAACTCCAAAGCTCACTGAAGGACTGTGGGATGCTCCAGGTGAGCAGCCAATTTAGACAAGAGAAGTGTCATCAATTTTAGGGACCAACACAACCTTACTTGCATCATTTTTTCCTTCCCTCAGTGTTGTGCAAGAGCATCATCTTGGCACACGCTGGTCCAGACATTCAGCTCACTGTGAAGCAGAAGATCACTCAGGCAGCTCTTGGTTTGCTTCCCCACCCCAAATATTCCAATGAAAGTGTTTCGGAATTAACTACGCATTTAACCAATTTTGCTGGCCCGGTGCTGGAACATGAATAATTTAGAAAGCATCTGCTTCAACCACAGATTTGGGCCTCCGAGGTTTTGCACAAGGGAGCACATTTAGGAGCGATACTTGGGAACCGCACGGCTCTGCGCCTCGTCAGTATCCGCTACCCGCGGCGATGTCTGCTGCACCTTTATCTTGCGCGAGGAAAAGTTCAAGAGTACGTGTATGCTCATTTATGCTACGTAGCTTGCTCCCCCCTGCCCCAGATGTGACAATGCCAGAGAGGAACAGCAGAGCTCCTGAGAATCACAACGCCGGTCACTCGACCTGCTCAGTCTTAATATTAACGTGCCAAAAGGGGAGCGCCGTGTGCTTGTCTTCCTCGCCGGCACCCCCAGCCTACGCCGGGCAGAGGGGACCTCAGGGTGCCAAGCGGACGCCTCTTCCACCGAACGCTTACGGTGCGATGCCAGGGTCAGCATCTCCTGTTCTCGGTGTTCTCAGGACCAATGTGCCTTTCACACAAAGCTTGTTCCCTGCAGCACCTGCCTCTCCCTGACCCAGAGACGTCGCAGATAATTAGGAGCGTTCTGTTTGCTTTAATGAGCAAAACAGCGAGAACCTTTATCTTAGCAGCTAAATGCAAAAACTTTCTTAGTTATCCCTCACATTGTTTTCAAAATTAGCAGCAGAACCATAGTGTGGGGGGAGACAAAGAAAGAAAGAAAGAAAAAAAAAAACCCAGTGGACTGAAATGCTCCTGCACGATGCCCTCAGCTCCAAGCCCACAGTCGCATCCACGCGCGCTCTCAGCCCGTTAAATCCGCGATGATTGCTGCTCGAGCATGCTTTGAAGGCTATGCCTAGCGCAGACCCTCAGATGGCTGGAGCTGAGGCAGATGCAGCCACATTCTTGGCAGGTCTCCTCAGGGTCATCTTTGATGTGGAGAAGTGCTCGGTATTGTTTTCTGCATTGATGTTTGCCCTTGGCATGTGGAAGGCAACGTCCTTGTGCACGGCGGCCCCTCAGTCCAGCCTCACGGCTTGCAACTTGCTGCCTGGACAGCACTGCTTCGGAGGTCCCTCTGCAACACTAAAAGGGCTCCTTGGTTCTTCTGGCTGTTTCTCGGTTGCCCATGGAGCAGCAGCATCTGCCCCCCATCTCCTCTCAATGCATGCAAGCAACACACTTCATGGCTATCGCTTCCCTGGGAGGGTTTGCTCTTGCCTGAAGGCTGCCCAGCTTCGCTGGATATAGGAACGTGAACTTCTTCCTGAAGAAGGATTAAGGTCACATTCCCCTTAAGTCAAACCAAGGGCAAAGACCCCACAAAAGGAGACTGGACCTTTGCTCTCTGACTAAACTTTTAGATCCTCGAACGGTAATTACAAGGGGCACAACTTTTACTGAAATGGGAGCTCAGTGTCCTAATATTTTTGATGATACAGGCCTTAATTCTTATTCATTCATTGTTTTATTATTTTCGTCACCGCTTCTCCGGAGCTAATGTCTGGTCCACCTTCAGCATCCATGCTGAAAAGGGAAAAGGGCAGGAGCCACAGTTCAGGAGATGCAGCTGGAGGTAAGGGAGCTCACACAGGGCAGCGGTAGGTTGGTTTATGCAGGTTCAGAGCTTCAACTTAGCTCCATGGATGCCTCATTAGAGATGAGGCAGCTCAGAGCAAAAGGGGTTAAAAAGCCACTGGGCTCTCGCTCCAGCTTGGCTGTGGGAAGGCAATCACCCATCCCCTCCGCAATTCTCTTCCATAAACGGTTTGAAGAAAATTCCCTCCTTGGCTGCTATCATCACACTTCATTAGGGAAGAAACACCGATACCAAGGAAGCTGAGCCTCCTCCACCCACCACAAACATCTCCAGCAGCTTCCTCTTGGCTGTTAATGTCTCTTGAGGACAGCACATGACGAGGTAGGTGTATTCCTCATATGAAGCCGTGCATTATTTCATACGGCTCATATCTGTGCTTCCAAATTAAACACCATTTCTTGCATACAACTTTGAAGCTGCTGCCTCTCCTATGGTTCCCAAGGATGGGCTGGAAGCCCCTTTCCAGCAGCCCAGCTGCTTTGGTGGCAACTGTACCTCGTATGGCTTTCAGCACGCAAATCATAGAATCATAGAATTGTTCTGGTTGGAAGAGACCTCCAAGATCATCGGGTCCAACCATTAACCTAGCATTACCACGTCCCCCACTAAATCATATCCGTTAGGGCCTCATCTAAATGTCTTTTGAATACCTCCAGGGATGGGGACTCCACCACTTCCCTGGGCAGCCTGTTCCAATGCCCGACAACCCTTTCAGTGAAGAAATTTTTCCAAATATCCAATCTAAACCTCCCCTGGCGCAACTTGAAGCCATTTCCTCTTGTCCTGTCGCCTGTTACTAGGGAGAAGAGTCCGACCCCCATCTCTCTACAACCTCCTTTCAGGTAGTTGTAGAGAGCAATGCTTGTTGGGGAAGTGATTTGGGAGCTCCAGAGCTCCCAGCAGTTCTTCAAATGATTGGACACAAGGGCAAGAGGGAAAAGTGGTAAAAGAACACCGAAACAACAGTTCATCAGCATAAATCTCCTGGGGGGCTGCAGAAAACTCTCACCACCACTGCAGCTGCAGGAGGTCCCATCCGCACGTCCCCGTCTGCAGCTCCGTGGAGAGACGGTGACGCAAACGCAGGGATTCGGTGTCGTGTGGCTGCGCGCTTCGTCCTTCACGCGCCTCCGCTGCTGACCTCCAGCCAGACCTCCGCTCCCAGCCTGGGGGTCAAGCAGGCTCCTCCCGACCCTACAAACGGCTGCCAGGAGGCTCAGCCCTTGACTTCACCACCCTCTCCCCCCACAACGGGGACCTCCATCCCATACCTGCAGTTGACCTGCACCCAACAAGCCCCTGGGCACTTTGCCCTCAAAGGTGTCATGACCCTCAACTGGGCTGTGGGTTTAATCGCATGTAACTAATTAAGGGAACATCTCTGCAGCTTGAGAACTGCCCAGTTGTAGGTTCTCACCCTTTTTCGGTCACTCTGGGCTCTGGCTTGTATTTGCTTCTTTCTTCCACCCCTGGCTGGGGCAGGAAATGTCACTGCTGGCAGCAATTTAACCCGGCTGATTTTAGTGCTTGTCGAGGGCTAAGTAGCAAGCGAGCGATTAGGGGATGGGCAGATTTCCGTCTCCTGAAGGCGAGGGCAGGAAGGTCAGAAAGCACCAGGCATCGGCAGGCGACAGAGGGAAGCGCTGGAGGCCCCAGCCCCTCGCAGCCCACCTCAGATGCAGGACACATCTCTAGCAGGCAAAAACGGCACCCGGGGTTTTCTTCTCGGATCTGCCCTTCAGGACAGATCTGGAGAATTTTGTACTTTTTGGGTCCAAAGGAGGGAATTTGAGGGGTGAAGACTTGAGCATCAAAATTATGGGTTTTAGATAGTTTGAAAAAAGTCTGTGCTTTCTCTCCATTGTGTGTTTGGGCAGCAGCACACAGCTTCTGATCCATCCAATGCGAATTAAAGTGATTTCCTAGCATTCTGGCTCAGAAATCAAGCATACTTGCAGCTTTTCAATATAGAATCATAGAATAGTTTGGGTTGGAAGGGCCATCTAGTCCAACCCCCCTGCAATATTCTCTCTTCTTTTCCTCCTTTACTCCCAAACTCATGCAAGAACAATACCTTTCTAAATGCATCTCCCTAGTGAAGATGTAAAAACATATAGGATCATTAAAAAAACATCAAGGTTGTTCTACTGTAAAGTGCTCTTTGCTCTCCCGATAGCACCCCGGGAAAGTAAAAAGCAGCTGGGTCTTGCAGTAGTTTGTATTTCTCCTCCTGAGGATTTTCAATTAAACATTTTTAACTTGCTTGTTACAAAATGCATTAAAAGTAAAGCTAATTTGCATTACTTTGGACATTTTTTCATAAACAAGAGTAGAAGATTTATCCCTCAAGTTAATCCCTGGTACAAGCAGCCATCCCACTACAACTCCCAAGTAAAAATAATAATGAAGTAAAGTCCATAGAGTCATTATATAGAGCTCAGCAAAGCCGGGCTAATCTATATGTAATGTGGGAAGCCCCAAAACACAACCGCAAAGCAGTAGGCATAAAACCATCAGCTTTTAAACTCGCATATAGAATTTCACATTGTGTCTTGCAGAAACGTGATGTTAGATTTCCACTGAACGAGATTAAAACACAAAGAAAAGATTATTATTCCTTCCACTGCTGCAACTAACGCTCAGGTATTCAGCAGCAGGGACTTTTGCTACCATTTCGAAAAGTCAATCTGTTGCAGGATTTCCAGTGCAACTTGTGAAACTGAAGTGGAAAGTGTGGTAACTGTGATCGTCCACGGCGTGCGAGCTATTTTTGCAGCCGAGTGGGTCTCTGGGTAACCTTCCACACTTGAGCAATTAATTCTTGAGTTGAAGGCAACTCTACACTTGAGGATCTTCAAAAGGGAAAGAGAAATCACGACGTCACCTCGGGTTCACGACTCTGATTCGTAACAGATGCGGGGACCGTAGCCCTCGTGGTCCCGTGTCAAGTCTGGAGACGTTTTGATGAATTCTGAGCAGATGGAGCATAAACATGATCCCTCACCCATGCACGTTTACTGCCTATCAAGTGATTGCACATTCCCAAAAACTGTACTGGGGCTTAGCGGACGGACCTCCCACCCGAATACTTCATCCGTGCTCTCCAGCAGTGAAAACTCTTTTTCCCTTTCTTTCTGACCACAGTATCTACCACAACACTACATAGCCAGAAACAAGAGTCATCAAATTTGAAACCCCAACCGAGAGGTCGGCAGGCTTGGCCAGTGACCTGACGTGGAGACACAACACTTGGCCTCACCCAACACCGACCCTCCCTCCCACATCTCCTTCCCACCACAGGACGGCACCCCTGAGGCTGGAGAATTTTGTGGTCTCATACGAGGGACCCCACACGTCACCCATGGAGCTCCACAACACCCATCCTCAACCATTGGCACGCAGACACGTCTCACATGAGAGTCATCACTATTAAATGGAGACTCAAAGCATCCAGTGACCTAAACCTGCCACCACTAACTTACAACTTGCTCCTGGAGCCTGGATATATTAGTATGGCAGCTCTTTCCTTGCTAATATTCTCTGCCCTATCGCACACATGCAGGCTTATCGCAGACTGGTTTTGTCACTTCTCTTCAAGAAAAATTAACGTGGAAGCAGATTTTTTTTTTTTTTTTCCAGAGAGACAGTATTTTAATATTATCCCTGTAAGTCAAAGCAATTTGAATGATTATCTCACTTAACGATGCTGCTTGTGCTGCCTTCAAAATTGCGTTCTGCTTCTAGGAGTACCTGACCAGCTATTCTTTTCTGGTTTACTACTTTTTCCCCCCTGCCCTTTCCTGGCACTTAGGGCGATTCAAACTACTGCCTGCCCATTCAGCCTGGCATTTTATTACTCTGTAAGCAGGTAGGGAGAAAGTAAACCTCCCTCTGCCCGATTAAATGATTATACTAAATCTTCTATAGCTCACAAGAAACGAGCTGAGTTTATTAAAAGGAAATCACTGATATTTGTTATCTCACACAATCACTTTAAGGGGATTATTGACTACACCTGTTCCCTATACCATACAACTCAGACTAAGTTACAGACAAATCTCATGTCAAAAAAAAAAAGTCACCCCACTTAAACCACTCCAAAGTGGTTTATAAGAAGAGGGAGGTAAACATTTAAGTGATCAACACATCACATCTGTTTGACCCCCCAAAAAAGTGACTTCACCATACAAGTCTGAGGTCTAACTCATGCTGCGTGTGTGGCACCGAGTACAACTGGCTCTTGCCCTGTGCATGTGGCTCCAGCTTACTGTTATCATAAAAGTACTGTTTGCTCACGCTAACAGCCTCTCCCCGCGCCTGGGAGCAAGGAGCAAATCATCAGCCGCTCCGTAATAGATGCCCATAGCATCCATGACTCGCTATAATTTGAAGGCAATATTAAGAAGAAGATACGGCCATTACAGAAGCAAACATGGTTATTTCCACTGCAGAAGGTATTTAATTTGCTGCTCGTTGCTGTTCCCTAGACAGGAGGACAGCATCAGCCTGGGGAACATCCCTGCAGCTGGGCTGCAGCACTGGATGGTGGTGTCCCCAGAATGTGACTCTACCACGCAACGGCTCAGCCTACACAGGTGGAGTTTGGCCCCACCTGCGCTCAACTACCACCAACGCCTTTAGGTACCTAGTCAGGACAACAGGGAAGATGCTACCCCTCACGGGTCCATGGGACATGGGAATAATCACGAGATGGAGCTCACCGCAGATACTTTGCTCACGACGTCCCTTGCGATGGCGAGGCCCTGTGCGAAGGTGCGGGCAGCCACGAACGCTCGTGTCACTTGTAGCTTGAGCTTCCGTGGCACGTCCCCGAAGGGCTTCAGCTGCTCGGTGTACTTGCTGACGCACTCGAGGTACTCATCCGTGAAGTGGTACTGGGGGTTGACCAGCCGGAACATGCGCTCCAGCAAGCGCGCCCAGAACTCATTGAGCATCTCCTCCAGGTTGACATTGCCACCCACATAGTATCGCTTCAGCTCCACGAAGAGGTCCTTGAACAGCTCCGAGTTCTGCATGTACAAACGGCCGTATGTCCGCACAAACATGTCGTTCAGCGACTTCTCGGCGTTTTCGAGAAGTTCTTTGAAGAACTCTAGAAAAGAGGAAGAGAAGTTATGGTAAATGCCGGCACTGGGTTGTGTGTTCGCACACTTCTACAACTGCTGCCATTGTTTAACTGGAAAATTCAACGCAATGAGACCCAAATGATTTTCAAAACAATTCATGTATCTCAAAATTCTTGATTACTCTTCATAAACCAACCCCTCCCAACCTCTCTCCAGATCCAAAGACTTACATGAGTGAAATCTCTTTTGATGCAAATCTGAATACCATGACAAAAGTCAGCAAAATAAAAAAAAAACCACGTGAGAAAAAGGTTAGTTTCTTATGTTACCATTCAGCCGTCTTAAAAGAAGCAATTTCAAAGCACAAGACTATCAGAAAGCAACAAGAAAAAAAGATGTTTTGCACAAATGGGTCTTTCTTTTCAGTTCTTGTCAATTCATTTTCTGGAATGATCATAAATCAGCCTCAAAAATTAAAAAAAATTAACACATTTTAAAAACAAACCCAAAAATCTACCTGCAGGTTCTGTCTCCCATCTTGCAAGTTTGTCAGCTCTGGGGCAAGGCCTGTCTCTAATTACCTAATTGGTCCTGATTGCAGACAGGGCTTCAGATGTTTGTGGCAGTACAAAAAAACCCACAATTAAGCCAGAATTTGCTCAAAATCCAAGGGCTAAACACTTGGCACAAGAACGACAAAGAGATTTTTCAGATGACGGCGGACGGACAAGGCCCTTGGGTTTCATCACTTTCTAAAAGCAAATCCCCACTTGGGTTCACCCTCCCAGAGCACCAGACAGCCCGGTGCCGGAGAGCAGCCACTGCCAAAGCACCGTCACCGCATCTTGGCAGTGCCACATACGTCTGCGACGCCGATAACAAGCTGACCTGACGATGTCTGGCACGTCAGATGCATCTGCCAGGTCAGTTTAAAGAACATCCCCCGCCAAGACAGTGCCATCAAAGCCTTGGCACGTGGGTCTAAGCAAAGAGCACCCTACTGCAAAGCCTTTGCCTTGGAGATTTGGTGTAGATGAGTTAAATTAAAATAAAAAATAGGGGAGGGTCCATTAAACCAAATGCATTCGGGCCATTTTGGAACAAAACCCCACGCTACATGGCCTTGGGAAGGAGCTAAGGAGAGCGAGGGTAGGTGCCGCCGGGACAAACCATCACGTGCCGGTGGTGCTCGCGCCGGGCTGCCGCCCGTTTGCTCCGGCCCCGCGGGCGACGCCGGCACCCCGGGGCGCGGGCGCAGCCTCTCCACCGCCACGCACGGCACAGGCGAGGAAGAGTATTATTTTATGCATGCCACCAGCAATTGAGGATTCTGACCTCTGCTTTTCTGTGACTCATATTCAATAAATATTTTTTAATAAAACATGCCTCTGTGGTTTTTTTAATCCTCAAAGGAGTAATGTTTAGAGCCAGAGGTTGTTAGAAGGAGCGAGGGGGAAATATTTTGGCCCAGTGTGAATTTAAACCTTGTTAAAACGTATTACAAGTATGCTGAAGTTCAGATTTTCGTCTTCAAAGTGCTCCAGTACAAACAAAGCCTAACACAGAAAACATTTTCTGGAAAAACTGAAACATTCTTCGAGTTCCTGACGAACAAAGTCATGGGGCTCGGGGCCTGACATGGCTGTATATAATGCAGCCTCTTAGGAGCACAAGAGAAATGATCCAGGGAAGAAGAGATTGATTTCAAACACCCGACACGTCCTCTGTCCAATATCAGCAGGAACCTCCACTTTCGTTCCCATGACTGGCATTTCCTCTCCAGGAAGATTTTTTTCTGTTGAGTTTATACTATAGAGATTAGCTTGGTGTATATTAATTTCTAATTCACTTAATCATTTTGAAGGCTCACTTCCTTCCTTTGCTCAGACCTTTTAGTATCACCAAATAAGTTGTTTGTTTAAATACTTCTGTGCCAGGCACAAGAACTGGCAGATGCATCAGCAAACTCTTCAAAAAGAATTAGATTTTGAAATGATATTGATGGGAAATCTATTAAATACTTCCAACCACCAGTCTAAAGGAAACCAAAGCAATGTTTTAAGCCAAGAAAGTTATCTCAAGTAATACATCCATATTACCATAACCAATTTATTCTCCTGCCCAAACTCATTTTATTGGTTACACTCCAAAGTGGAAGTTGAATAAACTGTATCCAGGCTTTAGAGCACTTCATCTCTTAGCAATTTTTCATGTGGGCTAGAACCAGGTACGTTCATTAATTATCCTGAAAAAAAAAATGCAACCTAATTAGCAGCAAATACCTGTGCACCTGCAGTCTTCCAGCCAGCAGCTTTTCCTCGCCCCAAAGGAAGGTAAATAAAGGAAACAAAAACTTCCCACCAAAACCAGCCACTTCTAAAACCCCAACACAACACTGATGAAGGAGGCACCACGTATGCGCAAAGCCGTCGTCTCTGGCTCGAGTGCCAGCCAGCATCTTCTCAGGCAGAAAACACCCGTCCTCAAGTGCCACTTTCCAAACAAGAAGGGGAGGAGGACAGAGGCGGCCGTGTGTCTGCAGCACAGAGTCAGCACCCACCCTCCTGCCGCGCGAAGCTTCCCCGGCAGCATGTGCCTGCACCCCCGAACTGTGCCGGATGGGATGCCCTGGTGACTGGCGCCAGTGGCTTGGCCCATGGGTGGCCTCGCTGGCGCTGTGAGGCTCCTGGGGAGGGGATGAGGTTGGGAAGGTGGGGAGGAGGGATGCCGAGCACGTCACCGGGGACGAGAGGCCACCCCACACCAGCAAGCGGGGACGGACCCAGTGGCAGGACACGCATGGCAACTAGCTGACATCTTCCTCCGTGCAACGCACAGCTGTTCACAGAATCACAGAATGGCAGGGGTCGGAAGGGACCTCTGGAGATCATCTAGTCCAACCCCCCTGCCAGAGCAGGGTCACCCAGTGCAGGCTGCACAGGGCTGCGTCCAGGCAGGTTGTGAATATCTCCAGAGAAGGAGACTCCACACCCTCCCTGGGCAGCCTGTGCCAGGGCTCTGGCACCCTCACAGTTTTTCCTCATGTTCAGACAGAACTTCCCCTGTTCCAGTTTGTGCCCGTTGCCCCTTGTCCTGTCGCTGGGCACCACTGAAAACAGTCTGGCCCCATCCTCTTGACACCCGCCCTTGAGATATTTATAAGCATTGATGAGGTCCCCTCTCAGTTGTCTCTTCCTCAGGCTCAACAGCCCCAGCTCCATCAGCCTTTCCCCAGAGGAGAGATGCTCCAGTCCCCTCATCATCTTTGTACCCTCCGCTGGACTCTCTCCAGTAGTTCCTCGTCTTTCTTGAACTGGGGAGCCCAGAACTGGACACAGGACTCCAGATGGGGCCTCACTAGGGCAGAGTAGAGAGGGAGGAGAACCTCCCTCGACCTGCTGGCCACACTCTTCTTAATGCACCCCAGGATGCCGTTGGCCTTCCTGGCCACAAGGGCACATTGCTGGCTCATGGTGAATTTGTCATCTACCAGGGCTCCCAGGTCCTTCTGCACAGAGCTGCGTTCCAGGACGTCACCCCTAACCTGTACCGGTGCATGGGGTTGTTCCTCCCCAGGCGCAGGACCCTGCACTTGCCCGTGTTGAACCTCATGAGATTCCTCTCCACCCAATGCTCCAGCCTTTGTTGCATTAGCACTCTTAACTTGGTCAGCAGCAGGGATCAAATTTTTATATATATATATATATATATAATATATGTGTGTATATATGTGTGTGTGTGTGTGTATATATATATAATGATTTACTGTAACTGTTGACATACTACAAGTCTGCATCCTCAGTTTCTGTCTCACCTTCAAGAAACCAGCTTGGGCACAGCAAGGAACATTAAGCTTTTCTTTGTGCAAACCATGGGCATAGACGTCTGCAACGAAGAGAAGAAAGCCCAAAAGTCCCTTTTATGACTTAAATGCTAATCTGACTAGTAACTCCCTACATCTAATTAGATATTAATTCTCCCCTTCACAGAAACAAGCTGATTAGCAAACACCAACGTAACCCAGCATTAACCTTGCCACCACAAGAAGAAAAATGGCAGGTTCCTCTCTTACGTCTTGACTGTTTGCCGGGTAAAATAAATGACCACCTTTCATTTGTATTAGAAGTTGACTTGTTCTCAAACAAAGCAAACACACAAAGGCCTCGGTTGCTTATTTTACAGCACTGTAAAAGCACGTTTTACAGCTGTGTTGCAAGCAATCTGTACTCATTAAATTATCACTCTGACAGGCTTCCTGTGAAAAGCTGTCAAACGCAAACATTTTTCACAGACGCCAAATCATACTTCGCCGGTGCTCTCCGAGACGCTGCTATCCGGAGGGATGGCAGGCTCTCTTTTCCCTACCAGTTATCTTGTTTAAACTCCCGGAACAAGGGCTGGCCCCTCTGTCGACAAACAGGCAAAAGCACACACAACGCCGGGAAGGGCTTCACAAACTGACCCGCGGGAGCAGCACGTGGCTTAAAGGTCTCCCTGGTTCTCCCAGCTAAGAGTAGAGCCTGGAGAGACGTCTGGGTTACGCGGAGAAAATCACGGCTTTGCTAGGTTTAAGCTTTGCAGGCACAGGTCCCCACCTGGGGAGGGCTGGGGCTGCCGGAGGACGGACCAGCCGACAAGGCGCTGGGCTAACGTGGCTCAGCCAGCTCTGGTCCAACCTAATATGGGAGCAAGTCCCCATTTTCCTGCTTGAACCCATCTCAGCTAAGCCCCACGGATGCGAAGTCACCTTGTCGCTCGGGGTGATGCTCAGGAGGAGGAGAGCAGGGGCGAGGGTACCAGCGCTGCCGTCCGCAGAGCGCAGCCGAGCTGCCCTGCGGGACCGGAGCCACAAAACCTTTCCGAATGTCAAGAAGAAAGTTTAAAATTTGTCTGTATTGCAAAATAAATCCTGTGGATGCTACGGACTTTGATGCTCAAAGGAATATGACATTTCCAATGCAATTAACTTTTAGAGATAGAAAAGGCAGTAATCTGCAGTCAGGCAATCTACAGCTCTGGGCTCTGTTTATTCTTTTAACCCGTTTGAATTTCAGGGTAGAATTTCAATGCCCAACACTCAGGGAAAGCCTAGAGATGCCATGAAACAGTAAGGAAGAATAGATATGACATATCTGGTATTTCTGCAATAAGAGTCCTGGGGGGGAAAAAAAAAAATCTCTGCTTTTGAACAAACCTTTCCACAGAAGAGCACAGTGGGAAAACATAACCATAGTTACTTGGCAATTTCCTTTTTTTCAGGTACTAAGACGTATTACCTGTTTGCAGCTTGAGGGCAGACCAGCCCTGCCAGTAACCCAGCGCAGGAGAGCACCGCACCTCCCCAAGGTGCTTCCGCACAACATCAGTTTCCACTGCCAGAATAACTCAAAACTCTCTTTCTTCCAAATTGCAGATACATGAGGTACTTGAAGAAACACAGTCACTCCACCCACTGCGAGGCACAGGGCAAATCCCACCTCCAGACAACACAGCCACTTCCTTGGATTTTTGTACCCAGTATTTTTTGTGTTCTGGGATTCATAGGTCTCATCTGAAAATATCCTTTTTTTAAGTAAGAAGGGATGCAACATTTTCCTATTCCTATGCTAACGTTTTCAGATATATTAAGAGTGGGATTTTCATATAAGAGGGCTTTTGATGAGGAGAGCCCGCTGCCGTAGGGCACAGTCCTACCTAAATCAGAGGCAGCTCCTGGAAATTACATGAACACATCCAAGGGGGACATTCCCCTTCACCCATCGGCAGGTTTGCCATTTCCCTACGAACGCTGGTGACAAAGGAAGATGCAGCCAAACTGCCTGGCCCGAGCTGCCTCCTGCCACCACCGGCACCGTCCGCCCCTCGGCAGGACCAAAGCACCGGCGTCCTCTGCCCCTCCAGCCATGCCCCAGGCAGGGAGTCCTCAGGGCTGAACCCATAGCTGACCGCCGTAGGAGTGCAAAGTTTTGCCTTGAATTTCCTGATCTTCAGGAATGAAATGCATTTATTTCAGAGAATAATTTCCCAGAGAGAGCACAGCGCTCCACAGCACCCCGCTTGCTCCTCTTCCAGCAACTGCAAAGAGCCAAACCATGAGTGACCCAGGGCTCAGCACCAAACTCCCACGTTTTTTAGAGCGGAGTAAACCTGAACTGCAGTGCAAAAAAGGCAGAGTGTCCTATCCAACAGCTCAGCAAGGCTGTTGAGCCAACGTGCTCTCTACAGATGCCCATCTGTTGGCCATGTTCAGGTGTTCTGGTGTCCTTCCAAAAGGAGAACCAGAGCTACCACGCACCTTCCTGCTCCCAAAGTCTGCCGGACATGCTAAATTTCCCATGCACCAGGTTTGCTTAGTTTAGAGCTGTGTTTTCAACTGGCCTTATTCTGTTTGAGGTTTCCAAATTAACTATGCAAACAGATACCAGGTAGACACGCAATTACTCAACACACCTTAAAAAACAAATAAAACCAGGCTCAAGCACGTAGAGGGAACATGCTGAATTTTTATGGGCACAATTAATTAGTTTCAGATAATTTGCCACCTAGCTTTTCGAGTATACTCTTAATATGTTGTCCAGATTATGATTAATTAAGGATCGTCTGTCTTAGCGAAACCTTTAATTTGCTTGTCTGTACAGACAATTATGCTTTCTAGCGTGCACAGGAGAACACTGCCACAAAGAGATTAATTATATTTTCTCAGAAAATGGTTTACTCCTAAAATGTCCACAACAGCAAGATGGATTCCCAGACGAACGCTCTTGCCCGAGCCGTGGCCCCGAAGGCTGCGCCGCGGAGGGGCCGGCGCCGGCACCATCCCAGCGCCTTCGCAGAGGTGCATCTGTGGATGCAAACTCCACCCTGCAGCTGCTCCTACCATGCGAAGCAAAATGCAATCCAGACAGATGAAAGGAATTTGGAGGAAAAGAGATGAATGTTTCACAGCTCTTTTCACCTCAAAGGTGAAGCCATCCGTAGCCATGCCACCTACTCCAAAGGAAAAAGAGGTATTTTTTTTCTAAATGTGCCTCATTACTTTTAATATGCCTTCACTTCCTTTATTGCATATACCGCATTTGTAATTTCCACCAGGGAAAAACAAACCATAGCTTAACAACCTTTTTCCAGAAGTGTTGAGAAACCGATGAATACATAGTGTTAACACATTTATTGAATATGAACTCAGGAAGGGCAGGGCAAATCCACAAGCTGTTTCTCTGTCCTGTTTTCAAACATGTGTTAGCACTTACTGACATGGGAAGAACTCTTCCGCAGAGTTTGAAGAAGTACAGGCTTAAATCATGCCAGTGTCACAGCAGCAGCCCCAACATGTGAACCCTGGAGAGCTGCGAGGGACAACAACATCTCCCCAAACTTTGTTTGATTAATGAAAGGTTTCAAGACAATAACAACAATTGGGCTGCAGCCTCATAGGGGACAAAAAAAAAAAACCACCAAAAAACAGGATTTCTAGAACTTCTTGCTTCTGGAGGGCCCAAGAGCATATTCTTCATCTGCACCCCGGGGCTGGCAGGAGCCCAGAAGAGCAGGGCAGAAGATAACATACAGTGTGAGATCACCACCATCACACTGAGACCAAGCTCGTTAAAAGAATAAGAAGCAACGAAGGAGGAGGAAAAAACAGCGCAGAGATTCCTGTCTGTGATTCAGGAAGCAAACAGCAGCACATCGCAGTCATCCCACAAATTAGGAGAGCAGTGACAGCAGAAATGCCCGTGGTCCCCTCTTGGTCCATCCCGCTCTGCCGCGTCCCACACAGCAGGACGAGCCCAGACTCCTCGTAGTTCCAGGGACCATCACTGCTCACGCGTCCCGTTCTGGGTCAGCTATAGCGGGTTTCTCCTGCTGCTCCCATACTGCCTCCTCCTTGAGCAGCAGGTCCTTCATTCCCAGCGTTTCCATCCTCCTCCTCGTGACCACAACTCAATGGCAGTCTTCCCCAACGCACCTCCCTTGCTGCTGCTTCTTTTCCCTCCGTTGGCTTGCTCTTCCCTCCACTCCCCCCCCATGTCTAATTGTCACTGCACCCCTTCCTCGATCTCAACTGACCTTTCAAACACACCTATTGTTTCTCAGCTGCCGTAGCTTGCTGACCCGCGTCCCTTCGGTACCAACACACCAACTTCCCACCCCAAACAGCAAACACCACTTGCAAAATCTGGAAGTGAGTTCAGGTTGGCTCTTGCATACCCCCGATTCAGAAGAGCTTTCTGGGACACTCACTAAGGTATTTCACACATACGTATTTTTCCAAGCCTCCCTTCCTACTGCTGTTGAAGAGCTTGCGGAGGACCTGTGCTGCTGACAGTGGGATGGCTTGCTCGCTCCCGTTACCTCAGTTCCCCCCATCTCGTTACATTTGCAGGGAGAGCTCTTCCAGCTAGGGCCACCTCTCTTATTTGTCCATCCAGCGTGCAAACAGCTGGACGCTAAGACATTGCAGTACATTTAACACTAAGAAAATAGCTCCAGCTCCGCACCAGTGGAATATCACACCCCCAAGCCCACCACCAGACCCCAAAACACCACCAACTCGATGGGCGTCCACGGGAGCAGCTCCCAAGCCTACGCAAGCAACGAGAGCCCGCACACAGGCGAGGTGGCTCCTTTGTGCAGCAAGGAGGAAGAGAGAGTTACTTTTAAACACACAAACAATAGCTCATTGACTGGTTGACAGCAATTAGTAACCAGAGAGCACCAGGCATGTTTCCTGTAGCCAAGTATAAAGCGTGCTGCCCGTATCTTCACTTCTGGGAAAAAAACCAAAAGGGTAAGAGCAGTTTACCTGTGATCTTACCAGCAGAACTGCTTGGACCTGAGATGGCAGAAGACTAATCCCTCCAAGTCCATACACAAAGCAGTTTTGCCCATTGCTGAAGTCTTTGCTCAGTTACAAAATCTAGTCTTTTTTTTTTTTTTTTTACCCCCCCTTCCAACCTACAGGGCAGGAGCCTCCCCGCTTTGAGATCTCCTCCTTCTGAGATAACTTGACCTCAGGATCTTTCTGAGCCTCCCAAAACAGAGGTCTGGTCCCCGCCGCCACTGTCAGACAAGCATCACCTTTCTCAACAAACAAGACTAAAAATCACAGTGGTTTATGTACCTCCTCAAAAATCTCCCGATGGAGAGGAGCCAGTTAAACGAAAACAAAGAATAAACAAACTTCCATGCACAGACAGCAGACTGTTTCATTACTGCTGCAGTGAGTGGGAAAGCACAAACAAAAGCCCACAAGTGGGATTTTTCTAAAGGAAGTGCGTTGGTGGTTGCTCCCTCCTGCTTCTCCCAAATCACTCCATCCCTACCCCAGGCAAGCACAGGTCTGAAACCAAGTCTGAAGGACTGGCTCTCAGCAACTGCTGCTTCTGCAAAATTTGAGGGGTCTTTCCACCGTTTTCTGCCCTGCTTGGTATGGAGTTTGGTGCCATCCCTTTCTGGAGAGGGAAGAACGAGACTGTGCCTTCATCTTGATGTGAGTGGCAGCAGATAGACAAAACCACTCTATTATTTGTATGTTATCGATGCAGTCAGCAGCAGCGCACTCGCCAGAGGATGGGTTGCAATGGTAGAGCTCTCTCCACCACACAGATTTCTTCAGAGGCACAAACACCACGCAGCCCTGGCACAGCAAGCATCAACGTCCACCAGGTCTCTACTCTCAGCACTCCTGCTGTGCCACAACACCTGGAGCTGCCTCTGCAGAGACAAATGTGCCGGCAGACAGGACTAACCCCACGGTCCTGGGTGCCACGGACACGGGGGACCCTGGCACACAAGTAAGATGAGGACTTGGGTTTCTGCTCTTGCAGGCAGTTTCCAATAAACGAGTTAAGGCAAGATGAAGGTCCCCAAAGGACAGCTATTTTGGTAAGGCGGAGCGCCCCGATGGGCTGCCAAATTCTAACTATAGGAGCGGTAGGCTGGGCACCTGCAGGGCTCATCTTTCACTGTTTGCCTCCGCACTGCCTGGAGCAGGGGAGAGGAGACCACCGAAAGCTTTCTCTTATTCCTTCTGTCTCATTCCCCGTTATTAATACTTCCCAGCCACGCATCCTGCTGTCCCAGCACACTTCCCTGTTAATTCCTACCTGGAGACAGTGGCTGGAAGCCAAGGGTTATCTGAATGATAAAAACTAAATTTAGAAATGAGATTCCAGGTTTTTTTCCCCCAGTTTCAGCAGAGTTTGGAAGGTATTTGGCCAAAGCCCCCCCAACTAGTCACTTGGACTCAGCCACAAACCAGTTATTAGAAGTAATTCATGCACCCAGGAGTAACGCAGGGCTTGCACTAGAAGATTAAGAGAACCCTGGGATGCTTCCAAGATGCACGGCACGATCACACTTTATACCTGCGGCTACTTTGCCCAACACAGACACAGCGCCCACAATCAGGGGTCCCTCTCCAGCCCCTCTGCCCGGTCCCCACACAGCAGAGGGGTGGGTGCAGCATGGTCCTGGGGACCCCTGGCTGGCTCTTGCTGCCTGGGTTCGGTTTCTTTCCGCTCACTGTCCCAAAGGGGTTTCATTTTACACTTCTGTATTTGTTTTATCTTAAATGCTAATGGAAAAGTCAGGGGAAGGGGATCAGAAACAGGACTCTCGGCATTTAACAGCTTCCCAGACACTGGCTGGGGCTGTACCGTTTTGTACAAGTCCTTGTCGCTTGGGCGCTGGGAACGCTAAACCTACTGCCAGCCCAGCCCAGGGACGGACCATCTCACGTTCGTCTCCTGTACCTATCATTCCCGTACGACAAGGGTTGCAGAAGCTTGCTTGCCTTCCCTCAATCCAGAGCACGCAGAAAAAAGGGACAAGACTTGGTTGAAGCACAAGAGCAAAAGCGCTCGTGACAGGCAGGGGCAGGAGAAGCAGCAGCCGCTTGCTGGACGGAGCCCCGCAGGGCAGAGGCTCAGCGGCCCCTCTGCTCACGGGGCTGGGGGCTCTGCCCTCCCCACTCACTCGGCAACCAGCCCACAAAAACAAAACAAAAAATCATTTCTCCCCCCAGAAAAGGCCTGGCACAACAGTTACATCTTCCGAGAGATTCAGGAGGTGTCCTTAATAAGAAAAAATTAAGAATATCTTATCTAGGAAGCAACAGAATAGCGGAAATGCTGAAGAAGAGTTATGGGCTATGTCCTGTCCCTGCTCCAATTCCTCAAAACAGCTGAGCAATTTCCCCAAAGCACTGCTTGGCTAGCACAGCCCCCGGCGTGGAAAACTTCAGCCCGAAAGGGCAAAAGAGGTGAAAGTTCGAGTTTAACAAATGGGACTAAGCATTTATGCAGTCTTAATGGCACCATTAATCCTATTAACGTTATTAATTCCTGAGAGAGGGAAGGGGAGGGCACTAACTGGTGAGGATGAGACAAGGCAAAGGAGATTTTAAACACCACACTCCTCTGCCTTTTTTTTTTAAAAAAAAAAAAAAAAAGCCCAGACTGCTGCAGCCGCTTCTGTGGGATGAGATGTCATCGCAGTCACACAGCTTTGTGGCTTTCCCACAGCTGTCATTATCACGGAGGGAGATGCTTATATGGCCAGAGAATCTCACCCACTAATTTCTCAATAAATGTGTATCTGAGATCATGTACGCCAGAAAAAACAGCAAATCTTCACCTCTAAAACCATCTAGCAATGGGGAATCTGACAACTCCCAAAGTATTTTTTTTTTTTTTTAAATTAAAAAAGCATTTTCCTTACTGCTGAAAATACATATGTTACTGCCACGCTGGGATTGGGCTAGTGGTTTAAATTACAACAGGAGAGACCCCCAGGAGCGTACATAGCTGTACGGTAAGCAAATATTTAGACAGGATATATAAGATATGGGACTCCAAAGCTCCAGTCTTCTCCCAGTGTCTGCAAACCAAACATGCGCAGGAGGATCTGACGCTGTCACATTACGCATTAGGAGCCGAAATGACTTCTGGTCAGCCCTTTGGGGACGGATAATCAGCAGCTTGTTCCATGCTCCCGATTAAGAGGAGATAATCCATTTCTGTACGGCTTTGGTGTCAGATCAGAGCAATTCTGGCAACGGTTCCAATGGCACACAGCACTCCGGCAACAGCTGATGCAAACGCTCCAAAAGCAACAGGGCATCCCAGCCTCCATCCAAAGGACGTGCCGCCACTGACTGCCCTTCTGCAGTGGCAACTGCTCCAAAGGTCAAGAACATAACAGAGGCAGCACAGGTTTGCCTCTCCTCTCGGACCTGAATGTCAAGGCTGAGAGATTAGCAGCCGGAGAACCCACAACAAAGATTTCCAAAGAGCTGGAGGACGTGGTTTGCTGCTTGAGCTGCATCCTGGAGTGGCCTTTCGCAGCACGGGGATGTGTCACTCTGCAAGAGGAGCGTTCGCCCCACTTGCTGGGAGACCTGTTAAGTGAAGTGAATTCGGTCTCTGCAATAACTCATCTTGCCTGCTCAGTCCCTCTACACAGCTGTAGCACAGAGGATTTCTTGTTAAACACAGGACGGTGCACAGTTTTGTGTCAGCTTTATTTTCATTTGGATGGATTTAGCTACTCGTAACGAGGCAGCCCTAAAGAGCTGCAAACGCTAAAATCAGAGCATGGGCCCATGCAAAGCAAGAGCTCTGGAGGGGATGGCGTGCTTTTCCAGTCTCATTCCTAGAGGTCAGGACAAATATATGGGTCTTGATTGTCCCTACTTCCTGTAGTTTGGGCAAATTACATCAAGAAGTGCGGGAAGAATGACGTTGGACAAGAACTCACACGTGCAAGGCAGAACTGACCACAGCTGACCTGATGACCAAGCACCAGGACCGAAGGAAGGGAACACCACACCACAAGCAGCCGATCACTCAACAGCAGGCTCTTAAACAAGCAAAACTACCGCAGCAGTCTAGGGCATGGCACTCCAGAATTTCTGCAGAAGAGTCTGAGGACCTCAGACGGGAGACTCCTCAACCTGCCCCAGCCACCAGCGAGAGTGCTGCTGAAGAGGGGGTGCCTTCAGCCTCCAGGCGACTGGGCTGGAGGCAGAGAGGCAGTCATGATTAAAAGTCTTCCAAGAGGTAAATGATGGAGGACAGTAATCAGTTAATCTCTGCTTCCACTCCAGGTAGGATTAAAAAATCCCTAAATCAGCTCTGTCTAGAGCAAATGAAGATTGAGATCTGGTATTAGCAAATGCTCAGACAGAGCCATTAGGCTTTGGGACAAGCTGAGGAGGTTGCTAATTGTCCTTCATTAGTTTTGTACAGGGCAGAGAAACACCCTTCAGGGACAGGCTGGGCACAGTAAATCCAGCTTCCAGGAACAGGATCACACCATCCCCTTCCAAATTTGCCTGTCAAGGACTCCCAGGGCTAAGATCAGGATGAGACTGGCACAGGGCATGCTGCGAGGGGCTGACGGAAGAACCCCGCAGCACAAACACAACAGCTCGTACAAGGATCCCTATCAAAGCTCATCCATTTTGAAGCCTCGTGCTTTAAGAGGTATCCAGCTCAGCTTAGCTTAATATCCCCCCGCCGTCATGCAGCCCTGCAGCCATCTCTCACCCTACAAACGGGCCGACACACCTAGCAATACATCTGCACCACGTCAGGGATGCTAATACAGCGAACCGTGCATGCTCTTTGTTTTCAATGCAGCATTTCAAAAAGCCTCATCGTTCATTTAAGGTGAAGCAGATGCTGTTGCTCTGGTCTCTTTGAAATGGCTTATCTATGGGCTGGATTTCATTAAGTGTCTTGTTCTGCATTTAATAAGCCTGCAAGTCTAGACACTTTGGTTCTCTCTCTATCACCCCTTTGGTGTACCAGCAGGTAGAGACAACAGAGGTTAAGAGGGAAATATTTAGCTAGCAGATTTAGATGCTATCAAGATGATTGCGTAATTCCACTTTGACTCACTGCAATTTCATACCCAGGGACTTTTTCACTCACTCGAGCGCCAATCCCTTTTGAAAGAAAGGGGCTGATACCTGCTGCAGTAGAGGAGGTCCCTGGGAGGTTCAGGGCACAGACTTTGGGAAATTAGTAGAAAATCCATGTTGAACCAATGACAGAACAAGGGAGAAAAAGGTCCAGAGGAGCTGTGCGGTAGAATTGCCCTCTACTACCAGACAGCGACGACGACGTACGTGCAGAACAAAACTCGGCAACCCAGTTCACCTGACTCTTCAGATACTTCCATGTGCAACTGGGTGTCACTTCATTCCCCAGCCAACAAGGACAACCCAGGCAGGAGCCTGATGCCCTGCTCCTCCCTCCTGGGGATGCCCAGGCGCAGGGGCCGCAGTGACCGGGAGCACCAAGGCGCCTGCAGAGCCCCGTGGGAACCGCCACAACCAAGAGCTCAGCAGCAAAACCAAGAGATGCTGCTCGGACCTCAGATGGGTGCTGTGCCCGATGCCTGGGCAGCAACTTCAGCTGTTTGCATGAGGGATGCACCAAGGCGTTCTCGAAAGAAAGGCACCTGGCTGCAAGGTGGGCAATGCTGGCAGGGTGTGTGCCAGCTGCCTCCGGAGGGAGTTTCTTCCTGCAGCTCCCATGAACCGGGCATGCCCTATGGAGACCCAGTCTGACAGGACACCGCTGCGGATCCGAGGGCAATGCCGAGACCAGTCATTTGCTTATCAGTCAGCAGTTAGCGTCACTCGAGCGATGGGAACTCAGCCGAGACTTTGTTCATTTTGCTTCTGACCCTGCATCACACTTGAACCCTCGGCCTCTGCACAAAACCAGCTCTGTATTTATCTGCTGCTCTGCTTAGCCCCAAAGGCTAAGTGAGATGGATACAAATCCTGTTGGTTCACTACACGCTGGCAAAAGATCAGCATTTTTGTGGATCGAGGCTGCAAGATGTGCACATTACAATTACATGCACTGCGGGGATGTACCAATAAAACTTACATTAAGAGCAAAATGTTTTTTCAAAAGATTAATCAAAAAGAAAGATCTCTCTCTTTGGGAAACAAGCAGTCATAATCAGCAAATATTCCTCTCTCACGGGATTGCAAAACACGGCATGCGTCTGAGCCATGCGTCATGAGCTTCCCCAGCAAAGGGTGAGGCAGAGCAGAACAACTGCTTAGAGAACAACAGGATGGGGATTTTTTACACTTTATCCCAAGGAGAGCAAGTTCAAGGCCTCTGCACTTACCATCAAACTTCTTGTATCGGGAACTAAACATGGTTTGTAAGTGATTGCTAAGCTCTACGACGGCGTTTCTGAAGTCGTGTTTACTCTGCTGACTGTACCTCTCCTCCATTTCTTGAGAGCAGCATGTGTAGCCTCGCGAGCAGACTTTCAAGTGGTCACCTGAAAAGCAGAGAAGAAAATATCCAGAGTTAAAAGGATTCTTTACGCAAGGACAAAGAGGTCAGCTTGCGAGGCAGGGTGCAAAGACCCGCAGCACCATCTCTTCCCAAGGAGACCCTCCTCACTGCGAGCGCTGGGTCAGGCATATCAAAACCTGATTCTGTAGAGGAACTTTATAGCAACGTGTGTAAGTACTACGCCTTGTCTTTCTGCAAGAACACTAAAAAGTGTCCTCTTATTTATTCAGTTAATAAATGGAATAAATAGACACTCATCTTGCACAGTGTAGTTTGAAGAACGACCAATTGACCTGTATATACTATGATATCTTCCATGAAGTTTTTGCTGAATATTTTAATTACTTCCAATTCATTCGGTTAATACATAACACAGTATCAATGGCAATGGTCCTTTTTGTACAGATAAATCCTTTTTTTCTTCACCCCCTACCTCCAATTATCACAGGAAAAGTAATTTCTCTCAGAAGCACAGTTATCACCAATATTAAAATATACTTGTTTTACGCAACAGCTCATGAAAAAGCTTTATATTTCCCAGCTCCTCATTTTACAGTTTTCTGTCATCATCGTGGGTGAAATTGGGTGTTTGTTTTTGGAGAATTCCAACAGATTTGTCTTCCTTCAACCCTGGAAGGTAATTCTCTCCTGTAAGTCACCTGGCTTAAGCTGGCTTGGTCAGAGGAATCACAAAGTGCTGCAGTATCTACCATAGCTCCGTTTCAAAATTTCCCAATCTGGGCACAGGATCTGGCCTCATATAATTTGCTTTCAGAGTGTCTCGCTGCAGTGCGGGATGAGGCTGTCCTCTTCTAGCACCACCAACAAAGCGCTGCTGTCAGGGTTTGTGGGCCAAGAGAAACTCCTTGCGTAGCAATCCTCGGCTCCAGCTCCTCTGACAGGTCCCGCAACGCGGCACCATCAACAGGCAGGTGGGCTGATGCTAAAGTGGTTCAAACTTGGGCAAATTGTGCAAATCTTTGTCAATGCTGAAGAAACGATCAAAACAAGTAGTTAGGATGAGAAACTCATCCTTCCATGTCAGATGGTATTTTAAAAGACACAGCCTACATGTAAGCTGCTGCCTTCTCTCCCGTTTCACACCCTGTTGCCAAACCTCATCCTTCAGCCCGAGGAAGCAGATGGAGAGGCGAAGGCTCTTCCCTACCTGCTCACACCCTGGAAGCCACCAACAACCTCCAACCACCACCGAGGTTCAGAGACTCACAGCGAGAGCTGCAAAGGACTTGTCAGCCCCCTGCACAGAAAGTAACCTCTCCAGGACAGGCTGCGAACCAGGCGCTTACTGAAGAGCCATCCTACCTGCCAGAGCATCAAAAGTGGGTTTAGAGGAACAAAAGCAGTTCTTGCACGGTGCGAATCAAAGTCTGCCCGTGACTAACACAGGCGGTTGCTTCTCTGCCCGCCTTGTGCAAGATCTCATAACAACATCATTTGCCCAGCTATTGAACCTTTGCATCACTTTGCACGACTTTGTAGCCCAGAAATGTTAGCATCTCTCCTTTCAGACACTTAAGGACCATTTTAAAATAAGATACAAACGTTTTTATATCTATATATATAATTCCTAACAACCTCTCCTCCTATATCTATTTTCCTTTTGCGCTACAGGGTTGGTTTGTTTTCCCTGGCATTACAGAGCGACCTTGACCAACAGATAATTCTGCCACAGCTAATTTATTGCACAAGATCTTCCACTGCTCTTGAACTATGGAAAGCTCCAAGTCTGTTACGGGAAGCAGCACTACTTAGCAAGATTATTCTGTTTTCTGAAGGCTGTGCCTATCTCCTTACAGATTTTTTTTTTTTTTTTCTTGCAGATCCCATTTCTTCCCATCTGAGAGGAGCACCTCCAGCAGCAAATACGCAGCATTAAGGGGCGCAGCACCGAGGGACGCAGCTCTGTCTAGCTTGATAAGTCATTTAAAAGAAAGGAAGAGATGCACTCGGGATTTTTCGGATCCTGCCCACCAAATCCTCTATGAGCCTGCCTTACTAGCGAGCATTAAAAAAAAAAGAAAGTGCCCAAGCGCCACCGCTTTATTTCACTTTGAATCTCTTTGCTCTGGTTCCAATACAGGACTAAGGCTCTTTGACACAATGGGAAACAAATGAACAGCAGCGAAGCGATAATTACAGCTAGAGTGATGGCTAGTTTCGAGGTGCCAAAATAATTTCATTTCAAAACTCTTGAAAGTTGGGGTGCCCCCCCCCCCATTTTCTTATGGAGGGGGAGTATGTTGGAAATACACGTCATGATTTCAGTACCATTTCCACGACGCATGCCTGCCTTTAGTGGTTATGACTTACATACCTCCCATTCTTTTGTGTTGGAGGGCTAAACCTCTAACCTACTTGGCAAATTCAAGCCTACCCATGGTGGGATTCCTTTTCCTAGTTACGCTTTGCAGACACTTCTGAAGTTGTCTACAGATGCCCTGGGATCCCCAAAACAGTGGTTTTAACAACTACTCCATTTTTTTTATGATAAAAAAATAAAAGCTCAATGTATTTCACAAATGCAAGTAACAGTTTTATATCTATTTATACTATTAACTAAAGTTACCATCCCACCTAACGTTACAAAGCAAAACCATTTTTCTTTGATCCCCCTCGTCCCAGATTTGCACGGTGCCTCCCCGGGACACACGCGCAAAGCCAAGCAAGGAGAACGCTACTGATAGTAACTCAAGCTTGCACAGATCCCATTTGGTTGATCATTAAGAAATTATGCTCCAAAATGCAACTCAGACATTCAAAAATGAATGACCAAGCAATCTAATTATGGAAGATATTTCTCAGTCATGTCAGCACTATGTGGTCTTGGCTTGTGATCAAGAATTAGCTCTGTCTGGAGCTGAGCAGCTCCGGCTACTCAGTGCTAATCGTAGGAGGATGCACTGTGTTACCCAGTGTCAAAAAACAGAAAGTTCAGGGCTGTGGGCTGCTTTTTTTGCAGTTTTCTTACACCACAGTGGGAGATACCAATAGAATGTCACTAGAAGACACTGGGGCTTCCATTTTCCCATGGGGAGGGTTGTCCTTAGCACCTCCACCCTGAGAATATAGCCTCGCTTGAGCAAAGCGACAGGCACTGACACGGTTTGCGAGAAATCTCAAGTCTAGCCTTCACTTTAAATCACCTAGCAGAGCTGATCCGTTCAGCACCCATCCACAGGACTCATCCCACGCCTGAGTTTGGAGGGAGAGCAACGCAACATCCCACATCGCATCACCTGCCCAGGTGATGGATCCATCGCGTGCCCCTTCGGCGAGCGGCTGCGGTGTTGGGAACCGCTTATGACTCCACGGACAGAGCCCCCGAAGCACAGCGTCGTCAGACAACAGCTTCAAAACAGAATAGCCTCAGGTTGCACCAGGGAAGGTTTAGATTGGATATTCGGAAAAATTTCTTCACTGAAAGGGTTGTTGGGCACTGGAACAGGCTGCCCAGGGAAGTGGTGGAGTCACCATCCCTGGAGGTGTTTAAAAGATGTTTAGATGTAGCACTTAGGGACATGGTTTAGTGGTGGCCTTGGCAGTGATAGGTTAACGGTTGGACTCGATCTTGGAAGTCTATTCCAACCAAAATGATTCTATGATTCTAATCACAGCATGCAGGGAAATGAAAACGAAGCCCGGGAAGCAGCCGCTGCCAGTGGTCCACACGAGCACGGACCAGTTATGCACATGCAAAAGACCAACCTAGAGCCAAGACCAAAGACAACACTCTTCATTTTTCCAACTGGCAGTGAACTCCTCTACGGAAAAGGAGTGAAAAATATGAGTATTTAGGCCCACTTAAACAGAGATCTAACGTTTATGCGTTTATGTATATTATGTAAAGAACACTCATGGTGTGCACTCACTGTCAAGGACACATTCGGCAATAATTATTCCCCAAGTTAAAACTCATCAAACAATGCCCATACAAGGCAACTCTTCATCTACTGTTGAGTGTTAAGGACTCGGCAGCTTTTGTAATTTATCACCGTGTGAGCACAGCAAAAATACAACTCTGCCACAGCTTCCTTTCAAGTTAGGCTTTTTATTGAACTGTTTGGCAGGGTGTGCAATCATCATGCCGGGGGTTGCATGGCAAAAAGAGCTTAAGTAGCAGAGAACGACTCCAAATATCTACCGCATATGCACACCATCGCTGCAACTTGTCATGGATTTGCAGCAGATCTTTCCCATGGCCTGTCGCAGCAAGACTTTCTCTCTATTTTACATTACATATGAATGCAGAGAGAGCAATGAGGGACCAAAATTACAAAAGACGCTTGCTCCTTGGCTACTTAACAGCACACCTCTGGGGAACGGAGGTGGCGGTTTAAAGATAGAAATGCAATGGTACACGATGTTACCATCTGTACATCCAAGGAAATGTGCTCAGAAAGGTAATCTTGCAAACTTATGATTTAAGCCATTACAGAAACGCCACATTTAGCAGACTCCAGGCACACGGAGTTTCTTCCAAATCAAGTAACTATTTTGCAATGTGTCGGAAAACAAGTTTTCATCGAATGAGTAAGTGTGCGGCGCAAACTCAGGGGCTCCGTGCGTGATCTTGAAAAGCAGTTCCCTTCACCGAACAATTTTCCAAGACCTTTTCAAAATGTTGTTTCTGGATGTCTAACACGCCTTCCCAGCCTGCTTCTCCTCGCCTTGACCACATTCATACCTTAAGTATACCTAGCTGCAAAACTAGCTAAACTTTCAGGAGTGGTTCACTGGGAGGCGGGGAGGGGGAGGTCATTTCTTTAAAACACTCCTGTACACAGTCTAGCCCTTCATTGCAGTTCGGTAAACAAGCCAAAAGCAGTTTACGGTCTGAGATGTTACTGTTGGACTTTGCTCCCCTGTGAGAAAACAGGCTGGGGTGAGCTGGGCTGGTGGAGGAGCGGGAGGCGAACACTGCTGGGGGACGGGCGAGCGGGGCCACCATTTCGGCCTCACGCTCTGCCTCTTCCCTCTAGCGCACATCGGCTTGTGTCATCTTTTAAAGAGTTTTATGACTTCCTCTGAACCAACTACTAAAGGAATCCCAGACTGTAATGCCGGGCTCTAATCCGATTTCACACTAGACTTGCCTTCTCATTATCACAGAATATTAGGCTTCCACCCATCATATATAATTGACATGCTACCGAGGCTTTACAAAACCCCCAACAAAGATGACAAGAAACACTAGCATCACCCCTGAGCACAGCCCCGCTGCTCCGGCCCCACGTTAACAAGGGGCGAGAAGAAGAAAGAAAAGCGTGAGCTTGTGACGGGCTCCGGCAGAGTCGGAGACAGACAAGGCTACCGAATGGTCCACCCAACCCGATCACCTTTAATTGTACCCAAAATACCAAAACCTGCCCAGTTTTCCTGGCTACACAATGAGCCGGGGATGCTCAGCACCCCCAGGAATGGCTTGCGAGCTCTCACCCGTCTGCAACGGTGCTGCCGTAATCCATAGGTGCTATCGGCACAACCACACATCCCACAGCCACAACAGTCCCAGCCTCCCAAGGCAAGGCTGGGTCGCTCGAATCGCTGCTTATGCTGCTTTTAGCTATTCGCTAATGAAGAGCGCTACAGAAATGCAGATAGCGTCTTGGCACGTAAATATTTCCCGGTGAAATGACAGTGAGCTGCAAACACCAAAGGGAGGAAAAAAAGCAACCCTCCTGCCTCCTCCCCGGCTGCCCCACACGCACGCTGCTTGAAGGCATGCTTTTTGCCTGGCATAAGCAGCAAATTTGAGTTTTTAGTTGATGGCTCTTATCAGAGTACTCCTTTTTCGCTGGGTGGTCAGTCTTCTCTGCTTGCTTTAAAGCGGTGCTGCTGCGGGAGTTGTGTTTATTGTACCGGGGAGGATACTCTTGCGGAGATGGTCGCGTGCCAGGAAGGAGGAGACGTAAAACAGCGTTGAGGTCCTGCTAACGGAGGCGATGTGTCCGCGACGGGCAGCAGAGTTAGAAGTTTCGAAGCTCGCATGCTGCAAGCAATGCAGTGCTGCTGGCACCCTCTGGTCGGAGCGGGTCAAACCGGGCTGGGACACTCGGAGCTGTACCTCCCGTGATGCTCCCGAGCGCACAGTGCTATTTCCAGCCCTAACCACTATTTCAACTGCACACTTCCAGAAGCACATTGTGCAGCCTCCTCCCTACATCTTCCACCATCAAACGCAAGATGACATACCCCATTTCCCGTACAAATCATTTTCCATCCTAAAGGCCACCATCACGCAACCAGAGGCAGCTTTCCTTCCATCCCTCCTCAAAACATTTGCAATTCTCATTGGGATCTCAAACCCAAAAAGCACCAAAAGAGGGCGAGCACCCCATATATCCAAACCCAGGTCCTCGCTGCGGAGGTCGGCAGCCAGCATCACCCTCCAGCCGGGCACGTGGGTGCCAGCCCTTTCACAGCCACAGGAGCCCCGGGCCTGGATTCGACCATCACGGATGCTCATCCCCACCTGCACCCCTTTTTTCCAACCACCCGGGATTTTTTAAGCCAGAAGACATCCTCACGTGCGGTCAGCTCCCAAAGCTGACTGGTAGAGTTATAGAAGTACCGCAATTCGGCAGCGTGTGCCAGCGTGCAGCATATTTAACATCCCACTCAATTAGCAACCATTTTATATAAATGGTTTATTTGCCTTATTAATGTTAAAGCCACTTGTTTCCCCTGTGCTTCCACTTAGGTTATTAATCAATGTGCATTTCAGTTTTTTGCTGATTACTCTAATGGCACAGAAAAATTCCCCAGACTCACAGAGAAAGCTTATAATATTGAAATGATTTTTTTTTTTTTTTTGCAAACTTGTCAAGCAGTCAAAATACACTCTTTGATACCCAAACCAAAGCCCTTTCACCTACGCTTAACAACAGTGAACTATTTTCAGTCGAGCTTTACTGCATCTGTTAACTCAGCTGCTAATCCATCTTGCAGGCGTGGGGAACGCCGGCGCACACAATACCTCAGTGACATACCTCCCTTCAACACAACAAATAATCCTAATTATTTCCATAGCGTGTACCTACAGTTACTTAAAATATCATACACAACCGAGGTCTGTCTGGCTTCTATTTTTCCATTTTGCTTTGTTGACAGCTTCAGGTTCCCAAATTTACTGCCAAGAGGGTCAGGGACCGAAGAGAACAAGAGAGATTTATATCCATGTGTGTACATTAAGCCAAACGCACATTAGGAACCTTAATTTTCTACTGGAAAGAGCAACTTAGGACACAAAGAAGGCTCTTGCCTTCCACCCGTCCAAGTCCAAATTACTACCGCAAAGCTCGTCTTCCAGCTGATGACAGAGTCAGGTCCCTGAAGGACCAAGTCTGGGCAAACGCTGCCCGTTGAGGCCAACCAGAGCGATTTTGGGACATCCCTCCAGGGCAGGGGCAGACCAGGAGAGCCCTTCGCAGCCTCCTAACGCAGCTCTTCGGGCCCAAACAAGAGACAAAGACCTGCCTCTGCTCTCCGTGGCACCCCTGAGAAGCATCACTGGTCAACCGAGGTCCCCTCCCGCCCCGCTCTCCCACTGAGGTCGGGGCAAGGCACAGGTTGAGGTGCAGGTCCCCAAGGACCAAACCCAAAAACTCTCTGCAGCGCACCCGAGCCCAGGACCGTGCCCTTTGCAGGCGATGCCCAAGCGAGGGGGATGCAGGATCTCACCCTCACCAGGGTTTTAAGAGTTCATTTAAAGTCAAAACCCTGCTCACCTGAGGAAAAATACCAGCGCCGCTTCACTTCCACAGCACAACCAACAACTTCCTTCCTGACAGGGTGGCCCGAATACTGCGAGGTTTTACACCCTGGAAAAATATGCCACGATAGAGCACGCTTTCATTCCAACAAACAGGATATTGAGTCAATTAGTGGCACACCAAACACAAACCAGACAGATGAAGATAATGCATTTCTGCAAACATCAAAAGAGAGGGAAACCACACAAAGACCTGAATATACAAATAAGGCAAGGAAAAAAAAGAATACTACATAATTAAACTTATTATTTAAGCAAGCCTGGAGAGTAAAATAGCTCTGGTTAACTAGAGGATTCTCCCTGGCTCTAGCTAAGACAGAAACCTTCAATGAAAACCAAGAGTTGTTTCTTAATTAAAAAAAAAAACCAAAAAACCCTACTTGACATTGCTGAGTGAGAACTTAGGAAATGCAAATTCTCTTTATTATCACCGAATTCTTTAGGCATGAAATAGTTTTCATAACGTGTCTCTGCCTACATGCCCTGAGTGAGAGGTGTTACACAACGGACAAGTTATGCTCAAAGTTATCTTCGTTTTTTTCCACTTCCCCGGCGAGGAGGATGGATACACAAGGTGCACGAGAGACCCGTCTCTGGAAGAGCTGTGACAGGCAGAGTCCCTGTCCCTCCATCAGCCACCGAAGAAGAGCTAGAAAGCCCAACACTTGCAGTCAGTAATGCTGGGTATACATAAAGGTAAAAATAAAATAGTTGTGATAAAACCCATCAAAAAACAGCCAGTGATCAGACTTCAGAATTCAAGAAAAATTGTCCAGCAGATTTTACAGGGGTAATCTGAAAAAAAACCCAAACAAGTATAATTTCATGCAATTAAAGGGAAAAAAAAAAAGAGGGAGAATCCATTGGGAACAGCAAATACACAGAATTACTGAAGCCTCAGGCACAAGGAACAGTAAATAGAAGAGATCTGGCTGGGAGACAGTTACTTGCTTTGTAAGAGTTCTCATTTTTTCCTCAAATTCCTCATTAAGAAGGCAAAACAAAGCCAAAAAAACTGCCTCTTTGGTTTTTTCCATAAAGCTTTGGGCTATTTGCCAAAAAAGCAGCTTTTAACCAAAACGGATTCCGCTACAAACACTGTCATTTGAACCGGAATATTTTTCCTTCTTAACAAGATTTTCCCCTTCCACTTTCAGCCCCTCTCTCTCTGCGCTCCCCAGACCCTCCGCTGGGCACCCCCCGGGCTGCTCGCCGGTGCGGGCAGGAGAAGCAGGACGACGCTGCTGGCAACCACTTTTCCAGTATTTTTTTTTTTTCTTTTTTCCCCTCTTTTCCTTTTCAAACATAGCCGATTCCAGCGTCAATGCACAAAAACATGTTTCAGAGCCACACAGTAGTTTCTTGTGAGATGCACCCAGGCTCACCTGGTTGTGCCAGCAGATCGGTCATCTGCTGGCGAGTCCCACATTGGGCAGTAGGTGACCCTCGAAAGCTTCAGCAACGTTTTGAGGTCATACAGCCCTAGGGATTCTGGGGATCACTCTTTATTTGGAAAAAATCCAAACAAATGACAAAAAAGTCCCCTAAAGAAGGTGTCCATGGCTTTGTGGAGACACTGTCTGATAAGGATCTCTCCAGCTGCGAGCTGCACAACCACGGAAGCCGCAGCAAACCCAAATGGTGGCACCAGCACATTCCAAGGCAAGGACCACGGTCCTGATGTGCTGGTACCGTGGCCATGCAGTCAACCCCCCGAACATCCCACCCTTCTGATGTTGCCAGCTACACACGGGCTCGATAGAAATGAAGTTCTGCTGCTTGCCATGCACCATGGCACAAAGCAGAGCTACCATTTCCATGGGCCAAATGCCCACCAACAGGAATAAAAGTACTAGGGGCATGTGAACTGGCAGATATGACCCAAGCAAAAATTTCAAAAAGCCCCAAAACCTAAAGATGTTTTCAATTCCTTAAATAAGAAACAAAGCTCATGAAATTCAGCCACGATTTCCTGTTTTTGACTTAAAATAAAATTAAAAAATATCCCGGGCTTTATACAAACAATAATCTAATCTATAAATTGGAATGCAAGACAGAGATGGTGATTAACTTCCAGAGAGATTAATTCTCTATTGCAGGATCCAAAATAGGCACTGCGGAACCTGCTGCAATTCTGAGACCAACTTCACACAGAAGGGACGGAAAAGTGGGGGAAAAACCAAACAGAACACCAAGCTGCAAACAACTATATTGAAGGGCAGTGTACAAATACACACACAAATACCTGGAAAGTAGCAGAGTGATTTTTTTTTCATCCATAAGGACACGCTCCTTCGCCCTGCCTTGGGTGGTTTAGGGCAGGGAGGACAGCGAGCAACGTGCAGGGGCTCAGCAGAGAGCCAGGACCAGCCAGGGCCACCCAAAAGTCCTAGGTGACATGGACAGGAGGTCTACTTTTGCTCCCCTTGCTTTGACAGCAAAACCCACGCAAGTCCCTTGCTGCACGCAGCTGCCAACGGCAGGGCTTAGTTCCCACCCGGCAAAGGCAGCCCGGACTTTGGACCGGAGCACCCACTCCTTATCTCCTTCCTCCTGCCGCCCCACGCGCCACCAGCCACCCGCGCCGCAGCGCCCAGTGCCACCGACCCCCAGGGAGCCCGCTCGGGCGGGAGCGAGCCCGAGCCATCCAGAGATGGAGAAACGCTCCGTCTTCTCAACTTGTGAGAGTGTTGCTTGCCTGGGGGTTTTTTTGAGCAGGAGTTATGACTTCTAGTAATTGAAAGTATAAACAAAACGATGAAAAGCTTTAAGGGTTCAGGTGTAGCAAAGTCCAGCTACAATCTAAGTCGGCTCATGTCAGGAAACCAGGCACCCTCCCCTGCCTCCGCACACCCCCGTTGACCCCAACGGGGCTTCACAAAGACAGAAAACTCTGAGCTTTGCACGGCTATCAGAAACGGCTAAAACCCAAGGGCCGAGGAGGCATGAGTTCGCTCGGGCAGGTTGCCCGTCCACATCTGCCAAGAGCCACGGGCAAGCAGCGTCCCACGACCCTGCCCGGCAGACCCCCCCAGCCGCCACCGATTCCCCTCCCTCACCACCGAGACAAATAACGAGGGGTTTGCCAGGCTGGCAAGTGTCTGATGCCAGCGTTTAGACGAGAGCAATCAGGTGCAACGTTCTTCGCAGGTCTGGTTTGGAAGAGATCGGTCTTCACCCGGCAGTACACCGTGACCGCTCGGAGCCATGCCCGTGCCCATCTGCCCTCACCGGGCTGCCGCCAGCCCAGGGGGTCCTGCTTGTACCCAGGGCACCGCAGGGCACCGTCCCTCCATCCTCCGACTGTGCCACATGCAAACTTCACTTTCTTCCAGACAGGGACAAATCTTCCCCAGAGCACAGAAATACGTGATTAACACTTTTGTTCCGGCCACCCATCTCCCTCAGGTCCCACTTGATGTATGGCTGGCTCCAGACAGCATTTCACGTCACTTTGGCTCACTGAGGGCCAGCCCCGAGCGCCTTCGCTCCCCAGATCCCCTCTTATTCAAGCCAAGGGATACCACGGCCTTTCTGCAAGACCCAAGTAACCAGCCTGACCTGCAAGGGGAGACGAGGTCCCCAAAACACCTCCAACAGCACCACGCCGCTTCTCAAAACAAACCCACTGGCACACAAAGTCCTTCAGGAAGAGGCCTCCCACCAGCCTGCGCTGAGCCCCAGGACGAGCGTTCAGCAGTTGGGGGACGTCAGCGACAGTTGTGCAACGCCAGCAAAAACAGAGCCCAGGCATGGCGAGAATCATTCGTTTGTAGGAAGCTTCCCACCAACTACAGAAACTACAGAAATATTTGCTCCAACAGCCTTGAAGTCTTTAAGGACGAACTATTTTTTTTTTCCTTTTCCTTTCCAATCCACTATTTTCCATTTCTCCATACAGCAACTAAGCCAAGTCCCCTGCAAAGAGACCCCAACGACTGGACTTTCCCCTTGCAGAACACGGTCGCTCCCCGCGTGGCCACATCCTGCTGCCCCTCGCAGGACAATTAGCCTTAATCCTCGTTAGTTCTGTACGTTTCCTTTAAATCCTGTTACCGCATTCCTCCGTGCACTCGAGCGCGGCTCGGCCAGCCTCCGCCGCGGCGGCGGTGACGGTGACCCCGCGGTGCCTCCCGGCTCCTGACCCGCTGGAGCTGCGCCGGTCCCAAGGGCTGCAACGCTCCCGGACTCATCTATCTTCACTGATGAGTTCTTAATCAGAAAGGCAGACGTGAACTAAGGGTGCAGATGAAAAGAGAAAGGGGGAGGGGGAGAAATAGGAAAAAAATAAAGATTTTCTTCAAGGAAACGTTGCCCTTTGCTGCTTTAGGAGACAACTATGAAAACTTTGTCCAAAAGAGGCGTTTGAAGTCTAGCTACTTTCATATTTATAACGTTTGAGTCACTCCAGAAAGCCTCCGCCAAAGCAGACTGAGTTGGACTACTACATTCATTTATTTTGGAAGTTTATCCAAGCCTTTGGTTAAAGATAAACAACACGCCTGGATGTGAGAGAACATCAGAGCTGGGCTGCCGGAGCGGCGGGGAGCTTCCACCCGCTTTGATAGCGCCAGGGCAGGAGATGGTATCAGCGCAACCCAAAATGTACTTACTCCTTCCTGGAGAGGCACAGAAAAAGCCCTGAGAAGTTATTGCTTGTTCTTGGGAGGCAACCTTGCCATACTAACATTATGCAAAGGATTCAGCTTAGAAATCTCTGGCACAATCAAGGCATTTAGACCTGACTCATTAACGGCCAACAGTTAATAGGCTGGAGCTGTAGTTCCTCTGTCTGGGGGCCTGGGGGTGCTTCAGCCAAATCTGTAAAAAAATATATATATTACAGCTGCTCTACTGATCTGTTACTGAGGGTAGGAAGCACCTTCCAGTCCAAAACACACTGAAAGCCAGACTTTATCGGGTCTCCACTGATTCCCAAAGCCAGTTAAGCGCATTAGTATTCCTAAACCTGTTTCCAGCAGGGACACGGAAAAAAGTGATCGGTAACATGTCTTAACGCTCAGTACTCGCCCAAGGAAAATCCTCCACAAAACCGAAGTTTTACAGAGCGTAACTCTCTCAAGAGCAGCACCTGCGTGTCAAGACGACAAATTAAGTCTTTGGAGCCCGCCACCCTCCTTCCAATTTAAAGTTTAAGACAACACCAACAACCAGGGTCTTTCTCGTGAAAAGCTGATCTGAAAACACGTGGTTAACATATTGCCAGATGCGAGACGCACCCCAAAAGAGCGACGATGCGAACTTTTGGGACTTCAAATAAACAAATTCGAACTAATCAATCTGGAAAGTCTGTTTTCTATTTGTGGCTTTGGGGTTGCTGTTTTATGTTTCTTTTTTTGTCTTCGCTGTTTGTTTGCTTTCAATTACCCGGGCCCCTCCTCACCCTAACCTCTAAAGCTCCCTGCGCCGCGCCGCCCGGGCGGCGGGCAGCGAGACACCGTAGGCATGCAATCGCAAACGTGAGCCGGAGGATGCTCCTCTTCAGAAGCCGCCGGGTTTGCTCTCAAATGAACTTTTTTTTGGTGCGTCTCCCCACGGCAAGGGTACGGCATCGGCAGTTTGGCGTCCTCTCCTCTGGAGCGGGGACTGTTTGCCGTTTCACAGGTCATCAGGAGGTAGCAAGCAAAGCTTACCAGATGTGCGTTTTATCACCTCGAGTGGAACTACTATTTTCTTTATGGGAACCCTGGTTTTTAAGGTTTTATCAGATCACCGCGATTACAAAAGCTTCACTTACATGCTCAAAAGCTCCTATAAAACCTCTAGTTCAAGGTTTATTTGGTCTAGGTGGTTTTCAACTTGGGAGGAATGACTTGCAGACACAAGTAATTTGTCCTATAAGCTTTGACTGACCAGTTGCTCAGTGCGCTCGAACCGCGCCTGCCTTCTGAGCAAAATTCCATCAACTCACTGACCAAAAGATGTTCTTTTAAGAATATCTTAAAAAAAAAAAAAAAGAGAGAGAAAAAAAGAGCTTGCAGCAAAAAGGAAGTTTCAATTACTTTGTGAAATCAAGCAGAAAAATTAAGATCCAAGCAAACTTTATTAGCTCTGACAAGCAAATGCTGATGCCTTTGTTTCCGATGTGTGCAAAATTACTAGAGGGGTGTATGTGTATGTTTTTGGGTTTGCTTTTTCTTCTTTTTAAGCCACAGAAATAGGCATTTTTTTTTTCTCCTTTTTTTTTTACAATGCGCTTTGCTACAACAGGGTTTTGTAAAGATATTCAAACGAAGGAACTGGCACAGAGCTATCACAAAGCAGCTGATTCTTCTCTAAGCATCCACCAACATTTCCATGTGTCAATAGTACTTCACAACCACACTTATCTGTGTAAAACCCCACATTAATAAGCCCTTCCCCTGCCTGCAGAGCTTGCCAAGCACAGTAACAGCGCAGATAACTTAAGAATTTAGAGCAGGTTAAGGGACTCCGGAAAAAGATACACAAAAGGCCAGATTTCCAAATGCATTTTGCATCCACGCTTCTTTTTTTCAAGACAGTTTGGCTCTTACGAAGCATTTCATATTCAGTTTGTGGTCTGCGCTCCAGGGGCGACTGGAGGGGTCTGCGGAAGCACACACATAGGCAGTGGGCTGAAGCTGGCAACGCAGGGGGCTGTGGCCCCCCTAGGAATCAATTTTTAGAGGGCTCACAAACTAAGTTTGGGAGAGCTATGCTACCCGCTGCCCCGCTCAGCCCTACGCCGCTCCCGCTGAACAACCATCTCCTCTGCCAGAAACCTGCGCCGGCTCCCAGCTCCCCGGGGGCGGGCGTGCTGCGAGTTGGTGGAGCGGTTATTTCTCCCCCCCCTCAAGGACCAAAAAATCTCATTTGCTTAGAAAATAAAATTCAGTCCAAGAGCAGGTCCCGGGCAGACATAAATGAGACTTCAGTTATAAGCGGAAAGTTTTCCACAAGACATTTTCACAGCAACACGGAGACCGTTCTGGCACCAAAGGGAAGCAGAGCACTGGTCCAACGCTTGCAGCTCCCTGGTTGTCCCCCCAGTTTAGCTCAGCACAAGACGACCTTCTCAGCCTGGACACAGGCAAAGCCCTTTCCACAGCAAGCCAGACCTACAGCCTGTTCCAGTTTTGGCCCCATGTTTCAGCCAGGAACCTCCCATAGCAGGGCAGCTTTCCAGAACAGGAGTCTGGAGGAACCGCTGCCATCAACCCAGAGATGCTCCTCCAGAGCATCACAGCCACAACTCAACTTTGAGTTTATCTGCAGGGATCCACACTACATCTCGCTACACAGCTGCGTGCGACAAACACCCAGTAAAGCAGCAAGTTTGATGCACGCTGCGTTTTTCAGCCCTGCCCGCAAAAGCACACAAAGGCTTGTCTTGCTTCATCGGTGACCCCAGCGATGCTGCCAACCCCTCGCTCCAGCCCACCTTCCCGGGAAGGCAGGCCATGGGTGATGCTGCCCTGCCCCACGTCTTCCCTCTGCTCATGACTGTAGAAACAATTTCCCAATTTCAGCTGGACCAGAAAGAGGCACCAATTAAAGGGGTTTCAGAAATAATTAGCTTGCGTCAATCTGATGCAAACCAGGGCCGGGGAAACAAGCCCAGATGAAGGGCTCTGGGAGGGACGGCCAGCAGAGCTTGATCTCGCAGCAACTCTTCCACCGCAGCTGGAGGACCAAGACATGCACGTGTGCTTCCCAGCTCACCCCCTCCCACGGTCAGAGCTACCGGGGCTGCCGGGACACACGAGGGGCTCTCTGTGGCTATCAGGTCCTGGCTTGGCAGGCCATCAGAAAAAAGGCTGCACGGGAAATTAACGAGCAATCTGTGTATATGATACTGTGCGAGGGAAAAAAATAATTAAAAAAAAATCATACACTGCTGTCTGCAGCAGGACACCACAATTTGACATGACTTTCCAATTTTAAAGGTTAAAAAACTCACACCACATGTTATTGCAAAAGGCAGGAAAGAACACGTTGCTCAAAGGGGACGTCAGTACCGAAAACAAGGAGGTGGGTCAGATTTAAATCTAAACACGTCCACCGCACATCCATCCTAGGGCCACTGTTTATAAGCAGAGAAAGGCAACTTTATACACAAAGATCACACACTAGTGGTTCCTGGCTGTTCCCAGGAAGAAAAGCTGCTTTTCAGCTGAACTTTCTGAGAACTGTTCGTGTAAATAAGACAAACCTCCAAAAACGCAGGCGGCTGAGCCTGAAGCATTGCATGGAGAAAGGCAAATAAGCGGCACAACAGGAGACGGGGGAAGGCCAGTGCCAAAAAGCCCAAGGTGCAACTTTCCCAAGACCTTTGAAACGCCCCTGAAGTTGGGCCACCGTGCACAGCTAAGAGCCAGGGAGGAACGAGAGAAACTGCCGGTGGAAATCCTCCCTCCAGCAAGCAGCACAGCCCTGGCTTTAGCCCCCCTGAAAAAGAGGGGGGCAGACCCCTTCCAGGCCCCGGAGAAGCGGGAGGCACCAACCCCAGCTCTGCCTTACCCCGGGCAGGGCAGGCAGGACGTCTGCCAGGAGATGCCACCGCGGCAGAGCCCGACGCCGGGGTCACTCACTGGGAGCGGCGGCGCTGGGACGGGAGCGCAGCCCCCCGCACCGGTGACGGCCTGAGCCACCACCCACACCTCCCACGTCTCGGCTTTATCTCCCCTTAAACAAGCCACCTCTGAGCTAAGACCACAGCTGAGTTTGTAAATAAGATTTTTACCTGAAAAAATGTGCTTTTAAGCCTTTGCCTGCTACTCCCACCAAGTTTTAGTTTTTTAACAGCCTGGGCATCTGCTGCAGAAGCCACCCAGCTCACACAAGCAGCGCACTGTGCTCAGCCAGCAGAACGCGACCTACGTCCGAAAACCCATCCCGCTGCTGGAACAGACTCCCAATGTATTCCCCGGGTCTGGAACCAGCAGCCTGCCAGTATTTGTGGAAAAGGTGAGGCTGAGCAGTTTAACCTACCCTGGTAGAGGCGTGAAGGGGGGCAGGAGAGAGGGGAGAAAGGATTAAGATAAGGGTATCACAAAAATTAAAAATTCCTCCTTCTACTCCCCTCCAGGACACCCTATCCCCCCGCTCTCCTCCGTGCGGCTGTGAGCACCGGCCTTATCTCCCAACGGGTTCACGGGGGCACTCCTCCTCCTCCTCCTCCTCACGTTAGCGTAGATAAATCTCAACATCTTTTCAACGATTTGCAAGCCAGCTTCTGCGCCACCAACTTTCTTTGAGCAAAATCCTCCCAGGAGGGACAGCAGCGTCCCAGATGAAGGACGCGGCTGCAGAGGACAACCGCCCGCAGGGAGGGCAGGAGGGCACAGGAGGCCACTTCAGCCTTTTAAGACGAGACCATCTTTTTGGTTTCTCTACCCTCCTTCCAAACACATTTCACCGCGTGGGCACACGCCTTCTCGGCGCTGCTCCGCACGGGAACACGGCACCTCTCCTTCCCCACAGCTGGGGTGGCTTTGCCCATCCCGCGCGTTGGGTGGCTCACGCTGCCTATGCACGCCGACCCCCCCAGGCCTTGCCTCGGCTTTTGCAAAAACCCTTCCCTAGCCTGGAAAAGGACCCGAAGCCTGGATCTGCCCTGCAACCGGTAACAGACCCCACACCCACCCAGGAAGGCCGTCTCCCCTCCAGCCACAGCGTCACATTTTCTTAGATATTCTGGAAAGAGCAAGTTTGGGAGACCTCAGCCCCAGGTATCACAGAGACTTTCCACCTGCAGACCCGAATTTCGATCCCCTCTCGTGCGCAGCAGCTGGGCTTGTGCAAACAGCTTCGGCGGGCTGGAAAAAACAACACGCCCGGCTGAAAGCACCTTATCGTACCAGGGGACAATTGCATCAAGGCTTTTGCTGGCAGGCATCGAAGGGGTTTATTTTGTCTTTTTAAGCACGGCCCTGAGCAACCTGGGGGGAGGAGCGAGTGCAAACAGGACCTTTGCCATCCACCTCCCAGGCGGTACCATCCCAAATCCGCTGGCGGGAAGGTAAACAGCCCCCGGCACGCTGCGAGCCCCAGGGAAGGGACGGTTGATTAGAAGGATGGGATATATTTGCCAGTTGCGCTAGTCCTTCCCAAGCAGCGAGAGGGGCTCCCACCCTCGCCGCCACCGCTGCTGCGCTGTCCCGGCACCGTCCCTCGGCAAAAACACTCTATAAAAAGTTTGCTGCTAAAATAAGCCCGGAGGAGAGACGGGCAGTCCCCGCAGCAGGGAGGCATTCAGCGACCCACAGGCGACACGAAGCGATGCTGGCAGGGCTGAGACAAGGCTCCAGCGCCGGGGCTGCCGTCGGTGGCGTTCCTGCGTGGGCTGGGTGTCTCCAGTGGATGACCGCGGCCCCAGGGGACACAGGCTGTGAGCACAGCGGCTTCCCGCTGTGGGGATGAACCTGTCCTGTGGATGCACCGGGATAAAACAGGCCAAGAAACACCCAGAGAAGCGCCCGCAGCAAGGCGGTGAGGGGCCACGCTGGTTCAAATCCCTGCGGTTGGGGCAGAGCCAAAGGGATAAACACAGGGACAGGGCAAAAAGCACACGGAGGGGAGAGAACCAGGAGCCAGCGACTCTCCCGTGGAAGCCCAAGTGCTGACCACAACCAGGCTTCAGGTGCTTGCAGTGCAGCCATCAGCATTTCTGCCTATCAGTCAAGGCTTTCCTTATTTTAAACTCTACTCCCATTTAAAAAAAAAAAAAAGGCAAAAAGCAACATTTCCCATCCTTCATCACCAAAGGGAGAGGCAGGGATGGGAGAAGTGTAGCCTTCCAGCCCGGACACCCTGGGACAAAAGTCCAAGCTAACACCAAAGCCTTGAAGCCTCACCCGAGCCCCCAGGTAAGAAAAACATTTTCAAGGCTGCCGCAGGCTTGGGGACAGTCCCCCTCCCGCTCTCATGCTATTTTCAAACAATGACATTTTTTCCAAAACAAAGTGTTTTGCAATCCTTGAGCAATCCTTTCCTTTTCCAATAAAAAGTGAAATTCTCTTCATTCTCTGCCGGTCGAGACGCACAACCACAGGCACAACCACCAGCTCCAAATCCACCCACCCCGCGGACGGCCACGTCAGAGCCCTCTCCCCGGGCTCCCGCGCTGGGCTGGCACCAGGCAGGTCTTGCTGCACCACGAGCTGTCGCAGAAGATTTGGGAAAGGTTAAAATTTAACTTGAAACGCTTTTACGAAACAGCTTGACTTGTCTTCTGAACCTAGCTCCTGTAATTGAGGGATTTCACTTAATCTATTTAACTTCTAAGTGTGCTGCTTCTGCTATAACTTGTTTCCCCCCAAAGAAATCGCTTAGTGTCTCAGAATATTAATATATATATTACTAAAAAGCCAGAGCGCCAAAGATGACCTATTTCTCACAGCAATATAAATATTTCCAAGTCCTAACAAAGGCACAGGAAAAGTAGCTCTACATCAAAATGTAACTGAAGCCAATAAAGAGATTTGCTCTGAAAGAAATTAATATGAATCAAATCCTAAGGAAGCGGATTTCATGGCACAATCCTCCTATGTTAACTGCCCAGTATTCTCCCAAACTGCCAGTCCAAAGGCAATATACAGTAAAATTTACATTCTGTGGTCACTCAGACACACATCTGGTGCAAAGGCCCGCACTTTAAAATAAAAACGCATTGAAAACATTTCTGGAAGAGCTTTGCAGTTGAAAAACAACACCCAGGAACTACCTGGGACTGAGCAATTTAATCCCAGAAGACACACGGGCGGCCCCAGTGCACATCCCCAGATCCAGCTGGGAGAACACAAGGGGTTAAAGCTCGCGGTGGCCTCATGCAGCAGGAGCATGAAGGGCCTATTTAAAAAGAAGAATCAGAAATAAGGAATTTTGCCAGTTTTTACCCCTGATAAATCCGCATTCCAGTCTGTCAGCTATCTTGTTATCCCCAGAGCTGCTGAAGTGTCTTTGGCTGTAACTATGCATGACTCTGGCTCTGAGTAATGGAAATAAAGTATGTGCGTTGCGACTGCAGCATTCCTTTTCCCAACCCCAGAAAAAGAAAGGCAGAGCAAGAGGAGATCCTAGAACAGCTCAGGGATTTTGTACGGAGAAGTTGGAAAGCTGCTCGCACCCTACATCAGCCATCCACCCCACCAAACCTGCCTGGGGAAGGATGCCTAGAAGTTTTAAAGGAGATGCCAAGTTTTGGCTGAATTTAGCAGCTTTTATTGTCTGTAATAACAAACAAATAAATACTCTTCCAGATTCACAAGTCCAGTTTAGCCAGCAATTCATACTCGGCAAACATTTGGAAGCAGTATTGTAAAATTAAACAAAGCTATCATTTACAGGAAACCCTGCCTCGAGTACAAATTATAGAGTTGTTAAGTTTATCTGGCAATGCCTTGCCCCTGAGTGCTATATAATTATTCCTAAATCTTTCAGGAAAGAATGCAAATATTTTAAAGCAGTAATTCATTGACAAGGAGGAAGTCTCCTTTAACCTCTTATGCATATTTTGGTACCTAGAAATTAACCCCTACTCGCCACAACTATTTTTCAGTATCCTATTGAGCCGGCCGGCTGGTGAGGGGGACAGTCCCCGGTTTCGGCAAGGCTGGCAGAGGCTGACGGCGGCACCAGGTTCGCCTGGCATCCTCGCCCGCTCGCAGACTGTGTTTTCAAAGCAGCTTCGGGGCTGGTTTGGAGCAGCCCCGTGCCAGCCAGGCTGCTCCCCGCGCGGGAGCCTTCCCGGTAAGGGAGGTTTCAGGCTGCTGAAAAGGCTGGCTGTTCTCACGGGGGTTATGGCAAAAAAGTGGTATAAAGGAGCCTTTAATAAAGCGGAGGGCTGAGTTATGCCGAGTTTTTGCTAGCTAAGCGCCTGCCACCGCCATCTCCGCATCCCTTTGGCGGGCTGGATGCAACGCGGCAGAAACAGCCCTGAGCCCCGTCCCTTCAAGCCTCCTCTGCCCACCAAGCCATGGCTCTCCAACCAGCCCCAATTAACTCACGTTAATTAGCGGAAGCCACGTGGCCGCGAGCGGTGCCACCATCCCCAACCCAAAAAAAAGAGAGTTCTGTTTTGCAAAGGAGAAGGTGGTCAACTCATCCTCTGCCCGGGCCCTCCCTCCAGCAGCCGAGCCCTTAATCTACCACTGGCAGCAAACCCTTTGGGGTATATTTCTAAAGGAATGGTCACTTGCAGCCGAAGGGGAGAGGGTGTGCATCCCCCGGGACCTGCAAGCGGCATCTGCAAAGCCACGCACGCAGCCCCCCGCCCTCCCGACAGCACCCACTGCCCCGCGGGGACTCATCCTGCTCCGGCGCAGCGCTGCGCCCGCAGGGCCAGTTGTGCCGGCCGTGCCCTGCCTGCCAGCACCCGGCTCTGCCGTCGGGGCTGCTCCGAAACCATCGTGCATCCGCTACTGAGCTCAAAAGGAGAAAAAACACAAGAACAAAACAACACCCAACCTTACCTTTTCAAAAGGTAGCGCTCACGCTATTGTGTTCTCCTCCCAGTGGCATTATTTATTTAGTAAGAGCTCAGCGGTGGGTGTTATCCCCCGGCGCTGCCCGGCAGTTTCTCGGCACTGCCGCTCAGACGGCGGGATGCTGCGGGAGGCAGGCGCTGGCAGCCTGTCGTACAGCAACGCCACCGTTCACGATTACTCAGACACAGGAAGCAAACAAGTTCTGTATCGAGGTTCGGCTGCAGCAGTTAATCCAGTAGCTTCGTATACACAAACAATATCCGTGATGCACATCGACCGCCACAGATCAGCGCTTCTGATACGGTGGGTCTTGGAGGCGAAAGGACCTGGCTTCTTCCTCCCGGTGGAAGCAGGTCAGCGGATTTCCTTCCTTGCCAATAGCTAAACCCAAGAGTTTTTAGTACGAAGATGAGCACTGTACTGAGAAATCACCCAAAACGGATTTAAACCCAACTCCGCTAAGATACTGTGATGCTCCAGACCACTACGATGCTCCAAAACACTACCTGGGTCTGTCAGAATTTGTCCTGGCGACACAAGTCCCCTTTGCCTCCTTTCCTTTGCAACGAGAAGTTGTGAGCTTTCCTCCGCGCCTGGAGCCGGGGAAGGGAGGCCAGGCCAGGCTTAAAGCCCTCGTGCTGCCTCCTCGCCCCGGCGTGAGCCCGATGCCACGCTCAGGGAGCGGGGAGGCAGAAGCCTGTGAAACCAAACCAGCAAGCGACTGCACTAGAAGAAAGCAATCTCATTATGGGAGCTAATGAAAGCAAACCACAATTATTATGTAAACAGCGCTGAATCATTAGCAGACGCTATCAAAGCCATTTTTGCCCCCACGGAGTGAAAAAAAAGCATACGGTCCTATGGCACCCTCAGCTCCATCTCTGAACCGAGCCCGAACTCAGGAGGAAGCCTGTTTGTTTTCCTCCAGTCCAAACCAAACCAGTGGCACCGCTCCGACCTCTGATCCGCAGGCTGGGTTGCTGCCAGCCGCCCGCTCCCGGTGCCTCTGCCCTGGCAGGGGGACATTGCTGCTGGCCCTCGCCGCCTCGTCCCACCGGGCACCCTGTGCTCCCCCAAAACTGCCGACCACTGTGCTTTAGAAACCCAAAGGTTGGCAGGTGGGGAAAAAAAAAAAAATCCACCCTGCACTACTCAGAGCAAAGGTAAAGCCCGCCTGGGTGCCCACGCGTACCTGGCAAGGGGATTATTTTCCATCAGGCTTATAATTGTGCTGGTTTCTTTGATCACATAAATGCCCTGTCCTCCCATGGGAACAAGCCAAGGAAAGCCAGGGAGGGTGCAGGAGGTTATTCTTCCCCCTTATTGCTATCATACAAACTCTCTCCCTATCACAAATTTCTTTCTAATAGCGCCCACCGGGGCTGGGTGACACTGCTTGCTCTTCAACCTTCCAGGGGGCAAAGTTACCTTTAAAACAAACAAGCGAGCTCACTCCCTTGCAAAGAGGACACTGCTAGCCAGTTGGCTATAAAGACACTCCAACAAGATCCTCGTTTTTACAGGAGAAGCAAAAAACTGCATTTCAGCCCAGTAAAAATCCTGGCTCCGTCTTTATGTTCCAAGAATGCTGAATCAAAACAGGCTCCACTCTTTAAAAAGAGGAGAGTACAAAGAAGCAAAAAGTTTGTATTAAAACCCATGTAATCTTTTTAAAACACCATTATTGGAACCTGTAGCACCAGCCAAGAGTGATTTATCACCCCCTGTCATCGCAGCCTGCAACACAGAGCTTTTTATACCAAACTGTCAATGCTACCAAGCTAAAGCCCCAGCTCATAATTTCTTAAAGCTGGCCCTCCGCTGCCAGCAAATCCCCTAAAACCCCCGGGATTTGGGGGTCCAGGGCACCGCTGCTCCTCCATCAGAGCCACTGCCGGGGGACCGGCCACGCGGGGCGACGCGACCCAACACCGAGCATCCAGCACAGGCTCTGCACGGTGCTTCCAAGCAGGAGGATGTTATAAGTCAACACAGGTAAACAATTCGCCAAGGGTTATCGCGGCTTCTTTCAAAAGGAAAGTCAACAGGCCGTAAAGGCTTTAACTACATTTTCTGATGCGAGCGCGTCCCTTCGAGGGACGTACCACGAGGTGCCCGGTGTTCACGGGGCGAGCGGTCAGAGCTCTCCGAAAACCAGACACCCTGACATTTGGGGTTTTCCTGTGAAGTTGTTACTCTAACACACCCCAAATCACCAGTAATTTCTAGAATAGCACTACAAACCACAAGAGGTTAAGCCGACTGCACATTACTTAAACTAACCTAAGTGTGACCCCTGGAAAGGAACAGCTATTGGATGTTGTGGTTCTGTAGAAACTCAATTACGAAAGCCAATTTCCTAGGAGCATTTTAAAAGAAGAGGAAGAAAAAAATAAAGCAGCAACAATGCTGACAATGTGCAAGGGCCACATAGTTTCACCTCCCGAAAGCTGCAGCCTAGCCTGTGTAAGAACAGTTCCTATTCCCACAAAAATGTTGAAACATATTTTAAACATTTCATCATTGTTTGCTCCCATCTGAATTTGCTTAAAATCCAGACAATTCTCAACTTCTAAATTGGAAACATTAAGAGAAATACTCCTTTGAAACCCTCCGCTCAGGGCAGCTCCTCTCTGCTGCCCACGTACCTTTCCCACACCAAAACCAGCCGAGTGAGGAGTCCCTCACAGGGAACTCGCACACGTGCAAGTCCATCAGCCACCGATTGCATAAACCACAGAAAATCTGAGTAGAAAGACTGGAAACAAACTGATTTTTTTTTTTTTTTTTTTTTTTTTTTTTTTGCTTAAAAGATGAACAAAAAAAAAGTATTTCTAAGAGTGGGGTTTTTTGGGGGGGAGGAGAAATCAGGCAAGGCTTTACATTGGGAAAGGGGCACTACAATCGTAATTTCACATTAAAATCAACGTTGGGCAGCCCTTAACAAAGGCTGATCCCACCCAGTTGGTACCCCACACGCACTTCTTAAGCGCTGTCCCCATCCCTACAAGCACCGCATTTTGCCAGTGAGGTGAGGCACCGCTGCCCTTGGGGACCACCACCCCCTTCCCCATCCCATCTCGTCCCTCTCCCAGGCCCCACGGGCACACGAGACGTGCCAGACCGCAAGGCACGAGCCGGTGGGGAAGCAGGACAGAGCCGCCAACACCAGGCAGAGCCCTTTGCAAACAGCAAACGCCATCCTAAGGAAACCACCACAGCCGCATCCTCGCGGGGGCAAAGCCTGACGACAGCCCGCGTGGCTCCCACCAGCCCCACGTACGTAAAGCTTCCGACGCCTCCTCATCAGCTCCCCTCTTCCCAACACGCTGCTTTTATCCAAGCGTCTTTCCCGGACCAGAAAGACGTAAACAAGAAGAAAATCCCCCGGAACAAACACGGCGCTTCAGCTGCAGCCTCCGCAGAGCTGCACAGGCAAAGAAAAACACAGACCGCCCAAAATCCCTGCAAAATAGTTTCATGAAACACTAAGGAAAGTCTTTAACAAACCAGGAAGCAGGTAAGACGGGCTACAACAAAGTCGTTCTCTTTTAATTAAAATGCTTGGCAATTAAAAAAATACAGGCAGCAGCTTTCTTCCCGAGATGCACAAATCCCAGCAAAAAGAACAAACTGCCCCTTCCAGGGCACCGGAGGGGCTTGCTATGGGGCATCTCGGAGCACAGAAGGTAATTTAGGGAGCAAGGGGGACATTAAGAGTTTTCCTGGGCCCTCACATTGCTTAGCAATGGGAGAAGGAAGTTATCTTCATAATCTCAAAAGAAAGAGAAAGCAGGAGGAATGTGAGGAATGCGAGGAGGTTATTGCCCCGGAGACCGGAGCTGGCAGCCCGCTCCAGCCCCCAGCCGCTGGGGAGGAGCCGCACACCCTGACCTCTGGCTAACAAGAATTTCCTTGCCCAAAAAAAGGGAAGAACAAAAGCAAGGAATTGGTCCAAGAGGGTCGCTCCTCTTCTGGGAGGAGGCAAAGGACTTGGAGCAGACGGGATAATCCTGATGCTCCATCACTTGGTTTGGGGAGGAGGTCAGGAGGGAGATATGAAGGATTGAGCCCCTGCAACTCAACGCACATGTGCACATCCATAGAAGTCCCGCAGTGAGCACCCCCCTGCTCATCAGGGGAACGGCTACGGGTGGAGGGGTTGGGAGGCGAGAACCACGTGTCCAACACCTCGAGAAGCACTCATAGCGCTTCTCCATCCACGCAGGCTCCGGGGCACTGCCAGGGTTGGCAACCCATTGCACGTAACCAGGACGGTGGGGTCTGCACGAGCCACCAGCCAACGCCACAGAGCAGGCTAAGACCATGGACATCACCACCCCGAATATCCTGGGACCCTTCCAGCCTCCTGACAGAGGTCCCAGTCCCGCTGGGCAGACACTACCTGCGCCTCCAAGACAGAAAATGCTTGCGTGGGACCTTCTCCCATCAGAGCCATCTCACACCTATTGCTCGCACGCAGCAGCGATGCTTCAGCCTGAGCCTTCTTGGCTCCGCAGGTATCAAGGATAAATACCGTGGCGGAGGGGAGAGGCAGAGACCGGAGGCAAACCCAGCGCCTCGCCATGGCGCTGGCCTCGCTCTGCTGCCGCTCCAGCAAGAATAAAAAGTCTGTTGACATACGAAAGCCACAGAAAATCTCCCTGAAACTACAAAACAGTACTGAAAACATTGTGCAGCTCAGGCCTCCTGCACAATGTACACACGTCTATTCAGCCTCTTAAAAAACAGCTACATGTCTAAGGAAACATCTGATAATTAAGGCAATTTTAACAATAGATAATAATTTGACTATGAATTGTATGGAATGTAATGACTGCTTATTCTGGCAGAAAAAACAGAACTTTCTATGAAGTGTCTGCCAAGGAAAACGATACTCCCACTCAGCCCGGACCACTGCAAGCAGTTGCTGCTAACCACATGCTTCACGCTGCCGGCTGCTAGGACACGGCGCGCTGCTGCAGTCGAACAAAACCCCGCGCTGCAGATTTACAGAGAGAAAGCAGAGTCCCAGGCGAGCGGCGGCCGGAGCCGTGAGTCAGCCGGGGGCCGCCGGCGGCTCTTGCCAACGCTCGCCGAGCCACCCGGCCGCCAGCGCCGGACGCCAGGGTGCTCGCCGGTGGCCTGCGGGCAACTTGCACGCTGCCAGCTCCCCCCTCCTGCTGTTTCCAGTTGCTAAATGACATTAGAAGCAGCTAAAAATACCTCAAGCGGTTCTCTCATTTACTTTTCCATGCCAGCACTCGCGTTTGCCACGAGGACGTTCTCCAACGGTCACTTCCACACCCACGGGTGGTCAGGCAATTGCTCCATTAATGCACGCCGGGCAGGAAAAACCACTCTGCCCACCAAGGACCACTGCCTTCGCCGGACAGAAGTCACTGCAAACAGCTACAGCTGGTGGCCAGGTAGCTCCACACCTTCAAACGGATGGCGAGGAGGACCGGGTATTATCTGGTACTTCTCATACCCCAACGAGCCCAGGAGCTGTCTTGTGCAAACCGACCGCAACAGGCTCAGCAGCGCCAGACGGCACGAGTAACACAGTCCTGGCCGAGATCCAGAAACCGTTTCTCAGTTGGAAGAGGCCACATGGAAGAGAAGCACGTGAAGAACTAAAAAAGCGTTTGCTGAACTTTGTACATAAACCAGCAATGCCAACAAAGCAGCCTTCCCGAGCGACCAAGGCGGCACACCTGGGTGACGCATCGGCACCCGGCTGACAGCCACCAACACGCCGGGGACGAGCGAGCAGCAGGACATCGGGGCACCCCTGCCGAAGGTACTTAGGGCAAAACCCCATGAGTCTGAAAATCAAAGGTCAAGTGATTTCCTCTGTCATGGTGAAAGAACTGCTCTCCACCGCTCCCAACACATAAATGCAGCTATTCCATTAATTCAGTTTAAATAGAGACAAAGATTACATTGAGCATCTTCACTAAGACTGAACAGAGTACCCTTGCGCCCAGCTCCCTGCGAAGGCAGGCTCCAGGCTCACTCCTTCCTCCCCAGCAAGGCGTCTTCCCCTCAGCCTGCCTCCACGCCACCTCGGAATCAGGACAGCCGTGCCAGCGAGGGAAGGCGCTACGCTTCTGCAGGAAATTCGCAGGTTAACTGAAAGGCTTTCCACCGACAGACAAGATTTTTTTTTTTTTTTTCCCCTTTGCAATCCAGGAAAAGAAACATCTATTTCTTCCAATTAGCAGGAAAAGGGAAGGAATTTCCTTCCGTTTAACACCTGAGGGCAAGAACAAGCCTCTTGAAAGGGAAGTTGGGTTTTTTTGTTTTTAAATCACAGCCACCTACTGTGGGTCTCCAGATGGCACCAACACCAGCTCGGCTTTGCATTTCGTTCTGCAGCCGCGTCAGACCAACCGGGGAACGCGGCCCCTGTAGATGATCACTCCCAGGGAGTTTCGCTCCATCACCACCACAGCCCAGAGACACGTGGGTTCAATAAGGATTGATGCCGTCCGGGGAGCGTTTGAACAAAGTGAGCAGCTACAGGCTGTAGGACCGAGACCTCCCCGAGATGTGCCATATCCTCAGGAAACTTTTAAAGTCATCTTAAAGCCAGCTACAGGCTGGTGCTCTCCCCACACCACCTACTATCTAGACGTTATTAAGAGTCAAGTTTCACAAACCAACCATCTACATCAGCTCTACGCAAACGCTGATCTCTCCAGCAACAGCAGCAAGATTATATCTCACCCCTGCCATGCGCTTTGCAACATATACATCACAGGGCTATAGGTGCAGAAGCTACTGAAGATCACTCGGATACAAGGCAGTACCAAAGGGCCATGACTTATGAAATGCTTCCATGGCAGATTTCTAGCAGCAGCCTGTCTTTATACCTCTAACACCAAGTTAACATAAAAGGAAACAACTTCTATGTGTTCCACGCTACAAATAACACGTTATACACCTCGTACCAAGCAAGCAGTGAGTTGACCAGCTGTGCACTTCTTTCAGCAATGCTTATGTACTTCAGCAAGATATAACCTGCCATTTACGCATATTCTAATCACATCCTAAAGCTGGTCTAAACAAATGTTAAATTGAACTCCTAGGTAATTATGGACAAGCAATAGCCATTTAATGTGACTGAAGTAGCAATGACACAGATAAAAAGATTGCTGGAATGGGCCCTTTCTTGAAAGAAAAAAAAGTTGCACACACCTACTGCTCCAGGAGAAGATAAACATGGCAAAAAAGTCCACGTGAGATGCTGCTAAACCCCGAATGACTCCTGTGCCCATCGGTGAGGATGAGTTTCCCTTGCTGTCACGCAGCCTGGTGCAGGGGCACATCTGCCCACACTGCCCAGCTGCTTCACTTCGACAATTCAAGGGCAACATTTTGTAGGATCAGTAATCCCTGCTTTGACAGTACTGTAGTCACTACGCTTACAGCAGCATTTAGGACACATTTTTGAAAAGCTGATAGGAAGTTACTGTCTGTACACTGTGACCTAAAGCAATTCTGTAAGAGAACAGGAGAATAAAGCACAATCCACCAAACCGGTACAAAAAAATCTAAAGAACAACTTGATGGACTTCAAACTTGAGTTCATGCCAGTAACAACCATGTTTCCATATGTTATCCCACCAGCATCACAGCCCGTTGAACCCTCTCCAACCTGTTCTCCACCATGGTTCAGCGAGCAGAGAGGTGCTACCAAGCAGAAATCACCCGTTTCCACCATTGCCCCAATGGGATACTCGTCCAAACACACAGCTCTTTCCCATACACATTTATCTGGTTCTCAGCGATTAGCCAGGCTCCCAGGCAACTGCATTTCCAGTTCACTCACCCACCTGAAGGAAAACACATCGCTCTCACCTGAAACACCGACTGAAATCAAAGGTTTGGCAAGTGACTCGTTTTCCAAGACACAATACACACCGCGGACCTTTCGCACTGGTGTCAGACCTCAGCCTCCAGCTTTATCACGGGCGGCGTTTCCCACCCAGCTCACAGCATGCCGGTTCCCTGAGCTGACCCCGCAAAGGCAACGGCAGGTGAAGCACCGCAGGCTCAGAAAGTTAAAAACCAGCAGCGGGACGAGTGGTTACCGTCTGCCCATCTGCACGTTCCAGCTGAGCGGCAAGAGAAAGGATGTGCATCCTCTAAACACGACACACACCAAAACCACATGCATTTGCAGGGGGAATGTGAAATTGCAGCAGATGTAGCACCCCACTCAAGGTGTAAGTGCAGTCGCACTTGAGGTACACCACACTTTAAAGCCGTACACAACACACCTCCTTGAAAGACTTCCACCACCCTCTCTGAAACGCCCTGCAGAGCGGAATGACATGTAAAACGTAACTTTGCGAGACCTGTTGCTTTCCAGGCAAGGCCAGACACAGACTCCCCACAGCCCTGGAACAGCGACATAACCCAGCTGATATTTTCAGCGTGTCATTGCAGAAAGCCCTTCTTTTGTCAAATAATCTTACCTTGCTCATCACATTTCTCTGACCCCTTATTTCAAAAGCACAGGGTCAAACCAACAACAGCTTTAGAGCCTCAAATGGAAGCCCTGTCAGCATGATCTACTCCCGACATCCTCCAAAGCTCACCAAGGCATCTTAAACAACAATATATAAAATAAGGACTAGGTCAAACCTTCCCAGTACCGGACATACGAGAAGCCTGCTCACGTCCTGATCCTACACCGACGAGGACTGGACTCAAATCAAATCCAAGCCTATTTATTAGAGACCATTTTACGAAGCAGGGAGGGTGAACGGGAGAGAGTATTTTAACTGCAACCAGTCAGACGTTTCTCATTAAAATACTTCTTGGAGAAGTAAACGGGCCCGCAATTTTATTCAAACAGATGTAGGCTAAACGCATCTCATTAGTCTGACAATATAAAAGCGCAAGTGACTGAAATCATTTTAGTTTTGTCAGTGAAAAGGATAACGTATGCATATCTGGAGGGCACACCAATGGTAAAGATCACCCCCAGCTTCTATCTTAGCCGTCTAAAGGTATTTACTCGGGGTCTGTCTGTGTTGTGACAGTGTCCTAGACCGAAATGAATGCCTCTAACACTCCACATTTTTGAGCCATTCAGTCATGCATTTTTGTTATTGTTGAAAGTAGTGCGAAATTGCAGTGCATGAGCTGGAGTCCTTGGTGGTCTCCGAGGATTCCAGCTAAAAAGGCACTTCCTTTGTTCCGCGGAGAATGCGGTCCAGTAGGTCATTCAGAAGGGGAAATAAAAGCAGCGGCCCTGGGAGGGAGATGAAGGATGAAACAAAAAGAATAAAATGTTTTGGGTGTGAGCACATTAGCTACCATTTCCTACTGCTGCCGGCTGCGAGCACTCCTGTCCCCTGGATGCGCAAGTACCTCGGGACGAAGGTGGAGGGAAGAAAAGGAAAAAAAAAAAAAAAAAAAAAAAGAAAAGCAGCCATTTCTCCGTCCCGTCGCCAGCAGGCCGCCGGGCGAGCGGCACCGCGGCGGGACGGGACGGGACGGGACGGGGCCGCCGCGCCCCCCCGCCGCGGAGAACGGCAGCCCGCGGGCAGCAGCGCCCGCTCCGCCGCCGCGCAAACCCGGGGAGCGGAGCCGGCAACAGGCGCGGTCCCGCCCGCCGCCCCGGCACGGGGGGCCGAGCGCGCCGGGCTCCGGGCAGCCGCGCCGGTCCCGCCGCCGCCCCGGCGGGATAAGCGCCGAGCTCCGGGAAGGCGAACCGAGCCGGGCCGCGCCGGGCGCCCCGAGCCGAGCCCCGGGCGCCGAGGCGGGCAGCGCGCCCCGCGCCGGGCCGGGCCGTGCCCCGCGCTGCGGGGGGAGCCGGGCCGAGCGCGCACAAAGGCGGCGGCGACGATCGCGACTCACCGCTGATCTCGTGGCTGGGCACTTCGCTCTGGCTGAAGCCCTTGGCGGCGTAGAGCCTCCGCACTTCGGAGCAACTTTTGGCGCGGGGCTCGGCGGCCAGCAGCAGCGGCAGGCTGAGGGCGGCGAAAGTGCAGAGGAGGGGCGGCAGGCAGCCGCGCCGCCGCGGCATGGTGCGGGCGGGCAGGGGCCGCCGGGGCCGGGCGAGAGCGCCCCGAGGCCGGAGCCGGCCCTGCGCCGAGCCTGCCCCGCCGCGCCGCGCAGGAGCCGCGCCCGCTGCCCTGCACCCCGCTCCGCTGCGGCTCCGCTCCGCTGGCCCGGCGTGCGGCGGCGCTCTGCAAACTTGGCCCGGCAGGAAGCACATGGGCTGGTGGTGGTGGAGGAGGTGGAGGTGGAGGAGGAGGAGGAGGAGAGGGGAGGGGAGGGGAGGCGGGGAGGGCGGCAGCCAAGCAGGATCGCGCAGGGCCGGGACAAGCCTCTGCAGCCCCCGGGAAAATCAGGAGCTGGGATCCGCCCGCCCAGCGAGGCGGAGCGGAGCCCGGGCTGCCCGCCCGTCCGCCCCGCCCTCTCCGCCGCCCGCCTGGCCCCGAGCGGCCGCCCCCTCCCCGGGGTGCGCCCCGCGGCGCCCGCCGCCCGCGGAGAGCCCGGCCCGGGCCCGCCGCCCCCGGCTCTGCCCGCAGCCAAGTCCCCGCCAGCCTGGGGGCTCCTCGCCTCCCAGCGGGGCTGGCCCCAGCCTGGAGCCGGGTCTTGGCATCCCCCGGCCGTGGGGAGTTCCCACCTGGCATCCACGCTCCCACCCGTTCCTAGCTCCGAAGTGCCCCGAGAGGGAAGAGAAATTCCCTGGCAAGGGTTGGAAAGGTCTGGGTTGGCTGTTCTTCCTTAGCTGGAGCTGTAGATGGTTCAGCTCTGCTCCAGGTTTAATAGGTTCGCTAAGCTGATGAATTTTGACATCGCTGTGACAGGTTTGAATGGTGTGCATGAAAGACTCATCAAAACCAACTGTTTTTTTCACTGATCTTCTGTTTCCAAGAGTTTGGCAGGACAGAGGCCTCAGGAACACAGACACCAAGGTGCTCCAGCGGCTCTTCCTCCTTCATACCCCGGCCCTGCACACAGACACGTGCACAGTGGTAAACAAGCCCCGCTAAACCCTTGAACCAGGGATTTAAGTCCAACAATTGCTTCTGTTTACTGAAAATCACAGAAATAGTACTGCAGGAATGACAGGCACTGTCATAAATTCATGTGGCTGTAAGTCACATAAATGGGTCTGCTTAAGGAGACCTTGCTCCCTGTCTGGCACGGTGAGGTCTCAGCGTCCATGTCCCCTGGGTGCAGATACTGCGCAGGCAGCTCTGTCCCGCTGCAGCGTCCGTGTGTCTGCACCCGCTGCTGTGTCTCGGCACGGTGTAATTTGCCCCGTGACAGTGTAATGGCCTGGCGATAGCATCGTTTAAAAAAAGAAACGTGCAGCGGTTTATATTCCAATATGCTCCTTTGTTATACTCATTTCTCTCATTGCCGCATCGGGGAAGGACAGACCGAACAACAGCAAAGGAAGTTGCCAGCTTCACCCCCTTGCTCTCAAGCTTTTGTCAGCGAAACACCGGGCGGCTCGGGAGGAAAAGACCCTCTATTCATTTCCCCAGCGAGAGCGCGCCGACAGCAAAGCACGGCCACGCTGCCCTGCCAGGCACTTCGCGTGGGAACAAGATGCTCGTTCGGCTCTGAGCTTTCCAGCGGGGATGCCGGCAGCCCGCCGCAGCCTTGGGGCAGCGCAGGCTGCTGCAGCCAGGGAATTGCACCAAAAGCAGTGGAAAGCCGCGTTCCCACAGCCGGGCCGGGGCCAGCTGCGACGGAGAGGCCCCTGCTGCGGCAGGGCTTCCCCTCCGCAGGGCTGCGGGGAGCATCCCCTGCCTGCTCGGGAAATGGGCCAAGCCATCCCTAGGGGCAAAGCTGGAGCTTGCTTTATCGTCGTTTAAAAAGTCTCCAGGGGCAAATCCAGCCGTCCTGCTGGAAAGGGGTGCAGGGCTCTCAGCCACCCTGCCATCCGCCCGGGCCACTCACACCGAGCCGGTGAGACAAGCCAGGCCAGAAGTTCTCATGAAGTTATAAAGTGTCCTGAGAGAGAATAATCCTCTAGGATCTGGCCCTGCAATGTATGACTGAGTTCTGGTTTTCAAAGCACTACCTCACCCTCCCAGCCTTTATTTGAAGAGACAATGTGAATTTTAAAGAGAACTCAGCAGGGAGCACTGCATTTTTTATTCCAAAGTGAGAGAGAAAACGAGAGTGAGAAAGTCTGTGGGGTTAGAGACAGCTTGCCATTTGTTGTTTCTCATAATCCCATACCTCGGCAGGATTTAAGAAACCTCCTGAAAAACACGGAGGGTTTTGTCGAATACTTGATCAAGTAGTTAAATCAAAGGTTGCAGCAAAACAATAGGACTGCCTGAAATTTTTCATGAAAAACTCTTTTTCTTTTAAGGAATGGAAAAGTAGCCTCTCTCAAAAAGGAAATTTTTCTTTGAGTTTTTCCCCTTCTCCAGCATTTTCTCACATCTGGCAGAAACTCCCCAGCCCCCTCACCCCAAACCGCTCGAGTGATTCCCCTTCCTCACTTCTCGCCCTTTCCCAGGAGAAAAAGACGGAGAAAAGTAGAGGGGAAAACTTGCAGTTTAGTTTTGAAAAGATGTTGATTTTTTTTCAGGGCAAAAAAACTTCTGACTTCCCACCTCCCCCGAAACTCTCCTCTCTCCCCATCAGTTATTTCTGCCCCCAGACTCAGTGTATCTTTTCCAGCCCTAGAAGACACCCCGAGGCCGGCCATGGTGGCACGGGATGCTCCCCAACGCGGGGGCTCGTGTCCCGTCTCCCCTACTGCGCAGAGAGCCGAGCCCGTGCTGCCTGCAGGGCTTTCGGAGCCGTCCCGGCTCTGCTGCTCACGAAGTCGGCTGTGAGCCTCCTCTGCCATTTGGGGGGAGCCCCGACGTGTCCCCGCCACCGGCACAGGCACCCCTGGGCTGGGCAGAGCCGTCTGGGGCGCGGACCCGCCGTCGCAGCCATCGTTGGCCCTGGCGCAGGAGACGGAGACAAGGTGACATCACCCGCATTGCGTCTGCACCGAGCCTCTTCCAGCATATGCCACGGGCCTTGCACAACTTGGCATTTCAAACTTCCGTCATCTCATTCACTGGAAAAATTGCAGCCGTGCCAGCTTTTCGGAGAGAAGGAAGGGTAGGGAAGGAGAAACCAGAGGAGATCTGGCTCCTCCGCAGCTTCTCTTCACCTTCCCCCGGCGTGCCACCTCTCCTCTCCAGCAGAGACCTCCGGCCACGCTGCTCCTGCCCGAGCCTTCATCCACACAACAAACTTGTGTCGGTTTAATTAAAACCACTTTGAATCCGCTCTAGCGGAATTGGCACAAACCCTTCACGGGGGTGCGGTTAAATCAGTATAAATCTTACTGGTATCGACCGAGTCCACGTCGGCGATGTACCGGCTTATGCTAAAAATCAATACAAGTAATTCCCACCTGCGCAGGAGTCGCTGGATCGATTTTAACGTCAGGTCGGTGGGAGCAGGGCAGTCCTTTAGCACTGACAAATCTTGGCAGCAGAGAGGAACCCCAAGCCCAGCAGCGGCACCAATTAGATCCAAAAATCCCGCTGGGGTCCTACGAGGGCTTAAGCTTTCGGTTCGATTTAATTCTGGCCCTGGCCAGAGGTCTGCCACAGCCCTGCGGTGTTTCCAGTCATCTGTCAGGGAATTTACTGGGGGGTTGTACTTCGGATAAAGATTTCAGATGTAGCCCTTTAGGAAAACCTGGCTGAAAGCAGTCCTTGGGCTGGCTATCATTAAGGGTGATTAAACCCTGCACTCTGGCAGGAAAGCCTGGGCCACAAGGAGGTTAGAAAGTGTTGAAAGGGAACTGGACAGGCGTGTCTTCCCCACTCCAGCTCATCAGCAGGAGACGGCTCATTGTAAACCCAAACCAGTCGCCTTCACTCTCCTGCGGTGGAGCGGTCGGGCCGGAACGAGGGAGGCTGAGTGGAAACAGTCTCCTTTGATAAAACCCCAAATACCACAAATTCAGGGGGTGTTTAATCCAGGGCATCTGTCACAAGGATGGGGGGATTCTGCTAGTTGCAAAATGAAGCTCTGAATCTGGGTTTCAAATGTCAACGGCCTGATATTTTAGGGCAAGCAGATCCGGTGTTTCGGCATGGGCTGATGTCTCCATTTATTTTTATCACTTATTTTTATCCTAGGCTCCTTCACCCCTTCCAGCAAACAGAAACGTCCCGCAGTAGCTGCCCGGCGCTGGGGTAAAAGGGGTGGGTTAGCGCCTTGTTGGCTCCTGCAGGGGAGCTGACGCCGGCCGGGCTCTGCCGCAGGCAGGGTGCGAGTGCTGTGCACACTGAAGCAAGATGGAAGGATGCTAAGAGGGCAGGGGGGAACAGGCTGGCCGTGCAACGAGGCTGCTGCAAGGGTGTCGCTCAGCCTCCCGTGTCCGAACCAGCTTGCAGTGCACAGGGCTTGCTGTGCGGAGCTCAAGACCATCTCCATTTTAGGGAATGCAAGAGCTTGTCTCTCCTCCAGCAGGACAAAAAGTCGTCCCAGCTCTGTCCCCAGACACCACGGGGAGGAGACCTGGGGACACACAGCTTTGAAGGGCACAGGAATGCACTCATTTTCACAGATTTTCATGCCTGCACTTCCCAGCTCTCCCAAAAATGACTGTGTGGCAGATGGCTCTGACGTGTAGCACACTCACACCCAGCAGATAAAAATATTCCCCAACAGATTCCCGGCAAGCGAACGTCAGTCACCGTCGCTCCAGAGCTGGTCGCGGCTTCCTCTCCTCCCTGCTCCCCCACCGCGGGGGCACAAAGAGGGTCCCCGGGCTGTGTCTCCCCGATGGCCACCACACGGCTCACCAGACCGATGCTGGCAGCTGGGCTGGCATCCCGGATCCCCGCCGGCTCACCCGCACCCCTTCCCACAGCCCAGCATCCCCTGGACACGTCCCCATCCTCCCTGCCCCGGGTGGCTGTACGTCCCGTGCCTGTGTCGGCTCCGCAGCGCGTCTGGCTGCCGCCGAGGAGGCTGGGTGGCAGGATGGGACCCTGCCTTACACAGGCCTTTCTTGGTGTGAGTTACAGCCACGACGCTTCATTCTCCGTCCACGCTCACATAATCTTCCCATAGACGTGAAGGGGGGTGGGAGTGCACGGGGTGGGGTGGGTGGAGGGGGAGCAGCAGTTGGAGGGCAGGGGAGAAGATGAACAGCATAATTTGGGGATGACAGAGGAAACAAGCCCACAAGCCATTCTTGCATTTGCATCCCTTCCAAGCGGCAGTCCCATGCTCAGCCCTCCCCCGGGTGCTCTGGGCTATATTTACAGCAGGTATCACCGCCTGGGCTGCTTTTTTTGCTTTTTTTCCCCTTTTAAGAGTTGGTTCGGTGCCGGTGCCAGCCTGGCACGGGGTGGGCGCTGGCAGGGCAGGGCAGAGCGAGGTTTGTGGGTGCTGTGAGCGGTGGCGTGGCCAGCCCACGCGCCCCAGCCTGCCCGCTCGTGTTAGTCTCGCCCATTAAACGTGCCGTCTCGTGGTCCACAGATAAGCACGTCACCCAGCTGGGGGGTTCACAAAACCCCGTAGCTGCAGAGATTAGGACTGGAAAAAGCTTCAGATACCTGAAGCCTCCCTCTCTGGCCCGGCAGGACTGACCTCGAGCTGTCCCCTCCCTCTCTGTTCTCAAAATCCCTCCTTGATGGGGACTGCACAGCCTGTCCCAGCTACCGACGCGGGATCTTATTGCACAAAAGCATTTCTTAATGGCTAACCTAAACCTCCCTGGCCACGATTCAAGACGGGTAATTTTTTTTCTCCTATCATCTCCTGTACATGGAGAAAACATACCCTGCTCTTGGCAGAGCCCAGAGCTCCTGGCACGCGCGGCCGGCACGGCACGGCTGGAGGTGGCCCCAGTTGCTGTCAGTGGCCCTGCCGGCCACTTGGCCTTGGCCCCTGCAGAGCTGGGGCAGAGGAGAACAACGCCATGCGCTCCCTGGAGCAGCAGGAAATCATCTCCTACCATGGAAAGGAGAGAGAGGGGGAGAGGCATGTTCACAGCAGCAGATAACCCAGCCAGTTGGCACTGCTTAAAAATGAGTAATATCTACGTATTACCTGAGCTTCCTCGTGCCAGATAAAAACCCACGGAGCAGAGCCAGGGGAAGAGGGAGCCCATTGCTTTGCAGTTGTCATCAAGACCATCCCAGTCCCCTCCGATGCTGGGCATCACCACTGACGGCACTCGGTCCCTCTGGGCAGGAGGCTGGTCTCCACCGGCAGCGCTGGTGCTGTGCTCCGGGTCATGCTGTGCCTGTCCCGGGATGGAGCCGCACCGTGATGGACAGCACAGAGGTCAAACTTGGTTTCTTAGGACCCGGAAAGATCAGTGTGAGCTTGCCAGGGGGAGCTCCAGAGATCCTCATTACTGCACCCAGCACTTCATCTGGGGCCTTTCATTCCCCTCAAAGCGCTTCTACCTGGGCACCGGTCCAGCAAGCGCTTCGTTTGTAGACATCTGCCTCGTTACAGCAGGGATGCGCGTCAGCGCCTTTGAGGATTTCATTAGCAGATGAGAGCAGAAGTGGCTAACCCCTTTAATATCACCTGGGACGCGGGAGGCAAAACGGGTCAACAAGAGAGCAGGGGGAGCACCGGCTTGCAGTGGGACTTGTCCCAGTCCTGTTCTGTACGGGGCTTCAGTATGAATCAAATAATGATGAATAGAAATAAATAATGATAAAATAATGATTTTTCTTACCCCCAGGCACTCTCTTCATTCTGTTTAAAGGCTATTTAAAAAGAATTAGTAGACACAGAGTGAAAAATGTGTGTGCTTACACGGGTGGCAGGAAACAAAACCTACTTAAAATGACGACCGCTGCGGGCAGGAGGTATTGGCAGTGCACACACCGCTCGCCCTCCGGCTCACCGGGTCGGCAGCGGGGCTGGACGGGCTGATGCGGCTCCTCTCCCCAACAGCGCCATGCCAAAAATAAAACCCATGAAGGAGCAGCCCAGGAGAAAGGGGCACAGGGTGAGTGCTGGCTGCGAGACAAGCCCTGCTGCTTGTGGAGGACTTGCTAGACTTCGCCTTGGATCCCAACAGCCAGAGCTCACATCCCCATCCCGATGCCCATCAGAGGGTGCAACGCGGCGCTGGGAGGGTGCAGCCCTCCCCGCTGTCCCGGCCCCTGCACGAACGAAGCAGGGCACCATCCGTCCCACAGCAGGGATGCACTGCGGGGCCGGGCACCGCTCCTCCACGAGGAGCATGGGCAGCCCTTGCTGTGTCCCCCCCGACGGCAAACGCTTTGCGTTTCACTCCATCCCACCCGCTCGGCGGAGCCGGGGCGGCACGCGGGCTGCCAGACGTTCATGGTTATATCGGTGCTGCTTGCAATCCTTTTTTTTAATCTTCCTTTTCATTCCCCTCCACTCTCGCCCCTCACCCCCTGTGGTTTAAAGTTTTCAAATGAAAATATGCGAGTTGTGACTTGCGGGTAGCGAGTCGGGGCTTGCGAGGAAAGCCAGGAGGGAGGAGGGAGGAAAAGAAAGAGCGATCTGCTCCAAGTGCCAGCAATTGTTTTTATCCTTTCCAGATGAAGGAAAAAGATCATGTTATTTGTTCGGCATAAAGTTCCAGATTTTCAGGAATGACATCTGAGAGCAACATGTCAACAGTCTGTCTCGAGAGCTGGGGTGGATGGCGGCCTTTGTGCTCCCAAGCACCAGCGGGGCCGGTACGCTCGGCTGCGAAAAAAAAGGCTCCATTCTCACACTCTGAAGTGGTGGCATTAGATATCAGCAAGATAATGGGCCCAGGGCCTAGCCCTATTTCTGCTCCCAACCGAATGGCCCCAGGCAGCTGGCTTTGATGTGCTCATTTATTTGCCTTTTCTTTTCACAGATGATATTTTTAACCGATATTGCGGTTTGGGCATAGATTGGGGAGAAAGTGGTGGTGGGGGGAATGAAAGTCATTTTATTGCAATAGCTGATCAGGAGGGAAGAAAAGAAAAAAAAAAAGGGAAAAAAATAACCATCAGCTATTCGTTACGCTGCAGGTCGATGTTTCCTGCTGTAAATCAGCTGGGACGTGGCGGTCTCACAGCTGGAGGGAGATCCCGCATCAGCCCGGGCAAACCTCGAGGGCCAAGGCCGGCCGGTGCTAGGGGCTGTACAGCCCGCGGCCCCGGGGCATTTGCACTTGAATCCCGGGGGGCAAGGAGGGAGATAGCCGGGTCAGGGAGGTGGCCAGTGGCGAGACTCAGCCGGGGCTGATTGATGTGCGGGGCGGCGTGGGTGGTCCCGCGCCACGGGGCTGGGAGCGTGCCCCACACGAGATGGGGACGGCGGGAGCAGCCACTGCCCCTTTGATGTCCTGCCCCGGCGTCCCCGCCGCGGAGGCACGGAGGGCTGCGTGGCGAGGATGGCCGTCCCGCACCCTCCCATCCCCTGGAAATGCAGCCCATGGGTTGGGAGAGCCCATGGCCTCCAGCCACATCCAGGACAGGATGGGGGGGGAGGGGGGGGGAGAAAAGAAAAAAAGGAGTGAAAAGGGGAAAAAAAGGGAAGGAGGAGAAGAAAGGACTTTTCTCGCCTTGTCTTTCCACTTTCCAGAGCCCACGCGGGAGCAGCGCTCAGCATCCCCGGTGCGAAGGCTGGGAACCCCCCCAGGATGACGAGCGCAGGGCTGGGCACAGCCCCACGTCCCCTTCCCCTGGGGAGTAACTTGGAGGGGTGATGGGTCTGCAAAACAGCAGCCGCACAGCCCTTCACTGGGGGACATGGCAGCTTGCTGGGTGTTACAGCCACGATTTGCACCCCCTTGGCTCCACCTCAGACCGAAACGGCAGGTCCAGGGATGTCACCTCTGTGCCGCGCTCAGGCCTCGCTTCTGAAACTGCCTGCGTGCAAAACCGCCGTCGCTCCTCCTTGCAGCACACTCACCATCCCGTCCCCTCAAAAACAACCAGCCCCCGCAGAGCCCGCGGTAGATGCTCACCACAGGCTCTTGTACAAGAGGAAAAAAACATTCAGCAGTTTTTGATATTAATGGCCAAGCAAAAGCTCCCGATGGAACATTTCATTCTGACTCACGACATCCTTGTTTTGGTTGAGAAAGCGAAGCATCAGGTAGCTGTGTGCTCTCCTCTTCTGCGACACAGGTCTGAAAGTAACTGTCAGCGGTGCTGAGCTCTTGCAATTTAGGTTTCACAATACTTAATGTGAGTGCCCAGCACTTGAAATTCTTGTCTCAGCTCTTTAAAGAGGTGGGTTTTTTTTTTTTTTCCCAAGTCCCACAGTGGCAGTGGGAAAACTGAAAACTCACACCCAGGACATGCAAAACCAGATGGCAGGATGGAACTCCAAATTAATTATTGCTTCATTTAAAAATTCTTTTAAATTTAATTTGGTTTCTAAGGCAAGCCTGGCTGCCTTGGAGCCTCATTCACCAGCTCATACGTTGCTGGGATGATGATACCGTGACATTTACAGTGACACTGGCTCCTAAGGGTGTTTTTTTCCGGAGCCTGTAAGCCGGCACACATGTCCCAGAGCCACAGACACGCTCCTGAGTCACTTAAGCCACATCTCGACTGCAGGACCCGGTGCAGCCTGGCCCCGTTGTGCCTGGGCATCGTTTCGGAGGAGCATCAGCATCCCGTCTGTGCATGCTCAGCTCAGCCCCCACCGCGGCACGACCCCAAACCTGCCAACCCTCTCCTAAATCGCTGCCGTTGCACACTAGCAGCCTCTCCAATGTCCCAGCACAGTTGTACCAGCCCCACTGCTCCGAGGCCGCACGTGGGGCTGGTGCCTCCCCCATGACAGACTCCAGCTCCGTGGCTGTTGCTCTGTGGCCGGTGCTCTCAGCTACAGCCGGCACCATCCTCACTCCCTATGGCAGCACCTCCCTGAAATTTTTAATTAGCCTGGAAATCAAGGCCGATGCGTAGCTGCCCAGCGCCCCATGAAAGGGAGGAGGCTGACGGGAAAGCGAGTGCTGAAAAATGACCTTCCACACTGGGTGAGCACCTCGGTGCTCATCACGCTGGGGAAAATTGAGCAAATTAATTTTTATTTAACATTTCGGCTAACCGCGACTACTTTGGGATGAAGCACCGTGAACCGCACAAATCTCTTGGCCAAACGCTCCCCAGGGATGAGCAGCACTTGTGGCGGAGAGCCCCTGACCCCCCGAAAGGGGCAGAGCGGGTCTGGCCAGACCGACACGTGGAGGAAGCATCCCCTCATCCCTCCTGCGTGCACCAGGCACCTTCCAAAAACCACGCTGGCAATGGCTTGCTCTAACCTTTCCTTGCACCCAGGTAGCAGTGATTTTATTGCCTGTGCCGCGGCTGCCCTGCTTGCACAGTCGGCTCTCCCTTGGGTTTCACAGCGATAATGGGAACAAGGGGGGGCTCAGGAGTGAGTCCCTCACCCAGAGCCTGGTCTGCTGGCCAGGTGCTCCTGGCAGCCCTGCAAACCATCCACACCCCCATCCCACGCTGTCAGAAAAAAGATCAAGAGCAAACAGGGAAGCATTAACCAAACTGCCTTGCGAGGCTGTGTAAAAGAGGTGGTAAAAGGCGTCTTAGCAGCCGTGGGGAATCCACTTAGCCTGCAGTCAGCGGACAGAGGATGGGGAGGACCTTGAGTTGCTCCTTTAGAGATTGCATTAGCAGGTCAAAGTCACAACGACCAGGGGCTCCTGCCAGACACTCGCCAGAGGTGGAGTCTGGCAGCCCATCAGGCAGTGGGATCAATCAGCCTCCTTAAAAATAATTAACTGATGTCTATCTCGCCTAAAATGATCATTCTGTAAACGCTGTAAAAAAAAAAAAGTTTCAGGGAAGCAGCACAGGAACCGCACGGAGGTTTGAGGGGTGTGCAGGATGAGCTACGGAGCAGTAGTTGTTGTTATTGTTATTATCCCGGTTATTATTATCATGCCATCACATACAAGCGCTCTCTCCCGCCCCAGGAGCGAGTGACCGTTGTGGCGGTCTCAGCAGAGGGAGGTGACAGCGATGCCGTCCGACAGCCACACACAGGGCAGGTCGGGGTCCCCCCCTTCCCTCGGCGCTCGCACCCTACCTGCACCCTGTGCCGAGACCTCCCAACGGGCTCCTGCTTCTCCCTCGCCCCCTGCTCTGCCCCCCAAAACTGGGGACATCAGCTCATGCCACCTGTGGCAGGCACTGCCATCTCCCCCGTGTCTGTCTCCTGCACCCCCCTGAGCGGTGGCCCCGCAGGGGGACGAGTTAGTCCCTGACTTCAGTGGGCTTCTCTGTTCGTCCCTGGGAAAGACATCAATTATTAGCAGTGAAAACTTTCAGCAACAGCATGAGGGAAACGGGAGGTCTGACAATAGCTTCCCCTCGAGCATCGCTGCAGAGCTGGAGCTGGGGCGCTGGCGGGAAGAGGTTACCTCCACTTCTCTGCCCTTTTTTTTTTCTTTTTCTTTTTTAACTTTTTTTTTTGTTTTTACTTTTTTTTTCTTTGTGGTCACACGTTTGGTGTCTGCAGGGTGTTTTCTGTAAACGTGGCACAGCTTATATAATGCTAAATAAAGCAACATGCAAATCCCTTCCCCACATTCGCACTCCGCAGACATGTAGCCTTTAAAAGGTGCAAGAACCAAGACCCGTGTCTCTATTTATTCTTTCGCCAGCGGATACATGGCCGTGAAACATTTGTCTCCAAGCTGTGGGACGCAGCTCCCCTGCACAGCCCGGCTCATTTCCCTGACGGTCTTTCTGCCTGAGCGCCATGGATCTGAAGGCAAGCCCTGTTGTGCTGATGAAGTTTTGCCCTCCCGAAGCAGCCTTGCGTTACGGACCCCTGGACTGGTCCAGCCCCCCAGCAGCATTGCCGTGGGCAGGAGCAGAGCCTGGAGCCATGGCTTCCCTCTCCCCTGTGCCTTTCAAAGAGCTGTTACCTCTGCCATGGCTTAAAAAGGGGGGGTCACCATTTCCTAGCCCAGGTCTCGGTCTCCCCCACTCTCTGCAGGAGCATCTCGAGGTGGTGAGAGGGCAAGGACAATCCTGTACCCCCCACCAGTACTCCCAGCGTATACGGGAGCTGGTGGTTCCCCCCACGTGAATGACCCTCCATACATTCCCACTCTCACTACACCCGGGCCAGAAAGCAGCACCTGCAGGGGTGGGACAATTTACGGAGCTGCCAGATACCGAAAGGCAACCGCTGGGCTTGAGCCTCTGGAGGCAAAGGGCAGGTGCAGCCGGCAGCGGCGTGGGGCAGCCCCGCCGCCTCCTCCAAACGGGCGAGGGGGAGCTGGCTGATGCTGCGGGCGGGAAAGTGGGACCGTGACGAAGACACTCACCCCTCCCTGCAAGGGTTTTCCTCACACCTCTAACCGAAAAGGCCCCAGTGCGGCTCTTACCACAAGCTGCAAGGTGTGAACCAGCCTCCTGGCAGAGGGTTTCCATCGCACAGGGCTGGAGCAGCGCCTTTAGCCCGAGCCCCGGGGAGCTGGGCAGGCGGGCAGGGCGGCCGGCAGCCACGGGCAGGGCAGCAGAGCCTCTGGGGCGGCACCGAAATCCTCCCGCTGCTGTGATGGAGATGCCACCAAAGGCACTTGTCACGTGTCCAGAAGGCACGTGGCTCTGTGTTTTGCAATAGGAAAATATGCAAGAAGAGGGACTGAAAAGGGAAGGTTTCTATATTTCCAGGTTTAGGAAAGATTTCTATTTTTCCAGCTCCAGCTTGCGTAACTGCAACGCAGCCCCCATACACCCACAGCTCCCCCGGCTGCCGGGCTCCCTGCGCCTTGGTGGGTGCTGAGAGCAGGCAGCCGCAGCGCTCTGCTCCGCACCTCCCCAGAGTCAAATTGTGCCCCTAGCAATAACCTCGGGGTCTGGGACTTTGCACCCCGAGCCCACGCAGCAGACGCTGCCCCTCACCCCGGTGCCACAGGGAAGCGAGACAGGGATCGCCACGTACCCTGACCCCTAGCACCTAACTGCACCAGGCTCAGAGCGATGCACCCGCGCCTCCGGGGCGCTGCTCCCCAAAACAAGGCAAGGCTGGCTGGCGGCGAGCGTGGGGCAGCACCACCCCGTGATCCATCCCTGGGTGTAAGTTGAGAAGAGGCAGCAATTAAGGAAAGAGCTCCCGGCCACATGCACAGAGCGGCCCCCTCGCTGCCGTCAGTCATTCATTACCAAATCAGCGTCTACCCGCAGACTCGGTCTGACCCTCTCTGCAATTACCCTTACTGCCAATTAGCGCCTTTGCTCCTCGGCCAGACAGCATCTCCCTGCTCTGCGCTGCCCGGCCCTGCGAGCCACCAGCATCTGCTGCAGGCGCTGGCAAGGGCTTCCATGGGCCACTTCGGTTGCAGTGCTCAGCCTGGGCTTGCTCGGCTGTGCAGCAAGGTGACAAGCAAGTCCTTTGCTAGGGACTTCACGCCACCGAGGCTGGTGATACTGGTGTGAAAGCTCTTCTTCCCTTGCCCTCCTGCTTTATCATCCTCACCAGGAGCAGAACAGCAAAGAACTGGCTGGCTGCACGTTCAGCACAGTAAATACCAACCTGCACCAAGGGTCCTGCTGGAAGGATTGCAAGGAAGCAAGAAGCATTGCACCTTGGTGGGCTTGAAACAGCATCCCTCTCCTCTGACATGGTTGCAGGAGGCCGTGCATGGCAAAGGTGGCCCTGACGCCTCCGTGGCACCGCCATGGTGAAGTGTCCGCGCTGGCTACCACGCTCAGGAGATGTTCATCACACATACATTGACAGGCAATAGCAGTGACTCATGCCACGGGTCTGGCACCCTGGGCCAAATCCTGGTCCTTCTGCAGGTTTCAGCTCAACGTTATGAGTCACTTAAGCCACCATCCTCCCTTGGCGCTTTTTTTTTTTTCCAGAAGACATTGTTTTTCCTTCAAATGGGAACAAATACACCCAATACCGGGAATTTTGCTAGATAGAGTCCAGATGACAAATTCTCAGAAAACACTGTCAGCTGCTAAGATTCAGCTTCAAGAGACATCATCCAACGTTAACCATAAACAACAGGGGCAACGAAATGTCTGGCAGATCTTGAAGTGACACGAGATGCCTGCGCCGCACAACAAACCCATTTCACACCACGGGAAAGGTCACCACTTTAATCCACTTCTGGGTGGAATGTACACAAATGTCATATTTCTTAACATCTGTAATTAAACAGCCTCTTGCTTTGCTATCCACCCCGTGTTTATTTTCCCATTTGCTAACATGGTGGATGGTAATATAATATGACACTGAAGGGACACAGGCTGCTACGGGCGGGCTTTCCACTTCTCTTTAGTGATTTGCCTGCGGAGCGCTGGATGCGAAGGGAGGTTGTGCTGCTCAGATCCAGCAGTGATTTCCTTTCTGGATGTGCAGCATCTTTGCGCGCTGAAATAATAATAACAGCAAAGAGGACAGCGAAAGCAAACAGAAACTGCTGGCAGAGATCCCCAAATGTGTTGACTCGTTGCAAGGAGCTGTTGAGGTCTCTGCTGGGCTCCTACGGAGGAGGTGACAGCCACTAAACTGGGAGGTTGAGGCTAGGTCTGTACTCCTGCTATGGAAAAGTCTGCTTTTCAACACTGGGAATGTGCTGGAGCATGAGAGAAGTCTTCCGTGTCCCTGTGGCCACCGAGGAGCATCTGAAATAACCCTGACCAGTCCCTAACGGGGCCCTTCCTTTCCCACGAAGTGCTCTCGGGTACCAGCGCCAGCTCCTACCCCACCGCACAGCGCCCGGGAGGAGAAACCCCACAGCAGCCAGCACGGGGTTTTCTCCTGCAAACCTTTCGGGCTGCAGGGCTGGCACGTGCTTCGCGGGGAGCCTCGCCGGGAGCCGGGCGCGACGGCTTTCACGGGAACGGCGTTAGCTGTCGGGAAGGGCTGTGGGATACGGTGCTTTGCAGCCCAGAGACATGGATGTGTACTTCAGATCCTAGCATGCTCTCAGCAAAACACCACCAAGATGTTTATTTTCACAAGGATACAATGTTTGACAAAATAAACTATATTTGATTAATACTGACTGCTTTTCTGGTTTTTTTTTTGAAGGCAGTAAATTCGCTGACTGTATAAACATGCCAGGGCCACTTCATCTGCCTATATCAAAATTTCAGTTACCTCATCTCCAGGGAATGTCCTTCGGTAACATTTTGACAAGCTTATTAAGGGGGTTGTTTGTGGGTTTGGGGTTTTTTTTTCCCCCACTTTTACTTCTTAGTGAGGTCTCCCATGAGCAAGCCGTAGGCTGGAGCCGAATAAAACCCACCACTTGTCTTTACATGGAGAGTTTCACCGTGTCCCTAACAGAAAACCCAAATTCCCATGCTGAGGACCAGCAAGCATCCTCCAACATGATGGTTTCACCTCATTCCCCTCTGGCTACGGATTTCATCCCGCTGACATCTCCATACCTGGCTCTGTGCTAAAGCAACAAATAACACACAAGAAGGATTTGTGAATTTGCCGACATCCAGCTGAGTCACCCCCAGCTGTGGAGCTCACACTGAAAGGTTGCCGGGTTTCTGGGAACGGACACCTGCTTCTGGGGCGTGTGGCTCGTGATCTGGTAAAGCTTTAGCAGCGTTTGTCAATCATTAAGCTGCGGTGCTGCTGGAAAGGTCAAGGAAATTCCCACGAAGGCACCCAGGTGTTTGGGAACCAAAGGGTATTTCTGAGATGCTTTAGCTGAGGTGAGCTAGACAGCCTGGAGGGCAGGACTCGTCCAGTGGACTTGGCCATGGCCGGTCCCACCACCGACCTACGTGCTCCGAGGTTGGAAGGAAGCATCTCAGCAGCACATGTGGCTCTGTTTCGAGCATTTTGAGGTCTTCATGTGGTTTCCTGTATTTTACTTTAGACTTACGCAACAACCCATGTCTGGTCCCTGCTAGCAGCCTGCTCGTCCCCCTGCTCCCCGTGCCTCTTCCTCCCCGGGACTGCCCCCCCACCTCCCACGCGGCGGCGAAGGTCTCGCCATGGACCAGCAGCTGCTGAGAAAGCAGGGCAGGAAGCAGTGCAAGGGGGTCACCTCCTCCCCTCCCGACACAGCAGTCCCCCGCGTGCCGCCTCGCCAGGACGCTGGCCTGTGCCCCAACGGAGCGTCCTCCGAGGCCGGGGAGCAGCCGGGAGCTGCCCTCTTGGTTGGTGGCATCTCCCTTGCCGTACCCATAGCTCAGCACACACCGGTTTTGACTCAAACGCAAATCAAAACACGTGACAGCATGAGATTACGCATGTCCCCCTTAGGCAAACCCGCAGCAACACCTTCATGGCCAGCTGCCACCTTTGCAGACGTGGCTCGTGCTCTCCGCATCCCCTGTGCAAGTGGCAGTTTGTTTCGGTTGGAAGCCCCAGTGAATCCAATCCCACATCCCCGCTGGATCCCTGCTCTGGAGCGCTCAGGGACTTTGCTTATGGAGAAAAACAAGCGATTGTGAAAAACTCCCTGAAAAACAAAACCGAGACACTCTAGATTTCACTTCCCAAAACAGCATGAGCCGTAAGCACCAGCTGTTTTGAGCAGCTGTTAAGTGCGTTAGATTATACCATTCCAGCACTAAACTATTAGTCAATTGATTAATGAACTGGGACTCCCAATCCAACAAAAATATTTTGGTTTTAAATTATAATTTGATGCATAGTTAGCACAGAAATACATTACACATGCTAAGCACATGTTTGCATCTCATCACCACCCTCAGACACGGGAAAAGGTGCCGGCTTCGCCACCTTTTCAGGGCTGCTTGCAGACCTGCCTGGAGACGCGACGGCTCTGCGTGCGGCGTGCTGCTGCTCACTCCTGCCCGTGCACGGGACGTCCACGGCAGCAGCAGGGTCCCGGCCATCCCGCCGCTGCCACCCGAGTCTATCGAGAGCTGCAGAACTGGCCAGGAAGCATTAAGGTGAACTGGCAGGGGGTAAGGGCTCCAGCCCCCGAGACTGGAAACCTGCCCCAAGGTCGCTGGGCCTTTAGCCGGCGCCAGCATAAGGTGCTGAGCCTGCGAGGCACCGTCGGGCCATAGAGGACACTGACGAGCCCGCAGCCCTGCACGTGGAGAATTGAGGATCAGAGTCAGCAACAGCTCAGGACTGGCTCTGGGTTTCACCGCAAGGCTGGAAATTATCTAGAAAAGGGGTTTTTTCCTTTATTTTTTCTCCCCAGAAGCACCTCTGTGACATAAACCCCTCTGTTCAGCTGCTTTTCCCACTGGCAGAAAACCAGACAGATATTTACTCTGGCCACATGCCTCGCTGGCCGGACACGGCCACCGCCGGTGCCGGAGCCACATCGCCGCGTTATCACGGCGCTGCGAGCGCAGCCGAGACACTGCCCCGGCACCTACCATCAGCTCAAGCCCTGCACCCCCTCAACTCATGTAAACATATTATCATATATACGATACATATACTCATTACTGATATATATACTAATATACATATATACTACTAATAATGAAGAAAAATTGAAGTCTATCTTGCCTGCGTGTTAGCGGTTAAACCTGCGAGCCCTGGGACAAGGCGTGGAGCTCCAGGTACACGTGCACAGGGGAGCTGGCCGTGCCCGTCTCCTGCTGGAGAAGTCCCATCCCCTGGCAACACGGGTGGCAGTAAGCAGAGGTGGTGTGGGGAAACAAACAGGGAACAATTATTCCTTATTTCTCATGACCGGGGAACGAAACACTGCCCAAAACTGAACGCCAGCTTTACTTCACCTTGGTGGCCAGGGCATCCCTTGCAAAACTCCCGTTAAAACATGCGCACAAACCCACAGCAGGATAAAATTCAACAGCTTTTTTTCGTGTTATAATGCATTATTTTAGAAACTTGGCAGGTGACAGGCTCCAAGGCTGTTTTCTGTGATCTCTTATCATAACAAAAAGTCTCCAACAACACAGCTTAGCTAAACAGCATGTGCGTGCAATGGGAAACCGGGCTCAGCGTGCTACAGAGGGGTCTTCTGCTGACAAGCATCAGCATCGCACTGCGGTGATGCAGAGTGGGAAACCCCACGGGCTTTGTGAGACACACAGCCAGGGACAGCCCACGCTGCCTCCCTGAGGAAGCAAGCACGCTGGACTCACAGGGCAGAAGAGCCGGTGCCACCGTCCCGTCCGGCTGCTTAGCTAAGGAAGGAGCACCCGGAATATTTCCGACACGATATTAGAGGCAAGAACGTCCCTGCGCTGTAGCAGGGATACCTGGTGAGGCAGAGGCAGCACATCATCTCTGAACAAACCCAGCAGCCCGCTCCCACCCCCAGCGCTCCAGAGGGATAAAAGGAAACGATCAGAAGGGAAGAAGCGATGGGAATTCAAGTGGCTCTAATAAAATATTCCCTTTGGTGGAGCAGAGGCTCACGGGCCCAGCCAGCTGCGGCACGGAGAGCAGGGATGATGGGGAGAGCAGGGCCAACGCGAGAGCGAAGCAGCAGGAGGGTGAAGCAATGCCGATGGCTCTGCCCCGTGTCACCCCCGTGCTCCGGGACCCCTTCGACCCAAGGGCTCCCCAGCAAGTGACGATCCCAAGAGACGGAGAGGATTGCAATTTGGTTTGTGAACATGTAAAATACAAATATGTGTATACAAATATGCGTCACACTGGCATGGATGTAAAAAATCAGCACTTACAGGAATACAGTACGGCACCAGTGCTGCCCAAACATCCCTGGTGCTCACTGCAATGTGGATGGGACACGAGGGGTCTGGAGCCCAGAGGAAAGCTCTCCGGCTGTGAACCAGCAGGTCATGCCCGGGGCTTAGCCCAGATCTGCTCCTCTCCATCAGGAGCGGTGAATTGGGAGTTAAGGTCCCCAGGCAGAGGAGCGGGGTGAGCAGCCAGCTCTCCCTCTGCCACGGCGCATGAACCACTTCACGCAGTCGCAACGCTTCAAATCAGGGTCAGCCAGCTCAGCCCCACCACTTCAACGTAAGAACGGGCAAAGTTTCCGCTCTCCAAACCGTCTGATTGCATAGTTCGGATTTATCCACTTTCTCCCAAACATGAAGTTGCTTTTAAAAAGGTCTGAAGCACACAAATATTTAAAGCATGCACGTGCGTGTGAGTGTGTGCGTGCGTGTGTACATGCACACACTGCAGCTTAAGATACTGCGGATAGAATCACTCTAGTAAAGGCAGCATCTTAAACAGAAATATGTAACCATTTTGGCCAGGAACCAAACCAAACCCAACACTCCCTGGCCCCAGCCCATCAGTTCAATCAGACTAAGCCAAGCCTTTCCACGGTGCCCCTGAGCCGGGCACTGCTGGCCGTTCCAGGCTGCCCACTCCAGGAACAAGGCAGAGCATCGCCTCACACACATGGGAGGCTACTTCCAGCGCACCACTTATAGAGCAACCAACTTTTATTTTAGAGATAGCTTAAGTAAAGTAACATGCAAAGAAACACGTGAGTAAGAGTCTCATCTGCCTCGGGCTCCTGCAAATCCTTTTCTTTTCCTCCCTCATAGCACAATGCATTGCACGCCCGTTATTCATCCCTGTAAAGCACGGCATGTACATCCACGCTGTCTGTCCTTTGGCTGGAGCTGTGTTTGCAGATTTCCCGTGGGAAAGGAGGTGCTTTGCTTCTGAAGAATAAAACCAGGGCATTGCATGGGCCACAGGGATGCCGGAGGGGACTGGCCACCTGCACTGAAGGGCTTCGCAGGACCGGGCTGGGAGGCCAGCAGCAAAATCACCTGCAACTTGCCACGATGCAAGTGCACTTCGTGCCCACGGGAGCACGTCTCCCCGACAATCCCGGTGCACGACAACTCCTCTTCCACAGCATCTTTCCTCCTACCATATGTCTGACCTTCTCTCTCCCCTGTCTTCACATGCTCTCCGTATAATATGCCTGGCCAGATTCCTAGGGGTGAGCCTCGAATTTGAAGTAAGTACAAAAACTGCTTGAACTACAGACAAAATCTGTATTAAGTCAACTAGGATCAGGGATCTGATATTTGCTGAGAGCATTTCATAAATCATAGGTGTTCTGTACCCCATGCACGTTCAAACAACTCAAGATGAAATATGGTCTTCAACTTAACAGCAAGGGAGACCTCAGTCTTCAAAAACTGCGAGGAACACAATTTAATATCAACCTTCTTATGTTAAACAGGATTATCTTTAAAAAGCACTGTTATGTATTTACTAGTTTACCATGAATAAACATTTTTTCAGGGGCTTTTTCTGTGTGAAGATACCATATTGTTTTATAAAACCGACTCAAGTCATTTGCCCTGTCTTTGGAAATATGCGTATATTTCAGGAGAGGTTCCAAATGTCTTCCTCATTAAAAAAAGGCATGGAGAGACACCGAGCAATGCCGCCGGCACCGCTCACGGCTGGTGGCCCAGCAGCAGCGGCAGGGTCAGGGCGATGGCGGCGGCAGGGCCAGGGCGGGGGGCCACGCTCCCAGGGTCGCTGCTGGGGACCACGGCGCCGTCTTTGCTTTGCTGATTCAGAAGCTGCTTGTTTGCAGAGGCATCATCCATATCCAGGTCATACGCCAGCTCTGAAAGCAGAAGGAGAGAGGTGGTGAGTAACAGGCGGTGCGCGCCGGCATCCCAGCGCACGGCACATCCAGCCCCCACCAGCACCAGGGTCCCCGGGGCATCCCGTGCCGGCAGCCGGGGACGGCTGGGTCCGAGTGTGGTTGAAGGCATCATGGCAGGGGTGGGTGGGCCAGAAGAGCTCAGCAAACATCTTGTCAGTCCTGCACCCAGCCCCAGTCCCAGAGCACCTCCCAGTACCCTACACCAAACCTTATGCTTGGAAAGACCAAAAAATCACAACTATAAGGTGCTCCAGTAAGAAAACAAAAGAGATAAGGGGATCTGGCTTACTGGAGAGCTATTTCCAAAGAAAATCAGCTGAGCTCCAGAGCGGGTGTTTAGCAATGCAAATCACGTCTGCTCCCCAGACACTGCAAGGATGTGTGCAGGAGCGAGGAAATCCAGGCGAGCACAAATAGTCCCCCCGAAGCCAGCGCCAGCACAAGGCCTTGCTCACCAAATACCTCCTGGTTTGAGGACCTGAGGAGCTCTGCATTTCTGCATTACAGCGGTCTTACATAAGTGTGTGCAAAATATGCTCCTTACAGCACTTTCAACATATCCGTCCCATCCCCTGTCCACCTCATCAAAGCACTGGAGAGCGAGGAATGTGAATGGATCACGCACCCCGGGCGTGCTGGTGTTGCAACACGGGGACTTTGAGATGAAGCACATGGGAGCTCCAACCCAAGAAAATGTCCAGTATAAAAGTTTTGATAGTCCTGGCAGAGGAGCATGACATTAACGGGGAAAAATCTTGTGGCAACCCATCACTGGATGCAAAGGACCTGCTGAGCAGTAAGTCACAGTCGCCCTTGTCTCCCTGGGACAGGGAGGAGTAAAAAAGTCCAAACAGACAATATGGAAAGGCAAGAAACCAGCAATTCTCAGGGCCAAGAACAAAAAGCAAAAGGTGTTTTAAGATGCCATGAGCCAGATCCACCCGGGGCGTTTATACCTGCCGAGCATCTGGACTGAGAGGGTGCACCCATGCTTGACTCAAGGCAATGGGTCCCTCGCTGCCCTTCTCGTGCTGCTGCTGTCTCCTTCTGGGACCCAGGTTTCTCGCCTGGACGGGAATCAGTTAAGCCTGTCCGTCTCCCCAGCGCCTGGCCTTTGGAAGTGGAAGAACCTGGTGGTTTCCATCAGAAGAGACCCTGGCTCAAGCCTTTCACGAGCCCTCGTGGATCACCAGCATAGTGACGGGTTTGGATCATCCCACCCCACCCCTGAGAAAGAATCCAAGAGGATGAATAAACACTCCAGCTAAAAAACGCTGCATCAATCCAACGAGCACCGCTGCCAAGGCAAACAGGCAGTATTTCTTAATCAGAAATACCCAAACACTGCAAAACAAAAGCAAACCATGTTGGCGTGACAAGTGAGTCAGCCCAAGCCACCGAAGAGGGTCAGAAATGGCTGAAAGGGAGCAGATATCCACGTGCACAAAGGGCCAGGTGCAAGCAAAACCCTCCTGGTAAACCAGGACATCCCACAGATACTGGGATTCCTCTTCTCCGCAGCTTCCCTGCTTCTCTTCTTAATAGTACAGATATGCTGCTGTCCTCCGGAGCTGCACACCCACAGGCAGAGCAGGAAAAGGTGCCACGCCGAAAGGGATGTGCCCGGAGGCCACCTCTGCCCATCCTGTGCTGCTTTCCAAGCACAGAAAGAAGTCGTCCCTCTGGCACAAGGGATGCTCAGGCTTCGGGGCGTTTGGGAGCAGCCTGGCTACATCATCTTATTTTCCCAAGCTTATTTTTCTGCAGAATAAGTGAAGGGATTTTGAGTTAATAAAACCACGGCAGATTATTTTGCAGTTGGTTGTTTTACACAAGGCTCCTCAGCTGGTACTATGTCCCATCAGGGCAATGACGGCCTGCCCTGGTGTGTTTTGGAAGGTGTTTCCACACACTCCAAAGATCCCTAAAGCCTAGAAGATGCCCCATGGGGTCACAGCACCATCGGGCACCCGCGTGCTTCCAGGCCAGCGATATGCAGCTGGTGGGCAGAGCTTTTGGGGCAGAATATTCTCTTATTGGACATCCTAGCAAAACTAAAAAAAATCCACGGGAACTGAGTAACTACCCTCGCCTTCAGTTTAGAAAAGAAATTTCAAACAAAAGAGTGTTTCAGCAAGGTCCTTAACAGCACAAAGGGTTTTGATGTTCCCATTTAAAGTCTCATTCTACGATGTTGTAATTTATGAGACGCGAGTTCCTGCGCAGTTTGCAACGCAGCAGCTGAATCCTGTTGGATACGTTCAGCCAGAGTGTACCAAAATGATCATTTCAGACATATTCTTTTACATGGGAAATTTTCAGATTCTGAGATTTCACCTGAACCTGACTAAGGGCAATTTTTGAAATCATGGAATTTCACCCAAATGGGAATGGTGATTCTTTCATTCATCCTCTTTGACCAAGTTAAAGAGAAGGGAACAGAAACCCTTCTGTCATCAGAGATTTGAGAGCTATTTTCCTAGCCTTGTTTAAGTGCTTCAGAGGTTTAGGGCTTTGGGTGTGCCGTTTGTTTTCGCTATTCTTTCCATTGTTTCCTCCTCTGGGTTTATATGTGCCCAATTGTATTTTTAGGCTTGATGGATTTAGCCATACATCCTTTATTTTGTATTAATGATGGATCCGTAACTCTTGCAAATCCCTTTCACTTAACTTCTAATGACCTTTGGTACATAAGAGGAAAGGAAAAAAAGTGTTAGCCTCTAACAAACCTGAAGCGGCTGATAACCTGGCCCAGGCAATAACAATGTTAAAAATATATAATTATAATAATAATCATATTTCAAACCCAGGAATCCAAATTAGCAAATGTTCCTAAGCAGGTACTTCTTGAGAGGGCTTCATTACAGTTTCCAGCCTTCGTTAGGACCCTCGGTTAGTCCAGGCCACCGCCGCATCCCTGCGCCTCCTGCTCCCACCGCTGCCGGGAGCGAAGGAGCCCCGGCACCAGGGATGGAGCTGTAGGACGGCTGGTGGGGTAACAGAAACTAACCTCCCACATACGCCATGTCTGTCACTTCCACCCAAACTCTGCCTTTACTCTGCAAAATAACCCGAGAGAAGCTGTTCCTCTGCCTCCCCAGCCATCTTCTGCACTAAACGCCTCCACTGCCCCAGCTCTGGTCACCCACTTAATTTGCAACAGCTTCTACTACAAAGTGGCCCTTTGGCCTGCAAAGGCTTTTTTTGGGGAGGGGGGGAGGAAACTAGAAAAATCTGTTTCTGTTTATAATCAGTCGGAGTCCAGAGGGTATTACCAACAATCTGCACTAATTACGTATTCAATCTTCACTCATTTTGGCCCCTCTTGTCCTCTGGGCTGTGGATTAGATAATCCCCTTAAAATAATAGTCAATCATTAGCTCTGCTTTTTTTTCCCCCTGCACACAGGCCGAGCGTGCTGTGCCGTTTCCCGGAGTCCTTACGCAGCTGGTGAAAGGTCTCCAGCCGAACACAAGCCGGTCCCTCCGGAAGCATCTTTTGTAACAAAAGCCCCTCTGACACAAAGCTGCTGCGCTGCGCCCCCAGGACGGCAAAAGCTTCTACGGTCTCGCAGCGTGGGTGACAAAACCTCCCGCCAGCTCTACGACACGCGCTTTCCGCAGCTGCAAAATGAAGCGGCGGCATTTTTCCGTGGATTAGGACGAGAATTAGGCGTACCGACTCTGCGCAAGCTTATCGGGCAGGAATCATTAAAAAGCTTTTCTTGCTGCACCGCGCTAGCTTTGGAGATGGCTACAAAAGACGGCTGAAGCGGGAGGAGGTCGGGTTTGAGTTGGTATAAGAAGTCCCACGGCAGCTGGCGCAGAAGCCGGGAGGATGAGTACTGGCACGCAGGCAGCGTTACGGCAGGCATTCCTGTGCCAAATCCACCGCTGCCTACTGAAACACCCCTTTTCACCCCTAAAAGGACAACGCGGTCTTAAGCAAAGAACCGATAGCAAATGCCACTCTGGCAAATGACCTCCAAGAAGACGGTGCCCGGCTCCCGCGGGCTGGCTCGGCTGCTGCCCGGAGCCAGGGAATGTCATCTCGCAGGCAGGCATCTGGGCTGCCCGCCTGCCAAGCCTGCCCTGGCAGATGGCTCCAGCGATGGACCCAATATAGTAACAGGGCCGTAACGGGTGGCCACGCGTGAAAACCGCTTCGTGGTGTCACTTGATAGCTCTGCTGGTGCCCTGCGCAGCGGCAACGGGTGCGAAGGGGATCCCCCCACGGGCAAAACCATCACGCCTAATGCAGCGTGTTCACCAAACGAGGCCGCCGAGTGGGCCAAAGCACTTGCGGGGACATGGTGATGGGCCTTGTTTGCAAATGATGGAAGCTCTGTGGTGTGAAGGGACTAGGGAATGGATCGTGACCATGTGTTTCCAATAAGCGCAAAACACATTGAGTAGAAATGTCAAAGAGAAGGAGGGCAGCTTGACAAGCTCCTGCAGCTCTCGTGGTCAGTTGTGAACATCTGCTTGCGCATGTCCTTCAGGATTTGTCCAGGAAAGCACATGCTACCATCGCTAATGAAAATGACAGTCTCTGGGGTGCGTTGCTTTATTTAATTTTTTCAGGCAGCAAGCCTCATCAGTGTGGGGCACAAGCTGCCAATAGATGCAGTAGACTCTGTCTGTCTCCAAAGCAAGACTGGATTTCTTAAAGGGAGAGGTATTTGTGTCAAGCCCAAGCTGTTGACTCATTACAAGGAGAAGCATAAGAGCCTGTAATCCCACAGATCTGACTGCCTGACCCTGGCTCCCAACTCTCTCCATCTCTACAGCACCAACCACTTCACTCTCACAGGTGTTTGCACCTGAAATCTAGAAGAACAGTCCCATTTCATCCCAAACTCTTCCTGTTGAAACACCAAAAGCTCTGCTCGCCTCAGCCTCCAGCTACCTGGCTTTCTCATGCAAACAGCTCATACTACAAACACGCCTCTGCATCCACAAAGAAAACGCCTGAACCCATCCACGTAGTTCGATGGGGCAGAGAGAGCCAGGGTCCCCAATCCTCCGCTTCTCCAAAACACCTTAAACTCTTCCAAACACCCAGCCAAGCACGGTTTCATCTCACCAGGGAGGATTTGCCCTCTGGCTTATTACCACTAAAATCCTGGAGCACCAACAGGTTTGCCAGTTGTCTTCTTGCGCAACGGGCTGCAACAGCCCAGCTGTAGGTGCGGCCGCGCCGGCGCGTAATTAAAGCGCTGAGCCGGGGCTGGCCGCGATGCTTGTGTTGGCACGGTTGCAAGATCACCGAGATGGATGCGCAGCATGTGCATGGTCTTGTGTCTCTGCTTTTCCACCTCCTCCGCAGCAATTTAGGAGGTGCGGCTCTTGGCAATACGGATTTGGAAAAAAAAAAGAAGAAAAATTCCAGCTCAACACCATCCCGCTGCCATCGGCAACGTGGCCAAGGGAGCCTGGCACAGCTCGGCAGCGAGCGGTAAAACCAACTTCCTGGGCAGAAACCCAAGGGAATCGGGTTTGGGATTGCTGATTTGCAAACCAAGACTTTTCCCCTGCTTGCCTCTTCGACACAGCCCGGCTGCTGGCGTGCTGCTGATGGCCTGCAGCCTGCAGCGTGTGTTCGCGAGCGACCCAAAGACCGCAGGCACCACCACAAAACCAGCACCGATTTGGGGGAAGTTCCCCCAGGACTGAAGCAACCTGGAGGGCGGCAACCAGGTTGATTTGGGAGGACCAAGTCATCCAGCACAGAGGGGTGAGGAAGCTCCAGCTCTGCCCCACGCCAGGGGTGCAACCAGGTGCTGGTCGGGGTACTTGGGGCAATTGGCCACGAGCTCTGTGAGGCAGCCAGTACACACACCACGGCTCCCCAGCCTCCGGCGTTACCACAGACGTCTCATCCACGGATATCCTCAAGCTTTCGATGGGGCAAAGGGACAAAACACCCCCCAAAACCCAACACATCACACGGTATGGGCAGAGGGGCTGCACCAGGACCCCAAATCAAGCAACTACTCCTCCACCCCACCTTGGCCAGAGGCTGGTGGCGAGAAAGGGCTATCATTTATGACCTAGGCCTATGTTTATTTTGAAAACGTACTCATTAAATTCCTCTTTGCTCCTTGCTGTGCTCTAGATTCACCCCGAAGAGAATCTGGCGTCTGCAATTGCATTAATCATTTTCCCTTTGGCAGCAAGTGAAAGAGTTTCTGAACTGTACTCGCAGAGCGGAGCCACAAAAACGTGTTTAGCAAAATGCACTCATGTAATCTATTAAAAATTAACAAATCTCATTATCATTATTAATTGGAAGCATTGGAGTCCTTGTACTTTGACGACGAAACAACTTGCCACGTCCTGATATCCAGCTGTACTGTCCAGAAAAAGAGCTGCTACCTAAAGGAACTTAGGAGAGAAGAACTGAAAAATAGGGAGCTGAACATGGACAGCCAAAAGCATCTACAAAGGCAGGAGTCAAGAAAGAAGAAGAGGAAAAGCTGGAAACAGAAGAGTATGAATAGAAGTGAAGTGATTTATGAAGCAGCAATATAGGACCGGGTCAAGCAACATCCCTGCAGATCCCCCATGTACCTCAGCCCACCCAGATGTGGAGTCACCCTCTCCCTCTTTGGAGACCTTCAAGGTCTAAACCCACAAAGCGATCCCTTCTGATCACTCTGGTGTCACCTGAGGCATCTCAGGACAGTCTTGATTTTGGGAGCTAACGTTCCCAGTGACAGCAGAGCAAAATGAAATGCTTCGTATTTCCTCTAATGACCAAAACCAACATCATCCCATCAAACTGAAATTTTCCCCTTCATCTTTGCTCCCCCGAAAGCTCTTTGGATATGACCAGGACAAGGTGGATCTTGCTTGCTTGCTACCTGCTGGCCTTCAACTCTCTAAGCTCAGGACACTTAGTGACATTCATGTACCAGCAAGACCCACCAAGACACAGTCCTAAGAGGAACAGCAATGGTCCCTGCCTTCCAGATGCCAGCTGCTAAAAGCAGCCCTCAGGGCAGAAGGATGTTTCTCAATGCTTGATCAGAAAGCCCATGGTGGTGTTACAGCACCCAGGAACATCTGACATCTTCCTTTGTGACTCACTGCATGCAGAAACCAGACTTGAACAGGACCCAGGCCACAGAGACTGGGTTTGGTGGCATTCATGCTCCAAGGAGGCAACCAGGAACGTGCCTCTTCAATCAGAAGGGACCAGGACTTTGCAATATCTACGCTCAATCAAAAATCCCTGAACATCCAGCATTACCTTATACTTGCAAGGAAAAGAAAAACCAAAGGTGGATGGTGTTTTGCTCCTTGAGCACACACATAAAGAAAGCACCCAAGCAGCGCTCCCAGCCCGGGGATCAAACTGACAGAAGCTCCACCAGGCTACAAGTCATGATGCCAAGGAAAATATCTAGAGTGAGATTTTCAGTCACAACCCAAGAATTTGGGTTGGGCACGGACATATCTGCTCAGCCCACAGGTAGAGCTGGCAGGGAGGCTCAGGCATGGCAGTACGCACACATCTGCTCAGCCCGCCTTTGCTCCTGGAGAAACTCCCCAAGGTTTTGTGCTCTTACGCTGCCCGGGATCATCGGCATAGGTGGAGAGCAAACTTCCCCTGCTCGTGCCAAGGGAACCTTTGCAGAGCACGGGTTGAGGTGAGAGCGCTGCCAAGGGAAGGGAGCCGAGAGGCTGCAGCACCACCTGGCTTTTTTAATTGCGTTAAGGTGCTAAAATAAACAAACAAATAAATAAATAAAACCCTGGCTCTGCATTAAAACAACATTAAAGTGACTTCAGCCTATAAAAATGGAGTAATGCAGGAGGCCCTGGGAAACACCACCACACCCGACTTTCCCAGTTTATATAGGAAAAAGAAGGCTTGGGTTCATAGGCTGGAACTTTTTAACAGCTTCAGGTCGAGTTCTCTGTGCTGGAAGGAGCCCCGGGAACAGCCGCTGAAGTCTGAAACCAGGACCTGGCTTTGCACTGCCCTCCGCATGGCTGCAGAGAACGATCCAAATTAAACCCAGCTGCTTGCCGGGTGCGTGTAACATCTGACACAAAACCAGGGCTGATTCCTGCTCCCTGCCTCCCTCCCAGACTGAGAGCAAACCCCGGTTCCAAAGCACCGGTGGAATGATAGTGCCGAAAGCTAGAGCTGGATGGCGGTGGCAGCTCCGATGGGAAACCCCAGCTGAGCGCCAGGACATGACGGCTGCTGTGCTTGGGCTGTGCTGGATCCATCTCATCACACTTGCTCTTTCCTGGGGGCTAAGGGGCTCCTCGTCATGCTTGGGGACCTCTGGCTGGGACCTTGTCAAACCAGTGCTCGCAGCTGAGACCATGGTGGAGCTCAAAGAGACCACCTTGGCTGTCCCTACCCCAGGAGAAGAGAGCAAGGGCAGGAGGGGATTGGCCTCGGGCTCCTGCCCAGCACCTCCTGGGTCAGCTTGTACGTGCAGCCACAGAGGGTACCGGGGATGGGGACGCACAGCTCACGTGGGAGCATCCAAACTGCTCTGGGGACGCATCCATCGGCACAGTGAGCAGTGAAACGAGGAGGTGACAACGCAAGAGGGCTCCGAGGTCCAAGTCCACGACTGCCTCCCTCCATCCTATCTGCAGCACTCACGGCTCACTCTCAGGAATGTCACAATCACGGTGGAAAATCAAAATAAAAAGGCTACATAATCCAGTTTGTAAATCCCTTGAAAAATACAAAATCCTCTCTAAAACGGATTACAGAGATTAGAGATAAGAGTTTCCTGGAAATCAAGAATTGCATTACAGCCTCCCTCCTCTCCCACCCTCCCAGAAAAGAGAAAAGAGATGGGCCCACGCCCCGCACCACCCCACCACGCTCCTCCCCGGCCATCACCCCGGCCTCGGGGAGCAACGGCGGCTCCCTGCAGCCCCTGAATACAGCACAGCCGTTTCTACCTGATTTTGCCATAAGCACTATTTTGGGACATTATCTGCTGTAGGTACCTGAGCCTATGGGCAACATGCATTGGTGGTAGGAAATCTGCCTCCATCAGGGAGAGGAGGAGATGCCTGCCAGCCTCCTGCAGGCTTTTTGGTCCATCCCTTTTCCGAACGGGCTCTCTGGGACCGTGCAACGTGCTGCCGCGGCTTTGTGAGCTGCACCCAGCCCTGCGGGTGCCCAGCAGAAAAGCGTCCTCTTAAATCAGGGCGGTCTTCTAAACATCGAGATGTTTCACTCGGCTCTGCCAACAGTGACAACGTTATCAACGGGAGAAAGGTTGAACACTCATGTGCGGACGCTATCAAAGTATTTAGCAGCCATGTCATTATTATGATGATAGATGAAAATCAGCATTTTGTTTAATATTTTGACTCAAGTATCCATAGTCAACGGTGGCAGGACAATTTTCTGTTGGGAATTTTTACTTTGTGAGAGTTTTTGTGCTTTCATTCTTATTTGGAACAAAAAACCAAAAAACCAACAACAAAAAAAGATTGCAATATTAGTATTCCCGGCAGAGCACACATTCAAGTTCCTGACCTGTTATTGCTCAAGGGCTTCTGCAGCTGCAGATGCCTGCCTGGAGCTACAGTTAGGTCACTTTGAATGATGCTCATAGAATAAGGATCAAAACACTTACAGCTTGATCAAAAGGACATTTTATGAACATTGCAGCCCGAGTTAAGTGCTGATGTGAATACTTACGTTCGCCCTTATATTAGCTCAGCTCAGTTCTAATAAAATTAACACCCTTTTAAATAATGCCCTCAATTTTTATTTGTTTCATGTTTTTGTGCCTTATGGCTTTGAAAACATATCATCAAAACCTTTCCATCGCCCTGGGAATGTCTAGCTGTGTTAGGATCTGGAAATCAACAACTTCTCCAGAGGAATAAAGGGGGTTGCTGCTTTGTATCGTTGCTCCACCTGCTCTAACCTGAACTTATCCACCAAAGGTTGGTTTTTTTCCCCCCACAAAAGAGGCTAACGCAGTCAGACTCTTTCTTTTCTCAGTAGGAATTACTACCTGTAAATAAACAACAAAAAACCGAACTACTAGCACCAGCAGCATCAATGCTCCTTTGAAAAGAGACAACAGAAAAAACAAAAGCAGGGAAAAATCCAGTCTCTTTTCTGCATTTCGCTTGCACATTGGAGGCAAAATGAACTTACCAGTCCGGGACAGGGGACGTCTTACCGGCGCGATACAGCCGGTTAACTGTTCTTTAGAGATATTCATCTTAAAAGCCAGAACAGAAAGAGCATTTTCCCTCCTTTTATTTATTTATCTTTTTTTGTGCCAACTCACCTTAGCTGAAAAGCACATTGAGATTGTAATTATGGGGAGGCCTCATCTAGTAGATTTGTAAACTCAGCTATCGGCTTGAATTACTGGAATTAGCAAGGCTAATTTAATGTCACTGTTCAAAATAGCTCAGATTTGGAATTTCTTAATGGCCTGAGGAGAAGGAGTCTTTATGCATACTGCAATCTAGGCTTCATTCTTAGACTAAATTCCTTCTCATAGATTTTGTGAATGCCCTGTTTTGTAGCCAACACAAACTCTGTCCAGTAAAATAATGTAAGGACTCAGAATGAAAAGAGATTAGCTGTTCCCTGCTCCTGTTATTTTAAAGCAGAAATAACTTTGGCTTCTACTGATTCATAGACAAAGCTTGAAATGCAAAGCATGCTCAACTCCAGATTCAGCATGAAAAGGACCTTAAAATATTCCCGAGTGCAAGTAATGGACTTATTAGAGGGATGAAAAGAGGCACTTTTCACAGAATCCCAAGCTCTTTAGTCCTGTCATATCAATAATCTCGCTTAAGAATTTCATTCTATTTACATTTCTTTCCCTTCCAAATATCCTGCCTGACTCCTATGAAATACAACATTTACACTTTTAAAGTGTTAATTTATTTCTGTTAATGCTCGGTGGCAAGTGGTGTAAAACAGCTGCAGATCACCCAAATCGTGAGCAGGCGCGATGGTGTCAGGACGGCGTGTGACAGGGAACGATGCTGTACGACGTGCGGTTTTACACCTGACAATTGATAAATGAGGAGGTAATTTTAAAGACTTGGTTAAAAGCATCTTTTAAAAATAATGACAGTTGATTGTGCTGGAACTCAACGTACCTGCAATCTGTTCTCCTCTCCTTTATGTTTAGCACCCACAAAAACAATGCTGACAGTGAGAAAAAAAAGGCTTTATAGATATCAGGAAGGAAATCCACCTGGCCGTCCTCAAGCTACCAAAATATACCCATTTTTTTTTTACCTAGTTCGCTTAGTCTTTGCAGGATGGTTTAATCTAAAATCATCACTAAGCAACTAGTAGCAAATCTGCCTCTTTGTTTGAAGAAATGGCTGAAGGTATTTCAGGAACAAATTACAAAAGCCTGTGTAGAAACACCAGGGAAGCAGATGGAGATGTCCTTGATCACTCCTTTATAAGGAACGAGGGGAGGTTTTTTTCCTCCATTTGGCTCCATGTCCCCATGACAATTTGCACCAGTCGGGAGCCTTGAGCATGGAGGGGATAGATGACGTGTAGGGCTACATCTGCCCATGGCCCTCCCCGAGACAGCACCAGCAGAGACCAAAAGACCCCAAAACACAGAGACATGACGAGCAGCCAGCCCAGGACGACGATGCACGGCACATGGTACTGGCCAGTCATGATTTTCACAGACCCAGCCGTGCGGATTTGGTCTGGGAAGGCAAGGCGCGGTGATTGCATCTTGCCTTTCACCCAAGGGTCTCAAAGCACGCCGCAGGCACTAATTATGCCCTCTGCTTTGCAGAGATCAATTAAGCACTGAAGCCTCACAGCCCCCAAGAGTCAACCGCAAGCCTCCATTCACTATGGCTAAAACTGAGCAAGGTTGCAACTAAAACCAAGGTTGCAACAAGGCTTCACGAGCACTGACAGGCAAGCTGGGAAAAGCACCCCCGAGTGTCCCGAGTCACTCTGCAGCAGCGGCCGCCTCCTCCTGGGATGCTTTTAATTCCTCCAGACTTGTCCCAGCAAGTCCCCCTGTGAAGGTAGCCATTCCGGGCTTTGCCCTGAAAACACCCTTTATGGCATGGCACGGAAACCAGAGACACCAGGGAGCCGGGAGGGCGAGGAGCCGTCCCATCCCACAGCCATCTTTCAGTGCATCCACTCAGCCCCTATTTCTAAGGACACCCCAGCAGGTCTCTGATGCCAGTGGGTCATTTTTCGTAATGATGAACCTGCAGTCCCGATGAGACATCCCATGTCTGTCCACCAAGAAGCAACAGAAGCTCCTCAAATCATCCTTGTTGCTTCCTCGCGTGCCAATGGCTGCCAGGCTGCTGTGTCACCCCTCCCTGGGTGGGACAGGCTGCAGGAGACCACCCGGCTGCCTTTTACTGCCCATTCTCCCAACCCCTCCAGCCACGAGAGGCGTTCCCAGCAGCTCTCCCAGCGGAGCCACGGGAAGGCACCCTGACATGCACGGGCACTTCGAGCTGCTCCAGAAACCACCATCGCTGCAGCATTTGCAGAGCTGGCGTCCTTTGCTGGGTCAAACGGCATCACACGGGACTCGTGCAGCCTCGGTCGCTCCAGCGGCCGCCCGTGAAGCTCTAGCAAAGCTGCAGGGAGAGGCAGGGGCTGAAGCCACGATACTGTGGTCACCCGCCTGGATGATTTCGTGTCTTCTCAGAAGTTGGTCAAGCCATTTGCCCAGGGCACAGGTGCCAAGCAATGATGGATTTAGACGAGCAGCCCGCTGACCCGCAAGCATCCACTGTCACTGTTTCTTTAGCAACAAATGCCTGGATGAAATAGGTGACAAGTGCATTAAAAAAAATATGATACCTGTGCAGCGGAGAGCTGGAAGGCAAAGGGGGATTGCCAGCCCCTGCAGCTAACAAAAAGTGCTGGCTGTGCTGCAGCTGCAGCCTGGGAAACCCATTAAGACCCCATGGGGTGTCAAATTGTATGTAACATGAGTGCCGGGCTTGCAGGCACTGTGTGACGGCAGCCCCGCAACGGAGCCGGGCGGAAAGGGGGGCCGAAGAGACCGGAGATGACAAGAGTTTCTCAGCACATGCCTGCCTTTGCCTCCCAAAAACTGGGAGGAGCAGGTGAACAGGCACAGCCCTGCACAGCCCCCGAGGAAATGCAGAGACACCGCGGGTTTGCACGGCCCCGAAAAGCCTGAGCTACGGGTGAAGGCAGAGGTGGAGAAAGTGTCTCCGAGCCCCAGCCGTGGGACGCAGAGGGGGAGATGCCCAGGGAGGGATCCCTCGGAGCAGGGCTTGCTGTAGGGGCTGCGTCTCTTTGCTTTGCTTTAGGGTTAGCGCAATCCCACGGCCATCCAGTCCCCCAGTGTAAATTTCAATGGGATGGAAGAGATTTAGGAACCTCCAGACAATCCCACACAGTGGTCCCGGTTATCCCGTATCCCACATAACAGGAGCTGGTTAAGTATTTTCACAGACAGGTTTCTGCTCCTTAATGCATGCAACTGGTCAGGGTTAGTCTTACTGCTATTAGCAACCGAAATCGCTCTCAAGCCTCTTGCTTCCCAACCCAAGCACAGCAGTTCTTTTCATTCAATGCGTAGAAATACCTCCTTGCTATGTCCTTATTTTTGGATTTTATTTTATCTTTTTGTTGGTACACAGAACCATTTTTCTTTTTTCCACATTTTCTAATGAGTTCTGGCGGTGGGAAGTTGTTTGTAAATCACACAAGTATTTGTTTTACTGGAAACATCTGCTTTAACACATTTGTCTTGAAAAAACATTTTTTTTTTTTTAAACAAAGGTATTAAGCTGCAATGTAAATTGGACACATCTGTTTATGAGTCACTGCAATAGCGCTGCCTCCAATGCACCAGATCACACAGATCTCCGGGGGCCTGATCCAGCAGAAATTGGAAACTTACAGCTCACTCTGCTCCCTTTTCCAGCACTACTTTTCCAAGAGTATTGCTGCCTGATTTAATAAATTAAGGCCACTAAATAAGAAAGACCTATTTAGCGTCTGCTAATAGCATTAAGTGTCTGGCCCAGCAGACGCTTAAGTATCAGCAAGTACTTAAGCCGGTGCCCCACTCCACGCGCACCCGAGGACCGAGTTCAGTGGATTGATTTGTGCGTGGGGGACACTTGTAGCTGGGAACTCCAGGCTGTACCGGACCTACCTCTGCCCATGATGCTGTTCCGCCTCTGCTGCCTTCAGCCCCTCAGTGCTGCCGTTAAAAACATTCAGAGCAGCAGACTAGAAGGAAAGACATCAGCTGAACCTCCAAGATCAAAACCTGACCCACCAGCTGGTATTCGTTCACTGGAAATACAAGGGTCAGCAGACGTGGGGCCCAGGAGAAACCATTCAGCTTTGTTTTCTGGAGCGGCTGGAGAGCATCCCCCAATGCTTCTGGGGTAAATAAAGCAAATGGGGGGTGGGAAGGGGGCATCACAAAGGGCAAGGAGATGCCTGGAGAGGGCAGATTTGGGACCTCCATCCCTACAAGACTCAAACCACCCCAGATACACACACACACCATCCCACCAGGGTGAAGCTTTCTGATTGCCAGCAAAGCCCACAGCCGGGCAGGAGCGTCCCACCAGAGCCCAGGAGGGGAACACGGCGCATGCAAAGCCTTCGCTCCCTGCACCCGGCCAAAGCAGCTCCCCCGGCACAGCCCACGCATCCGAGACGTATGTCTCCCGCAAAAGCACCAGGCTACCACTGCGACCTCCCCACACCTGATACCTGCCACTGGAAAAATCAGTCCACTGGCGAAAGCACCCACGGACAGACCACGCAGCAGCTGCAGGGAGGTGGCCGTGCACGGCCGCGTGTCGGCTGCATGGTGCCGGGCGCACCTTGAGCCTCTCAGTCTTTGCAAAGGCAGAAATAAAGCTACAAGTGCCAGGAAGGGAAATTGAAGGCGACAGCACATCAGATGCTCCCTGACAACAGACACCAGAGCACAAGTGGGGAAGTTTGCCCTTAGAGGGAAGGGGAGAGCAGAGCGGTTTGGGTATAAATGCATTCTTTCACATTCTCTGCGCTTGCCTTAGCAGATGATTTATGTGGACAAGGGAAGAGCAAGAGCTATTGCAGTCTGCGTTCTGCAATGACTTTGGGGAGCACACAACTGGTTTTTTTTTATTTACTTTTTACTGGAATGATCTACACAGAACCAGAAGAAGATGAGCAAATGTACTGAAGCTGCAGAGCAGCCGGCGGAGAGTTATCAGGGAGGCAGAGGATATTACTCAGACTCTGATAATAACCACCGGCTCCCACCTGCCAACTGCAGTCTGCCTAACAAAAAAGTCCGAAAACAGGCTGCAGCAGATGTCTGCCTCCCCATGCAGGAAGCGTCTCCAGTATCCATGGGACACAAGCAACTCCAAAATAGCTTTGAGTCCAACAATTTTACAGAGACTCAAGATACTGAATTAAAACAGGAAGGGGGGGCGGGAGGGAAGGAAGAAAAAGGATGTGTATCGCATTGCAGTTGTAATTTACATTTTAGAAATCCTGCGGGGACTCCCGTGCTGGACTGAGACAGTGACAGATGCCCTGGCAGTCTGTCCAGCTGCCGAACCCGACGCAGCCAGCGAGGTCCCGCAGCAGCCAGCGGTACCTGCCACCACGATACAAACATCCCTGCACGTCATGGCATGTAATCCCCAAGGGAGCAGCTGGCCAAGGGACGCAGCAGCATCCTGGGCACGCAGCAGTGCCCAGGGTCCTTCGGCAACCAGCAACGGGTCAGCCCCAAGGCAGCGCTGCGGGTACCGGCTCCCGGCTGCTCAGCGATGGGATACGCAGAAAGGGCCCTCGGAGGAAGGAAGGTGTGGGAAAGGCAAGGCAAGGCACTGCTGGGTTTGCATCCAAGATCCGCGCTGGGCGCAGACCCAGCCTCCCATGGGAGGGAAGGGTAGAGCATCGTCCCAGGTCCCGCGGGAAGCAAAGAGCGAACGAAAAGCAGGAACAGACAGCAAGATGTTGTCAAGAGCCCCAAATACCATTGAAGACATTTTCTGAAACAACAGAAGCTGGTCAAAACGCCAGATTTCCATTCCCACAGAAAACGGGGAATGTGCTACTGCTCCAAAGCAGAACAAAGACAAAATGCGTCCAAGTTTTCTGTGTTCTTTTTTTAAAAAAAAAAAAAGGCAAATTGACTTTGGGAGGCCAAAACGTACCACTCCAACAAGGTCCAATCAATTCATTTGGATTTCATTTTTTTTGTGGTATAATTAAAAACGTTATCTCAAGCAGACTTTTAGACAAGAAGCCGCTCTGGAGCGAAAGCTGACAGCACTACCTTGCCGTATGGGCAGGCAGGCTGCTGCTGCATTTCTCCACTGCAGGAGCAGAGAAAGATGTTTCAATTTATTTCCAAAATAAAACAACCTATCCAAAACCCCAGCATGCTTCATTGCATCCCGGTTCCAGCAGAGAGGCATTTTCCAACACCAAGTCTTCCCCTTAGAAAGTTTCTGACTTGCCCCCAAAAAACATGAGGGGAGGTTAAATTTTGGGGTTAAGCCACTTTTGCCCCAAGTGAGATGCACCATAGACCCAGAAAAGCTGGCAAGGCCAGCAAACTTCAGAAGCACTCGGCTGCCTGATATTTGTTGATACGGAGGAAAGCCATCTGGGCTCTCCTTAGAGCCGTGGAAGCCCAGGGGCCGGGGGTGGGTGGCGAAGGCAGAGCGCAGCCCGCCAGCAGCCGCCGCGTGGGAAGGAGGACATCTCTCCTCCAGTTCACAGCTCATCCATCCCAGCCGCGCGAGGGGTTGGGGATCTGCTGGAGGTCCACCTGGGAATCGGGGGGGCCAGCGCTCGGACGGACACACCTGGCTCAGTTCATGTTACTCCTGGTGTCGGCCCCGGCAGATGTGCGCCCACAGGTCACGGCTAATGCACAACAGTCGAAGAGAGCTTCTGCCTGACGGATGATGAATCCCTCGTTTCTGGAGCACACAGAGCAGTGTTGACTCAGTAACCGATCGTGTCCTGGTAGGTAATACACCGACTGACGAGTGATTTGCAGCCCAGACCCAAACGCACACTATTTTCACTTGCAAAGCAAGGGGTGGGGAGAAGAGGGAAAGAAATGTGGATTAAAAACAATGAGTCCTGAGAGATTTCTCTGGAGGAGCATCCCTTTCCCCCTTTCCAATATCTTTTTGGCAAGGACTAAAAAGACAGGCTGCTTTCTGGGCAGGTGTGTGTTTCCTTCTGCTGGGACCATCAACCACCAGCACCAGGCTCCAGGATCAGGCCCCTGCACGAGTCCAGCGTGGTCTTTCCATTGATTTAATTTTGAGAGCCTCATCTCAGGCAATGCCTTTTCCTCCACCCAGGCTACAACCCATGACTTTCCAGGGAGCGTTGCTGTTTCAAAAGATCCAGACATCTTCCAGATACTTAACTCACAGCTTCATTTAATCAGGCTTCATTAGTTCATAGAGACATACACTTATATTTATGGAAAGATGTAAAAACTAATTTTCAAGAACGTGATGCTCCCGTCTGCAGCACGTAGGAACCTGTTGGATCCTGGGTAAGGAGATCGCTGCCATGTAGGCTCTCACTTAACCACATCTGAGTAAACACCAGCTCCCCAGAGCCTTCGGTTGCTGCCATAATGTGATGCTGAAACTCACGCTGCCAGGTCATTGCCACAATATCCTATATAAAAACAAACATTTGTTCAAATTTGAAGAGGGGAACTGAGAGGTCAGGATTTTTAAGGCAGTCTGGAGAATTTCAGCATTTCCCATCTTCTTCCCTTTAGGGCTCAAGAGTGCTCTGAAAGTTGTACCCAAAAGTTTTCCAGTAAGTGGTGGCTTCCATGGTCCACCTGAAACATCGTCTATCTTCTTGGACATCTCTCAGGGCAAAATGATCGACAGCAATGCAGCAGCCACAGCTAAGAGCCCAGGACCCTCTCCTAGACCCCTTCAATGAGACAGGGCCACCTGGCCCAACGTTAATTATGTTTGCAGTTTTTTACACAGTTGTATTTCCCCAAGGCGCTTTCTGGGCAGACACATGTCAAGTTGACCCCGAGCCAAGCTGTATTTCATAGTCCTTGATGGACCTTAGTTCTGTGAATTTGTCTTCCTGTGTCTTTGATTCCATGTAACCTTTGGGTGTCCCTGCTGTGTGACGTTCCTCCTGTTCAAGCCGTGCTGTTGCCCACAGCCAAATCCCCAGCGTCACGGCGGTATGCGCCAAAGGATCCCAGCCTTGCCGACCCTGGTTTCTGAGTGCCACCGTTTCGCAGGACTGTAGCAGTAGCTCAGCTCTAGTGCTGTCCTGTGTCTGCTCCCCTTCGGTGGTGCCCAGGTGGTCAAAGACACCTGAAGGATAAGCAGATATGACAAACCGCAGCGCGATCCCAAGGATCGTGAGCTAATATGGGCAACTCAGCACCCACCCGTCTTTGCTCTGATCAGGGCTAAAGACAACACAGTGAGGTACGCTGATCCCGCAGTGTGCAAGGAAGGGATGTCAGCTGGACCAGCCTGTCCTGACTCGCAGAGGAGTGGAAATGCTGCCAGGAGAGAAGGCAACCCTTCTTCATGCAGGGCACATCCCCCGTTTTCTGAGACCAGGAGCCACGGCAGCCACGGGGCAAGAGAGGAATGGCCCAGCCTTGTGCCCACAGGGCATCCCCGGGATGTTTTACAGCTGAGTGCCAGCACACGGACACGAGTGCTGGGCACACGCATCGGCCGGCACGGCTGGGACACGCTCCGGGGCCGGAGCCTTCTCCTGCAACGCCGAGCCGGGCTGCGCCCTACAGCCTCATTTATTACATCCCCGTAATCGCTCTTATCAGCTTACCTGCAGTAAGGCATTAGTAAAAGCCAAGCCACTCATGAAAGGGGCACCCTCTCCTACGTGAAAAGTCAATCAACACGTTATATTGTTATCAGGCTCGCAGACAAACCTCTCTTTGTGCGACAAACTGCGCAGATACGATGCCCGGACTATCAGCGTAAGGTTATCTTGTCAGTCCATTAGCAAGTAGCACCTGGTCTGCTTGTCTGAAATATTCCTTTATTGTCGTCCCTTAAAAAGAAATCCAGTTAAACTATTTTGTCTCTCCCCACAGAAAAATGTCACAAAAAGAAAAGCAAGCTTGTATCTGAGTCAGAAAGCGTGTTTCCCAGCTTCGGAAGAATTCACGTGTTTTCAGCCACAGAAAAACAGACTCATCATCCTTTAAAGATAAATATGACTATCACTATTGTAACTGGGCAGATTTTTGCATTCTTGAAATTGTTTTGATGCGTTCAGTCATGTAAAATGCTGCACTCAGTAACAATTTAAAGATACATTAGCTCCCAAATTACACTGTTGAAAAGTATCTCCGTAGATGCTCTGGCATAATACAAACTGTTATTCAAACTTGCAGCTCGACTAGAGGGTAAACCTTCTGCCAGCAGACGGGCATAAACCTCTGGGACTGATAAGCAATCATAGATTTACAAAGACTTCTGTGCATTTGTACGCGTGAGAGCAGAAGCACCATCTCATCTGACCTTCAGCGTGTCTCCAACCCTTCAACCTCCCCCAGTCACCATACACTCAGCCCAAGAACCACCCTCATCGGCACTGATCTGGGCTTCCAAAAGAAGGGTTTAGGCCAACGTCTGCTCCCATTGGGAATGTGATGCATGTGATTTATGGATATGAGGATTATCAGGGATTTACATGCCCTCCACTGATCCTGCTTTAAAAAACCTAGTACATCATTCTTTGCTTTGGGTCAGAAGGGACTGAGGCAGTAGAAGTTGGCTCCTAAAAATACCAAATACAGATTGCTCAGATGGACTTGGATCTGCAACCTGAAAGCACAACAGTGAAAACGTTAAAAATATTTTAAAAATCAAAGAAAAATTGAAACCAGAAAAATAGGAGCATGGGATTAATACATCCAGTAGATTTACTTGCTGATTTCATAGGTGGTTTTGCATATATGTAGCTTTTCTCAAAGTGCAAACTTATTCCGATAGATGAATTTCTAGTTCTTCAGTTGTGGACTTACTGTTTCTTTGGAGGAAATCACAGCACAAAAGTTACAAGAACCCTTCAAAATGTATACATTATGTACAATGTGAGGCCTGGAAGAGTCACAGCAGCACAAACAGCCAGCTGAAGGATGCTATAAACAAGCCCATCTCTGAAAGCCACCGATAATTTTCCCAGTCTGCAAATAAAGAAAATCATTTTTGCTGACGTCAAAAGTGAATTAATGAACTTGCCACTCAATTAGGGCTTCAGCCAACTGCTACATGTGACTCCCTCTCCATCTTCTAGCTTGTGTTTGGACAGTGACAAACAATTCTTGACTTCCAACCAAACCTTCATTAAAAGGAGAAATTTCAACAAACACAAACACTCGAAGTAGAAAAGCAATAATCAAGCTATTGCACTGTTTTAGTTGGTACGATTCCAGCTCTTCCATCAGGATAATCTAGCTGACATTTGGCCTGGTCATTTTTTCACCCTGGGACAGGATGAATGTCTTGTAAAACAGTATGTTTCTGCTATCCTTGCTTCGGTCAAGCATTCAACAGCACCCTCTTTGGAAAAAAAAAAGAAAAATAAAGCTGCTGCTACAGAAATTACAGTTAAAAGTCCTAAAGCTTTTAGCAGAATAGAAAAAAAACAGTGGAAGGATGCTGCGTCAAAGCGACACGGCTCACCCCGCCGCGTGAGCCAAGGACAGGGCACCTCTGCTGAAGGCTGGGCAGAGCCACGTACAATAAATATCGATATTGTGCGCATGATATTTTTCAGTAGGCCAACGCAAGCCCGCAGGCTGTACAGCGGGAAGGCACAACAGCCACGTGGCCCCACGCTGTCAGCAAAATCCACACGCATGGGCACATTTTCCACCTGCGGAAGGAGTATTTTAAAAATCAATCAGGTATTTGAAAACGTCTTTCTCAGCAGACAGATAAACATCCCAACGAACCGGCTCTCCGGACCCAGCGCTGAATCGAGCAGAGCGGTGCCAGCAGAAACGAGCCGCTCAGATACGGGCACCCTGAAGGCCTTTGCAGAGAAGCAATCACCATGATTAAGGATGGGAAGACATGATCTTGTAAATATTTTAACTACTGTTGGTCTGTCTCTCAGCACAAGCACGGGGTGAGCCCTGGCAGGCGTCTGAGCACTCCCAGGTTGGGAACATCCCCTTTTCCAGCACGAATACCCACTTCTAAGGAATCTTTCCCACAGGGATGGGCAGCAGAAACCCGGGGGGCTGCACCCAAAGCGACCCTGCCTGGCCTCCAGCGCCGCCACGCACAGCCACCGCCTCGGCAGGGAAACCCGTCGGTACCCATTTGCTCCCCAAAATGAACAGCCTTTTGCACCCCATGAAAAAGCAATTGAAATGTCGTCGTGGCAGCAGCATCTCCTGTTCCCTGCCACGGTGGGGGGGTGGAAGGAGCTCGGATTCAGGGCACCTCCAGAAACTAACCTGGGAGAAAACAGGGCGACGAGAGGAAGGTTACCAAAGGCTGAGCTGCTTGAATGACATCTCAGCACCGATATCTCTGACACGTGGAATGGTTTACTGGGACATTTAGAGATGTTTCCAAGCAGAATAGGATGAAAGTTCCAATTCACGAGGGTTCAGAGCAGCTTCCAAAAACATGGTGCGAGGCAGAAAACAGCGGGGTCCTGCTCCGGGCTCACAGGGCATGGCCACGCGAACACGGCAGCCCCTTCTCTCTGGGAAGGTGGCTGCCAGAGACGTCACCCGCTCCGCAACATGCCTATATTCCCCTTCGGAAGCAGCAACGCCTGTGTAACATGTATAGAGGGGTTACCAACAAACGGTTTTTCCACTCAGGAAGAAACCACACTCGGCCAGCCCAGGCGGCGATGTTCAAGCCTGCAATTTGACGCGAGCTCTTGAAACAACCCTGCCGAGAGGATAAACCAGTGGCAAAGCAAGCCAGAAGCTCTTAAAGAGTTACAGATCTGGGTAAATCAAGGGACACACTGTGCTGATCTTGACTTTCATCCAGCACCTGGGTACGGCGTGGACTGCTGGAAACCCGCGCAGAGGTCCAGCCTGCCCGGCTGGGCTGGCAGCACGCGGCGGCAGCCGGAGCAGCAAACGGGCAGGGTGCAGGAAAACTCGGGGCTTCCCTGGGGGCTCAAACTACAAACTCCCCCTCAGAAATAACCAAGGGAGAGCAGAAAGGCAAAACTAACTGCAGGTTATGCAGCAGGAACAGCCAGGCAGAGGAGCTGTTTTACACAGGCAAACTTGCAGAGCCATCTTTATATATCTTTATTGCACACATCTATCCTTACATATCTCATGGGATGAGGCCAACTTCCCTTCCCAGGACAAACTATTTCTACTTAATTCTGCCAAATCCATCTGTTCCCAAGACAACTTTTGTTACTGCCTAACACAGATATTTTGGAAGGGTAAATCTTCCCTTCATCCTCCCATCCCCCTGGTTGCTGGATCGCTCAGAACATTCCCTGGGTGATGCTCCGGCCACTAAAAGGGATTTTTTCCTCCCGGCAAAGCTTGTGAGATGCCCAGGGGCACAGCATCCCTGCACAGGTGAGCTGGACCACACCACCTTGGCAAAGCCCCCGAAAAGCGTCTGCCTCCTCTCCCCCAGCGCCTGCTAAAGCCACCCACCCGGCGCAGGAGCCTGTCCAGCACCCAGGTTTTATTTTCAGGCTTCCTGGCAACGAGCTCGTCGGTTATAAGTGGCATCGCGAGCGAGAACGCCGGAGGTGAGCTAATTAGTGGGTGGCTGGCTGGAGCAGCAGCGAAGCGCCAGCTACCCCGGGCTCTGTTTGCTTTGGGCACCCGATGTAGGACGACTGATCCCAGCGGTGCACGAGCGCATGTTTGCGTCGTACAGCCTGGAAGACATTTGCACTGACTCGTAATTTGGGGGAAAATGCTATAATTTATTCGCAGGCATGATGTGCCATTGGTGTGGCATAAATATATGTGTGTGTGTGTACACAGCTCTATTTTTAGAGCTGCACGGCCAGGGTGCCGGCTCCACGGTTACTCCATTGACAAACAGGATGCGCTCTTCTCTGAGCTGGGAGGTTTTCAGTCCTCCCCCTTATTGTAAACATTATCTGCCTTCAAAATCCTTAATGTGTTGCAGATGTGACAAACAATAAAAGACCTATCATAAAAAAAAGCCTGCCATCTCCGTGTTTCCCACTGGGGCAACATAATAATGAATTTATTAGCATATAGCGCTCACCAACATATGTTTATAGTCACTCACAAACTTTTGACTTGACAGTTTACAAGTATGTTTAAATCATTAAAGTTTAAGTTGACTGTCCAGTTATTACAGGCTCATTATAAATAGGAAACAAAGGTTACATTTTATACAACAGGCAATAAATCAAAACTAGTCTGTATTCAAGACTGACTTTTTTGGGTTTGTTTTTGGGTTTTTTTTTTTCCTTTTGCTCTTTTTTCGCCTCCACATTTTCAAGGCCTTCTGAGGGGACATCTCGGTGAGGCCAGTACCGAGCAGCTGTTTGCAGTTAGCTGGCAGGACCAGCGGCACCCACGCCGGCGAGCAGGAGAAATTCCAACTGCATCCAAGAGACGCAAAGACCTTGGAGGTGGCAAACTCTGCCAACATTTTCACTCGACCACCGGCCAAACCCAGTGCCAGCCCCAGGCACCCACCTCTGCTCCTCCCCAAGGCGTCGCCAAGTCCACCTGCAAGGCTTGGGAAACCCTTGGTAAGGGAGGAGTTCCCCACTGCCATCACAGGGCCAAGGAAATTTCCTCCTAAGCTGAACAAAGCCTCTAAGAAAAGGAAAGCAAAGCACCCAAGCTGCGTTCCCCACTGCAAACCTCCGAGAGTCAGCAGAGGCACCGAAACACCCTTGAAGCGGGTTTTTGGGTTTGACCACTGCGCTATGACACAGACCCCCCCGGCCATCCAGCCGCGTTCCTGCCTTAACGCTGCAGAGCATCCAGCACGGGATAAAACCAGGGAGTCAGTAACTCAACCCTAGCCGCTCCCAGTCCTTTCTGCCTCTATTATAGGGTAATCACCTTGGGAAGGAGAGAGATAAAGCCACACTAAATGTAAAAGTTCATTTTGTAAACTATTTCCAGATTTCAAAGCCTGGCATCATTTCAAATCGGCATGCTAACCTAAAATTTAGAATTCGTGGAAAGGGGGGGGCGGAATGTGGAATGGTTTCTGGTCCCTTTTATTTCGTGCTATGTACATGTGATATGATATGATGGAAAAAAATTAATTGAAAAATACCCTTTCAAAGTAAAAAGAAATATCATTCTCAAAAATGTTGAAAGTGAGTATTTCCACACCATCAGCAACTTTTTCTGGGCTTGTTTCCAACATAAAACTTGAACAGAGTCACAGTTTATATTCAATACCAACCAAATAGGATTCTGTCACTGTCAGATCAGCTTTGCCTTTCTGCTCTAAGGCAAAACACAAAAAAAGAGCATTACGGCATGGACAAGTGAGGAAGTACCAGAAAGTCTCTCTGGCCACCGCGATGGCACAGCTCGTGTCCTCTGAGGCCAGTCGGTGCCTAAAAGCTGTGTTGGACAAACCTCACACTCTCAGCAACCTGAAACACTTAACCTGCCAGGAACACAATGCCCTAAAGCCACTGCGGCTTTAAAGTTAATATTTACCCATCCTGTAGCAAAGGCGGCAGCAAACACCCTCCAGCAGAGCAGCCCAGGGAGGACAAGTCCCCTTTTCCTATTACATGTCCCCGTACCGCAGTGACAAGAGAGGTCTAAGTTGCGAGACGGGCAGGTTATCGGGGACATCAATACAGTGATTAAACTAGACTAGAGAGATAGAAAAAGGCAGAAAGGATTATATATACATGGCTTCGGAGATCACTGATGATATTATGGGGAAGGCTATAAGAGGAAATTAGAAACACATTAAAAATAGCATAAAGGTGTGACACAAAGATCATGGAAAATGAAACACGTATCTCTGCTCTTGACTCAGGATGACGTGGATCACCTGTATTTCCTTAACGTACACTTTGATATTTAGTTCTTGGATGAAATAAAGTACATTTTATCCTTCTCCTAATTCTATATTTCTCTTTCAGACCTGGATTGGAGGACTTAAAAAGATTTTTGTTTCCCTTACCCAATATTTGAATATATGTATTTTATATATTTTACATAATGTGTCAATAATCTTTGATATGAAACTGGCATTTAATATTTCAGCTCTCACTTCATTAAGGATATTTTAATTATCCCAGTCCAATGGAAGGGAATTTAGAAACATCTGTGCTTCGTTTAAGAGCCCAAATTTGCCTCTTAAACTTCAAAGCTGTAAAGCTGATTTTATCCAGGTTCAGTTGTCTGGTCTCTCGAAGAGCCCCACACAGCACTGGAACCAGCAGTAATTGGGCCAAGCCTCCAGCCCACAGACCCACGTCCAGCGGACACGGCTCAGCCACGACGGGGACAGCCTCAAACAGCCTGGTCTTGCTCACGCGAGCAAAACGGATGATGCTGCTGAGCCCCACGGAGCCAGGAGGAGGATGACAGTGGTTAGTGGGTTGGGAAGAAGGCACACGCCAACAGCATGTGTGACTGCCCGAGTTACAACCAGTCCTTCCTTTTCTTCTCCCGATGGGAGACCACGGACTACCTTATGAGTAATGTAGCCTCAAAGCAGTAGGAGTGCCTCATGGCCATTTTCAAAGCAACCAAAGACATGACTCGAACTGGCAAGCAATGCAATTTTAGGCTCCTGAGTACCTAAATCACTCCTGAAAACTGAGCTTGAGTTATTTATAAAAAATTACCACGGGTCTCTAAACCCTAGATCAGAAATAACCATAATTTGCTGCAGTCAAACAATCCTTACTGACTTTCTGATGCTCTCCAGAAAGCAGAAAAAACTCATCTCTAAGCTCATGAGCGTGAGCAGCAGCAGGAAGGAGAGAAGAGGGTGACTCTGGTACCTACAGCAGGTTTGAAAACTGTCTCGAACCCTCCCCCATGGCTTGCCCTCAACACACCCCTGCAAAACCAACCTGGAAAAGCACCGGCATTACTTCTCCAGCTGCTGTCCCCGCTGGCACCGAGGCCAGCCGGCACGATGCTGAGCATGAACAGCCTCTGAGCCTCCGTGGTGCCTGCAGCGAGTGGACCTGGGCAGACCCCAAGGGCAGGTCCCTTAACCTTCACCAACACCTACAACCCCCAGAGGCGCAGCCGCTGCGAGACCACCATCCCCATCACCTGCTAAGAACCGGAGCTGGTTCCTCACTCGCAGCTCGCCATCCCCGGAGCCTCCACTGCAGTCATCTTCATCGTCGCAGTCTCCACTCTCCTCCTCCTCCTCCAGGGTTTTTCCTGAAGCTTTTCGGCGGGGCAAAGCCATCCCTTTGAGCAGCTGAAAGACACAAGGTGCCACAGTCATTCAACAGCTTCCCTCCACCCTCCCTATCTCTTCATCTTGCGCTTGCAGGGGAATTAGGTGACAAGAGGGGGACAGGGCTCGGCGGAGCCAGGACGGTGGGACAAGACCCCATCGCACTCCTCATGCCAAAGCACCGATGAGCTCAGGTTCATTCACGGACAAAGCTGCACACAAAACCTCAAAGGAAGAAAGAAAAGGAGGAGGAAAAACCACACTGAGTAACTCTGCCCCTTGGCTTCTCCCCAGCAAGCATCGCATGAACCGGAGCACATCTACCAGCCCTGCGAGACCCCGGTGCCACCCAAGCTCAGGAGTCGGCTACAAAACACGTGTCCAGAGTTAGGCCAGATGGGGCAAAAACCAGCAGCAAAAGGAAACTCTGTTCAGGGATTCTCACTGCTTTCAGGGACCACCTCCCATCTGAGAAGTAACATGTGTGAAAAGAAATGGCAGATCTCTTGGGTCCGTATGGCGCCCCACAAAAATAACTTAAAAATCTTATTCCTCACTCTTGAAGTGCAGAGAACGGTCGCTGAAGTTTTTGGGATAGCCAAGTGACACAACAAAAGGATCTTTTAAAGGATGTTTGAAAGCTGAGTCCTAACTAACGGTGACAGGTTGCACGTCCCCGAGATGGGGATTCGAATACCTCCACTGAGCAGGGGCTCAGGACTGCTTTCCAAACGCGGGTGGGAGCTCCCCACGCTGCCCCCTCACAGCACACGGAGGGATTAGACACATTTTAAGCTATATCGGCTTCCTCTTCCCGCTGACTTTTCTGATTTTGCTGTTGCTGAAAGCAGCCAGCTATTTCATCATAAACCCAGCTCCACTTTGAAAAAGTGTGAGTCAGACAGTTAATATATGCTGAAAATTTCTATCACTACCACTCTGCTGTTAAAAGCCTTCTTGAATTTAATCTCAGCACTAAAAAAAAAATAATGAAAAGGATAAGTAACAGAGAAGATATTGCAAAATGGGAGCTTTCCGCATACTTCAGGGGTTTAGTTAGTTCCATCTATTGCAGCAATATGCATGCCTCTCAAGGCATTTTTTAATATCTGCAATCTAGGTTATATTTTTAAACTATTAAGCTAGCCTTAGAAAACAGTTTCTAAAATATTTAGCTGCTGAAGTTTATACAGCCTTGGAGGAATGCTTTCGGCATCTGGCTTGCTCTGTCCATGGCAATGTCCACATACCTTAGTGTTTATATTAGAGGAGCATAACGTAATGAAAAACAAATGGCTCAACACGAGACCCCTTCGGGTTCCCCGGCTGCATCTTGTGGGGAGAAGCAACGCAGCAAACCTCCCCTTGGCACGTGCAAAAGTCTGCCCAGCGTGACAGCTGCGCTGGGTCCCACATCCAGGGGGAAAGCAAAACGCAGCTCATCTCCCCAAAACTCAGGGGATGCATTTCCGTGGCCTTCAACAGGCTTTGGCTCAGATCGGTTAAGTTCACTTTTCAGGAATTTTACTTTATTTAGACATTTACAGGCCTTTCCCAGAATACTGCGTAACCACAAAAGAACAGCAAACAAACAAGAAAAAAGGCAAATGCAGCACTGGGGGTAGTGCGGGGAAGACCTCGCACAGGAACCGAACACGCCGACCACTCAAACCTTTGCACCATCACTTGTGTTTCTCTCCTCCAAACGAAGCCCGCAGCTAACAGCAGTCCTCAGCACTGAGTATATCAGCTCGAGGTAGAATGGGAATCTCCCACGCACAGCAGCTAATTCCAACATGCACCAGTTCGGACCCATTGCCCCAGTGCCCCATTGCTAACAAACCAAGCCCACCACGGTGGAAGGGGACCGCGACCGCTCAGCGGCAGGATGCTCACTCCTCTGCAGGGTCACAGAATCACAGAATGGCAGGGGCTGGAAGGGACCTCTGGAGATCGTCTAGTCCAACCCCCCTGCCAGAGCAGGGTCACCCAGCGCAGGCTGCACAGGACCATGTCCCGGCGGGTTGTGAATGTCTCCAGAGAGGGAGGATGCTCTGCAGGACGCTCACTCCTCTGCACCCAAGGCATGGAGCAAGCCAGCCGGGACTCCACTGCGCAGCTCAGAGGCGCAACTTTCATTACTTACCCGAAACAGCAGAGGAACTTTCTGACGGAGAGAATTAAGCTTTGGGATATTTTCAGATTTAATAAGCTCAGCAGGGGGTGGGGGAAAATCAGGATTTTTCAATTGTGTGTTTTCAAACATAAAAATTACTGAGCATTTCTTGTATTACTACTTTTTTCTTGGCGTGCCATAAATTAGCAGCTTCATTTCTCCGCCTTTGTAGCCACAATAAAACAGGAACTTTCTGAGAAACGCCGCATGGGCCCCGACTTTGGATCGAGTGAATGCGACATCCCTGTGCCACGCTGCTCCTTCCTTTTCCAGGACAAAAGCTCCATCCTCGGCCACACGCTCCCCAGCTGCTGATAACCATGGGGAGGTTCAATCAGTCAAATTCTGCAGCTGGCTCTGGGAGCAATGAAACCCGTGACACAAAACTTACTGGCACCATTAGCAGGATACCTGGCATGGGGTGGAAATCCCACCTCGCTCCGTTGGTGCATCCAGACCCCAGGAATGCTGTTGGATGCCTTGGTTCGGCCAGAGCAGCAGCCACAGTCCCGCTCATCAACCATTACACAACCTCCCCGATGGTCTGCACGCTTTATGAAATTATATTTGGTGGACTGAACATAGATTGCTCATCCTTAAATAGCAAGTAGAGCTGACTGTACCCTAACATTACAGTTTATTCATGTCCTGTGGTTTAAAGCCTATGGTAAGAGGCAGGAAAATACATAGTCCAGCGATCGCTAAAGTAGTATGTAACAGTGAGACAGCTTTAACTTAAACACAATTCATCCAGCTGTAAGAGTTTACAGTCGTATCTACTCTTCTTTGCTAAACCATAATGGCAAAAATATACTATAATGTACCCGATGTAAACTAGAGCACTAATTGTGGGAGTCGGTGCGCATGCACGCGTCTCCGAGGTGTCTGCAGGGCATTCGTCTCCCATCTGCACAATCGCCATGGCAAGAAGCTGCCTTTGCTCCCGACTACAGGCTCCACTGGCTCAAATGTGCATCAGTTTTATTTCCACTCTCAGCCCTTTTAAGTCGTGACCCTCCAGACGGGCAGGGCAGACAGCGCTGCGGCACCCGCGCCGCCACATCAGCTGCCGGAGCATCGGCACGAGGGACGCCGGGCAGCCCCGGCTGGTCTCCATATACATCTTTGTTACTAGGCTTGTCTTGTGGTCTCCTTACAGCTTAAAAAACAAGCCAGATGGGAACGGTGCGCCGAGCCGTTCTGCAAGGAAAGCTCCCCAGGGCATCCCAGCATGATTTACACAATTATTCATAACCATACAGTGACCAGACAAAAACAGATGCAGCAACACGGGGTAATGACTCAGCTGGATTTGGACGGGCCACCGTATGTTGAAATCTTTATAACTCCTCATTCTTTACAACCACTTTACTCAGAGCTCACCATCCCAGCAGCCCACTGAGCCACCTGGTCTTGTTTTTCCAATTTTAACATAAACAGTGAGAGCTGCAACATACTTTTTATCATTAATCTCCCATCTCTGAAAAGAAATCAGCCTTGTGTTTCTTGGACTGTAGCTTAATAGCTGTTTTCTCCTTTTGGAAACTATGCCCGCGGTATTGCAAATATCAATTTGAGCAATACTCAAAAATTGTGCCCACAAATTCAGATAAAATATCGGCAGTGAGCTACAAGCACTGTGCTCCTTTAGGGCAGAAATCATCCCTTTCAACATACTTCAAAAATATGTAAAGTAAAGAGAACAGTCAAACAGATTATTAAGGGGAATAGAAGACTTTTAGAAAAACATTTAATTCCTTCATGAGTTTAGGGGAGAAGTCTGATTGATATTTGTAATCTTTTGGTGGACAGAGCTGTCATTTAATTTAGCTTGCATGACTGAAAGAATTTAATAAAAGTGTTCCATAGAGTTTTGCAGAAATTCTTCGCATGTTTTTAGTAAGCCTCTGGAATACGATCAAACCTAAAAAGTTGGAGAGGATGGAGACTGAACTTGCAGCTAAAATAATACTCAGAATTGTAATATATGCTTAATAATCAAGTATTCACATCCAGCAGAAAAAATGCCTTAATGCAGAAACTCCTCTGGATCCCCGGCCATGTGTCCAGGTGCTGCTTGGCATCACGAGGGGGACCCTGGGAACTGGACCCAGCAGCGAAAACCAGCCCCTGCCTCTGCTAGAAACCTTTCAAAACTCAACCAAACCCACCAACTCAGGACTGTCTGCAAAACCTGGGGTGCCTTTCTTCAGGAGCCTCGGTAAGGAAGAGTTTTGAAGAAGCAAAGGTGTTATCTCCCCTCGCATCGCACAAGCCGCCCGCTCTGGCCATGCACTTTCGGGTACCCAACACAGATGCCGCTGTACTTCCCACACAACTCCCGAGATTCCCGACAGGTTGGGTTTTTCTATTTTAAATTCCAGCCTGCTGAAAACATGGGGTTTGGGGGAGAAAAACTAGATCTTATGGTCAATCCTAACCTTGAAATCTGCAATACTGAATAATTTATGGATGGCTTTTAAATCAGGGCAGCATCATGGGAAACGTGCAGATTTTCACACGATACTGTTCCCTGTTAACAGCTCATTACAATGTACAGAAGTATATTCCCATTATGAAATACAGCTGGGGTTGTTTTGCTTACGAAGGTCATTATCTGATCACAAGCAAGAATCAGGGAAAGGAACCCATTTTAAAAGGCTGAAGTTGAGGACTTTTTGAAAACTCATGTGTTTTGAATTTTGTGGCCTGATCATACACAAGCATGCAACAGGAGAATTGATTCTCTCCACTTCCTCTGCTTATTAGCCCTGGAAATAGCACGGAAAAAAGTATATTTTATTAGCAAATACTTTCTTTATTATTTAACCAACCCTATTACAAGATTCGCTGGTGCCCTTCACTCCACTTTCCTATTTCCCAGCTCCGTTTGGTTTATCCTTTCTGCGGACAGGGGCTGTAGTGGCATGGGAGCGTGCACAAGCAGAAACTCAAGGCAACATCAACAGCATCATTTTCACTTGCTTCTTTCCAAGCTCTAGAGAGCTTTCCCCTTCTTGGGTGGCAACAAAATGCAACACGTATTACAGAAAAACTCAATGTTCCCTGGCACCAAGCACCAAATGCCATTTAAAACTAAGGATATTTAAAACTTTAAAAATATCTGTAAATACCAGGATCTGTGCTTCTGCCTTGCAAGAGCGAGCATGCATGTGCACAGGCGGGCATCGCTGTCCTTCCGACCACATTAGCCCACGGACAGAAGAGCCCATTTTGGCAGGAGGACACCCGAACTGTGGTTTCCTTATGGCCCTTCCAGTTGGATGCACCTTGGCAGTGCAGACGTGGCAGAGAACAAACCTGTTCCTAATCATACTCCTATTTCAAGCTTAGCACATGGAGCGATCGCTAATCAAATGTTAATAAAGTGGAAGGCGGCTTTGGAGCTGGAAAAGTCATTTCCAGTGCTTGGAAAAACGATGAGTTGGGCACATCAGCTGTTTTATCAGCTGCTCTAAAAGCAAATTCTGCACTTCCTCGTGCTGCCTGCTTCGAGACGTCTCAGGTTTTGTACTGCTGAAGCCGTACTCAGCAGACCAAGCCCCAGGCAGCACCTCCTGCCTGCTCTGGGCAGGGTGGGCAAGGGACGGCCCCGGGACACCCTCCCCATGCACTGTTCTTGGGGCTCCGCACCAGCCTGTGGCAACGGGTGCCAAAAGGGGTGAACTGCCGCTCTGAGTTTATATTGTGGCTCTTCAGCCATAAAAATGTTTCCGTCTTTACTTCTAGCACTCAAAATACCATCTCCTGGAACAGGAAAAATCACTACCGTACATCACCGGGGTCTACCGGCACAGCAGGACCCTCTTTACTGCCTTCACGGGCTCCAGAGGAGATGCTTTCAGCTACCAGTAAATCAGTTTTTCTGGTCACTCTCCTTCCTGATAGCGCAAAGAAGCTGGTGACAGCAGTGAATTATTGGCCAAAGGGTGGCCCTACTTTATGGATCATCAGCTTAATTCCAGATTAGCTATCAAAACTGACAACATCCCTATGGGTAAAGGAAGACAGATAAAGACCCCTAAGTGCTGGCAGTAATTAAAATGAGTCTGCACTGGACAGTAAATCTCTTTCGGCAGCAGAAGGGGCTGCCAAGCCGTTATGAATTGCTCCGGTTTGGTGACAGCAGGCTGATGCCCAGGCCAGGACGCTCCCGTGGACATGGAGGTTAAGCCCTCGCTGGCACCGCGGCAGGCAGAGGGACCGGCTACTGCCTGCTCTCCCCCAGGCAGGGGAGGTGTCACCTCCCCGACCCGAACAAATGCTCATTCATCACAGGGCACATGCGAAAAAGAGATTACTTGGGCTTTACGATCAGCTCATTCACCTTATATCCAGTTCCTTCCCCTTCCACCCCGCAGCTATTTACAGCTTGTTTTTGCATGGCAGTAGGACGGAACAGGACGGTGTGGGTGCTGAGCAGGGCTGCAGAGTCCAGCCCAGCCTGCTGGGGAGCTGGGCAGTCCCCGTCTGCTTCTGGCTCGTCCCCTGAGCCCCGCATTGATGCCGACACCAAAGAAATGCTGCTTTTCTCTTTGTGAGCTGCTACAGCTCCTTCATCTCCTATGCCCTTCACCCTCACCACCTGAGACCAGAATATCACCAGTCCTTCAGCATCCCTTCCTACACACCACCGTCCCCCTCCATCGAACACAGACATCCCTCCAACTCCCAAACCCAATTATTAAACCAATCATTGAACACGTGGTTGGACCAGGCAGTAGATGTCTTCAGCACCTTGCTGGAGTCTGCCTGGACCTTTTCCTGCCAGGATCGGACAGACTCCTACAAGCTACCACTTCTCTAGAAGTGACGTAGGAATGCAGCTATTTACTGCAAACACCCCCTTCCAGCTCTTCTTCGCTTTGCCTGAGCTGACCTGCATCATTTCCTCAGTCTCAGTCTCTGCCACAAGGCCCAATAACTACCCCAGATTTGGCGCTACTTGTGCCAGAGCACCTCCTGAGGACATTTCGTTTGGTGCACAACCTGGGAAAACATTTGTGCTTACACCTGTACCTTGATAAAGGGGAGCAGAACACCACGCTAATCCCATAGATGGACATTTAAACCTGTATCGGGGGAAGAGCTGGTATTTCAAGGCCGCTTGGGCTTTCAGACTGCCTGGAAGAATGAAACAAGGAAAGAAAGTCACTAAGAGAGCTGTCCCCACCAGGCAGATAACCACCCATGCCTGTCGAGGGTGGAAAAGGCATTGCAAAGATGCTCCCTTCCTTGCTACCTGCCTAAACCCCTTCCCACACTGTTTCTTCACTGGCTTTGTAGCCCTGCTCTTTCTCCCCACAATGTTTCTCAGTCTCCTACCGGCAGCCCCAGCTGCCTTCCTCTCTCCTTTCCACCCACTCTGCGTCACTAGACAGGAGAACCTGGACCAATTTCTCCACCTGCCAAGCAGCCGCCCCAGCTGCCTTCCTCTCTCCTTTCCACCCACTCTGCGTCACTAGACAGGAGAACCTGGACCAATTTCTCCACCTGCCAAGCAGCCGCCCCTCAGGGGGTTGGCAACTGAGCAGGAGAGGCGTGGGAGCCTACATGGGCCAGGACCCATCACTGCTATTATCCATATTTTCCATATTTTGTTTAGTTATGTTGGAGCAGAACCCCGCTCTGCCATCCAAACACCGCTCAGGAAGGCCCAAAGTGCACGTCACCAGAAGATAAAACATGAGACAACAAGCAAAGTAGGAGCACAAGAAACAAGAAGACAACATGGGTAGAGGTGGAGCAATCAACCACCTCATTGCTATCACAACCTTCAGGCATCTGAGCAGAGATGGCCTGGAAGGAAGGTTCCCTAGATGCAAGAGCATTGAGGAGGATAGGTGGGTATCCTAACACCTTAAGCCATCTGCGAAAAAAGCCCCACGTTTCTTGGAGAGGGACCAGCGTGCCCAAGGCAGGGCGTGCAGAAGCGAGCGGGTCCCCACAGCCCCCTCACCGCCCGATAGCCAGCTCAGCCCAGCCCACGTCGAAGCGGCTGGGAGATTTCCTCTTGGCTCAGGCTCCAGCACACGTGGCCATCCTCCGGCTGTCAGTGACGTCTGCCGGGGCTGCCTGCAAGACAAACATCTTGTCCTTGGCACCAGGTAGGAAACAGCAAGCTGAGAGCTGCGCCGGAAGGATTTCCCCCCCCCTTCTCCTTCTGCCACACATGGGAGGCAAATCTCTGTCCCAGCCACTTCCCTTTTTCCCTTAAAGCTCCCAGCAGAGAGGGACTTCTCAAATCATGTATTTTTGTGCACAGTGTTGTCTTGTACAGAGGTTTCTGCCAGAACACTAGCCCTTCTCCCCCTGCCCGCACCCTGCCTTCCCAGGGGCTGCTCTTTCTAGCTTTGCTTTTGCATTCACTTCACCCCAAGGCACTGGAAGCCCAAAAAGCAACTGCAAGCAGCTCTGCTGAATGTCCCCAGCTCCCCAGAGCTGTCACGGGACTGAACACCTGCCTCATAACCCAGTTACCTCCTATCAGACAAGACAACCCCTGTGCAGGGCTAATTACCGAGCCAGTGATTTCAGCAGAGACTTAAATCAGGCAGGAGGAGGAGGACACCATGGCAAACACCCCCCAAACCTGTTAGCTAGGAAGGGGCAAGCAGCCGGTCTGCCTTCGCTGAGGACCCTCTGGCCACCGCACTAGGGCAGGTTGTGCCTAGCTGAGCCCTGGACATGCTCCTTGGAAGCTGGGAGGGGAGGGGGGGTCGGTGGCCTCCAGTGTCCCATGGCCACCTCTGCCACCCGACAGCCACCGCTCCGTCCCGCGTGGAGAGCAGCAGGGGGTCTGCAGGCAGGACGGGGCTGGTGCTGCTGGGGAAGGCGCCCAGCTGGAGCGGGGAGCCCGGAGCCCCAGGCCCTGCTGCCACAAGTATTTATGCACTTCACATTAAACAGGCATTCGACTGAGACAAACCAGACCAGAAGTAATCCCAGGAACGGGGTCTCTCCAGCCTCCGTGGTCCCTAATTAATGGCTGATGGCTGAGCAGGCTCCTGGGCAAGGTCACAACTCTCCTCTGCATTCGGAGTGTGGCTGCTGCTTGCTAAAATCCAAAGAGGAGAAAATTTAACTTCACGGACACAGCTTTTCCAGTGTCAATATTGGCACAAACAGGATAAGGAAACATCCAGGCTCCAGCACGGGCGCTACTGATACACTGGGGTGCAACTCATCACCGATACTAAATGTATCCAACAGAAACAGACCCTGCAAGGCTCAGGCCTCCGGAGCTGCAGGCAAGAGGAGCCCTGCCCAGGGTGATTCTCCCACACAGATGCACAGCCACCAGCTGAGCAGCTGAAGCAACTCGGCGGTTAAATTAGGTTCAAAGCTGGTGACTTTATACCCTCCCCCAGCGAGACCCAACACTCGCAGAGGAAGCCCTGAAACGCACCTACATGAGTCTCATCCTCAGCATTTAGGAGCGTATGTGCTGCACAAAAAGGTCAGTAAACTCCTTCCCCACTGGTAGGTGGGAGGCATTTGAGGGGTCCTGCCAAAAATAAAAAGTAATTTCCTACCCATCACGATGTGTCTTGAAGGCTCGGACACCCATCCTCTGCCAGCTGCCTCCCCCACTGACCGTGCCTCACAAGACAGCATCTTCTTACACGTGTCCTCAGAAAGGCCAGCCAAGCACATTTTCTTCTTTTAAATATCACCATAGTTGACCGAGGCCATAGGCAATAAATATCACTGCAACCTAAACTTCCCTGTTTGCTCTTAGTTTTACATGCTGCAAGGGCCATCTCTCACAGCACGTGCTCCAGCAGCAAGAGCACTGAAACACAGCCTGGCCTTTGCAGTTAGTTACCTGGCAAAACCAAGCTACGAAGTTTAACGACCAACAGCATTAACTGAGAGAGTCCTCCTGAGCCGTGAGGGTTATTACACCTGCCCCAGCGCGGACGGGTCAAAGCAGTCCCACTGGCTGGGGACAGGGTTTGCCAGCACAGAGACCTGCCTAATTACAAACATCTGCTTCATCAGCAGGGGTGACAAAAGGAGCGAGACTACAAATTATTCATTACCTAAAATGTACAAAACCTCTTGCACTTTCTGACAGCAGCACAGCTTGGATGAAAGCTGCAGCAGTCTGTGCCGGCCACTGTCTCCGTGGAGGTGGGATGGAGCATCAGGAGGGGTCCCAGGAGCAGCCTTGGCTTCTTACCAAGCCAAGCCAGTGCTTTAAAAAAGGGACCACCCTTTCTCAGAGGGGGATTGCTGGGTGGTGTATAGGTCCGATGCCTCTTCTAGTTCAGACCAGGAAAGCTCTGGTGACATTTGTTGCAAGAACAAAGCTGTTGAGACCAGAAGATGAACCGCTTCAGCCAGCTAACGTCTTTTCTGTGCACAGTAGTAAGAGACCTTACACAGCCCTTTCCACCAAAGGGATACCAAATCAGTGAGTGCTTTCAGGTCCTTCAATACAAGATACACACGAACCCACATCGGCCTGAGCAGGCAGGAGCTGGAAGGACTCCTCTGCTACCCGTCCCCAGCTGGTGTCATGGACCAGATACACATCAATGCCTCCGGGAGAAAAAATGCCATAAACACGCCTTGTTCCCACTGCGGATAGAGTGGTTTGGCGAAGTGGCAGAATTGCACCAGGGAAATCCCCAGCTCCGACCTTCCTGGTGCATGGACCAGCAAGGGATGGAGCGGGAATCTCACAGGCGTCCCAGCTCATGGAAGCGCTGCCTGCACACCATGCAGCTGGGCACGACGCTCCCGAAGCAAAGCCCGGGGATGCAGAGCGGACCTCCCACCAGAGATGGTTTAATATGAAGCTCCCTTCCCCAGGAACATCATTGCTAAGCGGTTACACACCATCAGGCTGGAATCAAAAGTAACATTATTGTTAACGAGGCTTTTTCTCAGGAACAAAAGCAGTCAGATTTGTTCTGCAGCCAAGAAGACCATAGGTTACCTTCCAGGCCCGCTCTGGACGACGAAGATTAGCTCCCTGAATCCCAATCCTGTCTCACGCTGGACCACACTTTAAAAACCTCAACATTAAGTCAGATTTTGGAGAAAAACACATAAATGAGAAACCTACCAATCATCCCACTAACACCAGAGCCACGTGCTCTGTTACTGGGACCATTGGGGAGGACACTTACCCTGGACATCTACTGATTAAATTACCAGCCTGAGTCACAGCACAAGGTGACACTCGATACAATTAACGAGGCCCAGAATAACTGTAATTAACTGTTAATTTGGTATCAACGGCTCCACTTACACCGTGTTTTGCTGCTCAAGGATTCCTCCAGGTTTGTGTCCTCCACAACAGGATAAACCCCAGCGCTGGTACAGGATATCTGGTGTTTGTTTTAAAGCACCGCTGTGCATCAGCTGCATGTTTTGGACACAAAAGCAAATGAATCCCCTTTAAAGGTATTTTTTTTCCAGCTGATTTCCACAGCATTGTTTGGAGGCTGGTCCCTGCAGGACACACCTGAGGCACCTGCCTCCCCGCCGGAGCTGAAGCCACAGGGGCAAAGTTGAATCCTTTTTCTCACATAAGACCACAGCAACCAGGGAATTTCAGGGAAGGAGAGTGATAAAATGCTATTTATGTTACCCAAAGGTTATGAACGCCAAACAATAAACTAATGTGGAAACCAGCCAAAACTGCCACCCATCCAAGCTCAGCCCCAGCAGCTTCCCGATCTTGCTGAGAAAAGCAAGGAGCCGGATTCACCGCCGGGGAAAGCTTTGCTGCTCCTATAGTCTCAACTGAGCTAAATATCTGTTCCGATACTGGATAAGTGATGAAACACCACGGATGAATAAAGGAACCCCTGGAAAGGCAAATGGGATTAGCAAAAAGGAAGCACAGGTGAGATGTTCCTTTTTCATACCAATAAAGGAGATACATGGCTTCACACGGGAACGCACCTTTCCCAGTCCTCTCCCCTGTGTTCCTGAAATTCATTGCCGGGGGAAGACAAATCAAAGTAGGAAGGACAAGGAAACAGTGAATCTTGTCTCAAAAAAGACAGCTCTGCAGTCCCATTATTTACCAAAAGAGGGACACATGGGGATGGACCAAAGGACTTAGGTGCTCCAAGGAAAATCCTACAATAAATTATTTTCTCCAAAAACTGGCTGACATGAGGACTTTGGGTATTGATGGGCGTTTTCGCATTACCTTCAATAAAAACAACCGGTCAGTAAGAGAAAGCAGTCACAGCCGGGTTTACGCAGCACACAGGAGATGCTCAGGGCCTCAGCACAACTCCAAGTTTCGGTGTCACTGAGCAGTACCAGAAATGTGCCTATTTACCGCCCTTTCCTTACTGAAAATGGGAAATACCTCACATTCCACAGCAAACGTAACTGCACAAGCAGTAAAAGCGCGGGGCTTAACAGCGCGCCCCTCGCTCTCCTCTGCGTTGTGCAAGACCGTAGGTAAAACAGGCGAGAAACTTCAAGCAAACACAGCCCAGATTACGCGCCTGTTTAAAAACACACACGCAAACACACCGAGTCTAATTAATCTCGAGCTGTTAAAGAAAACCCGTTTAGGGTGACCTGCGGGTACAGCGTTCCCACAACAAACCTGATAAAGCCGGGAAGTTTGCAGATATGGTCCGGACAGGCGATAGCTGGCGTGGGCAAACGCTGACTCTCACTAAGATGGGAGGGAGAGGAAGAAAGGGTTTGGGTTTAAAAAGCAACCCGACAGCCAGATACGTTCAAATTTAATTATGTTCTTGTTACAGAGGGTCACACTTCCCCTGATTTAACTGGCCTGGCAAAATCCTATAATTGCCGTTTGCATACGGAGTCGGAGAGCATTTACCCGGCGTGTTAACGAGAGCCGAGGCACGGCTCAACAGGATGATGGAGTTAGTCTTTAAATACCAGGCCTAGACTTGGTGGAGCTATAGATTATTTTGTGTAGTAAAAGAGGAATTAGCTGATCCTTTCCAAAATGCATTTATCATTAAAATAAAAATCTTCTGTCATTTTATTTAATAGCCTTAGTAAGAAATAATTGCAATGTCTGGTTGCTTTCAACAACATGTGGTTTTAATATTTTAATTGTTACAAACTGTTTAATAATGTTGAACAAAAGGCGTGTCCAACTAATTATTGTGTTTATTAACATTTCTTTTGAGGACCTGATAAATTCTGTTACACACATACAGCACTTCAGACCTTGTAGTGTTAACTTACTAAATTTAAAAGTGGGAAATTAGCCAAAAGCGACTTGTTTTGGTGCAACTTAAATATTGTATTTTCAAGTGATAAGCATTGCGCATCACGTTATTTAACAATCTGGCAGTTTGCGCATTTTTCTAATTATTATGCTGCTTCATCTGGTTAGAGCATTAAAATACAGTGGGGATAATAAACCTCACAAAGCCTAGCAGGCCACAGAGAGATGCGATTCCACCAAATCCGTCAAAGTCACGGATTTTTCTGAAGGGGAAATATATTCCTGAAAACTCCCCATCCGCCCAGGGTCTCCCATAATAAACTCAATAGTTTTCCCTGCTTGGAGCTGCCCCGACAGCGTCCCCCCAGGACCCCACGTCTCCCCCGGGAGCCCCCGCGGCCGCCCCACGCTGGCCCTGCACGGAGAGCCATCATCGCGCCGCCGGGACGGCCCATTTGCAGGGTCCCCGTGTGCCTCGAGCGGGGTCCGGATCCGGCCCTGTGCTTCCCCAAGCATTGTCCCGCCGTGGCGGGATTAAACCCCCTTCACCAGTCCCCGACGCTCCACCGTACTCTGTATTTTGAGCAAGGGGTTGAGAGAGACTCGGGCGCAACGGCAGCGCGCCGTTCCCAGGCCTATTTTGTTTACGTTTGATTCAATCAAGTTGTGGCCTTTTGGCCTCTTTCCAAATTAACTTCTGGGTGACCTCTGCCGTGGCCTCTCCCAGCAGCCAGGCCGCAGGGAAACAGCCCATTAAACCTACAAACAAATATAGGACATATTGGTTGATCAACCCAGCTTCAAACGCGGCTATTTAAACGCCGGGGCGTGCTTTTTTGCAAACTTCAAGTCTATTTTGTCTTCGGTCATTCGCACCTCTGGGCCTCCTTTTTTTTTTTTTTCCTTCCAGCTAGAGCTCCGTGTTTTACTGCCTCGTAAAACTTCTAAATTTTGTTCTTATCCTCCTGTAAACCCCACGAAGAGCAACACGAGGTGCTTTCACACAGGGCTTGCGGGAGGACCCTGGTCTTTACGCTGAGCACATGAAGAAAGGCGGCGAGATCCTGCTTAGGGAGAACAGCTGTAATACTCCAAGAAATTGTGTGTTCCTCTTATTTCCAAGGAAATAAATCAAAGTGGGTTTCTCAGGGTCTGCGAAAGCACATTGCCTGGATTCCGATCCCCAAAGGGTTTTTTTTTCAAGAGCTTATATGGTAGTTAGATTTCTGGCTAGAGAATATGCAATATGATAAAAACACAGTCCCTATACGGGGCAATAAATTACAGATTGTTTGATGTGGAAACCAAAGAACTGTCAAACTCCAGTATATCTGAAATGTTCTAAATGAGCCCTTAACTCCAGTGTCTGGAAATGTACAATATGTTTCCAGACCCTTCAGTCTTGTAAAGACACATGTCCCCCAGTTAAGTTTCCTTTTATGGATTTTATTCTTCATTTTTGGTGGGGTTTTTCCCCCCTTTTCTTCCAAGATTACACTCTTCCTCCTAGAGATGGTCCTGTGATAAACACCAGGATTTATCTAAGCATAAAAAAGGGGATCAGAACTGGGCACAAGCTTAAACGGGTAAGTGCAGTAAGGATGGGGTAAAGCATCCGCTTCCACAGTGTCAGAGCCCCGTAAGCGCTGCGGAGAGCACACAGTCAGCTGGGGACCGAGAGGGACAGGAGGGAGGACCAAGAGAGTCACATCGGCTGCTCTGGTACCCACAGTCTCCACCCCTGCCGCATCCTCGCACCAGCATCACTCAGGTCCGCTCTCCAGAGCCTTCCTTGGGAGGAGGTTCAGTAAGAGGTCACCAACATGGCAGAGCACCCGGGACAGGGACACCACAGCTCCCATCTCCATGTGTATCATCTGTTAAAACTTGAACCTCATCCCCATGGGTCAGCCACCTAAACGTCCCCGTGGTGGGAGGAAAATTGAGTGCCCAGAGGAAATAGCTCACCTTGCACACCACTTTTTGCCTAGGGATGCTACCAAGTCACAAAAAAACTGAGCAAGACCTCGCGCTGACACAGAATAACCTTTCAATTTCAATATAGTTTCACGTGTGGGATGAGTGAAAACCCTTCTAGCCAGAAACAGACCCCATCCACTCTGGGAAATAAAAGTTAGGAACCAATTCCAACTCATTTTCCTGAAGGTGACCCTTGGCCTCCCAGCTGAGATAACAATGCTAATATTTATGGATGGGCTGTTCATGCCTCTGGGCACACAGCAAAAATAACTCAAATCAAAACTTGGTAGACATCTAACAGAACCGAAAAAAAATAATCCTTACTTCCAATATGGCAATAATAAACCGTCTCGCCCACCAACACACGAAAAGTAGCACCACCCACAATCACATGTTCGGGTGAAATGAAAATGGTCTGGAGTCTGGATGTGACGAGTGGGCACCACCGAGGGGGACTCACCCAGAGAGGACTGACTTGAGACAGCACACGACTTGGGCAGTGAGCTTTATTCATTTATTTATTTTAGCTTGATAAAAGCTGCTTGAACCAAACTAATACAATCTGGCAAACTTTTACCTCCCCTTCTCTCTAGGTTCAGTTTTCTATATTCCTTTCAGTCCCCGTGGATTTTGTTCTAATGCACAAACACCATTCTTATTTCAAACTGCGAAAGTTTGATGAGACTTTCTCATATATATGTGCACGCTTACCCAGATTCAGTTTGAGAAGACATGAACTAATGAGCGAGCATGATTTCTGCACACAACACATTCACCAAACTCAAGCAAGCTCGAAAATGTGGCGTACTGCTGAAAGAACACACATTTTTCAGCAGCGTGAGCAGCCTGGAATAAATCGAAGCCAAGTCATCAGCAAATTACAGACATTAGCAAAAATCTACAAGTAAAAGTAAAAGCTGTGGAACTCTTAACAAAAATTGCACCAACTAGCACGGCTCCTGAGTCTACCCACATACACAAAATCCAAGCTGCATCTCCAACACAACACACGGGGAGGAATTCATTATATGGTACTGGATTCACAACTTACTGGGAGTCACATGGGGATTCCGGTTTACAGCTTTGAGCACCACAAACACTCGAAAAGATGCTCTTTTCTCCAAAAGATTCTGGATGTTTGAAAACTCTTAAAAGCTGCTGTTGGCTTAAGCTTGGTGGATCAGGAGATTTTTCACCCCTCCCCAGGCCGGGAGTCCCCACCGCTTCCCAGATCTGAAGCCAACACCTGAGAAACACAACTGTAATTCATCCAGAGCTGCTCCTTCCACATTTCCTACTCTTTGGCATTCAAGATGCATTCCAGATGTGCAGGAGAGTGCAAAACTTGGGTAGGCCAAGAAAATAAGCGTGATGGTGAGCTATGACACCCCAAATCCCAAATTTCAGTGACTTCCACAGTTACTTTCCCGGTATATACGCTACTTACCATAGACTAAAGACCCTCCACAGGAATAGGCAGGTTCATAACTAATTTTCAGAAATCACTCCCCATTTTCTCCTGATTTTATTCTCAATCCTCCTCTTTTTCAAATATAACTTTACAAGAGGGTTTGGTATTTTTCCAACTCTTATGTATATGCCCTTTAAACCAAAACAACTCACCTGCCCCCCGTGACACGTTCCAATCCGATACTGCAAGCCAAGGAGGGGAAGCATGACCAAGCTGACCATATTCACCCCCTCACCAGTATTTTTCCCAGAGCAGCGGCTGACAAAGACACTCTGCTGCTGCAAACAGCTGAGTTCAGCCCGGCGATGTTTACCCAGGGTCTCTCATTCCACGAATCTCTGCTCCTCAGCAGCCTGAACTGTTCAGCAAAGACCTAACTTGACCCAATCTGGCAGCCAGCATTTCACAACCACTTTATGTCAGCAGTTTCAAGTACACTAATAACCCTGTTTTGTTCAGTGCGACTTTCTCACTGTGAACGGCAAAATATCATTATCACCTGCAGGTTGAAGCCTGCCCTCTACCCCATTTAATAGGGAGCTGATTATGCCATTTCCCCCCCCCTTTTAATAATTATGGGCTGTTGGCAGATGGCACGGCTCGGCACAGGGAGGCATGCGGGAAGGCAGAGCGGGCTGCGCTGCTGCTGCCCACGTCAGCTCCCGCATGTCTGGGTGCTCCCGGGGACCCCGAATCCCTCGCTGCACCCTGCTCCCAGACAGCAGCTAATGAGGCGTGCCTGCATCGGAAGGTGCAGGGGTTAAACCGGGAACTGCTATGAAAACAGTCCCTGGCAGTCGTGGGAGCAGGAAAGCAGAGGTTAGCAGAAAAGTCGCTAAGCCAGCAACTCCAGACAGCCCAGCCCTCGCAGCCCACCCGGCCGGGAAGCAAAGCTGGGCTTAACCCCGGGAACCCGCCGCTGCCCAAAGCCTCGTGCCGGAGCGACCCTGAACAAGGTGTCCACTGGTAAGAGCTCTCTCGGGAGAGACTGGGCAGCTCAGCCGTATTAACAGACAGCATTACTGCCCGAGTATTTGCCCTGCGAGGTCCCAACGCTGTGTGTCCCTGGAAAGTACAGAGGTCCAAGCTATCACCCTACGGAAAAACATCCCTTCTACAAGTTACTCAGTGACACAGAGAGGAGAGCAGAGTCCAGAGCCGACCCCAGCCCAGCTGGCCCGAGGCAACGCTGCAGAAGAGCTCTGGGAGGTTAACAATCGCAAGCTGAACGCCGCGCAGAGGTGCCACCTAATCCCTTGGCAGCGATGGGACTTGTTCACAGACCTACCCTGGCCTGATGAGTAGAGACAAGATACTGCTTGTCCTGGCAAGGATGCCAGGTCTGAGACCGTGGGAAGGAAGCTCCCTCCTCAGCGGAAAGGGTCTCATCCAGCTCTGCCGTTTCCCCATTCAATGGTAACTTGCCCCAGTAGTGACTGGGAGTGGATGCCCAGGGAGGTACAGCAAAGAAACAAGTGACCCTCTCTGCCAGCTGCGAGCAGTGACAAAGGGGACTCCTCCAACCAGAGGGGACATCAGGCACATGCCACATAGACCCCTGCCAGCACCTCGTGCTCAGGGGCACCACAGCAGCTCCATCTTTCTTGGTCCTCCACCACATGGGGACGGAAGCCCAGCCGAAGCGCACCACAGGGATGCATCCACGCATCGTCCCGGGCGCAGGCTGAGCCCTGGAGGGCCGCAACACACGTGCCCTGCAGCTCCCAGCGCACCCACGGAGCACCACGCCAGCGCGCATGAATCGGGACCTGCCACGCGTGCCCTGCGAGCCTGGTACCACGCGGGGCCGAGGCGGCATTGGCTCCGCCTGCAGCTGCGGAAGATGGAGATGCCCCGGGTTGTCTGGCTGAGCCCAAAGAAAGTGTGGGGGAGGCCAGACTGATTTGGAAACCGCCCACTCTGGAGCCATCCCTGCTGGCACGCCTGCAACAAACCTGGTTGATGTGTTTCAGCTTATCAATAATCTGGCTGATCACTGGCTCAGGACCTTTTATCTTCACTTCGTGGTTGCCAGGCTGAGCTTTAGCTCCATTCCTTGGGATTTGGGGACTGTACCTGTGGGAGTGAGAACAGAGGAGATCATGATGTGATGGGCTAATATAGAGGAGATCTTTAAAGTTCAGTACAAACAAAAGAAATCCCAAGATAAGCACCAGTCCTTTCCAAAACAGAGAGCGCAAAACAGTTAATAATGACAAAGAAAAGGCAGAAGATTCCCATAAATATTTCTGCTCTGCCTTTGTAAAGCAGCAAGATGATGTACTTGTATCACTTGAGGACAATGAAGTCCTTTCCAGTCCATTAGTAACCAAGGAAGACGTTAAACAGTATACAACAGGGATAAATATTTTCACATAACTTGCACCCAAGAGTCCTAAAAAAGCTGGCTCAGAAATTCTGGCTTGCTCATGTTTGTTTAAAATAAATCTTGGCAGACCACAGAGACTCCAGTACAAGAGCCGTAGTGTTGTGCCCACAGCCAAAAAAAATGAGTGGGATGACCCAGTTAACTGCAAGCTGATTAGCATAACATCAACCCCCTTGCAAAATAATGACTATCACTGATGTGTGATTTCAATAATAAAGAATTAAAGCATCAGAATATAATTAATGCTGTCAACATTGCTAATGGAAAATAGGTGTTGTCAAACAATCCTGATTTCAGTCTTTGATGAGATCCAGCCTTGGGGATCAAAGTAACTGCTTAGACAGAACGTACCTTGACTTTGGTGCGGTGCTGGGCTCTGCACCACACGATATCCCGATTTACACGGGTACCATGCAAGTCAGTAAAACACCCATAAAGCAGATGAAGAGCTGGCGGAGAGATCTCCAGATGCAGCTCTCCACAGGGACCCTCCCTGGGCAGCCAGCTGCCAGGGCAGCTCTGCAGAGAAGGGTGGCCAAGCCTACACCCAGCTTTTTCATCGGCAATTAGGAAAGAAATATATATTCACTGCTACAAAATTTATGGAATGGCAAAGTTTATCAGAGTGATAAAAGTGAGAAGAGGGACAGAGGGATCGCTGTGTGCTTGCCTTTAGAGGAACGCGATTCTATGCTCCGTACCTGGGGAACAGCTTATGATGCTCAGGACATGAGACGAGAGCATCCACACCAACCTCAAACTCGGCTTCAGGACCAGAGTGAGCGGCTGCCATCGCTGGCTGCTGGCAGCCACAGCAGTGGCACAGAGCACACTGGTGCCTTCTCGAGCTGTGGGTTGTTGGCATTCATCGTAGCCCCAATGATGGGCCACGGTACTCTACAAGCACAAAACAAGTCCTCGTCTCCAAGAACTGACAGCCTGAGCGTGCGCTGCCAAACCCCGCACAGCCTACGAAAGCGAGATCGCCAAGATAATGCCAAGCATCAGTCTGCTTTAGTGTATGTCTGTTTTTCCGGTGCCATGGGTAAACACGATGAATATTCCTTTCTGCGATTCATCTCCTACACATCATGTCCTCACCCAACTGCCAGCACCAGCCCCAGTGACTGCCTCCCCGTCTGCCAGCTCCCCGCTCCCCTGCCCACTAATCCTTCATCCCCACGCTGCCGGGCGAGCTCAGGCGATGACAGTCAGCCCATTTCACAGAGGCTTTGGGGAGGAAGTGGGACTTCAGCAGGGATTTGAAGGAGGGGAAGGAGACGGGAGGGACGGTGGGGCCAGCTCAGGGAGGATGCTTTGCTGAGGGAGAAAGCAAGAGGCACGGGGACATTCAGCCACAACAGCTGTCAGAGCACACTGAGGGTTTGGGAGATATACAGGGGGTTGGCCCCACTTAAACTCTAAATTAGGAATGAGATTGACTCAGACGTGGGGATGCAAAGGCAACCCCAGGTTTATACTGATGCAGCAGGAATCTGCCCCTGACCTGAAATATTCGCATCATTTATAATACAGGACTGAGGCTGACTTCCACTGCGAGGCTTTTTCGGAGCAGGAGTTATACATACAGGAGCTCTCTGCATCCCCGGCTGGGTCCCCAGTGCTGGGCACTCCCCATACACAGCTCAGCTGAGGGCTGACCACCCCACGAGATGCTTCACTGAAAGAGATGACAGATGAAGGACAGGGGAAAGGAGGTGTTTATGTCTCTAACAGAGGAGCACACGCCTGTGTATATTCCTGTTTCCAGACATAAACAGCTTGTCCAGGTACAGGAGAAGCGTCACTGCAACACAGAGACATCAGCTTGGGTCTCCCAAGCCCCACCAGCTCCTCAGCACCGGGGCAGCTGCCTGCACAGCCACCCCACCACGCCACGCTTCCCCTGCAGCACGGGGCTGCCCGGCGTCTCTGTTCTCCACCCAAACACCTTTCCCTATGCTGGTGCCTCCAGGTAGGACTCAACATTTTGCAAAACATGCACTTTTTCTTTTTTTTTTAACAATTGCATTATCCGGGGAAGTACAAAACACAGCTATACCTGAGACATAATAGCTCCCAGCTCAGAAAAGCACTTACACGTGCAATTAGAGGCTCATTGTAGGCTGAAAGCTAAGTGACTGGTAGAAGTGGGGCCAGAGAGCGCCAGGCTGGATCCCACCCTGCAGCAGCCCATGCCCAGGAGAAGGTCTGGCTTCCCGGCGGGACCACAAGCTCCGAGCACCATCTCGTGGGAAGACGCTGCTGCCGCAAGCACAGACCCGCCCGGCTCTGCAAATACTTGGGCTTAATTTTTTGCAGGGGAATAAAGCATTGGGAGCAGCGAACCATTAAACCTGCTGCTTATTTGTCACACAGTCACTTAATGCCACTGTGCCAACCTGACAAACACATCTGGTGACTGAACATAAATATCCACAAGATGCATGACTTTTTAGATGCCAAAGAAATTACCATTTTTGGTGTCACTGCAAACTTAATTTAAAACACTGATGGAACTTTAAAGTACATTGCTGAAAAGTCTCCCGTGGTTTAAGAGATTGAACTAGCAGGATAAATCTTCCACAGGTTTTAGCAAGAGCAGAACCAAGCCTGTTTGGTGCCTACCTAAATTAATACAATCTTTCTCCTAAACAGTTTTATACCAAGAAACTCAATAGCTTGGGTTTGAGTGGGCGAAACCCCTTCCAAAATCCACACAGCAACTACCAGAGAGGATTTCTGTAGCCTACGCAATGTCGTACAGGAGGGAGGAACACAGCTACGGCAGGTCACCATAACTACGTGTCCAAAGACTGGAATTGTTCTCCAGAAGACAGAGTCCCTGACGCGACCTCGGTGACTGTGGCGGAGCGGTGAGGATGTCAGATCACCTTCCCCAGGGGGACAAGTCTACCAGACAAGGAAGCAAACATGAAAGCGTTTGCAGAGGGCTCTCTCCCTAAAACAGTGATGCTGCAGAAGCAGAGTACCACTGCCTGGTGCCTCCCACCTGGCCAGGTACAAGGGCACACAAACGGTTCATTTTGGGCCTATTACATCATTACACAAGTCATTTGAAGCAGCAAGGCACTGGGCTCTGCAAGCTGCACATCTTTGAGCAGGAATCGCAAAGAAGCAGATGCATGGGGACACACCACACCTGACGAGCCAGAGACGAGCTCCTGCGTGGCTTGGGTGCTTCAGGACACGCTGCCTCTGCACTGCCGAGCTGAGACCTCCCGGTGCTCTCGGGAACAAGGGGGACACCAGCTCCCCTCGGCTGTGCCCCTCTCTGCCCCTGCACCAGGGCCGGGCTGGCATGCGTTCAGGCATGCAGGATGCAGCCAAACGAAGGGTTAAAGACTTTGAAATGTAGCTTCTGTAAGGGATGGACATTCCTGAAATGCCAGAAAAGCTGGAAAAGGCAGCTGGCACCCCTCCCTGCAGCCTGGGCCAAGCAGCCAGGCCTCCATATGGCAGAGAGACGCCTTTGCAGACCCCATCGAGCTGGAGGACAGGGGGCTCCCAGGGCAGCCCCCATGCAGGCTCCCCTACGTCCCACCGAGCCGCTGCTGGGCTCGCAGGTCCCATTGCAAAGCAAAGCCAAAGCGTCACCTTCCTCCCGTGTTCCCCAGCCACAGCTCAGCAAAGGAGAAATCTCAGAGCCATCTCAAGCCGCTTTCAACATGTGCCAATAAAACAGCCTGTTCTGTTCTGCAGGACACTTGTGCCACTCCATGAAACCCATCACATACCTCTGCCATGGTGATACCGGCATTGAACAACAAATATGCACAGTGGTTAAAGTCCACCCCATGGTCCCAGGGGGTCCCTGCGCCAAAGGGATATCAGTGTTGCAACATGAGCATGGTCTGGCTTCCACTTCATAAGCAAAGCCCAAAATACTTTCCTCTTTTTGACGTGTGTTGACGTCAGTCAGCAGCATCTCCTTGCCTGGGCTCCCTGGGTATGGGCTCTTGCTGGGTACATGGTATTTTCCAAAGACAAATGTCACATTGTAAAATGTGCTGATAAGCAGCCCTCACTAAAAATGACTTTAAAGACAACCACCTGATGAAAACACTGATGATCTGAGGTCTTCTGCAGGGATAGCACAACTGCAGACCCTCCCTGCTCCTTCTCATCCACCAGCAATAAATGCCAAAGTATGCAGTCAAATTAAGGTATTTTCCCCTTCTTTCCTCCCCACCATCCACAAATGCCTCCTGTGAACGTTTGGTCATTCCAGTCCAAATGCAGCTCCTTCCAGGCTTTCATTTCAGAGCAAGGAAGACAAGATGACAAATGCAATTTAAATATATGGCAATGAATGTAAAATGTGTGTTCAACCTACTTGGCCATGCTAGGCTTAGAGATGAGTTACTGCAATGCCTGACGTGATTTAGAGAAAGTAATCCTGTAAGTCAAACATAAAGAATTACACCTTTTAGGAAAAGTAAGTTTTTCATTCAAATAACAATTAATTTATGCCTGCCTTCCAGTTGCAAAGCATTTATTCAAATGCAGCTCCACAATTTAAACAGCGCAGTATCCCTTGCAGGCGCTTCCTCTACTATCTCTGTTCACTGAATCATACTTGTTTGAGGGAGTGGATGGGGGACAAATACAACACAGTCTGCTACAAGACAGGACTACAATACAAGAGAAGAGGTTTCATCATTGCACAGGACTTAATAACCGAGCTTGAGAGAGCGGGATTTCCAGCACCTACAATCCCCTGAAGCTGTTCTGCATTTCAAGACATGACTTACTACAGGCCATGTGGGCTGGTGACACAGAGTCCTTACCACACAGGAGGCAAAAAGATACGAAAAAGGGGAGATGGGAAAGAAGAGTTTCTCCCCCACACTCCTGGCAGGAACCCAAGTCTTATCTCCAGCTGGTTTTCATGGGTCAGTAAAGGTGGGCGCAGTGGTGATGCCCACATTTTACTCTCTCTGGCCCAGCTGCCTTTTGCTTTATTGTGACAACCTTAGTGTCACATCAGCGGGGCAAATGGCAGGAGCCAAAAGGCTGGAAGAGCTGCTTCCAACCCACCTATCCTGCCCTGCAGCCTGGGAGTAACTCCTGGATGAGTCCGTAAGAGGTGATAACTTCCTTCCTTGACAGTTTCCTCTGTAAAGAGAGACTGTCCAGAGATACCTGGTCAATCATACCCATTGCCCCAGCCCAGCCATGGGCTGGGTGTGGGTTGCAGGCCAAGCGCAGGTCCCCCCTCAGCTGTCCTCTTCTATACGGGGTGCATGGTCCCCTCATCCCTTGACCACATGCAGACACCTTTTTTATATGGGGGTGCAGGTGGCAGGAAAGAATTGGGGTGTATGGCTCTCAGGTGCCTTCCCGGCTTGCAACGTGCACTTGACTGCTTGCTTGCAGTGAGTGCTTGCAGTCATTGCAGAGCTTGCAATGCCACAATCAATTTATACCACCAGCAGCTCTGAGCAAGCTTCTTCCAAAGCAACCAGGAAGATCCAACGCCCTCAGTGGGAAACTTTCTCACCTAAATAAAAAGGAGACATTTTCTGCTGGATTTCCAAATCAACCACCTTGCAGTCTGGTCTCACTACCATGAGAGCCCTCTGAGATCCTGCTGTATTAGTTCCCTGCCAAAGGGAAGCGCTGCCTCTTCCCAACCACCTTACGCAACGCGCTACAGCCAGGAAGTGTGCTGCAGATGTCAGTTTGTTTTATTAAATGTGAAGTCTCAGATAATAACCTGGTTCTGGAAGATGGGACTTTAAGAACAGCAAAAACTGTAATATTCATAGCAAAACAATGGGAGTTTGAAGCGTAAAGGGACAGCCTGAAGTCTCCCTCCATTCTTACTTCAGTTGAGTAAAGTTCAAGACAAATAGATTATGGAAAAATTGGCTAAACCTGAGACCAAGCAGCAGGCTTAATATAGGAAGATTCATGATCTTCATTTCTGAAATACTCTGGAAACAATTATGGCCACTCAATAACCCACCGAATTTGCCTACTATCCTTTCATTATAGCTTACATTTGCTACAAAGCTGTGTTTTATGTGCTTGAAAAGTTATACAGCCTCCCTCTTTGGGGACTCCATTGTATCAGATATTTTGCAGCACTGCCAGAAATAACCAAACCCTTCATGAACTAAAGGGTTATTGCTGGCATGGAATTTCCTTTGTTCCAATTACAGAATCTCATTTTTCTCTCTTGCTTCCAATTGTGCTTTCATTGTTTATGATTTGTATGATTAAAACAAACCACAGTACATTGGCAACAGCAAGGAAATCCGAGACTTTCAGCTTGAAGAAGAGAATCTGGCAAGGTGCTAAAAATATATTAATTTGGAATTTGTATAAAGAGAATAAGAGTTATGCGGGTGATTTAGATTAATGTACAAGTTTGTCTTGAGAAAGTTGGAAATGGCAGTATCTAACAGTAGTACTTAATGTGCTTACAAGTTTTGCAGTGGGCAAATGTTGCTGTCATTCTATTCAGAACAGCTTGAAAGGAATATACTCATGTAAGCAGATTATTAAACTCTGAGAATCTAGATTTTAATAGGCTTTTAGTATTAAATGCTGCAAAACCCTGATATATAAGGCTCAAATCACCTTTGAGATTCAGACGCCTAACTCCTATAGAAACTGAGATGAGTTCGATATCTCAACACCCACTTGACTTAAGCCGAAGTCTTTAAATGAGCTAATTATTCAGCCAGGACTTCAGTGATAAGAATCACCCTCTGTTTTTTCTCTACATTGGATGGAGATAAGGATAAGAGAGGCTGGACAACATCATCTCACCACCCAACACCACCAGCGTGAGGGCAGGTGGGAGGATGTGGCACGAAGACAAACAGAGGCAAGGAAGGGCACAATGGCAACCCTCACTTAGGCAGGTTTAAGCTGTTGCACACCCACCCTTTCTCCGTGTCCAGCCCTCTCCTACCTCAGGGAAGTGCCTGTCAATTAATTGAGCCCAGGAAAGCTGCAAAGAGGTGCACAGAGATGCACAGAGACAGAAGGAGATCCAGCAGGTCTGGTTCCCAGCTACCATGAACACCCCAACACTGTGACCCCTCACAAGCTCTTCGCAAGTGGAGCAGTGTGCCACACGTGGCATTTGCTGTGAACCTTTGTGGTGTCACATAAAAGCACAATATGTTTTTGCACACTTTGAAGTGTGAAAAGCAGTAATTTCTTGCCTTTTCTTTTTTTCTTCCCACTTTAGTTTATGTTCTTCAATCAAGCAGCAACAGCACAGCAAAAGACACAGGCACCACTCAGTGCGTGACCAAAAAAATCAACCTTCCCTGTATGGGTGCCACTGTGTGCAAGCCGTTATTTCTGACAGATCAAGGCACCATGTCCTAAATCCACGTAAGGGATGTCAATCAAGCTACCAACCCACAGATCAAACCTCAGGAAGGAGGATGAATTCTTGCCATGAGATGGTCCAACCCAGAGAAGCGAGTGAGATGGACAAAGGATCACAAAGTAAGACTCAGTAAAAGAAAATGAGGGATGTATCATATTAAAAATGCTAGAATACACGAAGCAGGATGAGTGATGCTGACCTATCAGCAGAGCACGTTGCATATCACCCCCACCACAAGCCAAGGTGTAGAAAGGCCTCGGTCAAGCGGGTCCTCAGAGCTCTTAATTTCAGGGGGATTGCAAGGGGCTGCACCAGGCAAGGAGTACACCCGCTGCATGCATAACCCTGCTCCATCGGCGGGAAATCTCAGAGCCAGGGGTGAAACAAGAACGTAGCTCAAGTAGAGTCAGACCTCGATCACCACAACCAGCAGAGTAGAGTCTGCACGGGACTGCTCTGAAACGGTCCATTGCGTCAGGAGAAAAGCACAAGAAAATACTCCAGCCGGCTGCATTGCACTGGAGACCCAGATGAACATGCCACGTTCAATCAGGGCAGAGGGAGTTAAGGGCAAGGAGGAAACGGAGGACAGTTCAAGGCTTAAACTGGGAAATGAGACCCAGTGGAAAGGCACTGAGCACGTCCGGTCCGCGGGGAGGAGGGACACGCTCACCCTCTGCCGATAACAAAGCACTGGGATAAACAGGACAGAGTAAATACTGATTCAGAAAAACCACAAGAGGAGGAGCACAGGGTGCAGCGTTTGCGTCAAATAGCAGGATATGCATTGTCGGTATTATCTAGTACTTGAGTGCGTTGGCAAGGGGCTGTGAAGTTGCTATTCTAGGTTTGATTTAACATCGTTATAGGAAAAGGGCTTAGAATAACTAGCAAATTTTCTTGTGACAGAGAGGTCAGGAAACGGATAAACCAGTAAGGCTCCTCTCTAACTTAATTAACACTCGGGTACTGCATTAAAGATGTGAGAGGTAAATAGCCACAAGCCCTACAGGAACACCACCAAAGCCCAGACATGCCCATATGGATGCTCATGCCGAGCTCACTGACACAGCAAAGCCTGAGCAGCTTTATCCATCGTCTGCACAGTACCAGACATGGAAACACATGGAAACACGGCATCCACCCAACCATCCCTCTCCCCTTCAGCAGTTTCAGCAGGTGCTTTTTAGCCTGTCCCTAGGGTGGGCATCTCATATTGCTATGGGAATTGCAAGGTGTCTCCCCCAAGCCCCAGCTGCCACTCCACAGGGACACGGGTGGTCTTAGAGCTTCCTGTGGATATCCCAGAAACCCAAAGGGGTCCCAGGCTGCATGTGGTACCCACGCTCAGGCAACTCAATCCTGCCTCGAGGTGAAACCTATCCAGCTACAGCAACCACGCGCAGCAGGTTACGTGCAAGGCACGAGCGTCTCCTCCTGTCCAGCCTGCTGAACTCTCAGTCAGGAAGATCTGATTTGCAAAAGCCAATATCCAACAAAGCAAGAGGGAAACATTAAGATATAAAGTATATTTTACATGCACAAACCCTAGAAAATCAGATCCTTCTTTCTAGCAGCTCTTATGTGCATGGGACAACTACCAGGTCAGCATCCTGAAATTAATACCAGAGATTCAAAAAACACCCAAGTTTCTTGTAAAAAACAGCAAGCTGGAGTTTGAACGATAACCAACAAGTGCACATCAGTCCAGCAGAATTGCTGTGGGCACACCAGAAACACTCCAGTACATAATGCACATTCTCAGAGCAGCTTGTGAAAGAACTCCTACACGGTGAACGGCTGCTTGGCTCCCTCTTGGGGAAAACAGTAACAAAACTGATGATTTGGGGTACTCAAGCACCATTACCTTAAATGCTCCTGATTTTCAGGAATCCTCCCAGACTCTCTGAAAGAGATGCCATGCTAGGAAGTCCAAGCATGTGAAGCAGTCAGTTTTGGCTCCACGTGAAGCAATGCAATTGGCTTTAGAGACCATTTTAACTATGTGTTTGCTTCTATTTGAAACACATTCTGCAAATGGGTCGTGGGAGAGGAGCAGCCTGGACCGTTATCTTAGATCAGCTTTATTTAGCTGAGTTCTCCCCTGTATTTCATCGGCAGAAACACCACCACGTACAACACACTTCCGCAGCCTATGGAGAGGAGAGGGTCACCCTGGGAAGCGTTACAGCTGCAGATACTAAAAACACAAGGTAGGAAGGCAGTTGATGCATTTAAGGGGCAACAGCTATTTCTATTTTGTGCATCCATTTGCCCTCCCTCCTCAACACCCTGATTTCACAGGGGTGTTCAAATCTCCTCCTGTGCGTGAGCCACCACCGCCATGGTTTTCCTTGCCCAGGCAACAAGAGCTTCCCCCGCCAGGACACCGCTGATGTCCCTGCCAGGGGGTGGGGGGATTTTACTCTCAGCACCCCTCTCTGCTCGCAGCAAAAACCTCCAATATCTGCCTGCAAGGGAGCTGTTACCGATGTTTCACAGGAGCTGGCAGAGGTGGGGGGCAAGGAGGAGAGGGGTGGGAAGGCACGCTCTCTTCAAGCACAGCACAGGATTTCATCCCTGACTTAATAGCCAGGCAGCCAGGGATTGAAATCTCAGTGCCCCCTTCACGCACGCATGCTTTAGCCTCTGCCCGCCTTGCCCCCTCCGCATGCCACGGCACTTACGTGACCTGCCGTATTGTGCCACCAACTCTACAGCTTTGCGGTGGGGGACCGAGGGTGACATCTCTGCCTATGATGGTCCACTGGTATTCTCAGCAGAAAGCTAAGGCAGCTATCAACTAAAGCCATGTTTAACCTGCAAATAATTCTGAACTTACATTTGCAGGAGGATCTGGACCCAGCACCTTTCCATCGCTGCCACTTCACCCAGCACTGGCGTCAGCAGGGCCTGGACCAGGGCCATGGCCCTGGTGAAGCGTTGTAAGCAAAGACCTCACCCTAGGTCCTCCCCTGCAAAGCTGCAGCGTTTATAGCACTGTTTTAAGAAGTTTTAATTAACAATCAGTGAGACAATAATAAAATAATCTTTTTTCCCCAATTGTACTTCTCAGCCATGGAAACCCAAGATTTTCCAGTACAGATAGAGGACACATTTTTCCTTAGGCAAAGTAAGTACGTTTTATTAAGCGTGTGATCTTAGACGCTTGAGCAATTTTTTTCAAAATACAGTTTGATGCTATTTTGGTCCCTTCAGTGTTTCAGGTCAGTATTGCAAGTACAGGCTAATTACCACCTGAGGTTACTGATCAAGAAGTCATAATTAATCGCTCAACATTTCACCACTTCCTGATTTTATTTCTATTTCTTCCCTTATGCAAACTACTTAATAGCAAAGGATGCTTTGCAAAGTAGGGTGATTAGAGATTTATGTATAATTATAAAAAACATTTCCAAGTTCTATTTCCACATTCTTTAACATTCCTGAGGGGCATCTTTTGCAAGAAAAAAAATCTCCATTTCTATTAACACTTCATTCCCCTTTATGCTATTAATCCTGTCCTTGCCTCTCTTCATTAACCTCAGTTACCACCAGGACGTCCTCAGAACTGGTGAATGGGGCAGGGAAAAGCAGCCAGGGCATGAGCTGCGCTCTGACAGAGCTGGACTCTGGTGTGAATGGCTCCATCCAGAGGAGAGACAAGGCTCGGTTGCAGGAAGACGGTCAGATGGCAGCCGTGACACCACCTGAGCACAGTGGTCCTGACCTCCTCTGGCACAGAGCCATGGCCAAGGAGAAACCCAACAGGAAGGTCTTCCTTGCCACTGCTTGGATGGGGCGGGGGATGCCAGCCATGCTGTTCTGCTGCCACTGCAGGGAGCTGGGCTGGAGGCATCCCCGCCTCAACGCGGTGTGCAGTTGCAATGTCCCCACCGCTGCTCGGGAGGAGCTGCCCCTGGCACAGTGGTGTGCCCTCCCACGGGAGCATGGCTGCGCTGAGCTGCTGCTGCTCTCCTCCCTCTGGCTCACCACTACCAACCCACCCCGACCAAAACCAGTCACGGCTGCAGGGTTCTCACAGCAGAGTGCAGAAAACTCAGTGGAGGGCAGCACACAACCACTTCTCTCCGTGCAGACTGTGCACATCCATCTGAGCTGCAGCGCAGGTGGACACCAGCTCCGCAAAAGGTTTTTTAAGGGAACAAGCAGCATCCTGGTCACAGACCACTCCTGCGCCTGGTTAACAAGAGATAAGCAGGGGAGAGGGAGGGGAAGGGAGATGTATTCACCTCTCCATGACTTCTTGCCCATTCCAGCAAAGAGTGTCGTTCTGAACAGCAGAGCTGTGGTTGCAGATGTACTCTGGCAAGCTGCTGTAAAAACTGCTGTGGGACTTCAGCTTCATAATGAGTTCCCTGGAAGAAAGGGGGGAAAAAAACGGTGCTCAGTTAAAAGAGGAAAAGAAAACAGGGTTGGTGCATTTTAACCAGTGAAGGTAGTCACACAAACACAACAAGAAAGCAGCTGGGTGCAAACAAACCATGAAGCATCGGTCGTATTTCTGACTTCAAGTAGCATTTTGCATCATCCCCTGATGTTATTCAGTCAAGGGCTGAGTCCGTGTTTCTTAAGGCAAAACCACCAGTGACGGGAGGGGTGTTGGGGTAACAGAACCTCAGCCCAACCACGCAGCACGCCAAAGCCAGACGTGCTCCCACAGCACCTAAGGAAAGGTGCTCCTGGCTCAGGCCGTGCATACGTGGCGTGCATCTGAGCCACAAGTGCTCAGGCTGCCAGCAGTCCCCTCCACTTTGCAGAAGGCAACGGAGGCCCTTCAGGAAAGGACAGCCTTGTCACTTTGTCTGCCTGACATCGGCCATCCAACATTCCTGCAAGGGCAGGTGGCATTTTTGGTGGCAGACCAGAGCAGACACTTTCAGCATAGACCTGTACAGATGGGTTTCATGCTGCACTCTTGAAAATACCTGATTTCAAGGCGTACACTGGGCTGGCCATGGGGTCACAGTCTGCATTCAAAGGGGCAGGTTGCAGTCAGCAAAATGGCTCTGCCCTGAGAAGGCAGGAGGAGCCTCGGGAGCAGTGCTTGCACCAGGCAGAGGGGATGCGAACCAGGCTGCACCCCCAACCTGCGCCAAGGACCTCTGTCCCCAGCAGGTCCCCTTTGGCAGCAGTCCAGAGGTGCCAGGACACAAGCTGACCCCAGGGACGCTGGCAGCCACCAGAAAGGGGACAGGGGCTGCGGGAGCAGGATGCACCCGTCCCCCCAGCCCAGGTCAGCCCCTTCGGTGGCACTCAGCAGCTGTCACCAGGAAACACTGGCAGATTTAATTAGCTAAATGGCACAAAGAGCATGATAATATGAATAGCAGGGACTGGAGGAAGTAAGACTTGGCCTCAGTCTCCTGGCTTCGGTTCAGTGCATTTCCCCCTTTGGCAAAAGGTTAATTCTTGGCCTCCTTCCTCCCCAGGAGGAATGACAAGGGATCAGCACCTCTAGCTGGGAGCACTCCCAAGGACATCCCCTTGATGCCCACAGTGGTGGGACCTCAGTGGCACCTCGGCACCCCACCGGCTCTGGGGAGCTGCCCAGCAGTGCCAGGCTGTCAGACAGAGCAAGCTTAGGCAGGCTGGGGTGCAGAGGGGGTGCCCAGCTCCCTCCATCCCTCTTTGCTTCTCTTTTTACTTGGGGATTTCGTGGGGTTCCCTCTCCAGACGAAGCCCCCGACTGCCAGCTGGGGGCAGGCGAAACAAGGAGAAGACGCCCCAGCGCCAGCGAAGGCAGCCTGCGCTGCTCTGCTTCTTTGCTAAAGAAGAGCCTGTTTCTGCCCTGATCGGACTGAGCTGGCAGCCGACGGAGGCAGAAGGCCACCCAAGTCCTCCCTCGGGTCACCACAACGCAGCCTGCCGGGGTATCACAAGCACCAGCCCGTCCATCACCGTCCATGCCAGTAAGCAAGGGCTTACGTGAGGAGTCAAAGCCCCTCCAAAGGGTGGGAGTTCAGCCCACAACCCCCCTGCACAAATTGAAGGGGTGTTTAGGTCATTCACCTCCTGCATGAACCACCTCCTACAGCCATCTCCTGCACTGGGCTTACGGTGGGGCAGGAGGTCCAACCAACACCATTTTGAAAGCCCAAATGAGGCAAGACCTGGGTCTTCAGTTATGCCAAAGCCTGAGCAGGACAAGCCTTATGCTGCCCATGGCACCCAGCTCCTTACGTCCTAGGCACCGCCTTGCTCCCCGTCCCACAGACCCCGGCAGTGCTGGGGAGAACAGATGGGAGAAAACTTTCCTGGGAAGCAGGGCTCCCCATTGGGCAGGGAGGGGAAGGGAAGGGAGAAACTCCTCTGTATCTGCAGGTATGAGCTCATGTAATTCATCGCAGCAGATTTCATTAGACTTCACAGTCCTCAAAGGACAGAGCCTGGGCTGTGTAACTCTCCGACGTGTTGAGACAACGGAGGAATGCAAGCCCTGGTGCTATATCTCATGGGAACTGTATCAAGAATGTGGCCCTGTTACTCTTTAAAGAGAAATCCATCCAACTTAGTCTATCCCTAGTTCCAAAAATTGCCAAGCTTGCCTGTTTCTCTTCTGCAGGGATTTTTCTTGTGTTCAAGACAGCAGTAAAGGCACTGCACGTCTCTGGGTGCGCTTTCAGATCCAGAGGGGAGATGCTTCTCCCTGACACACCAGTGTGAGCCCACTGAATTACAGCCTCTATTTACAGAGGGAAGGAATCACAGGGTGCAGCGCCAGCTTCACTTCTTGAAAATATTCAGTAAAAGGCTGTTAACATTCCTGAACTACCGTAAAAGACTGCACAAAAAAAGTGAAATGAGTCCCCCTTACCTACACACACAGTGTTACACACAATGTTTCAGGCTAGAGAGACCACTTCCACCTATAACTACACCTGTGAGTATTTCTGGCACTAATAGCAGTGCCCAAGAAATCCAGACAAGGCATTTGGTGCATGAACCTGGGTGCCTGGTGCATTGCAAAAAAGCAAAACAAAGACAAAAAGCAGGAGGCAGTTTTATAGGTTAAAAAAAAAAATAGATGCACTAGGCGAGAAAACACATGTAGACACCTTGCTGCACTTCAGAGCCCGCCACAGAGCAGCTCTGATGTTCAGAGTCAAAGCCAGCTGCAAGGTTATGGGTAAGGGATGTAAGGAGCTCTTCCATCCGCTTCCACGGGGCCATCCTGTATGGCGACCGCTCCTGCAGCCCATCCCGCGGGCACCGTGCTCAGCCCGAGCAGTCTCACCTCCTCCTGCTCGACAAAGTTTCTTCTTGCTCGATGTGAGTCACCTTCAGGACTTTCTTGTCAACGAAAAGGTCTTCGGGGTAATTAGCTGATCGATACTGCCTCTGCTGAGCATGGCCGCATAACCGGCTGATCTGGAAAACACAAACACAGTGGCATGAAGAAGGGTTGGGACCAGAAATACTGCAGGAAAATAGCTGAGATGCACACTGGCACCTGCGCGTGAGCTGGTCTGTCGTCCCGTCACCCCCCTCTCTCCCATAGCTCACGCAAGCACCTGAAAGCAAACTGCTGCCCTAAGGATGCAGCCTTGCACGTGTACGAATACCCGCCCCGTGGGAGGGAAGGCAGGAAACTTCAGGCAAGATTTTTGGGCATCGGAGTGACCCTGTAGCTAACAAAACCCCTGAGCTGCAGGCGTGACTGGCAAACCTCCCTGTGCCAGGCTAAACTCATGCTGGCAGGAGGGGGCTCAAGATGTTCCCTGCTCCTTCCTTGCTGAAAGCCACGGCATCTCGGGATGCTGTGCTGCACTGCTCTAGCCAGGCTTCTAGGAAACACCTCCCCTCAGAAGGTAAATCCTGAGACCCCAGTTCTGCATCTCGAGGCAGCTCAGCATCCGCACGGCCTGCGCTGCAGGTACCCGGGGATGAGCATCACACACATCGCTACTAATTAAAAAAATCGGGGCCTAAAATAAAGCAAGCATTATGGCTACAGCCCAGTCATACCATGGGAGGTCTTGATTAACAGGGCTCTGTTAATGACACAAATTAGCTCATTAGCATACAGATGATTTGGTAACCGGCTGCAGCAGCGAGGGAAGGAATCCAAAACACCTCATTAAAGCTCTCCCGCACAGCCGATGTCCCGAGACTCAGCCAGCAGCGCTGCAGCCCCCGCTGCAGTCCCTGCTGCGGGTGGACTTGCAGTGATTTCCTTCTTTGAGAGACCACCAAGGGACAACTGTACCCCCGAGGCACTGCTGCTGCTGGGAAACTCGCCTTTTGAACCATCCCATGCTATTCTGCAAGACTGGTCCATGCTGGGTTGTGAAAGGGGCTCGGCTGATTGCCAGGACCACAAAAGCACCGCAGCCAACACCAACCCCTCTGTCCTTAAGCCTCATCCCACCGCTCGTGTCTAGGCTCAGGACCAGAGAGAAGGCGCCTCGTTGGACCTGTTGTTTGTGAACAGAGAAGGTCTTGTGGGTGATGTGCCGGTTGGAGGCCATCTTGGGCACAGTGACCATGAAATGATTAAATTTTCGATTCTCAGAGAAGTAAGGAGGAGGGTCACCAGAACTGCCACCTTGGACTTCCGGAGGGCAGACTTTGGCCTGTTTAGGAGACTGGTTGGCAGAGTCCCTTGGGAGGCGGTCCTGAAGGGCAACGGAGTCCAGGAAGGCTGGACATTCTTCAAAAGGGAAATCTTAAAGGTGCAGGAGCAGGCTGTCCCCATGAGCTGAAAGACGAGCCAGCGGGGAAGAAGACCAGCCTGGCTGAACAGAGAGCTCTGTCTGGAACTTAGGAAAAAAAGGAGAGTCTACAACCTTTGGAGGAAGGGGCAGGCAACTCAGGAGGACTACAAGGATGTTGTGAGGTTATGTAGGGAGAAAATTAGAAGGGCTAAGGCCCAACGAGAACTTAGTCTGGCTACTGCCGTAAAAGACAACAAAAAGTGTTTCTAAAAATACATCAGCAATAAAAGGGGGACAAAGGAGAATCTCCCTCCTTTATTGGATGCGGGGGGAAACATAGCATCAAGGGATGAGGCAAAGGCTGAGGTGCTAAATGCCTTCTTCGCCTCTGTCTTTAACAGCAAGGGAAGTTGCTCTCTGGGCACCCAGCCCCCTGAGCAGGAAGACAGGGATGGGGAGCAGAATGAAGCCCCCATAATCCAAGGGGAAATGGTCAGTGACCTGCTACGCCACCTAGACACACACAAGTCTATGGGGCCGGATGGGATCCACCCAAGGGTGCTGAAAGAGCTGGCAGAAGTGCTCACCAAGCCACTCTCCATCATTTACCAGCAGTCCTGGCTAACTGGGGAGGTCCCAGTTGACTGGAGGCTGGCAAATGTGATGCCCATCTACAAGCAGGGCCGGAAGGAGGATCCGGGGAACTACAGGCCTGTCAGTCTGACCTCGGTGCCCAGGAAGGTTATGGAGCAGGTCATCTTGAGTGCCATCACGCGGCACGTACGGGACAACCGGGCGATTGGGCCCAGTCAGCATGGGGTTATGAAAGGCAGGTCCTGCTTGACCAACCTGATCTCCTTCTATGACAAGGTGACCTGCTTAGTGGATGAGGGAAAGGCTGTGGATGTCGTGTACCTGGACTTTACTAAAGCCTTTGACACTGTCTCCCACAGCGTCCTCCTGGAGAGACTGGCTACTCATAGCTTGGATGGGTGTACTCTGCACTGGGTAGAAAACTGGCTGGATGGCCGGGCCCAAAGAGTTGTGGTGAATAGAGTTAAATCCAGTTGGCGGCCGGTCACAAGTGGTGTTCCCCAGGGCTCAGTATTGGGGCCGGTTCTCTTTAATATCTTCATCAACGATCTGGACAAGGGGATCGAGTGCACCCTCAGTAAGTTTGCAGATGACACCAAATTGGGAGGGAGTGTTGATCTGCTGGAGGGCAGGCAGGCGCTACAGCGGGACCTGGACAGGCCGGATCGATGGGCCAAGGCCAACCGTATGAGGTTCAACAAGGCCAAGTGCCGGGTCCTGCACTTGGGTCACAACAACTCCAGGCAGCGCTACAGGCTTGGGGGGGAGTGGCTGGAAAGCTGCCTGGAGGAAAAGGACCTGGGGGCGTTGGGCGACAGCCGGCTGAAGATGAGCCAGCAGCGTGCCCAGGTGGCCAAGAAGGCCAACGGCATCCTGGCCTGTATCAGAAATAGTGTGGCCAGCAGGACCAGGGCAGGGATCGTCCCCCTGTACTCGGCCCTGGCGAGGCCGCACCTCGAGTGCTGGGTTCAGTTTTGGGCCCCTCACTACAAGAAAGATGTTGAGGTGCTGGAGCGTGTCCAGAGATGAGCAACGGAGCTGGTGAAGGGTCTAGAGCACAAGTGCTGCGAGGAGTGGCTGAGGGACCTGGGGGTGTTTAGTCTGGAGAAAAGGTCTCTGAGAGGAGACCTTCTCTCTCTCTACAACTACCTGAAAGGAGGCTGTAGCAAGGTGGGGGTCGGTCTCTTCTCCCTAGTAACAGATGACAGGACAAGAGGAAACAGCCTCAAGTTGCACCAGGGGAGGTTTAGAAAGGATATTTGGAAAAATTTCTTCACTGAAAGGGTTGTCAGGCACTGGAACAGGCTGCCCAGGGAAGTGGTTGAGGCACCATCTCTGGAGGTATTTAAAAGACGTGTAGATGTGGCGCTAAGGGACATGATTTAGTGGTGGACTTGGTAGTGATAGGTTAGTGGTTGGACTCGATGATCTTGGAAGTATCTTCCAACCAAAACAATTCTATGATTCTATGATCAGCCACATACTCATAAAACGCCTGTTCCTCGCAGCACCTCATTCATCTTCACGCCACGCGAACCAAGGCAGCCAGCTAAACTCCCAGTTAGCTGCACACCGGGGGCTAAAAGCACACCCGCCACCCAAAGCTACAAGCATCTGATGTGTAAAGAGAAGACATTAATTCTGTTCTATTACATCCTGCATCTGGGTGGGCAAATAAATTAGTAATGTCACCTCTTTCATTATCAAGAGCAGCACAGTTTGTTTGCTCAGGCTGCCCATACAATGAAGAGTGAAAAAGAAACCTCCTGGGAGCTGGGTGCTGCCGTTTCTGGTTCAGAGCGCGGTGGGAGAGATGCTGCCACCGGTCCCTTCTGCACCTGCAGTTCCCTCTGCTGAAGCGGCTCCTCCTGCAGTTGCCGGGGGAGCAGCTTCTGCAGCATCTTCCCTGGGTTTAACTCCGCTGCCCTCCCTTGGCTGCGTTTCCTCTCTGTCTTGCCAAACCCAAGTCTTGCAGAAGAATGTATCAGCCCTACTGCCCTCCCTAAATCATGTGGCAGGCTTAAAAAAACAGAGAAAGGAAGGGAGTAAGAAAAACAAACACTACATTTTGGGCTGTTTTCTTTGCCTTTTGGGTTTTCCTTTAGCACTCATCCCTCTCATAAAATTCACAAGTAGTCCCCTGATGCAGGCAGCCAGGACTAGGAGGAAATCACAGGGCAGCAGGAGACCTGGACAAGGGTATTTGGGACACTCAAGACTCCACCACTGCAGAATGGGCCTGCATGTCCCCATGCTCTCTGTGCTGGTTGGTGCCACCTTCCCTGCAATGGGCAGACCAGCAGGAAAGCACGAGGATGCACGGGAGTCTACAGACCTTACCCCCAAAAGGTGCCCTCCATGCCCACGGGGAGGTCAGAGACAAGACTTGCCACAAAACGCTCCGGGGAAACACAAGGTATGCAAACGCGACAGGACAGAGGGCACAGAATAAGCAACGCCACAAAAGCAGCATCGCTGCACCCACACTCTACGCAGACATGTAAAGTGGAGGAGAGAAGCGGGAAAAGGTCGGATATTTTAAGCTGCCGTTTTTGATGACTCCCTTTGATTCTCCCCAGCTCCGTGAAAAGCCCCCCCTTCCATTTCCAAAGCCCGCCTTTCATCTGGCAAAGCCTATTGAACCCTGAGAGAAGAGCAAGTCCAGGATCAAGGCTTTTTTCCCCGAGGATGCTGAGACGCACTGAATGGGAGGGGAGGGACGGGGCGACAGCACGAACAATGGCACCACCCGAGAGCGCGCTTCCAACAGCAAAGCGGCCGGGCGGGCAGGGCTGCCTCGTCTCCTGCACGGCACCGAAGGTATCGCAGCCCCTCTGCTCCCGGCTCCTGAGCAGGAGCTGCAGCTCAGCCGCATCCTTGCAGCCCTGCTCGGCGTCTGGGTACCACGGGCTCCTGGAAGGGGTGGAACCACAAACAGGATCGGGTTAGCCCTGACATGGGACAGCAACTGTAATCTTCATGGATAGAAGGTGGAAAGTTTGAGCAATGCATCCAATTTTTTACTTATTTATTTATTCAAGGACCAATTAACCTTTTCAGGAAAAAAAAAAACAACTCTGCAGCCCACTAGCAAAGTCACAGTGAAATGATTGTCACATTTCAGTCAAACAAAAACCTGGCTGAGATTTGAACTTTAAATAAATTGAGAGAATGTAGAAGTAACAGATTGCCTGCTCATTTGCAGGGGCGGCATCGCGTGCGCTTTTGAGGGGAGGGAAGGATTTCACAAACCATCTGCCAAAGTCTGCTGGGCCACAAGCGGTCCTAGGACAACGGCTCAGAACTCCTGTTTCAATCTTTCCCCCTTTTTGAGTTCCCGCTGCAAGCTCAGGAACACATGAACCCAGTTTCCCAGTCTCTTCCTAATCACTGCTATTTTAAAGCGAGCTTCAAATTTTAAAAAGTCTAGAAAAATGCCACTGTAGGGCAGTCAGAGAAGGGACAACACAAGCCTCAGGCCTTGGGGGGAGGGAAGTGAGATGTTTCAGCTCTCCAGGCATCGCTTGCTTTGGCAGGAGCAGCGGAGCAAGGGCAGCCAGATCCCCAGCAAGGTGGGATGCCTGCAAGAGTGAGAGTGAAAGGAAGGCAGCATAACTAATCGTGTGTGCTAAACTAGTACCGAGCGACAGCGGTAATGCGTAGTTGCCTCCCGCCACACAACTATAAATGTGAAATTCAAAGCAAACCGACAGAATGGAACCACCGGCTCTTCTCCTCGGGCTCCACACGCTATCAGCGGGATCGTAAATATACACGAGTCCTTATCTAAAGTATATTCAGTGCAAGAGCCGTGCAGTCTCTTAGTTCATGTCACGTACACAGTCCCAGAACAGACCAAAGTTTGAAACATCAGGCCACAAAAAAAATGAATAAGTAAAATCAAATGGCAGTGTGGGTTTTAGGCAATGGGGGTTGGGGGTTTTGTTTGTTTTTAAGAGAATCTGCCAGTCCACCAAAAAGCTGCCACAAGGGGAGACAAGGCAAGCAAAAGCTTCCCCAAGCCCGGAACTTTTACAAGCCCTCAAAGCCAGCAATATTTTAATAGCCAAAGCTAAATTTCCCTGCCCTAGCTCATTAACAGACTTGCTAATTACCCGATTTCATTAGCCTCCTTCATGCGAGACTGATCCAGGCTGCGAGGGGATCTCTGCCTCCCGCCGAGTGCTACCCACCGCCCCATTTCTTTATTCCAGCCACAGGGCGAGCCCGTGCCTGCCGGTCGGGCAGAGCTCCTCGGGGACCCCATGGCTCCCTCGGGGCTTGCCGGCTGCCGACAGTCCCTGTGCCGGACGGGGAAGCAGCTGGCTCCCAACATCCCCAGGAGCCGCACGCCGCGTAATGGCTCCGCTTTAGAGGGAACATTGATTTGAGAGGAGCTCAGGGACAAAGCTAATGGAGTAGCACTATCAGCCCGCTTTAACGCTTCCCCATTAATTTAGGGTAAGAGGTGCCAGAGGACTGCAGGGAACTTGTTGGCAGCTGCATGGAAACGATGCACCGTAAGCAGCCGGGGGACCAGTACCAGGTTCTGCGTGAAGCATCACAGCCTCGGTGCAGCGGATGGAGAGCAAAGCCCCCGCAGGCACCCCCAGCCCGGCCACGGCAGGATGGCATCGCTCGCAGCGCTGGGGCCACCGATCGAACCCACCCCGCTGCCCAGGCACGAGGCAGGGCGGCCGCATGGGGCAAAAACCTCTCGCCTTGCACATCGGCAAGCAAATCCAGGTGGGGAAAGATTGGAAAGCAGCACACGTGTGATCCTCAGCACCAATCTGAGCATCACTTTTAAGAATAAGAGCTTTTTAAAGGTAATTTTCTAGAAGATTTTAAAAAAAAAAAAGCTAATCAGCTTCCCTGTGGAAGAGAAGAGAGTGCATTAGCCACTGCTGAATACCTGCTGCTGCCACTTCTCATTCAGCCCATGCACTCCACGCCGCTCTAAAGGGGAGCTTGCTATATTTGACCTTTGCTTAAACTTTACATGGAGTTTCCATTTGTCTTCTCTGTGAACTCTTCTGCTTATAGATTCATTCTCCAGGAATACATGGTATTTTTTTGTCCCTCAAGGGGACAGCCTCATTTTTGAAGATTTCCTCCCGCAATCTTCTCTGCTCTCTCGAGTTCACGTATGTCATTTTATACCTATTCCCGAGTTTCCTTTGGGAGAAGCTGCACATTAAACTGAAAAGCGATTAACTATTATAATTGATTCGAACACAGCCTCTGAAAGGGTGATTTGCTACGGTATGCACAGAAGAGATGACCACAGACCTCAAGAAAATATGCTGCCTTCGGAGGAACCAACTGGTGCCCACTAAAACCTGCACACTGTTCAACGACGGAACCCAGTTTGACCAGTAAGGCTGAAAGCCTCAGTAACGCAGCTGCCTGCATTGCTGCTGCTTCCCCAATTCTTTTTCACAACCTACTCTGCTAAACATCCCGCGTATTATTAGCATTATAAATGGAGCACAAATGCGTTCTTTATCTTCAAAGTCACCATAAAAGTGAACCTGAAGTCTATTACTCAAGCGCTGCTATAGAAATCCGCTTAATTAAATTCTAAAGGGCTTAAACCAAAAATATACATTGCGATGATGTGGGATAGAACATAAACTTTTTAATAGTAGTAACCAAGCACATTTACCATTTCTACAGGTGTAATAAAAATGCTAATATATGTTAATGTTTAGTCTGTGGTTAATGTTTTGTCTTGTTAATTTCCCCAGGGCTTTTATTACTGATTTAAATCTGCCACACTACCCCAGTGATTGCATCGCCTTCCAAACTGCACGCCGCACTCTCCAACGAATGCTGATTAACAGAAGTGAAGAAACATTTAGCTAGGACAAATACTCTTATTATATGCTTGTAATCATTATATACATTTTGTCAGGAAGATGGGAAAGAGACAATTCCCCGCTCCCTCACTCTTCTCACAGTGGAAAATATGATTATGGGCATAAAAATGAATTTACAAGCCTTTATTTTAGGAAGCACATCATTATTAACTAAGTAATGATGGTTCTTCTGGTTCCAGGCACTCGAGCAGAAGGAACAAACTGAGTATGATAACACAGATGTCTTCTACGGACATTTCACTAAAATTCCTCATTAACGGAGTACTAAATGTTATTAATCAGCTCTGTAGCATTACGATTGCCATTATTCAGACATCACCTTGCAAGGATTACATAAGAAACAACATCCTCACTCACTCTCGTGGGGCAGCAGGAATCGCGGGAAGTGACCTACTCTCCGTGCCGAGGAGAAGAGTGTTTAATAATGCATTACCTTTAAATAATGCAACGCTATAATGTGTAAAATGCACACAAACACTAATGCTTAGAATAACAGAGCGCCTGTCACACCAGCGCCCACGGTGACGCCCAACACATGCTGCAAACACGCGCTACAAATGCGCAGGGACCCCTGCAGCTACCAGACCAGGTTACGCTGAAGACCATCACCACCTGGTTTGAAGACCAGGTCTTCAAACTCCCGCAGACCAAGGAGGCATTCAGGAGGCATTCTTAGAAGGAATTATAACTTCATTTTTATATCCCATCCTTCATGTCGAGCATCACAAGACACTTTGCAGAGGCTCAGCGTCACAGCAGGAACACGGGGCCCAGGGAGGACTGATGGGTGCCCCCTCCCTGGCCTCATTTCTTATCTGCAAAGACAGCTCCGACCACTGACCAAGAGAAAAACAAGAGAGGGTTCAAGACATGATGGAAGAGGAGCCAATAGCACAGCCACCCTTGCAGACCCCAGCTGCTGCCCAGGGTGCCTGCCATGCACTGGTGCAACCTGAGGACTAACTGGGAAGGTGCTGATTCCCCAGGACAAGGAGCAGGATGTGTTCCTCACACAGCCACATGCATTGACGTGACAAAGGTGACACAAGAGCTGGCAGGTCTGATGCACCGCATGGCTACGTGGCCGCTCTACCCCAGAGCCTGCATAAGGGCGTGGGTGCAGCAGCTCAGAAGAGCAATATGAGGAGTGCAAGGGACTTTTTAGGGGTTTCTACCCTCGGTGCTAATTGCTGAAGCTAGATGATCCCCATCTGCATTTCCCCCTGCTGCGTCAGGGTTCAAATAGCTTAAATTAGACAGAGATCACCACTGCATTTCCATCGCTGCTCCCGTTAGGGAATGCCACCCTGTCCCCAGGAGGATCAGATGCTCGGGGTCCCGTATGCGTGCCGCAGCATCCAAGGCACCTCCGTGCTGTGTCCCACCACATCCCCGACCCCTGCGCTGACCCAGCTTCTCCACCATGCAGGATGCCCTTTCCCTCAAAGGAACCGTGACCTTAGCTTGAGTCGAGCCCTTTCAAACCTACATAAAATAATGCAAACAAGATGTTTCTTCTTTCTGGCGTCCCCAGCATGCAGCGTTTAATCCACTGGAGAAAGCTGCTTTGTGTTTAAGCAAAAGGCTGTTTATTGTTATTTATAGGTAGAGAGGAAGTCGGACTAAATGATCACAGTTGTTCCTTCTGCCTTTATAATCCATGACATATAATTAAAGCACAACTTTTAAAGTTAGCGTTTCCCTCCAGTGTTTTGTTAATTCCATATTTAAGAAAATTTGGTATTTCAGTTCTTACGGTCGGACCTCGGCAGCAGACCACAGGGCAGGCGGCTGGTGCTGCAGCCAGGGCTCAGACTCAACCCCGCCAACCGGCTGGGAGAGTCAAGGAAAAAGCATTTGCTTAATTTTCAGCACACGCTTATGCAGTTTTCCCAAGCAGAGACATTTCCTGGAACAGGGCCCCGTAGCATACTAATGCACCCATTATGGTTTTAAGTTAGATCTATGCAATATGATATTTCTTGGACAACCAAACTAAGGCTTTTTTCTTGGAAAGAGAAGTCAGCCTTGCCTGAAAGGTGACAACAGAGCAAAAGGGAAGATGTGGGAGAAAAATGCAGAGAAAAGCAGGAGCATGTCAGACTGACCAAAGCCAGGTTCGGGAGCAAAATGGTGAAGCCCTGAGCCCCAACGTGCTGCGTGGCTAACGTGGGGGCATGGCAGAGGCTGGGGGCATGGCTGCTCCTGATCCCACGCTGCTGCTGTGCCTTTGGTCTCCAGAGGGCAGGCAGGCGCTACAGCGGGACCTGGACAGGCCGGATCGATGGGCCAAGGCCAACCGTATGAGGTTCAACAAGGCCAAGTGCCGGGTCCTGCACTTGGGTCACAACAACTCCAGGCAGCGCCACAGGCTTGGGGAGGAGTGGCTGGAAAGCTGCCCAGCAGAAAAGGACCTGGGGGCGTTGGGTGACAGCCGGCTGAAGATGAGCCAGCAGTGTGCCCAGGTGGCCAAGAAGGCCAACGGCATCCTGGCCTGTATCAGAAATAGTGTGGCCAGCAGGACCAGGGAGGTGATTGTCCCCCTGTACTCGGCCCTGGTGAGGCCGCACCTCGAGTGCTGGGTTCAGTTTTGGGCCCCTCACTCCAAGACAGACATTGAGGTGCTGGAGCGTGTCCAGAGATGAGCAATGAGGCTGGTGAAGGGTCTGGAACACAAGTCCTATGAGGAGCGGCTGAGGGAACTGGGGATGTTTAGTCTGGAGAAAAGGAGGCTGAGGGGAGACCTTATCGCTCTCTACAACTACCTGAAAGGAGGTTGTAGAGAGATGCGGGTTGGTGTCTTCTCCCTAGTAACAGACGACAGGACAAAAGGAAATGGCTTCAAGTTGCACCAGGGGAGGTTTCGATTGGATATTTGGAAAAATTTCTTCATTGAAAGGGTTGTCGGGCACTGGAACAGGCTGCCCAGGGAAGTGGTGGAGTCACCATCCCTGGAGGTATTCAAAAGACGTGTAGATGGGGCACTAAGGGATATGATTTAGTGGTGGACTTGGTAGTGATAGGTTAACGGTTGGACTCGATGATCTTGGAAGTCTCTTCCAACCAAAACAATTCTATGATTCTATGATTCCCCACGGAGGCTGAAGATGCTCCAAACACAACCAGCTGATTTCAACATTAGCACTGAATCATCTAACTTGCCAGAAAATTTGGACTCAAGGTAGCAAAGCCCATTTCTGCTAAGGATGCTAAATACATATTGCAATTATACAACTGTGCTTTGTACATACTATAATACTTGCACAATCGCTACTGCAGGCCCCTAGAAGACCCTCCTGTTGCAGGCAATTAAATCTACTCCATTCCAATAGACTGAGAAGCAAAGCAAGGAATTGCCTTGAGGGATTACCAGTTTCTACCAAGAACTTAAAAAAAAAAAAAAAAAAAATTACTTTCCGCACCTCTACCTGTTGCAGAGCGCCAGTAAGCAAACAATAATCCCTTTGAGAGCACCAAGCTCCGCGCAGGCTGCAAGCTCTGGCTCTCTCGGAGGAGAGGAACGGCTGGGACTGCCCCGTCTCGCCAGCAGCCGGGGAAGCGGAGCCCGGGGCAGCCCCGCTGCCCGCAGAGGTTTCCCCCACCGCCGAGGCTGGGACGATGAGAAACAGCACGGGGCAAAGCCGGCGCTTGTTATTTTCCTTCCCCGAGTTAATTGGTTTCCTTTGCAGATTTCTGTGGGTTTTAATATGGTACTGTGTTTGTGCCTACGGCGCTACAGAAAGGAACAATCCGAGAGAAATAAATTCCTAGCAGCTTAATTTAGAGAGGAAAAACAGATACCTGCCATCAGTCTGGAACGTAAGCCAGCAAGCAGAGACAGGGCCTATAATAGGTTATTTAACAGCAGCCGTGTCAGCTGGGTTGCAAATGTGGTCAATACCTACCGGTCCAACTTCCCGCCCGCAGCCATGAGCAGAGATTCAATTATTCTTTGAGAAATACATCGTTAAATAATTAAAAAGTTACCGCATGACTTTTTCCTTTTTTCTTTTTTTTTTTTTAAACCAGACTGATTCAATTGATTCAATTTTGGAAGTATAAAGCCATTATAATGTGTCAGCTAGCAATTAGCTACTGTACACTGTTTATTCTTGAATATAATCTTTGAGTAGAAGGGCAATATTCTTAGAAACGCAGCATTAACTTGTTCCTCAATGACTTTAATATGGCTCTTTTCAAATTACTGCTCATAAAATCTCAGGGAAGAAAAATCTACTGATGATATCCCATCTCCTTAATTAGTTCTCTCTCTCTATCAGCAATCCAATAGCAAGTGTAATATTTATATAAAATAGCGCACATAAGGCTTACTGCTAACTCTGCTTTAACTGGTGATATCAAAACAAGCAGGTAAAAAGCAACACCTATTTTGCAACCTGTGCAGAACGCGCTCACAGGTACATGCAGCTTTTCAGATTTATATTTCAATAAACGCTTGTACGGAAACCCTCCCAAAGGTTTTCACGCCACTAACACTATTTTTCGCTATAAAATGCCCTCCTCCCTTCCCGCACTGGATGGAAAACCCTTCCCAAAGGCTTCGGTACCCATCATTCCTCCCCACTCACCTGCCCCTTACAAAGGACCATAACTCTACTTATTTTAACCTCCCCATAGGAATACCCCCCTCCCAGCAGCCACCTTTTGCTCCCTCCAGCCACCTTTCTCCTTCCAAACACCAGTTTCCACTAAAACAACAAGGCTGGAGGCACCAAAGCTCACCAAATCATTTCAACCGTTTTTAAGCTGCGTAGTATCTTCGGCAGAATAATTACAACCATTTGTTCTGCAGCTAAGCCCGGAGCAACCCCACGGCGCGTTACCCAGCCTCTGGCGAGGGGTGCACGAGGCTCTCCCCACGGCGATGCCACGGACCTCCCCAAGCAGAGCCTAAAATAGACGTGTAATAATTGTTATTAATGGAAAGTGGTAAAAATATCTCAGCACAGCAGAGATTAGCTGCTGATAAAATTAATCCATTCAAGGCCAAAAAAGGGCTCAGGAAGGCTCTGTGTTCTTTTATCATCCTTTTTTTGTTTTTCCTTCATTTGTTGATTTTTCTTAGTTTTGAAGCTACCAGATCCATATTAATTTTTTTTTTTCCCCTCATAGTCAGTCCTAGCCTAATCCAATTAAAGGTCAGCACCGAGATAATTTACTCAAAACATGTCAGACAAGGTAAAAAGACTCCCATTAGATTTTTTGCTCATGACAAAGGAATTACATTTTTCCCAAAAACAAATCAGGCTTATTGAAAATGTAAATCGTTATTTTCTATAAAGATATAAATACCCGCAGGGCTTTTTTGAGACTTTGTTGTAACACAGCTTGTTTTCACATGTACTGCGGTTACTACAATTGAATTACAGAATGATTTACAGTGTTAGATTAGCTTCTACCTGATTGAGAATATCTTTATAATGGAAATGGGTGTGCACTTTTAACCTCGTTACAATGCTATATTACATGTCTGATTAATATATTAAAGCGGCTCATCCAACAATGGCCTGTTTGCAGACAGAAATGAAATGAATTCAACTTTATCACACCACCTTTATTAACGTAATCAAACTGAGGACTAGAATTTGATTACAAGAAGCAGATTCCAATAAATTGATATGCAACAATTCCAAAACAAGGGGGGGAAGCATCAGATTGACCAAAAAAAATTGACTAAATACTTTTAATGCATTTTTGTGCATCTTCTTTACTTTCCACTCACCTTGCAAGGTGTAAGCTGGGCATTTCCACAACTCATTGAAAAGATAAAAATCTTGCACGAAAATCTTCAGGTAGAAAGTGCTACTGAAGTGCTTTCTGGCTCCTAACCAGCAACGGGAATTGAACGAAGCGAGGTTCAGAGATGTCCTGGGCATTTTTCAGCATCTGCTGGGCAAACCCTTTTGGGCCCATCCGCTCTGAGCTACCGGTGCCATTTTGCTGGTCAGAGCCATCCCAGCATCACCTCGCGCGGTTCCCACTGTCCTCAAGCACCCTCCGCTCCTGCTTCTGGGGCTGTCCCTCGGGGAGGAGACAGAGGAGGGATGACTTAAATACCAGCACAGGCAGTTCAGGTATCTATGGAAATATCTGCTCTCCCGCGCTCTGGAGAGTGGCAGCATGAAGTTTATTTGTACAGTGATACAGATCAATATGTGCAATTCAAGAGTTAATAAGCTTTGGAAAGACATAACTCAGCACATCAGTCACCCCCAAATTATCCTCACTAACCACCGGGCTCACTCGCCCTCTCCAGGTCAGTGTCTAAGAGCATCATCTCTACCACGGCTGATAGCACAGGAGAGAATTAGGTGTGAAAACTGATTAGGTGAAAGATACACCTGCATAAAGAATTGCTAAATTCCCCAGCTGCTGGCTTGCCTTTTTTTTTTTTTTTTTAACTTTTTAAACAGAAATAACTCTCCCCAAGTAGCTGTAGGCTATCAGCCCAGCTTTCTGCAGCCAGCCTGCTCTCGCTCAAATGAGGCTTTGAAAGAATAACGCAGTTAGCAGCAAACTTCACCTTCCGAGAGCGGGCTCCGTGCCCTCGGGGGTTTATTAGTGGGGGAACACAACAGGTAGGGATGGAAAAGGCCATCAGTTCATTTTGCAGTAACCTGGAGAGGCCAAGAGGTCTGTTCGAGAGCCCTGCCAGCAATGAGGGGTGCGTTGCTGCAGCGGACAGCTAAAAAATCTGCCTCAATTGTTGTTGTAATTTTTTTTTTCAGCTAAATGTATTTGTAGATGGCATCTTTCATGCCTGGTACCTCAAAGCCACTTCACAATAAGGTGTAAAAATGATATAATTCACAGCACCACACACGGGCAGAGAATTCAAAATGAAGCAAAACACTCATTGCAACCCAGCCCCTCATCCTCTCCAGCGCAAAACAAAATGCCGCTGCTCTGCCTGGGCAGCTCTGGGCACTATTTCTGCTTTGCAGAGCGTCGCTTTTAAGTTTCTGGTTTATTCTTGGCTCATTCATCAGCATTGCTAATGGGAGAGTTAGTTCTAGTTTTAAGGCAAGAACACTCACGGGGGTTACTGTCACTGGAAGTAAACTCAGCGCGGTTAAGATGAAGGATGCCCGGCGAATGACCCCAGATGGAGGTCTTAGTGGAAACTGCAGTCACGGATAATGAGGCCAAAAGAGGGTTTAGCGTAAAAAGCATAAAAAGATGGATATTGGTGAGCACGACTCTGGCATTGCAAAGCTGCAGGTCTTAGCAAAGGTAAAAATCTTCAAGAAAGGAAATGGGCCAGAATCTATTTTGCTAACAAGGCATCTATGTTAATAGAGGTTGCAGGAGGCTGCAGTGATCTGGACGGCAAGTGAGGGAGCCGTGTCCGCAGGGCTGAGACTTGGGGAATTTTCTCTCTCTGATAAAACAAAGATGTGCAGCCAGTTTTGGGAGAGAATCCCAAAGGCAGCTCCCCGATTCCCCAGTAAGCGTAGAGGGCAACAGCTTGTCTGGAGGGATGGTCTGGACGGAGCTAAATAAGAAGAAAGGCTGTTCATGCCATGGACGTAACTCCTTTGCGGGCTCGTCTGAAGCCAGGCAGGTCAGCCTGGACCTAAAAGCCTCCTAGTTCTGCCACGCACCAGCTTGTAGCATCCTTCAGATAAACTAAATCTGGATCTCAGTAAGGACCCTGAGTTTAAGCCTGGTTTAACTCTGAAGGAGGTTCAGCTGTAAAGCTCAGCTGCAAATCCACCCCCAGCCCTCCCCAGCCAGCACCTCTCCCACGGCTCCTGAAGCAGCAGAAGCCTCCAGACACCCGGAGGGAACTTTGTGACACTGTGATCTTTGGTTCAGCTCGAAACTCATTTTTTTCCACTTAAATTCAATCTACTTCAAGACCCCACATTACGTCCTCGACCATTACAATTTATTAGCAAATGAGACCATTTGAAATTTCAAAGCCTAAAGCCCAGTACCCAAGGAACACACTCCCCTCCTGCACTGCGCCCAGGCTGCTTTGGATGACATGATCACCAGCGCTCTCCTCTCCTCCATCCCAAAGCATCCCATGTCCAGCTGCCAAATACAGCTGTGATGGGAGCCAGGAAAAAAGAAGAGATGAGAAAAAAGATGCTCTGTGCAGTAAAGAAAGCTGCAAAATATTGCAAAGCTGTGTACCCTCAGTTCCAACTGTTCAGATCGTACCCTGCACCACTACCTCTGCTAGCTCTTTGTACTAATGTCAGGGCATCTCAGAACCAAATATCTTTTTAAATGCTTGGGAGCCAGTTGCACAGCAACAGATCAGCTCCTCCACTAAAACAAGGAACAAGCCAAGCCACAGGACATACAAACAGGTACGCAGAACTAGTAATTAATCTGCAGAAGATCTCTAGGTTTGTTCTGACTTCAGCTCGGAAAAGATGCAAGACATCCCACTGTGTGCAATCTGCGTGCATCTCGCTCGCGCTGGAGCCAACCTGATTTGAAGTGAGATCAAGCCAGGCTCAGTAGGCGCCGTATGATATTCCCGCCCATAAAACGCAGCAGCCTTAAAAAGCTCTTTTTAAGCTGCAGAGTAGCAGGGATGAAGTTGCCACCAGCTGAGTGATCTGCCTCTGACTGAAGTCAACGAAAAGATTCGTGTGAGCTTCAGTGCAAAGTTGGGTTGGGCATCAAACGCGCTGTCAAAGGATGCTCCCCGTGCTGCCGTGTGTGTGTGCAGGGAGGAGGGGGCACCGTTAGCAGCTACCTTCTACTTGTAATTAAAAACAAGCATCACTGCAAATTCCACTGAAATGGCACAACATGCCAGAGGCTAGAACACGTCCAGTTAAAAGGACAGAGGGAGAGCAAAAAAGGTGAGGACAATATAAAAGTTTATAAATAGAAGCAAAATCAAGTGCTATTTTAAATTAAACCTGTGTTGATATTCAATGCCATCTCCTCTGGCTTTGTGCTGGCAGGTTTGACCATCGCTGGCCACATCCACTGCTTCCACCTCGCAGCTCTGCACAGCCCCAGACGCTCCCAAGCACAGCCCCACACGCTTGTCCTGCTTCGGCTGGACCCAATTCGGTGACAAAGTGACCCAAAGCTTCACCATGCCATCGGGGCAAGCAGTAGGGGAGACCAGCAAGCCACTTTGGCCATGCTAGACCGCAGCAGAAAAAGGGCAAGGCTGACCAAAGACCATGAAAGCGTGCTACCCGTGTCCTCTAGAGGCAAAACTCTCGTTAGTAGTGAATTAATTAAGCGTGCGATGCTAATAATCTCCCTGCCCAAGCCAGAGAAGAGGTAAAACTTTCACTAGGCTGAGAATAACCTCTGAGCCTCACTCCCTTAGAGGCACAAGCAATGGTCAAGAGCATCCATGCCAAAGTCACTTCCAAAAATGAGATGCAGACCCTTAATTTGCTACTGTGTATTTGAACATTAAACCAAAGATTTAAGACCAGCAGTGTGCCAAAGTCGCTGGATCAAAATTGTTGATCCTGGGTTGCAAAACTGCAGACATGAACAATTTTTGCCCTTATTCTTTCAGCACCAGCCAAGCCGCCAACAACGTGGGAATTTCTAGATCAAGATCAACGCCTTCCAGTTCAGCACCTTGCCATATGCTTCCCCAACTATCAGAAAATCTTTAATATCTGAAACCTCTTCAGACAACTAATCGTAATACTCCCAAGGTATTTTCACAGGAATGGGAAGGTTGCTGATACTGTCCTCAGTGATCAGGTTTATTTTCATCCTGCAGCGGGAACAGATGCTTGCTTTAACATGCTTTATCAGGCACATTACACCGCCTATCACAAAATGGTTAACAAAAGTACACGATAAACACACCTTGGGATAGCTACAAGTGGGTCTGAGCTTACTGAAAACCAAAATCTCACCTGTATTTCCAGCTTTAAGTGAAAAATGGAACTAGCTACCAAGCGAGCATTAGAGAGCAGCCTGAGGATTAAACTTTGCCGATAAAGAAATGGAAAATACAGAGGCTGTGCATCCAGCTGACTATCCCATGAGCGATGCCAACAGAAAGCAACCCGCATTAAAAGTACAAAGAAACCGATCTCGGGGTCTCAAAGGGAATGACTTCTCGAACAGTGCTGTAATTTCAAAGCTTTCCTCACAAGTCTCTTGCCAGCTCTAGCACAGAAAGAAATCCATTAGCAGACATGGAAACTCACCGGAGCTCCCTGCCGCTGCAACCCACCGAGCAAAGCAGCTTCCAGCGAGTCGCCAGGTGAGCTGGCTACGAAAGCAGCTCCCAGGTAGCATCCAGGGAAAACCACACCGGCATGGCCGTGCTGACAAATGCACTGAATCATGTATGGCGGCAGGTGACATTTTCATCCCTGGGGGCCAAAAGTCCCTTTACTTAGATATTCTTGAATTTCATCCCCGTGCATCTGCAGGTACTGCAAATTTCTACGCCCATTTGCAACCGCAGTGCTCCTCTCTGTGGTGCTACCAGCCGTCCAAGTACCTGGTTCTCTCTTCAGCGTGCTCATGGTCTCCCTACCCAGGATTCCCCAAAAAATCAAGGGCAAACGAGGGTCCAGTTTGCCCGACTCTATTCCTCCCTGGGGCTCCCCCGGCAGCTTCCCACGGCCAGCGTGAGAGCTGGGCTCACACCCAGCGCTCTGCCTGCGGCGAGCACTCCAGCTTTGGGATAAAACCAAGCCCAGCCTGCACCGTGGCTTCGGCTCCGCGGCAGCTCTGCACCACGGCTATATAACCTAGTTAACCCAGACCTGAGCAGTCTTTTAAAGGTGTTTGCAGGGAAGTAAAACAGCAGGGATCCCCTCACAGCATAAGCACGCTGAGAACTGCACCCTGTTCCCGTGCGGCGCTGGTACCCTTCCCCTAACCCGCTCCCCTCCTCAGCACAGATGGGTGCAATCGGTTGAACAAAGGCCTGGCTACCTTTATTCTGCAATTGAACAGGATTTTCCAGAAACTCAGCCATCAGTTCTGAGTGAAGAAAAATGCTTTGCTGAGCTCCCTGCTCTTTCCTTTCTAGGCAATCCTCTGCAGATAGCGCTGCACACCTCCAGCGCCTGCGAGGGGAGCAGCAGGGGCTGGCAGCTCTGTCCGCCCGTCTCTTTGCGTTTCTCCCTAGAGGTGCAGAAGCCCAGGCTGGGGCACACCTGCCTCACAAGCCTGCACTAACTGAAGTTTCTTGATACGTTTTTTCAGTGGTAGGTTGCTGGTGTTTTTCATAGTGCACTTTTTCTATGAGACTTGTAAGACTCATCTTGTATTTCTTTGCAACCTGTTCTCATTCCCAGATTCGGTCGTGTTACAGACACATCAGTTCCACAGTCCCTTCTGTGCCTGACCCTAATTACGCTGCCACGTACAGGTCCTGCCAAGCAGCGAGTCCCGCTGTGCGAGGCAGAGATCAGCGGCTGCAGCTCCGTGTCCAGACAGAGAGGCACCCCACGACAGCTAAAGGGCAGGAGAAGTCCTGCCACCCCACCCGAGGGGCTGGGAGGGGACACGTGCCCTGCTCGGCGTGGGACAAAGCAGCTAACGGAGCCAAAACGCAAATCCCTTTCTCACACCTGCAGTGCATCCTCCTCCTCACATGCAATACATGGCTTTAGCCTCACCCCAAGCCACCCACCTTTTTTGGTTCGTGTCTCCCTACGCTATGAGTTGCCTGTTTTTTCCCAATCTGTTGGGATGGGTTCAAAATCCTGACAAGTTACACGGCGGGGGGAAAGGGGGATGGGACCATTAAGAAAAAATATTTACGTAGACAAATTAATACCTGCGTCAAATCAACAGCCTTCACCTCAACTCTGCAAACTCTCACAATAAATTTACAGTGTTGGCTTAAGGTAGGGAACCCCAGAGGAGATCAACTATTAGCAGTATAAGACACCCAGACTTATTGTCTCTCTCGTACTTTCAACAGCGGAGAAAGCATTAACTTCAAGAGGTGTTGGGGCTGAATATTTTATGACGTTTATTTGTACTGCATCTCTCCAATTGTCTTTGTTTGTGGTAGAAAGCACGAACAGACTGACTAACATCACTCTTCCCTACATTCATGATTAAAATATTACAAGGGGTGGACATACTAGGCACATTTTCAACCAGGAGAAAAGTAGAAGACAGGAAAATTAATAGTATATAGATATAGACCTAGACAGAATTTTTTTTCCCAATCCACCCTGGGACTCAGCCTCCTTGATAAAGTATTTTAATAGCATATTTTAGGGGTGAAGTTTTTAAACAGACAAATTGTGGAAATAATAAAGCCCACACCATCGCTGACAAATTAACTGTTAAAGCAAGGCTTGGGATGGAAACTGCCCACTGCCATCATATTCCTGAATTCACTCTTCTGCATTGCTGTTTACATACCAGGAACAACACCGGTGCATAGGCTTACATTGAAATGCATGCCTGGAGGCACACAGTTTCCAAAAGCAGATTAACAACAATATGACTCCTCATCTTGGGGACTGCAGGGCTCCTCAGAAACCTATCTGGAGGCTCTGCAACACCTCTGGAGCTCAGGTTCACGTGCCCTTTGTAGCCAGGTCTGCTGCAAGCTATAAAGGGGGTCCAGGTCCCCGTGCAAATGCCTGCGCCCAGCCTCGGGGTGGGTGGTGAGGGGGGACAGAGGAGCAGCCGCACGGAGGAAGGATGCTCGGTCGGGTAATGCACCCAAGGACCTGAAATACCCGGAGGGAAAACGACTGCTGCAGAAGTGCCACCAATGCCGTGAAAAACGAAAGCAGCTCAAAGGACAGGCAAGGGCAGCAGTGTTGTGATTCAGGCTATAATCACTATGGGCATGGAAGATAAGTTTTTCATAATTCCAGGAGGTTTTAATGACAATTAAATAACCTGTCATTATCCTTAATAACATATAGGTGAACTGAACTTTGCCTACAGAAGCGGTGGTGGCCAAGGTCAGTAGTAGAAGAGGTCGATACGAGAAGACGGCAAGAGAGTAAAGCACCACATTTTCAAGGACAACTCTCGCGGCATTTTATACTTTGATATGACAATGGTGTCTGAAAACAATCATATTTACAGGATAACGGTAAATACAACTGTTTGCTTCCAGGTATATTCTTTGAAACTCAATATGTGCTGATAAGTTTAACAGAGAAACTTTCATTCCAGCACAGCTAAGAAAAAACAAAAAAAACTTATTCTATCACTTACGGGCAGAGATCCTTACCCCAGATCCCAGCCGCAGACCGGCTATCGGAGTCAGGCCATCCGCAATGCTGTAGTTAAGACTGTCAGCACTTCCATTACTGCCCTATTCCTCTACTGAACAGCTCACACCTCCATTCATAAAAAAAGTTGCTCTGGGCTCAGGTTTGACATAAGAGTCTTAGCTGAGCAACATCAGTGTTTTAAAAATAAACTTTAAAAACCCAGTGGCCATTCTCTTTTAGTGACAATTGCCAGACAATTGGCTTGCTTGGCTTGGATTTTTTCCCTCTGCACTCCTATAACTCAAAAATGTCTCTAGAGCAAATAAAAGAATCACTCAAGTACAAAATAATCAAGAGGAGTTATGTTTAAATAAGTACCTAACTATATACGGCACTCATGATTTCAAACAACTCTATCAAGTACGAAAGCACTGAATGGTTTTGCAATGCTCAGTGATTTTTTTTTTATTTTAAAGGAAGTCAATTTATGTCCTGGTTTGGCAGAGAATGGGCAGATCACGGCTCTGCTGCCACGGCTTGTGCTGACTTTAGCAGCGCTCCATCTACTTGTCCTCCCACAAACACATTCTCAGTAGACAGATCAAGGTCTCAATATTCGATAATATAACCGACAGTCATGTTCCTTCACTGCACACATGGACATCTTGAAGAAAAAGCGCATTTTTATTGTTGTGCCAATAAAAGGAGGATACGGGAGGACACATACTTACCCATTCAGGACCGTACAGCAATGCATATGTTGTGCGTGTTTGCAAGACCTGGCATGCAGCCTGCAAGGGCAATGCTTCTGTTCTGCCTTGGCACCTACAAGCATGGCAGGTTTGCTGGTGCAAAACATGCTGGATGCTTTTGCTCACAGCTGAGTATGTCGACTCATCTTCCGAGATCAAATAGACTCACATTATGTTTAGAATTAAGTTTTGTTTCTTACTGCCTTGGAAATGCCAACTGGGCTTAGAGTTGAGCTGGGTTTTCTCTCTTGTATACATCATCATCACCTGTAACATGAATTCCCCATCTCATCTGAGCTCAAGCTAAACCTACAGTTACCTCTCTGCTCCTTTGCTCTTCCAGAGAGGGTTGACAGGTTCTGACTGACAGGAGAGGAGCCTGCCCTGGCTCTACGGCAGCAGAAGTTGTGCCCAGCAGAGCTGCTGCCCCGGACCCCATCAGCTGGAACCTCTCTGCAGTCCTGGGGACACAAGAAACGCTTGGCAGGCTGCTGTAAAACAGGGATTTTCTGCAGAAAGGGGCTAAAGCATGCAGGTTGAAAGCCAGTGTCCTGCACTGTACCCTGGAACCTAATGCGCAGCCCACGAGTCCTGCCCGCATCCATCTCCTCGGGGGACCAACACCAAAACCCAGCCCTCAGCCACAGCCTCCTCCTGGCAATACAAGAGTAATTCAACTTACTGGAGATTTCGTCCCTAAATCCCTTCTAAACAACGAAGAGAGCTTGCACCACGTGTGCCAAACTACCCCGGGGGTGTGAAACTGCCTGGGTACCACCACGTTATTTCACAGCCTGTATATGTGCTGTGGCGGGTCTCAGGCAATCACCGAGCAAAGACAGCACATAAAACAGCACGGGAGAGTGCTGCTGGCTGAATGCCACACAGCTCCAAATCCATAAGCCGATACATTTCCACGGTCCCCCAAAAAGATAAGAGTTAGTTACAGTGCAAGCACTACAGTGACCTACATAAACACAGTTCTTTTGTAAACAGGAGTCAAGAATGACGGGAACAAGCAGCTAACAGGGAAACGGTGGCAGATTTTAATCATTGTTGGCTTTAAGCAAACTATAACAATATTCCCGCACCTTTGCCCCCATCCGCAACTCTACCCTACCTGCACGGAGCAGCTGAATTGTGTCGAGAAAAATCTCCTTTGCAAAACAAGCATTATATTACCACAGTCCATTTGGCCTTGGCATGCCAACAGAGCAGCAGGATTTTCTGAACAAGAAAGCCTCGATTTCTTGGGAGGCTCAGAAAGTCACACAATGTGTTTTTAAAGAGTCAGGTCACTCCTAATAAGTAAGAAATAACCTCGTCCCTGGGATTAAATGCAGCCCCAAACTGGAATAGTTACCAATAGAGGGAAAACCAAATCTCCTTTAGTAAATCAGGAAGCAGGGGATGCCGCAGCATGTGCCTCCGGCTTGGCATCTATTTGGAGGTACGTTTTAGTGATGTTAAAGGAGGCAGGGGACACCTGGAGAACAGGAGCAGCTTTCAGAGCTATCCGAGGCAAGCACAGTGCCCAGGCAGTACTGAAGATGCTGGGACATCTCAGCTCCTGATCTCTCACCCCAGCTGCAAGGCTGATGCCAGGATGAGTCCAAACGCTTCTGCTCTGACTGATCTGAAAAGAGGCAAAGCCCTTAACTGAAGCCCAGTCCCCACAAACACCAGTTTCAAATGCTACCAAAATTTAAAAAAAAAAAAAAAAAAAAAAAATTGGAGACTTGGGGAGGGAAGAAGGGAGAAGCTGGTAATCGGAGCATTTGGGGTTTGTTGGCCAGAGGAAAGGAGTAGGTTGGTTTCAACACATAGAGCTCATGGTACACAACGAAGCCCTGCCGTGGCAGTGAGCTAGGAGAACTACAGAAAACCACTCACGGTTGTTGAGAGCTTTCCTTCGTTCTTCTGCACGTAGACAATCGCATCCCGCACCAGGGAGAAGAGGTTCAAGAGGACGTGCTCCATGTCATAGATGCCGTGCATGCCTTTGGTCAGTCCCTCCAGAGACCCGATGTACTCTCGCCAGTGGTTATCGATCTCTATGACGCCCGCCAAGCATCCTTGCATCACCACGCCGCAGTAGCTGGCACAGGGCTTGGCCAGGAGGAGCCCCTGGCAGTGCGAGCAGTACCACATCTTTAGCAGCGCTCGGCCACAGTCCTTGCTGAATTTTAAGTGGTCTGTAGTGTTTATCACCTCGATCCCCAGGTTGAGCGCCTGCAGAAAGACTCGTGTGGTCTGCAGTGACTTGGACACCTGTGTCATCATCATCTTCGGGTAGTTACCAAAGACTTTGAGGTCTCTCCTGGCTGCCCGCAGGCATTCAGTCATTTCCACGGAGGGATCGGGGAAGCCAGGATTAATCAAGTGAGAGTAAACCAAAGGGAATAAACTGTCAAAAAACTCATTTATCATGTCATTAACACTGATGTCAGAGCCCAATATGTACAGCGAGACATCAGTAAAAAGTTCTCCAACAAACTTAAGAGCTCTGGGCCCCATGCTCTGGTAGTGGGTCCTAAACATGCTGTTGGTGAAGTTTCTTGCATGCCGTACTACAATTTCAAAGGCTTCTGCAAAACAGAACAAAAAAAAAAAAAAAGAAGTTATTAAGAGACGATGAGCTCACGACCGGGGAGGATAACACCGTACTGCATTACTGCTGCAAAGGCTGGTCCCATCCTGCCCGCTTTGGGTCAAACGCCTGCGGGCAGCCGTGCCTGCTGCAAAACTTAGCAGCATCAGCGATTTTCAGGGGAAATGCATATATTCTTTAAACATAAGCTACATTTCAAAATGGCAAAAACTACGATCTAGTTAACATTTCAGCTTTTAAAGAAAATATTGATTCAAGAAAAGGGCTAGACTGCAATTTCTTTCTCTCCCTCTTTCATATTGATTTGAAATTAACAGGAATTCTATCTCCAGACTTAATTTAAGGCAGAGATAAATGTTTGACAAACTGTACAGTGTTTAAAACCAGGAAACAGTAAATGCTGACATTCCATTATGAAAACGAAAATATTTATAGGAGCTTAATCACAGAGGATATTCGGACTCGACCCCCAGCACCCACTCTGCACCAGCTATCTTCGAAGCCATTTGAAAAGCCCCTGCAGCGCTGTAGCTTTCCCGAATGCAGCAGGCTCCCTCCAGCTGCAGATCCAACGTTTCATCTGCCCTGCACATGAGCTGCTCCGTGGTGCAAAGCGATGCTGAGAGCCAGCGACGCAGTGTCCATCTGCGGGTGCCCGGCCTGGACCACTCACACACATCAGGTTGTGCCAAACCGCCTCGTGAAGCTCAGCAGCAAGTTTTACACCAATATTATCGATTTGCTAAGAAAAGCCAGAGTGTATTTTCCCCTCTCCTCCTTCAAAGACTCAAGGACTTTCTGCCCACACCTCCTTCACGTGGCGAGCAGGAGAGCCGCCAGCAGCACGGTCACTGCATGGTTACTCCCGTAATTACAGCCCTCCTCACCAGGAGGCTTCCAAAACATCCATACCCAGGTACGTAAAGACAACATACCTACACACACCCCAGTTTGCAAGTTAGAGCATTAGAAGGGGAGGCCACCAGTGCAAACTAAAGTCGTTTTCTTTGGCCAACTCTCTCTACCAGCCTGTGTCCCACCCTCCAGGGTACTATTCATAAAATGCTAAAAATAATGAACAGCCTCTCAGTTCACAGGTCACTGACACCCCGTGATGTAACTGCTCTCAACTGTGTCACTCTGGAAGCACACATCCAGGCTCAATTTGCATGAAAATTATTCATGTTCAATAATTAAAGGGAATGTTTAATTTTTAAAACCATAAGTGTTATTTTTGCCATTTGTTAAGGCTGGGATGCAGCTGAGCGTGGCTTGATGCCTCTCCACGGGGGTTCGGTATCAACGCTATCACAAGCGATGTCAGGCCTTGCTGCTCGCCCTGCATAACCTCCCACGTTACTCAAGAGCTTTTGAGACCATCACACCTCCAGGACTTCCAACTCTTCCCAGGGGCTCCCTACGTGAGCACACCCGGCGGGACAGGGACCTAATGCCGTTTGCTGCCCCCCACAGCAGCACGCAGAAAGCTACGGTGTAAGCAGCGATTGCAGCAGAAATTACCGATATACTTTTGCAAAGTGTCTCAATCCCATCTGGTGCCTGCACACCTCCCGGGCGTGCCATTGAAGCATTTCGTCCACAGACCCCAGGTGCAGTAAAGCAACAGCCCAGGCGCTCCCGACACCCTCACCGGGACTGCCCCAGCAAGCCCAGAGCAACCATCTGCGCTCCCAGACGACAGCAATCCCTCCTAGCACCACAGATTGAGGGATGCAGCGGTGCAAGGACACAGAGCCCCTCTCTCCATGCCTCCCTCACCACGACAGCAGGCATCTCGCTCCTCACACCCATACAGAATATTGCAAAGCTCTCCAGGCACAACGGCACGTCCAACACGGAGCGGGGTAAATGTGTGAGCTATGCAAGCAGAGCAAATTCTGGTTGCACTGTTATTAAAAGTTTTAAAACAAAAATAGTTTCTTTAAATAGGGCACATTGGATTACAAAACTTTTTTTCCTTCTTTATCCTCAAGAGCACCAGAATAGCTTTTGCCTGAAAGAGCACAAAGAACTTTTTGGACCAGTGTTTTTTTGACAGCACTGCAGACAGTGCCAGGATTTTCATGCTGTGCCTCACCATTCGCCTTTAACCTCTTCTCTGTTAGTTCCCTTAGAAAAAGTCATCCCTCTTCCCTTTTCTCACTCCTCTGTGCTTTGCAAGTTACCATCAGAGCCAAGAGACTCTTCACTGATTAGAAAAATATTCCAAGCTCCTATGCAAACCTCCTACAGCGAGAAATGCTTCAGAAAGGAATCGAGAACAGTGGCGTATCAGAAGAGCGTGTACACACAGTCCCACAGCTTTAAAGGTCATGACACGCACATAATTTTTATCATAATAACTGGCTAAGAGTGTCTATTTTATGCGCCTTGGAGCCTTTGCATATATCCATTAGAGAGAGCAACAGAGACTACAAAAGCATATACAGCCTCCTGCTGCCCTATTAATAGATGCAAGAAATAACAAAACTTTGTAAAAAAAAGTCTTACACATCCAAAATCTCCTACACCCAACTCCTCTAGTAGTTGCTTATTCTGAAATACTCCTCGCAAAGGGCTGGTTGTAAGAGTATTAAAGCACCAGCTACCAGCAGCAGCAGTGACCCACGGCCAGACTCTGAGCACTTCAAAGAGGAGGAAACTTGGCAGGTCAGTCCCCCGTGCTCCCACGAGTGAGCCTCGCGGGGAAACGGAGGGGACCCCGCTTTACAGAAGCGGCACGGGCTTCTGTTCCCCCATCAAATCCAACAGCCTGGATTTGCTGCTGGTAAAGCCTGCATTATTGAAACTCCTGTTGCTGGAGGACAATTGAATCATTTCTTTCTTTTATTTATTTCAAGGATATTTTTTAAAAAAACACAATTAAAGTCAGCCAGTTTGCAGGTCTAGCTGAAGCAAACACCTTAACAGCACTGGTAAAGCGTAGCATCAGACTTGCATCCAACTTCAAGCAGGCAAAGGCACTGCACAGCAGAGCGGAGCTCACATTTTGTAATCTCCATCCCCATAGCTATGCTCACCCAGCAGAACCTGAACATGCCACATGGTTATTTATCTGCTTTTAAAATATTTTCTTATGTGATTAGCAGAGGGCAGCGGGGGGCGGGGAACACACACTAAAAAATCCCCACTTTTGCATGCACTAAAATTTAAAGAGCCCTGATCCACGAGTCTGGCTTGGGGAGATGACAGCCTGAGCTGCCGCAGACCACCACGCCAGAAGTCAGTCCTACCTGGGTAGCTCTTAAGCCCATTTCATCTGCAGGTACCTAAAGGTGCTGAACACACACACAAACTGTACTCCAAAGTCATTTCAGTCATCACAGGGACAAAACCTGGGAGCTACTTAACCACGCACAGCACCGCGGTGCTCTGTCCCAGGATGGATGGGAAGAACCGTACCGCGCCCAGGTGAAACAGGGACCACGTGCGGGATGTGAGCCAGAGCGCCGTCAGCAAAGCATTGTACCTGCTGCACTGGGAGCGTACATCTGTTGACTGTCTCCGTCAAGGGCAGTTTATCAGGGCTCCCAAAGGATGTGTGAAAGCTGAAACTCTACTCTAGACCACATTTATTAGGCACAGTTGAAAAGCATGGGCTATTACTTATTTTTCCAGCAGGACTCTCACTGAAGCACCTAGAGAGGAACTGCTGCCCAGTTCCAGTGGCCAGGAGGGAAGGACCATGCTGCTTTCAAAGTGCAAAAGCTCCCCAGAACGCAGCCCAGGGAGAGCTGCACGGCCACTGCAAACTGGCAATTAGAGAAAAGACAGTAAATTCTAAAAGAGCATAACAGTGCCCTGAGTGGGGATTACTGGCAGGAGAAGGAAATCACCATGTTCTCAGCTCAGAGAATAAAAGTCTGCTGCTTAGTAAAAACTTCAGCTTTCCTGAGAAGGTGCATTCACTCCTGAGCTGCAGCTACTTCAAAGGGGCCGATGCCAGGGCCGGAGGAGCTCCAGATTAACCTGCTTGCTCCCCCAGGCTGCAGGAGGCTCCAGCCCAGTCTGGGACTCGATGGGTTTATTTAAGAGATTATGTGATGCAGTCGCCTGAACCGCAAGGAGCAGGCGTGAGTGACCCCAGCGAGCCATTCCCGCACAGCATCCCCCCGGAAAGGCGAGAGTTGAAATCTGACGGCAGCTGCAAAGCCAGAGCAGCTAGAGATAGCACCCAGCCTGACCCAGCACCCCCAGGTCTGCGCTCAGCGAGTGAGTGAGCTTCACAAGCAACTGAAGGTGTTTGGAAAGGTGCTGCTGCCAGGAACAGGGGAGTCTGTCCTCCCTCTGCCCCCCCATGCCAGCTCACCAAAAACCAGCACCACAGCAGCCATCGTTGCAGCCACGTGGAGCCACCTCCCCCAACCGCCATGGCCATGGGGAGAAGGTGTGAGCTGGCGCGGAGCAGGGCAGAAGGGAAAGCAAGATCCACCACGGCAGCCAGACACCACGACGTGCCATGGGCTTCGTGCTTGCCCCTCCGTTACTGTGCCGCTCTTGTTTTGCTGCGAACACAAGCTTCCCACGTGGACAGCTGCCCTTCTCTGTGCATCACACAGCACACCACACAAGATCGCTTTGGCAAAGGCACACCAAAGACAAGGGACCTGCACAGCAAAACTTGCTGCATTAGCGGCCCATCTTCCATGGTGCACCTTGCAAAGGAACAAAGTGGGGTGGAGATGCAGGATTGTGTGACCAAGGCACCCCCCAGCACATAGACACCAAGGGGTTAAAACTGCACTTACAACCTTGATTTTACTGTTTCTTGACATCTGGGCACACAAACCATGCAACCATAAAGCGCGCTCTGAGCAGGGAAGCTCCCACCACGGGGCAGCTCCCACTGCCCATGAGGAGCTGAGCTCCCAACTCCCATTTGCACAAGATTGTTTTCTTAAAAACTGGGCAATTGTCTCCCCACATTTAAAACCTTATCTTGACCATGTAAAGATATGTTTTCCCAGTGGACGAACTATAACATGTTTGTTATTCCACTACCAAGAGCTAGCAAAGACAAGGCTCAGTTTTATTTTTTGGGAGACAGCCAGGCAAGTAACCCTAGACAAGGTCACGGTGTCACCATCATGTTGCTACCTCCCCATAAAAGCTTCAGGGCCATCTCCTCCAGGACTTTGTGACAGAGCGGCGAATCCTCACAAACTATCTCGAACTGTAAAACAAACAAGAAACTGATTTCCATGCAGCAGAAGCCTCCCTTGAGATCAACACGGGTCACTGGCATCCAGCTGAATTTCTCTCTCTGCAGATGATGATGCACTTCGTGATTCACTGCACCTTTCCCAGGATGCTGCTGCTTGGAAGCGCCGCGGGCTGCAGGCTGCAACATTGCATGCAGCGCTTCCCTGTCCTGCATGTGGGACCATTTCCAAATCTCACCAGCTCTACATACCAAAATGCACTTTAAATGCCTTTTAGGTGTGAACGTGCCCCTTCTCCCCCAGTAAATCTCATCTAAGGATGCGACTGCTCCAGGCCAGCAAGTGAACCAGGCTCCTAAAGCTTGGTGGATTTGCTGAAGTCCCTCTTTCAGGCTCCGATGGTTCTCCTCATGTCCCTGGGTTTGCTCCCCAGAGGGTCCCTACTCACAGGACCTGGCACCAAACTCTGCACAAGGTGCAGCAATAACCGCAGGAGCCGGAGAGTTCCCGGTCCGGCCACACCTCACCTGCTGAGCTGCCCCGGCTCTTCCTGCTCTCTGGCACTTCCCTGTCGATGGTAAAACCTCGTTTACTGCCTGTGAAACAACCTATTGATGCAAATCCCTCTCCCTTCACTCCTCAGGACGCAAATCACGTCAGGAGAGAACCAGGCACTGGAATCCCTCAGCCCACGGGAATCATTTCCATCCTGAGGCGAAAACATGGGTCTCCAGGCAGGGCGGTGGAAAATTCATCAGTTAATTAATCCGGTCCTAACGCAATCGCTGCATCGCCTTCAGGCCCTGGGTTTCCAAACCTTTAAAAGTACCATACACCTAAAAACCAAAAATGCTCAGCCCCTTAAAAAAAACACCAATGTTCACGGATGGGAATTCAAATGTTCACCAAGGAAATGCTAAAAGTTTTGGGTTTTGTAAGCTCACCAAAATATTTTCTGACATTGCAATTGCTGCAGTACTGCTAGGAAGCGGCAAAAGGAGCCATAGGCATCCACATGTGAGCGAGCTCTAAAGAAGGAAATACTTCTTTAATATCTCCAATGAATCAGACAAATTCAGACTCATTGCAACAGCCCGTGTTCCTGAAAGACACACAAAAGAGCTCACCAAGAGAGAAACAACTGTTTGCAATAACGGCCTGGCTGCCACAGGCATTACTAGTGAGATGAACCGCAAGTCATTTTTCAAACAGCAGGTAATATTTATTTACAAACTTGGAAAAGGTTTGCAATATATTGAGCAGAAAGGAAAGAAAATCCAAGAGTTTTTCCCCTGGCAGCAATAAGAGCAGACTCCAGATTTGTTCCGTTATGATTTACGCGACACTGCAAGTTTTTAACAACATTATCTGGAGACAAAAGCTCTTCTAAGCAGCATAATTACTTTTGTCTGTGGCATTACAAAACCTATCAGATGGTGCCACTGCTGCTCTTACAGGGTTTGTTTCTCTGCGCACATTTGGGTTTAGAGCTTAGGAAATCCTTTTTTTCAACTATGACACAGGCTTTTGGATTACTTTTACAGTATTGTCACCATAAAAATTATGGACTTAAGCTCCCAAACTTATGAGATTAGCTTCAAAGCATTAGTAATAAAAATAAGAACAAATCAGTTATTCTGTCTTCTAAATTTAAAGCCATCAAGGTTTGCACTTTCTACCTTTGCTGCACCACCACCAGACCGAGAGAGGAAAGGTCTCAGTCCAATCTTTAAATGAGAGGGGGCTCCTTCCAGCTCCGTGCCCACCACCCTCGCTCCCACGGGAGCCAAGACAAAAGTTTCTAAGGCCAGTGCTGCTCACCAGCCAAAGCCAAATCATTACGCTCTTGTCAGAAAAGCATCTTCTCCTAATTATCTGTGCCTATCAAAATGCCAAGCTCCAAAGCCATTTATTGTTAATTCTTCAGCTTATCTAGTGCCCTGGTATTTTGAAATACGCTCCCTGAACTTTCTAATAAAAATACTGCTAGCATCTCATTATACCCACTCAAAACACTCCGAAAACACGCTCCTATTATATTCTAGGTAACAGTCCGACTGTTCAGCAATTAGTCACACTGTGGTTCACCCATTTATTATTTATATCCCGCGCACAAAACTTTGTTAATGCAGACAGCAGAGCCCACCAACGCAAGCTGCTACAAGCCCAGAGCAAGGAGAGAAGAAACGCTGGTGCCCGCAGCTCCCCACCTCCAGCCAGCGCCGTGCCTGGACCGGAGCCTGCCTGGAGGGAGCTCAGTGCAGCGCTCCGTATCCTGCGCAGGCATCCGCATCTCACGACAGCAAAAGCCAGGGGTAGGGATGCTGGAGGGGACCACAGGAGAGCAGCTTTTCTTTTGAGGGGCACCAAGATGTCTTGAGAGATCCCTGGAGACCCTTGGGAGTACACACTTCAATGTAGGAAACCTATACTCTTAAGTGAAATTTAAAAAAAACCCAAAACCTCACAGCAAACACCTCTCAAGAATGACTCTGCAGTAAAACCTTTTCTGGGGCTTCATGCTTGAACACGTGGCCGTGGCGCTTTTGATTAAATATGGGTTGCACATCTATTGTATAATTTGTTTTCTCGAGCATCAAGAAATATTCTGCTTTGTGCCATGACAGATGTGTGAATGCTTAAGAGATTCCTGAAAATTTAATAAAGACAAAGTTAAAAATGCAAACAGTCAGGGCTGGCACGAGTGGTGGATGAACACGATTCTTTATCAAAACCAAGGGGAGCAGGAAGAATAAAGGCCCGGAGAATCAGGCTCAAACCGAGCCCTGGGAGCAGAAGTAGGAAAAGAAGAGACAGAGGGATGTAGGAGGCTTCTGTAGCAAAAAGGCAGCTCCGTTGTGCTGGTAACCTGTCAGACCAAAGAAAGATAAACCTCTCCCCATGCACCCCATGCCCCCATCCTGGTGCTGAAGCCCATATAAGGGTTGGGGTTCAAGTGCCCAGGCTCTTCTCCATCACTGGGCACCAGTTCAGGGATGCACCCTGCAGCAGAACCACTGGGAAGAGGCACGGCAGAGCCTGGATGCAGGAGTGCCCGAGGACGGAGGGAAGCCTTCGGCTTGGAGAGCATCAGACTGCACCCACCGTTTGCGTGGGGTGAACGCCGCTCCTGCAGAAGCGATTTACTGCAAAGGAAACAGTGTTTTTATCCTCGCCCAGTGCTCTCCGAGACGGCTGGGAGTTTGCAATAGAGCGAGCAGGAAACAAACTGCTGCTCCCCAGGGCCGGGACCGGGGGGGTCGGCGTGGTCTCGCCCCAACCCAGCCTCGTGGGAAGGCAGCGGGAGTGCTGAGCTGGCAGAGCTCGGGGTCAGCCCACGAGGAGTTCGCTTTCAGCCACACGCAGCAATATGTACACTCCAAATATTTCATATTTTCCTCTTTCCCTCTAAAGGGGAAAAGTTAATTAAACCAATCCCACAGAACAGAAAATAAATCACTGAAAACAGCACCACCAGGCTTTTGTTATGTTATAATTATATCAATAACATGCCCAGAACTAATGTCACATCACTGGGGAACTTTCACCTTCACCATTTTTTTTCTATCCCAAATATTTACACTCTTTGCTTCTATTCTCTCTCACCTCTCCCACTTGGTGTGGAGAAGACAGTCTCCATCCACAGCTCTTACTTGGAGCCAGCAGCTCAGGCAGGGAGCACAGCCCGGCGCAGCCCGGGCTCCTGCAGCCCCAGAGCCCAACAGCAGGAACAGCTTCAAATCCCTGGGAAAAGGGCTTCTCTCCCCTGGGTAACTGCGCAGACGGAGATATCGCAGGCTCAGGCATTCTACCACTGCAAAGCCACATCTGCCTTTTTTTTTTTTTCTCCTTTAACCACAAACACAAACCATATTTCCAAAAAAGAGAAGAGAGAGAAAGAAACCAGCACTTGGTCACCCCCCCCAGCCACAGTTTACTAATTGGAGGCTCCAACATCCACCTAATGGGGTTATAAAGATATCGAAAAAAGAAATATGCCTCTTAAAAGATGAATGACAAGCCACATTTCAAGCAGAAGGCAAGTGATTCCATACATTCCCTCCCAAATTTACAAGCAAAGCATTTCTAAAGACCAGGACACCAGTTTGTGTAGTTCCTCCATTTATTTTAAACTAAAAGTTATACGCAATTTCTGAAAAAAAAAAAAAACCCACATGCCTAGCAAATTCCTTTATTCATCAGAATAAATGAAGATAAAGCAAGCCACTAGGTCAAGTTGAGCTTGTATTCAAGAATTCCAAAAAAAAGTCTTTGGAAGTGCCTTGGTCTCAGTAACTTTAGAGCACGGCAGATCTGAGAAGGGTTTTCAGGCTCCCTTTCATTCCAGCGGGCTTTTATCAGCCTGTTAAGTCTCCAACAATAGAGAGCAGACTATTTATTTAAGAAGCAAATTCCTTCCTTTATAATCTCTGCTGGCCAAATTCTCTTTAAAGTTATCTCAACTGCCTGATGAAAAGCAAATGGCAGAAGATCAGTTCTTGATCCCTATAGTAACACGAAGGACTTGCACTTATTTAAGGGCACCTGTTGACCATTTTTAAGTCACTCCAGCTCCTTTATTTCTGATTTCGGCTTCCTACCTGCGCGGGCAGAACTCGGGAAAGGCATTTGCTCAGTAACATACAGCAATCAACATCGGTGTAACCCTTTTCCTCTAAGGAGCAGCCATTCCCAAGACACAGAACAGTGCCCAGGTTCTCAAACGCAATTTAGTGATTTTTAAGCTGATTTTATCTCAAGACACCTCAGAGAAGGACAGGGGTTTCCAACATGGAAATAAAAACATGGATCATCTCAGTAGCACAAGCACAACCAGCCCCTCCGATGGCCCCTGGCAGCATCCGACTCGCCGGGTGCATGCAGAATATTTTAGCAGCATCTTGCTTGACACGGAGCAGGGTACCCAAACCCTCGTCCTGTCCGAGATGCCCCGGGGACACACAGGACACCATACCCACACCAGCACCACTACAACGGGGCTCAGGACATCCCGGACACGCAAATCCCAGGCACCATCTCCACCCACAAAAGAGAGGATCTACCCCATGGCCCCCGTTGCCAGACTTAGCACTTTCCAAAAACTGGACTCACTGCTTTCCTTCCTTCCTTCCTTCCTCTGTGGTATCTTGAGTGCGGTCCCCAAAAACCTGGCTGTTTCGCTAGGGGGTTTTGGGTAATGGTTCTTTATTTGTTTTGGGGGGAGGGTGGTTTGGTGGGGGTTTTGGCATTTGTTTGCATCCCACACGGTTCCTGCACCCCCCTTGCCCTGGTTCAAAGCCCCATTTTGATTAACACTTATTTTAAAAGGAAGATGTTTTATTGTTTCCTTACTCCCTCCTGTAAGAGCGAGGCAGCCGTTGTAACGGGAGCGCAAGATGATAATTTGCCTTTCAAGAGCAAAGCTCACAACCACTGCTGCCAGAAATCGATCCAAGGCTCCGCTGCTCACTCCAGACGGGCTTCCCTTCAAGAACATGAATAATCCTCTGCAAAGTAATGGCACTATTCATCTCTCGAAAGTTCCTCGCAGGCTTAAATCCCTTGCTGAACAGGGGGCCACGTGTTCAGCCGCGTTCCCAGTAAATTAAAATTCAGCTTGTTCTTTTTCTAAAGAGAAACACGGAGAGTATTGATTGCTAAATTTACCAAAAGTTTTATGGCAGCTGGTTTTCTCAGTAATAGAGCAACCACTGCTCAGACATGGTTTAACGCATAATCTCCAGATCAATATAACTTTTGATTTATAAATAATGATAACAAAAGGAGCAAGGACAAATATGCTTGGGAAAAAGTAAACACTTTCTTCAACGGATACTTTCAATGTAATCCTCAAAATAAAGACCACGTATTTCAAAAGCTGCCTGCGGAAACCAACACAGAATATATTATCTAACGAAGCTGAAGATTCATCTTCATCATCACAATGTTCCGACTCGTCTATTCTGCAACTCTCAGCGCATAGGTATGTGACCCTCTTGGTGGCATTTGCTAAGTATTAACTTCTCATAACTCCGGAATCCTTTTTTCCAAAGAAAAGTTACCACCCAGAGACATCTCCCTTCTGAACACTTCCACACGAGGTATTTCCTTACTGCAAATGTTATAGTTATTATGGAGCCTTTCCTAGGCGTGAAAAACACTGGTCAGAGAGGATTATAAATCCTATCACCTGACAATTTTTTCAATTACTGTGCATGTTAAAATGATGCTACCACAAATAGGTTGCAAGAGATATGCTGGAAAATCTATTAACTTACTGTAAATCTATCTAAGTTGGGAATTCACGCCTTGCAGAATTTTACCATTAGTCCTGAGAATTAGTTTATTACCGGACAGGGAGGGCAGAGCCCATGAGGGTCATTTCAAAGACGTACTGCACCATGGCCTGTCTAAAAAGGCCCTGATCCAGGCATTTAATGTGTTAGTGAGTCTTCGAGTAAGTGCTTGCATGCTTCCCTCTACAGAGATACGCTGCTGAATAAGAAAAGGCATCACCTTTTTCTAAACCTTCACATCCTCCTCCCTTCCACAGTCTCGTCTTGCAGCGGAAGCACTGACATATTCGAGAGGTTACAACAACTTATGCACAATTATTCAGTTGCTTTGGGAATCAACACCTGATTTTTTTATATCCATGGAGAAAAATCAGGAGGGAAAGAGCTCAGGTTCAAATACAGAGATTTCTGGTCCAAAGGCAACCGTCTTCCCTACCCCAAGCCCTCCCCTGTTCTTGCCAGGAAGAATATTTTCCCTTGAAAAGTTATTCTTCGTTGACTTCTTGTCAAGAATCAAAAAAACTCAGTTCCTGTGAGGTCTGCACTTAACTGACTGGCTCAGGTGCGTCAGAGATGGATCCTTCTCGATAACGGAGTAATGGGAGTTTTTACAGCCTCTAGAGATGGAAAGAAAAGCCAGCCCATTTTCCGCTACCTGAATTGATCATTTGCTGTTTGTCCTCTGAAGGCATCGGCAAAGGAGAGCTCACGGGCTGTCAGCATCCCCCACGGCTCAGCCGCTGCACAGCCTCCCACACAAGCAACATGAAAGGGATGGAGGGGAAAAGGAAAGGAGCTAAACGCTGGCAGCCCAGAGCTAGGCCCACATCCCCACCGTGTCTCTGGAAGTCCACGCAACCTTGCTATTTTGATCCGAGCTACAGGGTAGTAGAAAGCTCAGACCTGGGTTCAGACCTCCCTCGCCCGAGTCGTAGCCGAGCTCGAGCAGCATGCAGCACCATGGCATGGAGAAGAGCCTTGGAAAGATCAGGAGACCTGTATGCCTGTGTCTGGCAGTAGAACCAAAATTTGGCTCTCAACATGGATGAGGAGGGGTAAGCATCCTCTTTGCAGACAGTATCCCATTTTTATATCAAAACACATTTTCCTGTTTGAAGTAAATAGCATTCTCTTATACGTCCTTGCTTTTCTTCAAAGTTTTCAGCTTTTCATACAAGACCCAAGGACCGTCCTGAAGGTGCCCCAGAACAGCGTCCCCCTGAGCTGGGACATAAAGGGCAAAGCATGAGGGCAGTTTTGCCCTAGCTGATGTGCAGTCTGCGCCCCTTCATCTACGGATGCCCTGAGCCCCCTCTTTAGTGAAACCTGCACCCTCTGTCCATCAGGTAACGGAGGGACCTTTGCAGGCAGGGAAAGAGCTGGGGCCAGCAGAGGAGCAAAGATGCTCTATGACATCCCTGCACTCACAAGAGCCTTCCTGGAAAATACGCTCAACCACAGCCACACTCCCCATGGGCTTTTCCATTACAAAACACTTCATGGACTCCCTTCGTCTTCAGGGCAGACAGCGAAAGCAAGTGAGCAAACCCGAGAGCATCACCAGCACGGAGAGGGGCTGCTCAGCGCGGCGGTTGCAGCAGGCTCACGGAGGTTGAGGCAAAGGCAGAGTGAAAATGCTGCCAGCGAGCAGACGGGACGGACTTGCTCTGTTGCAAAGGCAGACGCTTCTCCCCAAACACAGTCCTTTCACTGTGACAGACTTCGGAAAAGCTCCTCCTGACTTCCAGAAGCAGTACATCAAAGCAGGTCCACGCAGACATGGACCCAGCCTTTCTCTAAAGCATACAAAGTCAGGCACAAAGCACTCCTTTCATTTTTCCCTTCCACGCAGCAGCCCGCTCTGCTACTGCTAAGCTCGAGGTTGCACTGCAAACCTCCCTCCTCTTTCTGTTACCAATTTGATGGCATTTTACATGCCCAAGAAATCTAAACTGCGACAAAACCACAGTGACGAAACCAAAGCTGGCTATGGAAAAAGCAGCTCCTGCCCAGGGTGGCTGTGCAGGGAGTATGTTAAAAGCTGTCTGGAGCAAGAGCCATTAAAATTTGCAAACATGCAGCTCTCTGCTAACTCCCCCCAGACACCAAACCCCCCCTCAGCCCAGACAAAGAGCCCATGGACGCCAGGGCTGCAGAATCTCCCCATAAACACTTTCATTTTAAGCCAGTTTAACTGGAAAAAGGTCAAGACCAGTAACAGCACAACATGTGTTATCAGTTAAACAAAGTTAGCAGCTATCAGTTAAACAAGGACCACTTAGACACAAACCAACTCAAAGATCCTCTGTATTTCAGGCACCCAGATGAATCTCTAATACCCTACTAAGCCTCTGTGTTTTATGCGCAGTCTCCATGAAGTCTGCATTAGGGTTTTTTTTTAATTGCACATGAATGAATTAGCCACCCAGGCAAACGGACTGCAACTGAAAACAAACGGGTAACAATATAGAAACTAGAAGTGTCATCTACATCGCCACTGCCCAGAGCAACTGCTGTGTTTCTGATTTCCCATCATCAAGTACTACCTGAATTATTGCCCAATTTGTATATACAGCCAACAGACTATTTTTGTCCCCCAAAAGCTCAAATAGAGATACCTATTAAACAGGTCTTTAATGAGAAAGCTTGCTCTTTGCATGGCAAATGTTTTCATACCATGTCACCTCACGTACATAAACACAGTCAGAATTCAAATCGGAGTATTCCCCACTCCACTTAGTGGTATTTGTAGCAAAGTTTCACCTTTGAAAAAGGCTGAATCTATTCCCAACCACTGGAATTGCTCTCACATCTTGCACAATCTGTTGTTTTCCTGAAGCCCCAGCTTTGGACAGAGCGGATTACATTAAGACCTCAGTTTACAATTAAAAACCAAAACAATCCAGCCCTCGCTGCTGTGGGAAAAAGCTTGAAAATGTGACCTGTAGGGCTGGAAGACAAGAAAAGCAAATTAAGAAAAAGCCTCACAATGTATCATTTTTCAAACTTACCAATTTCAATGCCGATCACATTGTTCTTAGGGCTTTAATTATGATTTTGTAATGCCCCAAGGTTATGGGAACTGAAAACCACATGCTTCCAGTCCAATGAGACAGCAAAACATTTTGCAAATTCATCTTTCCTATGAAGACACTCATGTTTCATCCTAATCTTTACCTTCCCACTAAAACAAAAATTTACCAAAGTCTCCCAAGGACTTACTAGTTTAAGATATGAGGAAGTGCCACAAAAACCTTAGCACTTTTTTTTCCCTTTTTTCCCCAGAATATCAGGGTAACTCTACCCTGATTTGGGGCAGTCCCAGCCTTTACCTTTATAAATTAACAAAACCAACCAGTTTTAAAATGCAGGGGTGTTACTCTTCCCCATTTCCCAGGCTGACGGGCAATTTATCACCCAGACCCAACAAGCGGCACATAAGCACAAGACGCAATTTCAAACGGCCCCAGACCACAATTGATTCCTCCCAGATGCAGCACTGGGAATTCGGACGCGTTTTCCCCGAAGGCTGAGCAGCGCCGGAGCCGGGAGGGCACAGCCCCGACAGCCCCCGCGAGGGCTGGGGCTGCCCACCCTCGCTCCCCAACACCGGGGTGTGGACGGCGCTCCCTGAGACAGCCAAACTTCAGTGTTCGCCTCCAGAGCTAGGAAAGGAAAATTAAGGAGAAAAAGCTGATTTCCTTTGCTCCTGAATGAATTATTAGCTACAGTTCCTGTCCTAAACAAAGTGTTTCTGCTGGGCTAAGCAGCAGGAAAGCGATGCAAACTGGACAGGGAAAAAAAGGAGTTAGCAAGTGGCGGGTTCCTGTTTAGCAATGCCGGTACACTAGCCTGCATACGGCAGGAAAAAAAAAAGAAAAAAAAAATTACAGGAAGTGTTAAGGGCTCCTCTCTGAGCTTTGCTGCTTCACATTTTCTGCTGTCAAATCTGACGTTAAAGCTGAAAACCCCTCATGTGTGCATACAGTCATTCCAACACGCTACTTTGTCACCCCCACCCAAACACGCCGAGCAGGGAGGCGTAGCTGCAGCCGTAAGCAGAGCGAGCCCAGGCCTCACATGGAATATACACGATAGCAATTTACTTTTGTACATCAAAACCCAAAATAATTCATTTCCTAAAGAGAGGGGTCAGTGACACTCACTGTAGAAGGTGGCCATTTCTAAAGGTACTTTGCCATGGATTTGACGGCACGCACTCCTCCTCCAGCACCGACACAATCTGGCTTGACCAAATAACCAGCCACACGAAGGCCCTGGCTGGGTGCAGAGGTGGTTTGCAGTCGCCACCCCAAGCCACGTGCAAAGTGGTCCCAGCCTGGATGGAGAGCGCATCCCCACCGGCACCTGCACCTCCCACACAGCCCCGGGACGGAAGCGCTGCCGTGGTGCTCCTGCAGCACCATCCTCTGCCAGGGACCTCCGACAGCCACCACCAGCCAGGGAAAGGCTTGTTTCACTGAAGGAGTTCATTTGAGGGTTTTCTTTGTACTGAGGTTGGATAAAAGAGGGTGGAGGGGGAAGACTGAAAGTATCTGCAAGTTTATTTAATTTTTGGTGCTTTGCTAAAACCATGTAAACAGACAGAGCATCACTTCCATTCCTTGCTGTTTTTTGTGAAAGGGGACCAGGAGCCCCCATAGCTGTTTCTTAGCATACGTGTCCGCTCTTGAAGTTTTTCTCTTCATCAAGAAAGTGAACTAGACAGTAACATCAACTAGATGGTAGAAAAAAGCAAAGAAGCAGAGGCTAAACTGCTTCTCACCCTTCACATTCCTGTGCAAACCCACTCCTGCAACACTCCACTCTTCTTCCAGCCCAGGCTTGAAGTTTTAAAATCCCGTCTGCAGAGAGAATTAGGCTGGATTTATTGCAAACACCTCCTCTGGACACTTGTAAAGCAACCTGAGAGCACCTAATGGATTTAGGATTTAGCTAAATTGGTGCAACACAATAAAGAGATTAAGAGCGTGGTCAATCAGAAGCAATTGAGTTAGCACATCCTTAAAAAGCGACCAGCCATCAGCAAAAGTCCACAAGTAACAACCAAGCATGGAAAAAGAGGAGCAGAAACACAGGGCAGAGGCTGGGGTTTCCCCCAGCAGAGCCTGGGGAAAGTCTCTAAGGAGCTGCACAGAGCAGCTGGCATCGCAGGGACGCAGAGCTGGCATCGCCCTCCTGCTAGCCAGCACCACGCAACGCACGCCTTGTGAACGCTGTGGAGAGACCGTGTTTCCCACGCACGTACCACCACCAGCAGCATCTCTCTGCAACAGGTAAGGGGTGCTCTCTCCATTTTTAACGTAGGAAATCTTTGGCACCATGAAGCATTTGGTCCAAGCCTATCTGTATAGGAAAGAAAACTCACTACATTCTTCTGCCACTGGTAATTTCATTTTGGAAAATGTATTCAAAGAGAATAAACAAATTTAAAATAGCACATTGCTAGATGCCGACCCATTCCCACAGGTGACCATCTACATAAATACCTTCAGGATCCAGCCAAGACCTTGTAGGATCATCTCAAAGCCAACGTTTCATTGAATGGTGTCACAACAAAACACTACGTGGGGCCGAGTCCAGGAGTTGCACATGCTCTGAACATGCAGGGTCTTGCTGGAGCTTGGCAAGGTACTTTTTTTCCTGGCTTTTACTGCGTATTTCCATGTGCTTCCCAGACTCCTCTTCCCCTCCAGCTCCGCTTCAGTGCATTTTTCCGAGGGATGCGGAGGAGTAGATTATACACCAGCCCCTCTGCCTGCCAGCAGTTCTCCTCCAGCTGGGCAGAGACATGGTCCAGTGAGGTCTTTGGGTAGTAGAAAGTAATTCAACTCAGGGAAGTTACAGCACCAAATTCCATCAGCGCTGAAACAGCTCGGCACCACCTTGCGCCGGCTGCAGCACGTTCCAGCTTAATTTCAAGGAAAAGGCTCACGAACAAGTTTGTAATAAAACAGGTTTTTTTGCAGTCCAGGAAAAAATGTGCACCGTATTCTGGTTTCGTGTTCACAGAGACTCTACACAAGAGCAGAGCCAGCCTCGTCTTAGCAACCTATCAATCACACTCCTTCCTGCATCATTTGTTTCCAAGCAAACAAAAATAACCTTCCTCCTAATACACTGAAACTGCACATCTTTAGTTCAAACAAGTCGTATACTGTTTCTATTAGTCCTTACCAATATATAAGACATCTTCATTTCAGAAGAATCCACCCATATTCCTCGGTCTCATAATAATTATCTTTCAAACAAGTTGCAAATGAAAGGTTTCCCCCCATACAGTTCCAGTTCCACGTGAGAACACAAGTATCCAAATATTTTGGTTGTTGGAATGATATAATAATAGCCTAGCTTATTGCTTCATTTTGTATCAAACTTAGTGAGGCTTCCAGGCATTTACACCGCCAGCAGTCCTTCCCTTACTGTAAAATCTTTTTTATTGACAATTCAATCATGTCAGGTTTGGAACAGTAGACGCACTGATTTGATCAGCTATCATTGGATTTACAATATATAAATGACAGCACCATATCTGGCCCGCGTCGCAAGCAGCTGCCTTTTATCGATTTATATTCTACTAGCAAGGAAGAAAAATTGCAGCACAATGTAGTGGTATAGTCTCAGATCAATACCAATTTTTTTTCCTAATGACACGAAGGCCAAGATAAGGACAGCATAAGTCAAAGCCAGACAGATCAAATTTGCCCGATATCCCTTTCAATTACTGAGGTACATACGCAGGGATATGTAACATTAAAGCTGAGGGGAACATTATCAAAACGCTTTAAAATTACAACAGGCTTACAAGGTTGCCTAACGTCCCCACTGTCCCTGGGAATCGTGATGGAGAACCCGGGGCTGCCCGGCTCCGTCAGCCACGGTGCTGCCTTGCCAGCCTTCGATGCCTGCAGGCTGAGGCTCCCCGGAGAGCGTGCAAGACCAACTCCACTGCTGCGAGGCGAGGAACTCTGATTTGGTGCTAACAAAGTCAGCAAGTCGTGGTTACTGATATTTGCTCCGTGGCCGCAGCTTTGGCAGTGCTCAGTGCACCAGGGTGCTGGCACGGGGTCCCTGGTGTGCCGGGTACTGCCGAAGCATCACCGATGCAAGTAAAAGGATGGGGCAAAAAAAAGCAGTAAACAGCATTTGAGTATTCCTCCTAACTCTTCTCTTCGGGTTTAACCCTTCTCCTCCGATGGCCCGGCGGCAGCAATGACGATGAGCAGTGCCACCTCCCCACCCCTCGGCAAATGATGCACCTACCCCCGGGCATCATCCCAAGGTGACCCCGGAGGAGGGAGTGCAGGTGTGCACTTGTTCAGACACTGTCCCCCGCTCTATAACAACCAGCCTGACCCCCCGTCACCTATGGGATTGTACGTTTAACCTGGCAGCAAGAGAAACCCCTCTTCCCAGCACGCTGCACCGCCCGGGCAGGCACCACACGTCTCAGGCATGCTTCCAGCCGCTGCATGAAGCTCCAGCATGGGCTTCAGGATTTGGGCTCTTCAAGATAATGTGTCTCTCAAGATCCAACCCATCAATAATAGAAAACTCCTAATTATTCCAGTAGTGCCAGCATTTCATAAATTCAGTCGTTGCTTAATGAGAAGTTATGAGTGAGTCCTTTCTTCATTAACTCTTCTGCAAGGCACAGGAACAGAAACTTCCCAGCCTAAACCCTCCACGCTTAGGCAGCTTAAATTCCCATTCTTAATTGGCGTCTGGAAAGCAGGGCTGTCATGATTTATATGTCTTCTGTACTCCAAGTTTTGATAATTACAAGTTCTGCATGGCTCGTGATTAATCTATTTGCACCGTATGAATTACAAACCCCAAACACATTTGGAAATGAAAATTCACGCGCTTGCTCAAGTACAGGCAACGTGACAGTGAAACAGGTGACGAAGTACAAATCGGCCCAAGGCTGCAGTTCAAACAACAGTCCCTGAGATCATCCCTGAAATCTAGTTTGGGAGAAAAAAAAAAAAAGGCAGTTTAAAGTTTTCTCCCTCCTCACTTCTTTTCTGGAGGCAGAAAAGGGCAAATAATTATTAATTTATATGACCTTGATGTGTATGCATTCCTTATCTCTTTAAAATGCATTTAGAGCAGGTGGTGTAAAAGCACCATTTAACCAAGGCGTGTGCACAGGCACACTGTTAACAAGACGACACATTTTTAAAAAGGTAAGTGGGAAGGAAATCAAGTAACTCTTGCTGATTATTCCCGTAAAATGAAACGCCCCTCTCTCCTAACTGGTGCAGTCTTTTGAGCGTTGTGAGCTTGCACACAGCGCTGACCGCTGCAGGAAGAGAGGACCGGCTTCTGGCCACGGAGCCCGGAGGTGACCAGCCCTGGGGCACCTGGGTGAGACGGGCAGGGTCCCCGAGAGGGACGGGGGATCGCTCACTGCGCCGACGGCCGATGCAGCGGGGCCCCTTGGGCACGAAGGAAGCGGTGGCCCCACCACGCGATGTCCCCACCCGAGCACGCACGGGACAGCGCTGACGGAGGCCATGCAGGACAGCGACCCCGGCATTTCACAGCTCAACGTGGCCATCGCCATTCTCCCCCTTGTCCCGTTTCAGTGCCGCAGTGTCCAACACTAAGATGTCCAAAGATAAATGAGAAACAAGGACTGCCTGCAGCAGGCACCGACAGCCTTCCCCGAAAACCCCAGAAACACGGGGATCAGCCATGTCCTCAAGTTCTCTACACCTTGGGCAGCTGCGATGCAGCCTCGGTGCTCACCATCAGCCCACCTGGAGATTACAGACCCCCATTTCCAACTTCTTTTTCAGAGAACAATTTCACTATAACATACACAGCTGTTGAGCTAACGCTGGGTATTCTCCCCCCCTTCATTCAAGATCATTACAATCCATCCTATAAATCAGGGTGTCCTTTTAGTGCAATTACTCTGAAAAATAATGCCACGCAGCAGTGAAACTTTTCATTTGACAGTGGCCATGTTCCAAAAGCGACTAGAAAATGTTACTTCCACTCCGAAAAACAAACACCGATTTTTAATTGCCTAAAAGGATGAGACAATTTCCAATTCTGTTGAGAGATTGCTTCTTTGGAACAAATATTTATTGATACCTACACCCCACCTACTTAGTCATTTACTTTTTTAAAAATATGCACATTTTAAAATGGGTTTACTTTTTCCTCCGTCATAAAAAATGCAGGCTCCATTTCTCATTCATGAGGGTTTCATTTTTAATCTGCCATCTCAGACAGGTTTGGTCTGCATTTGTGGTGAGGACAGGCATGAGAAAAATAAAACTTTGCTTTTAGAAGAAAAATTGAAAAAACATTGAAATAAACTCTAAGTCTCCCCACTGTGTTTGCCTCAGAGAATCCCACAAGTCCTTGTGGCAGCAGATGCAATTTGATGTTCATACCAGGTCCCTGAATCTCATTGTTCCCAGAGCACATTCACTTGACATTTAGAAATATTGTTTTTGAAAGTCATTCGAACATTAAGAAGTTCCTGGCTATTTCTGATCTGCAGGGCAGCAACAAAAAATGAGGGTGGTAATTAATTTCTCCCCCCTCACAAGAAAAATAAAAAAAGTCAACCTCGAATAAAAGCTTTCCCTGGAAAATGGCAAAACGTATCCCGTGAACACAGCAGCAGAGATATACGGCAAGTGCCGCGGCCGTGCCAACTCTCCATTCATCAAATGCCACGGTCTGAAGCATGTGCTGGGGAAAACGGCTCTATCCTAGGTTTTGGGGTACACCTTGCACGCAGAGCACACTGGCTTGGGCTCCCCTGCTTGCAAACTCGCCGCAGCTGGTTGCGAAAGCTCTGCTAAGGGGCACAAGAACCGAGCGTGCGTGCACCAGCGTGCAGCACAAGGCATCGCAGCCCCGCACGCTCAGGAGCTCCAGCCATCGTCTGCCTGGACCCCAGCCCAGGGCCATGCAAGGGTTTAGAGACATGCTTGAGCCTATTATTTTTAAAGGATTTGTCCAGTTTCTGGAACTGCTGCCCCGAACACAGAGAAAAGGACTTAAGCCACGTTTACCATGAGCAAAACCACCACCAAGCATCCGCCCTGCCAGCTGAGGGCAAAGCGGTGCCACCCACCGAAGGCTGAGGGAGCGTGTGCTCCTGTACAGAGCGGTTAATTCCCACGGGGCTGCACCGCAGGAAGGGTTGATGGTTTATTAAAAGCTTTCATGGGATTTCTGGATTCTTCCTTTCCTCCCCAGGCACCTCCATGCCATAGTATTACAGATAAAAATTACAGCTAAAACAGTTTATTAACTAATAAAACAGCATTAAAACAACTAACAGCATTTTGCAAGAATCCTGGCTGGCTGACGATGATGATAAAAAAAAAAATCCCCAAGTGTGGAAGGTTGCAAAACAACGCCACAAAGCACAAGTTGGGACAGTCGCATGGGGCAGAGCCAGGTCTTGGATGTATCTGCAATCTCTTCCCCAGCGGAGGACGTCAGCCCATTAAACTCAGAGCCCAATTCCTAACCTACACAGCCACCGCATCGATCGGAGGGCATCTGCAGCTGCCAACTTTAGCGCAGGAGACACCAGAAATCATCCCTCGTGCAGCAAGATCCGCTCGATGCTTCCCAGTTCCATCCTTTTCCCCTCCACATCCTGCTTCTCCCTCGCTGGTAGGGGAAATGTCCGCTCGACCCATGCCCACGATCACCCCACCTTGGAGCCCTCCCCGGCCCCTTGCTGTGTCTGCACCGCTCCCCCAGGGGCTCAATTCGGAAGCAATGCAGAAGGCACTGCCATGGGGAATAAAAAGGCAGTGTGTCTTATGCTCTGGCAAAAAAAAGGAGGAAAAAAAGTCTGGCTCCTGAGTTGTCACAGGTCTGAGGCATCATTCACCCAGTTTGCTTCGACTGCATCATTGTCAGGACTTTCTGAACAGGATGGTGAACCTACCACTGCAGGATGGCAACTGTAGATCTATTGCATTTAAAAATAAATGTTTTGCAGTCTTGCAGGAGGGATGCCAGGGTGATTTTATCACCTACACACCGAAGAATGCCCAGGGCTAATAAGCTGCTAAAAGAAATGCTGGAAACTTGCCTGGGCAGGAATCTCTTCCACAAAGAGCTCATGGATCAAATGGCAGCCCAGCAGCGTGGTACAAAGAGGTCTTTAATACCCTTCTGCCTGCAAAAGGGACCTCCGAAAAGGTAAGCTAATACCTCCCCTATCCAGCACTGAACTGCCGTACGGATGTGGCAGCTGTCCCAGCTTGAGGGGCAGGGGCTGTCCCCAAAGCCCTCCGTCCTGCAGCTGGTAGGAGGACAACAGAAATGGAGCACAACATCAGAGCAGCCCCCAGGCTGCTCGGGAGCACACAAGGCGCTGAGCAGAGTGGGATAAAAGCAGCAAGCCAGCAATTGTTAGCCAGTTATTGCTCTCAATGGGGCAATATATATATTTTTTTTTTAAAGAAACAATTTCTGGACTCTATTTCTTGGAAGACACCCAAGGAGATACTGAACAAACTGAATTAACAATCCTGAATTAAAGTTTCTGTATTTCTTCCTGTCTGAAGGTCACGAAGAGCACTTCTGTCCCCCTGCGGTACCCACACTCTGCCCCCAGCCCTGGGACACCTTCAGGTTAGCAAAGGACCAGGAACAAGAACAACCAAGGTGGGCCGAGATGCCTTCAACAAAGAGATGAGGACAAAAGGAGAGAAGAGAGCAATGCATACAGCTGGGTACAGGGCAGAGGAGAGACAGGAGAAAGTCCGCAGCAAGAACTCTGTGCTTCTTGCTCATCCTCTGCCTCTTCAAGGAAAATAGACGTAATCCCAGAGCCACCTTCATCTGTGCTGCTGCACCCTGCTACTGACGGCGCTGTTAACTGTGACTTGTAATTACAACTGATAACTGTTTCCCCTGCTTTGAGCGGGAGGGGTATCGGGAACTTTTATATGAGGGTTATTAATTTCTGGCTTGTAGTTCCGACTGACAACTGAACCCAAAAAGCCCAGCAAAGCAATGAGCCCACGCTCTGCGGAGTCCACCCAGCTGTGCCTGGGGAGAGGGGACTTACCTCCCTTTGCATCCTTTGCAGAGCAAGGCATAAACAGCCTTTACTCCTCTCCGCACACACCACTCTGCTCACCATTAGTTTAATAGCATGATTCTTAATTCAGGTACACACGTGAAGAGTGAAACAGATACTGTGCGCAGAAAAGTGGTATTTACTTATGGAGATCATTTTTGCAGCTGATGGACTAGAACTGTTCCCACTGTGTGCTCTAATGCTATAATACTGACAGAGCAGGCATTTTCCTGCTTTTTCCTATATTTCCTCTAAATCCCAAACAGATGGGTTTGCTGGACGGTTAGTCACCCAAATCTGCCACATTAGAAGCAACAGGAATTGTAATCCAGCCCAAAAATCCACCTTGTCCTTTACAAGGCTTCTTTCAACAGACCCCCAGGATCCACCTCTGATACCGACAGGCAAGCGATGCAAGACAGAATAGCTGTCCCAGACATCCGCAGGGAAGAGTTATTCAGAAAGAAAACATATGTTTTCTTGACTTAAAAAAAAAAAAAAAAATGCACAAAACAGGAGTACAGCTCATTCAGTCCAATAAACCCCATGTGCTGAGTTACATCAGTACCTGCAAGCTCCCCTGACAGATCCTCTCCGAGGTATTTCCACACTTCAGATTTGTTTTCCTATTAGGAAACAAAGGATTTAGGGCTAAAGCAGAAGTTTGGCTGCCAGCATTGCCTCTGTGTTCTCCATTACCAGATTCAGACACATTTGTTCTTACTGAGCTTAATGATGAACAGACTAGCTGTGATTGCCGATACCCCATCAACTGCTCTTCGCTGTGTACAAACACCCAAAGCCGCCCTCCGAAGGAATATGCTAATATCTGTCATTCAGCTGAGAAGAAAATGGATCTAAAATGTTATTAAGGACGAACAACCCCGGCTCTTTGGAGGGGGGCTGAAGTTGATGACTGACAAACAGCCGGCTACATAAATGCGTCGAACTTATCAAGATGAAATGTGTAATTGCGCACACATGAAGACACATATGGGGCATTCCAGCACAGCCAGCCATCTGCAGAGAATATTTTAATTTCACTTAGAAAAGGACATTTATCATTTTTCCTCTTTAATTTTTGTCTTTTGCATTGATTTTTACTAATAATTCCAAGAAAGACAACACAGGCTCTGGTTTGAAAAGCTTTCTTCCTCTTATGTTACTGGCATAAAGCTTTTTTAAAAGGGGAGCTGTGATTTTGGAGCAGCACAGCCCCACAACCACCGAGCAGCACAGGGCACAGGACAGAAGCTGTGAAGCATAAAGAATAAGCAACAACCTTTGGACAAATATTCTATTTTAAACTCATTAGTGGGGTAGTTATTATTCAAACAAGCCCAATACAGACAATTCCGTGATGCAAAAAAAAATAAGGGGAGGAAGAGGAGGATGCTGATTTAGCTGACATCTGGCTAGCAGTCCGGCGTGCAACAGCTGCCCTGCACTGTGAATAGCTACAGCCCAAATTACAGGCTACATTCTGCTCTCTTACACCAGCCACATGAACGTCAGCGCAAGTGGCATTTTGGGTATAAATCCAGGCAAAGTTTGATGCAAGTTTTTCAAGAATTATTGCACTTTAAAGTAACTTTCTCCCCTTACACTTTCTACCCTGACCAACCTCTATGCTCCAGAGAGATCCAATTCCATTTCATACCCGCTAGTCAAAAAAATTTCAAACAGACTTGAGTAAAACTGCTGTAATTAAGCAGCCTTCTCAGGAAGCATGACTTTGCTAGCACACGCAGCAAAGCGAGTGCCTGCAGTCCCTGTTAAAATGAGTAATGGCTATCCTAAGAGAAAATGCTGCCCAGGACTGCTGATTCCTTCCCCACCTCCACCAGCCCCACGGTCCCTGGCAGGCTGTGCTACTGGGATTTTCTTATTATTTTAATTCTTTTTATGTGATACCTCAGTTAAAATGTAACCACAGCGAGTCCCTTCAGCACGTGAAGTGCAAGCATCTGTCAAAGTGACAGCAGAAGCAGCATAATCCCCTTCGGTCTGGATAAACCAAGTTATAAAGCATGTGCCTCCCGGCCGCTGCCAGCTCCGACGTGCAAGTGCCGAGCCAGAGCTTCCCGCCCGGTGAGGCTGGAGCCAGAGCTGCTTCCGTGCTCCGGGGAGCTGATGAGAGCACTTGAAGGGGCACATGATGGTACACGTCTGGCCATCTCTCCACTCTCCAAATGCCATTATGTCCCACAGCACAAGGAAATCTGGCAACAAGCTAAGCAAGCAATGATGGAGAGGCAGGGGAGAGTCGCTTGCACTGGGATCCTCCGTGGAGCAGAGCCCCCCACCACCGTGCCCCAAGCCCCCTCATTGGCAGCACACACAGCAGATCATAGAATCATAGAATCATTTAGGTTGGAAAAGACCTTTAAGATCATCAATTCCAACCGTTAACCCAGCACTGCCAAGTCCACCAGTAAACCACATCCCAAAGCACCACATCTACATGTCTCGTAAATACCTCCAGGGATGGTGACTCCACCACTTCCCTGGGCAGCCTCTTCCAGTGCCCGACAACCCTTTCAGTGAAGAAATTTTTCCAAATATCCAATCTAAATCTCCCCTGGTGCAACTTGAGGCCGTTTCCTCTTGTCCTGTCGTCTGTTACCAGGGAGAAGAGACCGACCCCCACCTCGCTCCAACCTCCTTTCAGGTAGTTGTAGAGAGCAATAAGGTCTCCCCTCAGAGACCTTTTCTCCAGGCTAAACAACCCCAGCTCCCTCAGCCGCTCCTCACAGCTCCAGACCCTTCACCAGCCTCGTTGCCCGTCTCTGGACACGCTCCAGCACTTCAATGTCTCTCTTGGAGTGAGGGGCCCAAAACTGAACACACTACTCAAGGCGCGGCCTCACCAGGGCTGAGTACAGGGGGACGATCACCTCCCTACTCCTGCTGGCCACACTATTTCTGATACAGGCCAGGATGCCGTTGGCCTTCTTGGCCACCTGGGCACGCTGCTGGCTCATCTTCAGCCGGCTGTCGCCCAACACCCCCAGGTCCTTTTCTGCCGGGCAGCTTTCCAGCCACTCCTCCCCAAGCCTGTAGCGCTGCCTGGGGTTGGTGTGACCCAAGTGCAGGACCCGGCACTTGGCCTTGTTGAACCTCATACCATTGGCCTCGGCCCATCGATCCAGCCTGTCCAGGTCCCGCTGTAGCGCCTGCCTGCCCTCCAGCAGATCAACTCTCCCGCCCAACTTGGTGTCAGCTGCAAACTTACTGAGGGTGCACTCGATCCCCTCGTCCAGATCATTGATAAAGATATTGAACAAAACTGGCCCCAATACTGAGCCCTGGGGAACCCCACTTGTGACCGGCCGCCAACCGGATTTAACTCGATTCACCACAACTCTTTGGGCCCGGCCATCCAGTCAGTTTCCTACCCAGCACAGAGTACGCCCATCCAAGCCATGGGTAGCCAGTCTCTCCAGGAGGATGCTGTGGGAGACAGTGTCAAAGGCTTTAGTAAAGTCCAGGTACACAACGTCCACAGCCTTTCCCTCATCCACTAAGCGGGTCACCATGTCGTAGAAGGAGATCAGGTTGGTCAGACAGGACCTGCCTTTCATAAACCCGTGCTGACTGGGCCCGATCACCCGGTTGTCCCGTACGTGTCGCGTGATGGCACTCAAGATGACCTGCTCCATAACCTTCCCCGGCACCGAGGTCAGACTGACAGGCCTGTAGTTCCCCAGCTGGATGCTCCCCAAGGCAGCAAAGATACAAGCAAGGCAGGCTGAAGCCTCGCTCAGCGGTGACAAGATCAATGCAAATGGAGAAGGGGGCAGAGCAGCTCAGAGGACAGCTGGGTTTGGGACAGACAGGCAGATTGTTCTGCAGCGGAGGGTTTATGATCAAAGGCTGTGCTCACTGCGTGCCCACCCAAAGCAGTCAATAAAGAAAAGTCGTTAGTCTAAAAATCAAGACCATTTAATAAAAACAAGGCAGACTCATTTCATTTGTCCCTGACATCTTAGGCTTTATTCGAGACTGGGTTGCATTTTCAAGCCTCTCCCTGCAGTCACCCAGGCTAGGCTTTTGTTTGGAAGAAAACAACCCTCTGTCTTCATTAATTGCATAAAATTGGTAGCAAGGACTTACTTTTAACAGTATAGGAAGTGTTGTAAGACAGCTACCACTGCTGTGAACCAATAAGCTCTCAAGTGTCCAAATGGAATTAAATGATCTTTTTTAACAGCTAAATTCGCAACAGCACCTGACTTCATGAACGGTTCACTAATTTCAGGAGAAATGCTCAAACTTCTGTGCCGCTGCAGGCTGGGAAAAGCTTCAGCGCTGTTAGGAGGCCAATTGGGACTTGGTATGCAATCTGCATTTTAAGCCACGGGAATGACGAGCTTTGCTAAACCCTGACCTTGACAGCCGTTGTGCGTTCATAAGGGATTTTATCTCAATGTCATTTAATACTCTGTAATTATCACAGCATTCAACAGCACCCAACTAGCTGCATGCTTATTTGCAGCCTACAGTAGTTAGAGAACATAAATTTTATTTTATTTTTTTAATCCTTCAAAATGGATAAAGAATAGACACACCTCCATCTAACCTGAAAATCAGGATAAAAGAGAAGGGGATGGGAATACCAGCAACCAAAGCCTCAGACCACCAAAAAGACGTGTTACATTATTAATAGAATTTCTTTCATACGCTTGTCTACATCCCTTAACTTAAAAGCCTTTATTTTCATTGCAGAAAATTATAACGAAAACTCACAATCTCGTGTAGCCAACTCACGCTGGTGTGCCAAATTGCCACTGAAAACAGCGCCCGGGTCTCTACGCGATGACGATCAACGTTGTCTTCTTGTGCCTCCCCGCAGTTCTCTGCGGCCGCCTCCTTCCCCCATACAAAAATACACGGAAACCCCGAAGTGCTGATTGCAGCCACAATAGCAGGGCAAGGAGACGCACTGAACAACAGCAAGCACGACAGATTTTTGGGAGCTCGGAGCCACGCCTTTAGGCGGCCACCACTCCCCTCCATCCAGCACCAAGCAATTGTTTCACATAATTAGGTTTAAGTGATATTTATGGGCAGACGTTTTGGGAGTCACCTCCTCAAGCCCACCAGAGGCTGGTGGGAGAGCTGCTCGGGCACGATGCTCTAGGATCATACACACAGGGCTGTGTGCCAGCTCACTGGTCCTTGCTATGGGCCACACAGTGTCCCACCCGAGGACAGGCAGGGGACATCTGCCTGAACAAGGAGACAGATTGGACATGCTTTGCTTCCACCATATTACTTCCTTTCCCTACAAAACACACATATAGATTTTTTTAACATACTCTTGCAATACAACCAAATGAGACAAATCAAGCTGCTATTGGCTTCATCAGTTTTCCCCAGCAAAACACAACTATGCATGAAATAAAATTCATTGCATGGATTCCGTGCTGTGCCAGGAGGCAACCACAAATCCAGGTTTCTCTCCTGGCTGTGATCAAAGCCCCTCCGGTGATGAGCCAGGACAGACCCACCGTCATCCCACAACAGCTGACCTGGGGGCTCTGAGCAGAAATGAGTTTGAGTCTGAGATCAAGACAAGGAGCAGTATTGGGAATTTGGGTGGGTTTTAAGTTACCGTTATGCATACTGCGCTGAAAAGCGAGACAAATATGAACACTAATATATTTTGATCATGAATTAAACAGAAGAGAAGAGTAGTGTGCTCTTCAGAAGGGAGTGCTACAGGAAAGCAAATAATGAGTCACGTAGCCAGAAACAGGATCAAAAAGAGGTTTACAGACAAAGTAGACAGTTCAGTGCAGATAAGTGTAGAGTAACGATGACTTTGATGAGTCTTTATCACACACGCCTCTGTGTCAATGACTGCAAGAAATGACAAACACGAGAGGAAGGCTGCACTGACACTTGTGTACGTCACTAATGAAGAATGAGGAATTGAACACACAAACATCCCAATGCTGAGAACAAGCGCTAGGAGGCTGCGTTTGATGAAACTCTGGGCAGCCCCAAGGTAGGAAATGCACTCCACAAAACAGACCACCTTTGAAATGTTCATACATCACCCCAAATATCAAACACCTTTGCATTAGAGTCATGCATGTTCAAGGCATTGCTCGTTGGAGGATGGTGTCAGAGGCAGAGATTCATCACACTTAATGATGTCAGGATGGAGCTTAATATTTCACAGTTATGAGCAGCTGGACATTACTACACCCTGTGAGCCCTATATGCCCTAAATCATTTTTGTTAACTCATGCATTTTGCACATGGCATCTGGTAATCATTTCAAGCTGGTTCTATTGGTTTAACTGGTGCCCCCTGTAAACTTACTGACCCAAGTAAATGCATTAAGTTGAACAGAAAAATTCATGCACATGAACGGCACCGGTTAAATCAATAGCAAATCATCTCTTCATATAAACCCTGCAACTCTGTGCATGGATCAGAATTTAGGGAGAAGACATCTTTGAAAACAGTAACACACCAAGGCAGAAAAACAGCAACACTAATAAAGAGGGAGACCATGATAGGGGAGAGGGAGCCAAATGAGGCGGCACACACTGCACGAAGCAAAGCTCAATATAACAGGAGAAGGCAGCCCCGGGGCTTACGGAGGTGTGCCGGGGCAGTACGCCGAGCAGCACAGGTAACTTGGAAACTGCAACCCCTGCCCCGAGAAGGCAGCTGGACCAGATGAGCTCCAGACATCCTTTCCAGCTTAAATTATTCAGTGAACAGACTGGAGAGGTCGTACCTAGACAGGAGGCTCCTAAGGGGCAGATTTTTTTCCCTCTTATGCCTCCATTTAATGTCCAGTGAGGATCAGAGGACTCAGTAACTCGGTACTACTCCAGCAATTCAGCACACTGAATTTCTTGCACCATCTCCCACATTTCACATTGCATATTCACCGTATAAATATTTTACGGTCTCTCCCACCACAGAATCACAAAGCCCAGTCCAGATTGGGCCAGTTTTAATCACAGCTTTTATTTGTATGTGCCAATATGGAAGAGAAGTCTGCCGAGGCACAGCCACTCCTGAGACCAAGCACAGCACCAGGCACAACTCTTCTCAGCATCCCACTGCTTTCCCACATCGTTCAGTTTTCTGCACTTTAAAAATCCCTGAAAGACGACACACACAGGCACCTGGACAGCAAATTTATGCCAAGTGACAATCAGGTGGTCTTAGTTTCACAGCTCCTTCAGAAGCAGACCCAGGACCCAAGCAAGGGGTCCACAGATTAAAACCCATGGCTCTAGACAGAAGAGCCCAGGGACATTTCTGCAGACTGACCGCTATTTCCACGTGAACTGAGGGACACAGGAAGCCTCAGAAAAAGGCAGCAAGGTTCACACGTTTCCATGGGAGGGGACCCCAAAGCAGGGTGCGAGCACGCTGGGGATGCTGCTGGCGAAGGGTGCGCAGCTCACGGGCAGCACGGTGCTCGCAGCATCCCAGAGTCCCGGCGGGCAAACAGGGCTGGGTCCCGGGCCAGCACAAAACCTGCGGGCCATTATCCTCTACAACAAAACTGCCATCCTTGGTTAACAGCATTTAAAGAAGGAAAGAAAGCAGCCTCAGCATAAAACAGGATTAGCTGATTTTTGCAAATTATCTTCTCCCTGGTCTTACTGCTTAATGAACAGCAGACACCAAGACTCCCAGAGAGGGTGGTTGTAAGAGACATTGCTACTTACAGGAGGCTATCACTCACTGCCCACACCAAGGAGCCAGGGTGCAGCGCAGCACCCCACGCTGTCCTGGGGCAGTCCTACTTAACGCTCCCTCCTCTGCTGGAAGAGGGAATTCTCCCAGGCCTGAATACTGCCTCGCTGGGGAGGGGGGAGGTTAAAAAAACCTCTCAAACTTCTGGAAAACAAGACTAGAATTCAAGATCATCTTGACAAATTGGAGAGACGATTCAATTAGCTCAGCCGAGAGCCCAGGGATGTCCTCCACCAGGAGCCACATGGACCAAACACACACCAGGATGGGCAGGAGCACAGCAGAAAAAACACCCAAGGCTGCTCATGGGGCAAGAACACACAGGCACGAGTGGTGATGCTGAGTGCCACATACAAGACAGGAGAAAACTGTTCTGCTCTGCATCGTCAAAGGGCGAAATATTAACTGAATATCAAATCCACTCAGTTGTGCCAGATGTTAAGGAAGATGCAAGAGAACTACAAGTCATCCAGAAGAAAGCTACAAGAATAGGGGCTGGTTTAGGAAACAAACCGTAGGGTTCATATTGGACTCCAGTTTGGCTAAAGTAAAGCTGCTTTGAAGTCTACTGATAGTGTTCACCCCATCTTTTGTACAGCTTTCCAGCCAGATGTAGTTTTAAACAAGCTTAAACAGATGCCTCTCTGCCCCAGATCAGCAACGCATGCTTTTTCCTTCTCTGAACAACTCATCCCTAGCAGCTTTGGTCTTAATAGCCATTGGTGGGGGGAGGAGACATTAACACTTCTAAAGTCTCACTCCTTGAACCAAAAGCTACATGGTGGGTCTCATGGTGGAAGGGATGGGGAATCCAGAGGGTAGCAACTCCAAAGTATCACTTCTGAGACCAGACTACCCCACCAGCCAAAAAAAAAAAAAAAAAAAAGAAAATCAGTATTTATTCATAGACCAGCCTGTGAGCAAGTCATCCATGAGTAGAGACCTACAAGAAATAATTCTGGTATTTAAGTTAACACAAGACACACGATGTAAAAGCAAAAGACAGTTTTAAGTGAAAGAGTTGATTCCTGCTCCATTTCTCCCTTCCTCTCCTCCCTGGAAAAGCACAGCGAGGAGCAGGCTGGAGCACACGTACTTCACCTCCCAGGAACTGCCAGCACATGCTTAACAGTTGTATTTGCTGACCGGTCTGCAGTAGTGTGTGACCCCTGGGACTAAGACGCTCATCTATCAGCCCAACTGTTGCCAGGCAGCCCCCGGGGACCACGTCATTCAGTGCAAGGAAGTCACTGGAGCATCCTGGCTGTGTTCCTGGATATCACTCCTCTCGCAAAACAAGGCAGAGATGTCAAGATGTAAAAATCCACCTCAATACAGCCGACACCTTGGGGTCTCAGAAATAAAAGCTTGTTATTAGAAAGCTGTCGTGTGAGCCATGACAATGCAATGTTTGCACTGTCTTCATACACTGAAGGTTGCTTTCTGGGATTTTTTTTTTTTTCCTTCATAGGACAGAAAAAAAATAAGCCATTTTGGAGCTAAATTCTATATAGCTTCTCCAAACAAATGGCTCATCCACACTGCTGGGCGATCTGAGCCAAAGAACCAGCCCTGGTCCTTGCGCTAGACGGTGCGGGCTGGCTTGCAGACAGACCCCAGCCCCAGTGCCCCCTCTGCTCCCTGCCTCCAGGAACTCTGATCCGCTTCAGTCCAGGGACCGGGCACAAATGAAGATACAGGGTGTGAACTTGGGTACCACCAGCCTTAAGCAAAAGCAATACAGGGCGGAGTTAAAGGAAAAGTATCAAACCAACAGCATAGGAGCACCCACAGCTGCATTTCACAGGATGGGAACCCACAGAAATCCATTGGCAAGCGACTAAGATGAGCACCAAAGGGAGCATCCAAAAGCCCAAAGCCAGCTACAGCGTTAACTCTCACATTTAGAAATATTACGCAGTTTATTACATTGCAACAATCCCCCCCTCCAAGGAGGAGGCCAGGCATCCTCTGCCTCATTGGTTTTACTGTCTTTCTGGTGGAAAATGTTGTTACATGAAAGTCTGGGGGTGGTTTTGAGTGCAATGCCAGCGGTTGTCTAAAGTAATTGTTACTGGTCATACAAATTTTATCTAAACAGCAGCAGAGTAGCATTTACCAGAGACATACACCCCTGGAGATATGCACAAGCACACGGTGTGGTAAAGTGGTACCTGTTATCCGAGTTACTGCATACTCTCACTCACAAACATTAACATCTTGGTTACAACTCATTTGTCTTCTTTACTGCCCAGCTCCACCGGACAAACAAAAAAGTGACCTCATGTTATGCTAATTTAATCAATATTTCACGCAAGGCAGATTCAAGTTTAGATGGTCTGTCCGTATGCAAATTTGAAATATAAAGCAAAGTTCCCTTTAGCACACAGCCTGGCATTAGCAAGCCATTTCATAGGAAGGGAATTTTCAGTAAATTGCACATTTAATTTCCATGTTATGGGAAGTGGTTTCCCTTAGTTCTTCCAACAGTCACCTCCTGCTATTAACGACCACAAGCAATGCAGTGACCCTTATAATGTCTGATTTCACAGCAAATATTTTAATTTCTGAAGGTGAAATGTGAGACGTACTCTCCTATAACACTTATCTTTATGGCTCTCTTAATTCTTTAGAATTTATAGTCTCCACTAAAAGCACACAGAACATAATTGAAATAGATTTTCCAAGATATATCTGGATTATTTTAACCTACCTTTCCTTGTTAGCCATTTATATTATCTTATTCTAACACAGGAAAAAAGTATTTTCACACTAAGAGCTTCCCTAGCAGCTTTTTAAACTTAAAAAAATTAATGGCTTTTTTTAAAACACATTGGTTCTGGCAGCAAAGATTTTCAGAAATCGGGACTTGAGGGAGGGCTTTATAGCCCAAATATTTTCCCATTTCATCCAAATGGATCAGTCTCTCAAAGGCATTAACACTTCCTTGAAATTACGTCTCAAAACAAAATGTGCAATTTTCAAGATCCTAGAAAGGTACGAACATGACATTGTAAAGAGTCTCCAGCGCACAGAGAACAACTGTGGTCCAAGTCAGCCCTGAGGATAGGAAAACAGCATTTTCCAAAAATCCTTCCTGCTTACAGGAGCCCCACTGTGCTCTGGGAGAGGCTGTCACACCTCCAGGTTTGAGAGCCAAAGCGGACAAGCGCCCAGCAGAAACAACGGAGGCGAATTTAAGCGTGCTGTTAGGTAGAAGGGGACCAGAAAGCCCCTCCAGATCCCTCCACCCTACTACGTTTCATCCGTCAGCCAGGGAGACACAACATCATCAACACTGGCGTTGCAGCCCACTAAACTTCTGTCTTTCACTGTTTATGTGGGTTTTTTCCTCCAGAAAAAAAAAATATTGAGACAAAAAGAATAGTTTGAAGAATGAATGCTTCTTCCAGTGTTATCACTGCAGCGATAGGCACATATGGGAACTCAATGAGAGCTCAGTTCTGATTTATGTTTGATATTTCATTTAATTGAATTTTGCAAGAAAACTGTTTTCATTATTGAGAAATGGACCTCCCATCATGCAAAGAGGGGGGGAAATCAAATGCTTAAACTCTGCCTCATTTAACAGTGACACTTTTGGAATGAACAATAGCTTCATACATAAATTTGCTTGCTTGGCTGCCACAGATATGAATTGTCAGGGCATTTTAGAACAAAAGAAATGACACGTCAAAGCAAATCTATACTTTAGCTAATCAAAATGCCGTGTTTTAAATATTCAGGTTGTTTTACACCAAAAGGCGGCATTTATCAGAAAGCATATAAATTGACAGGAAATCTAAGATGTAAGTGGAATGCAGACAAAATAGGAATTTTCAAGTACATACAAGACATTTATTTCCCTATGCACTTTATCAACCACCATCACCCCCCGCCCCCAAAAAAACACATCAAAAAGCACATTCTCTGCCTCTTTTAAGCAATGAAAACATTAAAGCCACCTAAAGCATTTTAGCTAACAAAGCTGGCTCAGCGTTCCGCGTTGCTCAGAATGACAGGGTTGGTCACAGCACTTTGTAAACAGCCCTTGCTAGAGCAGCCAAGGTTCTTCCCAGTCTTTCCACTAAGTTTTATCCAGGTACTGGTTTTCAGCTTCCAGAGCTCAGAGTGGTATCACTGATAGGGAATGGAGACGTTGGGTACATCTGCAAAGCTTTAACTTACTTTTGCAGGCAGTCTGGGGAGGAGGAGTGCGAGGGGATGTGTTTGGTGCCTCTAATATATATATGCACTCTTTACCTGTAAGCAGGTAAAGGCATATAGATACCTTCAAGGATACTGCAGCAGAATCTTACTTAGCTATGAAAAAAATGAAGGCATCAGGCACAAAATGCTCATTTTGTGAGTCCGCTGCAGGACTTCTGCCATTGCGGCCAGCCTCCTTGCACCCCCTTAGCACAGGTTTCATCGAGCCCTGCTCCCCCAGACCTCTCTGCTCCCGCCAGCCTGCGCTGAAGTTACAGTAAAACTTGTCAGAGCGAAAACCCCATTACACAGGCACGACAGCTCACTGTGCTCAGCTGCGCACAACACAGGGCCTGGTTGAAGAAGCTTAGCTTTATCTCTTAAAAGTTAAGCCCGGTTGGTTTATCATATATTGCCAGAATAGTTACTAGGTTGCAAAGAAAACACTCCAAAGGGAGCCTTCTACAGCAGTCCGTCTGTCTCCTGCTTCTCCCTGCTTGGGGGGGTTAAGTCCATTGCCGGAGTTTTGTCTTTGCAATACAAACATGTTTCAGAGCGGGTAAAATCCCACTAAGCCCACCGAAGATGTCGCTCCAGCTGTGAATCTCAGCGCTGTGTTCTGCCGCCTACAGACCCGCAGATAAGCTTCCTGGAAAAACATCAGCTCTCTTCCAGGCTGCCACAGCATGGAAAGCTGCGACATCCTAGAGGCACAAAGAAAAAGCCACAAAAGGTCAGACTGTGACTTTTGAAGAATTTGAGGAGCTGGGCTTCACAGTCCATTAACGAGCTGGGAACCTAACAGATTAACCAGAGTTCAAGAAAGCGCAGCTGGGGCCCGTCTCCACAGAGAAAGGAGCAGCATTAACTAGCTGCAGCATTGTTTGCCATAAGGAAAGCATGCCATGCCATCAGATACTATGACTATCACAATGTTCTGCATCTGCCACTTTTAGCCCATCTTTCAGCAGGTCCCAAAATCATCCCCCTACCAGGCTCCCACCTGACTCCATCCCACATGAAAAAAAGTACGAAATAACTCAGTTTACCGAAGTCCCTGCATAAGACAGGGTTTTACATACCCACCCAGGATTTCTGCTCCACAGCAGGTACAGCACTGATTCGGGTAGGAGGGGATTTGCACCAACTGCCATCCCCAGCTCAGGGACCGGTGGATGTGCAAGAAGAGCTGCAGAATGAAGCTTCAGAAGAGACAGCAGCTGCCTACAGAAGAGACACTTTTTGTCAGGCTAAAAGATCAGGGTGTTTTCTACAGGAGGCTTGTGCTTTAGGGTCACTGCGTTCTTGAATCAGCAACAATAATTTATGGTAGTCTAAACTCACAGACAGCAACGTGACTTCATCACCAGAAACGTCTTGCTGAATCTGCAAAAGCGTGCGCTGTCGGATCACCGTGCCCGTCACCATACGGGTGCCAAGCTCTAACAGCAGCACTGAGAGTCGCTGCCGATTTCCTGAGAGACTGAACTCCTGTTGCATTTCTAGTAAGTGGCTTAACTGGTAAACATTTAAACTCAAGACTTAAACACCACCAACTAAAAAAACCCCAGATATTGCTACATTTAGTGCTGCTAGGCTACGATGTCAATTGGATTTGAAAATAAATGGTACTAGCAGCTATGCGTACGGTGTTTATTTCTCCGATTCCCCAAGAAGCTGTCCTTTAGCAATCTGACAAATCCAGCAATTCCAAATGACTAAACACTTTTTGACCCCTTCAAGTGACAGCTAAAAAGCAGCATCTAAGACTTTGGGGCAGGGACGCAAACCAGGACTTCAGTCAATGTAAAATACAGGTTTCAAACACCTGCCATGTATATATTGAAGCATTTCATTATTTGCACCGGATGCATGGCAAGAAGGGCACCATCGCCACGTACATGTCACTGGGGTTCTTGATCTCCTGCTTTAAATGACTAAAAGTTCTCTATTACTGGGAAATACACCATTTTTAAAATTTTGAACCTACCTCCCATAGAAGTAGTTAAGCAACAAAGACACCGTTGGAAGTCACTGTATAGCTCCGACACAGCCACACTTCCAGATTGGACTGGGGTTTGGACGAAAGATTGCCGTCTCCTAGAACAGTGAAGCAATGCTACATTTGGAAACGTTATTAGACTATTTAGTTCTTTATTAGTAGAGCCATTGAGATTTATAGCCCACAGAAAAGGGTTGTTCAATCAACAAGGAGCAACTGAAGTGAAAAAGCATTAGTGTTACCACTGAGGCAATTATTGTAACACGATCACAATTCCTATGCATCTTTAATTTTTGCCAACACAACGGATTCTCTAATACATGGATCCCTGTTTCATTAAGATAATACGATTTGTAATAATAATATGAGGTAGGTGAAAGAGAATCCAGTCTCTTAACACTTGAGCGTTGCTTTCCCTCGGGGCATATCAGTATACAAAATGGGGTTTCCGGCAAAGTGCTTGTAATCTCAGAAGCCAGTGCACCTATTAAACACTTAGCAGGGCTCCAGCAGAAAGACAATACCAGAGACGACAGTCTCAAGTGAGATAAAAATCTCAGTCCTGCTCTCAGGAGCAGAATGCTGGTTTAGTTCCATTTAACGTCTTATCTACCTGGAAATTCAAACAGGCAAGAAAATGTCATCGCCCTCCAAGGAACAGAGCAGCGATTCTCCGATCCCACATGGCTCCAGCAATGCAACCTCGGGCAGGTGACCAGTTTGTCACGGGGAAACTGATTCCCTGGGGCCAGTTCTCCTGCCGTGTCTCTCTGTCCAAGGGTGATGCTTTCCTTTGGCAGTCTTGAAATGCAGACCCAAAGGGATGGGAGTGCCTTGATCTGAGAAACCATTCTGAACTACTTCTTGAAAATGTTGTGGGGTGGGGGGTTTTTTCCTTCTTTGTGAGGGAAGGAGGGGGGAAGATGGGAGCAGGCACCAAGAAAACAAGCTGTTCTAACTAGAACACAAAAAAGAGAAAGATGAAGGAGATTTCAATTAACGGAAGAGTCTACTGCACTATACCCATTACTGAAACATCAGATCCTATCAGGACACTGGCTATCTCCATCTCCTAATGAAAGCTTATCTGAGGACTATGGAAGACCTGGCCACTGACCCTAGTCCTACCACGGCACAGAGCTTTTGACAAACTTTAAAACTTACAAGATTCTTCACTTAATACTTCACTGGGTTGTAGAAGGGACCCAGTCTTGTCTGGAAGAGACAGACACCAGTTGCAGCAGAGAGGGGAATGCTTCTGCCATGTACAGTCAGAGCGATAGCGCAAAGGTGCGAGCCACACAGTAAGTCTGAATTCCAGAGCAATATAAGAGAGAAGGGAAAAGTGACTCCCTTTCAGGATCAGCGCTGAGCTGTGGATAGAGATATTCACAGAGAATAGAAAAAGTAATCTCAAAGCATAATTTGCTCATCATACTTAGGACTTCGGAGTGAACCTACCAGTTTTCTCGCATCAGGGAAGCATCAGCTTTGCTGACCCCCGTGCATGCCAGCAGACCCCCTGCTGCAGCACCCCCCCACCAAACACAATCCTGTCCCGTGCCTCTTCAGGTCCCCTCTTTGACAGCCAGATTTTTGCCATGTGCAGACCTCTAACATGCTGCTGTTCTTGTACGAAGCCACATGCTCCCCTTAAAACTCACGCCAATGTCCTGGCACCTGCTTTGGCTCTCAAAGGAAACAACAGTCAGAAGGATGACATTTCTGTGCAACCCTCTGACTGCAGAGGTATCGCGTCATTCGCACCCACTTCCAGAGGGCATCATGCAATAAAGCAAGAAGAAGGGAAAATGAGAAGCGTGCACAAAGCTCAGCCCTTCCCATGGAAACCCTCCGTCAGATGCCCTGTGAAAACCCCAGCTCTGTTCATGAACCAGGTACCCAGGCAAGGGCAGCTCTGCAGACCTCCTCGGTCACACTGGCTGGAAGACAACAGCTTGGGTTTATGAAAAATGGAAGCTGTGACATTTGTTTTTTTGCTGAAACAGATGTTTGTAGCTAACAGGCATTCTTCTGTCCAGCTCTCAAATTGATTTTTTTTCCTGGATTCTCTACACAGTGCCACTGTTGCTGTGTTATACACTGAAAATATTTACAAAGGCATCAGAATTAACTCTGGGTAGGACTTTGGCGAGGACAGGGGGGAAGCCAAAGGAAAGCAATTCTACATGGCGAGAAGAAGCTGTCTCCTTTCACTGCAATCAAAGAAACTGAGCAACTGGAGGCCCAGTTCTGAAGTCAAATAAGATGAATGGCAACTACAGCAAGGGCCATAAAAACACCAATAAAAAGTAAGTTGCCATAAGGGAAATATCCAGCTCAACACCTCTCCAGCAAGGTAAGCATAATAAACTCACTCCTAACATGGACATCAGTTTATTTTTTCAGGTGCAACCAAAATGCAAAACCAGGGAGAGATGCAGGAGAAGCAGCACCCAAATTAAATTCCATCTGCTATGTAAATAATCTTGCTTGTTGACGGAATTAGTTGCATGACTTAAAACAACATAATCTGACCTTAAACAATGAAATTAACAGCCAAAAGCCAGTGCTCCCCCTTCCCTGGGGGCTGCAGCAGTTTCTCTGCAAACCCCTTTCTCAGACCCTCAGAGAAGCGATTCCTTCTGCGCCTGTCTTGGCACCTGTCACAGACCATGTTTTATTTTACTTTGCACCAATGCAAAGAGGTTGTAAATATTCTGGAATTAAAACAATCACAAACCATGAAAGTGCTTGTAAGGCATTTCCACATTCTCCTCGTCTGGCAAGTGAGTGGCTGATTTACAAGCCAGCTGTCAATACAGAACAATTGCTTACCTCATTTTACAGGAAAGCAAAAATACTACAAAAAAAAAAAAGACTTGCAGTGCAGAATACTATGCAAAATTGCTTTTTTCAACATGGCAGTCAGAAGTGTGTGTTCATCACTGACCTGTCAAGGAAGGATGCCTGTTCAGCTTTCAGATGAGCACCCAAGAGCTGGGAGCTGCTAAGCAAATAGCCAGAGACCACCCCAAAGTCTCCACCGCTGCAAAGCAGCAGCCAGCATGTCCCTACAGCTGACAACCAGCCTTTCCTCCGAGCATCTGCAACTGTGCACTTACTTGTGTCAACACAAAGCAGGATCCCACTGGCTCCGTGCACCCTAAACGTCAAAGGAAAAAGATAATCCTTGCAGTTAATGTTTATCTAGGCCAGCACACAGTTACAATTCTCAAAGGAAGACTCCGGCTTGAAAGTGTGAAACGCTAATGCCTGCAGAGGGTGGATGGTGAATGCTTCGCTCCATTTGGATGTAACCCTTACTAAAACGGAAAGAGAATACCAAAAAGCTGTCCCATGCACCCAGGGACACCTCTGCGGTTTTCCTGAAAGAAGGAACCAAAATGAAAGCAGAAACAAGCATCAGTGTCTGACCTTACAGCTACCAATTATATCTGCCCAAGACTCTGCTTGTGATGCAACAGCAGATGGCATTTCTCTTTCCTTAAAGAAAACATCCATGCTTTAGGGAACTGCATGCAAGAATACTATCTCAAGAAGGGCAAATCTAGTCTGGCACTTTTCGATACAAGGAAACCTCAAAACTGCCTCCTTACTATTCACTACACCATGCTATTCACCACTCGTCCCGGTGGGCTGCAACACAACCGTCTCAGTGCAAGTCTGGGGAGTGCCCCAGGGCAGCCACAAGTACACATGAAATGTCCTGATGCAGTGAAACACCAGCAGCAGCAGATGGATGACTGAGGTCTACCACACTGCCCTGGAAAACAAACAGCTCCCAGTTACAGCTACAGCTCATTTCCCCTACCACGTTCACCAGAGGTACCTGCACGGGGTCCTCCCCTCCAGCTGGCCCAAGGGGACACACCAGACCAACCCTGTCCTTGTCCCTAACCAAGCACCAGCCCCGCAGCTGCTCCCGCCCAGTGCTGAGGCTCCCCAGCAGCCCATTTTGGAGACCCCAATCCCTGCTGCAGTGTTTTGTGTGTTCTTTCTGAACTACTGCCAGGCAGAGGTTTTTGGCAAGCCCCTGACTCAGCCCTATGCCTCTGCCACTTGTTCTTCTCCCCCAAAAATGCAGTTGGCCATCTGCTGCTCTCAAGTGAAACCCTCTTTCAAGAGTCTTGGACCAGCCCTCACGCAGCTGGATGCTCTCCATTACTAGGCTGCATGAGGCAGCTGGAAAATCCACGATTTTCATGTCTTTGGCCAGCCTCTCTCCGTTACACATAGCCAGTTTTGCAGCTCCACATACAAGCAACACTGGCCAGTTTAGGTGCACTGACCTCCCCAGGTTTCCAGCCCCAGCAGTGCTAACCAGCTCCTGTTTACTGAGCTGGTCCCTTAATCCGATTGAATTCTCCATCGACGCTGCACTTCCTAACACCCCTCAATCTGCTACACCGCCTTGCTCGTTAAATTGCTATTAAGTGATTAAAACAAGACTCTTGCCTACTCCCCAGGCACCACGTCAAAGATGCATCAAACTGCTTTTTTAACATTTTAATTATTTAGCTATGGCAATCATATTACACAACTCTTACCGTAATCGTTCATTAACCTTTAGTTTTAAATAATTAGCAGGCCTCTGCAACAGTAATGACGTTGTGTTCGTGAAGTTTGTCAAATAGCATAAAGGAGGACGCAGCGCTGCCCTGTAGCTGCACACGATGACAGAAGGGGGGACAGGTTGGTACAAGATGCCTCGCTATTGAAGTTACGCAGAAGGACTACACAGCTGGCAGAAAAACAGTCAACACAACCACGGAAAGATGCTTCCAGCCCACTGCCATAGGGCATCATACGGTACCTCTAGCAGAGGTCAGAAGCCAGGACACATCTCCTCACTGCTTGCAGGGCTGTGAGAGCCACAGGCCGTGCGCTGCATAAAGCTGCGGACCGCATCCTCAGCTGGAGAGGTCAGGGCACGTCCTACAAAACCAGTGACACGACAGCACTGTACGCCTGCATCTGCCAGCCAGCAAACACTTCAGCTCTGTGGCTGAAGGAACAGACCCTTTGCTATGAAAACACTCCAGCAGGAGCAAAGCACATTCCCCATAACAGAATGAAAGCTGCCTACAAAAGCAACCTGGTTAGGAGCGAGACCGGTGGTGCACAAATGAAACTACACTTCCATTTTTTGCAGCTGTGGTGACTAGCTACATCTCAATCAAGCTAGTCCAAACCTCCTTCATGCAGAGGACTTTTCAGCAGAACCGTTGTCATCAACAAAGCTGCTAGAAGTGTTCAGTTGCACTTGTATGTGCCATTAATATGCATGGTGTTGGCCAGCAACTATTACAGTCCCTATTACTATACCCTACTATAGTCAATGAACAGCTGTCATCTCCTCCTCTAAGCAAGTTAAGAGAGACCAGGATAATATTACAGGAGGCAGAGAAAGCAAAACCTACAGAGTGACTCATGCAGCAGCAAGCACTGAAAAAAGAAGTCAGATGGCTAAAATCAGATGCAGTCCCCAACTATTCCCCTTTAGCTCTTACAGCCGGGCAGCAGAGACCTGACAAATGCACATGCTGTAAGGCCTGGGCAGGAAACCATTCCCGCACGGCATCCTCTGTATGCTTCCAGACTATAGAACAACACACACAATGAAATAAAGAAATGGACACTTCTGTGCAGTGTTGCATTACAGTAAAGGAGAATTCAGCCCAATAGAACAGCCACCCCTATGCTACAGGGGTTTAAAAGCTTATTAAAAACCTGACATAATACTCCGCAAGACAGTACCATAACGCACAAAAAATATGATTATGTAGTAAGGACAAGGCAACTGCATTTTGAAGGACCAACTATGACTTAGCCTAAAAATGTCATTACTAGTAGGAAAATAAACAAACCAAGGACACTTCCTTTTATGCCATTACGCATTTCAAAGTATCTGGGTGACACTGCTGTACTAAGTAACAGTCTACTCACTTTCCCATATAATTTGTTTAATAGGCAGCTGAAAACATTAGAAAGACAAAAGGGAGTTTTTATATTCTAATCATTTACATTTTATCTATATTAACAATCAAAAGCATTATAAGCAGTGAAAGAACTGTTGTCAGATATCATTTTAATGACATGCATCCTTTTAAGTGTATCCAGTGTTCCTCATATCATTAGAAGCAGGGGAAAATTTAATAGAATACTAATGGCCAAGCAAACTCTGAGTAGAATAACTATTCCTTTTCTTCCGTTCATGTTATCAGCCCATGTTCTAGCTCCATTTCTTATTGAAGACCGTTTGAAGAAATAAAATAGAAATTTGAATATATTGGCTGACTACTTAATTTTCTCCCATGCTCCACTATACCCGAAGGGCTACCAGAAACATGGGCAAAGCTACTTATTTCTACGCCTTCAGGTTCTTCCTTCCCACCTTTTTTTGCTGTGATGCCGAGACCGCAGCCCTTCACATGCTCATTGTTACACCCATTTCTTTGCATCCCCCTTTTGTCCGTACTCAACTGCTGCCGCTAGTTTTACACTTGGATTGCAAACCCCAGAGAGACGCGATCAGACACCACAGCACCACTGTCCCTTACTGGGGCTGGGTACAAACAGTTGGGTATTTATAACCCAATGGTACATCACTGTCATTCAGGTGGACTAGTTGCACCTAAATCCTAGATTTCAGCAAGAACCTACATCATCATTTCCTTATTCCTAAACTGAGGCTCCCTGGTGATCCCTTCCTTTCAAAGGACAAAAAGTAAACCAACATTGAAAAGGTCAGAAAGGATCAACAGGACAGCCCTTTGGTATTTTGCCTCCCCTTGTACTTTTTACTAAACTAGATCTCTGAAAACTCTTAAGAAGTGCACACATACACAAAACCCAGCTACTTTTCCCCCACCTGTAACTCACACACTCCCGGGAGCAGCACGCAAAATTTAAATTTGCTGTACCAGGTGTATCTGTGCATTGCAGAGGAACAGAGAATAGAATCATAGAATAGTTTGGGTTGGAAGGGACCTTTAAAGGCCATCTAGTCCAACCCCCCTGCCATGAGCAGGGACATCCTCAACTAGATCAGGTTGCCCAGAGCCCCGTCCAGCCTCACCTGGAATGTTTCCAGGGATGGGGCATCTCCCACCTCTCTGGGCAACCTGTGCCAGTGTTTCACCACCCTCATTGTGAAAAACTTCTTCCTTATGTCTAGTCTAAATCTCCCCTCCTTTAGTTTAAAACCATCATCCCTTGTCCTATCACAACTGGCCCTGCTAAAAAGTTTGTCCTCATCTTTCTTATAAGCCCCCTTTACGCATTGAAAGGCTGCAATAAGGTCTCCCCGGAGCCTTCTCTTCTCCAGGCTGAACAAGCCCAACTCTCTCAGCCTGTCCTCATAGGAGAGGTGCTCCAGCCCTCTGATCATTTTTGTGGCCTCCTCTGGACCCACTCCAGCAGGTCCATGTCCTTCTTGTGTTGGGGCCCCAGAGCTGGACGCAGCACTGCAGGGGGGTCTCACCAGAGCAGAGCAGAGGGGCAGAATCCCCTCCCTGGACCTGCTGGCCACGCTGCTGGTGATGCAGCCCAGAATACGGTTGGCTTTCTGGGTTGCGAGCGCACATTGCTGGCTCATGTCCAGCTTTTCATCCACCAGTACCCTCAAGTCCTTCTCAGCAGGGCTGCTCTCAAATCCCTACATCCCCCAGCCTGTACTGATACCAGGGGTTGCTCTGACCCAGGTGCAGGACCTTGCATTTGTCCTTGTTGAACCTCATGAGGTTTGCCTGGGCCCACCTCTCGAGCTCGTCCAGGTCAATATAACATTGGAGAGCAGAGAAAGTCATAGTCCGTTAACTGTAATTAGAAGAAAGACTAATTTATGAAGCAGATAGACTTGGGTGTATAAATAAGCTCTATACAGTAAGTGCACAGAAGGTAATGCCTTCTGAAGACTTTACATCGTTCCCTGATAATCAACGCTTAATTAGATCTTTTTACCTTAATGTAGATTTTCTCTCTTTAATGTTACTGCTGTCCTTTCACCATCTCATCCTTGCCCCCTAACATTAGTGGCTTTGTCCTCTGACAAAAGCACACCACAAAGGGGAAAGTGCCAACATAATTAATTTTTCAGTAAAAGCCAAGTTGTTGTGTTCTCTGAAAAATTTTACACTTCAGAAAACGTCAGAAATGCCAGAGTATATAAGCAGAAACAAAATCAGAGATCTGCTTCCCTATTAATACTGCATGACCTCCTCAACCGTCTCACTCTGGGAGAGGGAGACAGGGCGCTCCACGGAGAGCGGAGGAGCCAGCAACCACGGCCAAGGAGGGAAGCGGGGCCAGGGAGCTAAACGAAGTATTAGCCACTGGCAGGTTAGAAAAGCAAACCAATTTAAAATATAGGGAGCATGGAACCAAGTGCCTCTGCCTTGGGAGCAGGCTTGAAAAGCTGGATGCTGTTCTGGAGAAGGGGCATGCAAAGCCTGGAGGACAGCAGGGAGGCAAGACTTGATCCTCATTCCCCAATCAGTCTTAAATTCCTTCTGCATGCAGAGGTGTTGGAGAGGTGACAACCCAAAATTATAATGTCTATAGAGAGGATGGAAGAAAAGTGCTATGTTGACTTTACTTGTCTCTCAGAGGGATCCCTTAAGCCTCCCTTCAGTGCATCACCCAAGACAAGGCAGGGGGTCATCTTCAGAAATAACACATAGGAGTCCTGTTTTCTGTCCCCTTTCAGCCTTGAGCTTAGCTGCTGCTGTTTTACTGCGACCTCAGCTCCAATACGTGCACAAACACTCCTCCTGAAGCCTTCAAATATATCACAGTGAGTTATGTGCACTTTCAGACCTCTACAAAAACACAAGAGGAGATATATCTCTGCTTCCCCAGGAGAGCCGTGGCAGAAGGGCTCGGACACAATGGGCATTGGCCATGGAAGACACCAACCCCACGTCCACAAGAGTTTTACAGTCCTAAAGATCCAAGGGCTCAGGTCACCACCTGACTTCATCATTTTGTGTAGCTAGCAGCTGGTTTTAGTGCCAAAACCTGGTATTAACAGGGTAGATTAGCTCCAACCCAGAGTAACTCAAAAGCGTAGTTTTGGTACAACTTAAAAATGAAGCTTTGCTCCAGCCTGCTGGTGGCTTTTCCACTTTTTATTGCCCCATGAACCATGTTCAGCAATGTTTCTCACAGAATTGAGAGGCACTTCATCCACAAAAGGGTGACATCAGGCTTGACTTGGGCTACTACAGCATCTTCTCTGCAGCTCCTGCCACCTAAAACAGGCTCAACTCTTGTTACAGATAAAGTTGCATCTTTTTTTTTTTTTTTTCCTTCTCTTGTTCCATTTTTCCTCCTCTACTCTGAGCACATTAAGGAACATTTTCTGGCACATTGATAGTGTTTAGAGTCAAGTCCTTGTACAGGTGATCATTTCTCAACCCGTAAACTAAGTTCTCTTGCTGGATTAGTCCCCAAAGAGTTTAAAAAATGGTACTGAAATGCCTTCCGTGCAAGAATATCCACACACACTTCAATTTGCTCACAGTGACTCTGGCAGCATTGCAAGCATGAATAAAAAAGGCCTAGTCGTTTACAGGATCAGAACAAAAATTTTCATTATGAATGCATCAGTGAATCAGTAATAAACTCAAACTTATGAAAGATTTGTTTATGAACAAGATTTGTTATGTTCATCTATCACACAGACTGATTACAGGAAGAGTAAAACAGCAACACGGACACCCGAGGTTTGCACGATCACAGGAGGTATCACTCACGCAGATCTAGCTGTTAGGAGGTGATGTGTTCCTAACATCATGTACACAGAGGATGAAAAGCCCTCTTACATTCTGCAAGCAAACTCACTAACTACAGCTTTTGAGTTCCTTCCAAATCTCTGAATGAATGATCACACTTCAGAACAGCACAATAGCTTTCTGCAACAGACATTTAGATAAATATTATAACTGATCATAGGCAGAGCTGGTTGCCCTGCATATTACGGTTGCTTAATGCTTCTGATCTTTAGACCCTATTCCTACTTACCTATAATTTTGCCAAGCTCTAACCATCTGGACTGCAACCTCGCATGCCTTTTGTCTGCCTCGGGCAAATTTTAATTTCAGCCAAAATGGTTTGACTGCTTCTGAGAACAAGGCAGAGGAGAAAGATTTATCTTTTTTTTTTTTTGCCTGCAGTAAAAAATCCTGCTGACCTTTTCTTTAATTAGCTGAAGCATTTCCCAGACTTTGAAACAGAACTCGACTTTTGACAGGATTTTGTGGAAGTCTGTATAAACATGAACTTTTTTGTCACGGTTTGGGTATGCAGTTGAGTTTGGGGTTTTTTTGCTGTATCTGCAAGAATGTACCCAGATCCAACTCACTTGTGCTTTGAGGGGAGGAGGAGAGAATAAGAGTTGAAATTTTTTTGGTTTTCAACCTTGAAACCTTCTGCTTTTTAAAAGAGAGCGCAGGTTTTGGTACATTATTGCTCCTTTTTATTAACTTAAAGGCAAAGTTGAAGTACTTTGAAGTTGGACACTGCTCCTCCAGCTCCTTGCCTTGCCAGCTCTAGAAGTTGAAAGATGTGAAGCGTGGAAAGCCAGTGTTAACCAAAGAGGCTGTACCCAAACCCAAGACCTGTCTTGAATATATATTGCTACACTGCAGTGAACACAATCAAAAAAGAAAGGTCTTAATTAGGCTCCTTCTGAATTTCAGTTTTTCTATCTGTGGAAGAAACATGGTACTACTCAGCGTTGAACATCATGATACAGCATGAAAATACAAGTACTCGCGCAATTGAAAATTTTGAAGAATTCTGTCATTTGAAAGTATTAAGAACCAGGCATCAAACAATGAGGAGAAAGAAAATAGCTCATTAAGGGACATTCATTCAGTGCCCTTACACAAGGGAAGAAGCTTTTGGAAAAATACACGAGGCTATAATTGAAGGCTGTATTCTCATGCACCGGACATAAGAAACCAAACTGAGGTTGCAGAGATTGTCTGGTTTGTTCAAAACCTTCATAAACTTTTCACCCTCAATAATGTTCTTCTGATGTAGTTTTCTGAACGCAATTTTGTGATCTAGCTGTTGGTGTGAGACAAATCCAGGAGAATCAATGTGCATCTGAAGAGGTTACTTTCTCCCAGCTCTGTATCTTCAAGATGCATTTCAGGATCAAATATTTACTTACTAGTGAGTCTAATTATTTTTCATGCTTATGTCACAGTGAAGCATCACAAGCTAGAGAAATAAATGGTTTTCAACCTCTCACCAGTTCAAAGATTGCCTTCTCATTTGATGTGAAGCATTTGCTTTTATTTAATACTAGTAATGCAGTGCACTTTACAGAGCATCTTCAAGGTAAAAATCTATGCAACCTAGTAAAAAATAGCATTATACTGTCCATTAGTTCAAGAAGTAGATTCTGAACCACATCCCTTAGAAAATGAACCATTTCCCCAAATGTCAAATGCACTGCTTATTCTTCACTGGTAACAAAATGTGACGTAGAGGGTTACCAGTATCATTTCCAGGCCGTTATCTAAACAAACGGCCTATGAACAAAGCAAGAGGTGGGGGAAAGGAGCTTATCACCTCCAGCTTTAAAGCTGCTGCAAATTCCAACACACAAGTGCCATCTCTCAGCAAACATAGATGAGAAGAGCTACTCTGTATGGAAACATACCTTTAATCTTTCTTCAGAAATCAAAGTTCATTCCCAAGGACAACGAAGGCTACATCAGCGTGAGTGCTCTTCAAGGCCGACCTTTCCCCCCATTTCAAGACTACCCATTTAAATGCAGGCACTTTCTTCATTTATTACAACGCTGCATCGCACAACCTGCAGCAAGCGCGTGACCTCCTGGTCGCTGCAACGCGTGCTTTGCCCTCCGTGCCAGCTGACGGACAATGGATGCATCTCAGCCCCATCTCAGGTCCCACCCCCAGTGGGGAGCTGCCATAGGAACCCAGCGCAGCTGGGCAGATGTGAGCCTACAGCAAACCAGGAGCGGTATCGGGCTGTTCATACATGCACCAAACACCTGCAAAGCCTCCCAGTATTTAGCCCCCAGCACATCCCGTAGCAACACCCCACCAGCCCGGAGGCCAGTCATCCTCCTCCTGTTGTCCCTCTGGTTTCTACAGAGGGTAAAGCCCAACGCAGAGGTCACCAAGCAGCCATGTCACCCTCCTGCAGGACCACAGGCAAGAGTAACCATCCCTTCCCCTAATCTCACCTAAAACCAGCTTTCTGCCTAATCCTGGGGCAGCCTCGGGTCAGCCTCACACGTATTGCTCACGTGCGTCCGTGGCAGTGCTTTTGCAGAGCTGGCTGCGGTGCACCGCACGCAAGAACCGCACTGCACGCGGCCTGACGGTCAAGCGTTATCCTCCTCCAACCAGCACATACAGCTCTTCTCCAAAGAGAGGGATGACCACCATTATCGCTCTGTTCTCTGCAAGAGGCTGAGCAGACGACCACCGCCCAGCGCTGGGCTCTCGCTATTCCCTCAACCAAAAAAAAAAGACAGTATGTGTTTTCAACATTTCTTACTGATGCGCTAACAGCAGGAGCCAGCTCCTCCTCACAGCAAGGATTTTGGACATAAGAAATGCTGTGCAAGAGATCCAGCATTCTCCTGGTCATTTTTCTCTTTAGACAAGACTTTATATTTACTTTTTTTTTTAAATGTCTTCTCTACACAAGAGGAAGCTTAGCTGCAGAGCCATTCACCAGCTGTGCATCCCAGCCCCGCTTCTACCCAGCCGAGGGGGCAATGCATTACACCACGCGCGAAAACCCTTCTCAGGCCATCTCAAAGACCTCCATCTACCTCACGGAGTACTTAATAATTCCCAAAGGTTTCATAAGAAGGTCGATCACGGCTGTGCAGCCGGACATCAGAGACCGAGCACTCCCCTGACAAACGATGGCATAAATAACAGTCTTAAAAGCCTCGTCCAGAGGGAAGTCAAGCACCTAAATTAGCCAGTGAAGATTTCTCTAGTACAAATGGTAGCTCTCACCCTGCCGTGATCTGGGCTGGTATACTCAGCTGAAGGACCAGGGATACTATTTTCTTCCATTTAAAGAACTATTTGGAATTTATGAGCCAATATTTAAGAACAGTTGATAGCCCACTTACATGGGAGACTCAAGCAGATTGAAGTAATTTTGTAATTAAAAGGCAGTAAAAGCATGTGTGTCATTTCAATATAATTCCTCAGAAATTCAGTAGCAATTTGATTTTTTTTTTTTAATGAGATAGATTCAAGAGAATGCATTGATCTGATTAGCCTTCACATTCTTTCCTCCCCTTCTAGTGTAAGCCAATCTCCTCACATGGATTACAAGGCCTATTTAGTTTCCTTTCCCTAAAAAAGGGAACATCATTTCTCACTGCAATCATAATAGGAATTTGACCAATGCAAATATGCTGCATTACTACAATCTGTTACTCACCAATTTTCTTCAAAAAGAGTGAATTCCAAAGCTATGAGCTGTGATCCTAGAGGCAGCCTTACTGTTCTCCACTGCTTTTAAAATTGCTTCTTGATGACACTCAATCATAGATTTTCTGACTTGAAGATGACAAATTTGGGAAGAGCTAATCAGCAACAGAATTTGTTTACAATTGATCTACACTGCTGTTTGTTTTGCCTTGTCTCAGAGGGTTGGTTTTTTAAAATCTTCACTTTCTAACCAACAGGTTTATGTGATTTTTTTTTTTTCCCCCTCAAGCATACATTCAGATGATGTTTTTTCCAATAAAGATTTTTTTTAAATATTAGCAGATTAAATATGCAGTGCTTCCTACATTTCATCTGTCATAAGAGACCCATTGATTCATAGATGCATTACTTCATGGAAATGCATTTACTTTCACACGAGAGCTTTCACTCGTCTCCTGTGCAGCAGGGACTGCCACATGCAAACCCCGTTGTCCAACTCTGACCCCGCAGTGTTCCACGGGACAAAATGGGCCCGATCCAGCATCACATCAAAACCACGCAAAGAAAGCCAGCCAGCGTGCATACTGCAGCAGCTACGGACTCAGTCTAAGCACTTAAATCCAGCATCGAAAGTTGTATAAGCACACCGTGAAGTATTTTCCTGTGCCTTTCTAGTGGAAGATTTGAGCATGCCAAGGTATCACCATCCTGCCAACGTCACTGCCAGGCACGACAGCAGAGGGGAAAAAAGAAGTCATTTCATCATGCTGGTCACCAATTTCTATTTTGCAGCAGTTTTGAACTAATCTACAATGCAAAGTAGAGCTGAAAACATTCTCGGGCATGCCAACGGGAATTAATTTTGACTCCAGCCCTCCACCCACACACCACCAGCAGCACCACAAAGGTTGCACAGAAGCAGCAATCAGCTGCAGTGCCATTGAGACTTTTGGATCAAGATTAAGAGCAAAAAATATTTTCCCTTTGTGAAAAGAAAAACCTGTTAGGCCTATGTTTATCAGAAAACCAGAAGGGTTTAATCTTCTTATTGGCTTTGCGAAAAAAAGCAAAGCCCACCACAAAGAACGCAACAGAACCAGACAGTAACTATTGCATTGGTATTTTGAGCTGGGGAGAGCATTGCCAGCCCTGGCCACTAGCGAGACAAAGGCCAACCCTTCCCAAACATTAATAAGAGTTGGGGCTCTTTCCAATCGCCTGGTGGGATCTGTCTCCAAGATGCACTTGGGTCACATTCCTCTGCAGCCAAAGTGCAAGAGCTTTAATTTCAAAAGCTAAGCTTCTCATACACCCACATCTCCCATATCCAGGGCCTCATGGCCCACACTGATGTTTCACCCCCAGAAATGCTCCAGTTGGCAATACCACGGAGGGACAGCTGGCGGGTACAGCCAGGGTGTCACATTATTTAACCCACGGCTGCCACATGGTAAGTCGTAGCTTTCAAACTCCATGTAGCCCAACCCAGCTATATGCACGGGGGACAGCAGAGACTCCTATCGCTGCAGCTCTGTTGCAAGACCTTAGCGAGCAGCCAGGTTCAACGTGCCCTAGCTGCTGGTCACCAGCCTGTTCCTGCCACCACCGTGCAACGTCACGCTCGCCCCTTCGCTTTGCTGTGGGACACGACCCTGCTGTGGAGAAAAAAAAAAAAAAAAAGGAGATTTAAGGGTGTCCTGGAAGCTATGGCAAGAGCTTGGTCAGTCTTTGAGAACCACCAAGCCACCGGGAGACTGCAGCTGAGCCCCAACAAACCCCAGAAATACTCAGCTATGCCAAAACCTCTCAGGTTCCCAGCAGCTTGTGCAATCGAGTTTACAGAAAGAGGACCTGCAGTGTGCCTTTAGCAACCTAAAAATAAGGCATTTCTTCCCCATCAGGCAAGTCTTCTCGCACACATGCATGCCCTCAGGGCTTTCTCCCTGTCAGAGCTTTTCCATCACTGTTGATGTCAGGCAAGTTACCCGTTGATGCAAGGAGGCTTCCTTCACCCCTCAGGTCACAGTTGACTTGGGTGGAGAAATTGCATCACAGGCCCATCAAACCAGCTACATGGTGAAAAACAGGGCTGGAGACTCTTCCAGAAACTCCAAAACTCAGCATATTTGCAGGAGACAGGACATGAGTCCTCTCCTGCTGTGCTGAGAGATGGCCACCACACAATATCATGACCATCCTCCAACACCCACAGAGCTCCTGAAGCTGAGGTTTCAAGAGGAAGATGAGATGTTCTAAACACAGCTCAGTTTGCTACTTCTGTAAATAAACACTATGTAGGCACTCACCCTTGCCATCTGAACCTGTAAAGCTACCAAGGCCCTTCAGAGAAAAGCAGACCTCTTGGCACACTCTGCTTGGAAGAGCACAGACAGAACCACTGCAGGGACACCACCTCTCTGAGGTGCACCAAGTACCCACCAACAACCCGTAAAGCTACAGAAGATCCAAGAAGCTGCCAAATCAAAACCTACCTCAGGGAAACAACATCCACGCAGCAAGCAACGAGGTCACCCAGAGCAACGTCCTCCTATGATTTTAGAACATTTTAAGGATAAAGCCCAGAGCTTGAAAAGTAGATTGTCGGTGCCTCCACCGTGTCCAAAAGTTCCACAGACTTCTACGTACCAGATAATCCAAGGGGAACTGCCAGCTATACACACTCGTGTAGAAAGCTCTCATCTGCCCTCACTATTTGAGCGGTGTTTTTCACAGATTAATATACTTTCACAGCAAAATGAAAGATTATAAATTGTTAAAATTGATTTCACATCAATGGTGAAGTCAGAGTGAGTAACACACCTGAGGTGACCCAGCTGCTCGAGGGAACGTGAAACCACAGCGTATTGACAGTTTAATTGGCTCAGCAAGAGTTCATTTCCCTCAGATGAAATGCGCCATTGGCCATTTTATCGTTGTATCTTATTGCCGCTTTAAAAAGTAAAGTAGATGACAATCTAGCGACATGTTTTCTTTACAGAGACAGGCCCCTGCCTTTATTGCTGGGTGCCCGCTTCTTCCTCCCCAGCAAATGCAAACCACCTCTTGTTTGCATCTTAAACACTTTGCACGATGAGAATGCCTCTATTTATCCTTTCAGGCCAAGAGATGGAAGATGCTGTTGTGCCCATTTCTGTACCAGAATTACAAAGGTAAAAACAACAAAAAAAATACAACGGCACCAAGCAGTTCTATAAATACCACATTCAAGGGTAACGCGACATTTATATCATCCTACCGCAAGCTAGAAAGATGTAATTTGACTGCTTTATAGCATTAGGAGGCATTTTAAGAACGTTAGTACTTGAACTATCAAAAGATGATAACTTGCAGCTCGAAAGGCGATTACAGAAAACAGCCCACTTGTAGAAGCGGAAGACTCGAAGGAACACAGCAGCCCTTGCTCCCCGGTTATCTCACAATTCATGCTCCGACGGGGAAGGCAGGCAGGGGATCGTGCTTTGCCAGCACGGGTTCAGAGCAGATGGGACAGAGGCGGCACGGCCATACTGCACAACATAGGGACGCGAGGAGCTGCAGGGACACCACAAACATCTCAGCAAGGCCACGATGCTCCTGCAGAGACCCAGCCCAGACACCTCCCCACCCAAAAGGTCCATGTCTCCTGTGGAGACAGAGCACCACGGACACAAGAGGACACGGGTGCAGCATCTGCCACGGCCCTGCCCAGGGAGCAGCCCCGGGGCGCCCATGGCCAATGTCTCCCTACACCCCTCAGAAACAGGGGAGCACCATCCCCTTTCACAGCAGACAAGCAGTGGCAGAGCTGGCAGGGGACAGTACCCTGACGACCAAAGAAAAGCCCACAGGTGTCCAGGAATTCCTCCACACACTCTGAATTGGGGACCATTAAGCCCAGACACCAAGCGCAATGTTTAAAAACTGCTGAAGCAGCACATAGACAGTTACAAAAAGCCCCCTATTAACCTCCAAGCCTCATTTCACCAAGGAGGGGAAGGGCGTCAGCAGTATTTAATTGCAGGGGAAAAACAGAGAAAGGCAGGACACAAGGAAGGGATCTCAGCCACACACTGAAGGCTGCACCCTTCAAGCCATGAAGGCCTCAGAAGCAAGGACCACGGGGCTGGGGACATCTCCCACCGCACACACTTCACTCCTCCACAGCTGTGCCAGGGAGTCGCTGCTTGCCCTCTGCAAAGGGCATGACGTAGCCTCTTACTACAGCAGCCAGTCTATGGACACCCAACACAGACCCCGGAGGGGCCACCTCCACACGGAAACGCTGACGGGAGCGGGAGAGGCCGCTGGCGTGGGTGTGTATGGCAGAGCTCAAATGGGAACGCAGAGAAACAGCAGCGAAAGCCGAGCAGCTCCCTCCCGTGAGAAGACACCTCAAGGAGGCACACCGAGCTCTCCATCACCTGCAGGCAAGGGCTGTGCAAAGGTGTCCAAGGTGCACCAGGGTTTTGGAAGATCATGGGAAATGCAACCACTCTGGTATTGACTGAAGCAGGGGAGAGGGAGCCCAGGCAAGAGGAGAGCCTTGCATCTCAGGGTCTGCACCACGAGGAGCACCGAAAGGCTCCTCCCGGGAGCAGCCCCATCCGCACACCCAGAGCCTGGGGAGCTGCATGCCAGTGCCGTGCCGGCATTGAAACTCCCGGCAGCAATAGGAAGAAACAAAAGCAAAACCAAACATCTTTCAAAATCTCCCTTCCCGGTAGTGTGCACTGTCATGCAATACTTCCAAACCCATGGTTTATGCGGCCCAGGAGGGCAGTTTCATGCCCTAACTCCTGCATGATGGATTTTACAATTTGTTAAAGAAACTCATCAATCCTCAGCCGTCGTTTTTAATGCCCAGAGCCTCCACAAACTCCTGCATTTTGCTGATCCCCCAATTTCAAATCATTTGAAACTGCTGCTACTATTACAGCTCTGCTTCTAAAGCTAAGCATTATAGCACACTCCAGACTTCCAGCTTCGTATGCTACTGTAATAAACAGATTAACTGTGATTTATGAACAATAAGTTCTGGTTATTTGAAAGGAAACATTACCTCCCTAGACCAATTCTGACAACCGGAGATCTCTCATTATGCAGACAGTTCTTTCCACCTACCTGTAATCATCAGTTTAGAACATCGTTATCAACCTGGGAAATGTATCACCATAGTTTTCCACTACAAACTTTGCGCATCCAAAGCATCTGGCAGGAACCACTGCCAAAGGCAGAAGACCAGCCTGAATTGACCCAGCGAGACAATTCCTGTTTTAAATACACATTAATAAAAAAAAGCAACAACAAGCAGCTTTCAGAAAGGAGACCTGCCGCTGCAGAGATAGGTGCAGAGCAGGACACAGAGAGACTTTAGTTAGCAGAGGACTAATTAGGAACAGGAATTATAAGATAATACAGAGATCTATTTGTGGTGCTTATTTACTTGTAAAGTCTAATTAGAGTTTTAATATTCTCTTCCGAAAACAAATTCATTCTTTGAGTCCACTCTAAAATGTCAGCTTAATATTTTACAAGCCCACAAGCAAAAGTTCACATTTTCACATGCACTTTTCACAACACACCTGCAGCTATTAAGCTGACCCACCCCACTCATATCACATTTGACTGCTGCTAAGTATCTTTTTTTTTTTTTTTTTTACATTTATTCAGTTAACCATAATCGCTTTTCTCCTGCACAGAAAGCTGTGCAAGAAGCCTGGCCGATGGTCCAAGCCTGCACACGGGCAGACATCCGAACCCACGCACGCACCGTGACTGGCCCCGCTGGTCCCCAGGGCACATCTCCCCTCTGCAGGGACAGTTCAACTCCGAGACCTCCCGACTCTCAGCACCTCTCACCTCCACTGCTTTACACATTAAGAAGTAATTATTAACTTTTCAAGCTAGAGACTTCTCCCACTTGCCCCGTATGGCCGCCTCTTTCCCTGCAAGCAGCAGCGGTCTGCAGCACAGCCGAAGCCCCTCAGGTACCACGGTGCTAAAGCCTCTCCACCAAGGCTCTTCCTACTGCCGACACCTGAAAGACTCTCCTGCATTATCAGACTTAATTGGCGTAAAGATGCTGGAGTATTAAACTATTCCAAACGATAAGGCAGGAGCTCTGCTGGGCAGCGCTGGTGTCAGCGGACTCTCCTCAGCAATTAACATGCAATAGCTCCCACCACGCAGCCCATCTCTTCTCACCTAATTGATGCCGCGTGCATCTTGGATTTACCAGTGCAAGGCATAATTAGTAAAGATAAAAGTTTTTATATTCTTAAACCTCTTTAATAGAATAAAAGAAATCTCAACTCCCTCACCTTGACTCTAAAGTAGTAACGGTGGCTTGTGAAAAATGAAAAGCCTTGAAGGATTCGGAATAAGAAACTTGGAGAGACAATCACTGATCTTTTATCTTCCAGACTTCAAGCAGAATCAAGTTCTTCAAAGAAAACCCAATAAAGCCCAGACATTTTCATCATAACAAAATAAATAATTCAGTCATGCTTTAGAGGACTCCGACATTAGGATCGGCTATTTGATATATTTGTGGCTTAGGTGCCTCTAAACTGATTAAAGATAACCTGATAGAAGCTTGCAATGTCAAAACTGCCTTCATTCCTGACAGATATGAATGGATAGTGTAAATAACTATAAATAACCAAAATGGTTGCATTTATGCCTAATGGAGGATTTACAGCCTTCAGAGCTGCCTGGTAGGACCAAGAGTTACAGCTCTGCCCTTATCCGACCGCAGCACGCAAGGGGAGATGAATCGACGTCCTCCCCACACCGCCTGCTCTGCCAGAACCACCGAGGGCTCAGCTCCGGAGGGAAGGAAAGACGGGATTCTCCCACGAATAAGAGAATACCATACACATACAGGCAGGTTTATCCGTATTGATTTATCACAGTCTTCCTAGAAACTACTCTGAAACACACATCCCAAAAGCCCCTCAAATCTCCGTGGCCCCTGCAAGCTCCCCTTAGGTACCCAACAGAGCTCCTCTTGCCTTCCAGCTGCCATTTGCAGAAGGTTAAATGCCATTGCCTTTGAGAGGGAACAGATCAGGTCTTAATTTAAGCCTACAGGCTTTCACCAAGGGGGATTCAACTGCAGCATCCCAGTCAGCTTTCCAGTTCAGGTAATTGCGCTCCTGCCTTCCCAGCATCCCTGATATTTCCAGCAGAGTCCCAGCAGCTCTGCAGCCCCACGGGAGCTATTTGGGAAGCGGGTGGAAGCAAGCCCTGTGCCCATGCAAGCAGCTAGATTCAGGGGCAGAAACAGGCATATGGGGTATCTCGAGGGTTACACCACTGCCACCCTGCTGGCTCCGGCACCGTCACCGCACGGAGATGGCGGAGCAGCCGCCAGTACGCGCCGACAGCCTGGCCTTTGCACTACGAAATGGGAGGCCGCTCCAGGATTTGACTAGCAGAGGCTGCAGAAGGGCAATGCGAGACCCTGCTGATATCTTATTTGAGCGATCACTTAAAATAATGAAAGCAACTTTCTCCACAAGCACACTGCATTGCTCCTGCAGAAGGAGCTCCGAGTAGTCAGCTCTCCCATTCCTGTCCTTCACGCTTGCTGGAGGGGGAAGATTACCAGCAAGTCCTACACAAAGCAACTGGTCCAGATGCTCCTCTTCCCTTGGAGGGTCCTTCTGTGCTTAATTGTGTTGCAGTCATTCCCCTTTTCCCTTGGACAAAGAACTAGGAGTGTACCATGAAAGCTGCATCTGAGCAGCTGCTATAGCTTTAATTTTCTGTTATCCACAGTGCAACATGGTCAACATGCAGGACAAGACATTAAGTGATCACTCAAAAGAAAATCCCCAAACTAAGGATGCAGGAGACATCAGGCTGATGAACATACACACAACCCAACCCGAGGGAACAGAGTTCTTTAGTGAGGGAAAGGAGGAACAAAAAACAAGATAACCCCGGTATTTTCCTGTTCGAGTTTACCTTTCACAAAGCTGAAATACTCAGATTCAGATGTAATATTTAGGAAATCAGTAGGGTTTGTTGAGGGCTTTTTCTGTTGTTTTAATAGGTGGTGGCAGGGCCAGAAACGCCCCCCCCAAAAAGCCAAGATCTAAGGTCAGGAGAAGGAGAGGGGAGAAAGCACACCGTAGGCAGGGCTCTCGCCGTTTGCCACAGCAGGTTAGTTGCACTAACTCACTAGTTAGTTTGGATGAGAACCCCAGAGCAATAATAAATGTCACTTGCAAAAAGACACAGAAGGATGTTTTGAAGCGATGTGCTTCACGGTACCCAATGGAGCTGCCGTCGGCTGAGAACCTGAACCAGGAGGTGCACACAGAGCCAGATACCAGCACGGTTGCACCGCAGGAAAGCAAAAAACCTGCCCCCAAAGAAATCCTAGAGTAAGATTTAACTGCAGTCAAGGCAGCTACAATCCATTTTAACACTGTCAAACGCAGCAAGTTTCCAAAGGATTAAATCACTACTTAAATCATCTTCATAACTTGAAAAAATGCCTGTAAGATAAGACCAGGAGCTAATTGTACCATTTAAATTTAGTGAAGAGAGGATTTTTTTGGTTGGGATTTTTCCTTCTGAACCGCAATAAAGAAAAAGCCCAAGGGTCTAAAACTAATAATCTAATAAACTTTGCTAAGTGAACATTGTAACAGATAGGCCTGGATGAGATTTTCTGTAAATGCCAGACAATTTCCCTTGATCTTTATCAGCAGAGATGCCGATCTAGCTTCAGCGGGAAGAAATTAAATTTGGTGCAAAATAATAACATCTGGGTGAGATTTTGTTTGTCAGACTAGCAGTCCCTTTAGATGCCAGGCTAAAAAATATTAAAATTAACTCTGAAGGGTTTCACGTTTGTGTTTTTAATATGAGTGGTTAGGATGTTTCCATACCAACATATTACCCCGCTCCAGAGAGCAGTGCCGTTACCCTTCCTCAGTGCAGGGTCCCCAGCAGACGCGGGGGTCCAACCCAACGCAAGACACACACGGAGAGCTTCCTCCCCTGCCAGAGCACGCTGTGAAAGCTGGCATTGCTTTGAGCTATCCCACTCCTACGGTCCCAGTTCCTGAAGCCACAGGGCATCTGTCCCCAGCTTCGAACAGAGCCACCACGTGGGAGCAGGACCCTCAGGAGATGCTCAGGGACCACAGGGCTCCAACAGCCGTCGCGAGCGCCTCTTCCCTGACCGCTCCAGCATCCCCCCGTAGCTGAACGCAGCCAGCGCAGCCCCAGGCACAGCCTGCGATGGGCATCCTACGCTCCCCAGCTGTGCCAGCACAGCAGCCAGTTTTCTGCAACCAGCTCTCACAGCACATACCTTGGTAAGGTGGGAGGAAGCAAAGAGCACACTGGTGGGGTTTGATTTGAGACATCACACCCCAGTGCCAGCTCCCTTAGTGATGTCTTGAGACAGAAGCCTGTCCCCTACCATGAGCAGTGCCAAGATATAAGAAATCAGACCATCATACATTGGGTTCAAGCACAATTTCTATATCTGGGACAGCCTCTGGCACTGCAGCCATCAAAATACTCTCAAACAAGCAGCAGTCAAAAGATCCACCTATTTAAGAAAGTATTCTTCTACAGGCTTTGAGACTAAATTAAAGATACCAAAGGTTCACGATTTTCAAAATCTAACAAATTGCCCTTCCGAGTTCAAAACACTTTATATGAGGTAATTACAGTGAGCTCCTCAGTGGTTCCAGCTAGGAATTCCTCTTCTACAATGGGATTGCAAAAGATCTTTAAAATCACTCATGATCTTTTTTATAAGCAGAAGTGGTCAGGAATTCTTCAGTTAAATGCTTTTCTTCCCCATGACCAAGAATGGCAATTCAGCACACCAAGGCTTTCCAGAGTGACATCAGCTCCAAAACCCCTGCACAGGGAAAGGGCTCTCACGGCCAGGGTGGAAATCACGGTTAAAAAAAAGTATCAGAGCCAGGGATTCAGCTCTCTCCAGCAGAGGCAGAAGGCTCAGAGCTAGAGCACCCGCCTCCGCCACGCTACGCACAACCTGCACTAACACAGGGTGTCGTTCCTACACACACTAAAAACTCTAATGTTACAACGTTTTTGTCAAATGGTAAGGGAGGAGGTAAACACTTTGTATTCCCGCCAGGTTATCCACCGTTTCTGAAGCTAGCCCACAGCTCCAATGCCTAGGAAACCAATCTCTCGTTAGTTCTGCTCCATTCTGTTTAGCAGAATTGGAACTTAATGGTCACTGCATTAAGTATTGGGAAAAAAAGATATGCTGTTACCTCCTCAGGAATTTATTTGATCTTTTGTTGAGAAAAACAACACATTAGACTTCATCAGTCAGTTGTGGACCAGAACAGAGCTTTGCCGTGATCTCACAGGCTTCAGCAGGCTTTGGGTCTTGCTGTTAGTGAAGCATGAACAAAAATAAATCAATTATTCTGCAAAAATATCAGCATGAAGGAAAAAAAAACACTTGATTGCTCATGCCTTTTTTAAATATAGGCAAAAATGTCATTAATACAGAACGATGGAACCTCAATAGGAGAGCACTCAACAAACAAGCAGTCATTTCACTGCACATTAACCATAGATGGAGTAAGTTTTGTTTGTGTAAAGGCCCTAAAAAAAATGATTGCAGATTTAAGTGACACAAACTGGTGTGTATCCACAGTAGAAGTATTTGTCAAAGGCCAGTTTTGCTAAAAAGACAATACATTACATTATCATTAGAAAAATAAGAGAGCTGCCACCATACAGCGTGGCAGCAGGTTACCAAGCGCTCAGATACCCCACGGGAAGCACTTGCGAACAAGGCAGCCTCTACCCACCTTCACATGGAACAACCAACTTTGTTTTGCAGTGGATAACAATAACCAATACACACATTTTAGACGCTTACCAAGCATTACAGTGGGTTTGCAAGCAGACCACATTGCTGCAACACAGTTTTGGGGACTGGCAGAATCAGACAAGACGGTACTTGCACAGATAGTTTAATCCTTGGAGAAGTGGGTTTTCATTTATTTTTACATTTGCACTCGAAGAGGTTTAGTCTTTAAATTTACATTTGCTGTTTCAGCTACAGGAATATTTAGGACAAGCTCTGCAGAGCAGCCATATACCAAACCGGGTGTATTATTTATTGTAAATAAGCATATATAATAGGTACAAACATATGAAAACAAGTGGACCGAAAGCTTCCAGCCACCTGCACTTCTGCTTGCCAGGTGCTGAGGAAGAGAAGCAGAAGCGCCTCCTCCTCCCCTGACGTGCCTGGACCATCCCCAGCGCTCACCTTGGAAGACGGCAGCGTTCTGGATGACGAGGAACTTCAGCTCCATGCTGGCAGACTGCAGGAGCTGCTCCATGTTCAGGCGGGCTGTTGCCTGGTACTTCTCCTCCATCTTCCTCGAGCAGCACGTGGAGCCCTTTGGGATACATACTTGCAGATCCAACCCTGCAGAGGGCAGAAAACTTGCATTAGGAGGTGGAATTGCTGGGAGTGGAGAGGAAACCAATTCCATATATTGGTATCGCTGCAATTACTGTTTGGGCGAATTGATGACATTTCTGGAATCTGTCCTGAGCGAGCAGCTCAGTCAAAGGAGAAGACTGATGAGGCAGAGCCAGGATTGCTGAGCAACAGCCCCCGAGAGCTTGCTATGCGCGCGTGCCAGCACGATGCTTGCTTTAGCTCCCACACGCTCCATCCACTGATGGGCTGGTGCCGAGCAGAGCGACACAGGGCATCGCCCTGCTGTCCCCCGCATGCCTGCCAGCACATCGGTGAGGAGCTGCGGGAGACGGAGCGGGAGACGGAAAAAGGAGCCAGGATTTGAAGCTGTGGATTTACAATGAATAGAGCAATGCACATAGTTCAGCACACAGGATATGCTTGTAATTTACATGAAGACTTAAAACAAACAACCACCATGTTATTTGCCTGTGATCTCCATCCTTTTGCATCCATAACAATAACAGTAACAATAGGAGCACACAACGATAATGATTCACTTTTTTTTAGTGCAGACTTCTTCTAAATTGTGTGTATATATAAATATATATCTCTCTATCTCCTGAGTCCTCCCTCCCACCATCCCATCCTTCCTCCGTTGCAACAGGCAAAGCCCAAGGCCATCGCTTCACTCGTGCAGGTCCCACTGCAGAGGAACAGGTCCCACGGCACGCACCGAGCACTGCAAAAGGCACGCGCCTTTCCAGCAGCAGACACGCGACTGCACGAAGGCACGGGCAGCACCTCCACCCATTCAGCAGAATGGTACAACAGCCCGGGGACAACGGCGAGAGGAACATCGCTCGCTCTGGCACCTCAAGCTGTAACTCAAAGCACTGGTCAGTGATGCTAAACTTTGGTTTTTTGACATTCCCAAAGCTCACTCTCCTGGAGATAGTAGACAATTTTAGGAAAAGTGTTGTTAGCTAAAAGGTGATAACTAAAATCTAGGAAAAAAAAAAATCATCTTTTGAGTTCAGACAACAGGAGAAGATGGAACAGAAGAGCTGGAAGTGGCAGCAACAAAAAGTCTCAATCAACTCTCAGTAGCAAACTGTGGCCCCGCAAACAAAGCGGAGCAACAAGCTCATCTCAAAGCAAATAGCCCTCATCGTGCAAAACTCATCTCATCCGATGCTGCTGTTAGAAACTCAAACAGTGAGCAACACCATCATTAAAAACAGCTATCCAGGGCCAGACAGCAGTGAGAACCTTCCATTTCAGCCTCTGCCACCCAAACTGCCGCGCGCCCCCGGCATGCCAGAGCAGGAGCAGCTCCCCGTTAGGCTCAGCACTGCCCAGCACCAGGATTCGGAGCAGTCCCCAAGCCAGCGACCGACAGCCCAGGCAGGGCTGAAGGCTCCACGCACCCCTCCTCGCTCTGCCTTCCATTTGCTGCGGAGGTTTTTCCCCTCAATAAAAGCAAGTTTGGTAATTTACATGTTTGCTCTGGAAGGATTACATATCCTTCCAGGTTCCCCTCTCCTGTCCTTCTTAAGAGTCTTTTACCACATCCACTGTGTCACTAATTACTAGAAATTGTCAAAAGTCACTTTTGTAAGTGTACTCTAGAAGAACAGGATTAATATTAATGTCAGTTCAATCATGTACCTCTTGAAGAAGAGTCATGCATACCGCCTAGGGAAAACCAGCTGTCAGGGCTCAGGACCAGCGACAGCAGAAACCTTCCTCCCTCCAGCCCCGTCCCTTCTCCCAGCACAGCCTGGGAAAAACATGAAACACTTCATCTGCAACGTGCATTTCACATGTGGAAAGGAGCTTTAACCAATGCAAGTCCTGCCGTCGCTGCAAAACACCACATGGCAAAGGGGAACAAAGAGGCACAGCCCAAGGCTGGACCCACACCACGATCCTGGCTCCATCCCTACCCGCTGCCTCAGTTTCCCCTTCTGCAAAGCAGGATGCACAGCACAGATCCCTTCATCAAGCCCTCCGACAAAGAGCCAGCACCACTGACATCTAAAGATCAAGTCTCAGCTGTTTGTGAACTAACCCACTCCAGAGGAGCACAGCGACAGGTATTTCATGCATCAAAAAAATAACAGGGACCATAAAACCGCATAACAGCAAGACACTGCGTTAATGAGAGAAGCGGTTATATAACAGCAAGTTAAAGAGGTTTTTTAAAGTCAAATCCAAGTCAATTTACACCGCAAAAAGGCTTAGCATGGTCCCTTTAACACTACAATACAGCCATAAATTTCTTGTTAATACAAAGCTTATTTCCTCCTACATTTATTATATTAGGACACATTTCACATTAAAAAAAAAAAAGCCTTCCATGATTAATGGAAATACCAATATAGAAAATCTGAGAGTTGGCAATTAAGAGATCTGTGCAAGTGAAAGCCAGGGATAGGAAGCAGCAAGGTCATCTACCCACCTCCCATCCTTCTTTTTAGCAATTACGCCAATTTCTCCCTTTAAATGGATCTTTATTTTTGTGAAGTAGAAAGACAGACACGCTGTAGCAGAGCAATCACGGAGGAGGAGGAAAAAGCCTGGGAATTAACTCTGACAGCTTAAAATGTTTTACAGAGATAGCCAACTAACACCGGCCACCAGAAATGTCACGGTAAATGCAACAGGTCAATACAGGCAGGACAGGCTCTTACCAGGGACAAGGTCCTCCTTGGCGCAGAGCGTTGCTACAGAGGGCCAGGGAACGGGGGCCTGACTCCCATCTGCCAGCTATTTTCTGGGCACGGCTGTCCCAGATGGCGAGCAGACCCAAGCAGCCCCATCTGTAAGTCCCGATAGGAAGGAAGGGAGGTTTTGATGCCCAGGACCTCAGTCCCTCAGGAGCCACTAACCCACCCCGCTAACCCCAGCCCCAGCAGACACCAATGACACAGAGACAGCGCTTTTTGACCTGCAAGTGTGTTTAGGTTTTATTCATGCCGTCGCTTGGAGGACCCTCTTCTGCACTCATGCTGTAGCATCACCCAAGAGTTCCAGATCCTGCACCCCAAGCGCTAGGAGCTGTGCAAACCACGCATGCTCCAGAAGCGTGGTGGATGCAGAGACACCAACGCCTGGAAACACACCGCAAGCCTACAGATCAGACACTAGCTAAACTGCCACATGTTTCTGGCTCCATAAATGCAATGGAAAAGGTCCTGTGAGTCATCAAATCCTACCCCTCGCCTCCCAATCCACCCCCTCTACGCATTTTATCTAACACAAACACCTCCAGTGATAGCTCTGACTTGCGAGATAGCCCATTCTGCTGCCTAATGGCCCTTACTGTGAAGGCTGTTTTTATCTCCCAACCTACACACCCCCCTTTTTCTTAAAGTTTCAAGCCATTACACCTTGTAATGCCAGTCTCAGTTCTTGCAAACAACCTCCTCCTTTTGCTATAAATCATTACAAATTCATTTTCGGAAAGAAAGTGTCCCACGAATTACTCCAACAGTTTTATTAAATTGCATCATTTGGATGCTCACATACCAATCTTTGCAAGATTGGTGATACCAGTGCAATGCTAAGCACAGGAGCCTGACCCTCCGACACCCAGCTCCCATGGGTGAGGAGGAGCTGGATGGGGCCCCTTCCATAGGCGCGCGGACGCCAGGCACCCTCAGAGCGCTGTGCCATTTATGCCATCTTGGGGAACAGCAGTGTAAATGCTCCAGTAATTTCGCATACGATCCTAGCTGACAGAACTAATCTCTACAGCTGCAGTAATTTCAGCAGCACCCTGCCTCTTCCTCCTTCTTCTTACACAGGGAATTTTTACTAAAGACCGGGTAGCAGTGAATTTAAAGCATTAAATTTGACTTTGAAGTACAATTATTCCCACAGATAGGTGGTTAGTACAGCAGAAGCTAAAATAATTTCAGTGGATTAAATGTCAAAAAAACACCCTTGAGATCATCTGCAGGCAGTTGTGAACTCCTTCGTGAGGCTGAAGGATTGTATTTTGATTTTAAGCATCCCAGGATAGCTCCAACCCTGTCACCGGATACAGGCAGCCAAGCCGCGCTTTCCACTGGGGCATGCCAGCCTGCCCACCCAGATCCAACGGCAGCTAAATCAGATTAACATTCCCCCCAGACTTACCCCAGGCATTAACCAAAATAAGAACCTGGCCCTGCTTAATGTTACATTACTGCAGCCTCCTCCCCACGCGACGGGAGGGCTCTGCTACCCCGTGCAGTGATACCCTTCGCCTTCTGCGGTCTAGAAACATCAGAGGGCTTTGTCCCAGCCTCTTAGCTCACAAGTTTGTTTAATATTACACATAAGAAAGCCGCTGCTTGGTGTTAATTTTCTTCCTCTAATTATTTCGCAGTCAGCACCATGCTTTAAACAGATGAAAGCAGTGATTCAACCTTTAAATATAGTGGATTTTCCCCCAGCTATTTCAATATTTTTTTTTTTATTAAAAACCTTCTTTTCAGTTATGCGACTAGAGGGTCGTGCATTCGTCACTGGCTTTTAATGCTCAGCATTTGGGAGGAAAAGGAAATGCAACTGTTCAAAACCCAAGTGCTGATCTTTCTAAAACCTAATTAAAGAGATATAAATTGTAAACCAACCTTGTTCAATAGGTGATTAAAGCTGGAACAGTATGGCTACTACATAGGATATTTATTACTGTTTAATTATCCTTTATTTTCTGTTCCATCTTGTGTTTCACAAGGCCATCTGACTCCAGAGTCCTCCCCAAGTCTTGCAGTGTTGGCCAGATGATTGCTACGCAAGTCTAACACCGCGTCTTTTAAAAGAAGAGCTTATGGAGAAAATAAGAGCGGTTTCACAGGGTAATAGTTGCCTCCTAACAAACGTACAAATGGATCAACAATGCTGTCATCAAAAATACGGAGTTAATTTGTGGGCATCCACTCACCATACACGTTTGTTACAGTCACACGCACACACCCTACAGCCACTCCAAGGACTGGGAAGAACACTGTTCAGGATGTTGTTAAAATTAACCCCTGGGAAAAAAAAATAAAGTTAATGATCTCACTATAAAACCACTGCCTGGGGAGGTTACTAAATTTTAGGGTTCTGCTCCTGCTCTCTTAACTACCAAGAGAGCAACTTGCAGGCCTGAGATAATTAAGAACAGAAAACTCAATTATCTAGTAAACTAAGATCTTAAACCACCACGCCAAGCTGAACGGAAAGGCTGCACGGGGAGGAGTATCATTAGTCCCACTCAGGAAAAGCAGACTAAAAGAGCAGGAGCACAAAGGGAGCCAGCTCGCAAGCAAAGGTGCATCAAGTCCAGCAGGAAGAGCTGGGATTTTTAGTTTTTAAATTGTACGTTGGCACACACCGGCTGCCAAAAAGAAGAGAGAGAAGAGAGCTTGACACGCTCAGCCAGCCAGTTGTAAAGCTTTCCACCCCGACTCCAAAAGCAAAAGGTTCATCTCCTGTTTTCTTAGGGTGAATCCGTATTTGCTTCCACCAAAGAAGGAACAAAAAGCTGGAAACTCCACTCCACTGTGGGAGGAGAAAAACAGACCCCAACAGCAGATATTTCTGCCAAGATAAATATTCTTCAGCTTTCATATGGCCCAGGACAGACATCCATCCCCCCTCCCCATCTCGGCAAGGCGACAGCTCGCCCCTTCCTCTCTACCCACACGCACCAGCCCAATTACCTGGAGTGCCACAAACACAAAGAAATCCGAATGGCAAAGAGGAGAGAAACACAGACTGGGAAAAATGGAAATTCAAATTACTGTTTATACATGAGAAATTATGCAGGGAAAAGACAAAAGGAAGAAGAAAACCAAGACAGGCAGCACAAGAAAGAGAATTTAGTTATTAATGAACGTGAAGTTAGCCCAGCGCAGAACTGCAGGCTGGCTCACGAGCCTGGCATTAAGCCTCAACTTCAGAAAAGCCTATGAAAAGCACTCTCCCATCACCCTGCCTCCGCTCCTCTCCAGCACAAGCCCTCTCATCTCGCTCGAGTCAAGCTGTTGGCATGAATTACACCCTCCCACCCCTCCGAACAGTCAGCCGCAGCTGACAGTAGTTCGGTCATGCTGCTCCCCACCTCCGAGTGTGCCAAAGCGTGCTCCGGAGCTGCAAAAACCTGGTCCCCAGGCTGCAGGACCGGAGGAGACCAAGTTTCTGCTCGCTGCCTGATGCACGCCTTCAGCTAGAATTACTCCCAGAACATTAATACCGCTCATGAAACAGCACGACACTTCCCTCACATTTATCAGAATTGCCTTTTTTTTTTCTTAATTAAAATATCAGCCTGGTGCGGCTGGGCTCCTCTACGGGGAGCGCTGTGCCAATGTCCCCCCAGCCCACACACCACTGATCCAGTAAAACGGAGCCGTGGGACATTTCTCCTGCGCGTGTTGCAACTCGGCAGCGTTTCCTCTACTTATGCCTTCAGCCACAACTGCTCATAATGCAAAACGTGGCTTCCAAAAGTCATTGTTTTCTGTTTGTGTCAAAAAATCCCACGTTTTAAATAAGTGCTTTAAACTCCCAGCTTCTCCAGGGTGATATGATCCTGGAGGAACCAGGCAAAGGTTCTCAGAATTGCTTCCATGGTGATTTGTGGCTGGGAACTCCAAAACTTTTTTTAATTGACAGATGTATGAAAGAAAGAAAAGCAATAAACAGAAGCCTGGAAAATAGTCCTTGAGTGATGCTCCCCTATTACAGAGATTTATGCAGCTGCTACTAGGAGAAGCAAGTGCTCTGAAGTGTAATTACTACACAGAGTCATGCAAGATGGGCCAGATCCAAGGTATAAGCAAGCAGTCATTGCTTTAATTATGATCAAGTTTATGTACTTAGGCAAATGTAAAATCCACTTTCGATTTGATATGTGGGAACTTTATCATCATAACAAGCTGGAAGCGTTCACTTGAAACACCAGCCCTGTTAGGAGATATTGATCCGGCTACCCACAGGCTCTGCAGAGAGGCAAAGGGCTCCTTACTCCTCCTGAGTATCAGGATGCAGCTGGGGCTCCCAGGCGGGCAAGAGCACAACTAAGCAAATCCAGCAACCCGAACCCTGCTGGGAAAGGAAGATGCGCAGGCAAAGGCACCCACTGCAATCACAGCCCACGTGGCACAGCACCGCTGGCAGCTGGGATGGAGGGAGTCACCGGTTTTGGAGGAAAGGACCAGCCACGCTATGGCATGGGGGCCCCAGCAGCCCCTCAACACCCACAGCGCAGCCTGCGGGGACCCGCCAGGAGCACCCCAGCTGCCCGCCCGCCCCCCCGGCGCCTCTCACTGTAAAAACGCACTCCAAAAGCTACCTGGGGATCAAAGCACACATTGCACCAACTTTCACAGAAGCGGGGGAAGATATTTCTTTGATTACAGACAACAGGATTTGTCGTTCTAGTGGGGGTAAGAGCAGCTCTTTCCCCTCCCTGCAACTCTCCATGCAAACATTTTATCACAAAGTACTTCCAGCGCTACCTCCATACTGACCAGGAGACCGAGATCCTGCGGGACGGAGAGAGAAGAGATGCTGCTCCTGCAGCTACTCTGGAGGGAGCATTAAGAAGAGTCAAAAATTACATAGGAAGGGGATGTAAGAGTAGGAAGGGATAGGGGAGGTACTCCCTCACCAGGACTTACATCTGAACTCTCCCGCTAGATCTAACAGCTGTTGGTAAGCTGAGGTATTGCTACAGTCCTACAGACCAAAGGATTTGGGATTTGCACCAGCAGACACACCACCTTGCAGCCCCAGCCCCAGGCACCCTGCTTCTCCCCTTCCTCTCCTGCGCTGCAGCAGATCGTTGCTGAAGCAACTCTTGTATTTCTGGCCTGTGTGACACCGAATGCAAGAAATGTAACTCAACACATCGTTATTAAAAACAGCTACTGCTGGCGATGATCTCATTGCACCTCCCCTGCCTGTCACGTTTGCCCGTTATCTCTTCCTTTTCATACTTTGATCGTAAGCTTTTCAGGGCAGGCATTCTCCGCCGCGTCTTTAACCTCACACAACAGCACTCGACTTCTTCAGGCAGCTCCGTAACGCAGCTATCAAAACCTATCCGTCTGCGTACACACACTCCAAGCACGCAGCCACCCACCTGCAGGAGCCGACACTCCCTAGTTACCAAAAAGCTGCAAAAAGGACCTTTAAAAGCCAGGGAATTCGAGGATTTCACATCTTAAAATAGGAACGAGGCACGTACACTGAAAGCAGCCTCGCAGGGCGCAGGTGGCGAGGGCTGGTGCGGTGCCACGCAGCAGCCACCCGTCACGCGAATTGCACAGCAGAGTAACACCTCGCCCGGATCCGTAACAACCTCCCGCCCGGGCCGTCGCGCCCCGCAGGGTACGCCCGCGGCCCGGAGAGCCCGCGCTCCCTGCTTCCAGCCCCGTTTTCCGGAGCCCTGGCAGCCCCCGAGCTCAGGCAGGGGAGGAGGGTCCGGATGGTCTCCGAGCGGCTTCACGGAGCGGGGTTTCCCTCAGACGACGGCTTTGCTCAGCGCGCAGCGCGCTGAGGAAAACGGCTCTGGGAGATGCGGGACCAGCAGAGATGCGACGGGTGCACGCGTGGCGCCTCCGCTGGCGGGCAGGGATGCCACGCCACGCTCCCCCGGGCCCCTCGCCCCGGCAGAGGCGTGTGAGGGCGGCCGGTTCCGCAGGCAGCACGCCAGCTCTGCCCGACGGCAGAAGTTTGGGTATGAGCCACCTCTAGGTAAAAGACCCCCCCCTAAAAAAAACGAGAGCAATAAAAGACCCGCTCACGGAGGAGACGTTGCCACTTCAGGGACGTAACCGCAGGCTCCGTTCTAACCCAGCAGCGGGGCGCACCCACCGCACCCGAAGCGCGGAGCCCGGCGCTCACCGCCACCGAGCGGCCGGCAGCCCTGCACCCCAGCCGCCGGGGAAGAGCAGCTGCCCGCGGGCGGCGGGACAGCGGGCAGCCCGCACCCGGCTCCGCAGCGTCCCGCAGCCGCACAGCGACCACCCCCCCGCCCCGCGCTCCCCTCTCGGGGCGCAGCAGCCGCTTCGCCCCGCACCCGAGCGGCCCCCGGGGCACCGGCGGCATGCCATGGGGCCGGGCGGTCTCACCTGGCACAGGACTCTCGGGCACCCACTTGGCTCCGGGCTGCAGCACCTGGAAGGCGGCGCGGACCGGGCGGCAGGCGGCCTCCCCCGCCGGCTGCGCGCCCCCCGGGGCGCCGAGCAACGCGGCCAGCAGCAGCAGCAGCGCTCCGCCGCTCCCCGACATCCTCCCAGGGCAGCGGGGCGCTCCTCTACACCCCGCCGGCAGGCATCCCCGCCGGGACCGGGCTGCGGCGCGGCGGAGCGGGGCAGCGCCGAGCGGAGCTCAGCCCCGCGCCTCGCGCGGCGCTCCCGGAGCGCCGGGCCGGCCCCCGCGCGCACCGCCCCACGCCGCCCCGCCGGGCGCCCATTGGCCCCCGCCCAGCCGGCCCCCGAGCTGATTGGTGCCCGCCCCGGTACCGGCAAACTTGCCTCGCGCGCGGCACCGCCCCGGCGCTCATTGGCCCCGGGGCCCTGCCCCGCCCCGCCCCGCCCCGCCCCGCCCGGCGCGCGCCTCACCTGCCCGCGGGCCGAGCAGCGCCGCGCTGCAGCCTGGGCGGGCTCCGGCAGCGCCGCTTGCAGGGGGCGCGGGGCGCGCTCGCGCGAGGCTGGGCGTTGCTCTGGTGCTTCCGCGTTTGCCACGCAGCACCCGCGTGGCGCCGCGCCACGCGCGCATCCGACGCGGGAGTCGAAGGGCGGGTGGACTCTGGTTCGCACGTACGCGTGCGGCGTGAGTTCGCCGTGCTGCGCCGCGAATAAACGGGGCGCCTCTGAAGCCCTCACCGTCCCCAGCTCGAGCTGCGAGTTGCAGACAGCGCAGCCACCCCCTCCCCTTGGAGTGAGGGACGGAGCGGGACCTCGCCTGGGAGCTCGGCGGTGGGAGCAGAGCGGTGCCAAGCGCAGGGCCCCTGGGACAGCACCGGAGCCCTGGGTGACCCTGTCTCTGAGGGGGGCCGGGGGTGCCCACAGGCCCGGAGCGCCATTGCGGGACAAGTTACCAAAGGGACTACGCTGGAAACAGGCAGCCATGTGTGGGCAGGTTGTATTGCTCCACCAGGGCCATTGCCCCACCAGTTTCCAGCCTGGAGCTGTTGGGAACCCCTCGCTCACCGAGCTGAACCCCCACAGGGACCCCCAGGCCCGGCGGGATCCTATGTCCCCTGGACACAGGGACACGAGGACCCTCACTGCGGCACCGGCCGGGGCCTGGACAGCCCAGCTCCATCCCACCAGCAAAAAAACCCGTAAACACCAGCAATGCCTGCTCACCTGGCAGGGCCCGCGCTGCTCCTTGCTCAGCAAGCAGCGGTATAAAGTGGGAAGCAAGCAGGGCAGGGTGAGGGAAGGCTTTATTTAAAAAAAGCAGGGACCATGTATAAAAAATTGCCAAAATTGTGTTTGCCCAGGCTATCTCCTTGCTGCTCGCCCCCAGCCTGCACAATGCTGCTTCTGCGGAGAAGAACAGTGAGGGAGCAAGCGTAAGCAGAAGAACAGGAATAAAATCTGTTTAAAATTTCCAGGGCAAATGCAGGATCAAATTATCGCTAATGGCTCGCTACCAGCTCTTTTTCACTCTGAAATTTTGAAGAGGGATGAAAAATGAAAGTCCAACCTGTGTGTTTGTTCTAAGAAAATGCCTGCCAGGGAGAGATTGTTAAAATATATTATGGATATGAGACTAATAAGCTGGAATGTGCAACATGTCTCGTTGGTTAATGGATTGTCGGAGCCTGTTGCTGTCCGCAGACTGCACTATTTATTATCTGTTTATTGTGTCTAGTAAGCGCAGCTGACAAAACTCCCATTAACCGGGCAGCAAAAAGTCCTGCTTTGCAAGAATTCGGAAGTTTCGTTTTGCTCAGAGGAGCAGGTGCTCCATGGTGCAAATTGCACCTGATTTCAGCAGAGCGAAGATGACGGGTGAGGATTCATCCTTCACCCGTTTTCATTTCTCCCAGTTCCTTCCATGAAATACCGTCACAGGGGCTTCGGCTCATGTGAGCCGCATCGCGCTGGGTAGTTAACGTATCTTTTCTGCATCTCCTTCATTGATTCGGTGACGGATTTGTTATGTTTATGCAACAGTTTGGGTTTTGGGTACAGTATTGCTGTAGGTTAGGAATCGATTGGACCAAATTGCAAAATGTAAAGGCTGGTATTTGAAGCGCTCCTTTGTATACACTATTGCAATCTGTATTATGTTTATGGTCCGAATTACAGTTGTCTAAAAGGCATTCAGGCATCTCCTGTGTTCATCTTCAAACCTGATGTGTGTATTTCATTTAAGTACAGGAGGCTTTTACTGTTCCAGGTAAGTACATAGATATTGTCAAGCATGCCATTATAGCAAAGAATTACATACAGCGCCAAATAGGCGGCATTTAGGTATCTCTGCTAAGACGAGGGAGTGCTTTAAGATTTCAAACCAAATTAGAAAAAAACATTACTGCTCTTTACTGGATCTGGCTTCACAGTGGGATCTGTCATTATTTTGACAATGACTCCCTGCAAAAATAAAGTTTATTTATCAGTGAGGAGTTATGTCAGAAGCCAGTTAAAGCTTGTGGAAATGTACAACAAAACCAAGTGGCAGCTCTTCCTTTCTGTCACTATTTTAGGTTATACCCAAAGTCCACTGGCAGGAAAAAAAAGAGCTCACATTTTAACCAAAGACTTTCCCTAATGGAACAAGTGATTTTCATTCATTTCTCTTAGTTTTCACTCTGGCATTACTGACTTTTCTTGGGGTAATAAGCCCAAGGATGCAGCTGGATGGAGATGGGGGGTGAATCCCATCCCATCCATGGACCAAAAATATTATTATGTTCTGTAGCATCCCCAGCCCTGCCCCCGAGCACAAAGGGTGCTCTCCACCCCAGTGCCTGCAGAAGCGTTCCCCGGGTGGCAATTGCAGACTCTCTGACCTCCATCAGGACTGTAACAGCCCAAAGAAAGTCTGAAGCAATTTTCCTGAGCACTTCATGTCCATGCGACTTGTCCTTTTAATGTGCGAGGGTAGCAAGTGCAGATCTGTCCTGGAGGAGAAAGCAGACGACTTGCTCCAAGATCAGAGGCAAAGTCACTGGGTTAGTTGTCTGCCAGCAGATGTAGTAAGAGCCAAGTCGTTGTCTCATATCCAGGATGATAATTTCCCTTGTTACAACTGCTCACACCGTAAAAATTTCACTTAATCATCTACCTGCCTCAAGCCTGTAAGTAATGAGGAGGCAGGATCGTCTGTAGCTGATTTTATCAAATGCTCTTATGAAGTTCTCCACTGGGAAAACCCTGAATCAATTAAAACGCCAAGGAGAGACGTAGGAGAGGGATTCGTACTCCCCAGTAGACACTCACCAGGTTGTCAACACATTTCACTTACTCTTCCACTATCGAAGGGATGGATGAGCTCCACGGGGACAAGGTCAGCTGAGCCGTGCCTGTAGCGGAGGAAATCACCATGGGGCAGGAGGGGAAAGAAAAAACCAGAAGCATCTGTTGATGCATCTGCATGTTTTCAGCACATACTTGGCAGCCTACGTGGGCATGTTTGGCCTGGCTGTGATCCCATTGTGCTGACCACGGCCCAGCTGCATCGCTTGAGGTCTCACGTGTCCTGCTGAAACCAAGAGCTGCAGACAGTGACAGCTTCTCCCTGTCAAAATGACCCTTTCCATCTTATTCTGCATCACGCAGAAGCTGCATTTTCAGGGTTTCATAACCATTTGTGGAGGAGGAGAAGGGAGAAGCTCTTCACTGTATAACTGTACTCGCACTTTGTCTGATGGAAAAAAGAGAAGCGCGTTTGCCATGGGGCACTGGGAGAAATGATGGATTGCCAGGTAGCAGACATCCCTCCCCTCTTTGGCAGGATATTGTATTCCATGTGCCATACAGGGACGTTGATAGATCCATAAAGCATTAGCCTTTTCCTCACCCCAAAAAGCAGTGGCTGATAAATCACTAGCTCTCTGGAGTTTATTGGGAGCAGATCACACAGCAGAAGCAGTGAAGCCTTCAGAGAGACGCATCACTTAAAGACACTGCAGCTGCCAATGGAGCTGTACATCAAGAAGACCTGGACAAATCACTTTACCTATCCAAAAATGAGATACTTCAGAACTGGAACTTTTTTTGCAAGTATGTACCAGTTTCTGTCACATTCACATCAGAAATGCCTCCCAGAGCCATAGAAAATCTCGGAACTCCGGTCCTGGGGGGTCCTACCTTTTTTACAAAGAGTTTGAAAAGTCTTCTCTCCCACTATAGTACAGAAGACTTTCTGAAATTGCAGAATATTTCACAGGACAAAATCCCAGCCAGACCCAAACCTTTCCAGACCAGCTCTTAACTGTGGATAAGACACAGGTTTCGCAGGGGGTAGCTAGATTCACAGCTAACTGTCCGGTTATCTAAAGAGTTTTGCATCCTTTGTAAAACCAAAAATGCACAGACAGAGCAGATGTGGCTCAAAAGCTCTTCCACGCACCCCACATCTCTGGAGGACCCAAAACACAGCGTGAAAGGATGGAGCACACAGCGTGCCAGAGTTTGGGGCATGCTGGTCATGGGATGCAGCCGTCAGGGAGGAAGGATGCTCGTAGCACTCCTCACCGCTGCCCAAGTTGCAATTCCCATCTCTTCTCCAGCTCGTGGCGAGCGGGGCTGAGCACTGGCAGAGCCATCCACGGGGCTCCTGAGCACAAACAATTCGCTCGAGACACAGCTCTACAGAGGGAATCACAGCAGAAGAGATGGGAGAAAACTATTCACCATGCACTGCTGCCTCTGCTGGGAGCACAGGGCAGACATTTCTCAAGCTGATATTTTCATTTATCATCTCCCGGTGATTAATCAACTGAAGAGACACTGCCGGGAGACAGCCCAGAAGGGATCAGCCCAGAGCATTCACCTATGAAAATAAAGTGCTGCCGACAATTACCAACGCAGGGCTGTCACACCATGGGCATCCCACTCACGCGGGGAGCTGGGATGTAAAATTACAGGGCACCACTGTGGACTAGCCCCGCACAGAGCAAGCAGACCGACAGCTTTGGTGCAGGCATGGGAGGCACTCTGGATTTAACTCCAGAGAGATGCTGCACTCCCGATTCCCCGCACAGAGCAAGCAGACCGACAGCTTCGGTGCAGGCATGGCAGGCACTCTGGATTTAACTCCAGAGAGATGCTGCACTCCCGATTCCCCGCACCGGCACAGGCTCAACAGCGCAGAGTGAGCTCTGCAAGCAGCTGAAGCAACAGGCGATGTGGTGCACAGTGCACGGTCTAAGGCAAAGCAAGATGGGATCTTTGCAGACCAGGCGGCCCGAGTAAGAGTCGTGTGGCTGCACACGCTGATGAAGTCCCGTTGTACGATGCGGAGAGCACAGAAGCTTTGAGATGGGATTTACAGCAGAACCAACAGAAGTTATATTGAATATATAAATTGCTCCCACTCCAAAGGAGGCCACAATGTATTCAGGTGCCTTTCCAGCAGTGCTTTTTTCCTGTGCAGTGGCACCACAGTAAAACTTGATTTATGCCTTATTAAATTATTTTAATGCTTAATATTATATGCAAAAACTCTGTGAAGAGATATAATAGAGGAGTATTTCTGCTAGGCTCATGCAGAAGCTGTCTCCAATCGCATGGTAATGAGGCTCTTCCAAAGGTATCAGAAGTGTTAGATCGCTCCTCAAACACCACTTTGCAAGCAGAATAGTGGATGGGTGACCTAGTGGCAATTTTTGTGCTAAATAACTCAAGAAATATTAGGGATGCAGCGTTCCTCTCCTTCACCGATGCAGAGCAGGAGTCGATTGCTGGAGCCAGTGGATTGGAGCAGCCTCAGCGAGCACAGACTCAAGGCAAAGGAGGAGACCTTGGAACAAAGCAATGTGAAGCAGCACAAAGAGCCTCCATCAACAACAGGGTGGCTCTGGGGCCAGCGATGGGCTACCACAGTGTTCAGCCACCGTGTAGCAGGATGGAGGACATCTCTGTTACTTGCTGTGTCCCCCCCAGCACCTTCTTCCTCCCCTCCCTCCCTTTCCGGCTTCTCACTCTCTTCCTTCTTATGAAGGAAAGGTCGCTTCACACGATGGCAAGGAGAAGAAATTGCAAACCAAAGAAGCTTCTGTTTTTACAGCCGCTTTCTCCAAGCTCCCATCAGACCCGTGGGGTGGTTGTGAGCCTCATCCTGCAGCCGGGGAAGTGGCGTGACATTCACTGGCTGCACGTTCAGCTCGCAGCGGGGCACAGCACCGATCTGCCCCTCTGCTGCAAGCACCTGCTGCTCCCCAGAGGCTCTCTTGGCCTGTTTGGGCTTTGACTGCTCCAGGTCTCCCAGCGCAGACGCCATGTCTGTGCCGAGCGTGGCCGGCTGTGTCCCAGAGCCCTTCTCTGCCTGGGAGGCGAGGGTCCCACAAGCTGTGCAGAGCTGTCCCTTGCCCTCAGCAGCTCCCTCGTCCTTTGTCCCTCCTCCAGCCCATCACGCTGGGGGACCATGACCTTGCACTGATTAGTTTTTTTCAGCTGCATTCATGGCCTGACCCTTCCAGAGGTGGTGCCGGCAGCAGCTACGCAAGAAGCCGTCCGAGCGCTCCTCCTGGCTGGCCGGGCTCAGAGCTCAGCACGCGTCGGGCTTCCCGTTGTCAGCATCTTCGCTTGCGTCTGCGAGGACATTAATAGATCTCAGAAGGCTTGGCTATTAAGATTGCATCCTTCTTGCACAAGCCAAATCTAATCTAATAAAAAAACCAGTAAGATTTAACACTTGTGCATTTGAAGGCATTTCCCAAACAACAACTAATTATCCTGCTGGATGCTCAGCCAGGTTTCACCCCTCCGCAGAGGAGGACAGCATATCGACAGAAGGGAAGTTTTCTTTTAAAAGGAGCCTCACTAGACATCCATGTTTGTCTCATTTCCAATCAGTTAGAATAATGAACCACCTTACATAGAGAGATTTATTTTGTTTTTAAATGCTAAATCATTCCTGCACACAATGCATAAATGTTATGTCTCTCAAACAGCTCTTCGGGGGGTTGGGGTGTTGTTTATGTTATTACTATTAAACATTAAGCAGAAATTGAGAAGCAGGTAAGTGTGAAGCAGAGCTAGTTTCTCGTGACTCCCCCTGTCCTTTAAATAAGACTGAAAAACCCACACTTGAGCTATGAGTGTCTCAAGCAGAAATTCTCCTCAAATGCAGAAATCTCTCTGTGTGTGCATGTTTTGGGGACAGGATGGGAAAGAAAGGGAGAGCCAGTCGCCGTGCTCCATCACCGCTCCCTTTTGTGACTCTGGGCACTTCAAAGGTTTTCCATAAACTCAGGGATTAGTGCAATTAGGTCAAAACTCCATTTTAATAAAGAAGGAATAAAGCTGTTGACAAATGACTCCAGAGGGCTCGGCCAGCAATGGAGAAAGCAAACAGAAACAAGCCTGAGCTTGTTATTTTTAGTGCTTTGGGGTTGTTAAAATCAGTCTCATGGTACAGGAGGTGCGGGAGGACCTGACTGGGCAGCACTTGGAGCCGGCGCTGCCAAACACGGGACCCAGAGCCTGAAAACGCCGGGGAGGAGAGCTGCTGGGACCAAGGCACGGCTCAGCGGGCATCTCCAGGGGAACCCGAGCGCAAGTGGCATTTTAGGACTTCATTTTAACCTCAGCCTAAGTGCAAGCATTTAGAAATAAAAGTGACCGCGATGTATTATTCAATGGGCTGTTTTAGGAGAAACTGAATAATTTAAACCGTACATGCTTAAAGCCAAGTGAATTTTCCTCCCTGTGCCCCCCTTTCTCTCACTGCGCCTTCTCTCAGGCCAGCAGTAAACGTCCTGCCGATTTCGGCAGAATGGAGCAAGCAGCATTCAGGTCTTACCCACGGCCTTTCAGGGATCCGTCCCCATTTGTGACCTGGGCAAGAGCAAGAAGGAAGATCTTAGGCAGAAGGAGGTTTGGCTCTACTAGAAACTGCTCCCACAAATGAGAATTGCTGAGCATTATATGGAACTATCCCAATGCTGTCTAGTATTAGCACTAGTATTTAGTACTCACAGGGTGAGTTTGGGTGGCTTTGGTTTAGCTTCCTCTGGAAAGCAAGACTCTAGTTCAACACAAAAGTGAATTCAATTTAAGAGAAAAATAAATACCTCGCCATTGCATGATACAAAGCATTGAACCAATAAAAACGTACTCGGCAAACGCGTGAAAGGCTCGCTTTGTTCTGCGGGCTTTCTGCCACATGAGGCATTACTGAGCGCCGAGGGAACGCAGACCGATTCCCATTTGCAGGACACGGTGCTAAACAGAAATCCTTGCCACAGAGCGGTCCCGGGCTCCACCACCAGCGCAGCACTAATGCACTGCAAACGGGCCAGCAGCATCTGACCTTTGGGGACCCATTCAACAACATGACTTAACTCCAGACTACAAAGTGACCCCATTAAAAGCTGGCCTGTGTGCAAAACCCCGCCTGAACCCAGCGAGGAGTCTTAGAAGTGAAAAACTTCAGTGCAAAAGGAGTTAGTGATAGTCTTGCGTAAGTATATTAAGCATCAGCCACGCAGTATTACAGGAGGGAAGACGTGCAAGCAGAGGTGAACATTTAAGCGTCGGGATTGAGAGTGCGGTAGCTCCATTTCAAACGCCTTCGGAGCAGCCGACCTTGGGAACTCCTTCACCGCCTTGCTCCCACGCCTCTCCATTCGCAACATGGGGATAATGGTTTTTCTCTGCTTTGCTGGGGTAGTGAGGAGATAAATTCATACGTACACTGAAGAGGATCAGCAATTACAGCGCCGAGGTCACTCTCACACCTACCTCGATGACAGCCCAAATGGACCGTGCGAGAGATGTCCCTGCATCTCCCCGGGATTAGCATCGATTTAATACCACAGAGAAACTGCATCATTTAGCAACTTCTGACAATTATGAAGGTGGTTGGGTTCATACCTTGGAAAAAGCCTTCGACAAATCTGCCGGTGGGAAAGCAGCTGATTCCCACTGCCTTCGCTCAGGCTGCGGCTGCAACGGCAGAAACCTCCAAGGTCCCGAGAACATGAAGATGCCGTCTTCATTTCCAAATGGATTTCCACATTTATTAGATATTCCTGATAGAAATGTATGAGTAAGACAGATCCAATTAGTTCACCTAATAGTCTTGCATGATGAGATTGGCCTAACCATCTGAGCGCATGATTTTGCACAAATGAAAGAGCATTCCCATAAAATTGAAAATGTAATTTAGCAATTTGGAAAGAAAATCGACAATTTTTGAGAAAACTAATAGCTTTTTACTGTGTAATATAAGGTCACCTATCTAGTGTGGAAAAAACATATAAAGCATTAAAGAGACAACCCTACCACTAAATGTAATAATATTAAAACCTCCTCAAATTATTTCTTATTACCCATCTTTGTTCATTTTCAGACTCTCCAGAAATAGGGACTCTCTCTGCTTCTGACTGATAATCTCAACAATTCCTCATGCACACTGCCTGCAAGCTGCCACCCCCCCAAAAAAGGGACATTTTCTGCCTCATCATTTGAAAGGCAGCCCCGGGGCCCAGATCATGGCAGGTGTGAAGCGGCCGAAGTGATTTCATGGCGCTGTTAGGCTGGAGGTCTGTCTCTTGTCTGGAAGTATTTGTAATCATTTGAGGCCTTTTTGGGGGGAGACATTAATTCACAGTCTCCGAGATCAGAAGCATTGGGTGGATTATCTGCTCTCCTGTACAGCACAGCTTCAAATTGCCTCCTGTTGCCTCTGCCCCTCGCCCATCTGTATTGGTCTGGAGGCACCTGGATTCAATCTGAAGATGTCACAAGATGGAGAATCCAGGGTTTGCCTGCCCGCTTCCCTCCCTCAGTTTCCCCTGCTCCAAAACACAGCCCTCCTTGCTCCCCTGCACATGTCCTGCAAACCGGTGGCTTCAGTCATGCTTCTCCTGCCCCTCCGCTCCTGAGGCTTCTCTCCAGGAAGGCGCAGGATGCAAAGAGCAGATCATCTTGGCGGAAAACATTGCCTTTGCCTTTTAGGCTGCCAAACCACAGGCTACACACACCTGCCCTGGTTTAGGCCAGGACGGAGCTAGTTTTATCTTCAGCAGCTCCTGTGTTTTGGATTTAGTGTGAGAAGAATGGTGATAGTGCACTGATGTTGCTGGTTGCTGCTGAACAATCAAGGACATTTTGCAGTTTCCCAGGTTTTGCTAACGTGCAGGTGCAAAAACTTGGGAGGGGCAGAGCCAGAATAGTTGATCCAAACTGGCCAAAGAGAGTATTCCATACCATAGACGTCATGCCTGGTATAAGTGAGGGTCGGTCTGTGGGCCACTAGGTTCTTAGACCCTTAATTTGGCTTAATCCTTAAGCTTCCCTTCGGGTTGCTTTTTGTTTCCCTATTTTTCCTTTTTGTTTTTTGTTTGTTTGTTCGGCTGTTTGTTCCCTCGCCTGCTCTCTCTGGAACTTGCTGTTCTGGGGTAGCTGGGGGGAGGATACCCCTGCTCCCTGCCTGCTGCTCGGGACGGGCTGTATCGGTTGTCGGGTGGTGAGAAATTGTGTATCGTTTGTTTTATATATTCTATTATCCTTATATATATTATTATCATTATTAATATATTGTTATATTTTTCCTTTGCTGTCCTGGTGAGCTGTTTTTATCTCAACCCGTGAGTTTTCCTTTCTCCGATTCTCCTCCCCACCCCAGCGGGGAGGGGGGGAGTGAGCAAGCGGCTGCCTGGTATTGGGTTACAATTTGGGGTTAAACCACAACAACACCCCACAGCACCTAAAGCCATCGAACACAGCATTGACATCACCTGGATCTTTGTTCCCCGTAAATCCTGAAGCGTGGCAGCTTTGCCATTGCGGGGGCCACCTGAAGCCACCCACCACGGCTTCTCTGTCACCGGCACAGTGTCGCCAGAGGCTGAGCGGTCAGAGCAGGTCGGGGCTGTATATGAGAAGAAAGCCCCTGCATCCCACCTCTCTGCTGTGTCTCCCCCGGGTCACTCACTAGCATTTACTCCTCAGCCAGGCAGCAGGGCAAGATGCTCTGAAAAAATATTCCGCAGATGAGCAAAAGAAGAGCTTGCATCTGATGAGACGGTTTGCGGCGCTTGGTATCGGAGGGCGGACGCTGAGCGCGCGGCACACGTATTGGCTCGGTGATGCATGGAGATATCTACCCGACTCCTCAACTGGAAGCAAAGTGTTTCAATAGCTGCCGAGAGCACGGAGAGTGGTTTCAGAGACAGAGCTGGAGATTAAAACAATGTGAGCAGCAACAAGAAGCGCAAAATTAAAAGCTGTGCCGGTGTTTCCACACTGGATTTTGGATTATGATTTGCTGCAGATTAATCACGTATCTGTCCCGTTTGGATCATTCGCATCCCCCATCAGCTCTTTCTTGAATGCTGCTGTTGTTTTCCAGGTTGCAACAGCAGCAGAAATCCAAAAGTTGGTCCCAGAATGTGCATAATTACTGATTTCAGAGAAAACCTACCCCTCCAAGCTGCCCTGCTTGTATAGGTTATAATATCTGGAAAGGGAATTAATTAACCTAGGCAGCTCTCTAGTACACACATGAGCTCATCACAGCCCGTTTACAACCCTGCTTAGAAATGCTGGCTTAGCAGGGAGGCAGTCGGCTATAAATACAGCTGCAGATGGAATCTCTGAACATTTCAATGGTAGTTTTGAACGGGAATAACTTGACATTTAATTCTGGGACAATAGTGAAATGTCAACATCTGTTGGGGAAACACAGAATAATGATTAAATTAACACTACTTGCAGCTTCTAAGCGTGCAGTAGCGTAACGCCACACCGGGATGCGCTTGGACAAAACCGTACTGAGCTTCACGGTTTGAGTTAAAGAGAGCAACTGTCTGGGCTGGAGCACAGCAGGATCAGGCCCTGCTCTGGGCAGCTGCACTTCAAGGATGGAGAGCCCATAGCTGCAGCCTGCCAGCTCAGGAATTGCCGTATCTATATCAACTGGATCGCTATAGTCCATAAATGCATCACTCACAGCCTTTACAGAGGAAGTCTGTAACTACCATGGAGACCTCAGACCATCCCTTATGACTTGCAAGAGCTTCACGGCGATATAGCCGAACAAACCAAGACTAGCTCGGTATTTAGTTATAGGTCTGAAGTCTTTTACAGAGGTTTATTCAAGGATTTCACCTTTTGCTTCCTCTGATTACCACACAGGCTGGATGTCCTAGCCTAAAAACCATTGCGATCTTGGTCTGACGTCTCCCAAGTGAAACATCTCCCCACGTCACGCGGGTACGATGGTGGAGACAAGGTGAGACCCCACAGAAGCTGACGGAGCAGCTGGAAAGTGAGAGTCTCCCGAGGCTCAGCACGCAGAGGGGGATCCCAGCAGGCGGCACGGGCTTTGCTACGCTGTCGACAAGCGGCCAGCAGCCTCAGGCAGACAGCAAACACAGCAGCCAAAAACAGCCTGGAAAAAAAGCAAATAACGGTGCATTTTGGGCAAGACACCCAAACGCCTCTGCACCGCTCAGTCCCAGCCAGGAGCAGGGCTGGGCAGCTCGCCCCGTTTGCAGGACTGTGTCCGAGAGGCGGCCGGGGCTCCCCCGTGCCCCCCTGCAACCCTGAGAGGCACCAACCGGGGCAGCAGCTCATCCGAGCAACGCGACATTGACAGAATTTGTGAAATCACTTCTACCCGTCTTGGCTAAAACAAACCGACGCACCACGGACTTGGCACTGAGTGAGCTTTTGAGCTGCATTTTATGAATCGGTCTGAACGCAGGCCAAATCCCGAAGTACTCAAGGACATTGGTGCCATAGATTTTTTGATCTGAAGGAAAGTTACTGTATTTAACCATTGTAGGGCGATGTTAAAAAATGGTCTCTAAAGCCAGTCATCAAAGGGCGGCACGTTAGCAATAGTGGCCTGTTTGGAAAGCAATAAATGCACAAACTGCCCTGTTTTTCCCCTCCCCATAGTCATACATCTACAGATTTTTTTTAAAAAAAATGCCTAGGTCAGCTGGTCTGTCTCCTTGGACATTTTACACCATTCTGGAGGAGCCTTTTGTGTTCACAGGGTCAGATCCGGAAAAGCGCTGAGTCTTAAAATTTAATTGCGGGTATTTGAAAGGTGAACTGAATTGCAGTAGAGCGTTGCACGCAGCACAGCAGATCCCGGTGCCTGGCATCAGGCTGAGCGTCCAAGCTCACCCCACAGTCGGGCCGGTGTCGGGCACGAAGAGCCCCAGAGAGGGACCCGAGGGGTCACCAATGTTCCCAAACCAGCAAAAAGAAACGTAGGTTTGCTTCCATACCCAAGTTCTTGATTGTGCTGGGAGCTGAGGGGGAAACCAGTGTGTTACCTGTTAACCTACAGCCCACGGGAAGGCGGCAGCGCCTGTGAGCGGGGACAACCGGTGCCAGAGTGGCCCAGACGCCCCGCGCAGCATCCGATGGCACCTCACCTCCTGCAGCAACCACGGCGGCAGACCCGACACACAACAAAATAGTTCAGTTCAGTGCGGCTAAATCCTACTAAAATAGAGGTTAGTCCTCTGGGCTCCAGTGCTGGAAATGGGGCGGTGGAGCTGGGCTCAGCATCAGCACTTTGAGCCTTTAACCCCGCTCCCCCCGACCCAAATCCTGGCCCAGCTGAAGTCGGTGGGAATTTTCTCGTTGACATTCAGCCCCTGCATTTTGCCAGAGGAACAGATTTCCCCGCAGAGCGGCTGGAAAGCTTTCCTCCGCTTCCACCAACCTCACACAACTCTGCAAAGAGATTTGTTCCGGATTTCCGTGGATTTGAGCTTGGCATTGGGTCAGAGACCCTGCCGCAGTGGCATCAAAGAACTGCAGGAAAGCAGCCCGCAGGACCAGCACCAAGAAACAGCAGAAATGTTGCAGTTATACCATAAACTCTGAGACCGTACAATACCGACTGCAAGCCAGGTGCTAATACCCACCAATTCTGGGGTTTTTTAATCCAACTAGCTCATTTCATCCAACTAGCTGTGCCTGCTCGTACACGATATTTAGCAGAGGAGTTTATTCACTGTGATAATAGCTTTTCAAATTAGTGCTCCGTGTTTTCTAGGTGATGGGGTGGCCAGGATTGGGGGACGGAGGGAGCCTTCCTCTGAAGCGTTACTTTAACCCATTGCTATTATTAGCGGCCAAAAAGGGTGAGGAATTTCCTTGGCCAGGTCCAGTCTCCCAGCAGTCACTGGTGGCAAACTGGCCACAGGATAATGCACTGCTTGGCAGGTCCCGGTCCGGGCACTGGGACCACCAAGGGACATGCTGGGAGGTGACCCGGAATGGATTCAAGGCTTTATCTCAACAGCTGATAACACCCCGCAGAACATCGCCTTTTCTTTTCCCCTCATTATTAGCAGGATAACGACACTTCTGGAGGGGCTGGTTTTTCCAAATTCAGTCCTTAAACTCCATCATGACCCGTCAGCCGTTTACTCCTGTAAATCTGTAGGAGAGCGATAGCAGAGCGCAATCACTTTCAAAGATAAATAACTTTTCTGTCCCCACCGGGGCTGAGCGGCCGCATCCAGGCCTGGCAGGAGGCGTGAAATCGCCTGCCTGGCCGTCCCCCTCCCCGGCCGCTGTTCTGCACTTCCACTCATCACGCACGACGGCGAGAACAAAGCGACCAAAGAAAACACCGCTTTCCATCCTGGTAAAAGCCCAACAGTTCAGCAGCAGTTATTTATGTCACTCTGGATAGAAGAAAATAAAAAGCCTTTTTTTAAAAAATGCAGGAGGAGAGAAGAAAGTTGTCAGCGGTCAGGGCACAGCCCCAGCGCCGCTCTCTCCCCATCGGCACCAGCATCCCCTCTGGCTCCCGCGGCCTCAATCCCAGGATTTACTTGGCTCACATCAGCGTCACCCTGGCATAACCACGGCGAGACCCAGGCTCAAGGAGGCCAGATTAAGTGAGGATGAGCAAGAGCGGGAGGATGCTCGGAGTGCAGGTTGTGTTTGCTTGCCCCGTCCTCCGCCCATGATACAGCTGTGGCCGGGGACATGTTTCTCCTGCAGACCTGCAATCGACCAGATCGAAGACTCTAATAAAACCTTTAAATGGAGCCAAGGTGCGCTCCCAAACGCTTCACACAGGAGGACAGCCTTTCAGTACTTAAAGGGGGCTTATAGGAAAGATAGGGAAAAACTTTTTAGCGGGGCCAGTTGTGATAGAACAAGGGGAAATGGTTTTAAACTAAAAGAGGGGAAATTTAGACCAGACATAAGGAAGAAGTTTTTCACCATGAGGGAGGTGAAGCACTGGCACAGGTTGCCCAGAGAGGTGGTAGATGCCCCATCCCTGGAAACATTCCAGGTCAGGCTGGACGGGGCTCTGGGCAACCTGATCTAGTTGAGGATGTCCCTGCTCATGGCAGGGGGTTGGACTGGATGCCTTTAAAGGTCGCTTCAACCCAAACCATTCTATGATACTATGACATGAAAAACGATTTGAGAGAGCAAGCAAATAAGAATAACATCTAGGGGGAGTTGACTGGGTCAATCTACGTTGACTTAAAACCAATAATGCCCGCAGCTCTGCGGGCGCAGCCCTGAGGGCAGGCAGGGCTTGGGCTCCAGACACCAACATCTTCCCGGACACTTCCCCCAGCAGCCACCTCTGGGGTTTTTTTGGTTTTTCATTTGGGTTTTTTTTTGGTTGGTTGGTTGGGGTTTTGGGGGGTTTTTTTCAAGTGAAGTTTTGAAAAACCTGCAAAAGGCAACAGATTTATTGGAGCCCTTGGCGAGCAGGACATAGCCACACTGAGGGGGTTTCCCATCACATCTCCTGACTGCATCATTCTCAAGATAACTGGAAGGGACTTGTGTTTTATTGCGGTCACTATGACATTTCTGACATTTTAAGATTAATAATGTCTGGTAGGCTTTTCCCCACCAGCAATCACATCGCTCCACCATGGGGCTTGGGCTTTTTCCTCGTTTCTTCTTGTTCTGTCACTTCTAATAACATGTTAACAGATATTTGCTGCTCTAACACTGGATTGTGAGCAGGAGGATTTCCTCAGACCCGTAAATTGCAGCCTGCCCGCTCACGCTGCCTGCGAGAGCAAGGCATTTTGATAGTGCAACTGAAGAGGGTTTTGAAGAGGAACATCTCAGAGGACTTTCCTTGGAGCCAACTCATGGGGCTGCCCCAGCCCCACTCTCGCTCCCTGTGCTGCTGCCCAGGGCACCCACCACAAAGCCTTCAGCATCCTCCTTTGACACCCCAAGAGTCCATGCTTTGCTTTTAAGTCCGTTAGTCTTAAAATCATGAATATTATTTACTACACTGACAAATCCATATTGCTTTTTTCTTAAAACCATATGTTCCCATTGGGAAAAAAGCAATATGGATTTGGGGAAAAAAAAAAAAAAAAGAGTCAAGGAGAGGAATAAACTCAAGTCAGAGGCAGAAAGCTCCCAGAGTACCAAATCCTCTGCAGCATTAACAACTATCAGACAAACCCCAGTTTACTCTGTCCTCTTTAAAATCACTGGAAGCTGTGTTAACTTACGCAGCAGCCGGCGGGTGGAAGCCGTGAAGCCGGGTGAGACGGTGGTGGTAAATCTCCGTGGGGCTGGGTGACAGCACCGCGACGCTGCCAAGAGCATCCCTGTGCTCGGGGGGGTGCGGGTGCCAGAGCGAGCAAACGCCACTAACCTGCGGCTGGCACGGCAGCAGCATGACGAGAAAAGGCATTTATTATGCAGAGCTAATGCCATTAGAGTAAATGGAGTTTTCCCAGAGGAATAACGAAGCAGAGAGAGAGTTGCGGCAAATGCTGGAGTGGTTCCCTTGGGCAGAGGCGATTGTAATGTTCGGGTGGACTTTGCACACACAGGCTACGGGCACGTTCATCCTCGTCACCGCAGCCCCCGTGGACTGGGGTGGCTGAAACCTGGATGGGGCCGCGGTGCCCAGCCCTCCCCAGCAAGAGGGAGGCTTGGGCTGGAGATTATCAACTGCGTGGGCTGGAGATTTCTCGCTGTATTTTATTTAGAAACAGCCTGCCCTCATGTGGCGAATGGAAAACCAGGAGGCTGAAGATTTTGGACTACAACTGTGCAGCGAACGTGCCGGAGCAGGGACCAGGAGCCCTTTGGAGAAAGTCTCTCACAGCTCAGTCACTCACCTGTCGCAGGCAGCTTTTCCTCGCTCATTTTTGTGCCTATTTCCCTTTCCACCCGCGCAGCACCCACTTCTCTTGCTGGCCTGGTAATTCCCAAACAGCCACATGCAAGTGCCCTGACAGAGCCCACGGGTGCCCAGCGCAGCACCGGGGCTGCGGCACCCGCTCCCACCGCTGAGCTGGTCCCCACAGCCCCGGCGTGGGGGAAGGCTGCACGGAGCCAAGGCAAGCCCTCAGCGGAGGCAGAGGGCTGCGGCTCCAGCATCTAAAATGAGGACAAGTCCCATTTGCATTCAGTTTATGGGCGGAACAATAAGTAGTTTTTGTTGAACAGCTCTGACAACACTTTCCACGAGAGTGCAAGCTTGGCTCAGAAAGGCAACCGCGCCACATCGCATACGGGGGTTTCTGAGCAGCCTCAGCTTATCATGACGGGATAAAAGCTTTACCCAGAATCAACATAATCAGAATAAGTAAAACCAGGCTGAGTAACAGATCCGAGAAAGACGTATCTTCCCCCCAAAAACAACTATTTTTTTACAAATCAGTGATAGGAATGAACCTTCCAAATCAGCACTGAGAAACCAGCCGTGATGCAAGACCAGGCTGCAGTATCGAGGAGCAGAGCGCGCCGGCTGCATTTTGGCAGCCGGGACAGTAACTCAACGCGCAGCGGGCGATGCTGCGGAGCCAGGAGCGAGATGGCTCATAGCCAGCCCCGACACGAGCGCTGGTACGTGGCCGCAGCTCGCAGCTCAAACACGATCCCTCGACATGCAAACAGGGCATATCGCAGCGGCTCCTGCCCAGGGCTTGCGGGAACCCCAAACCCAGCGAGATAACGTACCTGCACGTCGCACCAACAGCCTGCGCATCCATGGTGCTGGCACCCCCGGATTCCGATGGGACACAAGCAAAGTGGATCAGGTTCCGATTGTCAATAGCTTCTTAACAGGATGGGAAAAGCAGAACAGGATCCCGCGGCGGGAAGCTGAAGCGAGGCAAATCCTGCCCAACACAGGTGCAAAGTTTCTAACCCCGGGACCAGATCCCACGAAGACAGGAGGGTCCCCAAGATCTTCCACCGTCACACTCAGCCATGCTAGGGGACAGGCTGGTGCTCTGACACAGAGCCACAGGGGAGGCATCTTCCCACTTTTTCCAAACCCCTTCACTTACTCTCCCGTTTGCAAAGCTCCTCGATCGCAGTCGGCACAACCAAGCACCAACAACTCATCCTCATCTCACTCGTGCAGCTTCGAAGCATCCACCGGGACACTGACTTGTGACAGCCCATTAGAAAATGAGGGGGGAAATGCAATAAATGGCATTAGTCTAGATGGCGCTCATGTATTTTTTTTTACAGCCTGAAAAAGCAGCAGCAGAGTTTCACCCTAACACCCACTTTCTAGCCCGGTTTCTCGCAGCAGCAGGTCCGACAGGCAATGCTTTCCGTGGGCACCTCAGGCAGAGCAGATGCATGAGCAAGTTCAAGACCACAGAGCAGGATGCTCACACAGGTCTAAGTCCACATCCGAGGAGTTCAGAGACCTCCTAATCCCCGTCTCCCGCCGACAGCCTCCCAGCAGCTGGAGCATCAGCATTGCAACACAAACTGCCCGAGTGAGAAACTATTAAAGGCAGCACTGCAGCCCCGCCCGCGCTCAAGTGGAGGCTCTAATTCCATTTTATCTGCTTGTCATCACCTCCTAAAACAAGCCAGGCCCGTGTTTTAGTTGGAGAGTGAGGGGTAACTGGGTAAAAGAGATTTTTGGTATATAAAAATAATTCCGAGCAGGTCTGTTTACCACACTGCTGCCTCGGGAACGGCCCATCCGCAGAGCTGTGGCAATGCAACGATCAGAGTTAATGCAATTGTATTTTCCTGTATTTACTGCACTAATAAAATTGCACAGGTAGGTGGCAATGGCAAGCAACGCTCCTTCCCTTCCCCGCTGCTCACACACAGGCGCGTTGGCGAAGAACCAGAATCTCCTGATATCGTCCCAACTTTGTTGATTTTAAATTTACTTTCTTCAAAACTAACCACGGCTTTTACTGCAGACGAAGCACTCGCCATGGAGAGGGCGAGTAGCCATCTTGCACTTCTTTCTGCTACTGTATCATGAGAAAGAGAACCAAAATATTTTTAATCAATAAATTAAGCTCTATCAATATGCTGCTCTTGGATTGAAGGATAGGGCTCAGATGCAGCATTCTTCAGCTGTAGGGCTGATTTACAAGGTTTTCTTCATCATCATAAACATTTTGTTTTGGTAGAAACCGCTCCTTCTTTGAGCAAAATAAGGATTTGGGGTTTTGCACAAGCTGAAATAGAGAGCAAAGACTAAATTCTTTTCCCGTCTTTCTGTGTCCTTTATCCTTACCAACGCAAATCCAGATTTTTCATCACTCAAACCAGAAAAATCCTGTCAATACAGAAGACCCTTTTTAATAAGAAAAAAGAAGGAGGGGAGAGCGAGAAGCCATTCCAGCCCATCCTGCGGCCAGGCTCCCCGAGGAGCAGACCTCAGCCTCCGGGAACAGCGATGTCTGGGGAGCACCGGCAGGACAAACCTCCCATCTCCTGGGATGGTGCTTCCCCATCAATCCCCGATTCCTCCCGCATCCCAGCCGGAAAGCTGAAAGCTCAGCGACAAGCAGCATCAGTTTGGAGCTTTGCTGCTAACGAACGCGGAGGAGTTGTCCAGCTTGGGAGGAGGGAAGGGGGCTGCGGTTTTAGGGCAGGGAGATCTTAATTTTCTTTTCGTTGCTGCAGTGAAGCTCTGAGCAGGCAGGCTGGCCGACGACGTGTGGCCTTTGAAGTCCCGAGAGATTTGTTACTTCTTTCACGTTTTCAGTCTCTCCTGCCAGCCTTTGCTATTGCTGCAGGGTACCTCCCGGGGAACCGGGTTTGGTGCCTCCACCACAAGAATGGCACTTTGCACCAAAGAGCCCGTTTCCATTTAAAACAAACAAACAAAAAAAATCACTTTACTCCAGCTCCGTATCACCCAAGTAACAAAATGGCAATTTCCTCTTCTATATGATTTTTTTAGATATATATGTCTAGAGATATATGTATGTCTAGATATAGAAATATAATATATAAAAACAGCACTGGTGATTTCCCCTGTGTTTCAGTGCTGCGATTCCCTACATTTTATAAAATCCTTTGGCAAATGAAATGTAACCTTTACAATCAACACTTCCAAGGAGGACGGTAATTAGCCAAATAACCGGTGACTTCTGATCCAGCTGCAGCAGCCGGCAGACTGACTGGAGAAGTACGGTAACTTAAATCAATAGGTAGATGTAAGAAGTCAGAGAGAATGAGGCGTGTTATCCTGGTGTATCATCGCAGGAGATTTGATACGGGAGAGGAGCACAGCCGGGAAGGAGACCGAGGACGGATGCAACATGCAACCACTTTCCCAGCCAGCAGGTCCAGGTTTGGATCTGGATGGTACTTGGTTCGGTGATCAATATAAGCAAGTTAGAACTACTTACACCTTTACATCAGCTGTGATTTAAACCTAATAACGTATGGAAGTGAAACCCAAACTTTATGGACATGCACTGTAATTACTTCGGATGAAGTAACTTGGGAGCAACTGGAGATGAAGAGCAGCAACGTAAAGGCTGTGCGCTGCAGAAGACGCGCCGGTTAGAAAAGCTTGCCTGGGCTTAGTGCACCGATTTAGACGTGAATGTGCTATAAAAACACACCCTGAAGACCATCAACAGCAGAAGATACTTTAAAAAGAAATGATAGTTCAGAAGTATTAAGAATGATTTTAACAAGTTTCCTTTAAGAGAAAAGGAAAGTACCCAGTGGATGCTCCGTGAGATAAACACTGATTACAGCTGGGAATAAGCGCACACATATTAAATAACAGAAAGTGTTGTGTGGCAGGAAGGAGACTGAAATAATATGAAATATCCCCCTCTATAAAAATAGCCCAGGCGCTCAGATGTTAGAAGCCCTCTGAAGTTTCCAGAACAAGAGTTGTCTCTTTCCACGAGCAGCCCTCACGTCTGCGTGTGCTCGTACCTATTTATATACTTCCAGTAAAAAATTACTGGTGCCGACTCCTTTCTGACGTCCCACTCCCAGAAATAGCCGCTGCAACAACTCCTGGAACAGCCTCAGCCCCTCGGCACCGATGTCCAACGGCCGCATGGCTGCAACACTTCTCATCGATAAAAAAATCTAAAAATCCTTGTTTAAAAAGCAGCACGGCAACCCCTGCACCGGCACAGCAACAGCAGCAGCGCACGTGTGGCCGGGGAGATTTCACCCCTTTCCTCCTCTGCTGTAGCAAAGCGTTAATGCAGCACCCGAACACCCGTCCCTGCACCCCCGGTGCTTCCCACGGGAGAAGGGGCTGCGGAAAGGACCCCAAGACAGATGGGGAACCCCACGGCTTCAGCTCCCCCGAAGGAAGGGTCAGGGCAAGTCAAAAGGCGTATCAGAAACGCCCAAGGTCCCGCGGATTCCCCCCTCGTGGGGAGCTGGGGGCAAACTCCACAGCTCTCGAAACACAGCCCCGCTCCGCAGGCGGACACCCCACCGCAGAGCTCTGCACACCCCGTCTTCGCCTCACCTGCACAGAGTTCAGATATCCAAAATACCCAGAGCCACCATTCTTGAGCCGGTTTGCTTTGGGGCTGGGTTTGTTTGTGGGGTTTTTCTGAGCTTTTTTTGTCCTCCTGGCTTTCCACCTGATTATACGGGGCATCCAAAACCTCAGAAAGCAAGGGCATCTCCTGAAAAATCTCCCAAAGTGATGTTCTGGGCTTAAGACAAGGCAGTTCTGCGCAGCACTGCTAGTGTAAAGATGGGTCATTTGTTACTTCGAAAGTCAGGTTCAGCATTTTGAAGGCTTTGAAAGCCTAAGTCATGGCACAGGGATGCGGGCAGTGTAAAACAGGCCGTAGGTTCAACGCAGCCGCACGGCTGGGTGGGCCAGGGGTGACCTGCTCAGAAAGGGGTTTCTGCAATCCGTGGAAGCCTGCAGCTTATCCTCAGGTGTAAGAGAGGAAAGGACAGTAGAGCTCACAGACGAGACAGACGCCTCGGTGGGAGATGCACAGCGAACGGCAGTTCAGAGCCAGCACGCTCTGCCGTCACGTGAAGCCTCTGCAGCCTCTAATCACACCATACTCCTCCTCCTCAGCCTTACGGATGCGCTAAGGTGGTAACAGGAGCACGTTTGACTTCCAAATCCTGCAATGTCGATACCCCACGAGTTAGCCCCTCCTCGCCATTTCACCAGCACCCTGGAGAAAAATAGCGTGCAAGTCCTGGAGATGCACCACCCGCCCCACTGTGCTTGAACACCGGAGCCTGACAATAAAACCAACTTACTACACGTGTAAGAAACACGTACCAGGCACCGGTTTGCAGAAGCTGCTCCCAAAAGAGCGGAGGATCCTGCATCCTCCTGGTGCCCGAGCCGGTTTACAACTGCAGGAACATTCAGCTCGCTTCCAAATTTCAGTGCTTTGAGCAAAGTCAGTAAATTCCACGCAAACCACCCAAACTGCAAACCGCAGGCTCGTCGCTGGGAACAGATTGTGTAGATACTCACCAGAACAGCAAACACCTACACTGTTAATAGATAGCTTTCACTTGCGGGATCAGACAACAACAACAATCCCCCTCACGCAGATAACTCGAGCGCACCCCCCGGTTGCCGCTGAAGCTACCAGTCACCTGCTAACAGCTCTCAGCCTGGGTGGGATGGTTTCGGGGTGCCCGTCTCAGGCTCTGGCCCCACCACAGTGCTCAGAAGCCCTCACTAGCGAGACGTCCCGGGATGACCACACCAGCACCTTGCACCAAACACTGGCCGTGCTGAGCGCACCCGCCGGCGGCACCAAATCCCCTCCAGCACCCAGCCCATCAACACAAGCCTGGTTCACCCAAAAAACACCAGTAAGACCCCACACAAGAGCTGGGTACAGCTCCAGCATTAGCAATACAAAGCCAGGCTTGGAGCATCTCCCAAAAGCGCGTTAACACGGTAGCAAATTTGGGTTTTGTTCCCGTTGTGAGCACAGCCTGATGCCTTCCACTCGGTTGGGGTACGATGCACTACGGTAAATCACAATTAGCACATACTCCAACCCATTTTTCCTCACTGTCAACAAGTGGTGCAGCCAGAAGGGCTCTCCACTTAGGAAACATCTTTGCCTTTTGTTTGCGTAGGGATTTGAAGTCCAGATTACAGCTCTCCAAAGCACAAGGAAGATTACAACTCAGGCTCAGATTAGATTCCAGGGTAGAAAATCATCCAGAGCCACCAGCTGCAGGGAAGCCCTGGCAGAAGCTCTGTGGTTGCACTCGGACTAAGCAAGGACTGCTCTGCTTGGGATATTTTCTTCCCTGCGGTGCACAACCACCCCCTGGACCAGGTCTAGGCACGAGACCCTGGGGACAGGATTGCATCAGGGACCCACGGTGGTATCAGCCCAGCTGCATTGGTCACCATAAACCAGACCAGCAAAACGATCCTTTTAGATCTCAAAATATTTTAGCTGGGGGAAGGAGGGTGTTGTAAACTCGCTGGTGCTGCCCACTTAACCGGACCACATCTATTTGTACTGAGGCAACTGCAGCGACCGCAAGCTGCAGTTCGGAAGCAAGTCTCAAAACAGCTCTGCCACATAATGTGCATGTAACCATACAGTTTTAAGAGGGCACTCCAGAAAAAAAAACCCAGCTGAAGCCTGAGCATCCAAGCAACCCTCTCCCCAAGACACTCAGGTTCCCCTTAGCAGGTAGGCCACAAAAAAAAAAAAAAAAAAAATTTCTTTACATACAGAGTACAGCAACACAGCTCTCCCCAAGCGCATCGACGCTCGCCCACCCACAACACGCAGCTCGGGTTCAGCTCCCTCCTTCGCCTGACAGCATCCAGACCCCATCGCTTGCTCTGTCAGCGCAGAGACTCCCCGCAGCAACACCCAACAGCGGAGTGCGAAATATCAGCTTGTGCAGCGGAGCCCCAGCTCCAGGCCGTGCTCCCGCAGCAGAGCAGGCCCCACCGTTCTGCCAGCCTCCAAAGCTGGGACAAATCAAGGTCTCCCCACTCCCAGGGGCAGCAGTTCCAGACAAGCTGCAGCTCCACTCCTGACTTCAAGGCTCAGCGAGTCACAAGAGCAAAAAAAGGAAGAGTGACTATTGCTTAAGGGCGAGCGTCAGGCACTGTCACTTGAGGACGTCCTTCTCCTGGCCTGGGGGAGAAGCATCCCCCTGCCCAGCAGAGCCTCCCTGAAGTAGCAGCAGCAAGAGGAGGTTTGCAGCAGATCCACCTTCTTCGAAATCGAGGGGGGAGGAGGCTGCTGGAGGAGGCAGGACAAGACTGTAATCAACAAGCCAGCAAAAAAGGGTCTCCTGTATTTTTCTTACTTGTCTACCGCAACCACACTTTAGTGAGATACACTGTTAAACACAAGTTTTATTTTAAAAATCTTTTTATTGTTAAGTCCACCACAGACATTTACAGGTTATTACAGAAACAAACTCCCAAAATGTCCTTCCCTGGACCGCTGCAACTGTTCCAGGGGTTTGGTTTTTTTACTTTTTAAATGGTAGACAAACCTTAGTATCTGGAGAAGTTTTCTTTCTTCCCATCCCTTCGAGCTGCGGATTCACCAGCAAGCCATTACACACATTACTACAGACTCTGCCGTGAGAATTGATTACTGACAAAAGCTACGTTGTCAGCGATGAAGGTCTTGCGGTTTACAGATGGATACCGTGCAATTTTTCTCCTACTAAACTAATCAAAATTGCATCGTGATCCACCCGACAACAGCAAAACAAAGCTTACACACTGGCAAATTCACAAAGCTCACCATACTAGCAAATTTGGGGCAGTGCAGCCTGAAGACAAGTCCTCCTTTCCTCCACAGGCCGGGACAAGTGCAATACTCTACATATAGCTACAAGTAATGCAACAAATCCCCACCCATGGAGAAACCAGCGCAAGGCATCTTCAGATCTTCCACGGAAAAAGGGGGGGGAAGCTTCAAAACCCATTATTCACCACAGATTCACCACCACCACAGTCAGTTTTGCATGGATTTGCACAGCAATCTTAGTAAGCTGGGATGCAAACCTGCAAAACTGACTGTAATCAGCACCATCTTCTCCAGAAACTGCCACTAGCTAGGACGCACTTTATCTAGCAGTACTGTAAGTGCCCACATTACAGTAGGTCCAATTCAAAGCTACCTGCACTATGAGCACTTTGATACTGCTAGGACAAAACTACTTCCCGAGCAATTGCCTTAAATGAAGAAAAAAACAAAACGCTTTAACTAAAACTGTAATTGCTGAGCTAAAGCCAGATGGATGCGGTTTTTTTGGACGTGCAGGCAGCAGCTTGTGCCAGAAGGAGCATTTAGGGCAGTAGATTCTACGCTACTTCACTAACTGCACTAGATGCACCTTAACACAAGAACCATTTGTAACGTAGCTCTAACGCAGCCAAACAACAATCCTGGTTACATCCGTGCCCTGCTACCGTCACTGAATCGCCACAGTAATGCCAGAAGTGCTTATACTGCAGTAGATCCTAGACTCTACCTGCACTGTAAGCACTTTTGCACAACTCAAGGCCCATCACCAGATAGAAACTCTTCTACTTAAAAGGTCTTCTTGTTTCAGCGCAGCTAAAGCGTCGCAGAAGTGTCTTGACTGAAGCACAGGAGCCAACAGTACCTGCCAAGAGAGAAGACTAATGTTAATGTTGCATAACACAGATATGGATTTGCTACTCGATCTAGCAGAGATATTAAAGTACAGAGGCAGAAATGGGTTCAGTTTTGAGACAGCAGTTTAACTGAGAGCACACCGAATGAGGAAGAGTTTGCAGCTAATTTTCACTTACATTAAGGTGAAAATGGCTTCCTCCAGTTTTTAATGGCAGTTAAAAAGCACCATAATGAGTATCAAAACATCCCGGTTTCCTGCTCTCGTGGGTTCGGTGCTACAGCACGCGAGACATTTTACTTGACCTTTCTCCGGGAACTTTACTGAGTATCTTGCATCACCCAACCACCAAACATTTTCCCCCTCAGTAGCGTAAGAAAAGTTCTGACACATGATCCCGCACCCCCCGCACCAGATAATGGAGTATCTGTACTCCAGATGATGCCGTTAACTGCAGAGCAGCACAAAAGCGACGGATCCACCTCGTAGGAGGGGAGGGGAAATATATACATATATTAACAAATTTAAATTTCCCTCCGGAGCCACGCTGTCAGGACCCGGCGTTACAAACCTGCGGAGGTGGGAGGGCTGTTGCCGGGGATGCCCGGGGGCGGCGGGGCCACCCCCCTTCCCGCACAACCCAGGAGGCTCTTACAGAAGTTGAGCCGCTCCGGGTGTGTACGGCGGGGGGGCTCTGCGAGGGGAGGGCCCCCACCCCCGGCGGGCATTATCTCCCCCCGGAGCCCGCCGTTATCTCCCCCGCGCTGACCATCTGCTCGGGGGGGGGGGCGGGAGGGGGGATTACTCGGCCGCGGTCGCCACGTGCACGGCGCCCCCTCCTACCCCCCCCAGGGGGTGCAACCGGAGCATCCCCGGGGGCACCGGCCAGTGCTGAGCACCGGCGCTTTCAGTGCGGGCTCGTACCGGCCGGGCACGCCGCCCCCCCCCCCCCGGCCCGGACTCGCCCCGGGAGGGGGTGTGGGGGCGCCCCGCCACGTGCTGCCCGCCCCGTCCGGGGGGCGCGCGCTGCCGCCGCGGCGATTAAAGCGCAGGAACAAAGCACGGTGGGAAATGCAGTCCTCCATTCAAAGCCCCAAAAACGCGCCAAGCCGCCCGCCCGCCCCCCCCCGCCTCGCCGCCCCGCCACCAGGAGGGGCCCGGCCCCCCCCCCGCGCCCCCGGGGAGGGGGAGCAGCGAGCCCGGCGCTAAGTTGCGACGAGGGCGGCTCCGCACGGCCGCGGGCGGCCCCTTTGTCCCGGCCCGACGGGGCAGCCCGGCTGCCCCCCGCCGCCGCCGCCCTCCCCGCCGCCCCGGCCCCTCTCCTCCCCCCGACCCCCGCCAGCGCCGCCACCCCCGGTCTTGCCTGAGCGCCGGCGGGGGCGGCCCGGCGCGCGCGGAGCGCGGCGCCCCGACGGCGGCTCTGCCGAGCGCGTGGTCCGGCTCCCGCCCGCCCCCTCCGCGCGCCAGCGAGCGCGCGCGCACCCGCCCGCCCGCCCGCCGCGCACCGCCTCCCGGCCGGCCCCGCACTACAAGCCCCAGCGCGCCCCGCGCGCCGCGCATGCGCCCCGCCGCCCCACTGCCGCCATGTGCTCGCCGCGCGCGCCCCCTCCCCCCACGCACCGGCCACGCGGGGGCGGCGCGCGACCCCCCCCCCCCAGCGGGCGCGGGAGAGGTGTAACGGGAGGGGGGTGGCACGCGGGGTCCCCCCCTTCCTCCTCCGACCCCCCGCACCACAGCGGCCGGCAGGGGAGCCCCAAGTTTCGGCCTCCCGCCGCGGCCCCGTCCATTGTTGGTGCCGCGGGAGCTGCCGGCCACGGGCGCGGGGATTGGGGGGCACCAGCCGCTGCGGGCGGCCCCGGGGTGCGGGGGGGCCGGGCCGGGCACGGAGCGGCGCGGGAGGAGGGGGGACACGCAGTGCGGGAGCCGCGGGCCCACGCGGGAGGCAGGGCGAGCCCCACGCACTCCTACAGGTGGGTGGCGGCTGCCCGCGCCCCAGCACGGCGCTGCCGCCCCCCCGCTCCCCCCGGGATGGGGGTCGGGGCTGCCCGCCCGGCTGCGACTCCCCCTGCCCCGGGCAATCCGTGCCGCCCGGCAGAGATTGCGGCGCAGCCCGGCGGCTCGCGGGAGCCGCGCAAGAGAGGGGGGAAAAAAGCGGAAAAAAAAAAGAAAAAAAATAAAAAGGATAAAATAATAAAAAGCGTGCAAACGCGGGGAGCACCCTCGGGCTCGCGCCGGCTTTTGGGGAGGGAAACAAAAAAGAAGCGCGAAGGAAAGGGCAAGAAAATGGAAAGATAAACACGTTACCTTTGAGCCCGAGCAAAGCCCTGGAATAAAAAGGGTTTTACGAAAGTGGCGCGAAGACAATATCATGTGATCCCAGCCCAGGGCGTCTCCTTCCCGCACCGACCAGCCAAAAAAAGAGAGAGGAATAAAGGGGGAAAAAAGTACATCCGCTCCCCACGCCATTAGCATAATTAATTGTGTCCTGCAGCTGCAGCCGCAGCTCCCCGGCCAATGGCAGCCACCGCCGCCCCGGCCTCCTCTTCCTCCCGCCCGGGGAGGACGGTGATGGCCAGAGACCTCGGGGAAGGGCCGGGGCGGGCAGCGCCCCGCGGCATGGCCGGGGTCGGGGGGGAACGGGCCGGCTCTCCGGCCCGCGAGGTTTTGGGGGGAAGAAGAGTGGGGACTTTTGGGGGGCGTCGTGGCCGCCCCGCGCCTGGCACCCCTTGCGGGGAGTGGGGGTGCTGCCGGCCGGAGGCAGCCCGCCGCGCACCCCCAGGGGGCCCTGGCATGGCGGGGGGCCGCGCCGGCCCTCCGCTTCCTTCCCCTCGTGCAAACACAAACCACCGCATCAGGCACGCAGCCCGCCACGGCCACGCGTGGCCACAGTCACTCAGACCCCCCAGTGCGGCGCTGGGTGGAAACTTGTGGCCGTTTTGGGGTGAAAAGCCCCGAAATGATGCGGCGGCAGGCCTGGCCCGGCCTAGCTTGGCCTACACGGCGGCAGGCCCGGCCCGTGGTGCCACCCTGCCGCTGGCGGCTCCCCCCTTCCACCCTCCCCGTCCTGCCTACACCTGAGCCCCCCGAGGTGCACCCCGAGGGGTCTCGCTACACCTGAGCCCCCCGAGGTGCACCCCGAGGGGTCTCGCCGGAGACCAGGCAGCGTTGGGGACCGCGGCCCTGACACACGCCCCGGCGGGGCAGGCGGGCCGGGGGAGCGCGGTCGGCCTGCCTTGGCGGGCGGCCCTCGCAGGAATGCTAAAAATGTGCTAATTGTGCCCTGCCAGCAGCCGCCGTTCCTCAAGGATTAGAAGTAATCATCTTTTTTAAAAAAAAATATAAAAAAATAAAATAAAATTGATCGATAATGAACAGTTTCACCCCGCTTCCTGCTCGGCCACTCCGTTCAGATCGGTGAAAAAATATGAGGTGCCTCATTTAACCCCAATCATCGGTATCTGAAGTTAGAACAAAAAGGTCCCCATGGAAACCGGGGAGTAATCTATCAGTATTACGTTCGTTACACAACGAGAAAAGGGCTTTTGTCCCGCCTGTATTTACTACTGTTTAATTTCTTTTTTAAAATTCTGCAGCCAAGTTCTTTCAGGTTTGAAGGGCGAGTTTTGCCGAGCTCCCCTACTTTCCTCCCCGCGTGCGTGCGTGTGCGTGCGTGTGTGAGGCCTAAAACAAAGCGACCATATCAAAGCGCTCCCAGAGCAAGACGGGAGGGCTCTCCGCAGGCAGACCTATTTCCGAGGCTGGTTTATTATTTGTTCCAGAAACTGCAATTTGTTTCTGCATTATCAGTGGAAATGCTCGGCCGGGTTGTTCTTTGCAAACTTTATGTTGTAGTGTCCCGGACAGATATCAAATTTACTGACTCCTGATTTGGAGCTGCGGGGAGATTTTGTGTAATGGAGGACGCAGTAAAATTCGAAATTTAAATTTTCTTCTGATGAGGCAAAGTACCTTTCTGAAGTCCCAAGCCGCGAATGCTAAAAGAGAGCAAAACGTCCCACATTAAAGTCAATAATTTAGCGTGGGTGTGTAAATTTGTTACCAATGCCTCTGCACAAATGGAATAGTGAATCGACACAGCAATGAAAAATACAAAAGTGTCCCGGTAACTCATATAGGCACACCAGGATAGAAAACATTCCCAAATAAAAGATACTTCATGTCTAACTTGGTAAAACAAAACTTTTTAAAACTTGTAGCAAATAAGCACTAAACGTGACACAGTGCTAGAAAACTTTCTTCATTATATAAGAAAAGAATCATGTGCTTTGCGTTGATTTTTTTGTTATTTAATATGAAAAGTTGTATCATAAGTGTTATTCAAATCTCATATATGAATAAAGTTATGTGTAAGCTTTTCCTCAAGGCATGCTGCAAATTGATTATCTCTTTTCTGTCAGTTCAGAAATAAATTAGTCTTTCAACAAAGAGAGCCTGAAGATGGTGAAATAAGTCTACATGAAGTGTTGCACAGATAAGATTAAATGGTATTTTTACATCCTCCCGCTGACCTTTGACTTGTGTTTTTGTGTGTCTTGGAAGGGAGTCTTGGGGTCTGCAAATACATCAGTTGCTAAAAAAAGTAATGGTCAAAGAAAAAAGTGCCAGAACATTTCTTAATATTTTAAAGGAAATTGTCTAGCTAAAGCGTTCATCTGCCATGTTAGGCAGAGAGTTTTGCGCTGCGGTGATGGCCTTTTCAAACGCGCGTGATTTATAGCTTGTAAGGTGGTGCTTGTAAAACACATCACTTACTGCGGTAAGGTTTTGTTCCAGGTTAGGAAGACCATTATGAAGACCAGGCGAGGTGCAATCCCTATACAGAGATACAAAAAAAAAATATATTTTCCCCAAAATTACTTCCCGAATTTATTGTGAAATTATATAGCTCACTCTTTTCTCATACCAGATACGCAGAAATTTGGGTATTTTTTTTCTGTAGTGGAACCATGTGCACGCACACATACTGAGAAGATATTTCTGTTTCCTTCATTGCACTTTTCTTATCAGCGCTGTAGATAATTCTGTTCTATCTCTTCTTGGTTACTGATTCATTCATACTCTAACAACTACGTTCAAGGATTGCCTTGGACTGTCTCCTCCACTCCTGTTTCCTTCAAGAATCAGAACTATTGTCTGACTTTTTTCATGCTGAAGACAGCGCAGTGAATTGTGCTGAACTATCCGGATGCGTAAAAGAAAAGACATGAAAATCAGAAACAAGTAAGAGGGATGTATCTTTGTGAAACAGAAAATTGTTTTTCAAAACAAACTATCCAAAGATGCGTATCGGCTGCTGTATGGAGAGATTTCTGTCAGATGAATAAAATCTAACTTATTTCTCAGAACTCTGGGAATAGTTGAAAGTCTTAAGAAGGTCTTCTACTAAACTGGCAGAACAGCAGCATGAAACCAGTGTCCAAAAACCTATTTTATTGCCAGCTCTGGAGCCTTTCAGACATCGTGTCTTATACTTTTGGAAGAAAATGTTCAGTGAGATCAGGTCATCTTAAAAAGAAAGAAAAAATGTAAAGGAATATTTAAGAGAAAATACTGTAATCGTTAGCTACAGAGTTATTCTCCTGATCCTGCAGAGGCTGCTAACTTTTTCTGCGAATGCTCACCCGGTCACAACTTTGGTAAATCTTTGCAGGAGCGGAGTTCCTTAAAGATCTGTCTTCATTTGTCTTCTGCACACTTTGGATTTTTCATATATCTGTGGGTTATCTGTCATTTGCTGCTAAACTGTCTTTGTGTTAAACCATTCAGCTGAGAAATATGTAGAATGAAAATTATTTTCTTTTTATGAGGACAGAATAAAAAGAAATACTTTGAGATTACAATTCAGTTTTTCCTCAATGTCAATGAAAAATTTAGTTCAAGATTAGTTTTCTGAATAGTCTCTACATATTTGCATTTCTCTGTGAAAAATGACTGATAATAGAGGTTTTATTACAAAAGATTTCACACTTTTGTCATTGTATTAGCAAAACATTTAAAACTGGCATTCATCTTTTCATTTCTATTTACTTTATTTGTAAAAGTATTTCATTTAGAAAAATAAGATACAGATAAGCTATGTTACTCTGCATTTCTGTTATGAGAAATACGCTTATAAAAACACTAAACCCTCTCCTAAATAAGACCGATCTACATGTAAAATGAGAAACAAATGTATACTAATGGCATGGACTTCATGTCTAATTTTAATATTTTTTTTTAGTATAATATCGATTGCTGTGATAAATAATGTAACATTTGCTGTATCTCTGATATGCTGTAAAGGACTGCTGCATACTAATGTCACAAACCTGTCTTTTTAAGAGCTCTTTGACAATTTATTATAAACAGGTTTATTAAAACAAAATGTAAATGTAAAGAACAAAATCTCTGTCTTGTATTTATTTTCATAGTTTGGCAGCTATGCAAATATGCTAAATCCTGCATTTAGCTTTCTAATCCTTTTCATTTATTTTGTATTTATGTTATTTTCTAGCAGGCTGAAATTAAATTTCTGTGCAGCTCTTTTATGCAGTTTCTCTAGGTTTTGATTCTGTGAGTTCCTTCCACTTTCATTAACATCATGGGAAGTTAAATGAACTCATCCCTTCACGGTACTGAGTTCTTCATCTGTTTCTTTCTGGTTTCGGGTGGGTTAAATCCTGAAATCCGGATATAAGTTGTCTAATTGAAAAGGCAGTTCCTTGCATGAGTAAATGACCCACGTTGTGGCCCCAGGACAGGGCCCTGTATAATGCCAAACTGCTACACTAGAAATGCTTCCCATATTAACTTGCTCAGTGACAGGGTTTGCATTTTTCTCATGTCAAAATCAGTTCTTTGAAGACAGAGTTTTGAGTGCGCAGCCAAGCTGGCCGTGTATTTTCTCTTTCAGATGCTCTAGGTAGGCTTAGTCTTGTTAAACCCATCTTCAATACGCGTCCTTCTGCCATTTTGCTGAGATCATGGATTATACCTGCCCAAATTACTTCATTAAAGCCTCTGTGGTTTGAGATTTGCCTTTCTCATCAGAAGGTTTTTGTTGTATGACAATTTCTCTGCTTCATTTCAGTCCAAATGTACATATCCTTCCCACAGACAGGTTTCCAATTTTGCCAAATATTACTGGTATTTCAGGGAGTTTTCTTGTTTGTATATGTAACACGACATTTTAATTCATGCACACATCCCTGCGTATTCAACACGAAGTACAGTTTTCTATTTTGTAACAGTACACAACTTCCCCTTTTGTAAAACTGCTCAATAGATTTTATTTCTCCACAGCTGGCAATCAGAATATGTTGTGAGCTGTCTAGATTTTGTGTAAATCTTAATTTTGGGGTGAGCCGCATATCTAAATATGTGCTCAGGCCCTTAAAACTGTGTAAATAGCTTAAATGAGGGATGTGTAAGTTTGCAAACCGTGAAAGCTCTGTCTCGAGGAGGAGTAATCTTTCCATCAAAACACGTTACAAAGGCAGGCTACACCGTGAGTCCGACCCTACAAACGCTTTACACCCATGCTGGGTAACTGGGACGCGAGCGGTCCCGCTGCTTGTTCAGCCCAGTCCCTGCGTGCCAGGGCAGGGAAGCCTTCGGCCCCGGTCCTGCACGGACCTTTGTCTGCATCCTTGGCTGCTCCTTCAAGTCAGTGGAACAAAATACGACTTGTTTAAACTTCTTCACTGTGCGTAAACTTAAGAATATGCTCGAGTCATTTCTAGATGAGACATCTCCTTCCAAAATATACTTCCCTTACACCATGTGACATTTTAGAAATGAGTCAATAAATTGCTGTTTGACTACAGGTTACACATAAAATTCATATTTTGTTGAGCTGTTACTCTGTTACTGTAGGACGCCGTACAGTATTGCCTACATTTTTCTCTGCAATCTACAGGTATTACCGATGTTTGATATAAGGACTTGATGAGAAGACCCGGAGACTCAGAGCTGGTCCTTGTGTTTCCATTGTGTCCCATGGTCCGTATGTTGCTCTCTGTCCAGATGTTCCTTCTCGGGTAAAGGAACACATTTACCTTTCCCCCGTGGATCAGGTTGTATTCATGCTAGGGGGTCGAGCAGATACTAGATTTTGAGAATTGTTTCTGACAGGTGGCCTCTAAAAAGAGGCAGAGGTACGGGTATTTGTACATGTAAAGAAAACTGGCAGCGTACACACGCACCGTATCATCGTGCACAGCCAAAAAAACAGCTGGTACTTTTTTTCCAACATTGAATTCCTATAGTTGCAAGCAGTGATGATCAGCACGTCGTCAAGAGCATCAACTGCTCGAAAGCAGATGTCCTAGACAGAAACCAGTGTATGTAGCCATTAGATTCAAAATCCTGTCAATTAGGGTGAGCTCCTCAGAGCAGGGCAGTGTGAAGTAGTTTTTACATCCATTTGGGGGAGGCATTTCATTATGCAGCTTGGCAAAGTTTCCCTGCAGCGATTTCCCTTCCAAACTCTTGTGCAGGAGCTGGGCAGCGCTAGAAGGCGTATCTCAGAGAGGCTGCTGCCTCTTGCAATAGCATTTCGGAAATGCAGGGAAGAGCGGAGTTCACAGGGTGGTTAAAACACGCTGAGACCTCAGGCTGACTAAACACCAGGATGTCTACTCCAGCCTGCAGAGCAGCTTGGGATTAGGAGGGCGTAAAAACAGCTTAAACCTGCTCTATGTTCCCAGAGCTATGGCTAGAGGCATAACACGGAATCTCACCTCTCATCCCGAGGCAACGCTTTTTGCCAGTGCACGTGTTGCGCACACTCCAGGTCCCTACTGAGAAGATAAAATGTATTAACAGTAGTTTAACGCATTTTCGGATGTGCATACTTAAAGGATGATCTTGTTATCCCAAGCCCAAAGTGTTCTGCTAGAAAAGAAAAACATGACAGGAGGTAAACAAACCTCAGCACGAGGAAGAACGTGCAGTTTATCTCGGCACAGTGGGAGAATGTGCTTGCTTTGAGTATTAAAGTCCACAGACCCAGCCCAGCCTGGAAATAAGGCTGAAGATGGGTACAGACTGGAGTTCGCATACAAAGATGCAAAGATGTATTTTTTGGCAAAAATACTTTCCTTTCTAGGAGGGCAGCTCCTTTCTGCATCAGAGTATAGTAACGAAATGTCTAACCGAGGAAAGGGGGTGGAATTCCCCCTCCAGAACCTGTCCCAGCTGCGAAAGCCTCCAGAAAGCGGCTTTTCCCCGCTGCCAGCACCAGCCAGTGTGGCTCTGCCCCCAAGCTGCAAACAGGTTGAAGTACAGCACTGAGAAAGAAAAGAAAAGTATCCCCAACCCCTGAATAATATCCACCCGCTTTAGTAACAGCGGGAGAGAGAGGGACATCGGGGGTGAAGCCAGGGGCTGAAAAGACCCCCCAGCCCGGAGCCCAGGCGCCGGGGAAGCGGCCGGAGTTGTGGGCCGCTGGCAGCGAGGATGCGCGGCAGCATCTCTGCGGCGGCGATGGCAGTCCGGGATCCGATGGCAGTCTGGGATGCGATGGCAGTCTGGGATGCGATGGCAGTCCGGGATCCGATGGCAGTCTGGGATGCAATGGCAGTCTGGGATGCGATGGCAGTCCGGGATCCGTCACCGCAGCGAAAGCTCCTCTGCATGGCTAATCAGATTGGCTTCCAGCCACGGCGACGTGCCCGCGGATGCTGTGCCCGCTGTCCTGCCAGTGCTACCTCCCCTTTGCCTTCTAGCAAGAGACCAGCGCCTGCCCCGTCAGATTTGCAAAAAATCGTCCCTCCTGGCATAGTCCTTTTCTAGAACTTCAAGTTCTTGGCTTTGGAAAGACACCTCCTTTCCCGTGTTTGCATGAATTTACTCCTGCTGTATAAACGGACCTATTAAACCGATTTTAAAAGCAATGCTTCTGCGGTGTAATTTCATTAATCCAAATAGAGCGTGGAATTGAGGTGGATGAAAGGTAGTTTTTCATGTAAATCATGTATCTCAAGACACCAAGTTCTGTTAATGTTTAAGAACGGTTTACTGTGCAGCTCATTACATTAAATTACTTTCTGGTTAAGCATGAGCCATATGCAACCAGCTGAGACAAATTTGCAGTTTACATCGCAGAGTTGTCAGCTTTGCAAAAATGAGTGAAAACATTCAGATTATTGTGATTCAGCCCTTGAAACAAACTCATAACGTTGTAACTTTAATAACGTTCCCCACCATTTTTTGCAAGGATAAAAGTTAAAATTACAGCCAATGTGTAGAAATTCTTGGAGGCAGTAACTCTTAAGAATTTATACTGAACTGAGTTAATAAATAAGTCGTGCAGTTCCCAAGTCCTCCTGTTACATATGCCCTTTCGTTAACTCTTTGAGAAAAATCATACATTAATTTCTTTAGATTTTCATGGAAATTATAGGCCAGTTCTGCGAACACCTAAACATGCAAGTAGCTTTATTTATGTGAGTAAAGTTACTCATGCACGTAAATATTTTCAGGAGGAGACTTTAAAAAGTATATATCAACTAAAAATACTGATAGGTATAACTTCTCCTGTTCAGTTAGTTCTTGCCAGTACTGGCTAGCAAAAACATGACATTTGGTAACAAAAATGCCTTTGTGCCACGTGAAATGGTGAAAGATTTGTTGAGTTCTGCCTCCTACAGGACTGAGATAGAAAAAGGTGAATTTAGTACTACAGGCGGGGCTCTAAAACCAGACATTCTGCGAACGACTTCATCATCACAGCCACGCTTATTTTTCACAAAAAGTACTACACTCTGATATTTGAATCTATCGCAAGTAGTTTTTCTCCCATACAATCATTAGAAGAAAGTGAAGAGAATCAAGTCCAAACAAAGTAATTGAAAAATTAAGGCTCTTCATACAGAATTACAAAGCAAAATGCAAAATGTAATGTTGATTTTTTAAAGTTTCAAAACGGATTGATTGAAAAAACTTGGGGAAAAAATCAAAACCACGCGACGCCGAAGGGCAGACAGCGAGAAAGCACCCGGCGTGCTGGGGTTTCTTTCCGAGCAGCGTGTGTTCGCCTGTGAGCTGCCATGCTGGAAAGAGAAGGGCAGCCAGCGCGTGTGCCGCCGGAACCACAGCCATCAGCTAGAAGGTATCCGCAGGAGCTTTCCGAGCTCCGCGCAGGAGTGAAATTCTGACTGAAATAGATACTACGCAAAGCAAACTCGTGCGATTTCAGCTCAGAAATGCTTTTGAGGTACCTTGTGAGGAGGCGCTGGGTCATGACCCGGGTCTTGAGAAGCCCGAGTTAGGAGATGTTAGTTTTCGTTGGGGCTTTGTTTACCATGGACTTAGACATTTTGTATTATTAAGAATCTGTGGCTTATGAGGACATTCTATTTATCTTACCAGTCTTTTTTGATGGAAATGCCTGAATTTTCTTGGAAACAGGGATTTTATTGTGGATTCTTGGTGCCCCTTGGAGAGGCTTATTTTTCTGGACAATAGTTTTCCTTAGTGTCACTACCCTTTTGATTTCCCAATGGTCACAGGCTCTCAAGGTCGTGCAAAGTGCATCCTTTTGTTATAATGGACCCAGAATTTTGTACAAAAAGGCAGCAAAAAGATCTCTGTTTAGTGATTTAAAGTATATTTTCTACCATGTACCTCTGCATTAGATTTTGGCTGTTCTGCTTAAAAAAAACCTCTGTGATTTGGAAGATGAAAGGTTTAAAGGCAAATTACAAGAGTACGCTCAGTATATATATCTTTTTTTTAATTTACCACACGTTCCCACGTAAAACTGAAATGCAGATTCTGAAGCAGGATTTTCCACAGGAACCTCTGTATAATTTAAACATTCAGTGTACCAGAGATATTGTACCTTACGCATGCGGTAATGTAAAGCATTAAAACAATATGCCTTTCTATTTTGTTTATTTTGATTTAGGTGGACTTTTCCTTTCCTTTCTGAATCACTCATTTAGACAGATCCTACCCTCTTACATTCCTCCCGATGAGTGCTGCATTAAAAAATGCCGATGACTGCCATGGCTTGTGGCACCGCTGCATTTTGTGACGGTGCTTTGCTTGCCCGGAAGGTGAATAGTTCCTCTCTGGACTAACCAGAAAGCACAAAACTTTATGAAGACTGAAGATTCAGTGAGAATAACATGAAATCTAACATGAAGTTGTCCCTTGAGATGTGTCTGCGTTTGCAATCTCCTTCCGACCTCTGTAACACCAAGTTTTGATTAAATGTGAAAAAATACGTCGATCTTTGAGTGTTTCAATTCTTTAACTTTTCTTTACTCTTGGTTACAAGATTACACAGAATTCCGTATAAATCTATTCTCCGCTTTGTAGGAAATATATGAAATGACTTCACAAACTGTTTGAAAACGTGGCTAGGAACAAGTACAGGTCGCCTTCAGAATGTTGGGGGCTGCGTGAGGTGCCTCGGGGCTCGGGGGGTCGCTGGCAGGTTTGGGCTCTTTGCGGAGTTCTTAGCACGCCTGTTAGGCTGCCGGCTGGTGGTGTGCTGCTGCTTCCAGCTTCTGCACAATCAGTTGTAGAGGCATTGTACCGTGTATTCTCACTATAAAATCTGCAACCAAAACTAGTCGTTAAAAAGATCACATGCGTTAGCGACTTAAAAATTCAGGACAGTTTAATTGTCTTTTTTAAAAGTGATTATTTTACCTGTTTCTGCGGAGATGACCAACAGTTGCAACAGAAAATGTATCAGTACTCTTAGCATCGTTCCCCAGAAATAAATTCTCACAATCATTTTAATTATTAAACTACATAAATTAAAATCATCTTAAAAAAAATACTTCTCTACTTTCCTGATAAAAATATAGACTGTTAAAACAACAGCCTTTTGAACTGTTTTTTTTTTTCTCCAGATATGCTTTTGCTTACTTTTTTTGCAAGGCTCTAGGAAGAAATGAGAAAAATCAGTTGATTTCACTTTTGCTTACAAGTAGTTTGTGACCATTTTCATTGTCTAAACTTGCTCCGCTAGCGCAGCACTTTAGCTTTGCTCTGCAAACCTCTAAGTAATATTTATACACAAACAAAAGTGTGGTAACTGCATATTTTACCTGTACACATTTTTATTAACCGATTTTATTAGAAGAAAATTTAATTATAATGTTTTGCATAAATTACCAGGCAGTGCCCTGATACAAAGCTTATTAAAGTCAATGGAATTTTTTCTCTTCACTGACTTCAAGTTGAATTAGAAAAAGTCTTTGAAAAAGACTTTAACAACAATAACTTCAAAAATTTTGTATAACAATATATGACATAATAGATTATTTTGAGAGACTATAACAGGAGGCTCACACATAATTTTATTTCTCTATATTTTTTATTTGCAAGATATGGCTATTTTTCCATGTTTCTCAGTCTTCAGTGGAAAAAAGGCTACTAGCTTCAATAGCAGCTTTGCTTAATTAAGAATTTAGGACCAGTCTTCTTTTTTTCTTTTTTTTTTTTTTCTTTTTACTTGAAATGTTTTCAGGTCAAAGTAGAGCTGATTCTCTAATTAAGCTCTTACATGCTGCTACGTTCTAGTGGAGATAGAGTTAGAAGGCAACAAACTCACTAAATCCTCCAGTCCTGACAAATCAGGTTATTTTCCCATCTGCTCCTACTTGCTGGAATCACTTTTTAAATCTGCCTCCCTGATTCCCACAGAGCAGGCTGAAGGAGTTTCCTTACCTCGGAGTTACATATTTAATTTGTAAAGAGACGATGAATTCTTAAAAGATTCTATTTCACATTGGGGGTTTGTTTTTAGAAGAATATGGAATTTTCTTAGAAACCGGGATTCCTTTTTAGTTTAGGTCTTTTATTGAGCTCTGGGTGATGCAAGCCATGGGCATAAACAGCCACACAAAGGAAACTGGGATTTTATTGTGCATTCCTGGTGCCCCTTGAAGAGCTTATTTTTGTGGACAATAGTTTTCCTTCGTGTCACCACCCTTTTGATTTCCCAGTGGTCACAGGGTTCCAGGGTCGTGAAAAGTGCATCCTTTTGTTCCTCCTAGCCTAAAATTCTCTATAAAAAGGCAGCTAAAGGACCCTAAAGTTGGTTAAGGCATGGAGGGGATTTTCTGTAGCAGAACTTAAGTTGCATGCTTTGCTAAATCACAGTTAAGATTGCGATTCAAGAGAGAAGATACCGTTAAATAGATTGTTAGAATATCCAAACATTAATAAATATCTATTCATAAAGTCACAGAATTAATCCTGGAATATCTCTTAGCAGTCAAACAATTAATGATCACCAAACAACAAAAATCCAACATTACTTTAATATCTAGCTATAATTCGAATTGGTTTAATTAAATTTCTGGTGTCTTTTAAAAAGGGCTTTACTATGTAATTTTGTTGAGAAACTAACAAATTATTATCTATTCTTTCAGATAAATTACAGTTCTTAAGGACTTCACTCTTTCAAAAAGACTAATGAAAACTGAATTTCTGATAGGAAATTTAATAGCCCACCTTTGAAATTTTCAAGAAAGAAAAAAGCACGTTTCTGAAATATGTATACTTCAGTCTTAAACTAAAACTACTTTTACTAAGTAAATATTGTTGTTTGCAATAGTATCTCTCTCTAACATTCCCACAGCACGCTCCCGTCGTTGTTTCAGGTTTTACAAAGGTTTCTGATACAAGAAGCGGAGATGCAGCCCAGCACCTAATAGTCGGAATTTGTGGCTTGGCCGTGTCACGCCCTGGATAAAGTCGACACCGCACAAGGAGAAACCGGGCAGTCGGTCTCCCTCCCTACATGCACGTTGCGGGAGTTTGAAAGGTCCCGGCAAGAGCGACAGCAGCTACTGGGTGGAGAACAGCACAAGAAGCTGGAGAAGCGCTGGAGCGGGGCTGCGAGGGATGGGGAAGGGATCAAACACGAGGCTGCGTCCTGGGGGGAGACGGGCTGGAAGAGAGGGGGGTCATTCGCTCACACGGGAGGCTGAGATAAGACACCGGGCTTATTTACTGATGCTAAGCGCTGCGGTGCAGAGTCAGACGCCTCTGTGCTTTGGGAGTAAGGCTGATCACAGCCTTTAAAGATAGAAAATCAGGTATTTCCCAAAGTAAAATGTGCCATGAAAAGTGTATTATCTCTGAGCAAGTGGTGTTCTGTTTAGTTTCCTAATGAAAAAAAACATTATGTGCGCAAAACCTGAAATAGTCTGATTCGGAAAAGCTTCGTGGCACTTGTCAGTGGGTCACCTCATGTTCTCATCTTCCCTTTCTAGCCAAATTCCCACAAGGCAGGCAGAGGCTTCTGTGATCCATCCTCTTCTTTCTTTTTTTTTTTCGGAAAAGAGTCCGTCAAGATAAAGACATTTTGCTTACAGAAAGAGCAGGATGCGTTTCCCAACATAAACACTGCAGTTTGTAAATTAATGGGTTTTGTACTGAAATGTATACCAAAGCTGTCTAAATCTCCTCTGGAAAACAAGATAAGAGAGTATTTTTAAAGATATTTTATGGATCCCTTATACTCCCTCCCCTTTCAAAGAACTCAGCCCTGTGTTCTCAAGGTGCAACGCTGATTTTCTAAGAGCAAAAGGGGGCACCTGGAAATGGAAGGGATAGACCCTGCGAAGTATGCCATGTCCAGAAGACAGTTTCGTTCTTGTTCAGATTTCTTGTTACCTTGGAAATGGAAGGTATTTCTAATTTACCAGAATTAAATTAAACCAATTTATCTATCGGCCACTGGAATGCTCAAATATCGGCTATATCGAATGCCAGAGCGGCAAGTCACTACTAGGTTGGTAGACCAGATTCACTGCTGTTTCATCCTAGAGGTATTGTCTCTGCTTCAACGTACGGATCACGCTCTTTTATGCTATGACAAGATAATTTTCTTTGCAGTTGGTGGCTATGACATTTAGTGAGCGAAGATTTAACTTCTAATGAAGCACGAGTTAACAGCTGCTACCAAACCTCCTTGTCTTGTCTGACCGCGCGGTTTTCCTAAACTCGACCTGCCGTTTCCATGTGCCCATCTCGGCCCCGAGTCTCCAGCAGCCTGAAGGATAATTTAAAATAGGATCGTATAAAATAAACAGAAGCTAATACCAGAACAAAAAATGGGCTTTGGGGCCAAGAAGGGTTAATTTCTCTTTCGCTCAGTGCTTCCATTTAATATAAGCTGAAAGAGTTGAGAGGGGAGGCTTATTCCAATAACTGCTTGCAGATTTGGCCCTTGCTCAACATAGACCGATCACTCGCTACTTGGTGCAAGTTGGAGGTGCTTCATTCTGTCAAGGTGTTAATCGTGTCCTTGGCTAAGTAAATGTTGAGGCTGAAACACATAATAATATATGTCACACGTTTCCATGACATAATATACATGCATGGGATAAACGAGCACCATATACACGAAAAGGCACATATAAAATACATTTCAAACCATATAATTAAATTTTAAATATTATTTCTATAATTTCGTATTTAAAGTTTCATATCACAAAAATTAGCATCCTTTATTACATATCTCAGAAATGTATTTTGTGTTAGTTGGACTGATGAAAAGAAAAATACCTTTAAGCTAGTATGAAGAGCTGCAATTGCTCTCCTGTGCCGTTTCGGCTGCGAAAGGGCGGCAGTAGACTCCCCCTCCTCCATTAACCTTGCCCGAAGCTCACGCCGGGCTGTTCTCCGGGCGGATGGGGTGCAGGATGGAGCGCAGCTCTCTGTCTCCAGCGCCCACTTGGACACCCGTGTCAGACAACGGGTACAGCCCGCAGAAGTGGCAGTTGGCACGTAGCAGGGCAAGGGCAACGCCTCCAAACCCTTCTGTTGCTCTCGGGAACACAAACCTACCCACAGAAGGCGAAATCTTTATTAAAAGGAGTCAAAGGAAATTCTGCTTAATATACAGTGCTGAACCTGCCATTGTACTGGGAAATCTGGGAACCTACCCAACAGTCCGGCTCCTCACAAGTCGGATGCGAGAGGGTCGGATGAGGGATGCTTTCCAAACCAAAGCTGCTTCTCCAGCCCACTTCCAGTTTAAAAAATGGGTGACTTTGTGGACAAAAATGTCTCTGAATTTTAACGTAATTTGTGATAGGACTCAAAAGGGATAAACTGAGTCCAGAAAAAAAAGAGAAAAACCTCGTAACTAATGAAATATTGATTAGCAGAGGGAATTGCCAAGTGAACAGCTGGTTTTCAGAAAGGGGCTGAATCATGTTTTGGTCATGGAATATCTCCAGGGCCCCCCATAGCTCTCGAAAATGTGCCTGTCCTGGACCTGAAGACAGCATCCATCCACACGTGTAGCTCCCAGACCTTCACAGCATTTTTTTTCAAACATCTCCAGCAATCAGGTTAAGAACAGCAGCAGTATCCGGTAAAATAATGTCTTTATTTTCTGTATCTTCTCCTCCTATCCACCATACTGCTTTCCTAAATGCTTTTTCAGATGCAATTAAGATATCCTAGCTCAGGTAAGTACAGCTTTGATTCTCAAAGGTAGTCATGGCAAGGTGATGGAAACATATAAATTAGAATAAAAGGTGTCTGAGATGGTTTTAATTGCATTGAATTCTTTTGCAATATTATCCAGAACACATCGGGGGTTTTTTCTACTGGGGTCTTATATCAACAACGAAATTCACCATAATTTGTATTCTTTAGTATTCAAATATATTTGGTCTCAAATGAAATTTCAATAGAAGTAGTTACGTTATAATGTTTAAAAAAGCTTCCTAACTCTGTCTCAAAAGACTGTGGCTTGATAATTCAGAACCTCTTGCATTTTATCTGGGATGAACTCGTGCCGTGTGCTACCTAAAGCTGCAGGAGAAATTGGTCGTGATTCAAGCAATTTCTATTAGTTATACTGAAAGCTTTAATTTTCCCTTCTTTTCTTGGCAATAACTCTCAATGTATCATTTTTCAAGCCACAGACCTGAGAAGATTCTTGCTGAATGTTCGGAGGAGAAGCGAACAAGTCCCTCAGTAGAATTAGTGAGTGGGTCTAATGCCTCTCTAGGAAATTTCCTGGGGGAATTTAGCAGCAATCTTCTGCTCTGCACAGGCATTCGGGCCGGCTGTGTCATTTGCGCTGTCTGAGCACCTTCCAGTAGTACATTAAGCAAGATGACGAGCGTATCTCATGGTGCAGAAACTGTGCATTAGGGAAGAGTTAATAAAAGGAAAATGAAAATAATCGGAAATTTGCTCTGTGTCTTCAGGCAGTGCTGCCTGTTCCTCCTGCTCCTGCGATATCATTTCGCTCTTCTGTAGTTTTCTTGGGGTTTTTTTTGCAGGTGTAAGCGTGTAAGGCAGTCTCACACTTCCTGAAATCCAGAAACTGAAATTACGAACATCTTTCTTCCAGTGCTTTAAAAGCAAACTGCCAGTTCCTTGTGAACATTGTGTGCCCGGCCGGTTTCCCCGTCGCTGGGAAGCAGCCCTGGCCCCGTGGCAGCTCAGCCGGCGACGAACCGAGGGTGGGAAGGCTGTTACGGAGGTTACTCCCGGTATTCGGAAAAGTAGTTTGTTGGATGCGCACATTTCTCTCCAGAAGCAGCAGCTGCCGATCTGCTCGGCGTTTTCAGACCCTGCGAGCATCAGTCTGGGTATGGACTGATTCCTCCTGACTGGAGGAATGACAGCCCAGCCGCTCCGGGGGGACCTGCCGGCTCGGCTCCCGAGGTCACTTCTGCTTGCTGACCTCATTGCCATCTTTTACTCGGTCACTTGGAAACAGAGCTGTTACCCTCCTTAAATTGGAACATTACATATTCATTTTTACTGTGTGTTTAGAAATCTCGTGCTGTTTACAAATACTCTCTTCCAGATCCAGCAAAGGCATTTGAAGATATTGCTGCCTCCAGCGTGTTATCTCAGTCCTCTGCCAAAGATTACTGACCCTGTAGATCTAAGGACGCTTGCACTGGATTTGTTTTTCTTTTAGTGGGTTTTGTCTCAAATGGATTCTGGCCGACCCGTGTTTCCAAAGGAGAGCATTTCTGAGCGAGAAAGATGAACGTCCAGAAAAGCAACACTAAAATGTCTCTTTCTTTCGTTGGCTGTTAGAGCTTGAAGACAGGGCTAGCGCTTATGAAAACAGATGATTAAACACAATGTAATAAGATGTTAAAATTCATGGTTTGCCACCAAATTGTGTCTGTGGCTTGATGATTGCTTCTTCTGAACATTTATGTTCCTCTTTGTAAAGTTTTGCTCAGTTCAGCGCTGTCAAACCGGAGTGACTTTGACGACAGGGACGTTCCCTCACCCTCGCTGCAGCTCCCGCGGTTCAGCAGGGGCGTTTCGGCTGTTACACAGGCCCGCGCTCGGTCCTGCCGAGGGGGTCACGGCTCTCGCTGCCCACCCAGGGCTCCTTCCACAAAGGGCTTCTGCAGCGTGTTGTGCGCCGTGGGCTGCTCCTGATCGGCTCCCGGGCAACTGCGGCTTCATTTCACTTTTACAGGTGGCACCTTCAAGTTATCAGTTACTAGTCTATAACTGGAATTTTGTATTCTTGGAATTTTTGCTCTGTTGCTGGAAAAGCTGCCTAACCCAAGAAAGCGTGCCATTTGGAATGATCTTACGTTGCTTGAAGTATTCCCCCTTCTTTTTTTGCCTTTTTTTTTTCTTTTTTCTGCCAGTGCACGCTCCTAAAATATAACAGTCACTTCAAAAAGCAATCTCTTTTTTCCATGCCTGGAGACATTTGATAAGCACTTTTAGGAAAGAAGAATATATAGAGGGGAAAGCACTGAGGTGGAGAAAGTAAGGGTGGGGAGGGATGAAGAAATGAAAATTAAGAAAAAGACAAATAAAGCTACCCGAGTGCTCCTCTCTTCTTTCATTAGGTTCTTTCTTAGAGGGTGTTTAGGGCAAATTTACCCAGGTCACCAAGAGCTCCTGGTCGTCGGAGGGGTCTAGACCCTCTCCGTTCCCTTCGGCTACATGCTTGTCATTAGACTGGAAGAGGGGACTCCACAGATACAGGGCTTGATTGTGGCTACCCCATCTTCTTGCGAGGTGGTGATGGGATTGTCTGTCACGAGAGCGTACATGTAAATACCCCTACAGAGCAGTGGCAGATCCGGTGGCTTCGGATTTTTTGGCAGGGCTGGTGGTGTTCCTTCCAGCCTTGTTCAGCACCGCTCTCTGCTCGCTCCTGCCCAGCTTTTGACTTACCTAAATAGGTCTTTCTTGAAGCAAATACCCAGCTGGCGCGCAGGGCTCCCCTGCCCAAGCTGCAGGAAACAGCGGCTTCCTCTGAGATCAGGCTGCAGCAGGAAACCTGATGAATTTCTCCTTCCCTCCTCTCCTGTGCCCCTTGGCTACCAGCTTAGCTCAGAGGTACAGTACATATCGTGTAAGAAAGCCTATTTTTAGGGCAAGCCTAAGAGGACAGGCTGCCAGACCAAAAGATTAAAATCGTGACCAAAATTGTCGGAGTTACCGAGCTGGGGGCATCAGCACGTTGCTGGAGAACTGCCGCCGTTCCAAAGGTCGTTATAACTCACGTCGGTTGCTTTTAGCTTGTGTAACTTACCTCTGTAGTAGAAGAGGACTAATCCGCACAGACTACCTGCACCCTGCTAGGAACAGTGTTTCTATAACTTTTTGCGCTACTATTTAATTTTTAATTGATTTATCAAGCCATTATATTGGCACAAAACATTTTTGTAGATCACGCTGTACGCTGTCTCACGTGCATGGGCAAGAGCGATTTACGTGACAGGTATCCAAAACGTTGAGCTCCACAGCCGCTGTGGCGCGGAGGTCCCTGAGGCGTTGCGGCGCGTTAGGGGGTGCCGGGGCAGCGCCCTCGGGGCCCAGCTCAGCGCCGAAGCAGGACGGCAGCACGCGGGGTGCGCTCCTTCGGTCTCGCCGAAGGCTGCCTGTTCCTGCCCCCCGCGCTCGCAGGCGTGCGGGAGGAGTTGGTTCGCCGGGCTGACCTGTTAAAAACCAACACGCCTCCAAAATGCAGTTTTTCGGTGAGCTGAAGGGGCTGACCAGCGTGAAGCAACGGCTGGAGCCTGAACAAGGGAGGATGCAGAAAAGGTCGGCTGAGGCGGTGGGAGGGAGGTAGAAGCGCTCCTTTGGCTGACACGATGCTGCGTCCTCAGCGAGTTGGAAAATTCAGCCCTTCGGTATTTAACTAAATGCAACTTTGTTGCTTGGTTTTCGTTTGCGTATTTGCTGCGTTGGACGTCAGCATGCTTTTATTATGAAACAAGTATGTCGTGGCTAATTTTATTCATTGGTAACGTGTTCAGAAATCCTACGTTTCCAAAGTTTGGAGCTGAGTTCTGGGATACATGGTTGGAATGCTTCAAAGCTTAGCATTATAACGGATAAATAACAGTATTTACGTTTTCTTTTTCTTTCCTTCCTTCCTTGCTTCCTTCCTTCCTCTTCCTGTCTTTTTTTTCTCTTTCTTCCTGTCTTGCTTCCTTTCTTCTGTTTTCCTTTTTTCTTCACACAACTGCCGTTCTGTTTCCGACCCGTTACATGAATGTACCGCTCTTGCAAATCGCCTTCCGATAGCCCCGAATGGCTCCTCGCTACACGACAGGCTGCAAATTTCTGTGACGCGCCCCCTTAGCGCACGTCAGTCCTGTTCTGGGACGACTTTAGGTGAAGTTGCCTTTCTCTTACGATTAATAAGATCCTTGCCTGTACGACTTCGGACTCCCGCAGATTAATTTAGTCGTTGACCCCAGCACAGAGCTGGCCTCTAAGATGGAGGTAACAGCTTGTTCGAATCCGGGCTGAAGCAGCTGCGCTACTGTCTCGTAACTGCTGGATCAGGAGGATCAAAATCCCGCAGAGCAGGAAGGCGGATTCCGTGGTTATCAATCCTCGGTCAAGCCAGACAGAAACTTGGGACTTCAAACTGCCTTCAGTTTACACTGACCCTCCTCTAATGACAGTGAGAAGTTTATATGGAAATCAAAGTAGAAGACGTCCTTTCTGCAGCATTTGTATTTCAATTTGTTTGTACTCGTACCCTATGTGAGCACCTTGTCATATAACAAAGCATCTCTGAACTCATTACTGTCCAATTGCTTGATTTTGGTTAAAAGTGAAATATTACTGCTGTTATTTAGCAATTACATTTCCTCATCCACAAATATAAACCCTGTCAAAAATCTTGTTCACATCTAGTTTATACTACTTATAATACTTATAAATTTTTAAATGATGCTTAGATTATCCAGTTCTGAGAACAGATGAACATTAAGCATAATCCTTTGTCAATATATTTCACCTCATGCAGTTGCTCTTATGAGATTTTAATGTAAATCCAGATAAAATTTGTTACTTCTATATTTTTAACAGCCACGTAAACTGGGTTTCATCTCCTCAGTTCAGCAGTTACGGTGCAATGAAACATACCTGAACAAATAACTCTGAGTAAATAGCATAATGAGGTACTCTAAATTTTTCACTCACTCCCGGAGGTTCTGATTCATGTCCTGATTTAGTTTTTAGTGGTATGGATTTGGAGATACCCTTGAAGTTCCTACTGGAGTTTGTTCCCCTAGCAAAACGTACACGATTCTGTATGAATGTGTCTCTCCTTAGCTTGGACGCAAAGAACGGACTACGACTGGAACATCAGGAATCCTGGAGGTCAGGATTAAAGGGCAATTGTCAGGGTCACCGGAGGCGGCACATATTGCCTGTCTATACTACGTACAGCTTTCCAGTAACTCAGCATAATAAGGTCTGACACCTCCACAGTTCTTAAATAACACAGCACCTAAGTCGCAGCAGCGCTTCATATATTCAGATCCCAGTGCAAATGTTAAAGCAAGGTAAGTACCTCTGAAGCGTTTGAGTGGTGATGGCATTAAATGAAGAAGCGAGTTTACAACAAGTGTACTTTGTATTCCTCAATCCATAAACGTAAACATTTCAAACACAGGTCCTATAACATTTAGTTTATTTTAAAAATAACTTTGCTTAATAATGCAAGAACTATACACATTTATTTGGTTTTTTTAAAAATGTAGTTCTAAAATGTTTCCTCCAACAAACTAGTATCATACCAACAGCTTCAACATCACACCAACAGCTAAAATACAGCTGAGCTCCTGTGTAGTTTAGTTGGCATGTTGTAGCATTGCCAAGACCCTTATTTATACTGCGTAAAACCACCTTGGTGTGCGAGTTCCCCACTGCAGCCTTAGATGCGAACTGCTAAGGAAAGGTATTCCAAGTTTTAAATCTTTTCACAACAAAAATAATCAGCATTCACATCGAAGTGAAATTATATTGTTCTTTTTTTTTTCCCTATGATAGGAAACAAACCTTAGAAATGGAGAGGAAACACTGGGAGGAGTTATCTTCTCCTAATTTCAGCGCATGGGACTTTTTTAGTCAAGCCAATCAATCTGAATCACTGACGTTTGAAAAATTGGCTTTAGAGAGAGCAGAGAGAGTGAAAAAAACTCCACAATACGGCAATTACAAAAATTTTAGAGGAAAAAGGGCTCAAAAGGAAAGAACGTGTTCCCAAACTCACTGCTCAATATGAACCTTAGTAGGTGCAAAGATGGACATTTCAAAGGAGGGAGCAGAAGGGGATTCTGCCCGCGGTGGGGCTGGTGATTTCGCCGTCGGAGCCGAAGCAAGCTCGCGGGGAACAGAGGGGCATTGTGCCAGGAACGCGGAGGCAGCCACGGCTTTGCGGCGAGAAACGCACGGGAGCCGCCGGGAGCTCAAAGCCACGCGTGGAAACCCACGAGTGCTGGGCAGCCAAGAAAAAAGAAAAAAGAAAAAAAGGGAAAAAAAGAAAAAAAACAAAAAGAAAAAAAACAAAAAGGAAAAAAGGGAAAAAAGAAAAAAAGAGGTTCACTGCAAAACCCCCCAGTTACAGCAGAGTCGAAGGGCAAGCTTTGGGAAAGATCTCGAGCTTGGTGGTTTAAAACAAGGCTTAGGTGAAAAATCAGCAAACTTAAGATTAAAGAAGAGTTGGTCCAGGCAAGAGAAGCAGCTCTTAACTTAAACAGCAAAGATTTACAGCGAGAGTCTGAGTAAAGTTAAATCGGCGACCTGGGCTCGGAAATAAGATTTGCCCAGCGAAGGTGGAAATGCATCGCTACTCGGGAAACACGGAGCGAAGCGGAAGGCGCCAAAAGCGAGCCAAGTGTTGAGCAGGTCTTGCACGCCTGGAACATTAAAGCCTCAGAAATACGTAAAACCCCATGTCTTGGCCCAACCATTAAGTGATGCGCTTGATGCCTCCGGGGTACGTGTTTTCTAAGACGCACGAGTGGAGGGAATCCCTGGTAGCTGCAGGGGGGAAGGGGAAACAAAGACAACCCGCAGCCGTGCCTGCCCCGTGCCCGCCTTCGGTGCGCCCAGAGCCTTCCCCTTCACCGGGCCCGGCAGCCGGCGGGCCTCCGCCGTGCCGGGCGAGGGCTTCCCCGCCCCTGCCTGCCGGGCCCGGCCGTCCGTGCCCGGCTGACCGCAGCCCGCCCAGCCCGGCCGCCCCGCACGCCCCGGGGGCGCGGCCGCCGGTACCGGGGGGCGGCGGCGGCGCGGCCGGCCGGCAGGGGGCGCTGTGCCCCCGGTGGGGGGGGGGAGCAGCGCCCCGGGGGGTCGGGCGGGGCGGGGCGGGGCGGCGGCTGCCCGAGGGCTGCCCCGGTGAGCCGCGCTGGGCCCCTCACCGCGCAGGCTCGGCGGCCGCGGAGCGGAGCCGGTACGCGCTGCTCGGCCTGCGTGAGGGGTGGAGAAATGCTTCAAAAACGAGGAGAAACGGCCGGGCCGAAAAGCGCTTGGTGCCTGTCAGGCGCGCGCGGGTGCGCAGCGAGCTCGGGCGAGCAGCGGCTTCTCCGGCGGCACAGACCGCCCGGGGCCGCGGGGCTGGGCTCGCCCGCGCCTCGGGAAAGTCCGGTCTACAGCTGCAAACACCCCGGGAAACGAAAGGCCACGTCCGGTGGACGGGGCGCGTCCGGGCGCTGCCACAAAGCGGCGCGGTGAGGGCTCCGGGGCCGTTCCAAAGCGGCGCGGCGAGGGCTCCAGAGCTGCTGGGCGCCCGCTCCCGCCGAGGCAGCAGCTTTCGGCGGGTTTCTGCGGCCTGTGTCCCCGCGGGCGAGTGGGCAGAGGGGAGCCTGCGCTGCCGCAGCCGCTCTTCCTCGCGAGGTACCGGCAGCAGGACGGGCCTGGCAGCAGATCGGGCATCAAACCACCCGAAGTTTAGTCACCAAGAGCCATGTGCGTGACTTTGCCCCCCCCCCCCCGCCCTTGCACTCTGGGAGGGGATGAGCGGTTTGAAGTCTACCAGGGCGCTGTGAGCCTCCGCAATCCGTGTTTACATGGGGGGCAAAGAGGGGTGGGGTGCATTTAAACATTACTCGGTTCAAAGGTAGTGGCTGGTCTTTGCCTGTCTGTCAGATCTAAGAGGAGTGAGTGGATTTTCATGGAGGAATTTCATGGAAATTAAATCTCTACTGGAGTGATCTATTCAGCTCCTAAAGCTCCAGCCCAGTTTTGTATCCTGGATGAATGCCCTGCTGAATAGCTTGGTGGGGATGCAAAAAGCCACCTTAAACTAGGGATTTTTTTTCTGCTAAATTGACTTCAAAGTAGTAATTAAACAATAGCTAGCTTAAAAAAAAAAATCAAGTTATAAGAAGCTATAGGACTAAACTACCCTATAAGTAGAGGCTGTATTTTAGGGGAGGGGGGCAGGGGGATGGGATGTTCAAACTTGGAAAGCAACTGGGAAGAAGCAAATTGAGAGAACCAGAAACGGGTGCAAGAAAGTAAAATGAATTGCACAGATTCAACCTTTTTTTTTTTTTTCCTTTTTTTTTTTTACAGCTGTACTGCAGTCGGGTCTGGAGCTGGGTAAGTGGAGGCAGGAGGAGAGACTGCTGAATTGTTCGGGATGTTTTAAGCTGAAGCATCCAGCTCGGAGGCTGAGGCAGCTTTCTTTGGCCTTTGTCCTGTCCTGTGTTTGAGGCTTGTCTTCTCCAGGCTGCTCTGCATAGCGCCCAGCTCTGCACAGCTCAGTATTCATCTCTGCTTTTGTAAAGCAAAACTGCGTTTGTGGCCAAGAGCATCCTTGCTGCCAATCTTCTCCCTCTGCCTCCCAAACCCGCAGTCACAACCGCATGCGTGTCTCTGTTGATGATTTAGAAGCACGTTTGACTTGAAGCTAAAACAAATGAAAACTAATCTCCCGCCTGACTTCTGTGGTGAACACCGCCTAGGTCTCCCCTCGCCCTCCAGTACAACTCTCACTTGCCGTTTGCTGGTTTCAGTCCTCGGGGTCCTTGCTACCACACAGAGAACATTTCCCAGTGTTAGACCTTCTTCCATCATGCCTCTTCTGGAAGGAGAAGCCTGAAAGTATATAACCTAATTTCATTTAAAACCTCTTTGGAGTGATCGGTTTGGGGGCTTTCCTGGGTTGTTTAAATGTTTTTGTGGCTTTATCCCCAGCTATTTTGTTGTGCAGAGGATGTGACCAAATTAGCTTACAGAAAGCAGGTGAGATAAACATATTTGCACTACCACAGTTGCTAGGTTTTTACAGTGTTTAAGGTAAGGCTTACTATTTTAAAGTGAAATGTCCAACACTGCGCTTAATCTGATTAAGACATTTTTTTCATTCTCCCAGGGTACTTATGAGAATTCACACTCAGGCTCAGTCCATGGAAGCACGGCAGTGTACACTAGCAGAGAATCTGATCCGTGGGTCTTTAAAATACTGTCCATCTCTGACTTGTGTCAAGTGAAACTGTGTTAAATGGTACTCGAGATGATGACTTTATCGTCTTATTAAAGCTTAGTGCAGTCCTTACGCTAGACTACCAAGCTTAAATATTCCCAGTGGCCCAAATGTCGTATTGTTACTGTGATAGTTACTGCTAGAAGAAAGCTCATAAAATATAATTTGCAATTGTTACATTGCTTTTCAAATATACTTCACAGTTTATTTGCACTGAGAATTGCTTTTCATTTCTTAAACTTGAATTTAATAGGTTGCTGATAACTCCAGTGTAGTGTTCCTATGAGGTGATGAGCTAAAAACTGGCAAAAACCGTTTGATGCCAACTGTAAAATCCTGGTGAGTTTTAGCCCACAGACAGATACTTTTATTGTTAAAAGCCTTTGCTACACCTCCGTCAGAGGGCTGGTTTCCTGCCAGGCAGTAGTTCATGTGATAACTAAATTTTATCCTCTCTAAGACGATACAAGAGTATGAAGGCAACTCACGTTACTGTTTGACGACTCTTCGTAAGCACTGAAAATGGGAAATCACTTTCCACAATACTTAGATGCTTCTGTGCTGTTGGCCAGGTATTTAGCGGCAATCCATAAAGACTACGCAGTAGTGCTGATGTAATTCGCTGGAAAGTCCACAATTTCGGTTCAGAAAACCATAGATGTTGCAATAAAACACAATGGCAGAGCATGTGTTTGGTTTACAGCTTTTCAGTCTGGCTGTTACGCACCATTCGAACAGACAATGCTGCTGGAGTGTGAAGTAATTGAGCGCTATGCAGGGTGATTTATATCAGCTAAGCTGGAAGCCAGCAGCGCCTGGGACAAGATCTGGCAACAAGTCAGTCATGTCCCGTTGCTGTGTGAGAGACACCGGCATGTTGATCACGGATGTTTTCTGAATAATCAGGCGTCTCACCTTTCTCCTCGCGGGGAGAGCCTGGGGCTCTCGGAAAGCTACCTGTGTGGCCAGGTGGGTTTCCAAGCAACAGGCTGTCCTGGGTCATAGACCAAAATTGTCCTATTGTACTTTAAAAAATAGCCTGAAAAAATGCCTTCCCACAGTTGTGTCAATCCCGAGTAGGACTGTGTTGCCAGTGAAACAGCTCCCTCCCTAACCACATTTTTTGTCATTCCCTGGCTGGGGCGGTAGCGCTGGCCTGAAATCGGTCAGATCAGGTTGCTGATCTGGTTGAAAACTAAAACCCTCCACACACACGCTCCCCCCACAGATGATCACGCAACTGCACCTCCTCTGGGAGTCAGAAGGATCTAAATCCTTGGAGGTAAAGGACATAAACTACACATATCCAAGAGTGAAGTCCCGGATCACACACACAGAATATCTACCTCTGTTGAGAGAGCTCGGCCAGCGCTGTGCACTGTTCTCTGAATGCCTTCACTCTCAATGCCGTTCTAACGCCCGTGCTTTACGTACGTGTTGCAGCTGTACTTGCCCAGTGCAGGTATTCCCGGTCTTCAAAGCCATTGCCAGCACTCACAAGGCAATGTTTTCAGTTTTGTTTGACAGCGATTCCCAGCATATTAAGAGGTGAACAGTGTTTGTTCACGTAGAAAGTTTAGGAGCTGCTGGTCTAAGATAATCTTTATTGTCTGGCTGTAAGGAACATATTCTGGATAGCTCTAGCACTTCAAAAACTACAACTAAATCCATAGCTGTGAAATCCTTTTCTAGACGGAAAACTGAGGTCTACAATCTGAGACTTGTTTATTTTTAAGGAAGTGCTGATGGTTTTAACAATATATTGAATACAAATGAGGAGAAGATGTTTTCCGTAAGCCACAGATGGCTTGAAACAATAGCTCTGACAATAGCCCCAAGAACCATCCAGTGCTTTTGACTGGTTTAATTCAGACACTTAAAGATGGTTATTTAAATGACAGTAGCATTAGCTATTTCTATGTTAGTATGTTTTTAGCAGAAAAAATCTTGTTAAAATATTAGAACCCAAACGGTTCTAATGTCCTTCACTGATCTTTAAATTTATCTTACCTCTAGCCTCAACGGCTTGCATGTTCCAGTTACTGACTGTAACCACAAACATCTGTTGTGTATTTAAAACAAGAGTGCAGTCTGAATTAACTACATCATAAACCAAAACAAGTATGATTTGTATTAATCCTCTTCAGATTTGTTTGAAATTGAAATTCTCTTACTTTTGGAAATAAAATCATACAAAATCCAATGTTCTTGATATTAGCAGTGAAGTCCACCTGGTTAAGCCATATGTAGAGCATTCATGTTTAATGCAGTTCTCTCCTTTCAAAAAGAAGAATCTGAACAGTGATTTATTATTTCACATCTCATAAATGATGTGAAACTCCTACTTCTCGTTGGCATTTTGTCTTTGCAACTGTAACATAACTCATTTGTAATGCTCATCTCCTTTTAAGCATCAGTTTGTGAATTCTATGGGAGCAGGACCGACTTAGTTGTTTGTATAATCCTCAACTCCACAAGACACCATAATACAGGTAAGAAATCTTGTAATTGAGACGTAGATCCATATATCTCAAAATGTTGTATCTTAAATACCTGTATAACATAGCAGCTGGAGGCCCTAGAAAGTATCAGGATGCTATTATGCTACCTGCTATATAAAAGAAAGAAACAGCTCCTGCCCGTAAGCCTTTGCCATCTATATGGGCAAGACAGAGGGAAAAAAAGCAGTGAAATGACCTTCTTCTAGAAGAGATGTTGGGCAGTGGCTTGTAGCATGAGATCCTAATTATGGGTACGTCACGTATCATGCAAAACCTCAAGATACATAATCTTTTTTTAGTCGCCACAGAAAGACAAACCTGGACTTAGGTCGGGGGAAATCACCTGTTTATGTATCAACAGAGCGTTTGCCATTGTTTTGTCCCAGAATAACAGGAGAGCAGTACAAACATAGCACATAGAACATACATATATCGAGGTGACTGACCACTAGAACACTGTCCTTATGGGTACATACCATAGTGCACACTGTAACACCTCGTAGAGCTAGCACGCTGCTGTGCGGGAGCGTTGGCTAAAGCAGTGTGCTTTAAACTCAATTAATATGAAGTAAGTGACTAAGGAACCTCTGTGTTTTGTAATCCTGGAAGATGAAAGAGCGAGTTCAGGACTGTGAACGCGGTACCTTATACATACCTTTATGCTAAAATAAGCAGCGGTAAAATAATTAAGGTTTCAGTCACTATTGGCAACATTTGTTCCTTTGAAGGGGATTTATGGGGGCTTGTTTTGTTTCACGTTAGGTTTAAAGCCTGGACCTTTTGTGGCTGCTTTGAGAATGAAAGAATATGAGATTAACAATCTTGTACAAAAACAAGCAAATGCAATTAAGTGTCTAATACATATTGGCTGAGAATTATTCCAGAGCTGAAAATTGAGCTGCTCTTGTACAGTAAAAGCAGAGAAGAGGAGAGACTTGTTTGTTTGTGGTGGTTTGGGGTAGAGCTCAAAGCTTGTTGGACGCAAGTTCCCTTTGATGTCCATATTTGACTACCAACTAAGACACATGGTCAACGTTACTCATTATCATTTTAAAATTACATTTGAATGGCCATTAATAAAATTATGAGAACTTTTTCTTCTTTTTTTTTTTTTTTCTCCTGATAAGCTAAAAATGGGGGGATCTGCAGGATGGCTGAGCAATTCAGTGTTCTCTTTTCCCAGGACATTTTCCATTCATTATCAGTTTTCTTGGTTTATTTTGCTTTCTCTCCTGAGCCCTTGCAATCAGTTTTTTGTGGATGTCCTTAAAGCCAAGTTGGCAGTGCTTGTCTTGAAATCTTACCCTGTGAACACGTTGCCTTTGTTCATAAGGTTTAAAGCACTGTCCAAATAGAAAGAATATGAGGTTGTTTGAGCAAGTCGCTGGGGTTTCGGTTGAGCTGTTTGGCTGTGCTCTTAGAAGCTGCCCGCACTGAAGAGATGGTATGGGTCTCACCTTGTTTTACGTCAGTTACATCTTGTACCTAAAACCAGACTGCAGAAAGGGTAAGGTTTGACTGACGGCACTCGTTTGGATTGTACCTAAATCATGTAGCAGAAATACAGCAGCTAAAGAGATTTTTTTTTTTTTAGAGGATTCAACCTGTTTCTAAAATGACTTTTCTTAAATAGCTCCCCACAGTGTATTCTCACAGAGCTTATATAATGTTTGGGTTTTGTTTTAATCAGGCACTGCTTTCTGGGAAATAAATGAGGTTTTATTTCCCATCATTTTAACTAAAAAAAATTAGCTTCACACACTGAAGTCACTGTAAAATGTACTCCACTACAGCTGGGCTATAGAAAATCGAAAAAAATGATCATGTCTTTGATGAAAGACAAATGGTTTCTATGTAAGGCTGAGGTCTATAAAGCAACTGGATTAATGCTGTATCTGTGAACAAATGACAAGCTCTATTTTGTAATTTCAGTCTTTTTAGATTCTTGATTATGACATTTCTTGTTCTCTTGAAATGGAAGAAAGTAAATAATTGAGTTTGTGGGTATGAGCTTGCCAAACAGAAGGCACTGAGAACTTCTGTAAGCTCCTGCAGTGGTTAATGCCTGCTGGGCTCCTTGCCAACACGGTCAAAATATTTTAGCATAAAGTTGGAATCTCCTTGTGTTGTCATTTGCCCACTGCAATCAAGTGGCTAGCCATAACCTGGCATTAGGAATTAAAACCAAATCTGTAATACTGTTGCATGTGACCATTATTCATGGGATCTCTGGCTATAAAACATCACGATGATAAAACATGAAGTCAGCTGCATATGCTGTTTCCAAAACTCATTAATTCTTTTGCCTTGCTGAGCCTCTCAGTGAAACTAAGTATGTACAAATTCAGTATTCACGTGAGGTACAGCATCCCCTAGAATGCTCTTAAATGCTGTGCTGTAAGAGAATAAAGCAACCAGCTATGTTAAGTTCCTTTAGAAAGAAAGGAAAATACACTCGTGCTTGGAAATCAGAAATAACATAGGACTAAATATCACTATCTGAGAGTGCATACAAAACGTTGCCTCCGCCCCGCCACGCACTCCACACCTTTGGTTCTCAGCCTTTTACTAGAGCATGAAATCAGGAGGGTCCTCCACAGAAAGCTTTTTCTGCAGCTCTGCAGGTGCTGGGGCTACACAGCAACACGCTGCACAGCGTGTATTTCAACAGGAGCCAAATCAAACAATGATCACAATTACCTTTACTGTTGTGTATAGTTTTAAATGTTACCCTCTAAAGCTCCTCGTGCCAAAGGAGGACAAAAATATTGCCAGAGGGCAACAAAGATAATTGTCTTGGGAAGTAAGCACAATCACTGGAAAAGGTTTTTCAAGCAAAAACCAAGTGCTTTGTGGCGCTTTTTTTTCCCCCCAATAGCTGATATTCAACAAACATTCACTGAAAAGTAAAAATCGGAGAACACCAAAGAGAAAGGAGAGGTTTTCCTCAAGACATGCAGCGTTTTCTGGAACTGAATGAAGACACAGCTTTTCATTAATAAAGTGCAAAATAAAAAGAACAAAATAACAAGATGGCGGAATAATTTCTGTAGGGATAGGAGTGTAAATCATCTATGTATAATGATGTAAAATAGCAGCAGCTTGAATATTTAAATGTGTATCAGCATTTGAGTTTCTCACTATAGCGTAATGCAGATTTGGTCAACACATTCAATATGACGACAACTTTGTGGACAAAAAAAGTATAATTTTTGTTACTTATTGTGTTTCAGAAAAATAGGCAATGTCCTGGAATTTGCATCACATTTTTCTCTTTAGTTATTATGGCAATAATAGCAATAGCTTTTTTCCAAACCAAAACTACATGTTTTAAAATATTTTAGCCACCATAAAAGTGCTTTATCAGTTTGATTTATTCTTACACCAGTAGGATACTCAGCTGCAACTTTTCTCTTAACACTGAGCACAGTATCAGTGTTTTAAAATCATCACCACTCTGCAAATACAACAAATCATACAGAGAAAGCAGTTTTGCTGGTACAACCATCTGCAATATAGTTTTTCTCAATGCAGAACAGGTACTCCTGTCATGAATCATGCTTGTCCGTGCTGAAGCACGTTGTTGAAGCACGTTGTGTGTGTCTATGTGTACACTCTGTGTACCTGTTAAGCTGTACCTGATACGCTTACAGCTCAGATCACTTTTAATTATTGTCGACATTTTTGTCACCTCGTATCAGTTCAAAGTGACAACCCATTTTCTGTAAGCATTCTGAATTATTTTGCAGCAGGGGCTACCAAAAAAAAAAAAATTCTTGAGTGTTCGTTTGACCGTAAATGGATAGACGTACCCACAAAACTCTTTCAATCCATCCTTCCCAAGGATCCTCTGGGAGCAAGATCTTTGTAGACATGAATCCAACTGGAGAAGCCAGTGTCAAAATGATACCTTTCTGTATCGCTGCCATATGGTATTAGTAAAAGGTAGGAAGAAAGCGTAAGATTAGAGCCACTGTGGAAACCACACAGTGACAATTTGCCATGCAGTGACGATGCAGCCTTTCAGCTGAGGCTGTGTTTTCAGCATATGGTATCCAGCAGGGATTTGTACTGATGACTGTTGGTTCCAGCAGTTTCTTGTCCTTATCACCTTTTCACCTTAGCTTCTTTCCACACTTGCCTCTCTGACCACCTGTTGTCTCTTCAGTTCATTTCTCTTCAGTTCAGTCCTCCCTCTAGTTTAGCCACCATTCCTCCACCCCTTCTCAAACACAAATGCCTGGGAAGCCTGCTTAGCTGTGGCTGTCTTCGCCGGCTTATACCTCTTCCTTCCTCACCAGTTCGTAATCCCTCTGGCTGAGGCCTTGCTCTGCTGCCTCAGCACAACACTTAGCATAACGGGGCCTTATTTTGGTGGTCCAAAGTCCTGCTCTTACAGCTGTGACCAAGGAGCTGTGGCTAGAGCCCTGGTTTCTCTTCCCCTCACAGTGTAAGCCTGAGGACGGTGTGGGCTCCCAGTTGGGCAGCTGAGGGAACCGTGACTCCTCTCGCTTCCTCCTCAGACAGCTTGACACACAGCCACGAGCCGCTGCCAACAGCACAGCCCTCCCTGGCCACCGCCACACTGCCCCAACCCCGCAGTAACGCAGGGCCTTGGGCTATACCATGCTCTCGGTGCCCGGGCGAGGCAAGCCAACCTCGCGCCACAGCGTTCCTCACCACAGCCAGCCGCTGCGCTAACATCAAGTATGTGTGCGCTCGCTTAGCCGGCAGGGCAAGGGTATGGGTGCCCCGCTCCCTGCCGGTGTCACACCTCGGCTGGACGCGGGCTTCCGACAGCCAGGGCCGGGCCGAGCCCGAGGCGCGGCGGAAGGCGGCCGCGCTGTGGGGAAGCGCCCTCGGGGCAGCACCTCAAGCCCCCGCGGGCGTGCGCGTGCGCTAGCTCACAGCACGTTGCCGCAGCGCTCTCGCCCGCCTTGGGGCTCTCTGCGCATGCGCAGACATCTTGCCGCGCGCCTGCGGAGGACTGGGCCTGCGCGGCCTCGGCAGTCAGCCCCTCCCACCTCCAACGGCTGCAGGTGAGCAGTGCGCAGGCGCAGAGCTCTCCGCCCCGCCCCCTTCCGTTTCCCGGCTCCCTCGCCTCCGGGCCTCGCGGAGAAGTGGGGGGGAGGCGCGCGGCGGCGCGCTTGCGCAGGAAGCCGCGAGGGCCCGGCGTGCTCCCGCCGCGCCGCCTCGCGCGCCAATCGGGCGCCGCCCCGCAGCGTCGCGCCGTCGCGGCCCGAGCGCGCTGTGCGTGCGTGCGTGCGTGCGTCCGCTCGTGCGTGCGTGCGTGCGTGCGTGCTTGCGCTCGGCGGCGGCGGCGGCGGCGGCGCAGCGTCCCCTGCCCCGAATGAAAGGGACGGTCCCGGCGAGCGAGCAGCCGTGAGCGACCGGCGGTGACGGGGGGGTGGGGGTGTGCCCGAGCTGCTCCTCTCCCCGGCGCCCCACCCGCCACACGGGTGAGTGACTGAGTGACCGACCAAGTGCCCAACCGCCTCGTTGCCCGACCAACCGCCTCTTTGCCGCGCGCCCGGGGCAGGTACGGCGCCCCCGGCCCGCCTGCCCGCAGCCCCCCGCCCGGGGAGCCCGCCCTGCCCTCCCGCCGCCTTGCCGCCGGCTGCCGTCGGTCCCTGGGCCTCAGCGAGACGCCCACCCCCGGGAGGGTCCCGGCACCCAGCGCTGCCTCTTCAGGGGGCGCCCCCCGGTGCCGTTACCCGCCCCCCCTTCCCCCCCGGAGCCGACGGCAGCCGCTCGCTCCGCCCGCCTCGGCCCGCTCCCTCCTTCCCTGGAGGATCCGCCCCCCCTTGTCTGCGAGTCCCGTTTCCCCCAAAATTTGGTGAGGAACGGGGGGGGATCGCCCTCCCCGGGAGCCCCGCGTCCCACCGAGCCCCCCTCGGTAGGCCCTCCGCCGGGGAGGGGTCAGGCCCCGCCGGTGCTTGTGGCCGGGCCCCTGCGGGGGAAATCGCGGCGGTCCCTCCCCAAAGGGGTGCCGTGCCGTGCCTCACCGATCCCCCCTGGGGAGGCGAGCGGCGGAGGTGCCGTTATCGGCTCATCTCCCGCTCCCCGTGGGAGTATGTAAACTTTCCTGAAGATCGGTCTGTGCTGTCTGCCAGATCTTCCGTACCGCAGGCTCTTTTTGTGTAATTTTTAGTTACCTGCTCTATTCTTATTGTTTAGACTTTCCAGGGTTGGGCCTTCCCCCATTCCCCCCCGCCTTTGCCCCCCTTTGGTTTCTTTTTTTAAGGAAGTTGCATGGATAAGTTCCTATCCTACTTTTTATAATGGCTGTAGGATGCTGTGTGAACGTAACTCTTTGATAAAGATCTCCATGGGACTTGTGAATTTGGGTTCTCAACTGCAGACAGCTACAGGATACCCCCCTTCTTCCCAGCTTCACCCCCTCATCTCCAAAATAATGCCCCCAATAATGGGTGACTGACCCTAGAAACTAGAAAGCACTTGAAAGTTTCTTGAACAGAGAATCTGGTATCGCTAGTGAGCATCTTGAAAAAATCAATGCAGATATTTTCTGTAGCTTTTCCTGAGAGTCCAAACCACTTTCAGCATGTTTAATGAAATTTTACAAAGCTTGTATCCTTCTTTTGTAGGTTTTCCTTGGGTGTCTGAAATTTTCTTCATGGACAAATATAAATCCTAATTTTTGAAAATATGATTTTGTAATCATACAGACCGCAGAGCAAAACAAACTTTACATGAGAAAGTATAGCATATAGGGCACTGTCCTTTGTTGGAAATACAAGTGGGGCCTTAACTCCTATAAACAGGCAGTAGCTCTTGAAACATATTTGGGCAATAAATAGAAATTAGAATCCAGGTTACTTTCCGTTCTTCAGTGCTGAACAATGTTTCGTACACTAAGAGTGTCCTTCTTTGCCTGAGAGTCATTGAACTTGCACTCTTCTTTTATGCTCAAAAATCTGTTGTCTAGAACTCAGTAAAGCAGTATGCAAGCCTTATGAGTTTGTAAAACATGCTGCTTTAAAGCTAAAATAAAGGTGCTATTAGGGGAAGCACCATGTTGAATACCTTAGCAGACATTAAGAAACATGAATGCAAATGAACCAAAATTTTTGGAGTGAAGGATCACTGAATGAGTTTCTTCTTTTGTGATTTTTAGGGTAGATGTCACTTCTCATTTTTTAGACCAAGCCTGTGGAAAATGTATCTATATGTAATAATCTGTGGTTCGTAGTACACGTGTTCCATTTTGGTAGAGAGAGTGCATAATCTCCTAGTCAGTGATTCCATCTATAAGACTTTCTCTGACAAAGCTGACAAGCAAGATTCTGTCAACAGTATATTTAAACACTGTTTTTTAAGTCTTACTACATTTGCTGCTTGCTTACATTTGCTAGCTTTTTAAACATGGAAAACAGAAATATTGAGCTGTTTTTAAGTTGCATTATTTTTCTTGTTCCAATGAAATGTAGCTTGATACTTGGCAAACTGGATTAGTTTCTTTTGGGTGATTTAACTCGAGAGATGAAAACAGAATTTTGAGTGTTTGCATTCAGAATTCTGGGTCTGTGGTGTAGCTGTGTAACTTGGTTCATCTTTTTCAGAAAATGGGTATTTTTAAATGGACAGGATAAGAAGTGCATTTTAGCACAAAGAAAAGTGATCCCAGGGTAGAGTTTTCTCACATTTATGAGAAAGCAAATGTAATTTAGGGAGAGGTCTACAGATTAAATGCTTCTGAAATATTTCTCATGCTCAGGTTTTTTTCTGCAGTCTTTAGAAATGTGTAAATAGAGTTAATGCCTAGTGATACAGAAAACACAAATGCAAAGAACGCAGGATTGGAAAGAAAACTTTTAGATATCCTTGTAAAATGCTTTCAGAGTAATTTAATCTGATGGTGAAAAGAATGTGAGTTTCCTTTCTGGCCTACCCTGATGCTTTTTGGTCTGTTTGTGTTTCGAATAATTTTTCAAGTGTTAAATTATTTATAATTGAATAAATGTTCCAAAACATAGTATTTGCTAATTTAATTTTTTTTTTTTTTGCTGTAACATCAACATCCATGCATCATCAAGTAAATATTGGCATTATTTTTAACTTCACTGTGAGGCTTAAAAAATCTAATTATGCAAAAGTGCTTCAAGAAGGTAGGTTATGTCAGGTTCTGGTATTGCTGTAAGGATGAGCCTGGTTGTGCACTGGAAGGCATAAAGCTGAGGGCAGCTGGCTGCAGCCAACTGTGAGAAGGTTCTTTATAATCTTGTTTCTTGGAAAGTTACTGTTCTTATAAATTCAAGCTGGTGAAAGCCACTTAATAAATTTTTACGTGTTCTATAAATTATTTGCATTTTCTAAAATATGAATTTGCTTGTTAAATTGAAGGATAGCTATTTTTTATAGTGGTAATTCTTATTCCTGTAAGTCAGTAGAACTTGTGCGTGTGTTCAAGGAAATACCTGACCTTCCTTTTAAGAAGAACTGTCATTGCTGTCAATATAGTGCTAATATAATCTGAATATAAAATGAAACAGGTAGACCCAAGTGAATGTGTGTCTATATCAACTTACTTATACCAAATGCATTTTAAATTATTTTGTTAATATATTTCTAACCCATCACTGTGGGATTTATGTTGAGCTATTGAATGTGACCTGAAAACAAGAAATCTTTGTGATATTATTTCATGCTTGTCTTTTGTAGGTCTTTTTCGTGCTCCCAAATATATATATATATATTTTTAAGTTTAAAAAAATCATTAAAAAAAAAAAATTGAAAATCTGAGTATCCTTCCATCAGAAACCATTCCTTCTTTCTACTCAGAAGGGATTACAGAATGGTCTTGTTTTGTTTTTTCTTTAGAAGAATACAGTATAGTAATTCTTTTGTGTTTAACACTTAAGGACTCTCTATTGCCACTGCAAAAGGGTGTGACTAGTTTATCCAGATTGGCACATTTTTTGTGCAAATCAGCAAGATCTGAAATCTATGCATTCTTCTTATGAGTATGCGTCACCAGCTAGTAAACTGCTTTCCAGTTATAAAAGAAAGCAAATGAAGCTGTTGATAAAGCAAAGGCAATAGATACAGGGCAGACACCTTTTGATGTAGTAAACATTGCAAGCCAAACAGTTAAAACTCAGTCTGTGAAAATCTGTTGAAACAGAAGAGTGAGAATCTAACAGGATTGTCTCTTAGCAGTAGTGTATGCCGGCAGAAACTTAATGACATTCCCCTGCTTTCAATTAGAAAAATAGTGAGTGATACCAGTATTACGAGACTCTGACGGCACGGAGAGGCAGGCAGGTTTGCCTATGCAAATTTCAGAAAACAGTTGTGCATTTTCGTGCAGATCGCCATTGTAGCGCAGTCCAGATGCATTGCAACTCTGCTGTTCTTATGGCTGGATTTTTTTTTTCCCCCCAACAGAAATATCAGACTCTATGGTGTCTTTTCTTATTTAGACGAGTCTGAGGTAGACAAAGGCTGAGGAGGATGCTTTTATTGCAGTTGTGGCCAATTCTGACAGTCAGGCTCAAATCTCCAAAGTAAAAATGCCCTCCATTTGAAGAGGACGATATTTTCTTTCCTGAGAGATGTAGAAACAAACAAACACAAACTACTTAGTTCGGGGCCAAGAAGCACGTACACTTGTTAGGCATTTTCACTTTTGAACTTGCAGCGCCTGCCTGGTTAGGGGATTGGGACCTCAATGTTACATTTTAAAATGTGTTGCTGGTAACACACGAAAAGTTTGTGATTCATGTTGAGTTTAATTTTAAGTTACTTTTCCTCGGTGAGAATAGCAGCTCTCGTGCGCTTACTGAAAACTAGTATGGTACTGCTAAATTAACTATGTGTCTTGACAAGGTTTGCTTTGCAGCGCGTTAGTCATAGATCCTTCTAAAATTTTGTTCCTAATGCTGTTTGACTAGCCACAGTGTATCTGGGTAATACCTAAAATGGTAACGTTTTATCTTCTCATCTCTGCCCTCATCTGAGGGTAGTTACTCGTCTGCTGTGCTACTTTGTGAGCTTTTAAACTCAAAACCCGTTCTGGGTGCTGTGCTGGACTCTTCGGGTTTTCTTTGCTTCTGTTTTTGGAGAAGTTCAGTAGTGTGAATTTTGTTGCCTGCACAGGTAGTGCATTTTCTACAAATTCCTTTGCTGTAATAAATAACTATAAAAATGGGATGAAAGAGTTGCAGTAACTTTTTCCCCTAATGATTGCTGTACTTTTCGTGTTTTCCATATATTTCTTCTTTTCCCCCTAAGTTTTACGTTAGTGTCCCAAGTTTTACATTAACGTTCAGACTTTTTTGCCTAAAGAACTAGTTTTGCTTGCTGATACAATTTCGTGAAAGGTTGGCAAAATACTGCCTCTGCTGAGTGCATGTTTATTTGGGTATATTGTAGTAGTGTAAAGAAAAGGGTAAAAGGGGACAGATCATTTTCAAGCAAGCAATATTATATTTATAAAACTGTAAGTTAAATTGCCTTTTGTTGATGTTAACATGCTGATTGCACTTTTTTTTCCTGTAGCATTGAGAGGATTGAAGTGGCATTCTAAGGTCATTTAAAATCATGACAAGCTCAGTTGGACAGAAAAAAGTCTCTTCAAGACAAAGGAAGTGTGGTTTTTGTAGATCTAATAAAGATAATGAATGTGGACAATTATTGATGTCAGAAAACCAGAAGGTGGCAGCACATCACAAATGTATGGTAAGTAACTCGTAGGGAAAAGGAATGTAGTGAGCTAGTAAAAAGACTACGAACAAATGAAAAATTCAACCAGCTGTGACATTGGCACAAATGATTAGTCACTCTAATTTGAAATTTTTGTGGGTTTCAAATATATAAATGCTCTATATCACTCATACCCTTAAAACTTAGAAAGTAAGTTTTGTTTTTATAATTTTAGCTGTTCTCATCTGCACTGGTGTCTTCACATACTGATAATGAGAGTCTTGGTGGATTCTCTATTGAAGATATTCAGAAAGAAATAAAGAGAGGCACTAAACTGGTAAGTCTCTGGTTTTGGCTCTTGAAAATGGAAGACAAGATTTTCTTACCTTCTATAAAGTTTACCATTAAGTTGTTCAGTGTATTATATATATGATTGGGTTTGGTGTTGTTTTTTTTTTTTTTTATGTGCTACCTTTGTGTGAGCTCTAAGGTAGTGGACAACTTATAGAAGAAGATGTAGAAGTAAAATTGGTCTCAGATTTACAAAAAGAAAACCTCAGTAGATATGATTATACTTACATTGAAATGAAATTTAAATGTCAGCTAACCAACCCTTGAAGTGTCTTTAGGAAAGGATAAAAAGTAGTTTGTTTTTTTCAGTCAAATTCTGTTCTCATGTAAACATGTTGTTTTAAGAATTGTATCTTAATCATGGAATTATTAAAAAATAGCCCCAGAATTATTATTTTTACAGTCACTTTTTTCCTCATTGGCAAATGTCGATGGTTGTAGCAGATACGCATTTTTTCCAAGCAAATTTGAAAACTCATTTACAGAATGTACCTCGTTTTATTTTTCATGGGCTGCATATAAAAAATAGCATTTCCTAAATTTATGTTTCTAATCCAGTAATTTCTATTTAATATTTTCTGTTAGATTTCGGAAAGAAACCCACATTCTAGGGACCTGGCGAGAGTATTATTGTACCTTTACCAGTATTTGGTTTTGCTGCCAAAATCTGGTTTTAACTACCAAAGATACTTTTATTGCTTCCTTTTATATTGATTTAATAGATCATTCTGTGAATAGAGAAGTCTTATGAGGTACGTGGGTACAATAGTGATTACAGCTCTACAAAATTCATGAGAATTGAGCAGCAATGACTTTTTTTTAATTCCCAAGAAGCTAATTCTTTTTTTTTTTTTTTTTAAGAACTATTTGTTTTCCATTTGAGGAAATGAGTGAGGCTTTTTAAAAATATTTTTAACAAATGATCAATTCACTCCTCACATTAAAAATTTTTGGCTTAGTTATTTAAAGCACTTTTATGTATTTATCAGTTCTTGGACTACTAAGAGTAGTCCAAAGTATTATTGTAGAGCTGCAATTATATAATAATAGTCTAATAGTCCAATATTTCATCCAGTGTTTCTTTTGAATCTTCTCCAATGCAGGTAACTTTATTTGCTCTAATTAGTTGAAGCATAAAGAAATAACTATTCACAAGTCATTCATGTTGTGATTAGGAATTTCCAAAGAACATGGTAGTAAATGGAACTACAGATCGCAAAGAAGCTTTTTGATCCTTGGGTCTCTTAAATGTTTTTTGAAGGTTATTTCTTTTTGTGTCATTGGTGCTTCTATCTTTCTGCCTCTGGATCTCTTTATGTTCCTTCACTGATGCAACAGCTGGATATATTCTTGGAGCTTGCTAGCTGTACGTATCAGGCACTTGTTCAGCTTTTTGCACAAAACCTAGATCTGGTTAACCTAGTAGATTCATACATAGTCCTGAGATGTTGCCTATTTGGAGAGAATTTACAAGATAATTTTAGACCTTAACTTAGGTGCCTTATCTCTGTCTGTAGGTGTCAGAAAACTAGAGCTCTGAATCACTCTCTGGAGGAATCTGTCTTTCTCCGTTGACTTGTATAGGAAGCTTAAAGCTAAATGTTTATAGTCAGCCCAAATACCTCCTCTAAGGTCTGCTTTCTGTTCTAGCCTGTTCTTTCATGTGGGAACGCATTGAGCAAAAATAATTCAGCGTGGTGCACTGGGTTAAGTAGTTGTATCAATAGCTTGGACTAAATTTGTCTGCTGACAGATTTTTACGTAGTTGCCCTCCTTCAGGAGGTGCTGCTGCTGACCAGGTATGCACTGAAAATTCAGGCCTGTTCATTAGTCAAGTGTTAATGACTTACATGTAGAGCCTTTCTGACGGTAATATATTTCTGTCTGAGAAGAGTTTGTCGGTTCAAACCTTAATAGGCTAGTCATAAAAACTTGTGCAGTCTAAACATTTGGGAGTACAAGGCACTGACAGCATTATTATTATTTCTGTTAGCTGTGCATGGGAGGATTTTTTTAAAAGAACTTACCTATTTTGCAGCTTGTCAAATTTCACATATACCTGATATAACTTGGGAATTAATTCATCTGTTGACAGTGACCATTTGGACAGCAGGACTTGTACCAATGGAATAAATATTTTATTACTGTCAGGAAAAATAGACCAATAAATCAATATAAAAATTCCTGTGGTCTGTTTTGTTCATACAGGTACCTCACGGTCTTCATAAAAAGAAAGTTTTCTTTTAGTCATTTCTGGCTTTAAAAATACTGAAGTACTGACTGAAATAGATTGGATGGATATAATTTCAACCCAGGCTTTTATAAAGAGCTTCGATCAGCCATTATTATATATTAAACCATAACATATAATAAATTTATGAGATAAAATACCCATACAAATTATATAACAACTAGGGAACAGTATATAACTATACCATTTCAGAGCCTGCAGAGGAGTAAATGGAGATGATCCAAGGCTTTGACATTTTTCCTGTTCAGTTAACTTTGTTAAAATTGAAAAACAGGATGGTGATACATAACTTTGGTGATATATTTATTTGGCATATTTAAGACTAACAAGAAGAACTTGACTAAGCTAGTGCAGTGGACAGAAAGCATATTCCACAAAGATAAGTTCAGTATTTATTTTCTTCATTGAATTGATAGTCAATGTATGATGGTTACCATATTGTTGCATAATTGCAACAAATTTCTCCTTGATTTTAAAATAAATTATGAAAAACACCTGAGAGCAGGAAGAGCGATGCCAAGTGCATAATTTCATTTATTTTGTCACCAGGAGTGGTAACTATATTATTTTTAAACTCAGAAATGCTTAGCCAACAGTAACATGAATTGTGCTTTCTTTTTCTTTACAGATGTGCTCTTTATGCCATTGTCCTGGAGCGACCATTGGCTGTGATGTGAAAACCTGTCACAAGACATATCACTACTACTGTGCTTTGCATGATAAAGCTCAGATAAGAGAGAAACCTTCACAAGGCATTTACATGTAACTATTATTTATTTGCTATGTTTATTTTTTTATTTATAGTTCACATTCTTTGTTTAAAAAAAAAACCAGCAACAAAGCAAAACAAAAAAAACCACTTTTGGAATCTAAACAAAACTGTTGCAAAAAAAATCTAATGATGATTGTGGCATTCAAAATAGCGATGTGCTAGAAAAGCATATTTTCACTGCAAGATTTGTATATCAGCGAGTCTTACAAGCGGGACAAAAATGTACTGGCATTTAAATTTAAAAGATGAGTAAATAATCTGTGAATCGTGACTGACTTGACAGTTTTCAACTACTTTGTTTATAGGATTTTATGTCGAAAACACAAGAAAACTACGCATAACTCTGAAGGTAAAATTATTCAATATAAATTTTTCCCATTGTAGAAAGATACTTTGGTTAAATTTAATTTTTCTGGAGAATATACATGTTTTCAGTAAAAATTAGAACTACATTTTTTTGAGACACAATGAGTTTGGAAGCCCATCATGTTTCCATATTTTCTCTAAAAATTATTGATTGAAGTGGAGGAAAACCCAAAACATAAATTTTAGGATGTTCAAAAGTTTTGATATTCTATCAAAACAAAGTTTGGGTAGAAGTAATGCATTCCCTTCTGGGAAGAAGCTGGCTTATATTTGTACTTAAATATTCACAATATTAACATCTAAAATACATCAATTTTGTCAGGTAAAGGCTGATTCTTGCTGTTGCTAATGTTCTTAAATATTCGCTATTTTTTGAACTATTAAGTAGAGTTTAACTCTTCAAATAAGAAGGACCCAATAGTAAATGAAAAGGTTTGTTGTCAGATCACTTATAGATATATTTCTGAGTAATTTTGATAAGCAAAAAAAGCTGTATGGATACATTCATAAAAGCTGTGCATCTTTGCAGAGGAGAGTAGTGAAATGCGTGAGGGGTGATATGCCACAAACGTAGATAAATCATGTGGTCTGTTAAAATTCCAAACTAGTTGTGCTGTTGTGTATTTATGCAGGTATTTTTCCTTTTTTCTACTGTAGCTGAATATGGTTAAGCGAACAGTTAGTTTACTTTTTTGCATTACTTTCAACTGAAATGTCATCAGATTGAAATAATGAGGAGTACATTACTGTTTATTTAGTGAAGATCAAATTTCATAAATTACTTCAGTCTTACTTTACGGTAATACTACTTTTTAAGCTACAGGTAGTAGATATACTGGTACGGTTTGGGTGTTACTTCAATGTTCAGAAAGATATTGAAGGCAGTAGAAAATCCCAAATGAAAACGGATTTTTTTTTCTTAGTCTATTTAAATAATTATTGTCATGTGCTTTGTATAAAACGCTCTGTTTCGATTTTGCTATTACTAGGTTTAAACAAGAAAATCAGTATACATGTTACGTTAATTCTCCAAAGAGGAAGGGCCACATTATCTTGTAGTTTGGCACTTTGTTTTGGGGTTTGTTTTGCTTGTTAGCAGAAACAGAATATGAAAGACATTTGAGTCCAGAGAGAGATTAATCTCTCTAACTGATATTTAAACATAATCTCTTATACTTACTCACAAATGGCTCCCGATGTTTGACATCTATTGAAAAATGCCTCCAATTCTGCATGGAGCCCAATGCCAATGGGCGACTTTCTGCTTGGAATTCCTTGCAGGATCTGAACATATGCTTTTCTTTAAGAGTTTTCAGAAACCATTATGTCCAATTCTACGATGTCATTCTCTAACAGCAAAAGCTTTTAAATTTTATATGGATATATTTGTCTGAGAAGACACGGGGAAAATTACTAGAGCCATAGTTGCTTTTTTCTTAAATGATGATGGCAGTTTATTAAAACATCAAACTAGACTCATCCAAAGAGACTTTTAGATTGAGGGTAGGAGAAGGCAGAATAAACAACATCATTCAGAAAAACTGAGGCCAAAGAACCCAATAGTATCTATCTTAGCATTTAACTTTACACACATTTTTTGTTTAAAATATTTAGTTCTGTTATGCTTTACATGTCTAGAAATATGTGTATCTATACTTCACATTTTTGTTTTCTGTTTTTTGTTTAATATTTGACTGAAATTTTACCCAGTGCTCCTTCCCAAAGAATATGTTCTCTTTTTAGTCCATACAGTTTAGGGAACTATACCCATAGAATATTATTACTTACAGTTACGGATTTGATAATGCCAGAAGCTGGGGCTCTTTTGTGATAGACCTCCTTTAAGTCAAAGGAAGTAAAAATACACATTGCATCTGTCTTATGGAAATGACTTATAGAAATGGCATCTTGCTACATTGAAAACTAATTACCTTTAGAAGACAGAAATATACAGGGTGGTTTTCAGAGTTTAAGAAGGGACTTTGGAGGGTTTGTTTCTTAGTATTTAAATGCTGAAGTTTGCTCGGTGAAATGGTAACTGGAAGATGTTGGATGGTGAGATTAAGCTTTGCATGTGTATTTTGTTGGTTTATTTCTTGAGGAAAATGTGAATATCGAAGCAGAATGTAAATGTGAAAGAATGGTGGTGTGTGAAACCAGAAAGGACTTGCAGAGAAGGGTGAATAGACTAGCTAGGGATACTAGATGCTAACGTAGCGGCTTTTTTTTTTCCCCCCCCTTGTTTTTGTTTCATTTTTGTGAATCCTTGCTCTCAGCAGTGTTTTCATAACAGAATAGTTAAAGCTCATCTGTGGTTATGTCACTCAATGTAGGTGCACAGAGGCACTGGAATCATCAGTCCTTTCCAATGGAAACTTAGTGCTCCTGCTCTGGGATGCTGGGGTTTTTTCTTGGTTAGTGTAGAACATCTGTTTTTTTATCCTTTGTTCTCTGTATCCAGATTTAATTGTTGCAGTCCAAATATTTTTATTATGTCACTTCTATTAGTGGATGTTGGAAGAGTTTTTAGGAGTGTTTGGTTTGGTGCAGTCCAGAACAGTTTATTTTCCGTAGGCAGTACTGCTGCGTAATAGTGAGATTTTTCCTTCCCTTCCCTAGAAAATAGATGCTTTGGGGGACATACATGTTCAAGTCTGAGATCTGGCTAATGTACCTCTTGTTAGAAGTTGTAGTTTAAAAAGAATATCTGTTAACCATTTAGTAACAGTTAAATTTCTTGAGGCTGCATGGAAATGTGGTTGAAGGACCTATGTTGGAATTAAAGTTACCCAGTTAAAATCTAATGAAAAGGACCACTTAGATGTTATTTATTGCTGTCATGAAGTTCAAGTGGAGCAAGAATTCATCAGACTATCTCCCTGCTCATCAAGACAAAATTAATGAGCGATGGGAGTTCATTTTCCTTTGAGTGACAGGAATTGCTGAGCTACCTTCTTTTTTCTTTGAATAAAAAATACGAAACATGGCAGCAAGGTATTGTGCTCTTAAATTCATTATCTGTTTCAGCAGGTTGTTGGGTTTGTCTAATTTGTCTGTATGGCCTAGCCTTCAGGTGACATAGAATAGGAAAATTGTATTTCTCCTATATTTCCTTTGTGTATATATATTTCAGAGCGATTCTTCTGTGCTGTGTTCCCACTAACTGGAAAAAGGACAGTGAAAGTGAGGTACTCTCACACTTTGTGCGTGGCTGTGAGGTCAGCAGATTTGAAGACACTTGCTCAGAGGAGCAGGCCAAGTTACTAAAAGCTTCATGTCTAGATTTTTGTCTTGCTGGTTGCAAATCTAATAAAATAATCTGACCTGAACTTCAAGTAATAATTTAATTCATAATCTAGGCAAGCTGTCTAGGTTTTCAGTACCTAATAGGTTACAGGAATTGGTGCCAGTGCTTTCAAACTATCACAGCTAACTATTAGCTGAATTACTGTCCAGTTTGATACAATTGCATTTATTCTTTTTGAAGAATGGAGTATTGTTGAACTAAGGTTTTGGAACGGTTTGTTGGAATTTATTCCAATGTACTGGAAGTAATTGTTGAAAAATGTAAAATGTGGTATCTTTCAGTTCCCTGCAGGTGGGGCTGCCCTGGCCCTGGTGTTGAATTTAAAACAAATTCAGCTGATCAGGAATAGTTTAATGTAAACTAAGATACGAATGTAATGTCATCCTTCTGTTACATAGTAATAAAACAAAGAATAATGAAGACAGCCATGTGACTATCTATTGTTAATGTTTAAAACAGATGCTTGGGAACTGTGGGGTCAGAAAATAAAGTGTCCATAATTCCTATTGTAGCTGTACTCAAAGCCTCGGGGAATTATGTTTCCACAATGGAAATAAGGACATTCCCTATCTCAGCATCCTTTTCATGTTATTCTAAAGATCAGACATGAAATCTATGCTTCTCGTACTGCTCAGTAAGTTCAGTCAAGATAGTATTTCTCTGTGAGACCTATTTAGAGATGCTGCAGTCTGTATCGAACCAAGTACTTTTTCAAAGCACTGTGTAAGCCAGAGGCTGGCAGGAAAAACATCCAAAACTTTTTGGTATTATAGTTAGGTCACATCCTGATTCATCTTTGGATTCTTTAATCAGTGTTTGCTCATAGTTGCATCTTCTCTAACACGGTTCACAGCATAAGGTTATCTAACGTTGTGTGCATTAATGCAGTCAGGTATAAAAGTTTCCGTAACATTGCAGTTTGGTGTTGTTTCAGTTCTGCTGATGGATCGTTACAAATTTCCTTCCTAGGCTCTGCTAACCCAGCCTTCTTGTTGTCTGTCTCACGGAGAATGCTGCTCTGAATGTGGCATCAAATGGATATGCAGTGTTACGACAAAAAGTTGGTCCAGGCTGTAGTTAGCAATTGCCTACACAGTCCGTTGTAGACTAACGAGGTATTTTGCAGAAGTATCACAATGGTGTTTTCTTATGGAAAAACACACGGCTAATGGAAAAGGAAAAAAAGTAAAAGTAACATGGTGAATGGTTTGTCCTATCTGAGGAGCTGTCCTGTGATGTTTACATTACAATTCTCCTTCCTATCTAGGCAAGACGTTATACAAATAGAAACTTGGTCAGCTAACTCATACTTAACAGGTTTATCATACCAGTTGTCATAAGCTTTCTGATTATGCAGATAAGCTAAGTATGTTGTCTGTCTTCAGTCTTTGCCGATTGTTTGCTTGAAAAAGCATTTAGATTGTATGGTTAGTAAGGACTATTTTATTAATTTTTTTATGTTAAATGTACTTGATTAAAGAAATAATCTCAAGTACTTCATTACATAGATACTATTCAGTCAAAAATAGCTTTTGGATAAGAGTCATCAGTTCCTTGAGGTATCTGGTACTTTTGGAACACATACTAATGACAGCACCTAAGGAGTAATTTAATTTTTATCCTTTCCACTCTTACTTTCTCCAGTTTAGATATGTTTCATGTAACTTAGTCTTTTTCCATTTAAAAAACAAGCAAATAAACAAACCACTAACTAAAAATTATATTCAGCATTTTAATCTTTAATTTCACATCATTTGCTGATAAAAGCTACTATTATTTATGATCTGATTACCTGATTCCATATTTGCTTGCAAGGGTTTTCATGCAAATCTCTGGTTCTTACTAATGCTTATAGATGCATTCACATTTTTGTTATTGATTACTGGAACAATAAGGTTTTCAGGGTGTTTTGACATTTCTTTTCAATTTAAAATAATTCTGTTGCCACATATGGTTCATTGGGTTTCAGCCATATTTTAAAGACATCTTACTTTAACATGCCAAAGTGCTTTTTTTCTTTCTCTGTTATATTCCATTTCTCTTCTAAAAATCTAGTAAGGTTGATTTTGTTCTTTGTAATTTTTAGAGTTTCTCTTTTATCCCAAACGTGCTGTAAAACTTTAAATACATATGTGTGAATTCAGATTTACGTAACAGTATGTCTAAGCCACTTCTACATTCTACATTTTAGCTTCTTTTTATGTATAGTTCTACTTGCAAATATATTTTGTCAGTCAGTTTTGTTTATTATCTTCCTCATACAGACTTAGCCCTTTTTGCTTCTGGCTCACTTAGTCCATTGTTTAAGGTAATGTAGGAGGTGGATACAGAGAGCAGTGTTAGCCTTTATTGTACACATCCTCTTTTTATTTGTTCTTTCACAACCTTTAAATCACTTAATTCTTTTATTACTTTGCTTTAACCTAGCTTTTGGAAAAGGGTGATTCCATGTATATTTCAAGCTGATGCAATATAGAATAGATCAGTGATATCTCAACCTCTTCTCTGCCAAGCCTTATTTTAAACAGCAAAACATCTTGATCCTTTTTCCTTCTAGTAATGATCAAAGGAGAATTTTTAGATTTCTCTCTGACACTGAGTCTACCTGTTAACAGTTTATGTAATACAGCATTTTGCTAGTCATCTTTTTGTGGTACTTTGTACTGCTCATGGATTTCTAAAATGCAAATTTGGGGCTTGTTGCTGCCATTCTTTCCGCTCATCTGAATTTACAATATCGTGTTCTTACGTGCTTTTTAAAATGTAGAATGTTTCCTCTTGATTTCTACCCCCACCCTTCCTTCTCAGACCGTATTGCGTATTAAGCTTGTTTTTTCAGATATAGCATTTAGGGACTTCTGAAGAAAGCTCATAAGATACCTCCTTTGAAGACTTTAGATAAAGTTATGTTGAGAATATTGTGATGATTTTAAAAATCAATGCAGTAATGGGATATGGGACGGGGGGCAGTTGAAGAATATCTAGGGAACCTCAGGGGATTCAGAGTATGGGTGATATCCATGATAAAACGTCATCTGGTCAGGGAGGAGTTGAACAACTTTTTGTGTTTTCCTTAGTTCAAGCTGACATGAGAAGTTGGAAACACCCAACCATCAGATGCCAGGGAAACAGGGTAAGCTGGCAGTGGGCTTGAGGGGAGGGATAGGGCACAAACCAAATTGTATATTAAACAGTAAAGACCATCCAAGGCAGGTGTATTTTAAAGCTGGTTACAATCTCTTTCTTCCTGTACTATTACGCTAGTTCATAGTGCTGTTAAAAATGAGGGAAACCTTAACATTTTGAAGTATCAGTCTTGCAGATAGATGTGGTAGAGCAGATCCTCACATCTTAGTGGTGTTAATCTGTAGGTCCATGTCAGTTGTAGTAAGGAGACCTAAATCTGCAAGGAATTTTATTTACTTTAATGAAGGGGTCATCTAGCATCTAGATTTCAATGAACTCTGAACTTTTTTGGAAGTACTAGTTTTGAGCACAGAAAAGGGGTTCTCCTTTGAGGAAAGCTGTGCAATATTGGTGTTTTTTTATCTTACACTGAAACCATCTTTTAAAAATACAGCATTTTTACTTTTCAAATCTTAAGTATTCTAATAATTGTAGACTAAAAAATAGCACTTAAGAACTTATTCTGTAAGGAGGCTGTGACATTTCTTATAAAAAGTTGGTTTTCGTAACGTGTGCTTGGTTTTTAGCAATTATGATCACTTCCAGTTTTGAAAGTGTGACTGTAGAAGGTTTAGGATATGCTTTAATGCTATTTAGAAAATAAGGGTGGACTAAGAGGTGGGAAGCATTATGGTTGACAGAATTGATAAGGAGCTTTGGAAAAAATAATGAATGTTGGTGAATGGACTACGTTTTGCTTCATCAAATACAGTAGGGGAACCCGTGGAATGATTTTGGAAGGAATATTTTTAACTTCTTGCTAATGTTATTTAAAGGGTCACGAAATCAATAGTCACATTTTTTTTCTAGAATAACCATCTATGATTTCTGCAAATGTAAAAGTAGAGACGAAGATTCACAAATTTTTTTAATACATTGGTGGAGAGCTCATATGATGAGAGACAAGATAAAATAGAATTCTTTACTTTGAAAGAGGTTTTCAGGTTGTAATAAAACTTGCTATATGCAGTCTGAGAGGTACGGTATCTAAATTGCATAATCTTGCTTGGGCATTTAGCAAGTAATGATAAATGAAAAATAAGGTTAGATAGTAAATTCTGAGAAGAAAATATAAAATGTATCGTTTCATTAGATAATCTATGTCATCATGTATTTTATTTTTTCAGAGTAAAATAAATGGTGCTCTTGTCATCTAATTGGAAGAGAATAGTATATTACAGCATAGAAATGTTGTGGTAGATAGACTGATGTATTTTAGTAGCAACTTGGGAATATCTGTATATAGCTGGATGATCTGTCAATTTAAGTCAAAATAATCTTCATGTTTGTATTAATTTATTCTCAAATTTTTGCCTCTCTCTAACCATACAACAGAGTAAAGCTTTGGAGGAATTATGTTTCAGTATAACCTGTTGTGGTGCATTTGGATTAGTTTTCTGTCCTTCATTAATAAATGTGCAAGAAGGAAACATTTCTTCACTGAAAGGTTATTGGGCACTGGAACAGGCTGCCCAGGGAAGTGGTTGAGGCACCATCCCTGGAGGGATTTAAAAGATGTGTAGATGCGGAGCTTAGGGACATGGTTTAGTGGTGGACTTGGCAGTGCTGGGTTAACAGTTGGACTCGATGATCTTAAAGGTCTCTTCCAGCCTAAACGATTCCATGATTCTGAGCTGTAGCTCTCTCAGGGATTAGCGACAGATATGATAGACTACGCTTAATAAGATACACTTGTATGCAAGGCTTTGGGCCAGCAGCTCAGTTATCTTCTGCTCTGAGTTGATGGCTGTGGAATATATTCAAGTCTTTGACTTCAAACTTTTGTGCAGTTGAGTTGCTGTTAATCATGAGATAGAAATGTGGTTTGATTTTTATGTGATAATAGATAAGAAAGACGAGTTCTGGCAAAGCAGCATTTATTCTCAAAATAAGATGTCCTGTCTGGATACTGAAACCAAGATATAATGGTGATAAGTGCCCTAGCAATGCTTAAATACTAATAATACCACAACAGTTAAGTGGCCCATTAATGTATGAAGTAGATGTTCCAAATCTTCTGATGAGGATTTCCTTCCGTTTGGGGGCTCATAGTGATGTTTGTGGTTTGGATTTTGAGAAGCAAGTTCTTTAGCAGTGCGTGTGCATGTTCTTGTAAACAAGTCTGCTGAAATATCTTTGCAGTTTGAGCAGGGGTGGGTGTTGCATATTTAAAGAAAAAAAGATGCTCCTGTGAGCAGCTGATGATCAGGAAAGTTGTTAGCGACTGAATAGGGCTGAGTATTCGATATCAGATATAACTTAACTAGGTCATATTGGAAGCAATCTTAAGTTTGCAGAATTGATCTGTATTAACTGTAGAGCTTCGGGTAATCAAAAGGACAGTCTGCTAGAATACCGGACTACAGTTCTGTGTAGCATTCAGCAGTTGAGCTGACATTTTCAAAGGAACTTGTCAGACCTCTTTGGTATGTCTGTATTAAAAATATATGTTATTATATTCTTAATGGTCTATAAATACTTCATCTGGGGTATTGTCAGTGTGGATGATTTTCTGTAAACTGGTGGCTGCTTTTAGCTGTAGATGTAAAAATATACTGTAACTAAAATGAAATTTTAGATTTGTTTCATGGAGGCAAAATACATTTCAGTTTTAAAACTTGATGTTAATGTTGTAGCCAAAATGGGTGAATTTTTTTCTTAAGTCAAAAGACATTAATTAATAAAGCAAGGAGAGAGGTGTCATTTAGAAACACAGGCATAGTATCAAGGGCAATTTACACTGGAGTTACGCATCTTAAAAAAGAAAATTAAAAGCTTACTTCATGGTTGAAAACATTTTGTGGTTTCAGTGTAGTTTAAATGAGTCTTATTTTCAGTGAAGGTGAATATATGTATCTGAGGACACGTTTTGGGTCTGAAAGTAGAAGTTGTGAGAAATGCTAAACCTTCATATGTTATAAAGATGCAAAGCTGTGCGATATGTATAAAGAAGTAAATAATGTTTTCAGGATCTGCAGTTGCATGTTTGTAATAAATGGGAAAAAGTTGCTATTTATTTCTCACCAAAATACAGAAAATACAGGTTATGTTTTTCTTGTCTGGTTTATTTTGGGGGGGTTTTTTGTTTGGTTTGTCTTGCGTGAAATTTTTGAGAATGTTATTTGATGATGTTTTCTAACTTCTAAAGCAGATTTAGAAGAAAGTATCAATGAACACGAGTTGGAGCCTTCACCTCCCAAAGGAAAAAGGAGGGGTCGTAAGGGAAAGCCAAGAAAAACAAATTTAAAAGGGCAATCAGAAGACACTAGATCTACGTCCTCACATGGCACAGATGAAATAGAAAGCAGTTCCTATGTAAGCAGTAAATATGCTAAACTTCTTAGAAGACAGAATTGCATATTTCTTCTCTGCAAATATAATTTTTATTAAAATTTGCATTTGTCTGAGCCTCCAGCTGGTGGCCACAGGCTTTTAAAATTACAACCTTATTTGTAACCCAGCAGTATATTTTAGTAAAATGTTTTTCTTTCAGAGAGACAGGTCTCCCCACAGAAGCAGCCCCAGTGATACAAAACCTAAATGTGGATTCTGTCATGCAGGTGAAGAAGAAAATGAAGCTAGAGGAAAGCTTCATATATTTAATGCCAAAAAGGCTGCAGCACACTATAAGTGCATGGTGAGTAACAGTATTGTTGTTAACCAGTCTATTACATGAATTTTGTCTGAATTGCTATTTTGGATTTTAATACAGTACCCTCACATGTAATTATGCATGAGCATTGTCTGTGTGCTGATGATCTCTTTAAGCGCTGAAGTGTTGAGAAGTGAGCAATTCATTTATTTTCACTGCGGGCAATATGGATAAAAGTTGGCTATGTGCTAAGAGATGGAATTAGCTCAGGGAGACTCTTGAGCTTATTAAAAATGCTCCCTTAGCGTCTACATGCATACACAATATTAAAAAGGAAAACAGAAAACAGTTTCAACTAAAAGAATCCACTCCAAAAATAAAACACCTTTACTCCACAGGCATTCGGACAAAATCTGGGAAAAATCCATGAACTTCATTAATTTTCTGACCAGTGGATTCAGGCTATGTGACTCAAGTAGAGTGGGACATGGAAGTTCTAGAAAAACCTTGGCTTTAGATGATTACATTTATAGAACTGTCGGCCTGAAAAGAATCTGCAAATTTCAATGAACATGAGCAGATAGTGCTACCTTTCATAGAACTCGTTCTATGAATGAGGTAGGGCTTTGAGTAACAAACCTCAGTGGTTCCTGTTGTACCTCAAACTGAATAAACAGTCCAGGCAATCTGTGGAGTATTAATTAAGTGTTGTCTTATACCTAGCCTCACTAAACAGAGAGCTGGTGTGTGCCAGCAGCCTTGAGTCTTACAGTATTCCTCACTACTTTGTGTACCCAAGCTTCAGTTTAAGGCAGTTTAAACTGACTGTACCAGGATGATGATAGTAGGGATGGTACTTATGTGCTCTGTTGTCATCCCTCAGGGCTTTTCAGGTGTGTTTACATCAGCTGTGCCATGAAGCTGAATTACATATATGTCACAGGGAAGGAAATGGAATATTCCTAAAAAGTTCAGTGGTGTAATTGATAATATTACCCATTTATTACTTCTGTTTTTTCATCATGTCATTATTTCTTGTCTACTCCTTTGTCTTTTAAAATACATTTCTCCAAGGCAACAAATGTAATTAAAGCAGTCAGGTGGGTATCAGAAGGAATACTCATCATACTAATTACTCAGTTAGCATGGGGTTTTTTCCTAGTTTGTTGGTAAAGCACATGCTGTCTGAGATCACAGAAGAGGATGTTCAATACTCAGTTATTCCTGCATATAAAAAAAATTTCTAATCATGTTGGTGACCTGAAATTATTTTGACTTGCTTGTTTTACAGTTGTTCTCTTCTGGCACTGTCCAGCTAACAACAACTTCAAGGGCAGAGTTTGGTGATTTTGATATCAAAACTGTACTTCAAGAAATCAAGAGAGGAAAAAGAATGGTATGTATCTGCAGAATGTGATGAACGTGTTACTGATTCTACTAAGGTGTACATAGCTCTGCCTTCTTCCTTTTCCATCTGTTTCTAAACACAAAATTTAAATGTATAGTTACTTTTGGGACAGGTAGCCAGATAGGAATCAGCTTAAAAATTAGTGGTGCTTGGGCATGTGGTATTTAGGGTTCTTTATGACAGTGTACATAGTAAATTAGCCTTCCTGTAGCTATAAGAGAGTAACAGCTTTGAATCTGGTGTTACTAAAAGCACGCCGTGTAAAACTACAAATAAACTTATAGAATATGTTCTTGCAGTGATGTGTTTCCAACTGTTTTGATGTTTTAATATGAAAAGCCCTCGGAGATGGGGATGTTGGTAAAATGTCACACTGTATTTTATTAAAATTCAGGATGTTTTTAAAATAGTAGGAAATTGGGGTGGACAAACAACTCCTAACAATATTGTTCCTTGAAAAAAAATCACTTAAGAGTCTTCGTATATTAACATACTAACTTCAGTGGAAATAAAATGATCTTGGAAATACAATAATATGTGCAATCATGTAGCAATTTTCAGTGCAATGGACAGGTAAATCCTAGTGTTCGTATTTTAATAGGTTAGGATTATATAGTTTCTGGTTTACAATATCTTTGATTAACTTTTCATTGGAAGGATGATCTGCCAGAGAAATCACTCTGTTCCAAAATGGTAGCCATAAATAAGAGGAACACGAAACTGAATACTAAGAGGCAAGATACTGTAAGGCTGAACAGTGCCATTCTCTTCTTTCCCCTGCACAGAAATGCACACTTTGCAGCCAGCCTGGTGCTACTATTGGGTGTGAAATTAAAGCCTGCATAAAAACATACCATTACCACTGTGGAGTAGAAGACAAAGCTAAATACATTGAGAATATGTCACGAGGAATTTATAAGTAAGGACCTACGTAATTCTTTAATCTATAACAAAAGTGAAGCTATTTCATGGCACTACTTCTGTGTAACTTGGCTAGTCGAGTATGTTATTAAAAAAAGATAATATTATTTCATTTAAAATGGTATTTTTAAGTAATTGTTGACTTTGCAAAATATTTCCGTTACTCTGCTAACTTAAAATTTCTGTAGTAGTGTTGTAATGTAAGAAATGAGAAAATTAATTGACTTATATTATATTTTTCTCCTTGATTAATCTGTAATTTATATTGAGGAAACCCTGGATAATTTATGTCATGATTCCTTCATATTGGTATGTTTTGTAGCTTATTTTCTTTTTTTTGGACCCCGTAACTTTCCATGCTTGCTGAACTGCTGGCATTAGTGACCCAGCTGCAGCTGAGTTCCCAGCGTGGTTGTGCCCACAAGAGGGCATTCTCTGAGCAGTGTAGTAGCAGTTCTTGAAAACTAGAATTGATCAAAGTTTTGTTGGCTAGTCTTCAGCCTTGTTTTGTTTCCCAGTTTAACTGATGCTTGACTGAAAACCATGAATGAGTTAAAAGAGTTAGCAATTGACTTGTAGCACATCTCAAAACTAATTGAGAAGAAAGTCTGGTTTTGATAGGTATTTTCAGTAAAAGTCCTCACTGTTTCTTCTATTGTGCTAGACTCTATTGTAAAAACCATAGTGGAAATGATGAAAGAGATGAAGAGGATGAAGAAAGAGAAAGCAAAAGCCGTGGCAAATCAGGCACTGACCATAATGACATTCCTCAGCAGCAGCTCAATGGAAACTAGGTATGGAAGTTACTCCTGACAGATCTGTTACCAGACTGAAACGCAATATACATTTAATGTAGTTTATTGCAGTGAAGTATTTAAATCTAGTGTATGCAGATAAGTACTTTTTATTGGCATACTGTAGAAAAATGGGGAGGATTTGTTGTTTTTTAAATCCAGCTGACTTTGTAACAGTATAAGAAGGGAGGCCCTCGTTTCTATCGCTAAATATAGATGTAATGTCAGAGCTGCTAAATGCTTTTCTGTATGATTTTAAATTTACTATTGTTTTCATCATTTTTTTAAACAGGTTCAAGGGACAGAGTTATAGAACTGGGAATGGCTAAGACATCATAACTACTAATTCTTTTAAATTGTTTTCTAAAATCAGAAAAGGGTCAGTAACTTTTTACTACCCAACTCTGTTAGAAATTTCATTGAACTGCCTGAAACGTTCATGTGTGTGAGCCTTCAGTAAGTGGCAGAGTTTTACATGTCAATATTATGTAGTTTGTAGTCTGCAGTGTCTGGAAAAAATGAAACACTATATAAATGATATGTAATATGTACAGTGTCAAAAGTTAAGGCAGACATTGAAATGAAGTAAGATCTATATTTCTGGACTGAATAAAAACCTTAAGATTTGGAATGTGTAAGTTGTTTAGTGGATTCATACAATGAGGGAAGGTCTTAGCTAGTTTAATTAACAACATGGACAAGTTTGTGGTGGCAACAAGCTGGTACTTTGTGAATTTTGCATTTTCTTCATACACAAGTTACGGAGGCTATACATGGGAAAGCCGCTCTCTGTTTTTGCTTGCAAAGCACACAGTAGGAAAGGACTCAGTGTACACCGAAGCACGCTTGAACATTTCAGGTTGTTCCTGTTGTGATTGCTCATTCCGCCCAGCATTGTTTGCGGGAGATTTACTTGAGCAGCTGTTGGTTCTGAGCTGTGAGCTTTAGAGCTCATGCCAAAGGGCTGTAGTTCATTCTTTCCCCAATGACCCACCTCTTTCTGTGTCCCTGATTTACAAAGAAGACTTCACTAAGTGTGATTAAAACCTTACCATACAAATGTTTGGACTCTGCAGCCCAATCTCTTTTACTTCAGAGAGTTACAGCTCTTAACTCACTAAGGAATTTAGCCACCATATCTGACGTCCATACCTCAAGTGTTCTGTGTTGCGTGGAACACTTCATGTTTTGTCCAGAATATGCATAAAGTTCCCATATTCTGTAAGAAGAATGAGGAAACAACCTTTTTTGCTAGATTGGTATTTATTTTTTAATCTTATGACCACTATATGAGAAACTTTGCTTATCATCCTTATTGTTTTAGTGATTTTTTTTTTTTCTCTTTCTGTCAAGTCAACAATCACGTCATGGAATTCTACTTGCTAGAGTTTGATGTTCCCTTAGGGAATAATCAGATGTAGGCTATACCAAACCTAACAGATCAGTCCTCTGACTGCTTTCAAAACACCTTGTCATTTCTAATGGCTACTAGCTTCTTCAATTGGTCTGTTAAAGCACATTCTCAGACTGACTTAAATAAAACCAAAAAGCTGAATCTAGTCCACATGTTTGTCTGTTGCTATTGCATCACCTGATTGTTTGTTTAGGGTTTTGACTTGTTTAACTCTGAACTCCCAACAAAACTTCTGGATTTGAAGGAAGGAAACAAGCAAAATACACTGATTTGACTATAAACTGCTACAGTTCTTCTGTGATTGGTATTGCAAAAACAGTTCATTTGTAACATGAGTTTCTGTAGCATTTTTTACTTGTATTTTTAAAAGATTTAACGTGTGTCATTTGTCTTCTTATGCATTCCCTTAATGTCTTGAGGGACTCAATTACTGTATATTGGAGTTTCTAACATTTTACCTGTTAGAATTCAATCAATTCTGTTTGCTTTCCTGGAGAATAATGCCATTTTGGAAAGAAATATTGCTGTGTACAGAAAATATTCAGTTACTGCTCTAAACATGATGCCATTGATCATTTTTATTTTGTATTTGTAACTTTCAAAATTAAAAGCGTGACTTGAATTGCAATGACAGATCGATTATTGAAATTGTCTATCAAGGTGTTTTGTTTCTCCTAGAAGATGAACATTTTTCAGCCACTCAGAACAGTTTTAGAATGCAAAATAACATCCTTCAATGTTTAAATTACTTCTAGATTTGTGCCTCAGACATGGCCCTCCCATGGAAAAAAGGCACTTTGTTCGCAGCTACTGTATTTTAACTAAGGTTGCATGGGGTAGATCTGCCAGCATACTGATTGTATTTGAGACTGAGCTCTAATTCTTAGTGTGTCAGTTGCTTAGTATAATATTCAGTCCAATAATTCATCTGTTATGAAATAAATTACCCCATTCCATGCCTCGAAGAACCAGAACAGCACTTTACCTTCGGGTAGCAGAAAAGTAAGTGGCTGGTTTACCTGTTACCTCCTTGTGCTGAGATGGCCTGACTAAACTGTCATTAATTCAGAATTCATGGAAACAAAGTCAAAAGCAAAAATCTTTTCTTACAAGCCTCAAATTTGTCATAACTGACTTCAACTCATGTATGCTGGGTAAAAGTGCCTTACAATGTAAAAATTGTATTTATATGTTCCCAAGTAGCATCACCTGCTGGGGAGTAATTCTGTCGTGGTGTTAATATTTAGAAGAAATGTACCTCAGCAGTGTATTTACTGTACATCTCTTACGTCCTTAATTGTAGTTTTAAAAAGCATGACAATGTATGATAGTATACAACATTTACATCATTTTTTAAAGACAAAATACTGCCATTACTGTCTTTTTATGTGTATTTTAGCTTGGAATTTCAGACAGTCTGTCTGAATTTTTTTTTTTTTTTTTTTTTTTTTTTTTTTTGGTAAAGCAATGTAGTCTTTGCAAGCATATATTGAAGATTATTCTGGAGCATCTACTGCCTTCCCAGAAATGTTAGAAGTAATGAAAGTGCTCTATAGGTGAAATAGGTATGTTTAAATTAGCTAGTTAAATTAATGCAGTCTATTTGTTACTGAGTTTTGTTTTTTTTTTTTAAAAAGGCACCTTCTGCTTTCATCTCACAATCAGAGAACTCATGAATTTAACAAAACTTGTCTTATGAAACTGGTTTCACTTTATTTAATTTTTTTTTTTTTTGGCCTTTGGGCATTTCTTTTGCTCACAAGAGTAGTGTGTGCTGTTTAAGACGCCTGGAACCCTCTGAGACGGGAGGTTTCTCCCCAACTCACTGTATCTCTATATTAACAGATCTCCCCAACTCACTGTATCTCTATATTAACAGATCTGCGATTGTGCTATACCAAGAAAGGACTGTACCAAGGAAGGACAGGCATCAGAAGGATATTGTTCAAATAACTTGAGGATACAGCTGGTGTAATGCCAGGGTCTCAAGGCGTGATCAAACACTATAGCAGTAAGCTGGGCTACCACTCCATTTCAAGGAAGGGGGAAAGGCCGGTTCAATATCCGCATCAGTGCAGCTAGCTAGGACGAAATAGATTAGGTGATCAAACGGTCTTCTCATTCAGCAGGTGTTGATCCACAGGAGGTTCTGTGATAGGAGTTACACCTACACTCCATGAAGTCTGATCTTTAGGTACAAAGAGCTGTGCTTACCTAGAATGGTATGATTATACCGAATCTGGCCCTAAAATGTAATGTAAGAGAGCTTGCTTCTCAGTGCTGCCTATATGAAAAATAACTTCATGCTAAACCAGAGTGAAAGATGAAGAGGTGATAATCTATTTGAAATATCAGACTTATCTGGCAGGTGATAATCAGTGCACTCCAAAAATATTAATATGCTGAATCAGATTGACAAGAAAATTAATCCTCATTAGATGAAATTAATCTTAAGAGAACTGAAAGTACATTATAGCAAATAGTAACTCTTCTTCCATGTCACCAGAAAGAGATTCCACTGTATTCGTGATGGAGGTTAAAAAACAGAACACAGCTCTTGATTTATATACTTGTTGAAGCAGTTTCTATATATGCATATGTATGCACATTCATTAGTCAGCAGTGACATCTCAGCCCTTAAAGAATCCTGGAGAACTGTTGCTTGTCAAAAAGCACTCAGGTCAGGCTAACATTTGCAGCTTTTGCTCTGGCATACATTTACATTAGGTGTAAAGACAAGGAATGTATGAAAAGAGGGTAAATGCATTCCTATCTACAATGTTATGTATATTTTGTTCCTGTTATATTGGCTTTACTTCCAAAGTTGTAGTTTGCAGTATTAGTTTCTTTTTATTGGTATCCTTGCGTATATATATTCAATAAATGAGTTATGAATTTCATATTTGCATATCTGTCCTTTTTCTGAAAGTATAACTTTTAAAACTGTTGTTTTAATGCATAAATGCAGTATTTCCTGTTGAGGTTACAGGCCCATGAAAATTTTACCAGGAGAGAAATGAGAATGCATACTTAGAGTATGCCACTTACTCAGTGGTAAGTCTGCATATTGGTGTATTCTTCTTCTTATCTTTGTGCAATGGGTAAGCTGCTTTGCATTTACCACTAGTTAATAGTGTGAAGTGACTGACTCACTGAAAGTTCCCATTCTCACTGTTCAAGAACTTTTTTTTTGTCTTTTTCAAGAGGAAATTAATTTAGACTAAGATACCAAGGGAATGCAGAGTGTAATATAGTTGCACTGCAGAAGAGCAGCTACATCCAGGATGCACTTTAGAACCATATAAATGTAGTGTAAGAGATTAAAAAACAAAAAAATCACTTGGAAAATGCTGGATTTGTCCAAATACGTAACTGCCTAGCGTGAGACAGCAATACCTTTCAGTGTTTTTAAAGTATCAAGAAATGTGATGGGAAACTCTGTAGGAGGAAGGGTACTATTGGCCTATTAATGAAGATTTTATTTTCTAAAAACAACTACATGCTCTTAGGTCATCACCTTAAACAAGGAGTGGATTTAATGAGCATAGTAGGTATTTACTGTGGCCTGAGAAAAATAATATCCCCAGTCAGCACCAACTTATGCGTCAGGAAAAAAATTGTCATGCATCATCTTCAAATAGGAGTTGCCAAATGATCAGGTCTTGTTGATGAAGTGTAATTATTGATACTCTGATTCCCACATCCATCTTTACAAAGGTTACCTGAAGAGGTTAACATAAGACTTCTATTATCAAAGTTGATGTTGGGAGTAGTTTCACCACATGGCTTTTGATGCCATGGAAATAATTATTGGATGCATGTTTACTTTATTTGCTGTATGTTTTTTGTGTTTTAATTCAGTCAGCTGGGATCTTTGAAGGAAGTGCAGGATATTGTTGAGGAGCCTTCTCTGTTTTGTGGCTGTGACTTCTCACTGGAATAGCTGGTCGCTGAAATCTACCCCATATGGTAAATTACTTTCAAGCATTAGAGACAAAGGGCGATGCCGTAAACTCCGAAGGCTCAGCTTGTCTCTCTGCTTCCACCCGTCTGTTCAGAACTCGGGGTCAATAGTTTAAACTGGAAAATTAATGGAAAAGGGAAACTATCGGTGAGCTTCTAAAAGAAAGAAAGATCCAGTTGTGTCAAACTAATGCTGCTCCTTCTACACCAAGGTAACAAGCTTCTTGAACAGAGGAGAAGCAGTGGGCACAGCTTTACTTTAAGTGACTTTAATGACTTTCCGTAAGAAAGCAGGGGAATGTGGTCTGACACCAATTTAAAAGTGAGGTTATAAAAACCTGTTAGGAAAACCCTAGTCAGAGTAATTATTAATCATTCACAGTCAGACTGCAAAGATGTATTGAGTGGGATTCTCTACAGGTCTGCTCTCATTTGATGTTATTTGGTATTTTTTTTTTTTAACAATTTAGATGGTATATGCTGATTAAATTGTAGGGAGCACCAGACTTGAGCTAACTGCTGACCGAGTAGAAGACAATTACAATTCAAAATTAACTTGATAAATTCAAAAGAGTTAGAATGTGATTCAGTAAATCCAGCAACAGATTTGACAAATGCGTATTTGTACACTTCAGCAGAAGCAACGATCAGCTGAACAAATACAGGATGGGACAGGACAGGCTGCTAGGGGAGCAGTCGTACAGAAAAGTTCTCTTGGGGCTATAGCCAGTCACCAGCTGAACATGATTCAACAGCATCCTGTTCCTGAAAAAAAAAATGTTGTGGAATGTAGGAACAGGAATGTAGTCTGTAAAATATGTGGCGTGGTCCTTCTTCATCATGTGGTAGTGGAAAGCCTTTCTTGGAACGTGGTATCCAGCTGTAGGCACTGCACTTCATGGGAAACGTGGAGCAGCTGGAGACAGCCAGAGAAAAGCAATGAGGGGGATGACAGGATGGAAGGCTGGGCTTGTTTCAGGGTGATGGGAGAGACATGTTTTCAAATCGGTAAGAGGCGTCTGAAAAGAAGAAGGAAATAAACACTTTCCCTCACTGCCGCAGGTAGGACAAGAAAAATAGATTATGTAGCTTAGACCTCAGAATGGGCAGTTGGCTTTGGCAACAGGAAGAGTTAAGCTCTGGAATACCTTCCTGGGCAGGTTGCGTAATCTCTGGAATTTGAGATTTCAAAGGAAAAGTTGGTGGGCATTTATGGGGCTGGTGCAAATGTGGGTTGGAGGTGCTGGGGAGGAGGGTAACTGAAGGGCCTCCCAGCTTATATTTCTTACGCTGCCCTCTTACATTTTCACACGAAGGCCTTCTGCAAGGGAGCCAGAGAACTACTGTTCTGGAGCAAAACGCTGCACTGGCAGAGCTCCTGAGCTTGACCTCAAGGCTCACAGCCATGTGTTTCCTTTTTCATCTTTTCTTTTAAAATAGCACTTGCGGTAATAACAACATCTGTTTGGAGACTGGCATGCTCCTGTGGAGTGGCCCACGTCTGCATAGTTAGTACAAACTTTCCGACACCACCCAGCGTAAGGCACTCTCCACTCTTCCATTTCTCAATTTTTGGGAGTACTTCAGCACTTGAGCTTTTTGAGTGAACATCTCCCACACCTTGGATGTACATTTCTATTGTGTAAGAATAAGCGAAGTGACAGCAATACTTTATACGAACATGTGTGGGATTAGTGTACACGACTCCTTGATGCTTCTTAATTGCATGTGTACGTGCACTGGGATAATAGAGAGTTTGGAGTGACTGATCTCTTACCCAATTACTGTGGCAGGAATCTTAAACCTTTATCTGAATTTTTGCCAGAGATGGTCTCTTACTTTGTTTAAACCGAGTTCTCTGCTTTTATTTTTCCTAAAACAACATTCCAGCTGAGAAGAGAGCAACGAGGGCTAGTGCTGCCCTGCTTTTTATTCCCTGGATAGACGTGCAGGCTGGCTGGCACACGTGCAATGCCCTGTTTCACAGTGCTGGCCAAAAATACTTCCATATTCCTGTGCAGACTCCCATCAAGCTCCTGCCTGCCAGTGGAGGGCATTACAGAGGCCTGGGGCAGGGGGAGGAAGAAACTCACTCCCTAACCGTATACTAAAAATAGGCTGATGCTGCGCAAACAGCTTTGCTGTGAACTTCCTTCTGGCATGCGGCCATGCAGCTGCCTTATAGTTTTAAGCCTAGATACCTCTCCAAAACAAGAAGTCACTGAAGTTAAATGCAGTCAGCAACGCTTTTAATCTTACTGCTCTCTGCTGTGTTGTATCAATTTTAGCTTCTTCCAGAGGGCAGGTAGCTTATTCGGGATCTAAGTTCAATTTTTTTTACTTAAACCATGGTTAAGACTGGTGCTGGCAATCCCTGAAGTCTGCAAAGTTCAAAGCAGGGAGGAGGCCTTTAATCTAAAACTGAAATACGCAGGTGACACGTCCAAAAAGTGCTTTCCTGCAGAGTAAGAGCTGCAGTAGCTGGGCTGCAAAAGGTTTTTAAACTCTCCAAATCACTGTTAACCAAACATCCTTAAATCCCGATGTGGCGATACAAAATTGGAAAGTCAGTTCCTTAAATGAGGCTAGTTTAAAAAGAATAAACACAAGACACAAGAATCTCTGGGCAGTTGGATTGACTGGCAGAAGTGATTCATTCAGGCCTTGAAGCCTGTGAGTTATTTGGTGTTGCCATATTTTCCAGTGATTTTTACCTACTTACGAGTGCCAACATTTTGCCCTGAAATAAATCACGTCACGTTCTTCTGTACGTTTTGACTATGAAGACTGATGTTTCAATTTAAGTATCAAGCTTCCTTGTTCTTTGTTTCAATAGTTGTTGATTGTTTAGACATAACAAGATTCACATTTTCCTTTATCGTGATTTCTCATTTGTAGCAAGAATATTTTCCAAGACGGTAGTTAAATCTCTGGATCATTTTCAGCTATTTCACAGGAATCACTGAAAACGCAGTAATTTTGCATAGCTGTTTTTTCCCTGACAATTTTGTATTGTCAAATACTCAGCTTTTATTTGAATCCTCTGTATCCAATTATCTGATTTGTGCAGCAATTAGAAGATCAGTGTCATTGTACTTTGCATTCTTTTTAAACTCTCTTCAGTAGCAGGACCACGCTAGTCTGTAAGTTTGTAATTCAAGATGCACTTGGCGGGGTTTCAAAGAGACAGGAGCTCTAGTCTGTCTCACTTCCCCTTGGAAAGCCTTTCTGATGCTGCCGAACAATATTTACACCAGAAGGGAACTGAGTTTTGGAAAACTTTTCCAGACTCTGAAGAAACCAAGCAACCTGAGACTTAGACAAGCCTTGGTGAATTTAAAAACTCTTGATGCTATCACCGTGTAAAACTTGTGTTAGCCCATCAGATACCACAGATGCACAATCTGAGGAGTGGATTTCAGTTAATAGATACAATTAAGAGCAGAGGTTTGGCAACAAAATGCTATTTGAAGCAAAATTCTCCTATTGTTGTGTCTGTTGAGCTCTTCATGATATCTTACATTTCTGCAATTATAGGTACAGGTGCTCTGTTCTGCAATTAACTGAACATACTGTTTGCTAAACAGGGTCAGTGTCTGGAGCCACATAGGTTCAAAAAGCATCAAGCTTATTTCTTTTTCTGGGACCTTCAGCTTTCTAGCTGTCTGGAGAGAGGGTTCAGGTGGGGTCCCGTTCGCTCTGTCCCAGAAGAAAGGTGGTTTTCTCCCCTTGCTATGGGGCCTGGCAGTCCTTTTGAGAACAGTTCTCCTCCTTCCCATCCCTGTCTCATGGGGTTTTTCGAGGACAGATTTCTAAAAGGGCTTTCCAGCGGGTCAAGCAGGATTCTGGGTGGGTGACAGATAGTACGCAGGAATTCTAGCTCCCTGCTGCCTGGTCGTTTATCTTGGGACCCTATAAATTCACTTATTTCCCCTTTTAAATATAAACTGAGTTCTAAAAGCACTCTTCAACTGAACTATCTGACTCTGTCCTCACCAGGCATCTCATCCAGTCTTGCACCCTTAACCCAAATCCAGATTCAGGGCCTGGCGTTACTCCTAGAACAGCGTTTAATATTTGAGGATCTGAATGACAATTTTGCCGGCTCGTACCATACAACTCGAGGTCTTGCAAAGGAGAGGGGAGTCCTGAAGTGCAGTTCCCTCCCGGCCTGGCCTGTGCTTCTCCTCTCCACTTCCCTTGTAATCGGCCCAGAGAAGATTTCTGAGATGCTTGAACGGCTGCCACGATCTGCATGGGAGGCAGGGGCCTCGGCGTGCGAGCTCTGCCACCTGATGCCTGGTCTGCACGGAGACAGTGCCAGCCGGATCGGCAAGCCTCGGCGAGTACAGCCTTCCATCAGGGAGTTATCCGAGCGGGTTGCTGCCTTGTGGGCTCTTGCTGGTCTTCCTCATCCTTCTCCCCTGTTGCCGAAACAGCCTTGCCTCCTCCTCTTGCCTTCTCTCGAGTTTCTGTCCTCACGCGACAGCCTGTTGGCCCCTCTGTCCATGCTGGTATCAACAGGTTCCAGTTTTTTGTTTTTTGGTTTTTTTTTTTAAAAACAGTCCTTGCGTCTGGCTCGCCTGTGTGTAGCTGTACAGACACCTCTTCCGAGACGTGCGACACGGCTCGTCTCCTACAGCTTTTTAGAAATGCTTCCTGGGGTTTGCAGGCAGGTCCTGCACTCAGGTGCCTGGTGAAAGCAGATTAACCTGTTCATTCCTCAGAAAGCAACTGAGCAAGGGGGGGAGCCCCACGTCTCCCTCGCTCCCCCTTCCCTGGTGGGAAGACCTCCTGCCAGCACCAGCCGCCTGCATTTGGAGTCACCCAGCCTCCCCGCAGGCTTCAGCTGAAGGTACAGTGCAAGCGAGCTCCCCGTGCGGATAGCCTGGGCTGAAGTTCTGCTAGCATGCTTCATGTAAACACTGACTGAAAAAATGGAGGCTGTGTTAACTAAGTTGTTGCCTAAAATAAGCTGCTCGACATTAGCAAGAGCACTTCCCGTGCACAGCCCATCTCCCAGAAATCCTTTTATGCCTGCGTAGTCCTAGGAGTTTGCTGCACATGCATGTTCAATGTGGACGTCTGTCCGCTCCTGTGCTCCCGGAGACCATTTAATTTTGAGTAAGCCAGCAGAGTAATGTGGCTGCCATCAGTCACATTAATTTTGGTGGGGTTTGCACTGAACGTGTCACACACAAGCTCCTGGGTCACCCAGGTATCTTGTTGATGCAAGTGCTGCTGAATGAGGGGAGCAGCAGAGTTTTCCTTGTTACCGGCACGGTAATGCTTGCTGCACGGCGAAGGAAGGAATCTGATTTTCGTGACTGGGCTTGGCCCTGCTCTTCGTTCTGCTTTGCTTTCGCAAGGGGTTGCTGGGGACCTCAGGTGACTGCTTCAGCGTGAGGAGCGCAATGCGTGCAGCCGCAGGAGATGGGTGGGAGGAGTAAAAGGAGGTCAGCCCGGGCTTTACGGCGTCCTTGCGCGTGGGGTTTTCGGTGCCACGTGACGACGTCTCTAATAAATGCCGGTGGTTCCCCTCGTGTGGCGGCAGGGATGCTGCACACACTTGCAGCGAACGGTTAGCGTAGCAGCTCTGCAGGCGGCTCCGCAGCAAGCACAGAGCTACCGGCATGTTAAAAAAAAACTCCTGGTTTTTTACCTTTCGCTGCATGAAAAGTCAGCAACTCCATCAGGCTGCACTGTTCAGTGAGTCAAGTTGAGCTTGAAAAACAGCTGTTTCAAACAAAAAAAAAAAAAGAAGAAAAATATGTTCCTGGTAGTTACGTTGCTCAGGCTTCAACCTTTGTGTCAGGACAGGTTCAAACAAAACCAGTGTCCTCTGGGTGGGTCTCCAGATTTCAGGCGTGCCTTCCTCCCCGTCCAAGCCGCTTCTCACAGCTCTCCCGTGCCCGGGGAGCAAGTTCCCTGGAGAGCGGGAAGAGGAGCAAGCGCAGAGCTCAGGGCTCTTGGGGGCGAAGGTGGGCACCCCACGTGCTCGGTCACGGCAGCGGGGCTTGGGCTAACCGAAGTCGTGGCTGCCTCCAAGGGCACAAGGCCCCGCGGCACGGGGTCGTGCTTCAGGTCTGGCAGCACCGAGCCCACGCAGCTGCTCTGCTTCGGTGACGCGATCTGCCTTTGCTTGTTTTCTGCCATTTTAAGATAATCCTTGTTTAAATTTCTGCAGGCCCTTAGGCTGGCTGGACCTTGGCAGTGCTGGCACTCAGTAAATCCCGTCGGGCAGGACTTTGGCGTGTCTTTAGGTATGCGTAGTGCCAAGCGCCAGCCTCTCCGCTGTGTTGTGACGGACGCCGGCGCGTGTCTGGTCCCGCACTGCGGCACTGAACCAGAACCACCGAGACGATTGTTAACAGATGTTTGCAAACGAAAGCCCGTAAATGCCATAAATACCAGCCCAAAGCGCGGCGTTGTCTGCAGCAATCCAAGTCGGCGTTTCTGAGGATGGTTGACATTTTGTGATAAGCCAACACTGAGTGTCTTCTAGTAATTGTGTAAGTCTTGTGTCAGTGACCATTCCTTGCACTACGGAATGAAGAGCAAAATGTCTGTAATTCCTCCAACCCCCATCTAGGTTGTGAAAACCTTTTTCGTAGGAAGGTTGACAGAGGCAAAGATGTATGTGAAAAAGGCAGTTACCTACAGCTCCAGGAAGGAGTGCATCGGGTCAGAGGTTTTGTTTATTTTCATTTTGATAAGTAAATTGTCACTTATTAGCTAAGCAGAGAGGGAAATCTTGGTAAACTCTCATCATCCAGGAAGTCTCAGTCTTGAAACAAGTTTAAGTAGAGACACCACTTTCCAAAATCCATGGAGACTGTCACCACTGAGAATCACTTTGATGACTAATTTCAGCAGAAGTCAACAAGACGGAGAACAGGAATAACATTATTTTTAAAGGTATTTTGCAACAAACAACATCTTTTCCCCATTGCTTAGGAAGGGTGTGTCTCTCTTGAAATGTTGTTTTAAGAGAGCTTCCTCTCCCGTTTGAAACATTAGGCTAGAAAAATAATTTTAGGCTATTTAAATTACTAGTCAGAGTGGAGGGGTTTCTCTGTAACCATGAGGAAGATGGGATGCTTGCATGCTGAATTCATATTTTCATGAATGCTCTATATATCACCTAATGAGATATTCCTTTTTGATTTTCCTCGTGATTAAAAATGTTGGTGCTCATCTCAGGACCAGGTTAACATGCCTTGAATTCTCCATTTTTTTCCCATTCTGTCTGCACAGACTAATTTCTGGTCACAAGGGCATCCTGCTGGTCACAGTTGTTAATCTGCGGAAAATTTGTTGTGCGCTCTGCTTTTTTAGGAGGCTTGTCTTATGAAAAAACCAGCAGATAAATTCCGCTAATTCCCTGTGAGTCACCCAGCAGCAGTGGCAAAGCTGGGAGGAAAAAACGCGGGGAAGAGGGGGATTGGTGAATGGGTGGTGACCTGGAGATCTGACTCTGAGCACGCTATTTCAAGTGTTTCCAAACAACGAATACTCGATTATTATCTCCAGGTACCCCGCCACTGGGGGCACGTGGTTACCAAGCAAGGTTTTTAAGTGTCTGTTAACAAAGTTACGTACAACTGGCACTCACACAGGCCATGGCTCACTGGGCCTGAGCACGGGGATATGCCTGACTGGCAACAGAGGATAAAATAATTATGAAATCAGGAATCTACTCAGACACAAAACATATTTATTCAATCATTTTGCCTTCTAAAAAGCTGTGCATACCAGAGAAATCAGAACACTGACTCTCCCACCTTATGCATCATCTATCCAGAAAATGCGCAGCTCCCAGACACCTCTGAACCCCCTCCCTTCACCCTGCCCTGCAAACCTCGGTGGCTCCCGTACCGGCAAGAACAAAACCGGTCATCTGCTAAATCTGCTGCTGACCTCAGCTAACCGACTTCCTGAAATATCAGCAAATATTTCTGCTTTTGTAAATCTGTTCTTCCCTCCATAACGGGGTGCCAGCGGGACCAGGAATGCTTTGGATCTAGAAATGTGCTGGTTGGCAGGAGGAACAAAGAAATTGCTCACCCAGAAGGGCGAAAAAGGACTAATGCTTTTGTCTGCTGGGGAGAAATCACACAGAAGTCAAGCCAACTACGTGTGCATGCGATCAGAAAGGTGCCGTTGGATGCTGCTTTTAATGGCAGACATTGATATCGGTCATTAATGAGAAATGTCTTCAGTAACTGAAATAAAATCAGAGCCCGAAACGCTTCTGTGGCTGAATGGTCTCCCGACAGATACTGCCCACTGCCCAATAATGTCAGGCTCTCCCTGAACTGGACAGGGCAGCTGCTGTTTTTCCCAGCCTTCTGGAAGCAGGCCAGCTATGACATGTTCCTGATATTAGTTAACTGCAGGGCGTATTTCATTCTGCTGCTCTAGGCAATTTGATAAAGGCTCCGTCCTCCCACTCCAGAGTTAACCCGCCCAAGCCGCAGCTGAACACCTAGCTGCAACAATACCACGTTCACTGGGGATCGTGCCTATTTGCTTAGTTAAAATTTGCTTAAATTGGTTGTTTCACACAAAGGAACACTTAAATTGATTTCATCATGTTTTCTGATCCGTCAGTAATAAAGCCAGATGTATATCAGGAGTTGCCTGCTACAGCTCTTTATGAAGAAAGTTATTTTTAAGAACTATTATCCTTTTCTTGACACCAAGTATTTACGCAGCATAAAATAAAACTTGGTCTCCACTCCTTAAAGAAAGAAGGGGAAAGTCTTCAGCTGATACATAATTGTTTAAGCTAGAGTATAAGAAACCATGAATTTCCATTTGTACTGTTGCATTGTCCTTAACTCTAGACCTACAGAAAATTTGACACTGTTTGGGGTTTTTTTTCCCATTTGAGACCACTGGAGCTATCCAAGCATTTCCATGCTTTCTTACTATTTTACTTCAAGATCAAATTTTTCCTTCAGGCTATCAAAGGTATGGACAGCATCTGGAGGCACAGTTCAGCCTCATCTTCCATCAAATGGAGATGCACTTAATAAATGCACTTAAGTGCATCTTCTCTCCATCCCGTGCGGGGAGCTGACAGGGGTGCAGGGGATCCCTTTCATTTGTGCGTGGGAAGTGGCACCTGTCTCTTAGCTTAGTGAAAAGGCACAGTCATTACCAACTAAGGCCTACTTTTAAAGCGTATCAGTTCCCTGCTGTCAGATGTGGAGCGGCATCTGCGAAGGGTTCCCTGCACCATGCCAGAGCGATGCTCGGTTGTTAGCTGTGACTGCACTAATGCTGTGAAGGAAAGCAGAGGAGAAAAATCCCACAATATATTCAAACAGTTGTGTGTCCAGGGACGCGACCCCTGCAAGCAATCAACTGGAGCCCTGAAGCATGAGGTTTGGTTATCACAGTTCTCCTGACACAAAGCTGTCAGCGTCGTTAGCATGCCAAGGTCAGGGCAGGCAGCCCTGCTCTGCCCGAGGCCCTGAGGGCTGGCGGAGCCCCAACACCCCAGTACCCACCTGTGCCGGTCTGAGTATTTAGGTGTATTCTCCCCACGCCCTCAGCTTCCTGTGCTGGGGGGCTGGATTTCCTATGCTTGGGGAAAAAGAGGCTCCACCAAATCCGATGATCGCAGGAAGACCTGAAGTGATGCAGATGGTCCCTTTTCTCTCCTCCTTCAAGGCGCAGGAAGCTGCGATGGAGGACAGGCCTGTCATGGCGATGGAGAACAGGAGCCTGGGCAACACAGGAGAGGGGTGTTCCCGCCATGCATGGGGGGGTCCATCCGTGGAGCCCCTCCAAGGATGTGAACGCCTGTGGGAAGAGCATCCTCCATCCTTGGTTTCGGCATGACAGCAATTACACACCCTGTTCTCCCCTGGGGACAGGAGTGATCTTCCCAGGGAGCCATGAGGGGACGGGGGACATCCCCACATCGTGTTGGGGAGGGGAAGATCAACTCTGAAGACCCACGGATGGGGATGGGGGACAGCCCGGGGAACACCTGCACCCCTGCTGGGATGGGGACAGCCCTAGCGAGGGAAGGGCACCCGCGATGGCACGGGGATGGCCCCGGCCAGGAGAGCGGACCCGCGCCGGGAGGGGACCGCCCCGTACCTCCGGGCAGCGGTGCCGCCGGGGCTGAGGGCGGCTCTCCGCGCCGCCGGGGAGGTGGCTGCCGGCGGGGCCGCCCCATCCCCGTCCCTCTCCCCATCCCCATCCCCCGCGCCGGGCCGGGGCCGGAGCAGGCCGCTGGCCGCCGGAGAGGGCGGCGGCGCCGCGGCCATGTTGAGGGCGGGGAGCGCGGAGGGCGCGGAGGCGGCGCCGGGGCCGCTGCGGGGCGCGGCGCCTCCCCGCTCCTCGCCGCCCGCCGCCGCCGCTGCTCCTCCTCGCCGCCCGCAGCCGCCGCCGGCGGGCCGCCCCGCTCGATGGCGACTCCCAGCCCCTGCATTGTGGTGAGTGCGGCCCCCGGCGCCGCCGCGGCCTCCTCCCGCGGAGAAGCCTGCCCGCTGCCGCCGCCGCGGCGGGCCGGGGGCTGCCGGGCGCCTGAGGGGGCGTCTCCCGCCTCGCCGCCGCCGGTTGGGGGGGGGGTCCCGCCTGCCCCCCAAAATCTGGTGATCTGTGAGGGAGCGGGGCGGGCGGCAGCGGGGTGGGGGGGGGGTGTCCCTCAGCGGCGGGAGCCGCCGCCCCGCGGAGTCACCTTGAGGGGAGCCCCGGCCTCTCGGCGCCGGGCCCGGGGCTGCCTCTCCCGCCCCCCGGCCTCGGCGCTTTCCCTTCCCCCGAGCGGTGCCGGGGCCGCCGTGCCCCCTCCCGCCGCCGGGCAGCGCGGGGGTGGGTTCGCGGTCACGGGTGGCGTCTCGGGAGGATTTGAGCGCGGAGGACGGCGGGGAGAGCCGGAGTTGGCGCCTCAGAAATGAAGGTGAAACAACTTCCCATCGGAGGGGAGCCCGGCGCGGCACAACTTCCTATTCCTGTTGCTTTTCGCAGCGTGCGGGGGAGGCACCGGCTGGGTAGTGGGAGCCGGGAGCGCGGTGTAAGTCGCTTAAATGTTTAAGTTAGGATGTATTTTTGGAGGAAGAGCATTCAGCGGATTTTTTTTTTTTTTAATTTTTTTTTTCCCCCATCATCGCTGCGTCTGCTCAGGCTCTTGCATATATTCATTTTTATTATTTTTTTAAAGCCAGCGCCGAGTGCTCATGAAAGCCATGTGGTGTCTTATGGCCGAGAGCTGTGCTGGCCACAAGGTTGCGACTGTAAATCCCTGCAGTCAATAAAAAAATGTGATAAAATCTGTAGGAAGGGCCCATTCCCTACCAAATGCAGAAAGGAAGGTTTAGTAGACACGCTAGATATAGTGATGGGTGTGAACCACAGGAAAATACCATGTGCTTTGGGAGCGACCTGTCTTATTACTTAAAATAACAGCCCGCTCTGGATTGCAGGGAGCCTGATCAGGGACTCGATGCCTGAGCCGGGTGCGTGGGTAGTTCCACAGGGTCTGTTCTGAATGGGAGGGTGAAATACTCACAAAATTCCCACGTGAAATACTCATTAGGGGTTACACAACAAGAAAACATGTAAACAGTTGGCTGATCGCAGGCCAGGTAAGTGCTTCCTTGGGCACCGAAATAAGATTGTGTCCTGCAAGGGCTTTCATTTCAGATTCTGAAAGATGTTGAACCTCCACGGTTTGCAGATGGTGGTCTGAGAAGGCTTGCTTCGCAGCAGCATAACTTGTCGTGCCCGTGTAGCTGTCTTGTCTTGTCCTGAAAACTGGCTCGTGTGTTTTGTTGTCATTTGGCGTTGTGGAGATTTGGAAGATGTCCATGTCAAAACCTCTGCTTGCTTAATTGCAAATGCAGGTTTTGCATTACACTAGGAAAATCAAAGGTGTTAAAAAGCTCCTTGATTTTTTTTTTTTAAATGGAATAAAGAGATTCATTGAGGTGTAGTAGTTTCATTTTCCCATTCTCCGATGTAGGAGAACGTTGTTACGACTTAATTTCTTCACCACATTGTACTGTACAACAGCTCATGGTATTTCAAGCAACTCTTGTGAACTGTAGGCTCCGTTAGATTACACTTTACGCTGTGTTCAGTGTGACTGATGTTTTTACCGAGAGGGAAAGAAAAGTGATCCTGATGAGTGTAATGGGTTTGATAGTTTACTGAATAAAGCAAAGGACTTGCAGTTTCTCACCACAGACTTTCTATAAGGCTTTGTAGAAATCTCACCTTATTTCCTTTTCAGATTGGCGATGATGAACAAGGTTACGACCTGGACTTGTTCTGCATACCTAAACATTATGCAGATGACTTGGAAAAAGTCTATATTCCTCACGGGCTCATCATGGACAGGTTGGTTTGACTTCAGACAGCGCACTGCTCCAGCTGATTCCATGACGCTGGAATAAACAATCTTCCAGTGATAGTTTTGCTGCCTGGTGACTGTCTAAATAGATTACATTTAATTAGAGACTAAGAAGTACAAGTGCTAATTAACTCTTTCTTGTTTGGCTTCTAAGAGTTTGTACATTTGCAGTTGCACTATTGTTTGGAAATTTGTTGTAATTCTCAAGTGAAATTTTGTGGTACGTAGCAATCTACGTCTTTCTTTCTAGTGTTTCTTTGATGTTTTACCCTTTTAAAGCCTAATTAGAAGACGTGATTTGTTGTGCCAGTTCAGTCTGAAAACAATTATAGTTTCTTGAATTTCCTTAGGATATTAATAAAAGTAAATTACTAATCACATCGTCTTAGACTTTCTCACATTCATATGGTAGATAAGTAACATCCAACTTTCTCCTGCCTTCTGGGAGAGCCATTAGCCTCTGCAGATACCAGTCTGTCACTGCTGCGGTTGCTGAAATCTGTGATGTGCTGTGTAAGTTTTATCTCGTGATCAGAAATAGGTGCATAAGCCTATAAGGCATTTTTGTTTTGCTTTGTGTTTGATAGTTGCTAATTCCCTTTAAGAGAATGAACAAAAAATTCAGTGAAGGAGTTGTTGGAGACACACAACCATTTAAGAGTGGTGCTGGGTGGATCTTTGCGGAGATCTAGGAATGCATCTAGGTTTTGCATGGTGCTGTTTGATTAGATATAATAAACACTCTTATAAAATGTTTTTTAAAATATTGTAAGAACTTTGCACTGGCAGTCCATATAGAGGAAAAAATTGGACGAAGTACATGTCATTAAGTAATTGACGTAAAGTTTATAACGGTAGGCTTTCTCTGAGAAACCTGCTGTCAGCTGGCACACAATAAATACATACCATGCTTTCTAAAATAAATTACAAGATAAATTTAGAAACAATGATTGCAGAAAAACAGTGCAGTGTTCTCTTACTGTGCTTCGTTGATACTGTGTTTTGCAGTTAGGACAAATTTCTGGCATTCTTGGTTGGCAAATAAACATAAACTCTTTAGTTTACTATTTGAGAATTTCCTTGCTCCTCAGTTAGTGAGGGCTACTGCCTTTTTGGTGTGTTAGCTTACAGTGCTCTTTGCGTGGAAGCTGAACCTATCTTTGGAAGGGGAAAACACGCCTTCATGTCGCATATCTGACAGTGAAACAGCTTCAGGGTGTTAAGATTTGCTTTGGCTGAGTGTGACGTATGCAAACAAAGGCATTTGGCAGTCCTACTGTTAGATTAACCTTGAAAGGCAAAGCTTTGTTGACCAATACCGTGTAAAAGTGACTGAAGTGGTAGGCAAATATTTCTGAGCAAAATGCGTTTCCAGGTTTGATGCGTGTGTTCGCTACTGTTGTTAGCGATATAAAATGCTGCTGCTATAGTAAGCAAATGCAATGTGTTTTGACAGCTAACTCTTTCTTGGTTTTGTATAGGACGGAGAGACTGGCACGAGAAATTATGAAGGGCATGGGAGGACACCACATTGTAGCACTCTGTGTACTCAAAGGTGGCTATAAATTTTTTGCTGATTTATTAGACTACATCAAAGCACTGAACAGAAACAGTGACAAATCAATCCCCATGACTGTCGACTTCATCAGGTTGAAGAGTTATTGTGTAAGTATCTCTGCAGTACTGTGCAATTTTAATATAAATTTGACTAACTTCAAATTGTTAACAGAGGTGATTTAATATTGTTACTGCCAGAATGTGCTAATATTAAACAAATAATTAAGGGAATTAAGAGTCACAAGCTAATTTACTGTTTCTCTACCTTATTATATAATCTGTTTTGGTTTACACCTTGATATCTCTGCGGCCCAGTAAAATCCTTATGCAAAGGAGAGAGACCCTTTCCATGTCCTCTACTTGTTAACAATTTCCTCTCTGCCCACTCCCCCATCTCTAAAGCTGTGGCTCCAGAATCATACAGAGGATTCTCCTGCAACTGTGGTTACAAAAGTTTAATTCTAGGAATTTTTATGTGGCTTAGACATCATTCATTGGACAGGAAGACTTGAAAGCTGCAGAAACGGTTATACCCAAGTTGCCTACCTCATCTTTTGTTTGGCTCAACCAATGAATGAACAAAATGAGTCGTATTTGGCCTTGAGGAAATAGTATAAAACTAGGTTTATGATCAGTGGCCACTGCATGTGGCGCTACCTTTCCAAGACTGGGCATAGGTTGCCTTGGGTTTACATTTTTGGAAAATAATTCATTTTCATTCTGAACACAAGGATTTAACTTTATAGGGAAATTGAACATTCTGTAACATGAGGTAACGTGTAAGTTTTATAGAAGGAAGCACGAGGTTATGTTGTGCAGGTCAAAGGAAGAAGCAGATGTATGTTAGTACTGTATGCTTCCTGACTTACTGACAGCCTAGTCTCTTGTTTTCAGGATGGTATTTATAATTTGTTCCATAAGACCATCTGTAGCATGGAAGTCATTACATTTTTTGGTTTCAGTTTAGGGTGTTTGAATAAATTGTTTCATAAGGTTATGCTGTTAGTTCTGTCTCTTGCATTTAAGTCCACAGTATAGGCTACTTGTCGCAGTGGTAGGCAAGTGCCCATTCCAGTAGAAAAAACTAGAGATTACTAAATTGGAAACTCAACTTCATCCTTCATTTCATTAAACTGTGAAACCAGAGGTAGAGTTATTTGCAGACTTAGTTTGGACTGTCAAAGAACTTCATAAATTCAAGATTGCTGTTGAGTGATCTGTTAACATTTCACGGCAAAGCCCAGAACCGTGTGGGGCTTTGGTCAAGTCCGTTTGCAGGACGAGCAGCCTGGCTGCCCGAGGCGTACACATCGCTGGCTGTCCAGAGGTTACCTGGAAACCACGGTCACATTTGCTGAACACGAGGCAGTAATTTAGCTGTGCTCTTTGACAAGAAGGCAAGGCTGGGCAGGAAGGTTCGTGCCAGCCTTTGGTTGTATCTCACAAGGCACTCTCTGTGCTTGTGGACCGTATTTAAATCAGTGGGCAAGAGCTGCTTGACACCCTTTCTTTCTGCTCCCCCAAAAGATTCACGCTCCTGCCGCTGGTCCACTTAACCACTAAGCCACCACATCCCCATATATTCTACCTGTAAAAGCCACAACAGAAATCTGAATGTCTCTGTTACAGGATAATATGTTAAAGAATAGGAAATGATGACGCCCACCTGTTTTTTGCTGAGGAGATTGTGTGTCTTCTGCTTTCCTCAAGGAACACTTCCAATAACTTTCTGGGCTTGTTTAAAAAACAATATAAAGACTACACCCTTTCACTCTCTCCACTTTCTGACTAACTTGTAAAAAACTATTGCAGAAATGGTTTGAAACACCTGAAAAAACCCCTCTGTTAAAAAGCAAGGCTGCCTTGTTATATGCATGTTTTCTTTGCTCATACTGGTGTGTTAGGAAGGCTTTGGTTCATTTCTTTACTACAGCTGCTTTTGTTTATTACTCCCCAGAACTACGGTGCCTTGATATTAATAGGAGAGTGAGCAGCAAAATAAGTTTTATGGAAAATAAAGCCTGTTTTTGTAGTAAAAATGAGTAGATGAAGAGAACAGTGGAGAAATTTAGACAGAAAGCTGTCTAGGCAGAATGTTTTGCTTGAGGTGTTGGCTTCAGGGGTTTTGGTTTTGTCAGCCAATTCTATAAAAGAATGTTTTCTTGTTCTAGATGAGTGAGGAGCTCCTGTTACCTGATGCCTCCCCTACAGTATTTACGAGCATTTCATTTCTGTGGACTCTCTTAGGGGGTTATTAATATCCAGATTTATGTCCTTTAGATTGCATAATTTGATAGACTGGATAAGATTGTCCTAACACGAACACGTATGTAACAGATTCACTAGGTCTTCCATCATTAATAGTGTCAGAACGCTAAATCTGCTTTGTAGTTTTTATCTGTGCTTTTCTAGATGGAGGCATCTGTGTTTAGTGATGTGAAAACCATCAGAAACTGGAGTGGACAGTTGAAAGAGGAGCTAGCTCTCTTGTCGCTGTCTTTGGATGCGATTACTGGATCATGCTGCCTGCCTTTACAGACTGGATAAAAGATGTTAAAAATACCCTGGTCACATAAACAAAGCAGCTGAACTTGTCTAATGGTTCTGAAATGGATGTAATTGAGGTTCTATTCTTATTTCAAACCAATCATTTAATACTTACAAGCATATGGGGTTTTTTTGTGTTGCAATGCAAAGTTCATACTGTTCTGCACCCAAAAATAATTCTCTAAGAATACTGACATGATCAAGCTGTGATTAAACTTTACTTGTAACTCCAGCTTTCGGAGTCCTTACAGATGAATTTTAATGATCTGGCAAGCTGTTAAGAAATGGGAAGATAGTGTTTGTGAACAGACCCAGAGCTCAGTATTCTTGACAGTTTATTTTGTTTATGCTACAAGAAGAATGGCTTTTCACCAGTCTCCTGCATTTAAACTTGGAATTGAGCAAACGTTGCTTATGTAGTCATGAAGGGCAGCCAAAAGACAATGAATGTGTTGCACTGTCACTCAGGAAAATAGGGATTTTCAGTGGAGTACATGGTAAACTCTGGTTAGGCCGGTCACGACAGTACTCTGAGAGATCTCTGTTGACCAAGCCGTATAGCAAATACTGTAAGGAACTTAAAATGCCTTTTTAAAAGGTGATCTTGGAGTCACTTGAGTCAGGAGTTATGATCTTGTAAAGCATTATTGTTTTCCAGCAGTGACAACGGGGAGCCAGTGAAAACAGATCTGAACAGTAAAACTCTTATGTGTTAAACCACAAAGCATTAAAGTCTTACCAGTACTGAAATCAGAAATAATGCTCCTGAAGATAATTAAAACATTGCTTAATTATTAAACAAAGTTCTTTCCAATGGAAATCTGGTTACAACCAGCGTTGGAAATTCTTTAACTGTTTTTTATCCTTTAATTGTTCAGGAACTCAGTACTTGCATGGGAATGAAGGTTTATATGCCAATGAAGATTTATGTTTTGCGTTAAAAAGTGTAGCAATTTGTACGGATTTTGGTGGGAAGGAGTAGGAAAGTTTCTGTAGGTTAGATTGTTTTTTCTCTGCTGATCATACTTTAATATGCGTAATCCAAAGGTTTACAGTAACCTACAGTTTTGTGGTGTTCTTGTTTGAGTATAGTGTGTTGCTTTGTAGTCAAACAGATCATCAGGAACCTGATCTTACGCATGTACCAAGGAGTACCAGTCTGTCATCTGTGCACGTAATTTTAATGGAACAAATACCTGTAACATCTTTCTCCATCGTTGTTTTGTAAGGAATGGTGTTTTTTTACATCCTTCTATGGAAGGCGGATGAAATGCCTATTAGTGTAGGAACAGGTAAGAGAGAATCCTGTAACATAAACAAGGAAAAGCTTAAAGAAGCTGTCATTTTGGACAATTTTAAGATAGGGTGAACACAGGAAATGTCCTTTAGCTTTATGAATACAGTGCTTAACTGAATCACATCTTTGTGGTTGATCTAGCCAGCATGTCGGGCATTCAGTAGCAGTGTGTGTATCTACTGGGTCAAGCAGCAATCATTTTGGACTCCCCCCCTCCTTTTTTTTTCCTTTTTCAACACAGTGACATTGATGCTGTTCAGTTTAGTTATTGTTTGCACTGTTATGGAAGCACTGAAACAGTTGACTATTTATCAAAAATGAATGTTCCTTATAGTAATGAAACATGGCACTTTGGTGTAATTTCAGAGTGGTATAACTCAAACTAATGTTTTCTTTAAAACACATGGGGTAAAACTGAAAAGATACTTTTTCTAATTTTTTTTTTATGTTGTGTCATAGGAATCTTAAAAGGAAAGTATCTGTTAGTCTTATCATCTGCTTTTACATTCCTAGAGCTGTCAGTACTTCTTTATCTTAGGCTGTTGACATCACTGTCCAAAGGATATTAATGCATTTTCTTTTTACTATCAGCCCAGTGTTACTTACTGTGTACTTGGTGTGTGCCTCTCTAAATAATTTGTTTCCACTTTTTTGTGATAACGTTTTTAGTTTTTGCCTACAATTCATGTAGCACAAATGTCTGTCTTCATGCGGCTGTAAAAAGAGGAAGCTGTACAGGGCTGTCTCTCTGTTCCCTGTGGTGCCCCCTCTATTGCATCTGTCATTTCGGGGTTTTGGGAAGGAACTGCTGTTTGCTGCATGTCTGCGTAGTTGTGCAGCATGCTTGGGCTTCAAGGTGCAGCAGCAAAATAATACTGTTTTTCTAAAAGGAAGATACGAGCTGTGAGAATAAAGTTTGAGAAGCAATATTGACCTTGGACTGAATATGGTTAAATTGTAGGATGTCTGTAAGTAGTGCAATACATCTAATATGAACTGTGAGACCCTGTCAAGGTTTAAAGTCAGATGAATGACTTTAAATAAACTGCAAAGATCTGCAGCTGTTTTTAACTTTCTTATATAACAGTTCATTTACATCTGTATCAAAGTTTAGTTTTACTGAGGCAAAGTGCTGTGTTGTAGTGATGGTGTACCTATGTTGCTGTTCAGTTACTATAAGAAGTAATTTGATTTGTTACCAATATTTGTTGTAAACTAGGCTAACATAAGCTTTTCTGGCTATTTTTTGTAGCTTATATTCCTAAATATTAATCTGTGCCTTGTTTGCTGGCTATTCTTGTTATTGTTATGATGGCTTATTCTTATTCAAAGAGTAAGGCTTTCTAAAGCATTAAAGTTTAAAATGTAAATTACCAGCTATATAGCGGCATGCAGCTTGGAAACTGAAATGCTTTTCGTCTTATTTCTGTATCTGTAGGGAATGCATGGCAAATCATATCTTTTTAGACACATGTATATGCAATGATCACAGGTGAGAGATGGTGCCTGCGTTTATGCAGCTGTCTTGTCAAACAATCTTTAATCTGAAATACTGTCTTTGGATTTGAACATTTGTAATTTCTTAATAGAGAGACGCTGTTGGTGCTGTGTTTCTGAAAGCATTAACATTCACTGGTTATGTACTTTGCAGTTTTGGTATTTACTGGAAGAAAAAATTATTTTAATTCTGGTAATGCTAATGGTCACCCTCCTCTTTCTTAGAATGATCAGTCAACTGGAGATATAAAAGTCATTGGTGGAGATGACCTCTCAACCTTGACTGGAAAGGTATGGCTCTTTGTATGTTTAAAAACAGACAAACAAAACCACTAAAGAACCCACATAGCTGCATGGTTTTAAGGCTGCTCTTTTAGTGTGTGAAGATTATAGAGTTTAAAAAAATGAAAACGGAAGAGTTTTGTTTAAATATTCGTCACTGTATACTAAGAGAGTGGATAAGCCCCACCAAAGCTGTCAGTTTAGTCTGAACTTAACAGAAAAAAACCCCACCTTATTCACCATCTTCAGCATCAGGAAAGTTTTAGGAGATTTGTTTTGTTTTTCTGCACTGCCCGAGAAGAATAATCTTGTGTGGGTTGTTGTCTACAAACTACCTTTGAAAGAGAGTGGCATTATTTATTTGCTGTATTGGTGTTTCACTGAAGTAGTGATGGGAATTTATACTGTCGAGACGTGTAATGTGCAGCCCGGGTTAGAAACGGAGGTTCCCATTACAGGCAGTGACGGGAGAGGGGAAATGGGAGAATGTAAATTGGGAATCTGCTTTTCTCCAGTGACTCTATGGAGATCATTGAGCCAGATGTCTGGGGTTAAAGCATCAGTGCCTCCTGCTCTGTCAGAACACATTACTTTCCCCTTCTCCTCACTCATACGGGATCTTTAAGGCATGTATGTCACAGTTCAGTATAAAGGATGTAAGTATGACGGAATTGTACGTGTCTCTATAGTATGACGCTCTTTGCTTTAGAAGAACGCAAATTGTGTAGACTCTGATTTGATCTCTTTTGCATATATCTAGAATTCTCAAAGTCTAAATAATTTAAAGACCACTTTGTACTCAGCATGAGACATTGAGGAGAATCTCTTTGCCAGCTAATTGTTATGAGAGCATCAGAAATGTTAACTACATAGAATTCGCTGTTACATGGATAAACATACATAAATGGTGGTACAAATATTTAACTGCAATGAAAATTAATAAGTTATAGAGATTAATATATATATATAAGAAATGGCATATTCTCTATATATTAATGGATTTTTCTTTTTTTTTCTTTTTTCTTTTCCATCCCACCAGAATGTTTTGATCGTAGAAGTAAGTATTATGTTTCACTTTGAAGTTCTAATGTGTGACTGGTAAAAGCGTTCTAAAAGAAGTTGTTCTTAAGCCAGAAAACCTACAGTTTCTGTTTTCAAAGCTTCCAGCTTCTGATTCCAGGCCTGAATTTTGCAAGTGGGCTCTGAATTTGAAATGATCTGTGTTTTGAATTCGCAAATTGCATTCAACTGCTAAATTTAACAAGAAAAATATCCATGTAAAATTGTTTGCATTTGCTTTCCATTTTCTGGGATTCTGTCAATTATAAAATGTCATAGAATCATAGAATCATTTAGGTTGGAAAAGACCTTTAAGATCATTGAGTCATGTTTAGTTCTGTTTTTGTTTTTGTTTTAATTTTAAAAAGTAGCCTGAACAAAGTGATATTAAGCATATTATTGTTCTGGGTTTATAACAGCAAGCTAGGACATTAAACTGCAGGGGTAGAAAGAGGTTCCTAGTTAGGAATATCCTAAAATATGTGAAACACAGGTCTAAGCCCAATGTCCCTGTGTGTAATTTGTTTAGAGAATAGTTCCACAGAGAACGCTAATTCTTAATGAGCGTTTTGCAATTGTGAAATTCCCGTTCCTCTGTCTTGTCATGGTTCTTTGGATGATACCAGGTACAGTACACCTGATTTCCTAGCAGGTACTGTTGCTTAATTCTTGCTTTCATACCTCTTTCTTGATGGGCAGCGTTGCTTATGTTCAGTAAGTATTGCTTTGATAAAGGATGTTATTGAGTAAGATGATTGCCAATTTCAGGACAGGGAGGCAGCAGCAGTAGACAGGAAAAATGGACATGCAATCTAATAATGTCTTAAGGCTCCAAATAATGGAAATGGCTTGTTTGTAAGCAAAGAAACAGCTATGGCAACTGATTCAGCAGCCAAAGGGAAGGATGTTTCCTCTCATAAAATGTGTTTTTTATGTAATTTTTTTTTTTAATTTGAGGAAGTTATATTATTCCACAGGAAGCACATTCAGTTCCAAAACTCCTACCAAAATAGTATGTATACAGCAGTCATCTGTGTGACCAGTGGTGTCCTTTGAAGTATATTTTGCTTCAGATAGGCAGATGCATTTAATTATGTATCTGCTCCATTTCAGATGAATGTATGTCTTTAAAGTCCCAGACAGCTAACTAGGTTAGTTTCTCATTTGTTCAGTGAATCATCTATCCAGTGACTTGTCTTATACACTGTAAAATATGAACCCTTTTACCAATGACCATTTTAACTGTCAAACAATAAAAATGCACATTTATTGTAGGTTTAATATCTTGTGCACCAGAGCACTAGGCTTTTCTGTACAGCATCCCTTTAATGTTAAAAAAAATCTGAACAAAATGGAGATTCACCTCCAATAAACAGATAATCACACAGTACAAAATCAGTAATAGGTTCTGGTTTTATTTTAGAGTATGGAAGAAGCTACTTCTGTTTATTTGCCAACTTTTATTTTTATCTATGTATCTGTATGACTTTAACTTCTCTTGAGTTTATAGCCATGATTAAAAGCATTAAGTGTTAAAGATAGTATTGCTGACGGGTGCTCTGAGTTTTTTGTTTGATTTTTATTTTAATTGGGAGTCATGGGAAAATAAGCTGAAACCAGGACATTGCTGCTTCTGTGTTATCTACCTCCTTCACTTCAAATAGACTTGATTTCAGGCCAGGGTAAGGAGTGTATCTCTAAAGAGCATGTGATTATTTCAGTCCAAATGAGGAGTCCATTTCTGATGCTTCGGTTGTAAGCCATATATTCTTTTTTTTCTGCTTATATGTGCAGTGGATGGGATTAAAATGGTGTGTCAAAATTCATTTTAGTGTGTTTGAGTATAGACTTCAGAACTGCACCCAGATACTCCCAGTGCAATTTCTTCAGCTATTTCTTGGGTCTGTAATGGAAATTACACTCCTGTTTCTTTAATTGCAATAATGGGTTGTTCTGCCTATTTCTTTCTGTCATATACATCTGTCTGTGTAACTGAGCTCAACAGCAAGACTAATGTTACTTTTATCATATTGGAATTAAACATTGTTTGTCTAATAGCTGCAAGGAGCACAAGCCATAAAATCTCCAAAAGGAGCCAAGAAGGTCGTAATTCAGTAACTGCTTTCAAAGTCATAGTTATCCACAACAATTAATAACTATTGTTAATGCGTGTGATCACTTTACTGAGCATAGTTGCATAAGCACAACATGGTGTTACGTCACCTATATTTGATTACAAACAGTATTTTGGCATATTTTCATGCTATGGCGGATGAGCAATTTCTGTGGTAGAAACTTGAAAATGCTACTCTGACATGTTTAATATTCTTTCTTACGTGAGTTTTTTATTTTCAGGATATAATTGATACTGGTAAAACAATGAAAACGTTGCTGTCTCTACTTAAGCAATACAATCCAAAGATGGTGAAAGTAGCCAGGTAAATTTGTAATGATGATTATTTGTGCTGTATTTCACCTTAAGAATGACACACAGTGTAACAAAAAAAAAAAAAGTAAAAAAAAAAAAAGTAGAATACATGTCCATGGAAGAGAAATGGGAGGTAACATTTCTGCAGGAGTCATAGGAGTTGTATATGATGCGATCTGTTGGAGTTCAGAATTTGTTTAAACTCCAAAAGCACTTTTGCTTGTTATGAGAACATACGTTCGTTAAGGCTGGCGGAAACACTGTTCTTTCCAATCTTATTGCTGGAAGAATTTCAGTGCTTCGGAAGGGGATAGCTTGTGCATGCCTGGTACATGTCTTGCCTTATCATATTATGGTAAAGTTTGGGGGGGATTGCCACTGAAGTCCAACTTAGGTTTAGAAGTACATGGAAGAATTTAAATCTTTGAGGCTTAAAAAAAGTACCCTATCAAGTTGGTAGAGGTATTTTGAACACAAATTTAGTTCATAAATGTAGACTTTTACTAGAGAAGGGGATACAAAAAGTCAGTGGTTGTCACCTTCTATATATGTAGTATCTATCCAAACGTGTTTGTTTCTGTTTGCGCTATCTGCAACTTCAGTATACTGCAGTGGCGTACCTGTGCAATGGAGACCTTTCTTAGTTTGCCTTCTTTAATTGTAGAATTAAATTAGTTTGCACACTAACGTTATTGTTTGTGTGGTGTGCATAGTGCAGCTGAGCTTTAGAGGTCACTCTGTGAGAGTCACCCAGCCATATGCTCTTCCAGGCTTTTCTACTTAGTTACATCTTTAATCAATTAGTTTCAAAACATTTTATAATTAAATAACTTACAAATAACAAGAAATGTTGAGGATAATATTATATTATTAACCAATAACAACATTCTTCCTACTTCTTTTTAAATTGCATCTTTTGCGCTGCTATGCTGTGGTTGTGTATTTTACAATAAAAGCATAATGATTGCTGAGGATTAGAGATAAAGCAGAGCTGTGTGTAATATCTAATCAGTTGTGTTGCCATAACAATGTCAAAGCAGTCGTTAGACGTACAAGAACAGCTCTTCTTGCTGGTAATCTGGAGGTGACCTGCTGAAGGTGAGGTTGTTGAGGATTTCTTGCTGGCCAGATTGCGTGCCAAATTTTAAATACTTGTCACTGAATAGTGCCCTAACACTGCGGTGTACATCATGAATATAGTATGAGCAAAGTCCAGTTTCCTGTTGTTTAAACCTGTTGCAGTAATTTGGGTCTGCCAAAGACCTGAGCAGGTAAACGTGATCATTGTAGATAGTCTTAAGTGTAATGTTCTTAGTTACTTCACTTGCCTCTCTTTTCTCTTTTTTTTTTTTTTTTTTAACATTTTATTTCTCTCTGACAATTAAGCAGTTGTAGCAGGGAGATGTGAATTAATGCTAATATGATTTGGGGTTTTCTTTGATCAAATCCTACACCAATTCTCAAAAATTAAGTCTCACAACTAGAAGTTTCAGAAACTGTCTAAAGTTGAAACTGTGGCACTGACAAATGAAGCCGTACCTTCCAGGGCGATCCAGGAGGGAAGGAGGTCTGTGCTTAACGCACAGAGTTATGCTGACCTCTGTCTTTACATTCAGCCATCGACCACCTTTTCTTTTCCTCCCAAAGTCTGTATCTCAAAGACACAAATGTCAGGCCTGTGGAGTTGTCTTCTAAGAGGTAGAAGTGCTCAACTGATTAATGAGCAAATCAAATTAAACTAGCAGGGCATTTCTCTCTACTACAATACCCCCAACTCTGTATCTTTTACACCTCTGACTATTAAGTCTGGAAAAGTGGAGCTGGTTTCTATCACCTGATCATCAGAACTTATTACGTTTTCTTTATGGGAGTAATTAGTACTGCCAGTGCGAAACAGTTGAGGACATGTTGCGCAAGCGCTATTGAGGTTGCACTTCAGCGGCTGAACTTTTGCTTCATAATACTAATGCTTTTGAAAAGAGCTCAGTTGATCTGGCCAGATCCCAAATTGTTGCCTCTTTGTGTATAAGCTAAATTGTGGCTGAAGTTCCTAATGCACATAAAACTCCATTAAGTCACTTTTCACAGTGAAAATCCATCCAGATCAGGATCTCCTGGCCTCTGTCTTGCAGACCTGTTAGTTATCCTTTACACAGTGAATGATTCATGATTCTAGGAAGTTTTGATTTTGTCATTATGATCAGCTACACCTGCAAATAAAATAATAGTTTAAAATATGTGTAGTTATGCACATTTAGGCCAAATTTAGCTTGTCTGTTGTCTAAACAGTCTCATCTATTTGTACCTGGTGCTTTTCCATGTTTCAGTTTTACATTGGTTTTATTTGACAGTTTGTTGGTAAAAAGAACTCCTCGAAGTGTGGGATATCGGCCAGACTGTAAGTGACTTTTTGACAACTGTTACTAATTTTTAAAAGTATGTCAATGTATTGTGTACCCTTTGGTCAAAGTCAAAGGATGTTCCAAATAAGTTTTCACTAATGATTCTTGATAGATTTTGCTCTTGTTTAGGGAATTTAAATATTTGGAATGTATTTTGATAGAGTTAATCTGGATTTGGTTTGATCCTTTTTTTTTTTCTTAACTTTTTGTAACATTTTACTATATGCAAAGCAAACTTTGATATTTTGGTCCAGGTTGCACCCTTTTCATGTGCAAATTCTCCCAGCTTGCATGTAGTCAAATGCTTTGGTCAGCAGAATCTGCTGGATTCACCTTTGACACTTTTGGGAGTGATTCGGGTGCCTAAACCAAGCCACCTCATGCCATTTGGATGTCCCCAGGAATGCAGGAGGACCTCATGGGGTCGCAAATCTGATAAAAGTTTGCAGTGATAAGATGCCTGTATTGGCACAAAACTGGTTATGTCTAGGCATCTGGATTACTCCCTTCTTGTCTTCTCCTGTCTGTCCCAAGACCATAGAGAAAGAAATAGCATCTGCAGCAGACAGGGGTAGCAGAGTGACAGCTCCTCCTGCCTTGGGAAGGGCTTATGTGTTTTAACGCTGTTCCAGAGACTAAATTCCTGTTAATCTGGACCGTGTACTTTCACTATGGAAGTGGAGTGAATTTAGCAGCAGAATCGCATCCTCTTCCTCCTTCTTTCCAAGGTTGTACAGTATTGTGGAACTGAAGTTTTTCAATGCCTTAAAGCTTAATTGAGGTGTTCCCCTCAGTCAAGGATGCCCCTCATTCCTGAGAGCTTATTATAGGCTTAGCTGGGTTAATGGTCTGCCTTTTGAGCATCTTGCAGCAGATGACTTGTTTTGCCATCTGTCCACAGAGCCAACCTGTTCAGTGCAGGACACGTGAGCTCTGAAAGAAGAGACAGCAAGGCAGTAACGGCTGGGCCTCCATTTTATCCCTGTATTGTGAGGCCAAGGAGATGCTAAACATTGCCTTAATTTTTCCAGAAGTGCACACAGCCTTTTCTTTGAATTGTACAATTTATCTCCCTGTTTTCATTACAGACCCTCGTTGTAGCCAGGGAGAGAAAAAACACATAGCTTTCCTGTGCTCAGGAGTCTTTCATTTTAGCATGAGGGGAGAAAGCCATATGGAAATTTTGTATTTTATGTAATTTAATAGTTTTGGGTCATTTCATAGTGTATGTGGACAGGTTGGACTGATACTGCCTGACCACCCACGAACTGTCCTGCTAGAGCTGTTCAGACAATCTGTGGAATAGCTGATGTCCTTTCAGGCAGCTTCTCTGGGAGGAAAAAACCACAACGAAACACACACAAAAAAAACCCTATTTCTGAAACCTGCAAGTGACTTCATAAAGAACAGAGTGCTCTTTGTTCTTCACTATTCTCTATACCACAGAATCAGCATCTAAGACGTACTTTAGCGGTCATAGTATATTCCTACACATCAGGTCATTGCCTGCAAGTTGCAAAAATGGAGTCCATCTAGTTACTCAAAGGTGAAGGATTGGTTTCCCTGCAGTAACTGTGGTTCTGATAGACACGTTATTCTGTGCTCACTCTGCCAGCCCTTCACAGAAAGTCCTGTTGGACTTGCACATCCGTAGTTTTGAAGGAGCTGACGACTGAACCTGCCTACTCGTTATGCCTCTGGGTGCCCTTGCCGAGGCACAGGTCCAGCTCCCGGAGGCGCTGCCTTTTGAATGATACTGTGAGCGTGACTTGGGCTGTGCTCACCAGTTCCACTGCTTCTGCACTGGCACATCAAGCATCTAGGAAGTGCAGGGAAGTATTGGCCCTTTTTGTATGTATTTACAAAGTTGCAGGGAATTTTCAAGGAATTTTACGTTCTGATAATAATAGCTTGTCTGTAGATTTAAGTGCTTCCATTAATTTCTTGCACACTGCGTGCTAGCACCACGCTGCTGCGTGGGAACCAATAAATACATCTGTTTAATTCTGCTTTAGTTGATAAATCAACAAAGTAAGTTAAAATTTTAAAATAGCTTGAATATTAATCTGAGGGTTCTTGAGTGGAAGAAATAAAATGAGTGAGGATGCTTACATATCTATAAAATTCGAGATTGACTCTGTAAAAAGGTCTAGTGAACTCTAGGAAGTTCTTTTCTAACATACTGGTGACTTACGGTCTTTTTCAGTTGTTGGATTTGAAGTGCCGGACAAATTTGTTGTGGGATACGCCCTAGATTACAATGAATACTTTAGAGATTTGAACGTAAGTAATTTTTCCCGTATGTTTTTGTCCATTTAAAACTAGGGAGGAGGAAGGAAGGGAAGTCTCCTCACATCACTCTCCTCTGTAAATCATGCCTCGTGTGCAAATCTGTTCCATTGGTGATGCAACGACGAGAGCAAACCCTAGAGCAGCAGGACAGCGTTTTGGAGCTCTTATGAAACTAAAATTTATTTTGCTGCATGCAGAATGGAGGCTACACATCTCCTGGCAACTTTGAAATAATGTGAAGTTTGTGTGAAGTTTCCTGTTTTACCACATGTCCACAACAATTAAGTGCATTTGCTTAGTTATGTAAGAGTTAGAGAAGAGAGACCTCGGAAGTTAAGAGGGGTTCACTTTTTATTCTAAATCATTAATTCTTCATCTGGATCTCACCAGACCCGGTAGACATTGGGTGGGACAATTAGGGGGAGGAGAAAGAAGGCAATGTTGAGATTATTAGACAAAAAAAGGCTTAAGTTGTTCTGCATAAACAGTATCACAAGGTTCTTTCGTACTGAAACGTGTATAGCATGCTTATATTTTTTTCGGAAGCACATTGTTGAATACGGATGTAAAACGTCAGTCTCTTACATTACTTTTCTAACAGGAGCTTTTTATTTTGTTTTGTTTCAGCATATCTGTGTGATCAGCGAGACGGGGAAGCAGAAGTACAAAGCATGAAAGCCTAGTTCAAGTGCTATGACAACAGAGCTTTGAAATGTTTTGTTTACCGAGTCCTATCTTTCACAGGCTTCAACTCTGGTACACCAGCTAAAATTGTAGAATGCCCCAGCCCCATTGTCATATGCTTACTATAATTTATTGCATGTACAATATCAGAGCTCGTCTTGTTCATTTATATTTTAGAAATGCAAACAACTAGTGCAGTTCTGCACTCCTTATTTTGATTTGCACTATGACTCTACCGACTATTGCTGCCCCTGGTTGGGTTGTGCTGTTTGTGAGCTCGAGTCTAACTCTTGCAGTGGTAAATTGCTTAAACCTCATCAACCCAGAACTGAAATAGTTCAAGTACTGTAAATGTAAAACACTTTATGATAGGGAAGTCTATTAGTAATATTTTTAAAATCTGTAATTTAAGTTTTATATTTTAATGCACAAATGTGATTGTGATTAATGGATAGTTGCACCTTTGGGTGTTATAAAGCATGAGGAGCAGCCAGTTACAGTATCTGTAATCTCTAAGGAGCTCATTCAAATCTCCTGGAGTTGCCTTATTGCTGTAAAGGAAGTCTGGGTGGAAAATGTTGTCTTTTTTTTTTTTTTTTTTTTTTTAAAGGAGATGGAATGGCAAAACAGAATGTTTAAAATCTAGTTTTAGTTGAGCTGCCTGTTTCTGTTAGATATTTTTTTTTTCTTTAAAAATCTCCATCAGTCAGTGGAATTGCCTTTTAAATTTGAACAATTTTAATATATTTGTGAAAAAGTATTGTAATGTTTACTTTATAAGATCTACAAAACAAAGTACTTTAAATAAAGGCTGTCTCTTTAAAATAAGCCCCATACATCTATGCCACTCATTCTGTATATTAAAGTGCTCTTGAAATTTTCTTCTCAGTAATATTTTTCATAGGTGTTTCTGACAGCGAAGGCAGACTCTACATTTGTTGTCTTTGTAGACCTTTTGGTCAATATTATCCTACCTACGAGAGAGATGATAAAGTGCTGAGGGAAAATACTGAAACACTTCCATATTCTATAACCAAACTAGATTTCAGAGAAAATGGTTTAAGCGCTGTCCTTTGTTCTGTTTTGGCAAAAATGAAGAGTGGAGATTATATGTTCATTAAACATAGACACGTGGAAAAAAAAAAACCACAACCACTTTGTAAGTAATCATTTGGGTTTGTTTCATTAACACCTCTGGTTCGTGTCGAGTTTAACTCTAAACGTGGAAGCCCATCTCCCAGCTCGTCCTTGCGCCGTGCTTTTTGGTCCCTTAGCTTACACAGTTCTTGTACTTCTGCGCATGGATTCTCCCGCTGTACGCTCGGATTTAATGCTGCTCAGTGCTTCATACATCATGAAGTTTTTGCCAGCCTGTTTTGAAAGATTTTTCTGTGGTTTTGGAGTTTGAGTCATGTTTCTGTACTTTTCCAAGTACTGCGCATTGTTGTCCATCCATGGTGTGCTCAGTTACAACTGTAGTAGTTAGTAGCAGACCTAAAATGAGTAATTCACACGATGTAATTTAGATCAAATGACCACAATGTGTAGGAGATCTATTTGTAAATCAAAATTCTTGTTAACAAATACTAGAACACTGGTTGTGGTTATAGCATACTTTTGCAATGTCATAGTTAATGTTCCAAAGAGCTTTTTTCCTAAATGCACTACAACGACTGATTGTATTTCTCCCCCTCCTAAATAATGTTTGTGTATATGCCTTTTCAAGAGCCTGCACTGTCCCTGGGACGACTTGTTGCAAAAATACGTGATGCATCTCCAAGAAGAAGAAACACAAAAGCAACGTAGAAAAATATAAACCCGCGTGCGAATTATTACATCTGCTCAAGGTTTCATTAGTTCTGGTTGAACTTAAGGTCTAATCTTAAAAGGTCGTGTTTTCTTCAGCCTTCTTCATTGTGAAGGAGTGTGTTTTAAAATAAATTCATGGCACCTAGAGATTACACTAGAGAGGTGGCTTAAAAGTACCTGTTTACACATGAAAACAACGAGAATTGATGATGTTCAGTATCTTTTAGGACTAAACCCTTAAATTAGTCTGTCCTGAAATGTTTTCCTGTCTTGGTTAAGACGGTTCTTCAAATGCTGTGATTTGGGAAAGGGAGGAGAGGTTGAGTTAGTCATAACAAGGGCTTTATCTTCCACATCGTAGCTGGAGTGGGGAAATGACGGGTCTGTTTGGGGTGGGGGTTGGAATGCCGTGGACACGTGCCCGGGGTGTAGTCACAGAAGAGGTTTGGGAAGATCCTCTTGAGCCACGCTGACCCCGGGAGCGATGCTGCAGGCGCCCAGGTCTGCCTTCTGACACACCTCACCTGTGTCTGATGGAAAAGGTCAACATTTAAAAAAAAAAATGTTCCCGCATTTCAAATGCTGGGGAACAGGCACTTTTTTTTCGCACTTCCTTCACTTCGGGGCTTGTCGGATGAAGTTTATCACCCCTGAGGGATTCCTCCTTCAAAAGCTTTTGTTACTCTCTATGAAAATTGTTCAGAGAAAAAGTTACCCACTCTCCTGCCCTTGCTAGAACAGTTCTAATGTACTGCAGCCTTTACAGCACCTGTGCGTGCGCTACAGGAAGATAAATTCTCACTTGAAAAAAGTTGAAAATGCAATTATTACTTTTTATTCAGTACTTTTGGTTAAAAGACTGGGGTTTTAGTCACACCTCTGCAAGTTAAATGCCAGCTTCATGCAACCCAGACATATATTGTTAAACCATTATGAAAGCACAGAGAAAATCTTGTATTTGAACATTTATGGGGCATTTGAAATTCATTATGGTTCCACATTTTATGAATCACAAATGTATGCTGGAAAAATAATTTTGAATATTTATAGGCTCTGCTATACTGTCTCACCCCGTGACATCTGGCATTTCTGTACGTTTTGATAATTCTCGCCTGCCGCAGAGCGCTGACGCTGCCTGACTTGGTACCGCAAATGTGTAGCTCTGGTGTGGACTGTTTATTCTTCTTGCTTTAAATTCACACTGATAAGAATCTAAAGTGCTGTAGGCAGAGCTGGGAGAGGTGGTGAAAAGTCTTTACATGAACAGAGCTGGCAGTTCACTTGGGGGGGTGAATCCTCGTTTTGAAAATTGAGGCAAATGAGGATCTTTAAGTTGCCTGGTGATTGTATATCCTGACTGATTAAATGGTGGTGGTGTTTCATCATTGTCTGTTATGCTCTGAAAATCCCGTCAAGCGTGCACTAGCCCAGCAGTGAGGAGCTGACGCTACTTACAGGGAGCCGGTTACTCACGATTCATTAAAGGACTCTTTCTGCCGTGTCCGACTGCCTTTAATTCCCGTTCAGGTCGCACCTTGCAAGACAGATCTCAACTGTCTGCAAGTACCTTTACAAGAAAACGAGACATCGCAGTGGTATTTTTTTTTCTTTTTGTAGTGTTTAAGGACTTTAAATTTGTTTAATTTCGCAAGCAGACGTAGTTTGATGACTATTCTGATGGGGAAATGGCTTCCTGGCTCCATAAAGATGCCAGTACCCAGTAAGGTCGTAGTCGTTGCAGACACCACGGTCAAGAGAGCAGGGCTAGAAAAGCACAAGGATTCAGCACGAGGTAAGAACTGGCAGTGAGGATTTTCATCCCGAGGGAAGCTGAGAAAGGGATCACACTAGCAACTGCCCAGTGATAAAAGGCTGGTGAGTGGTGTGTGTCGGGATACGTTCGAGTGGCTGCAGACATAGTGCTGTGTCCAGGCTTTCCTCCAGGCTGTTCTGGGCCGGTGAAACACCAACTGGTGAACTGAAACATCCCAGCAGGTGGAAACCCGTGCAGAACCGGGTAGGAGAGGCAGGCCGTGATGGCGAGTAAATCAAGCTGCAGGTAGATTAACCTCTTCCAGTCAGAGGCTGGTATGTATCTAACAAGTGATTATTGGTGGCATCTTTTCCCCCACTATAACCAGAAGGGGAACCGACCATCTTGTGTCTTCTGCACATCGCCAGGTTGCCCGTACAAATCACTGTGTGTGTGAGCTACAACTTCGGGCATTAGGTCAGGGGGGGCTCCCAGCCAGTCTGCGCCCTCCTACAGGCAGTGAGTCCCCAGCCCTGCCCTTCACGAACGTCGTCAGGAAAATACCCCAATAGATAGTGCCTGTGTGTATAAACAAGGCACCAGCTATTAAATAAGGAACCAGCTATTTCCAACTCCAGTCCTGGCTCTGTTAGGTAGGCTTCTTACAGCAGGGTAGCTCGTCCGTGCCCAATTTACAATCCTGAAAGCTCAGGATCCCCAGTGGGAATGCTACAGCGTTGCTTTTGGAAGAGATTTAGACAAAACTCAGTTCTCCCACAATATTTTGCTACACACAGCAGCAAATTTACCCTATTTATTTCACCTATTCCAACCCTGCCAGCTAAAGCACCACGTCTCCCCATCGATTTTGCACGGGAGAGCGTGCCAATGCCCTCTACGTTGTGCGGTGGGGCTGGGTTTGCTCCTCGACCCTTTGCCACGACGCGCCGCTGCCAGCCCGGCCGGCACGCAGCCTGCGAAGCGCCTGGGGCAGGGGTTGCCGTAAGCACTAGGCGTTGGCTCAGCTGTCCTTCAGTTCGGCGAGGGACAGAAGCCTTTTCCCTGGGAACAGACTTTCTGGGTATTGATGAAACACGCTGCCCTTCCTGCGCTTTCCGCTCGGTAACCTGCAGGGCCCGGGAAGCGCCGGAGCAGCGATGCCGATGCTGATACTGATGCTTCACTTGCCTGTTTCCCATCTGAGGAGCTGGGACCTGATAAAGCCAGCCCTAAGGCAGGGAGGGTGGGATGGGGGGGGGGGGGGTGTGGTGGGGAGGTATGTGTGTGCGTGCACGCTTTTAAATGTGCATTGCAGTGCCTTTATCAGATCTTTTCTCCTCAATTTCATTTCTTGCCATTTTTTTCTCTTCCATTCACAAAATGCAAAGTACCCAGTAGCAGTCAGAGAACACAAAATACGAGGTAGAAATATCCTTTGCCGTGTAAACTCTTTACACTTGCAATTAGAAAACCATCTTGTGCTTTCTAGTAACAAATAACCACAACCCCCCCTTGCCTGGCTGCATCTTCCGCACCACCTAGTCCCCTCCCTGCCATCAGACCTTGCCTAGCAGTTGTGCACACTCAAATCATCTCTTTTCAGTATGAGGGGGAAGCTATTTTCTCTTGCATACAGCACGAGAACTCACTCCGGACAGTTTATAAATGAATTTATGCTCTACTTGACTCCTATTTTAAGTAATATCTTCAATATTCTGTTACTTGAACGGCCCACAAGAATGGGTTTACATGAGACATTGCTGAGAGCAATGATGTCTTTTACACTTCGCTTCAGAAATGAAAAGACTTTTGAACTCGTATTTTTCTTCCATTTGGTGAGTTTGTTGCCAAGAACCACTGAGTCATCAGGGCACCGGCACCATCGTTTGCGCTGGTCGTCGCACTCTCGCTTTAGCAAAGCCCTTGCTGGTGGAGCGGGTGAGGCGGCTTCTGCTTTGCCACGGGGCTGCTACCTGCCACGGTTCTTTTAACCCACGGAGATCTTGTCTTTCGCGCAGCTTTGCACCAGGGATACCGGCAGCTTCCCACTGAAGCCAGCTGCGTTCCTGGGTGCACGGTTAGAGTCACCTCAGCCAAAATTACCCTCGCTAAGAGAGAGCAAGACATAAAAGCGTTTCTTCTCTCCCTTAGTGCAAAAAGCAAGACCTGAACTTATTAACAACCAGCACTGGGAGTTGCTGTTGTGCAAGGCACTGCACAAACACCTACAAAAGCCAGTCCTGGCTCGGAGCACGCTGGATGTGAGCTGAGGAAAAGCAGATGAGGTGGGTGGGCAAGAAGTGCAAGGAAAGCGAGATAATGCTGGATACCACAATGAGCTGCTAACCTTTGCCAAAAATTCCTTTTGCATCAAAGGAGGTGAGCAGGAAAACACTGAAGGTAGATAAGGTGGCTTTTTGGGTTGCTTTTTTAGTGTTTACAGGAATCTGCAACACCTCATTTGGCTCCTGCCTCTCTAATGGAGGTACCTGGTACTGTGAGCAGAGTAACACAACCTCCGTCTTTTAGTATGTGGGAGGGTTTCGGTCTCAGTGAAATTAAAAGATTGGCGTAGAAGTGTGCGATTAATAAGCTTGTCTAGCGTCTACCTACTAAACCCAGCAGCCGCGCAGCAGGGTAACGACGTGCTGCGTGTATTTACCTACCACAGGGAACTGCCGCCTTCCAGCTTGTTTATAAAATCACACCAAAAACTACGGAGGAAGCTCAAAGACTTTTCCTCCACAGTGGTCGCATACGTTCCTGATGCAGCAGATTTCACATTTAAACAAAAAAATACATCTTGCTTTACCCCGTACCAACAGAAAAGCTTGCCCAAGCTGCTTTGCATGCGCTGCTGCCCCTTTGCACGGCTGCACACCGCGTAACAGAGCTGCCCCGGCGACGCAGCGCCTGCAGCAGCGCGGGGCAGGGAGGGTCTTCGGGTGACTGAAGTCAGACCGGGGATGCTCTGCAAGGGCGTTTGTTGCTTTTTTTTTTAAGCGGTTTGTGCTCAAATGCAGTAGTGAAGTCAACCTGCAAACCTATCGAAGGCAAACTTTTACATTTAAGGAAAGAAAACGAGAGGCGCTTCCCCGGCTTCTCAGACAGAAAAGCACAGCTGGATGCCTACCCCCTGGGCTTTCTGTATTAATAATCGGCAATATCCTGAAGCAGCTGGAGCGGAGCAGAGACGCTCACGAGGACCGGGAGCGGCGGCGGGGAGCTAACGCCGCCCGCCAGGCACCGCGGCGGCAGATGCAGAGCCCCGCGCTGCGCCCGCAGCCCTCGCTCCCGACACCCCGCGCCCCGGCACAGCCATCGCCCCGAGCCGGGGGCTCAGACGGGGACCGCTCCCACGGCGTGGGGCTGCTCAGCCCCAGCACGGCCACCTCCGCGGGCGCGCTTTTTTATCTCCCCGGGATCATTTTTTTCCCGTTGGCTTGATTCAGCCTCTGAATTTTCTGCTCGCCCGCTGCTCCGAAAGCTGTGCGGTGCTTTTACTCTCCTGTTACCGTCGAGTCGTTTTGATCCTGGCAGGAGACGGCAGCCTGAAAGCACGGTTTTAGCAGGAGTCTTCTGTTTGTGAATGAGGTGGAAATCTCTTTTTCTAGCTGAGTAAGATCAAACTGATCACAACAGAGATGTCTAAAAAGAAGGAACAAACCTGATTTTTAACTCTTACGCTCCACCTATAAATGCTAACAACAGAAAACTTTTCTAAAAAAAAAAAAAATCTGGTGTAAAATTAATAGAAGTACAGAATTAATCACTTTACTGACCAATTTCCCTGTAAACCAGGTTATTCATTAAGTTGTTTTCCTGAGGAAAAGCTGTATTTTATATGGCTATTAAGGGCTTGACTCGTAGAAAGTGGGAATAAACTGTTTTACAGACCCAAGTGAAAGAATACTGATGCCCCATTTGAAACGGGTTGGTTGCGTGTCCAAATATTGTGATTTTGACCTGTTTGTGGGTAGAGGGTTTTAAAAGCTGCCCCTACCCACGCACACGCCTTTTGCACCCCCCCGCACCAGAAACATCTGTGTGCTGGGGGGTCCCTCGCCCCGATCTCCTGGCCGTACCGACGCTCACCGCAGAGACCGGGAGCCGCAATTAAGCTGTAAATCAGCAAGAGGCTGTTCCCCTGCCACCCCCCTGCCCTGCAACCACTGACTGTGATTTATGAATTCCTAAAAATAGTTGAAAAAACAAATATTCTGGGATTCACAGCCACCAGCGCTCAACAGGAGACTGCGGGACCGGGGCTGTTGCTGATGCACCATCACCGGCAGGACAAGTGAGCTCACTCCCACCGCGTGGGATGGATGTTCCACCAGCAAGGCACCATCCCAGCCCTTCCCAGGAGGAGCACCCCTGACCCCGCAGTGGTCTGCATGTCCATCCCTTGCTCCCGCCAAAGTTTGGAAGCTGCGAGTGGTGCGATACTAAGGGCAGAGGAAGGAAAACCCTTTCACCTTGCGGCTGGGCTCGCTCTGGAGGAGCTCGCTGCTGCAGCGATGGGTCTGTGGACAAACCCTCAGGTGCTCCAGGCCCTCCAGACCCACCAAACTCTTCCCACCACAGCCCACGTGCCTCCAGAGGCTCCGTGGGTGCTGGGCACCAGCAGCCCCCCATCCCGGCTGTGCCCGACCTGGGTACCCCAATAGGGACTGGGGGAGCTGCACAGGCCGGGGAAAGCTGCTCCCTCCCATCATGGGGCTTCCCCAGGAGCACCCCGGGCACAACCATGGGGCCCCTCCTTCCTCCCACCCAGCTGAAGCTCCGGCAGCCCTCGCCCACCCCCCCTCCCCAGCTGCTGGAGGCAGGGTGCAGCCGGGGGCAAGCACCCAGGGGCCACAATTACCCCTGCCCCCCACTGCCACCGCACACCCCCCAGGCCCTCCCTCCCCACAGGAGATGCTGGGGAAGGGCTTGGCACCACCTCCTGGCCGAGGCCCCTGTGCCGTGGCAGCGCCCTCTGCCCGCTCCATCCCTGGGCGGGGGCACGGGGTACCCACCAGCACAGGGGGGTCGGGGTGCAGCCCCTCCCCCTGCCCTCTCCCCATTAACGACACCAAGCCCTCGTTCATCGCTGCCTCCGCAGTGGTTTATTGGTGTGGGAGATGAGAGCCCCCGAGCAGCAGCGTGGAAGGCACCGTGGGGGTGCCGAGGAGGCACCCCGAGAGCCAGAGCCCCGGCTCCTGCGGCAGGGACCGATTTCCAGCCTCACTAAAGCAGCAATGCAATACTGGAGAGCAACAGGCAATCCCAAACTCCAGTATTTACGTGCTGCTAGAGCACTGCTGACAGCTCTCCATCCTAGCGCCTCTCCACAGCCTCCAGACCCCCCCTTCCCCCCAAAACCACGGGGCAACAGAGTACCTTGGCCGATCCTTTGCCGGGGAAAGGACCGAAGAGCAATAGGCGAGGGGCAAGGCGCCAGCTGAAGGCACGGTGCTCCAGCCAACATCGGCCATGCCCGTGCTGGAGAACAAAAAGGAGCTCCAAGTCCTTCCTGCCTGCAGGGCCACCCCCGCTGAGACACACACACACAATCTCATGGGGAACAGGTTTGTAGCCGCAAAGGATGTGCACGGATACAAGCACCAAGAGAACTTATCTACACGTACCTGTTCAACTGAACTAAAGAGATACATGGGAATGCGTTAGCTTCCACATCTATGATAACCAGAAGCTCACTTTCTTGTCTTATCCTTGAGGTAATGAGGCAGCCCAGAATGGTCTGTATCTCCTTGTCCCTACAAACCATGATGTGCTGCTACATCTCCTCAAAGCCCACTGAATGTTGACATTCCAAATGGTATTTTGAATATATATCTATATATATGTATTTTTTTAAACCATGAAATAAGGTACTGAAGAACACTCTACAATGAAGACATTTAACGTGCATGCATTACCACCACGGGACATTTTTTGTTCTTCACGGGTGCTACCAGAAAGTCTGTAACTATAAGAGAACAAGCAGTTACACAGTGCAAACAAACCAGTTTCAGAAACAAAATCAGAAATGAACTGTTCCCCCCACCCCAAAGCACACTTAATACGTGGGTCCCGGCAAATCCACGCTTTCAGACCTAGCAGATCATCTGCTTCTGCTACTGTGAAGGGCCTGCAGACCTTCCTGGCCCTTCCAAATGGTCTGTGGGGAAACGTTACCTCGTACTTTCCTCTTAGGGGCTGCTGAACATCAAGGGTTTTCCAGGAGTCGCAATGTTAATATTTCGGATAAATAAATCCAGATTGCAACAGTCCAAACCTGTTAAGTTTTCCTTAAAATATTTTTATTCAGCTCGTTTTGACTTTTGAGAAATCTAAAAACAAACCTTATTTTTTTTTTAAAGACTAGATTACGCTCATTTACTATTTGAACGGACAAACCTTATGCGACCAGAAATTAAAGATACCCTGGAATTCACCGCCTCCCCTGCCGGTACCAGAGAAGAACACGCCGGCGCGGGGCAGAGGGAGGCTGCAGCTCTGAAGCACGTAGCTGCCAGCGGCACTTACACGCCAGCCTGCGAGGGCTGCGCAGGAGCCGTGCAGATAGCCTGACATTTTGTGTGTTTCCTTTCGACTTTTTTTTCCCCCCCCCCCCCAGTTATGTGACAACTTCCTTCAATTCATTTTCTTAAAAAGCAGCATCACAAAAACCCCTGAACAATGTCAGAAATGACGCCATTAGTTCAAATGCTTGTGCCGTCCCCCTGCGCTCAACGCGCCGCTTCGCCGAGTTCCAGTTTGCCCTCCTCCTAGTCCCTGCCTGTTTAGCAAACTTAAAAATAGGAATTTCAAAAGCTCTCGTGACCCGTGCCAAATTATTGCAAATTTTAAATCAAATATTTGCCAACAAAAAAGCGGTATTTTTCCACCACTTCAGTGTCCTCAATACCGATAGCACCAGGTCCAACGAGCAACTGCTACTTACTGCAAAGCCAACAAGTACCCAGAGAAAGTTAAACCTGTACAAGCTAAAACAAAACACCCCCCCACGTAATTTTACCATTAATTATTTCTGTAACAACGTTTTGCTTGACTGTACCTGTGTAGTCTTATTTCTTTCATCTCTTCAAGTGACTTAAAAAAAAAAAAAACAAGCAATAGCAAACAAGCTCAGCTCTAGAATCCATTTTGATCGTGTTTGAGGTTCACGTTTTAATTAATGGTTTTTTATATATATATAAACCAGTCTTTAGCCTAGTTCGACAAGGGGGGCAAGAGCTCTCTTCAGCAAGGAGGGCTTTCCAAAGCGAGGGCTCAGTACACCTCCACCAGCCTATTCTCTAGCACAGAGAGGAAAATCAACATTCCCACTGAGGACTGGGCAAGTGGAAATTTGGGATAGGCAGTGAAATACGTATCTGAGAAAGTATGCGTGTTAATGACATGACAGCATCATTATTTTAAGCAATAGAAAGCTGAGTTTGAATCACCCCATCTCACACTTTCGCTTCTTTCAAACTTTGTTTGTGCTTTGCATTCTCAATGTTAAATCAGAACGATGGCAGCTGAGCGGGATGATCTGAGTTTACCTCGACCTCCCCGAGGCGTTACCTGCAGCGCCCAAGAAGGGACACGCGTTTCGGAGGAACCCGCATTTGTCCGGAGGGATGCAGATGCTGCAGGTGTTTCGGAGCAGGTCGGACACGCGAGCTTACCTTCCCAACTCACCTGCGAATGCGGGCGCATCGCCGCCTCCTGCGCCGACTCTCCCTGGACACGAGGCAATCGCTGTTGCAATGGAACTAGAAAGCAACACACAGAAGGGTTTACGAGGCGCTCGCCCGGGTGCTTCAGGAGGGGGGACCGGGGCTGTCGGGCAGCCTCGGAGCAGTCCCCTCCCCAGGCACGTGCAGGCCACAAAGGCTCGGATGGGCACAAATATTTTTAAAAATAGGGAAAAAAAAATAATCAAGTTTTCACCTCCAGATAGGGCAGGCTACGAAGCGGCACTTAAAGAGCGATCATATCCCTCCTCTCCCCGTTCTCCCCATTCCCGCAGCCGGGGCTACGGGCACCGTTGCCGCCAGGAGCGTGACTCTGGGCACTCGTAACCCCGAACCACAGCCCGGGGCCGTACAGCGAGGAGGGACGACACGGCTCCTGCCAGCTGAAACCAGCAGCAGCTCCGAGGTGAAGGAGCCACCGCACGCAGCCAGGGCCAGCAGCAAGCCCACCTCCCCGAAGGGGTTAAACCAGCAGCAGCAAGAGCAGCCTATGGGTCTTGGCAGACCAGAAGCAAAGGAAACGTCTTATTTTAGCTGATTCAGGTGATAACCCACCCTCAGGACAAGCAGGTAAGACGCAGAGAGGCTATTTGGGGGTCGGGGTTTTTCTGGCGGCAGCGTCAGGCGCGCAGCCCCTCGCTGCCGGGGGAGGCGGCATCCCAGGAGCACCCCCAGCCTTCGAGCAGCACCCCACCACAGCTGGGAACTGGGGGCCCCCGCTGTGCCGGTAGCCCCAAATACCAGGGGAACTGCCCCAAAAGCTCCACCTCGATGCACAGGCATCGCAACAGCTCTTCTGCTGCCACAAGCTCCCCGCCCGTGGCGAGTACACCAGCTATTTCTAGAAATCGAGACTTCTACCTGTCATCTACATAAGCCAGCCACCTACGGAGGTTCCGTTAACCCCCCAAATAACCGGGGAATTTGAACACGCCGAAATCCATTAATGTAGTTCACAAAACAATGCAACTTCCGCTTGCCAAAGTATATTGGGCAATTAAGCAAAAAACACCCCCCCTCGCCCCAAGCCCAGACACACACACGAACCCAAAATTAATTCACCCCGAAATACAGGGTTCCCTTAAAACACAACCTAGTCCCTCCTTACTGACACTGGAACCAGAAAAAAAAAAAGAGGGGGGAAAAAAAGTGAGAAAGAGCACCATGGGAAAGGAAAGGAAATAAATATACGAGCCCATGACAGGACAGATTTGCATACAGAGCCTTCACTGACTCGCACACTTCAGGGCTAGGTAAGCGCAAAGAGAAGTAGATATTAAGCATTTTTTTTATATATATATATAAAGCACAGGGGAAAAAAAAAAACAACTCTGCTATCAAACAGTTTTTCAGGAGACATGCACAAACAAATCCTGAAGTCATTGTTCTCCTTTGAAAGAAGAATAAAAAAAAGAAAAAAAAAAAAGAAAAAAAAAGAAGGCATTTACTATTTTACAAAAAGACTAAAATAAATCATCTCGTTACAGCTGAAGGTCCCAGACATTAATTAGCGAAACACAATTACGGTAACAAAACGAAAATAAGGGGAGGAGTAGCACCACCGAAACACTTCATATCTGCCTGGGTCTGAGAAAACACACCACTTTCATTCCTGCCTCCCTTTGAACAATGAAATTTAAACAAAAGTCACGTATTAATATTTACAGATGTGGCTAATAGCTGGAATCAGACCCGATGCTTGATCGACAACCACCAAATGGTTCCAGCTATTACGTTTCCGATACGACTTGCCTCGCAAGGCTGCCGAAGCCGAGCGAGGGCTGCGAGAAATGACTATTCACGAGCACTAACAGTCAGACGTGGGAACTGCACGCAGCCAAGTTACTTTCATTTGTACGGGCACCGACAGCGCATCTCCTGGGCGCGCACGCATCACGCGAGCATCGCCGTTACGCGCGTTTTAGCCAGCTACGACTTCTTCCCGGGTGGCACAAAATAAATGCAGAAAATATATTTTCTCCCCGTTCGTACGCCAAAGCTATACGAGAGCGGGTAATTTCCCATACGCTTTATTAAAACTATTTTTTTTTTCCTCATTAATCTACCCAGAAAAAGGCAAGGGAAGCAGCACGTATTTCGTATCAGCCACAGCGTATTACGGCTACATTTTAATTTTAGCACGGCGTACCTTTCGCGCGCTAAACCACACGTCAGCGTGCTCTTAGGTGGGGCAGAACACCCGAAACCAAACTGCAGCTACAAAGGGCAAATTCAAATAACGCAAAAAATTAATTCGTTAACTTTACTCGATTTGAAACTCCACCCCGAGAGCGTTACTAAGCGGGATCGACTGTATTTATCAAGCTGGGTCCTTTAACCCGAGGGAGAGCTACTGGTGCTCGCAAGGGCCTGCGGGACAGGACTTCAACTTACAGCACTCCAGAAAACCAGTAAAATCCACAGTAAAATTCCGGGATCCACAGTTTTTTCTCAACACTGCTGAGGAGAAGAAAAGTATGATGCTTCTTGTTACTTCCATTTTTTTGCATTGTCATCTCATCCAGTTTTAAACAACAAGGGACAGATCTGGAAGCCCGACTCCTATAAAGTTTATTTGTTAAGAACAGGGGAAAAAAACAAAACAAAACATTTTTTTTGTCACATGAACATTAATTCAAAACATAACAAGCGCACAGTAATTTTAATTTTTTTTTTTTTTATATATTTGGGTCAGTTCGCCTGAAGCATTACTTAAAGCTTCCCTCTTATATTTCATAAATGTTTATTGCATTAGCAGTTCGGTTTTACTGTATTTCCCACCAAAGTGGATTAACTAAATACAGACTTTCACAGTTGATGGGGAGCAATGGAGTTCTTTGGATTTCTTCAGAGCAGAAGATGATGAAATTTGGCAGATGGTCCCTCACCTACACCCGTACACACGCAGACAACACACAAGCACAATTTCTTTCTTTTTTTTTTCGGGGGGGGAGCAATTCGCGTTTTAACCTTGGAAAACTCCCTCTCTCAACGCACAAAAATTGTCTTTACGTGCCTGATGCACACGTGGGAAAAATACCGTGTTCAGGATAAACTAGGAAGGGGAAACCCCCCAGCGCGGCGGCGTTGCTCCCATCACCGCCGCTCGGCGAGCGCTGCAAAGCTGCGCTTGGAAGTCGGCCTGTGCCAGGATATTCAAATTTCCTGTACAAAGCAAGGAACCAGCGAAGGGAAAAAAACCCAGCGAAAGCTGGGTGCCAATTTTTTTAAATAAATTATTTTGCCCCTTTATTTTTTGGTTATACCAGTAATTGTTTCGTTGATTTTTTTTTTTTTTTTTTAATGTATAAAACTATTTTCTCACGTGCGCCCGCTCTGGCAGCGGGGGCCGTGGGCGAGCGCGGGTGGCCGTGGGGTGCGCGGGCCCGGCGGCAGAACGAAGCGGGGGCCGGAGCCACCGGGCTCCCCGGCTTTTCTTTAAAAAAAGAGGGAAACGGGCAAACCCCCCCCCAACGCCGAGCCACACCTGCGGGGGCGGGCGCGGCTCCCCGCAACGCCAGAAAATATTTTAAAAAATTGTTAATAACCCAAAACCCACGAGGAAACGGCGTCCGGGGGGGGGGGGGGGGGGAGGGCGGCTCGGCGGGGCGCCCCGCACCCACGTGGGAACCGTCCCCCCGCGCGGGACGCGCGTTGCGCGGGGGGAAGGCGCCGCGCGCCGCTCCCGCCCTAACGGTCCGGCGGCGGCAGCGGGGGGCCCCCGCCCCGCCCGCCCCCCCGCGCCCGGCCGCTCCCGCTGTCACTGCCCGCTGCGTCACGGGCCGCCGCTCCGCCGCCGCCCCCCGGGGCCGCCGACCCCCCCCGCCCCCCCGGGGCCGCCTTTGTGCAGCGCGGGGCGGCGCCGCGCGGGCGGGCGGGGGGCGCTGTTCGGTGCCGCCGCTCTCCCCACCCCCCCGCCCCAAAAAAGTTTTTTTACAGCTTCCCCCCCCCCCCCCAAGTTTCTCCCGGGCCTGTGTCCCCCCCTGCCCCCCCCCTCCGCCCCCGGGGAGCGGCGCGACTCCGCCCATGGCGGCGCGGGGGAGGCGGCGGGAGGGGGCCGCGCCGTGCCCTCCCCCCCCCGCCGGCGGGCAGGGCAGCGCAGCGCGCCCCGTCCCGCCGCCCCCCCGTGCCGCCCCCCCCCCCCCCGCCGTGCCGAGCCGGGCCGGGCCGGGCCGAGCCGTCCCGCCCGCGGGGGAAGGAGGGGGGGGGCGGCGGTCGGCCCCCCGCGGCGCCCCGGCCCCGCCGCCCTGCCCGCCCTCCCTCCTCACCTCCGAGTCCACTCGAAAATGGCGCCGAAACCGAAAAAACTTCGCAAATTTCATTGTAGGCGGTTGCAAGGGCTGCTGGGAGCGGGGGCGGCGGCAGCACCGCCCGCCGGGGCGGGACGGGGACGGGCACGGCCGCGGGACGGGCGCGGGGCGGGGCGGCTGCAGCCGGGCTCCGCGCGGGCCGGGCCGGGCCGATGCTCCCGCCGGGAGCCGGGCGGGCGCCTCCCGGTACCGGCCTCGCTGGGGCGGGCCGTCAGGGGCGGGAGGTGAGCATCCCCCTGGGCACGTTCCCGCGTGGGTGCGGAGGCTGGCTGCCTTTCGGACCGGCGGCGGGGCAGCCTGGCGGGTCGCACCGAGGCCGGGGCAGCGGCGGCTGGAGGCGCCCGGGGAGGTGGGTTCACCCGCCCCTGGCTGTAGTGCCCCGGCCGTGCCGTGAGCCAGCGCCCCCGCGGCACCGAGCGCTGCGCCCAGGGCAGAGCTCGCTGGGAGGCTTCTCCCAGAAAACGGGAAAATGGGGGGAAAAAAAAAACCATCACAAGATCTGCACGGGGTAACCTCAGCTTTGGCCTTCGTGCAAGCACGCTCATTCCACTGCCTCCTTCATGGTTTACAGCCTCGTATAAACCATCCGGAGGGGGGATGAGGGTTTCTCAGTCCCGGTTGGGTGAAAGTTTATTTCTTGTTAACCAGCGTGTGCTTCTGTCCGTGCACTGTACACAATATCAGACTGAGGTTTATAATTTATTTCCCCCCCCCCCCCCCCCCCCCCCCCTTACTGTGATACTCAAGTTCTCCACAAACACTGATTCACAGCCTTTCCCTGACCCGCGGGCTCCGAAGTTCCCCGCCATGTTCCCACGCGCGGCTGGCACAGCTTTCTAACCTGCCCGGAGTCACCCAGGAGTGACGGGAGCCGGATTTCGGGGCCCACGTCACACATCCGGGGTGCGGGATGGCACCACGACAGGCAGGGAAGGTGGGCGGTTTGGAGACACCGTTTTCTGAAGGTTTTTGAATCTAAAGAGTCAGCTCAGGAGGATGGTTAATTTGTGCTGGTAGGAAGCTGGGCAAGCTGAGGCCTGGGGAAAAGTAACACTGGGACAAAGTGGTCCCTTCCAAAGGGACAACTCAGATCTGGAGGTCAGAAACTTCCGGGTTTGTCGCGTCCGTCGTTGGGAATGGGCAAAGCAGCGAAGTCTCTTGTTGACTTGGTGGGTTCGTAATCTTCCTGTTGCAGTTTTTACTTCTACCCCCACCCCAAACAGCAAAAAAACCCAACCCTGTTGCTAAATAATTGCTCTGTTCTCACAGGTGAGCAGTGAAGCTCAATTAATTACGCTTTGTGAAGCGCTTCTGATCCTCTGATGGAAACATGTAAGAGCAAAACACTATTATTTTGCAACTTGCAGAGGCTGATAAGAGCGGTGAAAACGGAAAAAGCCTTACCACCGAAGGGTATTACAGCCCTGCGCTTTTTTCCACTCGAGATCTTAGAAACTAGCTGATGGCTGCTGCTTTTCATTTAGAAGGGTTTTTTCCCCCTTTTGAAAGAAACGCAATCACTACCAAGTATTCTGGAGGGACTTCATCTTTAAACAAATAATGTTTTTCTTGTTGGGTGTGCACTATTATTTTCTTAATTATTCCTGGATTTCTGCCTGTTCCACCAAGAGTTTTCTCAGATGGCAGAAACAATTGGTCCTTTTTTTATTACGCTAATAGCAAAAAGTATCCCTAATAAAAAGACTCTGTACATCCCATAAACTCAAACAGGACACGTTTTGCCAACAATCACACCTCTTCATTGAGGCATCATATATGCTTTTTTTTTCCTTATTCTTTTTTTTTTTTTTTTGCATTACTACTATTGTTTACTACTCGGCCTCGCTGGCTGACTGCGTTTTGGTGTCAAAACGAAAGGAATTGAGTCATTTATTTAGCACCAAAGCCCTCCCACTCACCCTTAGCGTGTACAGCGAGAGCTCAGCAGATGTGGCGGGGAATGAATGGGCGAAGAGATTCACCTACACCTCTCCCATCTACTTGTGGGTGGCCTCTAATTAATTTGGCTTCGAGGCTCCGCTGCAAGGTAGATGGGTTAGGAAGTCTGGCCGGGAGTCATCTGTTTGAATCATACCTAGTCTATGGAGAGCTTCATTGTGTAGCTGTGCCTGACCCGCACCCTTGCGAGAACTAATTAAAAAAAGAAAAAAAAAGCCCCACACTTATTGGAATGTCAAATATAAATGTCAGCGTTTCAAATGAAATGGTATCTTGGGAGGCTCCTGCACATTTAATCAGCCGGTTGCGCCATCTATATCGTGGACTCAAAAGCAGCAGTGAGAACCACGAAAGGCACTGGCTTAACATCAGCAAAAGTGTTTGCCAAGCTTGGATTATGTCACTGCTTTATGATCTTGCTTTGTAAAGGGAGAATACTCTTGGGGAGAAAGGACTCGGCATGCCGGATCTACAGCAAGAGCAAGGAATGAATGCTGCTCGCAGAAACCGGGGGGGAGGGCGAGGGATTGTGTTTGCTGGGGTATTTCTGCAGATGGATGCTTGACGGCCGCCGCCTTCAAGCAGAGATGCGCCCGCAGATCACTCGGGCTGAAAGCAGAAAGCCCAAAATACCCCGGCGAGGCTGTTTGCTGCTCTCCCCCGCGCTGCCCTCCCACGGGCACACCTGCCGGGGCCCCTGCCCGGGGCTGCCTCCCCGGCAGCCCGCCGGCTCTCACTGCATCGCCCTTTCGCTCCAGAGAAAGCGGCAAGCGGCGCCGAGGCCCGCTGGCTTTCCCGCGCCCGCAGGATAGACACCTGGCCGGGTTGGGGCTTGTCAAATAGTCAAAACGGGATGCCTTTGCAGAGGTGGCAGCTATGGAACCAGTTAAAATAATAAACGCCCCTGCACCGCACGTATTAAACGTGGCCTGCTGAAATGCTTCTGCTCCTTGTAGCGGGGACAAGCCGTGGCCGCCCCTTCTGCGCTGCAGGTTCGTGGCACAGGTAGGAAGCTTCCTTTGGAGAGACCCAATTCTGTTTCTCCAGCGCCGGCCCAAATGCCGGACTCGCCTTTGCTGTCCACAAGTGGAAGGAGAATAAAGGATAAAGCTTGGAGGTTACGTGCCCTTGGAGGAGGGCTGTTGGTGGGACAGGGGACATTGCGGGGGACCTGAAGAGAGACATCTCTTCAAAAGCAGCCCCTGTGTTTTGGGAGCTGTGCCACCCACGCTGCCCTTGCTTTCCTGTTGTAGCAAGAGCCTTGTGCAGACCCCGCTCCCCCCCAGCTCGCTGCCGGAGCCTCCTGCCCAGCCTGGCCACTTTCCACAGCTACTGGGCTAATAAACGGCGGCTGCTTCTGGGCGAGTGTCCGGCCAGGCCCAAACTGCAACCCGACACTGGGGTTTGGCATGGAAAAGGGGGTCCCCGCGTCTGCAGGGGCCGCGTGGGGCACAGCGAGCGTGGGTGGGCAGCCCGCTGGGGCAAGCGCGAGTGTGCATGGCCACAGCACCTCGTGGGTCCCCATGTGCAGAAAGATGAGCCGTGCCTTTTATTTGTTGCATTACCCCACGTGGCACGGTAAACTGTCCATCTTGAGCTCTGCCTTCTGCACTCACCCTTCCTCCGGTGTTTTGATCCCTTGCAACCAGACCAAAGGGTTGGTTTTGTGCTTGGTTTCTTTGCGGGTCTCCTTCATCGGACCTTGTGCACCAGCCCTGGCATTTTGCGGTTCCCCCCGGCTTTGTGCATGGCGTGGCAGTCCCAACCTCGGCTTCCCGGGCTCCGTCAGTGTTTGTAGCAGCCTCGGCCACTCGCTGCAGTGTGGAAAATGGGTGTGGTGGTCGTGCCGATGGGTTTTTGGCAGATCTCTTGCCTTTTCTTGGCTCAAAGAGTGCCCGGAGCATAGCACTGTCTGGACAGGGATTTCATTACCCGCCATCCAGCCTGCCAGCGCAACCTTGTCATTGCAATTTGTCACACATATTTGGTACGTGTTTAGTATCTCGCTGAGGGCTCGTTTGCCAGGCGATTCATCTAATCGCTACTTGTCTGCTGCGAAGAGCGGCTTGGCCTTTGCTGGGCCAACGCGCGGTTGTGCCGTGGGGCTGTGCAGTGCTCTCAGAGGGAGCACCAGTCCTCCAAAGCAAAGAGGTGTGAACCAGCAGCATGAGATTTGCTGCCATCAGCCTCCTTTTCCACTAGAGGGGCGTTATTTTTGCAGAAAACAACTACTTTTGTCAAAACAGTAATTTTAAAGGATTTTTTTGTTATTCAAGGATGGAAACCTTCTGCAGAGGCACCAGCTCCCCACTCCTTCCCTCCTTGTCTTTGCAGTTATTTGCACTATTTATTTACTGCAAAATTTGCTGTATTGCCTGACATTTTTCAGTTATCAAAATATTTTGATTATGTGCAGGGGAGGGGGCGGGTTGATAGTGCGGCCGACATCTCGATAGAAAATTGCCTGTAAAATATTCTAACTAAATTCAGGGCGGGGAAGAGTGAGATACTCCAGCCTGTCCTAGGCAAACCCTTAGCACTGGTGCTGCGAGGCCTGTGCAGAGCCCTGGGTCAGCTGGGACCCATTTCCCTGGACATTTCCAGCCCTTTGGGGTTCAAGAGCTTGGCTGGAGCGTGAGCTCTCCCCATGGATGCATCAAATACAGCAAACGTGGAAAGGAGGGCAGAGGAGGAGATGCTGCTGCGTGAGACGTGACCCGAAACTGCTGCGGAGGTTTTGGTGCAGCGTGAGAGGGGATGGAGGCAGGATACAAAAAGCAGAGCTCGGAGGGGCGGGAGGGGAGTTGCATGTCAAGGTCACGCCGAAAAGGGCCGGAGCACTTTCCGCTTTGTTTTCTCTTGCTGCGAGAAACAGAAGCACGGCCCTTCGTAGGGTAAACGCCGGCGCGTTTGCCGTGGAAATGTCCCCTGGCTTTGTCCTTAAGCAAGTGCCATCGGCAGAAGATGGGCTGACCCGTGAGTAAAGAGCTGCTTGTGTCTTGAAAGCAAAGCTACTCTCACGCATTTGAAATAGCATTGAGAAATTATCTATTATAGCAGCTCTCTGGCTTCTGAGTGCAAAGCTGTTAACAGTTTTGAAGATCAATATTTATTCAAATGGCATACAATGACTTTGTCTGCTGTTGCAATTTTTCTGTGTCTAAACAAGCTTGTCTTAAATTCCCCAAGCCAGCAGGTTTAAAACTTTTTCTGACTCGTGTTACCAAACTTGCAATTTGTCATTAATACGATATTCTGTCAGAAATGCAGTACTGTGGGCATGTACGTATAAATATTGTGCTCTCCTGGCAAAGCAAAATGTCATGATAGGATAATGTGTTATTTAATACAGAGCTGTAGATTAGAGAGGGACATTTGCAATACAAACCAGTCCTGATATCAGACATTTGCAAAAGTCCTTGCTGCGCTGATACAGTAGGAAAACTGGTATTTTCAGCTGAATATTTTTTGTATTGTGCTCCTTGACCATCCCGTGGACCTCTGTCATCTCACGCGTAGTATTAAATTGTACCATCCAAGAGTTATTTTGTACAATTCAAGGCGATAGCCCCAGGAGGCGTCCCTTAGACACGTGAGGAGTCTGTGAAATGGTAAGTTAGTGGTTGTCTTCAGACGCCTCGGCCCTCCTCCTGGGAAAGACAGTTTGGCTCCTGGCTTTTTACCTGGAAGATGTGTTCATTCCTAAAGGGCAGCTCCTAGGACTGGTGAAAAGGAGACCCAAGCAGTGAAGCCGTGGGTCTCTGAGAGCTGACATCCAACAAGCTGGCAGGAAAACAGGTTTCTCTGAGCTGCCCGTCGCCCCACGGACTGCTCCTGAGCAGGTGCTCCCAGGAGATCCAGCTCCATTTCCAAAGCAAGCAGGTCCATGGCCAGCCCATGGGCACCAGGAGGCAGCCGGGGAAGGCTCCTGAGCAGCCCCTGCCTGCCCGCACGCTGGCACCGTGCTCTCATGGCCAGAGTTTTAAGCCTTTCGCTGTGATTCTCATTGGAGCACCTTGCCTTTTGCTGTCTGTAGGCAGCTCGTTCCCATGCTGCGCGTTGGACTGTGATCACTGCCCTTCCAGCAGGTCTGGAGGTCCCTGGCAGAGGTTTGCTTTCAAAATTAAGGCTAGGCTTGCCGAGGGCAGGAGCGAGGGTCCAAATGCTGGCGAGAGCCTGGCGGGTCAATCCCAAGCACTCTGACTGCTGGTGTGTCCCTGGTTTCCCACTCTGGGAAGGAGTGGAAAGACCTCATGAAGGGTCACGCAGCAGATCTGTGGCCCTCCAGCCCATGTCCGCTTGCTTTGGTGGCTCTTGGACCCCCACTTGGGGGAAGTTTAACTCAAGGGGCTTTTGGGGGGACCCAGCTCCCATAGCAGTCTTCGTTACTTTTGAAAATCCCCATCCTGGTTTTGGTTGGCGACCCTCATTTTCCCAAAGAGAAGTGCTGCTTTCTCCTAAGGCAGTTTCGAGTGGGGATAGTCACTGCGTGCGGAGGCACCCGAGCCCAGCTGCTTGCGCTGCGTTCCAGGAGGGGGGAGGAATCACGGCACCGAGAGCGCAGGTTGACCATGTGCCAGTCGTCCTATTAGCAGAGTTTTATGGGGAAACAAGCATGGCTCCTGGGGATAAACATTAATTAGATTTCTAGATGGCCAGGGCACAACATACCTTTAAATATGCATTTTACCCTGAAGTACTCAGTACACTGAGTTGCACCTACTGTACAGCAGAGTGTTTTCCTCTCTGAGGAGGAGGATGAGGAAGCATTGCTCATACCCTAACGTCAGCGCTGGCAGAGCTCATGGGGAGGCACTTCATTCACATCTTCCCTTCTCCCAGAGCTTTCTGTCTCACAGTGCCTCCAACTTGCAGGGAGGCTTCAGGGGTGAATCTGGAATTTAAAGCCACACAGGATCTGACTTTCTGTGCAAAACTGCAGGCTTGCACCAGGAATTAATTCAGCAGCGCACGGTGCAGAAACAACAGCAAAACGGGCTTCAAATTGTACTTCTCATGTTGTCCTAGGTGCAAAGAGGAGATGTTGCACGTACGGGAGGCCAAAACCCGCATGCAGCATGGAGAGTGATTGCACTACCCACCGCTTTGCAAATGCACTTAAAATAGTGCCATTTGGGCCAGAAGACGGGACACTTACCTGCCACATCTGGCCCAATTCCAGTGAAATCTAATAATAGCTTTATGCTTTCCACCGAAACTGCAAACCGTAGCATTATTCATAGAGAAAGAAGTAGTATAAGGAAATAGTTGCTTAACATCATGGCTGGACGTCTGTCTCTTGAAAGCTGTGGTCAGTCCTGGGGCTTGCGATGCCTCCGTGTCTCTGTGCCCGTGACCTGCCCCGGCTTGTGCGCAAGGCTGCAGGCGGCCGGAGCTCTGCACGCCGGGGAAGGACACAGCGCAGCCTGGGGAAATGAAGGTGAACTCCTGCCCTGCGCCCGAGCAAGGGGCAGCCAGGGGGGCTTTGCGACCCCCAGGCGCCAGGGCCAGCTGCCGCGGAAATCCGCTGCGGGGCGGCTGTAGGTGCAATGCACTGGGAAAGGCGAGAGAGGAGAAAACGTGGGAGAGAGGGAAGCGGCAGCAAAACCAGTCTAACCCAAAAGGCAGAATGCCAAAATGAGACCACCCAGAATATGTTTAATTAGTACTTTTCCTAAATTAGTGCTTCTCTCTGCTCTCACTGCTCATCTGCGCCTTCATGCAATGTCAAGTCAAATGGGTGCGATAACGCGTTTTGCTCGTGGGGAATGGGAGAAGGGCGTGCAGGCAGCGAGGAGAGGGCGCGGGCAGCAGCTCCGGGCTGCGCTCAGGATGGGGTGCAGGATCAGGCCCCATGCCAGCCCCAAAGCCAGTCCTGCTGGGAATGGGTCTGTTTTCGAACGGTGGTGGTGGTGGGGACACAACCGGGTGTGACGGGACGGAGCAGAGCTGCCTGCAGAAATGCACACGTGCGTCTAAGCTACTGCGTACCTCAGAGTCCCCATTCACCTTGTGAGCTGCGCAATTTAAAAAGCGTGTGCAGTGTCTGAGTTCACCCAACATTATTTATTTCAGCGGATGCTGAAAAGTGTGAGAAATAAATAGTGTCTTTTAACGGGGCGAACAGGGAGAAGGAAAATCAAGTTCTTCAAAACCGAGGCCACGCTCCCATCGGCTGTGGGATTGCCGTCACGCCGGTTTGCAGAAGGGCGATCTCTGTGCTTAGACACTGGTTTGTCAGCTGGACGGGTGGTGGGCAAGGCGCAAAGGTCGGTGTCTCGTGGGTCGGCTCCCACTGCTGCGCCCCGGTTGCAGCCCGGGAGGGCGGTGGGAGAGCCACGGCCGTGTGACAGGCATCGGCTTCCAGGAAGGCGGCTGCTGGCGGTTGGGAATGGGCTTGGCACCCTGCCCCGGCCGGACCCTGCCCGCGGGGGATGCACGGAGCAGCCCACAACGTGCCGCTTCGCCGTGGAGGCGAGTGCTCCTCACCCCGTCCTGCGGCGCGAGCACCTGGCCCCGGGCAGGGGCAGACACCCTGGGGCTGCTCCTCCTGCGCGCGTGGCTCCCTCTCGCCCACACCGAATATCACCTGCCATCCCGTCACCCAGCCTGTGACCGCCTCGCGCGGCCAGCCTGGCTATTTGCTTCCCGGATAGCTTCATACCCTCTGCAAATCATGCGTCCCCAGGGCGGCTGGCTCCTCACCCCGGCTAGCTCAGCCCTGCTCAGCCCTCCCCGGCAAGCCCGTCGCCTGGGCAGAGACGTGCATCGCACAGTCCTGAGCGTCCCAGCTTCACGGGAGCGCGCCGAGGAGGCGGGAGACATGGAGACCCGCAGAGAGGCAGGGCTGTGGGACCCACGGGGCGAAGCTGAGGAGGGAAGCAAGGCGACCTCCTTTTTGTTTTCCAGTCTGGTATGTGATTTGGGAGAGGTGGCGATGAGATGGTCTATTGGAGCCGCTGCCTTTTGGTTTATTCTTTTGCACTGACTACATCTAATAAAATATTTTAATAACAAAAGAAAAAAGATTTCTGAATCTTGCTCCTGGGAACAGGATCTACATTTCTGTACTCCTTACAGGAAAGAAATCCAATTTTGTTTGAAACAAAGAGAAATTTTGAGCCTCTTGGGGAAAATACCTAACCGTAAAGAGACAGAAGAAAAGCCCAAATTAGTTTCATGATGTCAGTAAATGATACCATGAATTGGGAAATCCATGAGTTTCGCTGAAACCAGTCACGGTTTCCACCTCCCTCTGCCTCTCGTCTGCTTCGAAACACTTTGTTCAGGCTTGGGGCTGGAGGAGTGCAGAGGTAGCTAAATATTTCCACATCTGGTTTGGGGAAGATTTGGAAAAATGATTTTGCTGAAAAATTAACAACAGTAATGGAGTTTATTTGTGTCTCTCAATACATGGCAACATATTGTAGTGTTTCTCCTCGAGCACGTGCGTGCCGGGGCTGCCTGGCCTGGTGCTACCGACTCACCTACTCCTCGGAGAGGAAGGTTTGCTGCCTCCCTGAGAGATAACGGGGCTATTCTCAACCATGGAAAAACTTTTGCTGTTTCATTTTATCAGCCTCCGGTTGGGAAGGTTTCGCCATCTGAGCCCTGGTTCTTCTACACTTTCACTCACTTCAACTTTGCGGTTTCATGCACTGAAAGGAAAGCAGCTGTCGATGATACCAAGGAAAGTTAACATGGGAGACAACTCCATGTGTTTAACCATTTATTTGCATCCACAAAAATGCTCCCAGAAAGCAGAGGTATCAGTTTTGATAGATGAGGGATTTCTCTCAGGAAAATATTTTGCCTGCTGCGTTGTGCAAAGCGAAAGGGTCGATGATGAGGCTTCACCTGGAGAACGCCCAGTGGCGTGGGTCGCCGGCTGCCCGTCCCGCCTGCGGTGGCTCTGCGGTGGCCCGTCGGACGCGGAGTTTCACCTCCTCGCAGGCAAGGACCAATCTGCAAAATGCAGAAGCAGCCGGTTCCTTTTAGCAGCACTGCTCGGGGATCACGGGTGGGTGTCCACGCTGACGGGCGGCCGTCCCCCGCCAGTGCTGCCACGGCAGAGCAGGACACCTAAGAGGGACTTGGGGCGTGGGGGGGTGGTTAGATGGGAACAGCCCCGTGATGCGCAGAAGCCAACTGTGAGCTCTGCACGAGAAGAAATGTCTGTGGGGCATCTCCCAGCACTTGTAGCTGGTGTTGGCAGAAGCACCAGCAGCTCCCTCCGAGGGGGCTTCCACAGGGTGCCCTGTAGCGAGGCGGGTGCCTTGGGGCTGGGGGAAAGCAAGAGCTCATGGTGCCGGTCACCTCTGGGGACCAGCCGCATCAGTGGAAGGCATTGGTGCCTGCCGAAACTTCTGGACAAGTTTTGTTTTCTCCAGCAGTTGCAGTTTACAAACTTGAGCCAGCGCTCACCTCCTCTCTGCCGCCTCTGCCGTCTCCCCAGGGAGGGCGGCGGGCAGGGAGCCACCGCGCTCAGGAAGAGGCTTTGTTGCAGGGCTCAGCCATTGAATTCAGCGGCTTTCAGAGAACCCCACATTTGTTTTAAAGATTTATTGTTCTCTCTGGAAAGCAGCTTTGAAACACCAAGTCTGCACACCCCAAACACAGCGTGCACCGTCGGGAGCTGCTGGGCTGCTCCTTGTCGCCAGTGAAGGCTGGACCCAGACCCTGCGTGGGGCTGCCCAGATTTTGGGGGGGTGGTGGCAGAGGCCGGGGTGCAGCGTGTGCCCAGCACAGCCTCCATGGTCGGCCATGCACAGTGGGTCAACGTGGCTTCCCGGGGTGCAGTGGCGGTGGCAGGGAGGAGGAGGCAGCTGTGTGGAAAGGATAACAGCATTCTTTTTGTTGTTGATTAGTTTACATCCTCTTCCTTCTCCACTGCCTTCGAGCTCCCTGTTGTGCCACGCGGCTCCTGGGGCACAGCGAGGGTTTCAGCTCGCTTGGGGCAGGTATTTCACCTCCTTTGCTGAGTGGCAGCTCTTCTCCAAGCCCTAGGAACATCAGCAATGCAACCGAAGCACGGCAGTGAGTGGGCAGCCGGACACTGCCGCAGGGACAGGGATGGGGACGGGGACACGGGGCTCCGAGCCGGGAGGGCTGGCTGCGCAGCAGCAGCCCCCTGCGCCGAGTCACCCTCGGGATGTCTGGCTGAGGCGAGGCAGCCTGAGCCATAACCGGGCTTTTATGGGGCCTCGGAGAAGGTGTCTTGGCAGCTGTCATTTACGCCGTGCAGAGTGCAGCTCCCCCATCTCTGTCCCCAGTTGGCAATAACCACTAGAAAGCAGCCTTGAAACAACAACCAGCTTTCTAATAAAGCTGGCAAGTATTGCCAAGACAGAAAACGCGGGAGAACCGCATGCAGTCGTGGAGCACAGCCTGCGAATCAGACCTTGCACTGCAATGTCCTCGCCCGATTCGGTGCTTCCCTGTCCCCTTTGGCAGGACGGGGGCTGGTGGCTGCTGAGCCGAGCTGCAGCCTTTGCTCCATGCTGGTGTCTTCTGCTGGTGGCACGTTGGTGGCACATTGGTGGCCAGCAGTAGCTGCGCAACACAAGAGCGAGGCAGGTTGCCTCTGATGATGGTGGTGTGTTGCACAGGTTACACAAACAGTGCAAGCTGTGGAGGTGTTGGTGCAAAACACTGTACAGTGTGTTTGTAAAAATGGGTTGACAAATACAGAGTGTCCTGTGTGTGACTTTATTTAATGAAGTGATCCCTGCAGTACCAGTCCAGTTTGTGTAATCTTCATCATAGCCCTGTGTTGTAGCATCACTCCCAATAGTGTATTGTAAAGCTTTTATTTTGGGGAAAGTTTTTTGTGCTATTTCCGAGGATGTGTGGATCCTGTCTGGATCCTGCGATGCTCTGCCCAGTGCAAGCCCAGCAGCACCCCTCTGCTCTGCCGGCATCGGGAACCTCTCCTTTGCTGCAGGCTGGCTCCAAGATGTGCTTTGGGGTGTTGCTGGTCCTGGGGAGCAGGGGTGGCCCAAGGGCTTGGCAGCACCGGTGCGGTGCCGGTGCGGTGCCGGTGCTGTGCCAGCGCGGTGCCGGTGCGGTGCCGGAGCGGTGCTGGGCTGAGGACCAGCAGAGGGAGCACAAGAGTGCAAAAATCCCAACTGGGAGCTGGGGGGGGATGAGGGCTCCGGCTGCACTGGTGTGCACTGGTGTGCACTGGTGTGCACTGGTCCACTCTGGGCCCCACGGCTGCTCTGCCCTGTGGGCGAGACACCTGCCACCCCATCCCAGAGCCGTGGGGCTCCCCAGGGTCAACGAGTGCCGGCGGGACCCACAGGGAAAGCACGGAGCAGCGCAGGCAGCCTCCGTCACTCGGGGTCTCCGCCAGCAGCCCCCTGAGCCAGGTTACCCGGGGGAGACAGCGGGGATGAGGGGCTCCGTGCTCAGGACGCAGCCTGTGCGGGCGCTCTGCGTCTCCCTGTAAGGCACGGCACGGCTGGAGCTCTGCAGCGACGTTGCAGGCTCGTCAGGTTGCATTTCAGTTCTGATTTTCTGTCCCCCAAAATTGAGTCCTTCTCCTCCTCGCGCTGCCGGAGCGAGCAAACTCCTCCTGCCCCAACCCACAGCCGCTGCTGGGGCTGGGGCCAAGGCAGCGGGTACGTGCTGCGCCCCAAAGTGCCAGGCTGCCCTCCGGGCCGTGCAGAGAAGCTTTCAGCATCTTTGAGCCTGATTTGCTTTTGGAGTTTGCTCTGTGAAAAAGACACGGTGGCAAAGTCCAGGGGGTTATTTTTGATGGAAAACTATATTCGACTGAAAACAGAGCAGCCATCCAATTGTAGCCAGAGGATCCGGCAATATCCCTGCTGCGGTTTGGCGCTGCCGTTCTTGCTGCAGCGCTTTTTCTTCCAGAGCCAAAGATACCACAAGGCTCTGGTTTACACCAGGTTATTCACACGGGGGGTATCTGCTCTCACGTCTGGTCTCCACAGCCTGCCTGTCTTCATCGAATACGTCTCCGGCTGCATTTGCAATGCGATGCCCGTGCTGGGACCTCCTTCACCACGCTGTGCCCGGCGGCGGCAGCAGGGCAGGTCCCCGCACTGACCAGGCTCTACCCGGGCCAGGCGATGAGAACAGGCCATCGCAGGGGCTCACGAAGTAAAAAGACAAATAGTTTCCAGCACGTCACTGCTGGTGGTACGGTAGCGAGGGCTGGGCTGGCTTGATTGTTCAAGAAGAGGTGAATTCCACCTGGGAGGAATTCACTCCTCGCCTGTGCTAATATTAAAAACGTGCTGGATGGTTTAATTTTAGGCCCAGTTATCTTTCTCGCCGCAGAGTTTCGCACAATTGCGTGGCAGGATGTCTGCAGAGGTCAGATGGGAATAATAGAGGTGTTAGTCACTCCAGAAAAGGAATTAAATCTTGCCGGGGAATTTGCAGTTACTTCTGGTGCCGCCGCCGAGAGAATTGCTAGGTCTTGCCTAGCAAAGCTTCAGCATTTATTTAGGAAAGCACAGCCAGCATTTTTTACATTTTCGGCTGCCTTTCATAGCGGGGCAGTGGGTCTGTGTCGCGGCTGCTGTGGGGGACTGTCCCACCAGCGGCCAGGCGCCGAGGGAGGGTGATTGTCCCATTGTGCGGAAGGGAAATGCAAGTACAGAGACACCGAGCTCTGCTCGGAGGCTCGTGGTGGCTGAGCTCAAGTCTCTGGGGGCCAAAGCCTTAACTACAAAACCATCTCTCGCACTCCTCCGTGCACGGGGCTGGGCAGCATGTTTCAGAGCATCCCCCTCCCCGCTCGTGACCCTTTGCCGGCAGCTTTCCTGCGCTTGCTGTGGGGTGTCCCTCCGGAAACCCTGCCGCTCTCTCCAGCTTAGGTAACAGCGTGGATAAACCTCGGTTGCAGAAGCTTGAGCCCCAGCCAAATTTCCCAGAGACCAGGCGAGCTCCAGCAGCGCAGAGCCAGGCAGGGTCCGGCTTGCCCCGGCACCGGTGCCCAGCTCCAAACCCCAGGGGCTGGTGCCTGGGGTGTGGGTGCAGGTGACACCGTGCATGAGGTCCATGAAGTAAGGGTGACCTGAGGACCTTCTTGGTCCCAAGGACCTCCTTGGCTTAAAACGCAGCTGCGGAGCGAAGCGCGCATCCGCCCGAAGCTGCTACGGAGGAAAGAGGCTGAGCTAACGCCGGCGGGAGGGAATGGCAGTTCTGGAAATGTGTGAGTCATGCTTGGGTCTGACATTCAAGATAAAAAGGCTGAGATGTGCAGGCTGTGCTGGTTTCCTCGGCAGCTCCTCGGCGGGCGAGAGGGCTCTGGTGGGTGCATCCTCGCGGGGCCCGGCCCCGCCACCCCGGGGCATCCAGACACACAAGAGCAATTGTGGCTTTCTCGCTGTTGGGCAATGAACAGGGCCTGAATATTGTTGTGGATTTCAATAGAAAATGCTTTCAGATTGAAATGACCTTGATTACAGCTGGTTGTATAATTTGTTGTGAATAAGGTTCTGTGCAAAGTTTGGCATTTTTGTTTTCATTGCACAATAATTAGTGATTACATTTTTCCAGTATTTATCCTGTGCTAATCTTGATAGGAGCCTGAAATGCCAGCAGCGTGATGACAAGAGCCAGCATCCACGCCAACCGGGGCATTATTTGCTTTCTATAGGCCAGGAACGTCAAGCAACCCAGAATTGCTTTCCTCTCAGAAACATACAGCTCACCGATGCCCATTTGGCTATTTTTAATTTTATTAAGGGCTCTGCAAGTCCCCCTTGGGGGACAGATGCAAATGGGGAGGTGTGTTTGTCAGGCCTGTGCGCGCTGTGGACAAAAACTTTCTGCAAACATGTACTCCCATGTAAACCAATTTATTCCCACAGTGTTCCTTTCCATCATTTGGGGATTATGGTTTTAGTAATGAAAATGAGGATGAATAGTCCTTGGTATTTACAGTGACCATTTGCAGGACCAGAACTTCTTGCCTTCTATGCAATTTCGGGCAAAAATGTGTCAACAGAATTATTTAACAAAATAGTAATAAGAAACAGCGACTATTTGTAGAAATGTGATTTAGATTCAATGCATCTTTTTGCATGCGATATGGATCTAAGGACACCCATGGAATTGCACTGATTAAACTACAGATGGAACATCTAAGGTGGGAAAAAACTTCTATGAGCACCACTATGCCTTACTCTAAGCTAGAATATGTCTAATTTAAATTGGTTGGGAGTGGGTTTTAAGTAAGCCACGAAACAAGTCTGCTTTAAACCACCACAATCGTGTCTGTGCAGGAAGTTGCATCAGTGTATTTAAGCTGATGCAAATCTGCGTGCAGACAAACCCTGCGTGGCGTGTCCTCGTGGAGGGACAAAACTCACGGCACGCTCTGCCTTTTGTGCTGACTGCAAGCCAGGTGGGCACCAAGGGCCAGGGCAGAAGCTTGAAAAAATAGGAGATCATTAAGCTTTGTCCGTGTTGATCAATGAATCCGGGACAAAAAAGTTACACTAAGAAGTCAGCTGCAGTGAATTATTCGCCTGGTATCCGTTTGCTGTTCTGCTTCCCCCATTGGGTCTCGCTGAATAGTAGCAGTCGCAGGAACTTTATAGCATTTATAGGAACTTTATATATGTATATAGTATTTATAGGAACTTTATTTTTTAGGTGAAATGTGTTTTCTTTGAAGGATAACTATGAGTTGCAGTCAGTAACACCGATGACTTCAAATCCTTGCTCTGACTGTCATCGTGGTAGGTTGGCTGACACGAAGATGAGTCTGTTGGTCTCTGTATGTGCTCAGGCCGTTGTGAAGCATCAACAGGGCTCTGGGACCTGCTGCTGCTCCGAACCCAGCAACGCAAAGGGACAGCTCCAGGTATCCACATGAATCGGGTGGGAAAGACGTTGCCGGAGCATCTCCAAAGGGGCATCTCCAGGGGCTGCGCTGGAAGATGGGCTTGTGCCTTCCCGGCACGGGCAGATGCAAACGCAGAGCTGGAAGGTGGATTTGCAGCAGCAGAGCCCTAGAAGAAGGGCTTGTCCGACGCAGGGGAGGGAGACGAGACCCGTCTGGCTCCTGAGCCTGGGCCCAGGGGAGTCCGGCCAGCTCAGCTGAAAATGTTATTGTATATTTATAAACAAGAGCAGGCTGGAGGGATGACATGGCTCTATTTACCCCAGTGGCATGTAAAAGTAAACACCCCGGATGAGTTGATCATTAACTCGCCTCCCCTGCTTTGCTTTCGTGCCTTCTTATATGAATAGAAACATTCCCCCTCGACTCCTTTGCTCTGTCTGTTTTTGTTTGCTCTATCTCCACAGGGCTGATTTAATAGCCTTCCTTGAACTCAGAGAAGGCTATCGTTTGCTTGCAGATCAAAACAATGCTGGCTGCCTTACATATGCAAACCCCCAAATTCTGCTTTACGACTGAGATAAAAATCCTCCTCTCAGTTTCAGAAAACAAGCAGCGAAACTTTGCATGGTTCGGGACAGTCCCATGAAAACCGAGACTTTACTGAGAGCTTGGGAGCAAGCCAGTTTGATGCATTAATCTTAAGAAATAAATCACATAAATAAGAGATAAGCACATGTTTCCCCCCAAGCAAATAGAGGCCACTTGGCTGTGAAAGGCACGTCCTTCTCAAATAATGAGTGGGAGACTCTAATTTCATGCTTGCAGTCGGTGTTTCTTTAGGGGCTCACAGGCTGCGAGTAGAGGAGTAGCTGAGCATTATCAGCCATCTATTGAAAGGCTGTACGTCTCGCACAGCTCACATAGCTAGCAGAAAAGTCAGCGTAGACTATTTTCCCACCCACACACTTTCACAAGGAGTCAATGGCGCCACTACTGCACAGGTCTTGTAAAGGGTCAAGGATTTATTTTTCTTGAGCGAGCAACAAACTTCTTTTTCCACCAGCAATAATATTTTGTGACAGCGAGGCACCATCCCTAGGAAACAGTAGTCTCTGGTCCAACAGATGCCAAAACTGCAGGCGCACCGTTGGGCGAGTGCCCGACCTTCGGCGGCGCGCAGAACCCCCTCCTTTGTACCGGGTAAGATTTCCAAGGCAGGTGCTGGAAAGGTAGGAAACACCTGAATTGCTGCTTGTGAAATCTTAATCCACCTCCTTCATGTTTCGTTGCGTGAGCCTCGGTAATGAGGGCTTTGCAGGCAGCTCCAGGGATGCTGCTTGGGGTGTCAGGAGAGAGACCCATGGGGCCGGTCCAGCACGGGGCACCGGTGGGCAGGAGGGGTCCCAGGTGAAGGCTGACAGGGACCAGCAGAGACCGAGGCTGTCCGGGTGGGAGATTAGGTAAACAGTCTGTGTTACTTTACATCCACCTTGACCTTTATTTTTCCCTCCGGACAGTGAAAAGCCGGGGGTTTCTGTATGGAGAAGCCACATGGGTGAGGTCTGGTGCAGACTTCAGCCCTGAGCCCGAGCGCTGTAACTTGACATAAGCAACTGCAGCAGCAAACTCTGGTTACTCTGGAGTTCAGCTTTTGTGGCTCGGGAAGGAATTTCATGAAAACCCAAACCAGCCAAGTCAAATCAGGGCAAGTTATAGATGCTCCTGAACAAGCACCCACGAACTTGGTACCCTGACTCTTTGCTAAAATTCAGTGCCCTGAGATGAGCCCCTCTCATCAGCACTGTCCTAAACTTGTCTTTTCTTGATTTTCCTCCCTCTGCAGCATCTGAAGAGTCGAGCAACGCTGCAGCTCCCCGGGGCCGCCCATCCCTGGCTCCCTCCCGGGCAGCCCCATTGCTGCAGTGTCCCCGAGGTGGCCCGGGCTCTGCTCCTCGGCCCCGGCGTTTCGCCTCTCCGTCCCCACAGCCCCGTCGCAGCCTCTCACTTATTCTGGGCCATATTGGCAGCTGGCTTGATTCTTGCAGAGCTACCAAACCACATTTCATGAAGATTGATCACAGAAGCCATTGTTGTCCCCTGTTAAGTCATTTATTCGCTGGTTAATCCCCAGGGTCTCTCTGGAGGGAGAGGGGGAAAGTGGACAATAACAGGAGCGAAGGGACCCTGCTTGGCGCAGGCTTTCTCGGGGATGCGAAACCCCCGGCTAACCACAGCGTGCTTCCACCCAGACACTGGGCTATTTTTAGCGTAACATTTCGGCTGGGTTACTGTCGCCTCCACTCGGAGGCCAAATGTGCTCTCGGGAGCTGGCTGAGCGTTGCCATCGTGAGCGATCCAACGCGGGCGGGTGGCACGGCTCTTCCCCACACACCGGGCATCCATAAGGATGCAAAGTCAGGGCAGGTGGCAGATCCAACAGCCTGACCTACAAAGGGCTCTGCAGGGCATCCTCTGATAGGGTCTGCGCGATAACTCAATTACAGCACCAGGACGGGCATCCGCTGCCCTTCTTTCTCAGTTCAGGCTCTGTCGAGCTACCAGCGCTGCGTGCAGCTCCCGGGCTGCAAGTCCCTCGGACCGTACCTGCAGGGCTGGGCAGGAGCGGGGAGCGAGCGCCTGCAGTTTTGTGCTGTGTGTGCGGGGATGCTGGAAGCCCACGAACGACACAGAGTTGTGCCATGGTTGCTCTTGGATGTGTCTCCTCGTGCTGTCAGCTCACGTCACGCCGGCTTTGTGGCAGCTCTGCCATTGCAAAGGAAAAAACAGGGGTCTAAAAAGCGACGCACCATTGCTTTGCTGTGCAGCGACTCTCTTCATGCTCTTCCTCCATATGCAGGCAGGGAAGTGCAGGAAAACGCTTCGACCTCCTGCTCAGCAGAGCAGCCCCGACCCCAAAACCAGCTCCACGTTTGCCTCCCGGTCAGCCCGGTTTCCCTGGCCCGGCTGCAGGAGCCAGCCCCTCCGTGGGGGCTTTCCCCGTGGGCTGGAGCCATCTCCTTGGGACAACACCACTCCTGCTCGTGGGGTCCCAGTGTGCGAGGGCAGGAATTATTGAGCTGCTGACCGTGGGACGCAATCGTGTCCTCCAGGGTAAACAGAAGAAGACAGAGAATAAATGCTCTATTATAATGATTGTCAGTGGAGACAGAGGTAATAACCGTAGCAAACGGAGTCTCCTTTGGGGGAAGAGAAGGGTTTCTGAGCAGAGCTGGGTTGCCTTCACGCGTCGGGTGCTCACCAAGAGGTCTGGAGAGTGCGTTCTGCCAGGGCACTGCCGGTGAGCCCTGCCGCGCTGTTCGTGTCCCTGGCTGGCTGGGCACAGGGCGGTCGTTCCTGCGCCTGGACTGGGAGCATTTTAAACAGGAGACTGAAGAGTAGCAAATAATGAATACCGCGCTCCGGCCTGAGTTTTTTGGATGAATAATCATTGGTGTTGAAATATATGAGACTCTGTGAGTCTGGGCTCTGAGTTTTCACCAGTACCCAGTGGTTGTCCAAATACAATGAATAACAGGAACCACAGCAAACGCAACGTGGGGAAGGAGAGCGCTGGCTTTGCTCTGTCTCCCCTTTCTGTCACCAAGCAAGGTGACAGGCACTCATCAGGTCTCTCGGGATGCTGCGGCCACAGCATGTCTGGGCCACAAGAAGGAGGTTTTGTGCCCAGACACCCTCCCCAGTTCCCGGTCCCCTCTCCCCGCTCCTGCCCTTTCTGCTGCTGGTGGGCTGCAAACCTGGGTGCGCTGGCTCCGAGGGGCTCCCGGCCGCACACAACTGCCCGGTCCATGTCCAAGTGCCATGTCTAGGACTCAACCAGACCTTTTTCCATTAAGAAATTGCCTTGGGAGCCCTCAGCCTTGGCAAGACGGTTCATACTGCCATCAACAACCTTCGGAAAGGGTCCGTAGTCAGTCGAGTGCTGAGCTGCCAGCTCCAACCAGAGAAGTGGGTTAGCAAAACAAAGGCAGATGGCAGGGGTTTAACTCGAGCACTTTTTCATTACTGCTATCACGACACTGCCGACGGGAGTGTCTCTGCTGCCTTCCCTGTAACCAGGGGGCTGGGTTCCCTCTCACCCTCAGCTCGGTGGCACTCGGTGCCCTGGCTGGGGACTGCGGGCAGCCCCTGCGCCTTCCCTGCCAGGACGGGGACCAGGCTCTGTATACGCATCCATACTGGGAGCAGTGGTGCAGGGGCTGCTGTGCTCAGAGGGGCAGGGAGGGCAGGGGGTCCGATCTGCAGGGTGAGAGCCCTGTCCGAGAGCCACGTCCCGCAGGGAGCGGGAAGGAAATGGGCCAGGCAGGGAGGGACACAGGGAGGTGACGGAGCTGGTGGGGATGGGGATGCATCGAGCCAGGGCCCAGCACCCATGAACCGATCACAGCAGCAGCAAATCTGCCGTTCCCCAGACCCCCGGCATCAGCCCTGACGACGCAGGTTTGTTGGAAGACTTTGGTGCCGGTTCATGCAGGGACCACCCCACTTCTCGGGGCACACAGGCGTCCAGGCTGGCACCTGGGGTTAGAGTGGGCAGCTAAGGGGTCCTGGTCCTCATGTAGCACCCACAGCACCCAGTCCCACACGCTGCAGGGGGTAACTGTGCCAGCTGTCCTCCTGCCCTGCAAACGGGGGGGTTACAGTCCCTGGAGCAGTGCCTGGCTGGGTCTCCCCACGTTCCTCATTCCTTGCCCTGGGCTTTGCCCATGGACAAGTCTGCAGGGGGGAGATGTGTCACTTGTTCTTCAAACATCGCTGGTTCAGGCCAATGTCCTGAACCTGGAGTCACACCTGGAGTCACACCTGGAGTCAGTCAGAGGCTGATTTCAAATCTGAATCATTGCTATATAAAAGCAAGAGCAATGTATCAGTGAGACCATGAGAGAGATTTCTTGCATGGGTGGAGAGAAAATACATCCCAGGCAACGTCTGGTTTCCTTTGGCAATTTAAACAGCTCTCTGGATGGGAGACGAGTATGTCCCCTTAGCAGGGAGCGTGGCACCGCACTTGCAGGGCTTCTCCCTCTCCCAAGCCCGGCTGCTGCAGAAATGCAGGCAGGCAAAAATGTCCGGGGTCAGGAGTCACCGGCACTTGGTTTTTAAATAGTTGGGCTATTTTAAATGCTGACAGTGTGTGTTTGTTAGGCCACAAGCTTTTCGCGGCCTCCCCCTCCCAATCCACCTGAAGCGGAGCAGCTGGCCGCTGGCACAGGCGCTGCCGCGGTGGCACCGTGGCGTGACGTGTCTGCCAAGGGACACGGGAGCCGTCCCCACCCGCCATCGCAGCAAAACCTCGGCCAGAGCCTCCCCGAGCGCCGGCTGCCAGGTGGGAGCCTCGTGTCACTGTTTTGGGTGGCCCTGAGTGACGCTTGGCCGCGGGTTTCTTTCGCCTGTGCTCGAGTCGCTGGTTCGTGCCGGTCGCTGTTTCTGTAGGTGGCTGCGCTGGGTGATTTCAGCTTAGCCAGCAAACTTTTTCTTCAAACATCAGCTGTACTAAATTTGTACGAAGCAATTCTCATGCTGTCCAGATGCCACTGCTTCTAAAAATAGTCCAGTCTAGTCCGTTTTCCCAGCTTCTTGCTTTTTATCAGTAAGACTTTTAATAGCCTTTGCAATATTTTAAGGAGTCATTTGTCCACGTCAGGCCAGCAATTACTGGGAACAAGAGTCCTTCCCAGTTCCCCCATACTCCCATTCATGCCCTACACAAAAAAGACCATGAAGAAGCTCTTTTTTGCACTGGAAAATGGAAGTTTTGGGTGCACACTCCACAGGAGCCATGTTGGGTCGAGTCCAGGCTTTCCTTGCAGAGCTCCCCAGCACACTAAAGCTTCTGTGGGTCCTTCCCTTGGCGCCGGTGCAGCGACTGGAGGGGGAGCGGGACGTCCCTGAGGGTCCCCAACACGGTGGGTTGGTGCCCAATGTGGCCAGGAGATGGAGAGCCATAGGATGGGTTGGGATGGGATGGGATGAGATGGGACTGAGTGGGATGGGATGGAATGGGCTGGAATGGAGTGGGATGGGTTGAGTTGGGATGGGATGGAGTGGGTTGGGATGGGGACGGGGTAGGAGGGGGCAGGGTGGGGTGCCAGGCAGCAGCCAGGGGCAGCTCCCTCCCACTGCTGGCTTGGTGGGAAAAGCCGCGGTGCACACTCGTGCCTCGGTTTCCCCATCTCTCAGTGGGTATGACCGTGCCGTTTGAGAACCTGGGAGCTTTGTGGCTGGAGGTCCCTGCATCAGCAGCGCTGTCATGGGCGCCAGAGACAGATGCTATCTGTGACATTATCTTGTTTGCTAATATTTTATTTCATGAAAAATTTATGCCATTTCTGAAGCATTTTTGCAAACACAAGCAGCTTTTAAGGACATTGGCATAATGTAAGTATCCAGCGACGTTCTTGAATGTTGTGGCTTTTCCTGTGTTTATTTTTCCTCCTCCTGGACCTTTTGCTCAGCAGACAGGCTGGGGCTTTTCTTTTGGCTCTGCCTGCCTGGAACAAGCGTCCCAGGAGGTGCAGCATCGCCAGAGCTGGCGCGGGGCTGTGTTGAAACCCCAAGGGTGGTCACAGGGATGCCCCGGGGACCGGGAGGAGATGCGTGTAATGGGGTGGTCGGCAGCCCTGCTCGCACCAGTGACAGAAACAAAAACTTGAATTTCCTCGGTGGCGGGTCGGTGGGCCCCATGGCATCACCTCTTCCCAACGGGGCAGGTGAGCAAGCAGGGACACCACCTCCAGGCCACCCTTCCCCAGGGCTGCTTTGTGCTTTGGGGTCTCGGTGTGCCCAGCACCCGGGGTGAAATGACCCCGAGAAATCCCAGGCAGTTGGCTTGGAAAATCCAAGCAGAACACGTTTGCATAACAGTACAATGGGGGAGCCCTATTTTTGGTACAATGCGTCGCTCCATGTGCCAAGATGTGCTGATACTCGCCGGCTCGGGCAGGCACTGGCACAGCCACGCTGGGGTCATGCCCCGGCTGCCTGCTCTCGCCCTGCAGCCCCCAGGCAAAGAGGGGTGCCTGGAGGGCTGGGGGGGCACAGGGGGTGCCTGGGCCCTGGCCGGGGCTGATGCTGCTGCTTGCAGGGCTCCTCACTGGGCTGTAAAACCTTGTGAGCAAAAGTAATCAGCGTTCAAGGTACGGGGCATGTTACCAAGCCAGCTTTTGGGGGGATGGCTGAAGAGATCATTGAAAAACACTAAACAGTTCTTCAATAGCAAACGCGGGGAACTGGTGGGAAATACCGCTCAGTGTGTGGAGGGGCCTCTGTTGGGCTCTGCCTTGCAGAAAACCCCACCACGTCCGAAATGCTCCACCTCGCTGTCCTGTCCACGCCTCGTGTAGCTGGTTGCTTGAATCAAGTCTGGAGATTTTGGTGCGGAAAAGAGATTGCAGCGTCCCAGCATCAGCCCTGGCAGGCGGCTGCTGGGCGAGCATCCCCTTCCGCGCTGCCCCCCACCTCTGCTGCGGCCATCTCGGGGCAAGGCTTGTTCCCAGAGATGCTGGCGGGAACCGGTGAGCTAATTGCAAAGATAGTTGCTAACGAGCATGTCTGGCTGCAACTGTGTCCTCGGGGCTGACCCGCACTGGCACGACTCCTCCGAGGACGGCCAGCTCCTTCTGGCCAGGGGACCGTCCTGCTGCCCGCGGGCTGGAGCGTGGCCGGGTGACCTGGGGCTCGCTGGCAGCCCCGGCGCAGGCGGCTCGGGCCCTGGCAGGGCCCACATAAGTTATTTCTAGCCATCCCTGCGGTGGGACAGGGGAGCCGGGAGACACCCCTTCGCCTCCGGCTCGGCAGTCCTGCTTCTGATTGCTGCTGGCCTGAAATAGCTGCTCCCCATGGGGCGGCTGCGAGGGCTCGCTCTGCTCCAGGGGAATGGGGGGTGGCCGCCCCCGCAGCCCCCAGGCATGGGCCAAATAGGCAGCTGCTGGGACCCCCCCTCCACGGCGTCCCAGGAGGGCAATGGGCACCTCAAAGAATTAGTGCAAGGGGCAGAGGCTTTCCTGCAACACAACTGTCGCCAGCTCGGCTGGCCCTGAGGTTGCATTCATGTTTCAAAGCCCGATAGACCAAACCAGGCACACCTGGAGACGCGGTTTGGGAGAGAAACGTTAGCGCGCCTCCGAATGCGGCGGCATTGCTTCGGCTTTGCAGCTGCACGGGGCTTGTACTGAGACCCTCCGGCAGCAAAGCTCTGTCTGTCCTCCTTGCGGGCGAGCCTGCGGGGCCGATGGATGCCGCAATGCACCCAGGCGTCTGCTCCTCCGGGCTGTCGGACACCACTTCCCTGGCTCATAACTGAAACCCCGGTTGTGTCCTTCCCCGGCAGAGGCACCGAGCAGGGACGTGTCCTGCCTGCCCTCCCAGCAGCCGCGCTGCCGCTTGCTGCGAGCACCCGCAGCACCACAGCCCTGGCGCTGGTGTTACCAGCCCTGTGCTGTGGCGATGGTTTGGACCATTTTGGGGCCTGGGATGGGCCTCTCCGGTTGGCGATTTGGCCTTCTGGGATCGACTTGTATGTGGGCCAGCATTAAGATGGGCTGGCTCTGGCGCGCAGGCACGGGCACTCATGCAGGCTGTGGCCAGGAAGGTTCGTGGGGGCTCAGGCGGGGCGTGCAGTCCTGTTTGCCCACCCAGGTCTCCTCCATGGGAGCCGGTTCCCATACACTGCCCTTTATTCTCCTTCTCGGCGGCTGCTGGGAAGACACGGAACAAACAAACACGGGAACAATGCTTTCCAGGAACCGCGCGCTTCCTCCGAGAGCCCCGAGGTCGGGGTTACGAGCGCCGCAGAAACACCCCGCGCTTGACGTGGCCGGCGAGCTGGAGCAGTGAGCATCCCACCGAGCTGTCTTGCAGGCGTCTTCATTAAAAAAACAACAAAAAAAAGATTTGTGACTTATCCCCCATCCCCCCAAAAGAGCTTTTTAGTTTCCAGCAGCCTGGGGGAGGGTGCCGGTGTGAGGACCAGAGCACTTGTGCTTTTGCACGTTGGTGTTTCAGGGGAGGCTCAGGAAGTGCTGATGAAGCATTTGGACTTCGGGTCTTACAAACTGGAGGGGAACACGTGTGGTGAGAGGCTTGTTCCCATAGTTCCTCCAAAAAAATCCTTGCCAGGGTGCATTTGCAGAGTGGGCTGCATATAAATTATCCATAAATAAGCTTAACATTAGTGAGCAGGTGGAACAGGGCAGGGTTCAGGAAATTATGCAAAGAGAGTAGACAAAGAGCCGGGCTGCAATTGCTCTTTGTCTAGGGGAGCCGGGCTCACTTTCTGCAGTCACAACGAGTTAGCGCAGGGCACAAAGGCGGGCAATTTCAGATTTGATTAAACTGTTTGACGGCATTCATATGTTAAATGATTTTATGCTACTATCTGCTGCTACAGTATGCATATCTCTGGAGAATCACAAATGAATCCATTGAGGCCAGAGCGTAGTGTAACAGGAGTTGTAATTAATAAGCTAAACAAGAAGGGGAAGAAAAAGCAAATTTGTTGTGGTTTTTACCCAGTGACCAGACATGTCAAGTCAGGAAGAAATGAGTAACATGGACAAACACAGATGCACATTCTAGCATTTGAGAGTCTAATCTGGATGCAGATATTTTAGGCAGGATCCCGTCTCCCATCTTCAGAGCTTTAGACACACACGAGGGCTGCGTGGCATCCCCCGCGCTGGCAGATGCCTGCGAGGTCAGGTCAGGGCTGTTCAAAGGCATTCCCAGCATAAGGAATATTTTGCCTTTATGCTTGCTGCCCGTTCAGTCTTTTGCGAGATGCCACGAGGAATCGAACGACATTTGAAACAGGAGCGAGGATTAGAAAAGCCCCGTGTCAGCCGCACGATGTCTGGGCGGCAGAGCCACGGAGGACGCTGCGAGGCAGAGGCGACGCACACCCCGGCATCACCTTCGCCGCAGGAGGGGAGCGCAGGGGCCTTGCACCCCAGGTGTGCTGCCTTCAACCCCTGCCTTCCCCCGCACGCGTCTCTGAAACATGTGGCTTCCTGGCAAAGCTGCACGGATTTGCTCGGCCAGCAGCCCCAGCCCATGGGAGAGGGGCAAAAGGCCCTTTTGCCAGGTGAGAGGATGTTCAGGGACGGCTCCTGGCTGGGTGTCTGCTCTGCACGGGGCTGCGTGGCCGTGGACACGTGTCCTGGGTCACACCGGGACCTCGCAAACACCTTGGCCCACAGGAAGGTAATGTCGAAGAGAGATGCCACAGAAACACCAAAAATGCTGGTGCTGCTGCTGAAGAAGTGTCTGCAATGACTCCTTACGTCTCCCGGCTCTCCAGGGGGAAAAATGCAGCTGATCTCCGCCCGGGGCTGTGGTGTCACCCAGGCTGTCCCATTGACGGTGATGGTGAGAAGCAAGGTGACGCGCTCCTCCGCCATGACCCGGTCTAGGTGCGGACAGACCCCCTCTCTGTGTGCACAGGCATCAAGCAGAGCAGCTTGCCTTGGCTCCAGACCAAAATCACCATAGGAAATGCAGAATAAAAGGAGTCAGACAGAGAACAGGTTGCAAAAGCTGCCTCTGTGCAAGCAGTTTAACGAGAAAAAAAATAGCTACAAGAGGGGTGGAAGGAGGGACTGGTCCTTGGTGGTCCCGCTGAGTCACCGGGCTGGCTCTGTCCCCCAAGGGCCATCAGCAACAGCCTTTTCCTCCTCTGGGTCAGTGAGATGGGCGAGTGAAGCTGTCCCTCATGGGCATTTCTGCTGATAATGGTGAGCCACGTGGCAGTGGAGCAGCTTCACACTTGCTTTGTTTTCTTATGGCCACCAGCAAGCCCAGCCAGCCCCAGCGCTGCTGAAACAGCCCTGGTGTTAACCGTGACGAGCCCATCCTCGCTCCCCGCCTGCCGCAGCCGGACACGAGGTGTGGAAACAGCCAAAACCAGCTTTTTTTCCAAGAGCACCTGCTGGGGAGCAGCTCCTGGGCTTGCATGCGGGCTCCAGCCCCAGGTTGTCCCCATGTCACCCCGCATTACCCCATGTCACCCCACACTCCCTCCATGCTGGCGTCTCTGGCTCCTCTGCCCCGGTCTCGTTTGGCTTCCATGTGTGCCGGCTCAGTGCCGGGAACGGGATAAAACATGGCACAGAAAAACCCAGACGGCCAGAAAAAGCAATCATGCCTGCAGTGGTAAGGAATTAATCACGATCTGTGCTGATAAAGCAATTGGCAGTGCCGCCGGGGAAAGGGGGGGGTGAGGGAGGGGGTGCACTTCGCCTTGGGGAGACGATGACTGGCAGCAGGAGGTGAGCGAGCGGGCAGCGGGCTGCTGGGTATCCCCCTCCAGCATCCCCCTCCCCACCACGGCCCTTCCTGACCAACATCGGCACACCGATGGGACCCATCTCCCTCACGTTCCTGTAGCCAAAGCATCCGTCTCGGGCTGCGTCCCCAAAGCACCCTCCAGCTGCACCGTAGGCGTGAGATTCTGCGAACCAGCCGCCTCTGCAGGCTTGGGATGCCTGAACGCCCGGGGCGCAGGTGAAATGTGGGTTACGGGGCTGCGGAGGAATTGCCCCAGCTCCCAGGAGCAGAGCTGGGCGGCTGCTCTGGGCACTATACCCCTACAGACACTGGGAATTAATGTATTTACCACTCTCATTATGTTGATGGGCAGCTGCCAGGTTTAAGTTCCTTGCAGAGGGATTTACCCAGGGCCAGCTTAGAAAAGCGTCTGTGGCTGGGTCCGAAGCAAGGTGCACAGTGAGGGATCCTGCAACGTCACCCTGTCACCAGCCCTGCCCGGCTCCTGGCAGCGCCGCACGTTGCCGCAGCGTGTTCAAGACAACATTCCCCCCAAACCTTTTAATTCCTGTTCTGCTATTGCCAGTCGTCTTCTCTCAAAGCATTTCCCCTTTCTTCCAAAAGAATAAAAATGAAGTCAAAAAGTGCATAAAGAACTTTATCTGGAGACAGAGGGCCCTCGGAGAGCGGCCGCCCGCCTCGCAGGAGGGAGGGCAGGCTGCGTGCAGCCCGGGGATCCGCGGCCGGGCTGCCTGGCTCGGCACGGGGCTCGCCAGCACTCACAATGCACCAGATTGCAATGAAAAGTTTTATTGCCCAGTCATCTAGCCCATATCAGTCAACTATTTGGCTGAAGGAGAGGCGTCCATTCAAAGCCAGTTTACAGCAGAGTCTTTATTTTTATTTTAAAAGCATCTGGAAATTAAAAATCCCCTTTGGCACTTGTCCACTTTGGAGAGAGAGCCAGGGCTGTCGTCTGGCCAAGCAGCCCTGCTCTAGCTGAGTTGGGTGGATCCAGCACTGGGACGTTTTTCTAACTCGAGCAGACGCAGGCTGCTGGCTTCCTTCCAGCAGCTCGACAAACTTCCCACACCAAGCATCAACTTGGTCCTCGCACCATATGTGTGACATGGCGTGCACATCACTCGGAGCTGTTTGTGGTGTGCTGTGCCCGGCCCTGTGCTCTTCCCCAACCCAGGACGTCTGTTGGACGATGCTTTGGCCCGGGCAAAGAGGAACAAGCCGGTTGGTGCGCATAGGGTTTGCCCCAGGTGAATGGCACCGATGCAAAACATGGGTTATTTATCTCCATTTTGGGGTGGTTGCAGGTCTGGCAGATGTTGGTCACCCCCAACAACCTGTCCCCATGGGGAGGGCACATGGCTGCTGCCTCCTCAGCAGCGTGGCAGGAGGTGACACTACCCAGGGCTGGCTGAACCTGGCGGTACAGGCATGCTGAGTTTATAGCAGAGCCCTGGAAAGTTCTCCATGAGCAGTGTTTTCCTCCCAAATCCAGCATGTTTCATTGAAATCCTTCCTTGGCAGGCTGGTAAGCCCCAACTGGGTCATCCCTTGGGTCAAGGTACGTTTTGGAAAAAGGAAAAAAAAGAGAAGTAAAGACATGCCTGCGTGCAGTTGTAGTTGTGTAGACCCGTTTTTCATCCTGCAGGAAAAGTGCAGGGACTGGAAACGTCCAGCCCGCGCTGACAGCGGGCACCTCTGGCTGCCCAGCCCCACGCGTCCCTTCACCGTGTCTCTGCAGCAGGAAAGCAGGTTGCTCTGAAACAAGGCAGAGGACAGAGCAATAATGATGATGCATCTACTCTGTGCTACAGAAGGAAAATGGAGAAGCCCCTGCCCAACAGCTTGGGATTGCCACTGCGGAGAATCAAACCTGCTGGGCGCGTCAGCTGCAACCTGGGACGGCGCCTTTTATCCAAAAAAGTGGGTGAGATGAGCAAACGTATGTTCAGCTGGAGGAAGAGTTGAGGATTTCAGACACAGCTTTTGCCTACATCCCACTGAGCGCCTGGGGCTGCTCTCCCCTCTCTCTTCCCCTTGGGGTACACCGTGACCTGGGGTGGCTGCAGCAGCGGTCTGTTACCCTCTGCTTGCGTCCGTGCCTGGGGGAAATGGGGGTTATCGCTTGTGAGTGTCACCGACGTTTTCGGGCAGGAGAGGAAGGCAATACCCCGGCAGGCTGGGGACTGGGGACTGAACCGACATGGATCCATCACGCCTCAGCCTGCCCTTCCCGACCTGCCCCATCCCACCAGCTCCTGCTTCCAGGCACAGTCCCCACCTCTGCACCACC